>OX422216.1:149240616-151740616 GCA_949130495.1 Sambucus nigra | reverse complement strand
TGGGTAACTTTTTTTACTTGTTATATTAATAGTTAAAATTAAAATTTTGTATATGAATACTCCATATGTTCCAAATTAATAGTCGTGTTTTCTATTTTTATCTATCCCAGATTAATATTTTATTATATAAAACTATGAGAATTTTAAAATTTACTCATTTCAACAATACTAGGGGTGATATTTTTAGAAACAATGCAAAAACATAGACACAATTAAAAAATTATGATGTGTTCATGTTGAGTCTTTTGACACAATGACGTGTCATGTCATTTCGGGCCAAAATTTTGAACCATGCTATCGTGTTGTGTTCTCTTTATTTTTGTTCATGTTATCATGTTTATTTATGTTTAATTAAGGGTAAAATTTAAGAAATCGTATTAATCATGTTGTTTCGTGTTCTATACGGGCCACTTTGTTTTGAATAAAAGTCAAATAGGAAATCATGTCGTGTCGTGTTCATGTCCAAAAAATCATTGTCATGTTATGTCAGCTCGAAATTTGATTCAAGAACATGAATGCTCACCTCTAAATAATATATATTGGAAAGCAATGAGATAAGTGTATGTGTTACATTTGAAATGTATTTACACGCTCTGACTCACATTTGAAGTCTTGCTTCAGGAGATATTATTGAGTTTGGTGACATTGTAAAAGTTCTTAGGTTTAGAAGGTTTTCATGGTAATATTGTTTAGTCCTTGTTTTTGTAGAAAAAATAGATTGTTGAATGTTGCTATTTGAGAATACATTGCTTAGTGATGTGGCGTCAGAGAATAGATTGTTGAACGTAGTTAGGTGATGTTGTTGAAAACAAATTTGGACTTCATTCTTTTGAATTGGATATTCATAGCCATTACGACCCATACTCATTGGATTGGTCATGGAGATTATTTTGAGTTAGAGGGATCTCGTGTCTATGATATTACATCAACGATTATAATAATGATGATGATGATGATGATGATGATGATGATGAAGAAAAACAAAGTGATGGAGTACATGATATGCTGGATTAATTACAAAGGGGAAGCTTTCATGAATCCATTCATGTGGAATCAAGTGATAGCTTTTCTCAAGAAAATATTGTAGGGGAAACTAAAAAAAATTGACAGGCTATTGCAAGAGGATGAGCGTGAATTGTATCCCAATTGTACGATGTTTTCAACGTTGTCATTTCTTGTGAAGTTGCTTCATTTGAAAGTTATGAACCAATGGCACAATAAATACTTAAATATGTTTTTTGATTTTTTGTAGCAAGCTTTGCCTGAGGGTGAGACACTCCCAATGTCACATTACAAAGAAAATAACATCTTGCGAGATTTAGGCTTGGGATATGTCTCCACTCATGCTTGTAAAAATGATTGTGTGCTATTTTAAAAAAAGTTCAAAGATCGACAAGAACGTCTAATATGTGCAGAATCTAGATGGAAAATCAACGATACCAAGGGAAAAAAGACACCTGATAAGTTATTATATTACTTTCCAATTAAACCAAGACTTCAAATATTTTTTACGTCGAAGAAAGCGACTGAAGATATAAGGTGGCATAAGGAGAAGCGTAAAAATAATGACAATAAATTGAGACATCCAGTTGATTCCAAAGCTTGGAAGGAATTTGACAAGGAGCATTAATGGTTTTCATAAGAACCTCAAAATGTAAGCCTTGTATTATCAAGTGATGGGTTTAACACCTTTGGTAACATGTATAACTCATATAGCAAGGAGAATTAATGGTCAGTTATACTTATGCCATACAATTTGCCTACTTGGTTATGTATGCAGAAACCATTCCTTATGATGTCGCTGCTTATTCATGGCCCTACTTCACCTTGTAAAGATATAGATGTGCATTTACAACCTTTAGTTGGTCAACATAAAGTGTTGTGAGAAGTCGGCGTTGAGACATATGATGCATCTATAAAAAAGAGTTTTTGAATGCATGCTGCAGTTTTATGGGCTATAAATGACTTTCTTGCATATGCTAATTTGTCTGGGTGGAGCACAAAGGGATACATGTGTAATACCCCGTACTTTTATGGATATTTAAATTACTTAAGTGGCGTACTTTGGTAATTAGAGGAAATTATTGTGAATAGTAATTTTGGAATTTATAAGTATAAATTTAATAATTGAGAATTTTAAAGTGAATAGTAAATATTAGTTTACTGGTGTCAGATTAATATTTACATGGAGTACATCTTATTACGGGAGTAAGTATATGGGTTGGGTTTTTTTATTATATGTCGTGGGTAGGTGAAGGGACAAAAGAATAATATTTTATTCGGAACACACGTGTAGAGTTGTGTTGGGTTCAAAAAGTAAATTTTTGATAAGTGACTCAGATGGTGATTTCGAGCGTACTGTTGATCCCAAATGGGTCGAAATAGTCAAAATCAAGTACTCGGGGGATAATGTTTGGGTTTCGGGGGCTTTTTGGACTAGTCGTAACTTGCATTTAAGTACACGAGTCATTTTACAATTGGGTATATACCTAATTTTGGGATTAATAAGGCTAGAACCCTCATTTCTCCCACATTTCAGCCCTAGGAGAGAGAATGAGAAGAGAGAAAGAAGAGAAGAAAGAAGAAGAAAGAGACGAGAAGAAAGAAGGGGATTTCTGGCTAAGTTCTGCGGGATTCGACTCGGGGTCGTCCGATTTTATCCACGAGGCAAGTGTTTAACTTGCTTTTATGACTTAGTGTGTTTATTTCTCATATTATAGTTGGTGTGTAAAAACTATAAATATTTTGGGTTGGATTTTCATGAATCAAAACGGAGGTTTTGAAAGATTGAACGAGTAAAACCTGGTTAATATCCAATTTGAGATATATAAGAATTAATTGAAATTAGTTGTTGATTATTGGTTCTAGGATGATTAGAACCATTTTTATGTGTGGATATATTGTTGGTTGAGGTTGGGATGATGATGGGAGAGAAGATAAAAAGCTTGGAGGTGCATTAATGGAGATTTGTAATTTGGAGAAGACAGTGAATAGTAACATAACAGCTTGCGGGGTCGATTTGGCCAGGAAGCGAATTGATTCAGCTCTTAGTCAAAACATGAAAGTTCTATATTTTTTCGATACGGTCGCGTGGACGCTGACCGCGTATTTTTCTGATATTTTTTGAATTAGTTATTATTTTTCTAAGGAAGCAGTTCCGAGATTGAAATCGTTAGCTCGGAAATCAAACCGAAAATTGGAAAACAATTAAGGCTAGAATTGTTTGGAGATAAATATTAGGTGTTACTAAATAAAGTGTTAGGACTTCTAAATGACTTGAGGAAATATAAAAACCTTGGGTTCGCAGAAATAAAACTGGGCCATATTTTAAATGACTGTTTACGATGGGTAACGTTCGAGAGAAGTCTTCGGCAAGTGTGTTTATATATTTATGCGTAGAGAATAAATATGGGAGAATTACATTTGAGTGAATTCTAGAATGCGAGTAGGATGGAATTTAATATATGAGCTAAAGAGGTTCATGCTACTATTCGGTATGTCTTTAATGACAATTATTATTATAGGTGATGCGGTACCTATGGAAATTAAAATAAGTAGTTAGTATACTTATTTAATTATTACGAATTGGTATATTCGGGTTTATATTATAATGCTTAAAAGTGAGTAAGGTGCGAGATATATTTTAAGTTAGAGAATACTTGTGGGCTTAGTATTTGACGCGACTAAGAATGTGTCTCATAAGTACGTACTCTTTAGGCTCAAGTTCAAGCCTGTCGCTCAAGTAATAATCCGATTAGTCGGGTATCGATCCTCAGGGAAATAGGACAACAGAGTTGTGACGACGTTGGACAGACGAAGGAAACCTAACCTTAACACTAAAGAACAAGAAAAGATGACTGATTTTGGGAATGGACTACAACTAAATGCAATTTTGAAAATATTTATTTAATGCACCAAAATATGAATGGAATACAATTATTCTAAATTACTAAATTAATAGTAATGAATGACTTAAAACTTGAATTATATGATGAAGGAAACAGGACGGGAATACAATCCCTCAACCCTAGTGTATTACAGGTATAAAACTAATCGTAAATTTAATTGATCGAGCAATGTAAAAGAGAAAGAATAAAGTCACAACTCTTCTAAACATATTATTGGGATAGAATACCTTTTTCGCGAGCAAGAGATTGCATTTAACATATGCAATAAGCCGTTGAATCCCTAGGTTACCCTAATAGGACGAGTGGTGTCTCTTGAGGGTATGCAGAGAATATACCCACAAAATTCGACTCAAATAGACTTAAAAATACTTAAAAATTGTACAATTCAAACTTTCCCAAAAAATAATCATCATCAAATCATGTTCAAGAGTCTAAAATCATAGTGCGCGTGTGCGGAGCCAGAAATTTAACCGCGAATTTTCACCTATTGATCATTACGTTACTTATCAGAAAATTCGTTTTGATTTCAAAATCTCATGGAATGCTCTTGATAAGAAGTTTTTTGCGTATGGTCGTTGTTTTACAAAAGCCACACTCAAAATTCTCTTGAGTACCTACAAAACTTGTCTAAAAAAAACTCGTATTGTAGTAAGTAAGGGTATCAATCCAACTTTCAAGGTGAAACAATAAATGTGAAAACGTGCAATTCCAATTTTTTTATGAAAATATTTTTTTTATTTTTTTTATTTTTAAAAACAATTTCAAGGGAAAAATTAACTAACAAACGCTAAAAATTAATAAATGACTAAATGATGAAAAATAATGTGCAAGCGAGTGTGAAATATGTGAGAAAGTCAAGATATGTGACTACACTGTATTTTCAATTATTTTAATTTCTTAATTTATTAATTTTAAAATATTTCGAGATAATATTAAATCGATAATCCAACTCTCATTAAAATTATAAATTTAATAAAATCTTTTTCAGAAAATTAATTTAAAAATGTCATACGATGAAAAATTAGGACTACACTATTTTCAGAAAATTACCCGCTAGGATCAATTTAACGAAAACAATAGCAATCTTCAAATTTCAACACCGAATTAATATTCAAATTTCGAAAAAACCTATCTCTAGTTCGATTCCTAAATTTAAACATTAATTTGTTCAATTAATTTACTAATTCTCGTTACATAAATTAATTGGTGACAATTAAAATTAATTTACCTAGAAATATAAAATTAATGAAACCAATTAATTAAAGTAACATCATATGCAGTACATCCCACCCCTTGAACGAGGTGTTTAGCCAAACATTCTTGTTGATGTAAAAAACTAGATCGCTCTAATTTTTCAATCACAGATAAATAAATAAGACAAAGATTTTTAAAGTGGTTCGGCTAGGAATAAAGCCTACGTCCACTGTTATGTTATTGCTGAGTGTTTGTGGAATTCTTGATTACAAGATCTCTCAAGAAATTCCGGTCCCCTTGAATGAGGATGATACAAGGTATTTATAGCCTTGAGGCTGTACATGAAAGGGTCGATACATTAAATGATATACATATGAAAGGGTAATACATTTAATGCCCTTAGGCTTGTGCGTCAAGGATAATCATTTAATGAACCAATTGGACTGTTCGTTATCTGGCAATCAATGCTGTGGCCGAGATGCAGCTCGGACCGCCTTATTTGCTTGTCGTTAAGGAGTTCCTCGGAGCGTTGGAGTTCCTCGGAGTGTTGTGGTTCCTCGGGGTGTCCTTGTTGTTCGGAGCGAACATGAATTGGTCGGGGGGAAATAAACTTCCTCGTTGTTATTGTGCCATGTAGATTTACACGTGTCTTCTTATTATTGGTCCACGTCAGCAGATTAAATTTGGTATCAACAGAAGCCCCCAATGCTTCATGCTTGATGGTTTACTTGAAAGGATGGAGTATTTATTCTGCAGTGTTGCTCGGTGCTCGTGAAATTCTTGATCTACCTTCTTGATTTGTTGGACATAAAGGGCATTATCTCCTGGACGACATATGATGCCGCTTGTAGCTTATCATAATCTTCAAGTATGTTGATTGGTTTGCTAGCCGACCTACTGCATTCTGTGAGCTAGTGGTGGACTTTGAAACATTTTCTTGCAACTTCTTCTTCGATGTTGGTCGAGACAGTAGTAGCAAAGATCTCAGTGATGTAGATGCTGATTTTAACTTCTACCTCTACTCGGGGGCGAGCAAGAGGTTCTCGGGGACGAGCAAGAGCTGCTCGGGGACGAGCAAGAGTTTCTCGGACAGACCATCTGTGATGAACATCAGAATGCTGAAATATCTTAACTTCATAAAATTCCCATTATGCTTTGGATGATCTTCCTGCTGGCGAGGAACCTGTTTCAAAATCAGAGGGAGAGAAACCAATAGAGTAGGAATCTCAATGTAATAGTTAGTACACAATTTAATATCAATGTAATAAATTTGCATAATTCATTTTGAATTTAGTGAAAGAATTTCATTTTTGTTCACAAATTTGAATTTGCTATTGTTTTGTAAATATCAAACACATTATTATTTGTGCTTGCATAACAATATTGTATGGTTCATCGACCAAAAAAGTTACAAGTATTAGTAATGTTGCTCGATCACTTAATAATAAAGTAATGAGTATAATTTATTCAAACTGTTTCCAACCAACCAAGGTGGATAAATAATGTTTGTCGACCAACTACAGTTGATGGGTTTTTATCCCCGACCAGCCATACTTGGTTTACTTTCAAATATAAAAATGTGCCCGACCAACTAAGGTCAATAATTTGTCCTTGTCAACCAACTACAGTTAGTGGGTTTTTATCCCCGACCAACCATACTTGGTACAGTTTGGAAAATTTTGTTCTTCAAAGAACTTTTTGTAATAATGTTACCTCCCGACCAACATGAGTTGTAATGTGAGAATATATAAAGTCTTACCAACCGTAGTTGATCATGCTGGTGTACACTTTTTGGCTCCTTAAAGCTTTTGGCTCTTTCGAGCATATTTTGGTTCCTTAGAACATGTCCTCCTAACCAAAGGAGGTTGGCTACTTATAGCACTTTTGCTCCTTAGAGCGTGTCCTCCTAACCAAAGGAGGTTGGCTACTTATAGCACTTTTGCTCCGTAGAGCGTGTCCTCCTAACCAAAGGAGGTTGGCTACTTATAGCACTTTTGCTCCGTAGAGCGTGTCCTCCTAACCAAAGGAGGTTGGCTACTTATAGCACTTTTGCTCCGTAGAGCGTGGCTCCGTAGAGCATGGCTCCTTAGAGCATGGCTCCTTAGAGCAGTCTTCTTGGTTGATCCTGTAACATCCACAGGTTGATCAGCGGGCAATTTTTGTTTCTCAGGAGTATTAAGATCAGTAAACTCTGCTATAGCTTGTATTAATGGCATGTCGGTATGCATGGTATGGGCCTGGAAACACAGCCTCCTTCTTCTACTTGCTTTAATTAATGCCACTGCCAATTTTTCCAGCTTTGGGTATCTGATCTCTGCACCTCTTCTTTCGTTTTTGGGGATCGCAACCCTAAAAGGGCTTTGATCTTGTCTGGATTTGCTTCAACGTCTCGCTGGTTGATGATGTACTCGAGGAACATTCCTTCTCGTACTCCAAATGTGCACTTCGTCGGGTTGAGTTTCATTTGATAATTATCCAGTTGATCAAAAGTTTGACTCAAGTCAACCAAATGATCAGCAGCTTTCTTGCATGTCATCAACATAGACTTCCATACTGCAACTGATTTGCTCGGCAAAAACCTTGTTCATCAGCCGTTGTTATGTCTTCAGGTTTCATTTTAATCTGGTTGTAGCCAGAGTAAGTATCCATGAGCAGTTCGTGTCCCGAGGTAGCATCCACTGCCTTGTTGATATCGGTGAAATCAACACACATTCTTCATTTATTGTTTTTCTTCTGCCCGATGAGGAGATCTAGATCTCCCTCTTGCTCGGTCTTCATTTCCTCTTGTATAGCTTGATTCTTCTCGGGGCTGGATACTCTTCTTCTCGTATGTCATGTCAATAAGTGGCTCAGCTTCTATCCACTTAGTAAAATAATCTACTGTGATGACGAGGTATTTGAATCTTCCTCGAGTCGTTGGCAATGGTCCAACCAAATCAATCCCCATATGGCAAATGGCCAAAGGGAGTTATGGGTGTCAACAATGCTTGTGGAATTCTTCGGATGGAGGAAAAGCGTTGGCACTTGTCACATTTCTTGGCATAGGCTTATATAGTTAGCTCTCATCGTCGGTCAGTAGTATCTCTGCGTCATCACCTTTTGCAAAAGTGTCCGACCTGCTAGATGGGCTCCACAGGACCCTTCATGGATCTCTTTAATCAATTCTTTCACCTCGGAGGAATGTACACATCTTTGCAAACCTGCCATAATTCCTCGTCTATACAAAATACCATTAATTAATACATACCGAGCAGCTTTAAACTTCCATTTCTAGGCAGCGAGATTATCCTCCGGTAATTGTTCCTCCTCAATATATGCTCCGACTTTCTAATACTTCAATTGGTATCGTTCTTCGCAGCTCGGTACAAGTAGCTGAGTGTTAATCGGGCCAATGCGTCTGCTCTAGCATTCTCCATCCTCGGTGTCCTCACCAATTGAATAGCATCAAATTCTGTCAATAACTCCATCACCTTTGCATGGTACTTGACCATCGACTCTCCCTTCACTGCATATATTCCCATCATTTGATTCAATTAATTGAGAATCATTGAAAACAATTACTTGCCGTGCCTCCATGACTTTCGCCAAATGAAAACCTGCTATCATAGCCTCATACTCAGCCTCATTATTGGAAGCTTTGAATTGGAATCTCAAGGCATACTCCATGTCAATATCATCTGGGGTGTTTAAAACAATCCCTGCTCCACAACCAGCTGTGCAAGATGATCCATCTACATATAATCTCCATGTAGGTACCTCGTCTTCAAATTTCTGGTCTGACAGAGTTCCTCGGTGGAATACTTTTCGCTTTCTTTCATCATGTCCTGATACTTCTGAATACACCTCTTGAATTTCGATATACCTCCTGAACTTCAATATTCCTCCTGAACTTCAATATACCTCCTGAACTTCAATATACCTCCTGAGAAAGTGATTAGTCGGGGTTGAATTTGATGCTCGACTGCATGATGATATAAGAATGTGCCACCAAATGAACAAATATATCTGTAATAGAAGCCCCCAACTGTGGAATGTGAACTTTGAATGAGATTTATCGACCAATACCAACCGGAGTTGGATTTTATCTACCAACCGGAGTTGGATTTTGTCTACCAACCGGAGTTGGATTTTATCTACCAATCGGAGTTGGTGGTAATTGATAATGAATGATGAAGACTTCCTCAGAGCTGACCAACAGATTGTTGGGAATAAGATAATATAAATGCAGGATACCTCCTCGGCGATGACCAACAGATTGTTGGGAATAAGATAATATAAATTTCGGAGATATCCTTGGAGCTGAATAAGATATAATAAATGCAGGATACCTCCTCGGCGATGACCAACAGATTGTTGGGAATAAGATAATATAAATTCCGGAGATATCCTTGGAGCTGAATAAGATATAATAAATGCAGGATACCTCCTCGGCGATGACCAACAGATTGTTGGGAATAAGATAATATAAATGCAGGATACCTCCTCGGCGATGACCAACAGATTGCTGGGAATAAGATATAATAAATTCCGGAGATATCCTTGGAGCTGAATAAGATATAATAAATGCTAGAGACATCCTTGCTGAAATGAGAATAGAATATGCATCCAAATAGATATAAAGAATAATTAAAAATAATAAAGTGCCTCGCCGATCCGTCGAGGTAGAATCATATAATGCCGAACAAGAATAAGATCTTTCAGAACATAAGAATATGGCCGAGAACGTTGTCATGCCTGAATATAAATAAGAATTATCCGAACGAATGTTGTAATTCTCCTTAAAGCTGAATAAGTATCTTGTCGAGGCATAATTGCAGAATGCCGAATAAGAATAATATTTTTCAGAACATAAGAATATGGCTGAGAACTTTGCTGGGCCTGCATATAAATAAGAATTACCCCGACCAACTATCCGTTGGGGGTGAAATATAATAACTGTTGTAGCTTTTCCTCGGAGCCGAATATATATAGAGAGAAGAAATTTTTCGAGCTCCATGCTGAGATAAATATAAAATATGAATCCGAACGGATATAGAATAATTTGTGCTTCAGCATTCGTCGGCATTGAATCTTGTGCCTGTAAAAATTAATAATTTGCTCTACCATATGTGTAGGCTGAATTGATTAGTCATGAGAATAATTTACTCATCCAATCAATATATGATATGTATCAGCATAAAAATTTCAAAATATGAAATAATATGTTTTATGCCAAATGTGTGTGAGATGGACAAATTATTATCAAATATGCATCATAAATAAGACGTAAAGTTTTTGATGACCAGAATATCTCGAATCTTGAGATCAAAAAATAACATTCAATGTAAAATTTAAGCCTTAAGAATGTTAATTAAATGAATAAATATATAACCCACTAGATCGTGTGATTTCGTCAAAGAAACCTTGTGATGTGATGAAGGAGGGGCCAACATATCAAATTTGTGCCCAGAGTCTTGATATGGTCATGATTATTTTACTGATCCTCTTTTACAAGAGGTGAGTAATGATTTTTCAGGTGAGAGAAAATTATTTTTTTTTTTTTTTTTTGATCCCTTCCTATTCCCAATTTGAAGAGATAAAAATATGGTGAATGATTAAAGTTATTACCAAATTTATATCCAAAATCAATTAATTTGACTTTATTGACATAGATGGAAGATGAACCAAATTAAGTATATAATTCATAAAAGTGAATGCAAAGAGACTCAAACTTGAAGAGAGAGAGAATATATATGGGTCATGATTTCCATGAGAAGACTTTTCATTGTCTTTAACCTTTTCCCATTCTTTTATTAAAAATATGATGGGAAATTGAATAGGCATCAAATATCTTACAAAATTTATTTCAAAATCAACAATGAAAATGATCAAATCTTATCATCGTCGTATATATTGGCATATAAAATCATTTAAAATATTTATTTCATGATATAAAATTAAAACTTGAGAATCAAGCAAAGAATTATGATTTATGAAATCTACTATTTTTCAGATTTCTAAATAAGAATTAATCTAACAGTTATGATTTAAAAATCATGAGATGCAACATTTTGCAGATAAAAATTGGACAATAAATTTATGTATATAAACATAAAAATCACGATTCAATCAAAAGATGTATGTATAATTGATTATACGTAGAGAAAATAAAAACTTAGCTTTTGGTGGAGAATAACGCTTGTAACACGTTCCCACAGACGGCGCCAATCTGTTGATGTAAAAAACTAGATCGCTCTAATTTTTCAATCACAGATAAATAAATAAGACAAAGATTTTTAAAGTGGTTCGGCTAGGAATAAAGCCTACGTCCACTGTTATGTTATTGCTGAGTGTTTGTGGAATTCTTGATTACAAGATCTCTCAAGAAATTCCGGTCCCCTTGAATGAGGATGATACAAGGTATTTATAGCCTTGAGGCTGTACATGAAAGGGTCGATACATTAAATGATATACATATGAAAGGGTAATACATTTAATGCCCTTAGGCTTGTGCGTCAAGGATAATCATTTAATGAACCAATTGGACTGTTCGTTATCTGGCAATCAATGCTGTGGCCGAGATGCAGCTCGGACCGCCTTATTTGCTTGTCGTTAAGGAGTTCCTCGGAGCGTTGGAGTTCCTCGGAGTGTTGTGGTTCCTCGGGGTGTCCTTGTTGTTCGGAGCGAACATGAATTGGTCGGGGGGAAATAAACTTCCTCGTTGTTATTGTGCCATGTAGATTTACACGTGTCTTCTTATTATTGGTCCACGTCAGCAGATTAAATTTGGTATCAACAATTCTCATGTTAGAATAAACAAGATTCAATAAAATATCAAAAGATGACATAAATTTGAATAGAGAAATAGAATACAATACGCAAGTCTCCTTGTCGAATCGTGTTCATGAAATGCGTCTCATTCTTCTCACTAATCCAGTACTTGATTACACCAAAAAGAATAAAAAAAAAAAAACTAAATTTTTTTCTAAAGCTAAACTAATTTTTTTGGAAATTTTTTATAACTCTAAACTGTACATAATGAACACTGTTTTTTCTCTCTCTACGTATCTCCTTCTTTTTGTTCTGAGAGTCTCTTTAAATGAAATGCCTTTCCTTATTTCATAACCCCCGATTTAGTTTGCTCTTTGAGATTTTTGTGGGATTTGGAGATGGCTAAGGATTGACTCCGATTTTTTTGGGGATTTGAAATGGCAGGTGGATTGGAAATGTGTTCGTGGGAATTTGTCGGGGCAGCTGGACGAGGTTCGCGGGTCAGGGTAAAGGGTGCCGACGATGGAGTTTCCGTCGGAGGGTTTGGCTGAGGCAGTTGGTGGTCCGGTCCGCGGGTAGGTGATGTGGTCGTGATCGGGGCTGGTATCGCGGATCGAAGCTGGGTCAGGGACGGGTGAAAGATCCGGCAGCAGGTCTGGCAGCGGGTATGGGTTCTAGATTGATGTTGTTTCGGGTATTGGGTGTGTTTTGGGTTGGAGTATGGGTTGAAGATGCCGTCGGGTTGAGGACACGGCAGGTCCGGCGATGGGTTTCAGCGAGGTGGCGGGTTTTTGACAGATTGCCGGAGTTTGCTCTGGCAGGTTGGGGGTTAGGAAGGTGGGGTGGAAGTGTTTATGGAGTTTGGGAGTGGGTTTGGTTGGAAAGCAGGTGAGTGGCTGGGAATCGGGTATGGTGAGAGAGAGTGAAGTGTTTTGGGGAAGAAGATGAAAGGGGAGTTTGGGCGTGTGAGGGTGTAGGTGAGTATGGTGAGGGTGAGTGTTTCTTAGGTGTGTAAATGGGTGTAGGATAGTAGGGTGTGAGTGTTTAGTTTTGGTGTAAATGGATGTAAAAGGGGTTTGTGTGTGTTTCATTTGCACCCCTAAACAAAATTGACCCTAAACAAAATTGACACTAAAAAAAAATAAAACTAGAACTAAAAAAAATAAAAACCTAGATATAGAACTTTAATTTATTACTAAGAGATTAAATTATATATATATATATAAAGAAATAATAATAAGTAAATAAAACTCTATAAAAAATAAAAAAATAAAAATCCTAACTAAATAAATTAAAAATAAAAACTACATAAAATTAATTCCTAAAAATTAATCCTAAGAAAAATAAAATTAAATAAAGATTGCAAATTGAAAACTAATAAAAATCAAAATCAAAATAAAGAATTTGAAAAATAGAAAATAAATGCTAAAAAATTCTAAATAAATCTAAATAAGTCCTGAAAAATAAAATGACTAAAAATAAAAATCTAGAAAAATAATAAAGGTACACACACGGGGCTCGGGAAATGGTTTGGGTTCGGTGTAGGCTTAGGTTTGGGTTACGGGAGTGGTTCAGGACATCGGAACACATCTAGGTAAGCTCATAATGGACTTCTCACTTCACGGTCTCTTTGGATTTCTTCGATGCACGCTTTTGACTGCTTTTGCGTCGCAATTGACTGGAATTAGCGTTATTTAGCACTGCGACTGCGTATTGACTAGAAAAATAATAAAATACGACATAAGGCCAATTTTAATTAAAACGAGTGATTGAAATGCATCTTTTCGGGGTATAAAATAGACACTTTTGGGTGCTTATCACACCACCCCCAAATAGAACATTGCTAGTCCTCGAGCAAAAATCGAGAGAAAACAGAGATAAGTAACCAAAAGTGTGCCACTTTCGCAGGCACTGGCGATTGCACTTAGCATGTGCAACAAGCCGTTAAACCTGTAGGCTGCCTTACAGGACGAGTGGTGTCTCGTGAGGGTTTGAAGTGAATTCAAAACTTATTTAAATGCAGTTTCTTATTTGACGATGAAACGCTATACAACCCAACTTTAAAAGAACATCAAGGAATACCGTATTCAATTATCAAAATAAGATATAAATTTCTTAATACCAAAAGCATAATCCTTCCTAAAACTCAGCATGTGTAGTGTGAAACAATTGTAAGTATCATGAGAGTTATTCATAGATTGCCCTTATATAATCAACGCTTTGACTTCAATTCTCACTGGATATATCTCTCTAAATCGAACTCTCTGAGAATTGGGTAAGTGTATCTCTCTAGTGTGTGAGGATGTGAGTAAATGTAAACAAGTTCAAACGTGTCACACACTTTATAAGAAAGGACGGATGCATGAAAAAATCTGATCTCATGGAGGGATGCTAACCACTATGTCGAGAATGTCGAGTTATTCACCATATAATCTTTTTGTTTGTCCGAATACTTTACCAAGGGTGAAAAATGTCATTTATGAAAGGTATGGGGGGCTAATGAAGAAGATGATTGATGGGGTGTTTTGAGAAGAGTGAAACATAAGAATAACTAATGTCTTCATTTTTTCGAATTTTTGATCGCATGCTTTCTTTTTCTTCTTTTCTATTTTTTTTTTCTTTGCTTTTTTTTTTGTAATGCATTTTTCTTTTCATAACACAAATGAAGACAATTTACATGGAAAATTTCAAACACTCTTTTTCTCAAACACGATGGTAATGATGTATGGTATTTGGGACATATGGATAAGGGTAATATGGAAAATGATAATGGGTGAATGATAATGTGATAAGGAAAATGTTAAGTGTGGGTACCCGAAATTAGAATGATGTGATGGGCCTAGACGAGTAGCCCAATTATATCGGCCCAAAGTCCAGACCCTCCATATCTTAATTGGTTATGATTTAGTCTTCTCCCATGTTCTCGTTAAGAGGGGTTCTAGGAGAAGATGGAAAACGTGGGGGAGTCCAACACCCCCATTCCTTGAAAATGGACATGTATATAATAAACCCTAGGTCCGAGACATAGGACATGCACTGTATTCTCTGTAATCTCTTCCCGGAGTATATAGAAGTAATACTGACTGCACCACCGTGGACGTAGGCATTTTTGCTGAACCACGTACATCTCTTATTGTGTGATTGACATTTTGTGTTCTTTATTCTGCTTGGTGATTGCGCTTCTCTTATCTCTTTGTGTTGAGTAATAATTGTCACCAAAATTGGCGCCGTTTGTGGGAAACGTTTATCTTCCCCGAGAAAGCCCACACCAAGAAAAGAGTTCGAAATGTCTGATCACAGTAGTAATGCTCCCCAGGCAGGAGATATCCAAGAACACCTGCTCCTCGTAGGATTAGATCTGAAGTTTGGCATTCAGATCAGAGGGCTCGCTTAGAAAGGCCTGCCTCAGAAGAAATCCAAGGACCAGTGAGGTCCACACAGATATCCAGGTTGATTGATACATATGAGGCGAGGCTCCACGAGCAGAGGGAGTCTTCTCGCAAGCACGAAGATGAGAATGCTCGCCTCAAAAGAAGATTAGAAAGAATGGAGAGATAACTCTATCGTGGTACCAAGAGACGTCCATACCGCACTCCTAGCCCTCAGGCGAGCAAGTCTCGCAGCCGACAAAGGATCCCCAGGCGCAGATCCTAGAAAGCTGAGGGAAACGAATCAGAGGACGACCTGCTTGAGAAACTGTGACTAGCTCACAATCATAGGAGCCCAGATCGTAGCAATGAAAACATACGAAGTCTAGTCCGAAGGGAGATGGACCAACACCCTGCACATCACGGTACCAGATCGACCCGAGAACTCGCAAGGCGAGCTCTCAAAACTCAGATGAAATCACCTTTCTCGAGGGAAATGAAAGAAGAGGAAGCCCCCAAGAAGCTTGCTATTCTAAGGTTCAAAATTTATGATGGTAAGACTGACCCCATTGATCATGTCAGGCAGTATCGGCAGGACATGACCCTATGGAACCATCGAGACGTACTAATGTGCCAAATTTTTCGCTCGAGCCTGCATGACGTGGCGCAAAAATGGTTCGAAAGGCTCCCCGACCGGTCCATCAGGAGTTTCAAGTCCATGGTCGAGCTCTTTAAGGCTCGATTCATTACTTGTAGCTCCCATCCCAAAAGGATGGATACTTTGCTAACAATGAAAAAAATGCCTCAAGAGACCCTCCGAGACTACGCGAAGAGGTACTGGGAGTTATTCAACGAGGTCGAGGACCTCTCGGAGCAAGTGGCAGTGGCCTCCTTCAAAATTGGGCTACCCAGATGTTACCTTCTATACCAGTCCCTGACAAAGAAAGAGTCCATGACCATCGATGACCTAATGGCTCGCATCGAGAAATATGCTAAGGTGGAGGATGTGACCCACCTTAGCACAGGGGAAAGCGGCCGAACTAAGCTCGTTGCCAAGGGCAGTGACAAAATTGAGAACCAGAAGAAAGGAGGAAAGAACGGGGGCAAGAATGGCTCCAAGAACGGAGGCAGTAATGATGTGGCGAAAGAATTTTAGGCGGTTAACACCGTCTTTAGAGAACCAATTTACAAAATTCTCGCAAAAATCAAAGATGAGCCATTTATCAAGTGGCCCAGGAAAATGGGAGGAGATCCCTCGAAGAGAAATAACACGTTGAGATGAGTTTTTCACAAACAAGGAGGACATAAAACTGAGCATTACAAGGCTCTTAAGTCCCACCTCGAAGAGCTGGCTCAGTCCGAGCACCTGAATGAATTCGTGGAAAAGAGGGCAGAGAAAGTTGCTGCCCATAGGGAAATAAGGCCCGACAACATACTCGAAGACGATGCCGGCCATGAATTCGCAGTAATTCATGGGGCATCTGACATAAAATAGATCTAAGGAACTTTAGCTCGAATGGAGGTAAAAAAGCTTACAGCGGTGATGCAAGCTTTTCAGATCGATCCAGCGAAGACGCTTTCAGGAAAACGCCGGCAAGCAGATGATGTCGACTATAGTAAGCATATCATGTTTACAGAGGAAGATCTGGTGGGAGTGAGAACCCCACATCATGATGCTATGATCATTACCCTCAGAATAGCTAACTATGACGTCAATAAGTTACTCGTTGACCAAGGAAGCTCGTCTGAGGTAATGTACCTCAACCTATTCAGAAAATTGAAGTTAAGCATCACCGACCCAAAGGAAGCTACTGTCCCTTTAGTTGGCTTCACTAGGAAAGTGACTATGCCCTTGGGAAAGATCATGATTCCAGTAAGGGAAGGACATGTTTCTAAAATGATCGAGTTTCTAGTGGTCAACATTGACTTGCCGTACCAGGCTATCCTCGACAGAGGATGGCTGCACGCGATGAAGGCAGTCTCCTCGACCTACCATCAGAAGCTAAAATATGTGACCGAGCGAGGAGTAATGGATATCCATGGAGATCAAGCGATGGCAAGAAGGTGCTTCATAGCAGCCATCCACCCAAGACTAGAGAAAAAGGCCAACAAGTCCAACGAGAAGGTTGAAGAATAAGAAGGTCGGATACCTTCGAAATAGCAATTAAAATATGGAAGGCCTGGAGTAGAGGAGACCAGGCTCCTCCCCTCTGAACGTGTCATCGAGGACCTGGAGGAAATCACAGTAGAAGATTGCGACGATAGCAGGATCTTCTTGATTGGAGCTTCTCTCACAGATCAGGAGAAGAAGGAATTGATGACCCTGCTAAGGAACAATATAGACAACTTTGCGTGGGAACCATACGAGCTGCCTGGAATTGATCCTAGTAAGGTTCGTCATCAGCTGCACGTCGACCCCACCTTCAAACCAATCGCACAGAAGGCATGGCAAACTGCACCCGAGAAGGCAAAAGTCGTGGAAAAAGAAGTTGAAAAACTGATTAATGCAGGGTCCATACGGGAGGTACAATTCCCCAAATGGTTATCCAACCCAGTAGTAGTTCCAAAAAGTAATGGGAAGTGGAGAGTTTTCATCGACTTCACTGACCTTAACAGGGCGTGCCCTAAAGACAACTCCCCTCTTCCAAAAATCGATCAACTAGTGGACCCCACAGCAGCTCACGAGAGAATGAGTTTTCTGGACGCACACTTAGGGTATCATCAGATCCCCCTGTACGCTCCAGACCAGGACAAGATAGCATTCATCACCACCGTCGGATTGTACTGTTACAAGGTCATGCCTTTCGGGCTCAAAAATGTAGGGGCAACCTACCAACGGCTGGTCACCAAGATGTTCAAAGACCAAATGGGAGACACCATGAAAGTCTACATCGACGATATGCTCGTCAAAAGCAGGAAGAAGGAAAAACCCCTCTCGGACCTATCAAGACCCTTCGAAATCCTCAGGAAGTACTGAATGAAACTTAATGTAAGAAAGTGTTCTTTCGGTGTCCAGTCAGGAAAATTTCTTTGGTACTTGGTCAGTAAGAGAGGCATCGAGGCTAACCCAGATCAGATCGATGCAATAAACAGGTTACAACCTCCTCGAACAATCTGGGACATACAGAAGCTCACCGGTATGCTCGCTGCATTAAACCTCTTTATCTCTAAGTCCTTTGATAAGTGCAAGCCTTTCTTCCAGCTTCTAAAGGGAAAAAAATGGTAGAATGGAACCCAGATTGCTCGCGGGCATTGGATGAGCTCTAGGCTTACCTCAGCTCCCCACCACTGCTCGTCATACCACAGGAAACAGATTCCTTGTACTTATACCTCCCCATTTCCAACCACAGTGTCAGTTCTGCATTGATGTGCGAAATTGCAGGAATCCAGCGCCCCGTTTATTAAGCGAGCAGGACCTTACTAGACGCCGAGCAGCGGTACCTACTACTGGAGAAGCTCACCTTTGCACTAGTAGTGGCTTCAAGAAAGATGAAGCACTACTTCGAAGCCCACACTATCATCATCCTTACATCACACCCCCTTAAAGCAATCCTAAGGAAGGCGGATTTATCGGGCAGACTGTCTAAATGGTCAGTCGAGCTCGGATGATTTGATATCCAATTTCAACCAAGGAACGCAATCAAGGGGAAGGTCCTTGCCGATTTCATAGACGAATTCACAGGCGAGCAGCCTTGCAACCAACCTTAACCAGCAAAGCAAATAGGGAACCACGCGAGGGAAGGAATCTGGAAATTATTCGTTGATGGAGCCTCCAACTCAAAGGGGGAAGGAACAGGTATTGTCCTCACTACTCCAGAGGATACAATCCTTGAACAAGGAATCAGGATTGGATTTATAGCCTCCAACAACGAAGCAGAATACGAAGCTTTAATAGCCGGCCTCCAGAAGGCGCACACTTTGGGTGCAAAGCATTTACAGGTGTTCGACGATTCTCAATTAGTCTCCAATCAGATAAGTCGAGACTACAATGCAAAAGATGAAAGAATGGTAGCTTACCTCGCCTTAGCAAAAACACTAATGGCTAGCTTCGAAGAAGTCAATGTCCAGCAGTTTCCCAGAGGACAGAATAGCCATGCTGACGCCCTAGCAGCCCTGAGTTTAGTAGTCAATTCCAACTTAAAAAGAACAATTCCCATCAATTTCCTCGCTCATCCGAGCATTAGCCGTAACAGCAAGATGCCAGGCGTGGAACAGGTGCTCCAAGTGGAGTCAGCACCCAGTTGGATGGACCCTCTAAGGGACTATTTGAAGGAAGGCACGCTCCCAGATGACAAGAAGATTGCTCACCAGATAAGAGTCAAAGCTTCTCGCTTTCACTTATCTCCAGAGGGAAAGCTATATAAGATATCATTTTCCGATCCCTACCTTCAATGCGTTCACCCAAGAGATGTCGAGCGAGTTTTACATGAGCTTCACGAGGGAATCTGTGGAAGCCATATTGGATGAAGGTCTCTGGATTTTTGAGCAATGAAGGAAGGCTATTGGTGGCCATATATGCAAAGGGACTCTGCGATGTATGTTCATAAGTGCCTAAAATGCCAACTTCACGCTCCTATGGTCGACCAACCTGCTAGCGACCTAAAATCACTGTCCAGCCCATGGCCATTCGCCTAATGGGGAATGGACATCGTAGGACCACTTCCTTCCGCCACTGGCAATCGCAAGTATCTGTTGGTCGCAACTGACTACTTCACCAAATGGATCGAGGCGAAACCCCTAGCGAACATCCGAGATGCAAATATGATAAGGTTCATATGGAAAAATATAATCACCCATTTTGTCATTCCGAGAACCATCACCACTGACAATGGAATGAAGTTCGAGGGCGACACCTTTCAGAGTTTCTGTGACGAGCATGGAATCAGACACCATTTCAGCTCGGTGGCCTATCCTCAAAACAATGGCCAAGCCGAGGCTTCCAACAAAACAGTGATCGACGGATTAAAGAAACGATTAGAGTGAGCCAAAGGCGCATGGGTAGATGAGCTACCATATATTCTATGGGCTTACCGTACTACTCCACGATAAGCGACAGGGGAAACCCCATTCTCATTGACGTATGGAATGGAAGCAGGCTTGCCAACAATGAAGTCCTGTCTTGTCGATCAGTGCAATAATGATGCAGCATTGCTCGCCGAGCTCGACCTAGACGATGAACGCCACGAGCTGGCCCTAGTAAAACTAGCAAGCTATCAGCAACAGCTCGCAAGGAACTACAACAAGAAGGTCAATCCAAGGACATTCCGAGTTGGGGACTATGTCCTGAGGAAAGTCCTGGGCAGGGCAGTAAAACCACCAGACGGCAAGCTAGGGCCAAACTGGGAAGGACCATTTAAGATAACAAGCACTACACCAAATTGACAAAATTGTCACCTTTCAGCCGGCCACCCTTATCAAGGTCATTGACCGTGATAAAAAAAACACGCATTTTGTGTCACGGGCATTGACCTTGACACGACCGTGACAAAGAATTATCACGGTCATTGACCGTGAAAATTCTTTAAATAATTGTCACGGTCAAGGACCTTGACACGACCGTGACAACTTCTGCAGCAAAAACCTTTACCCCTTCTTTTTTCCCTCCCGTCGTTCCCTCCCTCTCTCTCTACGCTGCTCTCTCTCTCTCTCTCTCTCTCTCTCTCTCTCTCTCTCTCTCTCTTCCATTTATATATATGTTTGTGTGTATATATATGTGTGTGTGTATATATGTGCATATGTGTGTGTGCGTGTGTGGGGGGTGGGGCAGGGTGGGGGTAGGGAGTGGGGAAGGGGGGTTGTTGTGTGTGTGTGTGTATATGTGTGGTGGGTGGGGTGTGTGGAGGGAGGTGGGGTAGGGTGGGGGGCTATTGTGTGTGTGTGTGTATGTGGTGGGTGGGTGTGGGGTGTGTGTGTATGTGGTGAGTGGGGGTGTGAAGGGAGGTGGAGGTGGGGGGGTGTGTGTGTGTGTATTTGAATTAACCCATGAATTTGTATTTTTGTATTTGAATTAACCCATGAATTTGTCAAACAAATTGACAAATTCACGAGTTATTTATTTTTGTATTGGTATATATATGGGTTCTTGAATTTTTTGCACTTTTGTTGAAACTAACTTGTGAATATATGTTTGTGTATGTTTGTTAGGTGTATATGATGTTTATATGTTGGAAATAGCCCATGAATTTGTCAATTTGTTTGTGTGTGTGTAGGGGGGGGGGGGGGGGAGGGGGGGTAAGTCAAGGTACCATTGTAATTCTCTTAATATCGTGTTTTGATGATTCTATGAGATAATATATATTGTTTCACGATTAACTCATTGTAGATAAAAACATTCACATAGTAAAATTAAATTGAATCCATCCATAGATTCTATAATTACATCCACTAAAATATAATTAATAAATGAAACAGTTTTAGATGAAAGTAAATTAATAATTAGTGCCCATTTCATATGAAAGTAGGATTGCCCCTCGGTGTAAATTAGTAAATTAATAATTCTATACGTTAATTATTAGTTCAATTGATGAAATGAATTAATTGAGTAGATGAATTAGAAGGAGTACGGGATACACATTTGTTGTTGACATTGCTGTTGGATCATTTTGTTTAGTAAATGTTTGGTTGATTAGTTTTAAAAGTGGCATGACCACTGGATTATTGTCCATATGGGGGTGGGATTTTTCAACTTTTTTTGAAAATTACTTTGTATATCGAACAATATATATATATATATATATATATATATATATATATATATATATATATATATATATATATATAGTATGATAATTAAATGAAACATACTTGAAATTAAATATAGTGCGCATAGATACTAGCCTTCTAGTTATTATGCCTACGCATTCAATAGCCCTTAGACCCATTCGAGAGTCATTACCCCTGTAATGAGATCTCTCGAATTGTCCCGTTTGGACAGTTTGAGATTGTATAATTTCTGTATAATATTCTTATTGGCTTAAAGTTGTTACTTTTGGAGGAAGTTCTGCAGTCGTATCTTAATGTTGTCTGGGTAGATTGAAAAGTATGACTGTTATTTCAATTGATCAATTGAAATAACACTCACACCTGCCAATCTACGTCGTGTACTTGGAGAACTACGGGGATATGCTGTCGAATTTTTTTCAAACCATAACAATGTGCATGAACTGTTAAGTATATTATAGAAAAATGCGGTCTTGAATGGGATAGGACCACTCACCCTTTAATAGGATAATTAAATGATGGGATAATTAAATAAAACATACTATAAATCTAAGTTTTATTTACCTTTAATAGGTGTTTAGTTGTGGTAGCTGTGATGGGATATCCGAAATACAAAGAGTGGATGGGTGAGACTAATAGAATGGGGGCTGTGTTTCACAGAGGTGCTAACGAATTTGTGAAATATGCAAAGAGATGTCATAATGATGAAGAGTTTCCGTGTCCGTGTGCTAGGTGTAAGAATGGTAAGGTGTTTGAGTGGAAAACAGTTGAACTACATTTGTTAAGATCGGGTATGCAAGATAGTTATCGATTTTGGAGTTTTCACGGTGAATTGAAAGTTCCTTTTGTCCCCAACCAACCTTCACAACAACCTTCAACAAGTAGAATAGATGTAGAAGGGGACGACGTAGATCATAATATGTTAGAGGATTTAGTTGATGATGCGTACGGAGTTTATGAAGAAGAGGAGAATGAGGTTACTGATAATGTAGAAGATTCAAGTGCTCGTGAAGATAACACGATAAAACTTGACGATGACTACCAAAGTTTAAAATTTAAGGCGACCCAACCATTGTACTCTGGCTGTGAGAAAGATCAAATAACTTTACATGCCATGGTTGGTTTGCACAGTTTGAAGACGCAGTACAGTTTGTTTGGAAATAGCGTGACGGGAATTCTGAAATGGGTGAAGGGCTTATTACCCAAGGTGAATACACTTCAAAATAGCTATCCTGTTATGAAGAACAGTTTGAAAGGTTTGGGAATGAAGTATAAATCGATTCATGCTTGTGTGTATGACTGCATACTATACCGAAAGGAGTATGAAAATCTCGATCGTTGTTCGGTATGCGATGAACCTAGATATGTCCAATCTACTAATAAGGAAGGCACAAGCTCAAAAGTGCCTCAAAAAGTATTGAAATATTTTCCCATTGGGCCTAGATTAAAGTGATTTTTCACAGTACAATGGATTACAGAGGCAATGACTTGGCATGCTAGGGCAGAAGTAGGGGGTAATATCATGCGTCATCCTATTGATTCTACTGCCTGGCAGAGGATGAATTTTGAGTATCCCGACTTTGCTCGAGAACAACGCAACATTCATTTGGCTATATCAACAGATGGTTTCAATCCATTTGGAAATCTAAAATATATTTGAATTGGATTATATAAGCTTCAAAGAGATTGTATTTTACTATGACGGGGTAAGAGTTGAGGATAAAAATGCTTGTAAAGTTGATCCTGTCACCAATTTTATCATAGTTGACTTGTCCAAATTGAAGATCAACGACCACGTGAGAGATGAGCTGTTTGTTTGTGCATTTCAAAAGGTTAAGCAAGTGTTTTATTCGGAGTATATCAACAATGAGTCTTGGTCAATTGTCCAACATGCTCCAAGGCGTTTAAATAGTAGTGTGGATGACTTGGTTGCTCCTACCGAATATCAATCCATTTTTTATGATAACCCGAATTTGAAATAATTTTTTAATTTGTAATAAATATTTCAATTTGTACCGAAACATCCATTTTTAATTCTTTTAATTGATTTGCACTTTATCATTTTCACTCTTGTGTAGTGTGTGTGTGTGGAGAGGAGATTAATACATAAATATTCCAACTACATCTAAGTTTTGTTTATACTAATCCACGAATATACGCTTCTTACCTTTAATAGGTTATTAGTACATAGTTATTTAGGGTGTCCTATTTGTGGAGAGGAGACTGAATCTATTCGTCTATCCGAACACTAAGAAATGCCATAATCTTATGGAGTTATGCTCTGCAAATTCCTACCAACCGTTATGTAGCCAAACATCACCAGTTGAAGTTGTCAATTCCACTTTCCATACCCCACCACTTGGAACCTCTAGCAAAACATGGGAGACCATTGAAAGGTGGAATTGACAACTTCAACTGCTGACTTTTGGCCACACAACGGTTGGAAGGAATTTGCAGCGCATAACTCCATAGGATTATGTCATTTCTTAGTGTTCAGATATGAAGGGAATTATATTTAACACGATTACCCGGGGTACATTAGTTGGAAGGAGGTGCCATATGAGCTCAAGTTAGCTATTTGGGTGACACTACAAGTAATGTATTTATATTTATATGTCGATTTCGATTTCAATTTTGATTTATATTTATCTATATTTGCGGGGCGGATACTAATTTTACTTTATTTTATTTCAGGGGACAAGGAGTGGCCCTGAGGGTAGGCCACATATGCTCGATACTTATGTGTCTATTCGGACGATAAGGGAAGGATAAGGAGGTTTCCCCGAGCGTCGCGGTACAAAATCTCTTTTCCAGCTAAATAGTTTGTAGATTTGAGATAATTGATGGTGATGTTGTTTCTTCTTAAATAGTTTCTATTTTGAATGTATATTTGCGTTATCTCTAGTTTATTTGGATATATGATATATGAATAGGTACAATGTTGATATAACAGCTACAAATATACTGCTGGGCAGTGGCAGTGGCCATACTGCCTAGCAATTTTTTTTTCAATTCTACCCAGAATTGTCACGGTCAATGACCGTGACAATTTTTTTAAAGGGGGTCAAGGCTTTATCACAGTTATTAACCGTAACTAAACTTGTCACGGGCATGGCCCGTGGCACGACCTTGACAATTCTAATGAACTTGTCAAGGTCAATAATCGTGACACGTTCGTGACAAAAAAAGTTATCTATCCCCAAATTGTCACTGTCATTGACCTTGACAAGTCCAACTAGTCAAGGTCAATGACTGTGACAATAGTGCAGATTTTGTGTAGTGAAGAGAAGATCTGCAAAGAGCTTATCACTTGGAAATGCCCTGAGCATAGAATGCAGCCAATCTCAAGAAATTCTATTTCTAGATTCTTCTTTTGCATTGTACTTATGAGACTGAAACTCATTAATAAAAGTTGTTTAGGAGTTGCATTCTATGAAGTGTCAGTTAACTAGTATATGAACTTTATTAATCACACACCCTTTCCAAGTGACAGGCACATTAATCATTACACCATAGCAGGGAAATCACCCTCCTCAGGTTTTCGTTATAAAACACGAAAAACCTCCTAGCATTGCCCCTGGAAATATACGAAGCCCTACAAAAGATCCTTAGGCAATATGGCCAGTTCAAAATTGGTTACCAAACAATGTTTGGTTGATAAAATCCTGATCGGATGAAACATCCAACACCAGGTGTGTCCTCGCCAATTGTCACACTTAGGCCTAAGGGAGTGTGACGACACAACCTAAAAGGTAAAGTGGGGCAGAATGGTATCTCGTTGGCATACTGGACTGGAGGGACACTTACTTGATAGTGCAAACTTACAAATTTAGTCAACCAAGAGAGGCTCAAGATTATTTGAGCAAAGATGAGAAAAATATAAGGCACTTGTTTAGTCTGCAAAATTGCCCAAAACATAAATTTTATATTAAATTCATCACATTTACAGCAAATACAATACATGTTTAGTCGGCGAGCTCGCCCAAAACATCGACATTACATCACTTCAATACAAAATACACAAAGTTACTACTGGCAAAATCTTAGTGAGGGTGAGGCCTCTGAACGAGATAATCAGCCACTTGGGCTCTTCGACCGTCGTCGGGATGAGGAACTAACTCTTCCTCGACTTCATTCGCACCCGGCTCCAGCAACTGCCGAGGGATGGCATCAATAGGGATCCACTGATCATCTCTCCGAAAGGGGTTAAGCAGTAGAGTAGAAGGGTTGATCTGATAACGATACCAAAGTATTGAGTCCCTTGGGACTTGCAACTCCTTTAGGGCACTCAACCATCCTCTGATAAAGGCGAGCTCTTCAAAATCTGTTAGCCTCGTTAGAGCATCTAGCCAGCCTTGATCATAACCATCGACCCATACTAATCGAGGTCCTCTTCTAAACAAATGCCTTAGCCGGGTGACGTCCCTTTGAAGCCCAGCAACAATCACATACGCTCGTTGGACATCACCATGAAGCTCTTCTATTTCCTAGCTCAACTCCTGGTGCTCCTACCAGCTAGCGGAACAGTCGTCGGGGTTGAACCTCGCAGCACCGGAGGAACGTCACTTAGTTCAGCTCCAGCTCATGATGATGAGGAACCTCGTAACACTGCAGGAGCAACGCTCGGCGCATGCTCCCTAAGTCGCAAGACCTCCCTCCACAAAGCCTTATTTTCCTGCTGAAGAACTTCCCCAACCTGGTTGATCTCAGAAGCATCTAGGAGCTTGGCTCTCAGTGTATTCACATATTCTTCGATTGAGGCGCCAACTTCCTCCATCTCTTGGAGCCTGTCTTTCAGTTTAACGACAAGCTCAGTCTGCTCTATGAAATGCCTGTTCCACAATCGCAGCAATTTGCAAATCCCACAAAAATATGACGAACTTCTGGTTTTACATCAGGTCCAAGCATTCTTCCTAATTGAGAAGTGGCTGGTATAAAATCATCAACATCAATTGACTACACGCAATAAATGGGCAATGGAAAGAAAAATAAATTAGTGCATTGGGGAAAAGAAACCTTCTCATTTCATTAATATAAAAAGGATCAGAATACATTGAAGGGTCAGAAGAAGAATTACAAACAAAATATACAAGAACAAGCCTAAGGGTAAACTAGCTAGCAACCTCAGGCTGCTCAAAAGAGGCTGGCTGCTTCCCCTTATCAGCAGCAGTAGAAGCATCTCCCTCGGCAGGGATAACCTCTGTCGCCTGAGCAGGTGGGGCATCCGCAAGAACTGTCTGGGGGACAGGATTAACACTTCCAATGGCTGGGGCAAGGGCTTCATCCATAATTGGCTTTGAGACCTGGTCATGCTCGTCGAACAACAGGGATGCGACATCCACTCTAGCAGTTAAGAGGGCCTTGTTCCAGCCCTTCTTGAAATTTAGACGGCTAATGTAGCCTATCTGAACCTCGGCATCCTCGTATGCAGCAGCCTACCCAGAGTTGTATGAGTCTTCCTTGGCGGTGGCTGCCTCAGACTCCTTCTTCTTCAGCTCCTAGGCTAGCACCTTATTCTCCTCCACGACAGCCAACTTGCTTGAGCAAACCAGATTATAAGCCTGTCACAGCTCATTCAATTCCTTATCTACCGCCTCCCTCCCTCGATTGGCTTCGATAAGAGCCAGGTCAGAAAAAGCCCGAGCAGCATCAACAACCTTCAAACCAGCCTCGAGCTCTGTACCCTTCAGCTTCAAGGCAGCGTTCTACTACTCCAGCTCAATATTTTTCTTCAGTAGCTCATCACGAGAGCGATAAAGCACAGAGAAGTCAGTCACAAACTGCGAGAAAAAGAATATATTAGAAAGGGGAAACAAATAAAAATTAGGAGACATTAAAGGAGAGAAATAGACTTACCAAGGCTAGCCTCTGGCTCGCCTGCAGAGCTAACTGGTCAGTTCCCGCCGCCTTTTAAAGATTAGCAGGAAGGACTGCCCTCTCGAGAAGCGCAGGGGCTAGTTGAGGAGAAATGGCCACTGAGCCCCCCTCGGGCAATGTGGACATAGGGACTAAGGCCTGCCCTGCCTTCGTCCTCGATTCCATTTTCCTCCTCTCTTCTTCCTTCTCCTTATCCATTCTCCTCTTCTCCTCCATCCTTATCTTCTCTTCCATCTTCATTTTTTCCTCTTTTTTTTCTCTCTCTCTCTCTTATGTTCTTCTTCTTTCCTCTTCCTCTCCTACTCGTGAGTAGTAGACCAAGAGCCAGTAGCAACAGCCCCAGTGCTGGACTTTTGCTTCTTCGACCTCTGAGTGAGGAGCACATGATCATCATCATCGTTGTCCCAAATCAAATTTTTCCTTGGAGGAACTATCTCCTCGCTTGAAATGCTGGACGTGCTCAAAGATTCTCGAGCTTCAGAAACCTCTTTCGAGTCAGAAGAACTATCACCACTGGAGCTCCCCTCGCCAAAACTGCCTTCGACACCGCCTACGATATCTCTCTCAGAACTTCTCTCCTCCTCGTCCAACTGAACAGGATCAGCAGGAGTCTCTTCAGAGGTATCAAATTCAAGAATACTATCTACTAGCCTTGCTATAAACCTAGAGCCAACATTTTTGTACTCGAGCAAGAAAGCAGCAGACCGGGGATGCTCACCATTGGCTAAGGGCTCCCTAATGTTCCAAGCTTTGACCAACTCAGAGAGACAAACCTCGCTGAGAGCAGGTTCCAAGTTCTTCGACCTCGCTGAAGAAAAAAATAGAGAAGAGTTAGAAAGATCACAAATCAGTAAAGAAATTGAAAGAACAGAGAAGAGACTACCTATATATTCTTCCCCATAAAAGGGAACGGAGAACCTATCAGACCTCGACCCCTTAGTCTGGGGAGGGGGGGGGGACTGCCAATTTCTAGCAAGAAAGCCATCTTGCCAATAGTCCTTATGGAAATCAGGTAGGTTTACTACCAATAACCTATCAGGACTCCTAGATTTGAGATAGAGGACACCAAAACTAGTTCGAGAGAAAGAATAACAAAAGCAGACCTCGTCGAGCCCTAATTTGGTGCCATAGAGCTGATTTATTCTATGGACGCCATTGATTATCTTCCACACATAGGATGAACACTATGCAGGAACAATGTTGAAATAACCAAAGAAGTGCAAGAATAGATTGTTGGGAGGAAAAGTAAGTCCTCCTTGGGAAAGCAACAAGACATGGATCCAATGGGCACCCTCTATCTCTCTAATATTTCTAGGGGAGAGGCGCACTCAATCTCTACCCACTCTGGGATATTGTAAAACTTCCTAAACTCAGACACTGATCTATTACCAATCTTTGCCATTGGAAAACCATAAAAACTACAAATTCAAAAAGAAAATACAAAGAGAAAGCACAGGGGACTTACAATATGAAAGTTCGACTTGAACGATGAAGAATCACAAGCCCCAAAGTGACGAGGAAGATCGAAAGTGATAAGAATGAAGACCGAGAGAAGAGAACGTGAATCGCTAGAACTCGGAAGAGTACTGAGAAGCTTAAAGCGATGATTGAGAAATGACTGGTTTGAATAACTTTTTGAGTGTTACTAATCATAGTGCACAGACCACGAAGCAAGTGCCGCCTAAATCAGTCCTCAAACTTTGGAAAGAGTTGCACGATGTATAAAGGAGCCATTATGACAAATCATTTAAATTTATTGAGCCCAAAGTATGGCCCAACAAACTTAGGGGAAATTGTGGGTACCCAAAATTAGAATGATGTGATGGGCCTAGACGAGTAGCCCAATTGTAGCGGCCCAAATTCCAGACCCTCCATATCTTAATTGGTTATGATTTAGTCTTCTCCCATGTTCTCGTTAAGAGGGGTTCTAGGAGAAGATGGAAAACGTGGGGGAGTCCAACACCTCCACTCCCTGAAAATGGACATGTATATAATAAATCCTAGGTCCGGGACATAAGACACGCACTGTATTCTCTGTAATCGCTCCTCTGAGTATATATAAATAATACTGACTGCACCACCATGGACGTAGGCATTTTTGCTGAACCACGTCCATCTCTTGTTGTGTGATTGGCATTTTGTCTTCTTTATTCTGCTTGGTGATTGCGCTTCTCTTATCTCTTTATGTTGAGTAATAATTGTCACCACAGTAAGTATATAAAAAAATCAGTTTAGTGCTCGGGACAAACTACAAGATACATATTTCTTACAACTCAAAAATGATGTCATTCTCAGTGATTAAGCCAAATTTGAAAAATTGATGAGACAATGCAACGACTAAATGTAGTACCTAAAGAAAGTTGAGTCAACTTGTGACTCGGAGATACGTAAAAATCCTCAAAAAGGTGAAAAGCTCAAATCTCACCAGTTTTAAGTCGCCACTAGTGATCTTTTAAGGCTCTCTTAAGAATATTGTTACTCTTCAACTTTTGATTGTAAACGTGATAGTGCAAAATTTTCGAGTTTGGGAATTCATGGTGCAAGTATGCTTTTCAGAGGTATTAATTAATTTAAGGTTAAAAGCATAAGTTTTTGGTCAAACACAGGTATTTCGAGATTTCTAAAAGAGGGATGATAGACAAATCATATCATAAAAATTTAAATTTAACTGCACAAAAATTTAAAATCACTTGTTTCTGAAAATTTTCAAAAGAGGTACAATTTTGATAAATTTCCCATCTCCAAACAAAAGAGAACATTGTCCTCGATGTTTAAATCCATATATAAAAATAAAAGCACAAGGGAGGAAATATATTACCATAAGGAACCGCTAATGAAAATGTACTGCATTCCGGAGCATAGATGAAACCTGAAGAACAGATGTGATACAAAAATACGTATAAGTCTATAAAGAATGTGAAAAGCATTGGGTGGTGTGAAACACCACCCCCAAACAGGATAAGACTCGTACTAAAAAACAATGAACAATGGGCTGCCTCCCGGTAGAGCTAAGTTTAACGTCTTCAACCAGACCGAACCAATCTCACCCTAAAGATAAGAGCTATGAAAGCACGGGGTGGCAAAAATTGAGTGATGATAATCACCCCCAAACAAGACTGAAGTGTCAGTCTTGTAGGATAAAAGTAAAATATGGTCAATGCACTTGTATAGAGAAGTGCATCACTCGATGCAAAGCATCGGTGGACCATGGGTGGGTGGGGAGTAGATTATATGGAAGAATGTTAAGGGAGAGGGTGAAGAGGTGTCGATCACGGGCCTTATTGAGCCTAAATGTAAGGGCAACAAGGGCCCTATAAGAATGGTGCTCAAGTTGGTGAGGGAGGAAAAATGATTTGAAAATAATAATGGGGCAGGCCTCATAGAAAGTGCACGACAGTTCTATAAATGGACGATGGTAACAGTCGCGTCGTGACACGCCAGGGAGCGGTAGATGGAAAAAATAAACACCATAAGAGAGTGGCGGGCATAGAGTAACAAGCTCGGTGTCACGGATGGGGAAAGTAGCATGAATACTCACACGGATGGTGGGGTTGAGGAAAAGTGAACAAATGGGATCGCGGAGCACTAGGGTGGAGGATGGGTGGAGGTGACGACCTAAATGCGTAGATGCGAACAGGTGAGGAGAAATAACAAGGTCCAAACTAGGCGGTGGGGTGGAAGGGATAGTGGGTGGATCGGGTGGGACAAAGGGTGGGGGAAGATGATCTAACTCACGAGTAGGAGATGCACACTTCTCATGAGACGCGGAGTGATCCTCAAGGGCACTCACAGAAGGAGGTGTGGAAGTAAATGAGGGAGTGATCAACTTAGCCACCATTACGTCACCATTCGAGGTCGTGAAAGGGTCTAATGAGGCTTTAAGATCCGAGACAGATGAATCTACATCAATATTAGTTTCAAGGGGAGCCAAATATGATACGGTAGTGTCCATATCAAGAGAGGTAGAAACCATTTCGAATTTAATATCAAGAAAAGGGTGAGCACTCGTAGCCGGAGCTAACCTAGGATGAAGTGATTCCTCGGGAACACACGCAGTGGGCGCAATAGGTGTAGGCTCAGGCATAAATAAGGATTCTCTGGAAGGGGAAAGGCGAACCTCAATTGTGGGTTCGAAGGGATATGGTGGGGTGGCATCAATCTCACAATCAATGGATACGTCAACACAATTGTCAACTTGGGTTCCGGACCACGGAGTGGTCTCAATGTCGAGATTCTCAGGAAGATAGGGTTGGTTACACTCAAAATCCATGGAACAAGACGACACATCATCGTCCCATGCGGGGTTAATAATGGGTTGACTTGGGGTGGAATCCATCTTGTTCGCACACTCAAAATCATATAATCGTTGTTCAAGCCTTTGAAGTGATTCAGTTTGAGATTGAAGAGTGTGCGCGGACTTGTGTAAGAGGCTCTTGAGAGCAGATGGGTAAGGTGGTGGTGGACACAACTCGCTAGAAACATTAGGATGTGGAGAATACTCAAATGAAGTGTGTGGAGAAGGATCAAGTGTAGCATTCACGGGAGAAGCATCTCCATAAGGGACAAAAATGTGATCAGCATAAGGAGCATATGAAGGGGGCTGATAGGTATAAGGTGCACAAGGTGGCGATGACGACTGTTGGAAACCATAAGGATCCACAACATGGCGTTGGGATTCATATTCCATGGAAGGATGATCAGGCCTCCATGAATAACTCGGGTACTCATAACCCTCAACATTAAATATGTCATGACAATACGTCGAGGGTGGGTCCAAAACAGTGTCATAGGGATACACATGTTCCAAGGTGGATTCAGATGGAGAGAATATAAATGGACACTCATGGGACAAGTGATCGCTAAGAAAGCAGTATGTGCATGGCGAAGCATGTGATGGGTTGATACTCGTCATCGGAGGCGGTGGAGTAGGACATGTGTGCGTGGACGACACACGAGTATCAACAATGGGTGTTTGAGAGTTAAAGCCCTGAATTAATGAATCAAGGGTCGATTCGGGCTTATCATCAAACAAACTTCGAGAGAATGTGAAATGGCCAAAGTATTCCCGTAAAGGACGTTCTTCGGTCATGACAAGAGGAATATTTTTTTAGGTTTTTAAATATTTTTCAAAAGAAAAGAAAATCTTTTTGTGATTTTTGAAAATAAGAAAAGGAAAATCTTTTTGGTATTTTAAATATGGAAAAAAAATCTTTTTTGGGATTTTTGAAAATATTTAAAAAAAAAGAAAATATTTTTGGTATTTTTCGGAAAATGGAAAAATTGGACTCTTGATTTGGTCGAACTAACTAAACTCGACTGCCTAAAGAATGGAATTGGACACACACGGGTCAAGAAAAAAAATCCTAACGAGCACGTAGCCAATTATTATCTTCAAAATTAGTGAGAGGGGTAGTCAAATTTTAATTAAGTCCGCGGGGGACGAAAACCACAGAATGTATCTTTGTGATCGCCTCATTCAAAAGTGTGTTCCTACGGGGCTAGATAGTTGATTGAATTTAAATTTAATGACGGCTAGGGTAGCACACAATGGATAAGCGAGTAAGTCGGGTGATGAAATCCCTTCTCGTTTCAATGACCGGGTCTAGGTCTTAGGTAAATTAATTCATCAAACTATTCAATTTAAGTGCGATGCAGAAATTAAAAGCACATAGGAGCAATTAATCACACAAAAAATGAACTCGCTTGCAGGAGATTCGCGAGGGATAAAAAAATTGTACCTCCCACGGTTTTGACACACGTGGGGTGAAGACCGAGTTGAGTTGACCGGGGAAAGTAGGCCAACTTCAGTCGTCCCCGGGAGTCCTACTGACCCAAAGTAGAGAGGCTTCAAAATCCTCTCCCTAGACGCCCTCTCTCTACCTTGTCCGGTTTCCCTTTTTGCTTTTTTTTTAGGAATAATTATTACAAAAAATCGGTGTCAAAATGCACCCCAAATAAAAAAAAATCCTATACAACCAGTCTAAGGAGGAGGGAGGAGGAAGAACTACACTAAAAAAGATAAATAAAATTACAAGTCTTCAATCATGTGTCCACGTCAAGAAAGTGGCAACAGCACCATTTGATAAGAAGCTTTTTGCGTATGGTCGTTGTTTTGCAAAAGCCACTCTCGAAATTCCCTTGAGTACCTACAAAACTTATCTAAAAATAACTCGTATTGCGGTAAGTACGGGTATCAATCCAACTTTCAAGGTGAAACAATAAATGTGAAAACGTGCAATTCCAATTTTTTTTATGAAAATATTTTTTTTATTTTTAAAAATAATTTCAAGGGAAAAATTAACTAACAAGTGCTAAAAATTAATAAATGACTAAATGATGAAAAAGAATGTTCAACCGAGTGTGAAATATGTGAGAAAGTCAAGAGATGGGACTACACTGTATTTTCAATTATTTTAATTTCTCAATTTATTAATTTTGAAATATTTCGAGATAATATTAAATCGATAATCTAACTCTCATTAAAATTATAAATTTAATAAAATCTTTTTCAGAAAATTAATTTGAAAATGTCATACGATGAAAAATTAGGAGTACACTATTTTCAGAAAATTACCCGATAGGATCCATTTAACGAAACAATAGAAATCTTCAAATTTCAGCACCGAATTAATATTCAAATTTCGGAAAAACCTATCTCTAGTTCGATTCCTAAATTTAAACATTAATTTGTTCAATTAATTTAGTAACTCTCATTACATAAATTAATTGGTGACAGTTAAAATTAATTTACCTAGAAATATTAAATTAATGAAACCAATTAATTAAAGTAACATCATACGCAGTACATCCCACCCCTTGAACGTGGTGTTTAGCCAAACATTCTCATGTTAGAATAAACAACATTCAATAAAATATCAAAAGATGACATAAATTTGAATAGATAAATAGAATACAATACGCAAGTCTCCATGTCGAATCACATTCATGAAATGCGTCTCATTCTTCTCACTAATCCAGCACTTGATTACACCAAAAAGAATAAAAAAAACAAACCTAAAATTTTTTCTAAAGGTAAACTAATTTTTTTGGAAATTTTTATGACTCTAAACTGTACATAATGTACACTGTTTTTTCTCTCTCTACGTATCTCCTTCTTTTTGTTCTGAGAGTTTCTTTAAATGAAGTGCCTTTCCTTATTTCATAACCCCCGATTTGGTTTGCTCCTTGAGATTTTTGTGGGATTTGGAGATGGCTAAGGATTGACTCCGATTTTTTTGGGGATTTGAAATGGCTGGTGGATTGGAAATGTGTTCGTGGGAATTTGTCGGGGCAGCTGGACGAGGGTCGCGGGTCAGGGGAAAGGCGCGCCGGTGATGGAGTTTCCGTCGAAGGGTTTGGCTGAGGCGGTTGGTGTTCCAGACCGCGGGTAGGTGATGTGGTCGCGATCAGGGCTGGTATCGCGGATCGGAGCTGGGTCAGAGACGGGTGAAAGATCCGGCAGCAGGTCTGGCAGCGGGTATGGGTTCTAGATTGATGTAGTTTCGGGTATTGGGTGCGTTTTGGGTTGTAGGGTGGGTTGAAAACGCCGTCGGGTTGAGGACACGGCAAGCCCGACGATGGGTTTCAGCGAGGTGGTGGGTTTGTGGCTGTGGTGCTGCCGTCGGTTTTTAAAAGATTGTCGGAGTTTACTCCCGCAGGTGGGGAGTTAAGAAGGTGGGGTGGAAGTGTTTATGGAGTTTGGGAGTGGGTTTGGTTGGAAAGGAGGTGAGTGGCTGGGAATCGGGTATGGTGAGAGACAGTGAAGTGTTTTGGGGAAGAAGATGAAAGGGGGGTTTGGGTGTGTGAGGGTGCAGGTGAGTATGGTGAGGGTGAGTGTTACTTAGGTGTGTAAATGGGTGTAGGATAATAGGGTGTGAGTGCTTAGTTTTGGTGTAAGTGGGTGTAAAAGGGATTTGTGTGTGTTTAATTTGACCCCTAAAAAAAAATGACACTAAAAAAAAACTAGAACTAAAAAAAATAAACACCTTGAAATAAAACTTTAATTTATTACTAAGAGACTAAATTATATATATATATATATATAAAGAAATAATAATAAGTAAATAAAACTCTATAAAAAATAAAAAAATAAAAATCCTAACAAAATAAATTTAAACTAAAATCTAAAAACTAAATAAAATAAATTCCTAAAAATTAATCCTTAGAAAAATAAAATTAAATAAAGATTACAAATTGAAAACTAATGAAAATCAAAATCAAAATAAAGAATTTGAAAAATAGAAAATAAATTCTAAAAAATTCTAAATAAATCCTAAAAAATAAAATGACTAAAAATAAAAATCTAGATAAATAATAAAGGTACACACTCAACACACACGGGGCTCGGGGAATGGTCTGGGCTAGTTGTAGGCTTAGGTTTGGGTTACAGGAGTGGTTCAGGACATCGGAACACATCTCGGTAAGATCATAATGGACTTCTCACTTCACGGTCTCTTTGGATTTCTTCGATGCACACTTTTGACTGCTTCTGCGTCGCAATTGACTGGAATTAGCGTTATTTAGCACTGCGACTGCGTATTGACCTGAAAAATAATAAAATACGACATAAGACTAATTTTAATTAAAACGAATGACTAAAATGCATCTTTTCGGGGTATAAAATAGACACTTTTGGGTGCTTATCAGCTCTCTCAAACGAATCACTCGGAATGTGATTATTCTCTTGGTATGTGTGATATAAAGAGTAAATATACTAGAACCAAGTTCACACACACAAGTAGAAAGACATAAATTTATAGTGATTGGATCTCATCAACGGAATACGATTTGAAAAATGGGAACATTGCCTCTAATTCACGTTTGTTGATCTTTTTTTATCTTTTGGGTGTTTTAGCTCTCCACGCGGTAATCAATTTCGAAATTTTTGGACTCAGTTAGGACTTTTACGGGTTGAAGGTGTATTAGGTTATATTGAAAAAGGTTACGAATTTCGGAATTGAAAAATTTTGCTTATGATGTCCGTTAGTGATTTTTCGGGCTTTTGCTCATTTTCTTCTTCTTTTCTATATTTTTTTTCTATTTTTCACTTCTTTTCTTTTCTTGCTATTTCCTTTGAGCATTTCTATTCTTTTTCTTGCCCCTTCTTATGCACTTTTCGAACTTTAATGATGACATTATCAATTTTCACAATTCCGGGCTACTTGGATTTTTCGGGTTACCAAACGAAAAGGATCAATTATTGGACTCAAATTTGGGTTACAAAAAGAATAATTTTCACATCTTTTTGTGGTTAATGTTTTTGGGTAACAAACGATGGCCTACTTCATTGTCCGAATTACTTATTAATTTACCATATGCGTCTTGAGATTAATTTAATTTAGAGATTTGTAGTACGCTTTTCGAGACAACATTTCATTTCCCATAACCGATCAAAGCAAAGAATTGAGATCATCAACGACTTATTTGAAACACTAAATTAGAACTATGAGTTAACCATTAACTCGGATTGATTTAAAAACTCAAAAAGATGGATAGGCTCAAAATCTCACCGGATTTTGTTAATCTCCACACTTATTCGTTAAGTCACCTACGTTCGCTCAATTTCCATCTTTGGTCAATTTCGGCTTTGTGTATTTTGAATTTTACAACTTGAGACTTTAAACCGACTTTTAATGATATTTTTGACACATTTGAATTACAATTTTTATTTATTTTGAAAAAAAATATATTTTGGGTTTTTTTTGAAAATTTATGAAGTTTTAGAAATACGCACTTGTAACCCCCCCCCCCCCCCTAACTTAGACTTTTGCATTGTTCTCAAGAAAAAAGGACTAAATTATAACTCAAAGCGAATGAAAAGTGCGAAAAAATAAAACAAACAAATTAAAACAAAAGTGCATCCTTGTATTATAACAATGTAGAAGCATGTGTTACATAAGAGACAGGAGAGCATACAACTAACGATTTTAAATCCACTTATGACAACACATAATGAACAAACATATCAAAACAGTTATAGGCTTCATTGGGGAGGAGGATGTGAGGGCCCGGGTGCGCTCGGATCATAAGGATCATAAAAGAAAGATGGCGAGGGACCGCCGAAGTTGAGCTCGTAGAGTGGTCTTGGAGCTGGTGCATCATACTTGTGTCCCTCCGACAAGCTTCTTGGTCCATGCAATAGGCGGCTTGATCTTGGTTGTATTGGGTGATGAACCCATCAAGCTAGGATTCCACCACCAAAAGGCGCTTATCGAAATTGGCCCCCAGGGTCTCGAAATCCGAATCATCATCTTCTTCATACTCCTCTTCTTCCTCCACCACATCCATCACGGGTTCATCATATCCATCTTCCCCCGAACCCTCATCGATAATGGGACGGTCGGGGTGAGCCGCCCGCATTTGGAATTCACTCCAAGTGGTGGAGGTGGTGCCAATTGGGCAGGGGAATCGAATTTGTTGCCCGGGGTCTTCTATCCCGGAATCCATTAATAGTTTCGTAATGAAGCGAGCGTAAGGGAGCGCGGCCTTGCCCCACTAGTCATAGGAGGCATTGATGATATCCGCGTAGAAGAGTTGGGCCAAATTGATTGTGCTCTCGGGGTTGAGGAAGTTAGCATGACGTAACCGGACCACCGAGTCATTGGTTGTTTGGTGGATTGCTCCACAAGAAATTAGGTGCGTGAATCACACCGTATTTGAAAGACTTCTAATGGGAAAAGAGTCCCTCACCCATTCCTCCCCGGGTGCCATTCGAGAAATGCATTCGTATTTGGTGCGGAGGGAACCATTTGTCGGGTATTGGAAAGACACGGGGAGGACAACCCCTTTTGCACGCATTTTTTGTGCGATGATGGCGACCGAAAATGGAATTGGGATACCGTCGAGGTATGCCTCGTGAAGCGTGGATGATTTTCGAATGAGTGTTGCATAAAATTGGCGGATGGTGACTTCAAACACGCGATTGCTCGTAGGAACGAGAAAAGAGCACCACCCCCGACGGTCGAATAGGGCGGTGATGTCGCAGGGAAGCTAGTTCCAAGTAACAAAACGCTCGATGTGTATTGGGTGTGTGTCCAAGAAGTATTGCTTGGACCAATGGCGTTCTTGGAGGCTTCTAAACACTCTCTTACCCTCTTCATCAAGGACGGTGGTGTCATCATATTTCTTAGGGTGAAAGTTGGCTCGGCGGGGAAGCGGCATGGTGAGAGGGAGAGATATGTAGAGAAGAAGGATATGGGCTGGAGGAAAGTGAGAGTGAATTTGGTGTGAGAAATGGATGAGGGGTAAGGGTGAATTTATAGGTGTTAGGAATGGATTTTTGGTGGGAAAGGAAAATGGGTTTGGTGGGAGTGGAAGGAAGGAAGGAATTGGGATTGAAAGTGGGAGGGGGAATGGTTTTGGAGGGTGAAAAATCGTGGTGAAATGAATGGAGGGAAAAGAGGAGGGAAGATAATGAATTTAGAAAAACAGGGGGGACCTACCAGGTACCCCGAACCGGTTCGCCCCCCCGAACCAGTTCGACCTGGTTTCGGGGAAATTTGCTGGCCAGAAAGGTTTGGTTGTCTCTTCTCTTAAAATCTAAGTGTTCTCGCCGATCTCCTCTCGTGCGTATTGCCCCTAAAAATGTTTTAGACTCTCGGGTGACCTAAAATTGCCTCGCCCCACGCTCTCGAAATACGTGAAAACTCTCTTAAAAAGTTTGCTAACTCAATCCCTCTCATGAACCGTGATCCAGACTCAAAAATACCCAAACTCACACACGACTACTATACACAAGAATTCACCCCATACGCGTCGGGGGTGAGAGGACCTATTTTTAAGCTCATTCGACCATGTAAACAGGGTTCGACGACCAAACGGTGTCGACTTCTTCCACACACGCCTCTAGATATGGCTTTAAGCGTTGTCCATTTACCTTAAACGTATTTCCCCCTTTCAAATCGTCTAATTCCACAACTCCGTGAGGGAAAATGTTCGTTACAACGAATGGGATACTCCATCGTGATCGCAACTTGCTCGGAAATAGATGAAGTCGAAAGTTATAGAGTAGCACCTTTTATCCGGGAAGAAACTCTTTGCGTTGAATGATATTATCGTGAGTGAGTTTCATCCTTTCTTTAGAAATTTTTGCGTTCTCGTACACATCATTGCGTATCTCTTTTAACTCATTTAATTGAAGTTGGCGAGCTTCAACGGCCTTATCCATGTCGTAGTTTAACTTTTTAATCGCCCAATACGCCTTGTGCTATAATTTCACGGGAATATGGCAAGGTTTGCCATACAAAAAGCGGAATGGGGACATGCCAAGAGGATTTTTGTATGCGGTACGATAGGCCCATAGTGAATCGTTTAATCTAAGTGACCAATCTTTTCGGTTAGGATTAACAGTCTTTTCGAGAATGTTCTTGATCTCCCGATTCTCTAGTTCAGTCTGCCCGTTCGCTTGTGGGTGATAAGTCATTCCAACCTAGTGAACGACACCATACTTTGTCATGAGCTTCTCGAATGACCTATTGCAAAAGTGTGTGCCATTATCGCTGATTATCGCTTTCGAAGCGCCGAAGCGGGAAAGTATGTGTTCCTGTAGGAACTTAATCACCACTTCGTTGTCATTTGTCTTGGTCTCTATAGCTTTCACCCATTTGGAAACGTAGTCAACCTCAACAAGGATGTATAGGAAACCAAATGACAAGGGGAATGGGCCCATGGAGTCAATACACCAACAGTCAAAGATTTCAATAATAAGTATCGGGATTAATAGCATCATGTCTCGTCGGGTGATCTCTCCCATCCTTTGATACCTATCGCATGATTTGCAACAATTATTCACATCCTAAAGTATTATGGGACAATAGAGGCCGCATTGAAGAATCTTAGAGGCCTTCTTTTTCGTCGAAAAGTGACCTCCACAAGCTTCCAAATGACATAATTGGATGACTTTTGGGATCTCGTCATCCGGTACACATCGTTGGATGATTTGGTCGGCGCAATATTTAAACATGAAAGGGTCGTCATAGAAAAATATGCGCGACCAAGTAATAAACCTCTTCTTATCCTACGGTGTCCAATCGGGATGTACGACTCCCGTGATAAGATAGTTCACTATATCCGTAAACCAGGGCAAAGAAGAGGTAGCAAAGAGTTGCTCATCTGGGAAGTATTCGTCTATGGGTATTGGATCACTAGGTACGTCGGACGAAAGCCATGATTAGTGGTCAACAACGATATTTTCTACTCGTTTCTTATCTTTAATGGAGAGATTAAACTCTTTTAGGAGTAGGATCCACCTTACGAGGCGCGACTTTGCATTTTTTCTTCGCAAGTAGGTATTTCAATGTCACATGGTCAGTGAAGCAAGTTATGAGATAGTCGATAAGGTAGGACCGAAATTTGTCACGATCAAAGACTACCACTAGCAACTCCTTCTCGGTAGTAGAGTCATTGAGTTGTGGTCCGGTAAGAGTCCGGCTAGTGTAGTAGATGACATGAGCCTTATTGTCTTTTCTTTGGCCCAAAACAGCCCTATCGCATAGTCGCTAGCATCACACATAAGTTCGAATGGTAAGGACCAATCCGGAACTTGCATGATGGGAGCGGACACAAGCATGGTTTTCAGTTTTTCAAAAGCGCTATGGGATGCTTCCATCCATTCAAATGGGGTGTCTTTCATGAGTAGGTTTCTTAAGGGCCTAGCGATGGTGCTAAAGTCCTTAATGAACCTTCGATAAAATCTCGCGTGGCCCAAGAAAGAGCGCACGTCTTTAAGCGATTTTGGTGGGGGTGGATCGATTATGACATCTATCTTAGCTCTATCAACTTCTATCTCCTTGGATGAAACAATGTGGCTAAGAACTATTCCCTCCATGACCATAAAATGGAATTTCTCCCAATTTAGCACCAAGTTCTTTTCCACACACCGTGCAAGTACCTTTTCCAGTTTTTCAAGACAAAGATCGAAAGAGGTGCCAAAAATGCTAAAATCTTCCATGAACACTTCAAGTCCTCTCTCGACCATGTCGCTAAATAGGCTCAACATGCACCTTTGAAAGGTTGCAGGTGCATTACACAAGCCGAATGGCATACGTTTGTAGGCAAACGTACCAAAAGGGAAAGTGAAGGTTGTTTTCTCCTGGTCAAGTACATCTACCTCAATTTGGTTATATTCGGAATAACCATCAAGGAAGAAATAGTAAGTATGGCCCGCTACTCTTTCAAGCATTTGATCAATAAATGGAAAGGGGAAATGGTCTTTCCTAGCTCTCGCAATGAGTTTCCGGTAATTAATGCAAACGTGCTACCCGGTGGTGGTACGTTGGGGAACTAGTTATCCCTTAGCATTCTCAATCACTGTCATGCCCGACTTCTTCGTGACAACTTGAATAGGGCTCACCCATTTTCTATCCGAGATTGGGTAGATAATCCCGGTATCCAATAGCTTAATGATTTCGGTCCTCACCACTTCTTTCATATTAGGGTTTAGTCTTCTTTGCATTTCTCTCGAGGGCTTGATGTTCTCTTCGAGATGGATCTTGTGGGTGCAAATCAAAGTACTTATCCCTTTTAAATCAGCAATGCACCAACCAAAAGCACATTGTTGCTTCCTCAGAATCTTTAGTAATATACCCTCCTACTCTTCGTCTAGGCTAGAGGAGATAATAAGAAAAAATGTCTCATCGTCTCCTAGGTATGCATATTTAATATGGGAGGGTAGTTTCTTCAATTCAAGGGTCGAAAATTTGTCGCCAGAGAGAACCATGCGTGTTTCCCTCGGCGATAACTCCTCGAATTGAGAAACCCAATTTACATCTCTTGCATCCTCGTTCGATATTTTTCCCTCAAGTAACTCTCTCAACTCCTCAATTTCCCTCTTGAATTCGATGTACGTCCCTTCACTCTCATGGATCGACACTAAACAGGACCCTAGGGCATCTCCATAATAATTTTCCTCGAAATACTCTTCTACGATCTCGTCTATTAGGCTCACCGCATGAAGATCATCTTCTTTCCCCATCTGTTGGGTGACATGGAAGATGTAAGTCTCTAAAGTCATGTTCCCAAAAGTGAGTTGCATTTTCCCATTCTGAGTATTGATGATTTCGTTAGCCGTAGCTAAGAACGGGCGCCCAAGAATGATGGGAACATGATTGCTCGAAGTGAAGGAGGGCTCCGTGTCCCAAATTACAAAATATACCGGGAAGTAGAAAGTGTCAACTTGGATGATCACGTCCTCAACTATACCTCTTGGGATCTTCATGGTTCAATTCACTAATTGGAGAGTGATCTTTGTGGGCTTGAGGTCGCCAAAATCAAGTTGCCTATATATGGTGTAAGGGAGAATATTGACACTTGCTCCCAAGTCAAGTAAGGCTTTTTCGGTTTTATTTTCTCCAATGATGCAGGAAATGGTGGGTGCACCGGGATCCTTGAATTTTGGTAGGAGATCATTAAGTAGGATGGAGCGCACGTTCTGTGATAGAAAGACATTCTTCTTTACCTTCATCTTCATCTTTATTGTTAACAAGTCTGAATTTGGCATAAGATGGAATTTTCTTAATGGCGTCGAGGAAAGGTAAGTTCAACTTTACTTGCTTAATCACGTCTAGAACTTCATCACGAGAGTTTACTTTATGGGAAGGAATCAACCTTTAAGGAAATGGTGCCGCGGTGGGTGGTTTCACTACTACCTCGGGCTCACTAGTGTCTTATTTATCACTCTGATTCAAGGGGACATCTTCGGCCTCTTTCGTGCTGGGCGAAATCTCCTTGTATTTGGTTGTGTCATGTGAGGGAGGTGATAAATTAATGAATCTCCCACTACGAAGAGTGGTCACAGCTTGACTGTGCTCCTGATGTTCTGTAGAAGTGGAGCTAACACTAGTTTGACCTTGGGAGGTCTTTGGCCCTGAGCAGGAAACTTTCCCTTCTCTTGGATACTCCATGATTATTGCATTTATGTCGCTGATCATGCGATCATATCTAGCATTGGCTGCATTCTAGGTATTGATAAATTAGTTTATCGTATCCTCAAGACTTCTCCGTAGTGGAGGGATATATGCTCCTTGAGGTGGTGGTGCTTGCCCATGTCCCTTCCTGTGTGGAACTTATTGAAAGTGTTGTGGTGGAGGAGGGGAAACATGTGAATTAGGATTCATCGCGGCATGTTCTTGCCTATAGTTAAAACCAGGATGATTTTTCCAAGAAGGGTTGTAAGAATTCACGTGCGGTGCATCGAAATTACCATTGAATCCTCCTATACCACTGACTTGCTCTTTAAGCATCACTTTATAGGCGGGTATTGTCGGGCATTCCTCAGTTGAATGATCCGCCTCGCAAATCGCACACACCTTCTCAACAGGGTTTGGGATGGATCACCTTGGTCCTCTTTCATATACCTCACTTAGGTCTCACAATCCTTTCTCAAGTACATCGAGTCGACTGTCCATCATATAATTCTTTTCTATATGAAATAGTCCGGACGTCGATGGAGTGGTGGTCACATGACAATTTTGATTTTGAGCATTAGGGTCGGATGTGTCCCAGGATTGGGTAGTCTCGGCGACATATCTCAGGTGAAGCTCAGCATCGTGGGCGTCTAAGTCAACAAACGGACCACTACCCATGGTTTCAACGAGTTGCTTGGAATTAATGTTCAACCCATTATGGATAAAGGAAATGAGTTACCCTTTATCAAATCCATGATGGGGTCATGAAGTGACTAACTCATTAAAACGCTCGTAGCATCGATCGAATGACTCATTTTCTAATTGTCAAAAAGTTTGAATTTGAGCCTTGATGGAGTTCGTTCGATGTGGAGGAAAGAATTTCTTGAGAAATTTAGATTGCATCTCATTCCAGGATGCAATCGAGCTTGGAGGTAAAGACCATAGCTAGGTCTTAGCCTTATCTTTTAGCGAGAACGGGAAGAGTTTGAGGCGGATTACCTCTTATGTGCAAGTTTGATCATTGAGGGTTTCACACACATCCTCAAATTCCCTGATGTGGATATATGGCTTTTCAGAATCCATCCTATGGTAGTGGGGGGATCATCTAGATCATCACATTTTTAAAACGAAATTGCCCTGCATTATACGAGAGTATGATGCATCCCGGAGTGATAGTGTGCTCAAGATTTAAGATTTCTCTCAATGGGAGGTACGGGGCCTCTTCCTCATCGGTATTTTCACTACCGTGTTGCGACATATCTCTCTCTCTCAAAGACTTTGTATCCTCAGTTGGTATACTCGGGGCGTGCTCTGAAGTGTGTCTTAAGAGGGAAAACGGAGTATTATTTGAAATTGAGTGAGACGGTGTGGGAGGTGGAACCCAGAATTGTGGATCGTTGGGAGTGTGAGGGCTATCAGGGATGTACTCTCCTATCGAGAATGTGGATTGGAGTATTGTAGGGAGTCGGAGTGAGTTCAGAATTTTGCATTAACGGGATTATGAGAGATGATGATGAATTTTTTTGTGCTTTTTCAAATTTTAATTGTTTTTGATTTTTAGAAATTTTTTTATCAAAGTTTGAGATTGACTTGATCTAATCCTAAGTCTACCTAGCTCCCCGGCAACGACGCCAAAAAATTGATGCGACTAAGAATGTGTCTCAGAAGTGCATACTCTCTAGGCTTAAGTGCAAGCCTGTCGCTAAAGTAATAATCCGATAAGTCGGGTATCGATCCTCAGGAAAATAGGACAACAGCGTTGTGAAGACATTGGACAGACGAAGAAAACCTAACCTTGACTCTAAAGAACAAGAAAAGATGATTGATTTTGGGAATGGACTACAACTAAATGAAATTTTGAAAATATTTATTTAATGCACCAAAATATGAATGGAATGCAATTATTCTAAATTACCTAAATTACTGATAATGAATGACTTAAAACTTGAATCATATGATGAAGGAAACATAACGGGAATACAATCCCTCAACCCTAGTGTATTGTAGATATAAAACTAATCGTAAATTTAATTAATTAATTAGACCCAAAAATTTAGTACTCCCAAGCATTACGGATATGAGGTTCAATCCCACACCATACGTAATCAGAGGACGAGTAAATCGGTACACATGGTAGTGACACTCGCATTGCATTCTAAAGCATCCCGATTACCCGGAAGAAAACGAGATCCAAAGATCTACAATGGTTGTGTTTCTACGCAAGGCGGTCATAATAAATCATTAAATTCAGAGTATTAATTTTATACACATACAACTGACACATCAGGTGGAGTTCATGCATCCCGACCCTTTTAAAACTAGCCGGGCATGTTAAACTGAACGATGCATGAAATAATTACGTTGCATGTGAAAGAACTCATGATGAAACTAGATTGAAACATGCAAGTAAGTATTTTGATCACATAAATTAGTTGAAGAAAATAAGGGAAATAACCATGCAAGAACAATAATAAAAGGAATGAAACTTGGATTAAAACATGGAAAACAAACCCGGAATGTATCAATCTTGAAGAAAATAATCCAAAATATGCTCCTAGGTGATCTTCTACTTTTTTATCTCCCTCCAACTATGAAAAACTATCAAGAACTTCTTTTTCAAAGTCATTAGCCTCGCCAAAATACGTTGTTGAATGAGTTGTAACTTCTTGGAACTCTTTGGACCAATCAGAATAACGGAAGATTTTTGCGCATCGGGACCCTCGAATCGGTTCGCATGTACCCCGAACCGGTTTGACCCCAAACCGTTTCAACCTGTTTTTGGGAACTTTCACTGTTTTTGGGTGCCTTTTTCCTCATTTCAACACTTAGAATTTTTTTCATGTTTTCTTCTTTTCTTCTTGGATTTTTCCTCAACTTCAATCGATCATAACTCTTCAACTATAACTCGGATTTGGATGCCGTTTCTTCCATGATTCTCGTTGTTTCAAGATTTTAAACTTTCCAGTTAAATACTCCTCTGGGATCTGAATAAAGAATTACCAAAATGCCCTTGAACTTGCCTTTCTAGCCTTTCTTTCATGGTTTTGGATTTCTCTTTTGCTCCGCTTGCATAATTAACCTGTAAAACACATAGGAGAAACACGAAATACTTGCCAACGAAGGTTAGTAGCATAAATTTGAGTTAAATCCATATCGATTACATCCCTCGGGTTCACAAATGTACCGAAATTAGGGGAATAAATATACAATATTTATGCCCAATCAGTATATTAAGTGCATAAATACTTATATACTATTACGAATGGGAACATTCGAGGTTTTGGCTATCGCTATAAGAGTTTGGAAATTATAGCCATATATATTGAGAAATGATATATACTATATATACGGGAGTTGTTACAATAAATATATGATATAATTATAAATCTATATGTGTGTGAATAACATATTTATGTGAAGCATACCCCTCTAGTGCTACATGGTAATTTGCACGATGTGGGTGAGGCCCCTGGTTTGAGGAGCAGGGAGCGTATAGTCCCAGGCCATAGCGTCCATTTTATATTGTGTGATTTTTATTAGGGGTGAGACGCGGTGGGTATGTTTCGTTCTCATTTTCGGTGAGAAACTATGACTGCTTCCCATACATTTTGATTTGATTTTTACCAAGTCGGTGTGAGAGTCCGACCGCTGGTACCCAGGATGATGTGTGAGATATTTTTGGGAAGATGATATCATTGAGAGACTGCATCCATTGAGTTATAGCTCCGAGGGATGGTTCTAATACTTATATAGTGTGTGATATATAAGTATGTATATACTTGATGTGTATTGTATATTGTGTGTGTGTGTGTGTGTGTATAATAATTTAGCTTGGTTTTTGAAAATGTACACATTTTTAACGGTCTAGATCGATGCCACCTGCTCACATAACTTTACAAATTTTAATGGTTTAGATCACATCCCATTTATTTTTACAAATCTACCCCTCAATTATTTGGTTTCCCCCCATTTTTTTCCTTATCAAACTCAACCTAAAATTAAAAAAATGGGGTATTTTTGGAAGACTCTCCCATTTCACACACAAAACCACATATCTCTTTCTCGATATCTCCCTCCCTCACCTCCCGTCTCCCTCATTCTCTTCCTCACTCGCTCGTTGTCCTCTCCATCTCTCGCATCTCTGTATCATCCAAGAAGGTAATCTTTTCACATGGATCTTTCATATCTAATACATGATCTGGACATTTTTCACATGTTTTACAGATCTAGCATTGGGACTTTCATCTGTAATAAAGGAATATTCTTTCTTTTTTGGTTTTCTCATGTGTAAGAGGTATTTATGTGTGAAATTCATAACTACTTTGTAAAGTTTATCCTTTGTAGAAGATCTCTATTTATTTGGTCTTCATTATTTTTGTAAAGTTTTGACTATGAAAAAAACTAAATCATTTTGAGCATGTAATGATGTCAGAGAAGGCCTTGATGCAAAGATGGGTTTGGTGATATCTCAATGTCTCTCACAGGTAGACATCATGACTTTTTTTGACAAATATATTCTATGCCTACAATGTGTTTGAGGAAATATCCATATGGTATCTTACTTTTGTTTTTGACCACATTTCTTGAGATTTAAAGTCAAAATGTATTGGTTTTATTGTTGAACCCATTTTTATTTGATTTAGATGTTGGTTTTATTATTGAACCCATTTCTACCTCTGTTTTCAATATGTGGAGTGTTCATTGGTTGTTTCCGGATTACTTTTGGATTAGTGTTATTTGATGTTTGGCTTATGTGACAAAATCATGTCTACCTGTGTTTTAAATATTGGAAAATACATACAATGTTTGTTTGTTTTTACCTCAGATATAAACATTGGATCTACCTCTAGTTTTTTTTACTTATTAGTGTTATTTGAAAATATCGGAAAATCAGGAGTGTTCATTGGTTTTTTATGTTTGGTTCTTTCATTGACAACAATATTTCATGGCCTGTCTACTCTTATTTGATTCACCGTTTATCTTTTAGTTTTTTAGTTTTCTTAAGCATGCACATTATATTTTTTATTTAGATATATTATGTGTTTGATATTATGCCTCAATTGAACTAACATAATCATGAGAAAGAAAGGGAAAAATGTGGCTGAGTGTTTGAACTTAGAAATGTTTAGCACTTTTTAAACGTGAGATTAAACGGTACCGGAGAATTTTATTTTGAGGGACATTCTCTAGATTTAGGATATGTTATAATATTATCCAGGGGAAGCTATATGGTGTAACATCCCTATGATCATAAGTCACTCTACCATAAAGTGGCCCTAGAGGTGCCAGATGAGAAGGTGAGAGGGCTAATTGATGCTTTTCTGTTGTCTTAGATAATGTCACATGAGACACAAGTTAGATTTTTGTTATATAGTTTATAGGTATACTTCAGTTTTGTGGTTCTCATGAGACATGCTCATTTATGTATTGTTCAATTTTTTTAAGTGTGGATTGAATATGCTAATGACTCAAGGGGAAGGTAAACTATAATTTTAATGCTTCAGCTCATATATTATCAAACTCTTAAACTGGGACATTAGTAATAGTCTATATACCTATTAATAATATATTATTCTCTTGCATTTTATTGGGTTGAATATTGATGAGTGAACAAGTTGGAAGGTTCCTTTTTTATGATATATTTTTATGTTGACTTTATTTGTAGTTCTAATTAAGAAAGACGAATCATTCATGACTTGGTATTACCATCATAATATCCATAAACATACAATCATTTATAAATACCCCGACATTATGGTGATGTTGAATTTGTGCATCATGTATTATGTTCTAATTTATTTTATTTTTTCTTCTATTATGCATATCTAAGTAATTTTAGGTAACACTATCGAGGTATATGATCTTTCTCTATTTATCTACTCGAGTTTTATTTATTTTTCATTTGATTTTTATGTTTGTTTGGCATTTCAATTATATGTTCTTTAAGTTGACAATAAGGATTTTAAATAAGGTATCCGTGGTTTGATTTGGGGCCCTTTTTTAATTGTAACCTTTTACAAACTTCTTTCCTGTATATTCTCAGTTTTTCGACTACTTTTGAATTCATATTTCCTATACGTTATCAAGCCTTAAAGACATTGAGGAAAGATTAATGTCGGGGTATTTATGTTCAATTTTCTGAAAGTTATTGTAATTCTATTAAGCTGTACATTTGGTGTCGTTAGACATGCATGTTGGAGTGTGATCTTCTGAGTGGTAACATATAGAAAATGTATAATTATCTCGGATGGTTTTATGGATGAATTGCATATATATAAGTCTTTCAAGTTTGAACAAAAACTTAGATATTTCAGGGAACACTCACATATAATAGAAATATCTGTGATAATTATCTTCAAAAAGTGAAGTAATTGAAAGTTTGTAAAGTTGAGTTATTGTACTATAACGAACTGGTGTACTTGGTTCATTATAGTTTAGATCAAGTGGATAAAATCTACCCTCCATGTTTATTCCCAATTTTATGTATAGTAATTTGATGTAGCGTTATGTATAGTACAATAACTGATGACCACGGATTATATGCATTACAGATTATATGCATTGGTGGCTCAAATTGATGGCTCTAATTGATGACCAAAGAATTCATTAAATCAAATTGATGGCTCAAATTGATGGCTCTAATTTCTGTACAGACTATATGCATTGGTGGCTCTAATTGATGACCACAAGAGATTCATTGAATCAAAGAATTCTACAGAACTAGAATCAAGAACCTTTCATGAAAAGAAAAAAGATAAGGTGCTTTCTACTACATTATCATCCTTACAGTTCATGCCTTCAACTTCAGAACATGGCACGTCAAGGAATGACAATTTTTTAACGAGATGTGCCAAGTAGCTTCAATGGTTGGCATCACTGGATTAAAATGGATCCAGAACCATAATCAACACTACTCTTAATCAACTGGATTGGGACAAAAGGAATATAATTTCGTGGATGAAACTCATTATGTCCATACAAAGGGACTGTGTAAGATTAATCACTCTCTGAGAATTCAGGTAGTTGCATTGTCCTGTTTTACTTATTATTAAACATGCCTCAATGTTGATTTGATATGCCATGTTTGTTTGGAATTTCAATTATATGTTCTTTAAGTTGACAATAAGGATTTTAAATAAGGTATCATTGATTGGATTTGGGGCCCTTTTTTAATTGTAACCTTTTACAAACTGTTTTCCTGCATATTCTCAGTTTTTCGACTACTTTTGAATTCATATTTCATATAGGTTGTCAAGCCTTAAAGGCATTGAGGAAAGAATAATGCCGGGGTATTTATGTTCAATTTTCTAAAATTTATTGTATTTTTCTTAAGCTTTACATTTGGTGTCGTTCGACATGCATGTTGTAGTGTGATCTTTTAAGTGGTAACATATAAAAAATGTATAATTATCTCTGATGGTTTTATGGCTGAATTGCATATATATAAGTCTTTCAGGTTTGAACAAAAACTTAGATAGTCTAGGGAACACTCACATATAATAGAAATATCTATGATGATTATCTTCAAAAAGTGAAGTAATTGAAAGTTTATAAAGTTGAGTTATTATACTATAAAGAATTGGTGTACTTGGTTCATTATAGTTTAGATCAAGTGGATAAAATCTACCCTCCATATTTATTTCCAATTTTATGTATAGTAATTTGATGTAGCGTTATCAAGGTTCTAAAAAACGCGGGGCGTGATCGAGGCGTGGAGGTCAAGCCTTAAGCCTTAGAAGCCTAGGCGGGTTTAAGCATAAAAAGGCGTTTAGGCCTTCTTAATATATTTTAATATTTTTACACCATAACAAGGCTATTAAAATACCAAAATTATACATATCATAAAAATATGTCTGAATATATGAAAATTAAAATACTATTTCATTATTTTGGATGAGATAAGGGTCCGGTTAGTTAAAAAATTCTTTAAAAGGCGATATTGTTTCACTAAAGCATTGTTGTTTTTAGAAGAAAGTGCCTCTTAAGAGTTTTACTAAGCATAAGGCGTAAAAAACTTAAGGCGAGGCGTTTCGCCTAAGCCTTAAGCCTAGGCGGAGCCTAGGCGGGTTTTTTAGAACAGTGAGCGTTATGTATAGTACAATAACTGATGACCACAGATTATACGCATTACACATTATATGCATTGGTGGCTCAAATTGATGACCAAAGAATTCATTGAATCAAATTAATGGCTCTAATTGCTGTACAGATTATATGCATTGGTGGCTCTAATTGATGACCATAAGATATTCATTGAATCAAAGAATTCTACAGAACTAGAATCAAGAACCTTTAATGAAAAGAAAAAAGAGAAGGTGATTTCTACTACATTATCATCCTCGCAGTTCATGCCTTCAACTTCAAGACATGGCACCTCAAGGAATGACAATTTTTTAACGAGAGGTGGCAGGTAGCTTCAATGGTTGGCATCACTGGATTAAAATGGATCCAGAACCATCATCAACACTACTCTTAATCAACTAGATTGGGACAAAAGGATTATAATTTCATGGATGAAACTCATTATGTCCATACAAAGGGACTGTGTAAGCTTAATCACTCTCCGAGAATTCAGGTAGTTGCATTGTCCTATTATACTTATTATTAAACATGCCTCAATGTTGATTTTATATGGCATGAAATAAGCAAATTAAATTATGTGGCATGATATCTTTTTTTCCATGCTGAAGTAAATGCATATTATGTGGCATGAAATAAGAAAATTAAACTAATGGACTGGAGGGACCAAAGCTGGGAGAGGGTTCAACAGATAAGAAAATTAAACTATGGGTCAGATCTTCTACGGACAGCTTCAGTGCATCACTTCTTATATCGCCTAGAACAATACACGCCCATAGCAGTTGTTGCCATACCATAGATATTGGTGGTAATTAGATGCAATGGTCTAAATAAAATAGCCGCAAGGGCCCCACCAATTATCCATACTGCCTGCCCGCTATACCCTAATGTTCTTTGATCAAGAACAAGCAACCCTTCTTGGCAGTAAATGGAAAAGATTTATAGGGATTTGGTTAGTTGGGGAGCTCAAGAGAGGGGTGATAGGGGCACTAATAGAACCAATATGTATGATGGGGAAGCTTGGGGGATGAGGCTTATGAGGATGATGTAGAGGAGAGGTTTTTGAGCCATAATATGAGGGAGTTAGGGTCTGCATTTCTGATAATGCTATTTTTTTGTACTAATGTGTTCGTTGGTACAATGCTATTTTTTTTAAAAATCCAGGTAATTTTCTATGTTAACCTTAGTTTGGATTTCTGATAATAGGCCTAGATATGGAGACTACTACAGGTCGTGGGTCTGCTATCACAGCAGGTCTGAAATAGGCTTAAGTACGCAGAGTTTCCCACTGCCTTACCTCCAAATCGTATGCATTTTTTGCCAACTTTTTTGTTCAAAACTGGTGCCAAAACTACTCAGGCCGGTGAACCAAAGATAAAACTCTTGGTAGCAGGTCTTAACCAATACATGCCTTTTTTTTTTGCAAAAAAGGTATGTTTTGTGTATATTATTGTTATGTTCTATGTAAACGGATTTTGAATCAGAATATCCACCACTTTTGGTAGCAGGTCTTAACAAATACGTGCCTTTTTTGTTGGGGTATGCCGTACTCAGAACATTCTTAAAGTCCGTCATACATAACAACATCCAATAATACTAATATGCATGTCTAAGAAATATCAGGTCATAAATCCCTCTTGGTAGAGCCCTCAATGCCATGAGGAGGTCTTAAATTGTTTTCTTTTATATATTAATGGTTCTTTTGCACATATTTGTTCTACTTTATATGCAGTAGCAACAGCTATGATGCATAGATGCATAGATGTAGTAACAACAACTCTTATGCGTAGATGAAGTGATGAAGTAGTAGTAGCTCTGATATAAGACATGAGGAGGTATTAGATCTGTGTAATAGTAGCCCTGATGCATAGATTTAATAGAAACAGCTTGGTCAACTCGACCATGTATGGCAGCCCTGATGCATAAAAGTGCCGAGGCATATACACTGTTATTAATAAGGTATTGAAACACATATACACTGTTGGGAGAAATGCCATAACTTTTTAATCGTAAATCGAAATGAGGCGATTCTAGTGCAATTGGATTCGTATCGTCCGTGCCTAGCTAACTACGTTTCGGGCTATTTTCGGCGCCGCTCGAGGGGTCAAAATCGACTTTGAAGTCAGTATTTCATTTTTCATTACAAATTTGGTTTGGGCAAGGGGTTTTCTTTAGTTTTTTTTTGCCTACTTTTATTGCCTCCTTAGACATTTTTGAAAATGTCACTTTTATGGGCACATTATGTCTAAAGTACTCTATTTTTTCTTCCTTATATCCCTTACATGTTTTGACTGCCACTCAAACATCACGAGAAATAAGAAAGAGATGGTTTCAAGGGAAAGTAGATGTTATGCAACAATTTATATGGGCATTTGAGCCATGTGCTTGACGTTTTCCTTAATTCTATTATGAAACTGTTAAGGATTCTTTCAAAATATTAAATTTTGTTTTTATGAGGGCTTTTTTTCATAATAAAATGTTATGGATCCTTAATTCTATTATTTTTTCATGTTTTTCTTTGAGGGCTTTTTTTCACGTTCTATTTTTTTTTCACGGGTTTCGGCAGCTCGAGTCTAAGGGATGTTCAGGAAGGAGGCGCTGATGGGAGCATCCACTGTCAGGTAGTAAATTTATACTTCATTTTAGAACCAACCCTCAAAAAATTGTAATTACTTCAGGCACGGGGGATACGAATTCCAGTTTTTTTTATCAAACGTGATATTTTATATTGATTTTTTTGTGGTGTAGGCTTTAATATAAATATTGTGCTAAGGGATGTTCGAAATTGGTGTAGCGTTTAGTTTGTTTAGATAAAAATATTTATTATTTTGCCATAATTTTTTTTTGCGTTTAACCAGGTCGTGTTTAACAAGGTTGTTTTGTAAATAAAATAAGTTATAGTGTTGACAAGTTATAGACAATATAAAAAATATTTTTTACAAACTAAAAATTACCTCGGTCAAAATATACACGACACGACACGATATGAAATATTAATGTTTACCTATCTCGAACACGACCCAATATTTTTTTAACCAAAAATGAACTTGACCAAAATAAACACGACACGAAATGAGATTTTATTATCAATCACGAACATTATTGTTTTGCAGGATAGTTCTATAAATAACGGATATTATGGCCATTTTTTTAAATTACACTTTGTTTTGTCGGGGAACGAAATTTTCGCCGTTTTGTAACTATGCACTTTGAAAATTTTGTCATTTCGCGATTACGTGTTTGGAAATTTTTGGAAACGTGCCTTCAGGCACGGACATAAGTTAGTATATATATATATATATATGGGTAACACTAGGGCTACCCTTTTTTGTTACCCCTTTTTGTTACTCCCGGCTTCAAAGTGTTATACCTTGTTTTGTCTTTTATGTCCAAGCGGGACCAATACAAGTAAATACAAAGCAAGGTACAAGACTTTGAAGCTGGAGGTAACAAAAAGGGGTAGTCCTAATATTATCCTATATATATACATTTATATGAGATGTGAAATATATATATACGGACATAATAAAGATAAAAAAATCTTGTCGTGTCACATTTATTTGAGTTATGTTATTGTTAGATAAAAAATAAGATTTCGTCGGTCAAATTATTGTCGTGTCACATTTATTTTTAGGAGAAATATGTTTTTAGGAGAGCAAGTAAAATAGCACTAGGTGAGGTTGTTATTTTTATTTGGTAAATTGGTTGAGCATGTTAATGGGAAAAGTTGCTTCGGATAAATGTCATAAATGGATTATGTTAATTTACAAATCGATTTTATCATATCAATATGAATCCCATGGTTAAGAGCCTTACAATAACCAATTTGTCCAATCTAACTCCAAAGTTTTTACTTTTTAATGACCCCATCAATTCAAAACTCGCACTTGGGGAATCCTCACTCGATTATTGTCTAGGGAAAACCCGTTCCGACCCGGAGCGATTGCTCCCGAAATTCTGTCACTATGTTATCATTTGTGACGGTCGACTGCCGACCGGATGCTACCGGGGTTTACGTGGAACAATTGCTTTTTCTCTAATTGTAGATACTGCCATTTGGTTCCACTTAGAAGAGATATTTGGGTTAATATATGTGTCCAAGCGTGATGCAATATGTGATTTTGTTTGGTGTTATCTGTTAGTAAAAGAAATAAAGGGTAGGTGTAATGATTGCATGTTGCCATGTTTTGCAACATTGGGAGTAGGGGGATTGATTTTTCTTTTGGAAAATGGTACACCTATCTTAAAATTACTAAATTTGACTTTATTGGTTTGTATTCTGGTGTGAGTTTTGTTAAGATACAAATCAATAAAGCACAAATTCGATAATTTTGAATAAATTTTGGGACAAGTGTATTATTAATCTTTTCTTTTTTGCCTTATTTTTAGATTTTTTTTACAGGCAATAATACAAAAAAGTAAAAGTAAATGAGATGACACTATTTCATGAGTAACATTCATAATTTACGAATGAACATAATATGAACAAGACATGTTATTTTCACTTTAAGTTAATTTTGGATCATTTTGCTGTATAGTACCTAAAATTGTGATCCTACTTTTGGGTTCATTACTTTTAGGGTCATTTAAGGTTTAACCATCATTTAATTCTCTATAATTTGTCAAACTCTCGAAAATTGACTTTTTTAAGGTTTGACCCTCATTTTTAACTTTTCGTCCATTTAACCGTTAACTCCGATATTTATAACCCCTTAATACCCTTACTGATGTCCAACTTGCTTCTTAATTCTGGTGTGTTCTGTCAAGGAATAAACTAAAAGTACCCATTCTCATTGCATATGTGATATGTGTGTAGTTAGGAAAGAAAAAAGGGTAATGAAAAAACAATGAATTTTCTGTTGGAATTTTCTTCACATGGGAAAAATTAAAACCTTTTTTTCAGGAGGGGAGGGTGCATTTGTTGTATACTTGAGTTTCTTGGGATTATTTGTACGGTAAATGGCATTGTTTACTCTCAAAGTGTAAAATTTATAAAATTTATCGATTTTACATATGTTTATGTTTTATCCGTGCTTCCAATTTTGAGATCGAAAAAGATTTAAATTTTTTGTCGGTGCATTCCTCTGGGTTTCTCCTTGATGTTGCTCTGTTTGAGTTCAGTTGGGTCTCTCTTCTGAGATCGATGGTACCTAATGGAGATCAGTGTTGTTTTGTTCGAGTTTCGTGTATGGATTGCTTCTTTATAATGCTTCCGATGGCCGCTGATTGTCTTTACTATGTTTGAATTTTCCCAGTGATGCTTATGATGGCTAGTCAAGCATTTTTAGTTTTTCTTATTCATTTTTTGTGTTTTTTTCATTATTTTTTTTATTTTCTTTCCTGTGTTTTTTTATTCATTTTTTGTGTTTGTTGTGTTTTTTACTGTGGTAGATGATGGTCTTTGCTATATTTTTTATTCATTTTCTCTATTTTTTCATTATTTTTTGTTTTTATTTATTTCAGTTTTTTTTGACCATTTTTTTAATTTTTAATTATTTGTTTTCTTAATAATAAATTTATGACTTTTTAATAAATTTATGGGTGTTTTTTAAATTAATTCTAAGGTTAATATTTATTTTTTAATTTTAAATTCATTTTCTGTATTTTTGGTTTTTATGGCCAATTTTTATATAGCCGGGGTTTTTTAAAAAAATCATTTTATTTTCTTTTACTTAAATCACTTTTATTTATTTATTTTTATGTTGGAATTTTTTTTTTGTTAATGGAAAACATTTTTTGGCTAGAAAAAATTTTGTTTGTGGAAAAAAAATATTTGGAAAACATATTAGTAGGTTAAAAACATATTTTCTTTTGTGGCCAACACTTTTTTAGGTGGAAAACAAATTTCTTTTGGTCAAAAAATTTTTTTTAGAGGAAAAAGTTTTTTTTTTGGAATTATATTTTCTTTTATTAAAAATCATTTTTTTAGAGTTGAAATTGATAATCAACTCTTTTGTTGGGATTTGTTTTATTGGGAATATATGTTTTTAACTTAAATGCTTTTTAAACATTTTTTAAAATATTTTATAAACAACTTTTTTTAATTGAAAATCATTTTTAAAAATTATAAACACTTTTTAAACATTTTTTTTAAACATTATAAACATTTTTAAACACTATAAACGGTTTTTTTTAATTGAAAATCATTTTTTTGGGTGGAAATGTCCCCATTTTGGTAACAAAATGAATTGCAGGTTGGAAATGTCCCAACAATAAAGAGCGCTAATTTGGGTATAAAAATTATAAAACCATGTGGGTTAACGGCAGTTTGGATGGAATGTTAAAAATGGGGGTCAAACCTTAAGAAAATCAATTTGCTGGGGTTAGACTCAGTATAGAGAATTAAATGGGGGCCAAACCTTAAATGACCCTTATTTTTAAGTGATTCACCATAAATATTAAGAATAATATTGTACATAAATGTTTATTTTTATCGGAGTATGATTATTTTAATTCAATTATAAGTGTTTGTTTTAGAACTTTTTACCAATTAGTCTCGTTTACTAAGTATATAGTTCAATAGATACTAACGTTTTTTTTGCTCCAACAGATCCTATGTAAAAAAATTATAAAAACTCTTTTTATTTTATTTTATCCAACGCTCGCGCATCGCGCGGGTTACATACTAGTGTATTTTTATAATGTTAAAAACCAAAATCCATGTATGGTAAAGATGTTTAGCACTTAAATGTTTGAATGTTAAATGTTTACACACTCATTTCTCATAGAATCTCTAAGTTTTGCACTTACGTATATTTAGAATGTTTAAATGTCTTGTTTAAGAATGTTTATACATGTTATATCCATACTAATTATCACTACACCAAATCCTGCGAATGGTCACGCCCAATGGGTCACGGACCAAGTCCACAACCAGCTAGTCGCGGACTTTGGCCGTGACCCACTCAATATTTGGCGTGACCAATTTTATTACCACACTAAATTATCCATGCTCTGGAAGTGGTCATGGACTAAATCCCTGACCATAATGGGTCACGGACTTGGGCCGTGACCAGATCGTGACCAGCTTGGCGCTAAAATTCCCTCCAAACTAGTCGCGGATGGGTCACGGACTTGGACTGTGACCAGGTCGTGACCAATTTGGCGCCAGAATTCCCTCCAAACTGGTCTCGGATGGGTCACGGACTTGGGCCGTGACCAAAGGCGCGATGAAGAATAAAACACACACATTAAGGGTCACGGCTTTGGGCAGTGACCATTTGTTGGTATGGGTCATGGCTATAGGCCGTGACCATACATCATTCAAACACCAAGGCTGCTGGAAAGGGGTCACGCATTATGGGTCACGTCCCTAAGCCGTGACCAAATCAAAATCGCCATTGTCCAGTCAGTAATGGGTCACGGCTCTAGGCCGTGACCAGATCGAAATCGCCAGACTCATGGTCATTAATGGGTCGCTCACATCGGGTCACGGGTCTAGGCCGTGACCATAGTCTGGTCTTAAAAAGAAATATTCCCAGCTTCTCATTTATTACGTGCGACTTCGTTTGCTGTTAGGGTTTGTGCGATTTCGATCTCCTGCGATTTCGGTTGGATTTCAGTTGGATTTGCATTTGGATTTCAGTTGGATTTGCATTTGGCTAATCGATTTCAGTTGGTATGTATTGATTCATTTGGATTTCGTGATTTCTATCTAAAGCCCTAATTTTTGTGTATGTATGTGTAGATTTATGTTTGTATGTGTGTATGTGTGTGTATGTATAGATTGTATGTATGTGTATGCATAGATTTATGTCAAAAAAAATATTAGGGTTTAGTAAACCTTAAATAGTATGTGTGTGTATGTATAGATTATGTCAATAAACCCTAGATTGTATGTGTGTGTATGTATAGATTATGTCAATAAACCCTAGATTGTATATGTGTGTATTTTTTTTCGATAAAATATGTTTGTCTTGTTTGTTTTTTTGAGAAAATATAATTAAATGATTTTTTTTACATACGAGTCGCAAACATGTGTGCACATTACTATAGTGAGATATTGTTGGCTTGGTTGTTGGATACTATGTTGAATTTATTGAATTGATACTAGTGTCGATAAATGTATATGTTATTAAAGTTGTTGGGCGTGCTCTTGATTTGCCTATGAAAAAGTATATCACATATCTTGCGATTAATGTACATTTTTTGTCATACCCAGTGGGTCGCGGACTTGGGCCAACAAATAAATTGTGTATAGATTTACGTGTATATATATGTTTATGTGTGTAATTATGAACAAATTGTTTATGTGTATATGTATGTTTAAACTCTCATAACTTTCAAACCTAAACCTTAATAGCAGGACTCGTATTCATGCCCTCGTATACTTTTCTCAGGAAAAATGAGGCACGGTGATAAATACTGTCAACAAGTGTGGGAGAGGTTGCAATTAGACCGCACACATAACTCTTTTATTAGCGTGCGTCATATAGAGGGTACTCCTATTTATAGGCACGGAAATAAAAAGATCGAACAATTTAACTACCTTGTAAATCATGGATTTGATATCCAGCAAGATTACTTGTTCGATCGTATTTTATTTTCTCTATCAGAAAACTGGGATGACGTTATACAAAATATATTTCACACACGTAATCCCGACATATCCCTGACCTTGGTTACGTTGTTGGAGAATGCGGAAAAAAAATCCACCCGTTATGGATACAACTGCGTACAGAGAGTATTGACATAGACTGTGATGTCTCGCGCCACATGCACGTAAAATTGAATCTTGCCAACAAGTTGAGAAATAGGGGATTCCGAGTTCATGTCACTGACATCTACACATCAATCATAGATACCCTTCCTTCTAGTTGGCCACGTGCAAAAATTCATAGGTTCTTAAAAACTAATACCGAATGGATGGAGATCAGACACATTGAACTTATTCTAAAGTCTTACTTTGAAAAGGTATCTATCTATCTATCTATCTATCTATCTATCTATCTATCTATATATATATATATATATATATATAACTAATTAAGCTTGATTAATTAGTTATAATTTCATATTACTATAATTATTTAGTCACTTATATTTTTTAATTTTTGTAGATAATGTCGAGAGGAAACAACCCAAGGGTACCAAATGCCGATGTGACACCACAACGAGGTTCACCATCTCGTGCAGAACCCGAATTCTCAACACCAATGGCTGAGCAATTCACAACTCCACCAATGGTTCACTCCTCACCTCGTCCAACTCCAAGTGCTCCTACGCCCCAATCCAGCACTCCCGTTGCTTTAACGCCCCCATCCAACACTCATGATGCCACCCGCTCAAATGAAAAAAAGCCTATTGGCTTCTCCCTTCTCGGGAATAACCCGACGGGTGATAGGAATGACGTGCTGAACTTTAAAGCCCGGTGTTTGTCGCTGAGAAAAATGAACGTGGGAGTCGGTGGACCAGATAATTGGAACCTTGTTGATTAAGCTGTCAAAGATGACATACATGACCAATTTTGCAATCATTTCTCATTTCCTGACCGTTCCAAGAATAAGGTTCTATCTCGGGTTGCTGAAGGATTGAGGACATACAGGAGAAACCTTCGGAAGAAACATTTCCCGAAAGAGGCAGCGAGCTCAGATATTTTGGCTTTGAAAGAGAAAGTGCCTCCTAATGTTGAAATGCCGGTGGATCAGTGGAATAAGTTTTTGGAGAATGAGGCGGAGGAAAAAAAGTTGGTCCAGAGGGAGCAAAACAAAAAAAATAGGGCACAAAAACTGATATCCATAGGCTGGGATCCAAATCATATGAGGATTTGAAGAATGAATGGGAGAGTAGGACAAAAAATGGTCCAGATGCCGGTAAAAACCCAAATCGGTCCAACTTATTCCTTCATGCTCGACGGGACAAAGATAATAAATTCCCGCTGCACTTGGCTAAGACACTGGAATCAATAGAGGCCATCAGCAGTCAATCAGATTCGAGCCCTACTGATGACTTTGACCTTGAAAATGATGCCCTAACTAAGACCTTTGGAAATGACAAAAGGGGGAGGACGAGAGGTGTTGGCTCACATATTCCAAAAACAAAACTTCAACACATTGCACCTCTTATGGACGAGCTTTCTTCGGTCAGGAATTGTATCTCATCCCAAGAGGACCACCAGTTGAAGACCGATGGGGATGTCTATGAGATTAAAAATTCCCTGGGATTATTGACAAATCAAATTGGGAAACTTGTGAATCTTTGGGAAAGTTATAGGCCCCCAATGCCTCCTCAAGGTTACCCTTACCCTACTCCTACTCAAGGTTTCACACATCCTTCCCCTCCAACATTCCCCTCTCAAATGCCTCATCCTCCAACATTCCCCTCCCCTGCACCTCCGCCAATCACGGGGCTCAGATCATCGTTAACAACTCACAGTGACTATGGCGAAGAGTACTATATCAAGGACATGAGCAATTCGAGGTTTGTTGGCGTGTGAATACTCATCTCCAGGGTTCCTGGAACTCTAGTACATCACTGACCTTTGGAGAAGGGTGAGGCTAAAATAATGGTCGATGAAATATACAACGGCTGCGGAGATGTACCTGTGTACGTTAACAGCGGGGATGGGATGGAATTGAGGAATTATGCAAAATCTTTTATTACTTGGCCACTTTATCTGTTGGCCAAGATTTAATAATATTTTCTTTCGTTTCAGTTGTAATAATTTTTTTTTGTTTTAGTTGTAAGAATATTGGTTTTGCTTCAGTTGGAATGATATTTTTTTTGTTTCACTTGTAAGAATATTGGTTTTGTTTCATTTGGAATGATATTTTTTTTGTTTCAGTCGTAAGAATATTCTTTTTGTTTCAGTTGTAATAATATTTTTTAACCTATTACCACAGGATTGAAATTTGAAGATTATTACATGGATTTCCCACAATACAAAGAGTGGATGGGAGAGACTAATCGGATATCAATTAATCATGTAAAGGGCGTTTATGAATTTGTTAAATACGTTTCCAAAAATCTTAAAAGTGAGAAGATTCCGTGTCCATGCACTCATTGTATTAACGGAAAATATAAGTCATTGGAAGTTGTTGAGTTGCATTTACTAAAGTGGGGAATCTGTCAAGACTATATAACATGGACATACCATGGTGAAAAAGTTGTACCTTATGTTCCAGAAGAATTGCCGGGAGACGACCGTGTAACAGAACCTCAAGGAGTAGAAGTGGTACATGATTCACCAACACATCGTCCATTGACCGACTTAATTGATGATGCTTACGGACTCCACAACTAACAAAACCACCAACCTATGGATACAAATAATGCGCATTATGACCAAGTAAATGAACAAATTGATGCTGAACTACTACGAGATCGGGAATACATACGGTTGAAAGCCGATGCAGCTAGACCGTTGTATAAAGATTGCGATGAAGATCACTCGGTATTATATGCAATGATTGGTTTGCATAATTTGAAGTGTCAATTTGGTTTGTCTCGAAACAGCGTAGCCGTAATTCTTAAGTGGGTTAAATAAATTCTCCCAAAAGAGAACATGTTACCAGACAATTATCCTACCATGAAGAAGAGTTTGAAGGGTTTAGGTTTGAAATACAAATCTATTCATGCTTGCAAGTATGATTTCATATTGGACCGGAATGAGTACGAAGAGAAGGATGAATGTCCTGTATGCAGTGAGCCTAGATATATGGTTTGTGAGAATGGAAATGGCAAACATGCAAAAAATCGCAAGTGCTCGCAAGTCCCACAAAAGGTTTTGAAGTATTTTCCACTTGGGCCACGGTTAAAACATTTTTTTACTGTACCGTGGATAGCGGAGGCCATGACATGGCATGCTCGATGCGAGGTGGGTGGGAATTTGATGCGTCATCCGGTTGATTCACTCATATGGCAAATTTCAAATGCACAACACCATGAATTTGCAAAGGAACCACGCAAAGTTCGTCTTGCAATATCAACCGATGAGTTTAACCCTTTCGATAATTTAAGTACTAGTCAGAGTTATTGGCCAGTTCTTATGGCGCCTTTAGGTCTTCCTCCGACATTATGCATGAGAAAGGAGTTCACATTGTTATCTCTATTGATACCCGGGGCCGAAGGCTCCTAGTGATGATATTGATATATTCTTAGCACCATTAATCGAAGAACTTAAAGAGTTATGGGATAAAGGCGTGGTGGCGTTCGATTCTCATAAGGGTGAAGAGATCACACTTAAAGCAATGGTGATATGGGCGATCCACGATCATCCTGCTTACGGGACCTTGTCCGGTTGTAATGTTCATGGTTATTATGGATGTCCCATATGTGGGGAGGAAACTGAAGCCTGTTGGTTAAAACATAGTGGTAAGTTGAGTTATACGAGTCATCGTAGATTTCTGCGGACCAGTCACCCTTTTAGGAACGACAAGTATAACTTTTTGCCTGTCGGTCACGAGTGAAGAATGGCACCTATTCGACTTTTTGGTCAACAAATTGAGGAGAAGGTGGTGGCTGCGACTGCGGGGAATAGGTACGTAGGTAAACACCCCCAGTTTGTAAACCTGAAGCGTAAAGCTAGGGAGGATCCGAATGACCCTAGTAAAGCGAAGCCATGGTCCAGGCGATCAATATTTTTTGATTTGCCATATTGTAAAGATCATCGTGTAAGGCATATAATTGATGTTATGCACACAGAGAAGAATGTTGCAGAACATTTGATAGGAACATGTCTGGGTGGATCTCATTCCAAAGATGGAGAGCGTGCCCGATGAGATCTACAGGATATGAAAATAAAGAAGAGACTGTGGTTAAAAAATGATCCAACGACAGGAAGAATTTCTATCCTCCCGACTGTTTTCACTTTGACTACTAGTGAGAAGAAGATCCTCTTAGACACGTTGTTCAACTTGAAGACTCCAACCGGTTATTCTGGTAATTTATGTAGGGTAGTAAGCTACCAAGAAAATGACTTGAAACAGTGCAAGTCTCACGACTGGCACGTAATCATCCAATTAATCCTGTTGTTATTTCGGCATTGCTTCTCTGAACACAAAGATCTCCGTCGGGCAATTATGCAAATCAGTTTGTGTTTTACCCTACTTTGTGCAAAAGTGGTAAACAGAAGGCACATTAAAGCTGCGAAATCAACTTTAGCCGAGGCAATTTGCGTATTAGAGAAATATTTTCCTCCGTCATTCTTCGATATCAGTATCCACGTGCTTGTGCATTTATCCGATGAAGCTTTATTATGTGGTCCCGTGAGGTATCGTTGGATGTATCCTTTTAAGCGTTTGATGAAAACCTTCAAAGATTATGTAAAGAATACACGGTATATTGGAGGGTCAATTGCTGAAGAATACGTAACGGTGGAATCATCGCTATTCGCTAGGGAACATATTCCAGAACAAGAGGTGAGGAGGTTTAATCCTCGTGGAGAACGAGTGATAGAGGAACCTGACGAGTTTTAGGATGAATTATCGTTTGGAAACCCTAAAGAGGTGAAACTCACAAACCTACAATACGATCAAGCAACTCGTCATGTCTTCGAATCGCAAGATGAAGTCCAAGACTGGAGAGAGTGAGTATCTACTGAATTCTTCTTCTTTGATTATATGTATTTTTTATTTTATGATCTAAACTCTATAATTTTTCGGTAGGAAGTACGAGAACGAAATTATCCAAAATCAAAGGAGAAATTGGACGACAGCTGACTTTAGGGCATGGGTGTCAAAAGAGGTACTTTTCACATCTTATGTGTGCGGTTATTTATTCATGTGTGGTAAAAATATGCCCTAATATAAATTCATTAATAAATGCAGCTTCTAAAAGGAGGTGATGTCTCTTCCAGACTTGTACGCCTAGCAAAAGGTCCTAGTTTTCGTGCAAAAGAGTTTAAGAAATTCCGCACCAACGATTTTGATTTCATTTCATATCCATATGAGGAAAAGCTTTTGACGCAAAACAGTGGAATATCAATTTCCACCTTGACCACTTGTATCGCTAGCAAAAGTGATAAAAATCCAAAGAATACGGTGCTAACCTATTATGGGATAATTCAACAAATCCTAGAACTTGATTACTTGGATTTCACAGAAAACGTATTCTATTGTGATTGGGTAAAGGTGGAGGATACAACTAATGCTTGCAAAAATGATCCTGACTCCAAACTTATTATGGTAGATTTATCAAAGCTGAAGACTACAGACCGCATATTCGACGAGCCTTTTATTTGTGCCTTTCAGAATGTAAAGAAGGTATTCTACTCGAAGTGCATAAACGATGGCAATTGGTCTATTGTTGTGCATGCACCAAAGGGTATGACTACTGAAGTAGACGCATTAAAGGCTCCAAAAGAGTTCCAGTCAGCTCTTGATGACAACCCTAATTTGAAGGATCTTTTAGTTGATTTAGAGGAATATTGAGTATCAAAATATTATTTTATCCTCATCAATCTTATTTGTATCCTATTATGATATTGACATTGTATTAGCACTTTACATTAATTTATGAATTTCATCTACTTTTAAGTGTAATGTCCCGCTATTTGTGCAAATGTTAGGTGATTTATCGGTTCTTTTGTTTAGAATAGATATGTTTTTATTTATTTATCTCTATCGTTTGGCTTTAGAGGGCGAAAACCCGAAACAACCCCTGAACGGCCCCATGGGTGGTACCAACACCTCCCACAGGACCAATGTAACTCGTAGGGACAGTGAGTGACGAAAGAACTAGCCCTGGTTTTCTTCCTTTGGTTTTGAATTTGATTTTTTGGTTCTACCATTTTTTAATTGAACATAACTGTTTGCAAAAAATTCATTATTTTTTCACTGTCATAGGATACATTGATGTTGGGGTCTAACTACTATCAAACATAATATGAAATTGCATCGCTGCTGGCATAGAGAAGGTTCTGATTGGCGTTGGGTGTAACAAAATATCCAGGTAATGGATAGACCTATGATGAACTTTATTTTAAGGTTAAATATGCATTGATTCAATTTTTTAATTATTTTGGGTTTGGATCCTATTTATGTATAAACCCCGTAATTTTAAGTTTCTTGTGCCCCCTATAGCTTGGGTATTGTTGGCGCATTTGTTTCTTGTCACTTCCAGTGGGGGGGGGGGGGACATAACTTATGAACAAAGAATAGTTAGGGTGAACACTAGAAAAAGAAGTCATTATCCAACGGATTGCCACTTTCTAGGTTTAAGGCGCTCCCGGTTTGATTGTACGACGTAAATTTGCAAAAAATTAGACTTAAGCATAAAAACATGTCATCGAATGGTGAAAACGTAAAATAGCCACAAAACAGTCCCGTAAGAGTCACGAATATCTCGCACGGGACCAATGTAAATCGCAGGAACTGACCGTGTAGTCACGGCGCTCCCGATTTGAGTGTATGACGTAAATTTGCAAAAAAATAAACTTAAGCATAAAAACATGCCATCGAAGGGTGAAAACGTAAAACAGCCTTAAAACGGTCCCGTAAGAGTCATGAACCCCTCGCACGGGACTAATGTGACTCGTAGGAACCGATCGCGTAGTCACGGGGCTCCTGGTTTGAGTGTATGACGTAAATTTATAAAAAGTTAGACTTAAGCATAAAAACATGCCATCGAAGGGTGAAAACGTAAAATAGCCATAAAACGGTCCGATAAGAGTCACGAACACCTCGCACGAGATTAATGTAACTCATAGAAACCGACCGCGTAGTGACGGGGCTCCCAGTTAGAGTGTACGACGTAAATTTGTAAAAAAATAGACTTGAGCATAAAAACATGCCATCGAAGGGTGAAAACGTACAACAAGCACAAAATGGTCCCGTAAGAGTCACGAACACCTCGCACGGGACCAATGTGACTCGTAGGAATCGATCGCGTAGTAACGGGTCTTTCGGGTTGAGTGTACGACGTAAATTAGCAAAAGGTTAGACTTGCATGCCATCGAAGGGTGAAAACGTAAAACAACCTTAAAACGGTCCCGTAAGAGTCACGAACACCTCGCACGGGACCAATGTAACTCGTAGGAACCGATCGCGTAGTCACGACGCTCCCGGTTGGAGTGTACGACATAAATTTGCAAAAAATTAGACTAAAGCATAAAAGCATGCCTTAGAAGGGTGAAAGCGTAAAAAAGCCACAAAACGGTACCGTAAGAGTCACGAACACCTCGCACGGGACCAATGTTAATAGTAGGAACCAAACGGGTAGTCACAAGGATCCCGGTTTGAGTATACGGCATAAATTTGCAAAAAGTTAGACTTGAGAATAAAAAAGATGCCATCGAAAGGTGAAAACGTAAAACACGCACAAAACGGTCCCGCAAGAGTCACGAACATCTCGAACGGGACCAATGTAAGTTGTAGGAACCGATCGTGTAGTCATGGCACTCCCGACTTGTGTGTGTGCATGTGTGCATGTTTGTGTGTGTGCAAGTGTGCGTGTGAGTGGGAAGGGGGGAGGGGATGGGCAGGGGGCGCGTGTGTGCGTGTGTGCATGTTTGTGTGTGTGCGCGTGTGCGAGTGGGGAAGGGGGTAGGGGACGGGCAGGGGGCGCGTGTGTGCGTGTGTGAAATAAAACATGTTTGGCAGCAACGTGAAACCCTCAATCCAAAAACTTAACAGATATGCCAGTGTATACATGTTTGTGTGTGTGTTTGTGTGCGCGTGTGTGAGTGGGAAAGGGTGGAGGCGATGGGGCAGGGGGCGGGGCGGGGCAGTGTTGCATATATATGCAGTTGCATCTGCATATATAAGCAACTGCTGCATATATATGCAATGCATATATATGAAAACATATATATGCAGTGCATATATATGCAGGCATATATATGCAGCTGCTGCATATATATGCAGTATATATATGCTGCAACAGCTATTTAAACATTCAAACATTTATGTTTAAATGTTGAAGTGCTATTTAAACCTAGAACTGATAAAATTGTAGTGCTTATTTTAATGTTTTACATCAGCTATTTAAACATTCATTTTTATTTTATTTTTGACAACCTTCTATTATTTGTTTAGAAATGCAGAAGATTCCAAAGTTATTTGAATCGGTTGATAAGTCGTCGTGGACAAAGTGAGCTAATCTCTAAGGACTGCAAGTTTGACCGAAGGTCTGGATAGGCAGGCCTCCAGCATGAGGTCATAGCAACATACATTTTTTTATCTGCTCAGCTACACATTTGAGGAACAAAGTAAGTTTTCTACTTTCTTGCAAGTAGGAACTTATTTTTATTTTATTTGAGGAACATATGATAAGTAGGACCTTATTTTAATTTTATTTTTGTATTATTATGATCCTGACCTGTCATTAATTGTGGAATTATAAGAAATTAAGACTACTTCAGGCATATTTGATTCTCTTGAAGTAGTTTTCCATTGGCATAGCTGCATAGTTATATATTGTCCTAAGAAAATGGTGAATGAAAGTCCCCTATGACCAAAATTGAACGAGTACAATGAAGATTGAACTGTTCAAGTATGCTTTCCTGTTATAAATTAATTTTTTGGGGGAAAGTCACTTAAATGACTTACATAAGTTTGTTTTTTCAGTTAAGGTTTAGCTTTTTGTTTCAAATTTTCCCTGGAACATGTTTACAGTTAATTTGTGTGCTCAGATCACACATACACATCCTAAAAATTCCCATGTATCTCTTTATTTGTTTATATTTTTTGTTTATATAGATTGTTGGTATAAAAAATGTAAACTCAAAACAATGTATTGAGAACACCTAATGTATTGGCCTAAACATTTATCATTTTAAATGTCAAAGTTAGTATTTGGGGTTTGTTTAGGCCAATTCTTAAATAAAACAAAGCTATCTAACTAATCATTTGAAATGTCCCATGGGACCAATGTAACTCGTTAGAGGGTGAATACTCAAAACAACCCCCCAACGACCCCGTGGGTGGTACCAACACCTCCCACGGGACCAATGTAACTCGTAGGAGCTGACCCCGCAACCGCGGGACTCCCGATTTTAGAATACGACGGTAATTTGCATATTTCTAGACTTAGGCTTAAAAACATGGCGTTAGAGGGTGGGAACACGAAACAGCCCCCGAACGGCCCCATGGGTGGCACCAACACCTACCACGGGACAAATGTAACTCGTAGGAACTGACCCCCTGGCCGCGGGACTCCCGGTTTTAGAATACGACGATAATTTGCATATTTCTAGACATAGGCTTAAAAACATGGCGTTAGAGGGTGAAAACCCGAAACAGCCCCCGAACGTCCCGTGGGTGGCACCAACACCTCCTATGGGACAAATGTAACTCGTAGGAACTGACCCCGCAGTCGCGGGACTCCCGGTTTGAGAATACGACCATAATTTGCATATATCTAGACTTAGGCTTAAAAACATACATGGCGTTAGAGGGTGAAAACCCGAAATAGCCCCCGAACGTCCCCGTGGGTGGCACCAACACCTCCCATGGGACCAAGGTAACTCGTAGGAACTGACCCCGCAGCCGCGGGACTCCCAGTTTGAGAATACGACGGTAATTTGCAAATTTCTAGACTTAGGCTTAAAAACATGGCGTTAGAGGGTGAAAACCCGAAACAGCCCCCGAACGTCCCCGTGGGTGGCACCAACACCTCTCACGGGACAAATGTAACTCGTAGGAACTGACCCCGCAGCCGCGGGACTCCCAGTTTGAGAATACGACGGTAATTTGCATATTTCTAGACTTAAGCAAAACATGGCGTTAGAGGGTGAGATCTCGAAACAGCCCCCGAACGTCCCCGTGGGTGGCACCAAAACCTTCCACGGGACCAATGTAACTCGTAGGAACTGACCCCGCAGTCGCGGGACTGCCGGTTTTAGAATACGACGATAATTTGCATTTTTCTAGACTTAGACTTAAAAACATGGCGTTAGAGGGTGAAAACCCGAAACAGCCCCCGAACGTCCCCGTGGGTGGCACCAACACCTCCCACGGGACCAATGCAACTCGTAGGAACTGACCCCGTAGCCGCGGGAATCCCGGTTTGAGAATACCACGGTAATTTGTAAATTTCTAGACTTAGACTTAAAAACATGGCGTTAGAGGGTGAAAACCCGAAACAGCCCCCGAATGTCCCTGTGGGTGGCACCAACACCTCCCACGGGACCAATATAACTCGTAGGAACGGACCCCGCAGCCGCGGGACTCCCGGTTTGAGAATACGACGGTAATTTGAATATTTTTAGACTTAAGCAAAACATGGCGTGAGAGGGTGAGATCTCGAAATAGCCCCCGAACGTCCCCATTGGTGGCACCAACACCTCCCACGGGACCAATGTAACTCGTAGGAACTGACACCGCTGCCACAGGACTCCCGGTTTGAGTATACGACAGTAATTTGCATATTTCTAGACTTAGGCATAAAAACATTGCGATAGAGGGTGAGAACTCGAAACAGCCCCCAAACGTCCCCGTGGGTGGCACCAACACCTCCCACGGGACCAATGTAACTCGTAGGAACTAACCCCACAGCCGCGGGACTCCCGGTTTGAGAATACGACGGTAATTTGCATATTTCTAGACTTAGGCATAAAAACATGGGGTTAGAGGGTGAGAACTCGAAACAGCCACCGAATGTCCCCGTGGGTGGCACCAACACCTCCCACGGGACCAATGTAACTCGAAGGAACTGACACCGCATCCGCGGGACTCCCGGTTTGAGAATACGACGGTAATTTGCATATTTCTAGACTTAGGCTCAAAAACATGGCATTAGAGGGTGAGAATTCGAAACAGCCCCCGAACGTCCCCGTGGGTAGCACCAACACCTCCCACGGGACCAATGTAACTCGTAGGAACTGACCCCGCAGCCGCGGGACTCCCGGTTTGAGAATACGACGGTAATTTGCAAATTTCTAGACTTAAACATAAAAATATGGCGTTAGATGGTGAAAACCCGAAATAACCCCCGAACGTCCCCGTGGGTGGCATCAACACCTCCCACGGGACCAATGTAACTCGTAGGAACGGACCCCGCAGTCGCGGGACTCCCGGTTTGAGAATACGACGGTAATCTGAATATTTTTTGACTTAAGAAAAACTTGCCGTGAGAGGGTGAGATCTCGAAACAGCCCCCGAACGTCCCCGTGGGTGGCACCAAGACCTCCCACGGGACCAATGTAACTCGTAGTAACTGACACCGCTGCCGCGGGACTCCCGGTTTGAGTATACGACCGTAATTTGCATATTTCTAGACTTAGGCTTAAAAACATGGCGATAGAGGGTGAGAACTCGAAACAGCCCCCGAACGTCCCCGTGGGTGGCCCCAACACCTCCCACGGGACCAATGTAACTCGTAGGAACTGACCCCGCAGCCGCGAGACCCCCGGTTTGAGAATACGACTGTAATTTGTATATTTCTAGACTTAGCCTTAAAAACATGGTGTTAGAGGGTGAGAACTCGAAACAGCCACCGAACGTCCCCATGGGTGGCACCAACACCTCCCACGGGACTAATGTAACTCGTAGGAACTGACACCGCAGCCGCGGGACTCCCGGTTTGAGAATACGACGGTAATTTGTAAATTTCTAGACTTAGACTTAAAAACATGGCGTTAGAGGGTGAATACCCGAAACAGCCCCCGAATGTCCCTGTGGGTGGCACCAACACCTCCCACGGGACCAATATAACTCGTAGGAACGGACCCCGCAACCGCGGGACTCCCAGTTTGAGAATACGATGGTAATTTGAATATTTTTAGACTTAAGCAAAACATGGCGTGAGAGGGTGAGATCTCGAAACAGCCCCCGAACGTCCCCATTGGTGGCACCAACACCTCCCACGGGACCAATGTAACTCGTAGGAACTGACACCACTGCCACAGGACTCCCGGTTAGAGTATATGACAGTAATTTGCATATTTCTAGACTTAGGCATAAAAACATGGCGATAGAGGGTGAGAACTCGAAACAGCCCCCGAACGTCCCCGTGGGTGGCACCAACACCTCCCACGGGACCAATATAACTCGTAGGAACTGACACCGCAGCCGCGGGACTCCCGGTTTGAGAATACGACGGTAATTTGTAAATTTCTAGACTTAGACTTAAAAACATGGCGTTAGAGGGTGAATACCAGAAACAGCCCCCGAATGTCCCTGTGGGTGGCACCAACACCTCCCACGGGACCAATATAACTCGTAGGAACGGACCCCGCAACCGCGGGACTCCCAGTTTGAGAATACGATGGTAATTTGAATATTTTTAGACTTAAGCAAAACATGGCGTGAGAGGGTGAGATCTCGAAACAGCCCTCGAACGTCCCCATTGGTGGCACCAACACCTCCCACGGGACCAATGTAACTCGTAGGAACTGACACCACTGCCACAGGACTCCCGGTTAGAGTATATGACAGTAATTTGCATATTTCTAGACTTAGGCATAAAAACATGGCGATAGAGGGTGAGAACTCGAAACAGCCCCCGAACGTCCCCGTGGGTGGCACCAACACCTCCCACGGGACCAATATAACTCGTAGGAACTGACACCGCAGCCGCGGGACACCCGGTTTGAGAATACAACGGTAATTTACATATTTCTAGACTTAGGCTTAAAAATATGGCGTTAGAGGGTGAGAACTCGTAACAGCCCCCGAACGTCCCCGTGGGTGGCACCAACACCTCCCACGGGACCAATGTAACTCGTAGGAACTGACTCCGCAGCCGCGGGACTCCCGGTTTGAGAATACGATGGTAATTTGCATATTTCTAGACTTAGGCATAAAAACATGGGGTTAGAGGGTGAGAACTCGAAACAGCCACCGAATGTCCCCGTGGGTGGCACCAACACCTCCCACGGGACCAATGTAACTCGTAGGAATTGACACCGCATCTGCGGGACTCCCGGTTTGAAAATACGACGGTAATTTGCATATTTCTAGACTTAGGCTTAAAAACATGGCATTAGAGGGTGACAATTCGAAACATCCCCCGAACGTCCCCGTGGGTAGCACCAACACCTCCCACGGGACCAATGTAACTCGTAGGAACTGACCCCGCAGCCGCGGGACTCCCGGTTTGAGAATACGACGGTAATTTGCAAATTTCTAGACTTAGACTTAAAAACATGGCGTTAGAGAGTGAAAACCCGAAATAGCCCCCGAACGTCCCCGTGGGTGGCATCAACACCTCCCACGGGACCAATGTAACTCGTAGGAACCCCGCAGCCGCGGGACTCCCGGTTTGAGAATACGACGGTAATTTGAATATTTTTAGACTTAAGCAAAACATGCCGTGAGAGGGTGAGATCTCGAAACAGCCCCCGAACGTCCTCGTGGGTGGCACCAACACCACCCACGGGACCAATGTAACTCGTAGTAACTGACACCGCTACCGCGGGACTCCCGGTTTGAGTATACGACGGTAATTTGCATATTTCTAGACTTAGGCTTAAAAACATGGCGATAGAGGGTGAGAACTCGAAACAGCCCCCGAACGTCCCCGTGGGTGGCCCCAACACCTCCCACGGGACCAATGTAACTCGTAGGAACTGACCCCGCAGCCGCGAGACCCCCGGTTTGGGAATACGATTGTAATTTGTATATTTCTAGACTTAGCCTTAAAAACATGGCGTTCGAGGGTGAGAACTCGAAACAGCCACCGAACGTCCCCATGGGTGGCACCAACACCTCCCACGGAACTAATGTAACTCGTAGGAACTGACACCGCAGCCGCGGGACTCCCGGTTTGAGAATACGACGGTAATTTGCATATTACTAGACTTAGGCTTAAAAACATGACATTAGAGGGTGAGAATTCGAAACAGCCCCCGAACGTCCCCGTGGGTAGCACCAACACCTCCCACGGGACCAATGTAACTCGTAGGAACTGACCCCGCAGCCGCGGGACTCCCGGTTTGAGAATACGACGGTAATTTGCAAATTTCTAGACTTAAACATAAAAATATGGCGTTAGATGGTGAAAACCCGAAATAACCCCCGAACGTCCCCGTGGGTGGCATCAACACCTCCCACGGGACCAATGTAACACGTAGGAACGGACCCCGCAGTCGTGGGACTCCCGGTTTGAGAATACGACGGTAATCTGAATATTTTTTGACTTAAGAAAAACTTGCCGTGAGAGGGTGAGATCTCGAAACAGCCCCCGAACGTCCCCGTGGGTGGCACCAAGACCTCCCACGGGACCAATGTAACTCGTAGTAACTGACACCGCTGCCGCGGGACTCCCGGTTTGAGTATACGACGGTAATTTGCATATTTCTAGACTTAGGCTTAAAAACATGGCGATAGAGGGTGAGAACTCGAAACAGCCCCCGAACGTCCCCGTGGGTGGCCCCAACACCTCCCACGGGACCAATGTAACTCGTAGGAACTGACCCCGCAGCCGCGAGACCCCCGGTTTGAGAATACGACTGTAATTTGTATATTTCTAGACTTAGCCTTAAAAACATGGTGTTAGAGGGTGAGAACTCGAAACAGCCACCGAACGTCCCCATGGGTGGCACCAACACCTCCCACGGGACTAATGTAACTCGTAGGAACTGACACCGCAGCCGCGGGACTCCCGGTTTGAGAATACGACGGTAATTTGTAAATTTCTAGACTTAGACTTAAAAACATGGCGTTAGAGGGTGAATACCCGAAACAGCCCCCGAATGTCCCTGTGGGTGGCACCAACACCTCCCACGGGACCAATATAACTCGTAGGAACGGACCCCGCAACCGCGGGACTCCCAGTTTGAGAATACGATGGTAATTTGAATATTTTTAGACTTAAGCAAAACATGGCGTGAGAGGGTGAGATCTCGAAACAGCCCCCGAACGTCCCCATTGGTGGCACCAACACCTCCCACGGGACCAATGTAACTCGTAGGAACTGACACCACTGCCACAGGACTCCCGGTTAGAGTATATGACAGTAATTTGCATATTTCTAGACTTAGGCATAAAAACATGGCGATAGAGGGTGAGAACTCGAAACAGCCCCCGAACGTCCCCGTGGGTGGCACCAACACCTCCCACGGGACCAATATAACTCGTAGGAACTGACACCGCAGCCGCGGGACTCCCGGTTTGAGAATACGACGGTAATTTGTAAATTTCTAGACTTAGACTTAAAAACATGGCGTTAGAGGGTGAATACCCGAAACAGCCCCCGAATGTCCCTGTGGGTGGCACCAACACCTCCCACGGGACCAATATAACTCGTAGGAACGGACCCCGCAACCGCGGGACTCCCAGTTTGAGAATACGATGGTAATTTGAATATTTTTAGACTTAAGCAAAACATGGCGTGAGAGGGTGAGATCTCGAAACAGCCCTCGAACGTCCCCATTGGTGGCACCAACACCTCCCACGGGACCAATGTAACTCGTAGGAACTGACACCACTGCCACAGGACTCCCGGTTAGAGTATATGACAGTAATTTGCATATTTCTAGACTTAGGCATAAAAACATGGCGATAGAGGGTGAGAACTCGAAACAGCCCCCGAACGTCCCCGTGGGTGGCACCAACACCTCCCACGGGACCAATATAACTCGTAGGAACTGACACCGCAGCCGCGGGACACCCGGTTTGAGAATACAACGGTAATTTACATATTTCTAGACTTAGGCTTAAAAATATGGCGTTAGAGGGTGAGAACTCGTAACAGCCCCCGAACGTCCCCGTGGGTGGCACCAACACCTCCCACGGGACCAATGTAACTCGTAGGAACTGACTCCGCAGCCGCGGGACTCCCGGTTTGAGAATACGATGGTAATTTGCATATTTCTAGACTTAGGCATAAAAACATGGGGTTAGAGGGTGAGAACTCGAAACAGCCACCGAATGTCCCCGTGGGTGGCACCAACACCTCCCACGGGACCAATGTAACTCGTAGGAATTGACACCGCATCTGCGGGACTCCCGGTTTGAAAATACGACGGTAATTTGCATATTTCTAGACTTAGGCTTAAAAACATGGCATTAGAGGGTGACAATTCGAAACATCCCCCGAACGTCCCCGTGGGTAGCACCAACACCTCCCACGGGACCAATGTAACTCGTAGGAACTGACCCCGCAGCCGCGGGACTCCCGGTTTGAGAATACGACGGTAATTTGCAAATTTCTAGACTTAGACTTAAAAACATGGCGTTAGAGAGTGAAAACCCGAAATAGCCCCCGAACGTCCCCGTGGGTGGCATCAACACCTCCCACGGGACCAATGTAACTCGTAGGAACCCCGCAGCCGCGGGACTCCCGGTTTGAGAATACGACGGTAATTTGAATATTTTTAGACTTAAGCAAAACATGCCGTGAGAGGGTGAGATCTCGAAACAGCCCCCGAACGTCCTCGTGGGTGGCACCAACACCACCCACGGGACCAATGTAACTCGTAGTAACTGACACCGCTACCGCGGGACTCCCGGTTTGAGTATACGACGGTAATTTGCATATTTCTAGACTTAGGCTTAAAAACATGGCGATAGAGGGTGAGAACTCGAAACAGCCCCCGAACGTCCCCGTGGGTGGCCCCAACACCTCCCACGGGACCAATGTAACTCGTAGGAACTGACCCCGCAGCCGCGAGACCCCCGGTTTGGGAATACGATTGTAATTTGTATATTTCTAGACTTAGCCTTAAAAACATGGCGTTAGAGGGTGAGAACTCGAAACAGCCACCGAACGTCCCCATGGGTGGCACCAACACCTCCCACGGGACTAATGTAACTCGTAGGAACTGACACCGCAGCCGCGGGACTCCCGGTTTGAGAATACGACGGTAATTTGCATATTACTAGACTTAGGCTTAAAAACATGACATTAGAGGGTGAGAATTCGAAACAGCCCCCGAACGTCCCCGTGGGTAGCACCAACACCTCCCACGGGACCAATGTAACTCGTAGGAACTGACCCCGCAGCCGCGGGACTCCCGGTTTGAGAATACGACGGTAATTTGCAAATTTCTAGACTTAGACTTAAAAACATGAGGTTAGAGGGTGAAAACCCGAAATAGCCCCCGAACGTCCCTGTGGGTGGCATGAACACCTCCCACGGGACCAATGTAACTCGTAGGAACGGACCCCGCAGCCGCGGGACTCCCGGTTTGAGAATACGACGGTAATTTGAATATTTTTAGACTTAAGCAAAACATGCCGTGAGAGGGTGAGATCTTGAAACAGCCCCCGAACGTCCCCGTGGGTGGCACCAACACCTCCCACGGGACCAATGTAACTCATAGTAACTGACACCGCTGCCGCGGGACTCCCGGTTTGAGTATACGACGGTAATTTGCATATTTCTAGACTTTGGCTTAAAAACATGGCGATAGAGGGTGAGAACTCGAAACAGCCCCCGAACATCCCCGTGGGTGGCCCCAACACCTCCCACGGGACCAATGTAACTCGTAGGAACTGACCCCGCAGCCGCGAGACCCCCGGTTTGAGAATACGACGGTAATTTGTATATTTCTAGACCTAGGCTTAAAAACATGGCGTTAGAGGGTGAGAACTCGAAACAGCCACCGAACGTCCCCGTGGGTGGCACCAACACCTCCCACGGGACTAATGTAACTCGTAGGAACTGACACCGCAGCCGCGGGACTCCCGGTTTGAGAATACGATGGTAATTTGTATATTTCTAGACTTTGGCTTAAAAACATGGCGTTAGAGGGTGAGAACTCGAAACAACCCCCGAACGTCCCCGTGGGTGGTACCAACACTTCCCACGGGACCAATGTAACTCGTAGGAACTGACCCCACAGCCGCGGGACTCTCGGTTTGATAATACGACGGTAATTTGTATATTTCTAGACTTAGGCTTAAAAACATGGCGTTAGAGGGTGAAAACCCGAAACAGCCCCCGAACGTCTCCTTGGGTGGCACCAACACCTCCCACGGGACAAATGTAACTCGTAGAAACTGACCCCACAGCCGCGGGACTCCCATTTTGAGAATATAACGTTAATTTTCATATTTATAGACTTAGGGTTAAAAACATGGCGTTAGAGGGTGATAACTCTAAACAACCCCCAACGGCCCCGTGGGTGGCACCAACACCTCCCACGGGACCAATGTAACTCGTAGGAACTGACCCTGCATCCACGGGACTCCCGGTTTTAGAATACGACGGTAATTTGCGTATTTCTAGGCTTAGGCTTAAAAGCATGGCGTTAGAGGGTGAAAACCCAAAACAGCCCCCGAACGTCCCCGTGGGTGGCACCAACACCACCCACGGGACCAATGTAACTCGAAGGAACTGACCCCGCAGCCGCGGGACTCCCGGTTTGAGAATACGACCGTAATTTATATATTTCTAGACTTAAGCAAAACATGGCGTTAGAGGGTGAGATCTCGAAACAGCCCCCGAACGTCCCCGTGGGTGGCACCAACACCTTCTACGGGACCAATGTAACTCGTAGGAACTGACACCGCATCCGCGGGACTCCCGGTTTGAGAATACGACGGTAATGTGCATATTTCTAGACTTAGGCTTAAAAAAATGGCATTTGAGGGTGAGAACTCGAAACATCCCCCGAACGTCCCCGTGGGTAGCACCAACACCTCCCACAGGACCAATGTAACTCGTAGGAACTTACCCCGCAGCCGCGGGACTCCCGGTTTGAGAGTACGACGGTAATTTGCAAATTTCTAGACTTAGACTTAAAAACATGGCATTAGAGGGTGAAAGCCCGAAACAGCCCCCGAACGTCCCCGTGGGTGGCACCAACACCTCCCACGGGACCAATGTAACTCGTAGGAACGGACCCCGCTGCCGCGGGACTCCCGATTTGAGAATACAACGGTAATTTGTATATTTTTAGACTTAAGCAAAACATGGCGTGAGAGGGTGAGATCTCCAAACAGCCCCCGAACGTCCCCGTGGGTGGCACCAACACCTCCCACGGGACCAATGTAACTCGTAGGAACTGACACCGCTGCCGCGGGACTCCCGGTTTGAGTATACGACGATAATTTGCATACTTCTAGACTTAGGCTTAAAAACATGGCGATAGTGGGTGAGAACTCGAAACAGCCCCCGAATGTCCCCGTGGGTGGCCCCAACACCTCCAACGGGACCAATGTAACTCGCAGGAACTGACCCCGCAGCCGCGAGACCCCCGGTTTGAGAATACGACGGTAATTTGCATATTTCTAGATTTAGGCTTAAAAACATGGCGTTAGAGGGTGAGAACTCGAAACAACCACCGAATGTCCCCGTGGGTGGCACCAACACCTCCCACGGGACTAATGTAACTCGTAGGAACTGACCCCGTAGGCGCGAGACTCCCGGTTTGAGAATACGACGGTAATTTGCATATTTCTAGACTTTGGCTTAAAAACCTGGTGTTAGAGGGTGAGAACTCAAAACAACCCCCGAACGTCCCCGTGGGTGGCACCAACACCTCCCACGGGACCAATGTAACTCGTAGGAACTGAACCCGCAGCCGCGGAACTCCCAGTTTGATAATACGACGGTAATTTTCATATTTCTAGACTTAGGCTTAAAAACATGGCGTTAGAGGGTGAAAACTCGAAACAGCCCCCGAACGTCCCCATGGGTGGCACCAACACCACCCACGGGACCAATGTAACTCGTAGTAACTGACACCGCTGCCGCGGGACTCCCGGTTTGAGTATACGACGGTAATTTGCATATTTCTAGACTTTGGCTTAAAAACATGGCTATAGAGGGTGAGAACTGAAACAGCCCCCGAACATCCCCGTGGGTGGCCCCAACACCTCCCACGGGACCAATGTAACTCGTAGGAACTGACCCCGCAGCCGCGAGACCCCCGGTTTTAGAATACGACGGTAATTTGTATATTTCTAGACCTAGGCTTAAAAACATGGCGTTAGAGGGTGAGAACTCGAAACAGCCACCGAATGTCCCCGTGGGTGGCACCAACACCTCCCACGGGACTAATGTAACTCGTAGGAACTGACACCACAGCCGCGGGACTCCCGGTTTGAGAATACGATGGTAATTTGCATATTTCTAGACTTTGGCTTAAAAACATGGCGTTAGAGGGTGAGAACTCGAAACTACCCCCGAACGTCCCCGTGGGTGGTACCAACACTTCCCACGGGACCAATGTAACTCGTAAGAACTGACACCGCAGCCGTGGGACTCCCGGTTTGAGAATGCGACGGTAATTGGCATATTCCTAGACTTAAGCAAAACATGGTGTTAGAGGGTGAGATCTGGAAACAGACGCCGAACGTCCCCGTGGGTGGCACCAACACCTCCCACGGGACCAATGTAACTCGTAGGAACTGACACCGCAGCCGCGGGACACCCGGTTTGAGAATACAACGGTAATTTATATATTTCTAGACTTAGGCTTAAAAATATGGCGTTAGAGGGTGAGAACTCGAAACAACCCCCGAACGTCCCCATGGGTGGCACCAACACCTCCCACGGGACCAATGTAACTTGTAGGAACTGACCCCGCAGCCGCGGGACTCCCGGTTTGAGAATACGACGGTAATTTGCATGTTTCCAGACTTAGGCTTAAAAGCATGGCATTAGAGGGTGAGAACTCGAAACTACCCCCGAACGTCCCCGTGGGTGGCACCAACACTTCCCACGGGACCAATGTAACTCGTAGGAACTGACCCCGCAGCCGCGGGACTCCCGGTTTGAGAATACGACGGTAATTTGCAAATTTCTAGACTTAGACTTAAAAACATGGCGTTAGAGGGTGAAAACACGAAATAGCCCCCGAACGTCCCCGTGGGTAGCATCAACACCTCCCACGGGACCAATGTAACTCCTAGGAACGGACCCCGCAGCCGCGGGACTCCCGGTTTGAGAATACGACGGTAATTTGAATATTTTTAGACTTAAGCTTAAAAACATGGCATTAGAGGGTGAAAACTCGAAATAGCCCCCGAACGTCCCCATGGGTGGCACTAACACCATGCACGAGACCAATGTAACTCGTAGGAACTGACCCCGCAGCCGCGGGACTCCCGGTTTGAGAATTCGACCGTAATTTGCATATTTTTAGACTTAAGAAAAACATGGCGTTAGAGGGTGAGATCTCGAAACAGCCCCCGAACGTCCCCGTGGGTGGTACCAACACCTCCCACAGGACCAATGTAACTCGTAGGAACTGACACCGCAGCCGCGGGACTCCCGGTTTGAGAATACGACGGTAATTTGCATATTTCTAGACTTAGGCTTAAAAACATGTCGTTAAAAGGTGAGAACTTGAAACAGCCACCGAACGTCCCCGTGGGTGGTACCAACACCTCCTACGGGACCAATGTAACTCGTAGGAACTGACCCCACAGTCGCGGGACTCCCGTTTTGAGAATACGACGGTAATTTTTATATTTCTAGACTTAGGCTTAAAAACATGGCGTTAGAGGGTGAGATCTCGAAACAGCCCCTGAACGTCCCCGTGGGTGGCACCAACACCTTCCACGGGACCAATGTAACTCGTAGGAACTGACCCCGCAGTCGCGGGACTGCCGGTTTTAGAATACGACGATAATTTGCATTTTTCTAGACTTAGGCTTAAAAACATGGCGTTAGAGGGTGAAAACCCGAAACAGCCCCCGAACGTCCCCGTGGGTGGAACCAACACCTCCCACGGGACCAATGTAACTCGTAGGAATGGACCCCGCAGCCGCGGGACTCCCGGTTTGAGAATACGACGGTAATTTGAATATTTTTAGACTTAAGCAAAACATTCCGTGAGAGGGTGAGATCTCGAAACAGCCCCCGAACGTCCTCGTGGGTGGCACCAACACCACCCACGGGACCAATGTAACTCGTAGTAACTGACACCACTGCCGCGGGACTCCCGGTTTGAGTATACGACGGTAATTTGCATATTTCTAGACTTAGGCTTAAAAACATGGCGATAGAGGGTGAGAACTCGAAACAGCCCCCGAACGTCCCCGTGGGTGGCCCCAACACCTCCCACGGGACCAATGTAACTCGTAGGAACTGACCCCGCAGCCGCGAGACCCCCGGTTTGAGAATACGACTCTAATTTGTATATTTCTAGACTTAGGCTTAAAAACATGGCGTTAGAGAGTGAGAACTCGAAACAGCCACCGAACGTCCCCATGGGTGGCACCAACACCTCCCACGGGACTAATGTAACTCGTAGGAACTGACACCGCAGCCGCGGGACTCCCGGTTTGAGAATACGACGGTAATTTGCATATTACTAGACTTAGGCTTAAAAACATGGCATTAGAGGGTGAGAATTCGAAACAGCCCCCGAACGTCCCCGTGGGTAGCACCAACACCTCCCACGGGACCAATGTAACTCGTAGGAACTGACCCCGCAGCCGCGGGACTCCCGGTTTGAGAATACGACGGTAATTTGCAAATTTCTAGACTTAGACTTAAAAACATGGCGTTAGAGGGTGAGAACTCGAAACAACCACCGAACGTCCCCATGGGTGGCACCAACACCTCCCACGGGACTAATGTAACTCGTAGGAACTGACACCGCAGCCGCGGGACTCCCGGTTTGAGAATACGACGGTAATTTGCATATTACTAGACTTAGGCTTAAAAACATGGCGATAGAGGGTGAGAACTCGAAACAGCCCCCGAACGTCCCCATGGGTGGCACCAACACCTCCCACGGGACTAATGTAACTCGTAGGAACTGACACCGCAGCCGCGGGACTCCCGGTTTGAGAATACGACGGTAATTTGCATATTACTAGACTTAGGCTTAAAAAGATGGCATTAGAGGGTGAGAATTCGAAACAGCCCCCGAACGTCCCCGTGGGTAGCACCAACACCTCCCACGGGACCAATGTAACTCGTAGGAACTGACCCCGCAGCCGCGGGACTCCCGGTTTGAGAATACGACGGTAATTTGCAAATTTCTAGACTTAGACTTAAAAACATGGCGTTAGAGGGTGAAAACCCGAAATAGCCCCCGAACGTCCCCGTGGGTGGCATGAACACCTCCCACGGGACCAATGTAACTCGTAGGAACGGACCCCGCAGCCGCGGGACTCCCGGTTTGAGAATACGACAGTAATTTGAATATTTTTAGACTTAAGCAAAACATGCCGTGAGAGGATGAGATCTTGAAACAGCCCCCGAACGTCCCCGTGGGTGGCACCAACACCTCCCACGGGACCAATGTAACTCATAGTAACTGACACCGCTGCCACAGGACTCCCGGTTTGAGTATACGACGGTAATTTGCATATTTCTAGACTTTGGCTTAAAAACATGGCGATAGAGGGTGAGAACTCGAAACAGCCCCCGAACATCCCCGTGGGTGGCCCCAACACCTCCCACGGGACCAATGTAACTCGTAGGAACTGACCCCGCGGCCGCGAGACCCCCGGTTTGAGAATACGACGGTAATTTGTATATTTCTAGACCTAGGCTTAAAAACATGGCATTAGAGGGTGAGAACTCAAAACAGACACCGAACGTCCCCGTGGGTGGCACCAACACCTCCCACGGGACTAATGTAACTCGTAGGAACTGACACCGCAGCCGCGGGACTCCCGGTTTGAGAATATAACGTTAATTTTCATATTTATAGACTTACGGTTAAAAACATGGCGTTAGAGGGTGATTACTCTAAACAACCCCCAACGGCCCCGTGGGTGGCACCAACACCTCCCACGGGACCAATGTAACTCGTAGGAACTGACCCTGCATCCACGGGACTCCCGGTTTTAGAATACGACGGTAATTTGCGTATTTCTAAGCTTAGGCTTAAAAGCATGGCGTTAGAGGGTGAAAACCCAAAACAGCCCCCGAACGTCCCCGTGGGTGGCACCAACACCACCCACGGGACCAATGTAACTCGAAGGAACTGACCTCGCAGCCGCGGGACTCCCGGTTTGAGAATACGACCGTAATTTATATATTTCTAGACTTAAGCAAAACATGGCGTTAGAGTGTGAGATCTCGAAACAGCCCCCGAACGTCCCCGTGGGTGGCACCAACACCTCCCACGGGACCAATGTAACTCGTAGGAACTGACACCGCAGCCGCGGGAATCCCGGTTTGAGAATACGACGGTAATGTGCATATTTCTAGACTTAGGCTTAAAAAAATGGCATTTGAGGGTGAGAACTCGAAACATCCCCCGAACGTCCCCGTGGGTAGCACCAACACCTCCCACAGGTTCAATGTAACTCGTAGGAACTTACCCCGCAGCCGCGGGACTCCCGGTTTGAGACTACGACGGTAATTTGCAAATTTCTAGACTTAGACTTAAAAACATGGCGTTAGAGGGTGAAAGCCCGAAACAGCCCCCGAACGTCCCCGTGGGTGGCACCAACACCTCCCACGGGACCAATGTAACTCGTAGGAACGGACCCCGCTGCCGCGGGACTCCCGATTTGAGAATACGACGGTAATTTGTATATTTTTAGACTTAAGCAAAACATGGCGTGAGAGGGTGAGATCTCCAAACAGCCCCCGAACGTCCCCGTGGGTGGCACCAACACCTCCCACGGGACCAATGTAACTCGTAGGAACTGACACCGCTGCCGCGGGACTCCCGGTTTTAGTATACGACGATAATTTGCATACTTCTAGACTTAGGCTTAAAAACATGGCGATAGTGGGTGAGAACTCGAAACAGCCCCCGAATGTCCCCGTGGGTGGCCCCAACACCTCCAACGGGACCAATGTAACTCGTAGGAACTAACCCCGCAGCCGCGAGATCCCCGGTTTGAGAATACGACGGTAATTTGCATATTTCTAGATTTAGGCTTAAAAACATGGCGTTAGAGGGTGAGAACTCAAAACAGCCACCGAACGTCCCCGTGGGTGGCACCAACACCTCCCACGGGACTAATATAACTCGTAGGAACTGACCCCGCAGGCGCGGGACTCCCGGTTTGAGAATACGACGGTAATTTGCATATTTCTAGACTTTGGCTTAAAAACCTGGCGTTAGAGGGTGAGAACTCGAAACAACCCCCGAACGTCCCTGTGGGTGGCACCAACACCTCCCACGGGACCAATGTTACTCGTAGGAACTGAACCCGCAACCGCGGAACTCCCGGTTTGAGAATACGACGGTAATTTTCATATTTCTAGACTTAGGCTTAAAAACATGGCGTTAGAGGGTGAAAACTCGAAACAGCCCCCGAACGTCCCCATGGGTGGCACCAACACCACCCCCGGGACCAATGTAACTCGTAGGAACTGACCCCGCAGCCACGGGACTCCCGGTTGGAGAATAGGACCGTAATTTGCATATTTCTAGACTTAAGCAAAACATGGCGTTAGAGGGTGAGATCTCGAAACAGCTCCCGAACGTCCCCGTGGGTGGTACCAACACCTCCCACGGGACCAATGTAACTCGTAGGAACTGACACCACAGCCGCGGGACTCCCGGTTTGAGAATACGACGGTAATTTGCATATTTCTAGACTTAGGCTTAAAAACATGTCGTTAGAAGGTGAGAACTCGAAACATCCACCGAACGTCCCCGTGGGTGGCACCAACACCTCCTACGGGACCAATGTAACTCGTAGGAACTGACCCCACAGTCGCGGGACTCCCGTTTTGAGAATACGACGGTAATTTGCAAATTTCTAGACTTAGGCTTAAAAACATGGCGTTAGAGAGTGAGAACTCGAAACAGCCATCGAACGTCCCCGTGGGTGGCACCAACACCTCCCACGGGACCAATGTAACTCGTAAGAACTGACACCGCAGCCGTGGGACTCCCGGTTTGAGAATGCGACGGTAATTGGCATATTTCTAGACTTAAGCAAAACATGGTGTTAGAGGGTGAGATCTGGAAACAGACGCCGAACGTCCCCGTGGGTGGCACCAACACCTCCCACGGGACCAATGTAACTCGTAGGAACTGACACCGCAGCCGCGGGACACCCGGTTTGAGAATACAACGGTAATTTACATATTTCTAGACTTAGGCTTAAAAATATGGCGTTAGAGGATGAGAACTCGAAACAACCCCCGAACGTCCCCATGGGTGGCACCAACACCTCCCACGGGACCAATGTAACTTGTAGGAACTGACCCCGCAGCCGCGGGACTCCCGGTTTGAGAATACGACGGTAATTTGCATGTTTACAGACTTAGGCTTAAAAGCATGGCATTAGAGGGTGAGAACTCGAAACTACCCCCGAACGTCCCCGTGGGTGGCACCAACACTTCCCACGGGACCAATGTAACTCGTAGGAACTGACCCCGCAGCCGCGGGACTCCCGGTTTGAGAATACGACGGTAATTTGCAAATTTCTAGACATAGACTTAAAAACATGGCGTTAGAGGGTGAAAACCCGAAATAGCCCCCGAACGTCCCCGTGGGTGGCATCAACACCTCCCACGGGACCAATGTAACTCCTAGGAACGGACCCCGCAGCCGCGGGACTCCCGGTTTGAGAATACGAAGGTAATTTGAATATTTTTAGACTTAGGCTTAAAAACATGGCGTTAGAGGGTGAAAACTCGAAACAGCCCCCGAACGTCCCCATGGGTGGCACCAACACCATGCACGGGACCAATGTAACTCGTAGGAACTGACCCCGCAGCCGCGGGACTCCCGGTTTGAGAATACGATCGTAATTTTCATATTTCTAGACTTAAGCAAAACATGGCGTTAGAGGGTGAGATCTCGAAACAGCCCCCGAATGTCCCCGTGGGTGGTACCAACACCTCCCACGGGACCAATGTAACTCGTAGTAACTGACACCGCAGCCGCGGGACTCCCGGTTTGAGAATACGACGGTAATTTGCATATTTCTAGACTTAGGCTTAAAAACATGTAGTTAGAAGGTGAGAACTTGAAATAGCCACTGGACGTCCCCGTGGGTGGCACCAACACCTCCTACGGGACCAATGTAACTCGTAGGAACAGACCCCACAGTCACGGGACTCCCGTTTTGAGAATACGACGGTAATTTTTATATTTCTAGACTTAGGCTTAAAAAGATGGCGTTAGAGGGTGAGATCTCGAAACATCCCCCGAACGTCCCCGTGGGTGGCACCAACACCTTCCACGGGACCAATGTAACTCGTAGGAACTGACCCCGCAGTCGCGGGACTGCCGGTTTTAGAATACGACGATAATTTGCATTTTTCTAGACTTAGGCTTAAAAACATGGCGTTAGAGGGTTAAAATCCGAAACAGCCCCCGAATGTCCCTGTGGGTGGCACCAACACCTCCCACGGGACCAATGTATCTCGTAGGAACGGACCCCGCAGCCGTGGGACTCCCGATTTGAGAATACGACGGTAATTTGAATATTTTTAGACTTAAGCAAAACATGGCGTGAGAGGGTGAGATCTCGAAACAGCCCCCGAACGTCCCCATTGATGGCACCAACACCTCCCACGGGACCAATGTAACTCGTAGGAACTGACACCGCTGCCACAGGACTCCCGGTTTGAGTATACGACAGTAATTTGCATATTTCTAGACTTAGGCATAAAAACATGGCGATAGAGGGTGAGAACTCGAAACAGCCCCCAAACGTCCCCGTGGGTGGTACCAACAACTCCCACGGGACCAATGTAACTCATAGGAACTAACCCCGCAGCCGCGGGACTCCCGGTTTGAGAATACGATGGTAATTTGCATATTTCTAGACTTAGGAATAAAAACATGGGGTTAGAGGGTGAGAACTCGAAACAGCCACCGAATGTCCCCGTGGGTGGCACCAACACCTCCCACGGGATCAATGTAACTCGTAGGAACTGACACCGCATCTGCGGGACTCCCGGTTTGAGAATACGACGGTAATTTGCATATTTCTAGACTTAGGCTTAAAAACATGGCATTAGAGGGTGAGAATTCGAAACAGCCCCCGAACGTCCCCGTGGGTAGCACCAACACCTCCCACGGGACCAATGTAACTCGTAGGAACTGACCCCGCAGCCGCGGGACTCCCGGTTTGAGAATACGACGGTAATTTGCAAATTTCTAGACTTAGACTTAAAAACATGGCGTTAGAGGGTGAAAACTCGAAATAGCCCCCGAACGTCCCCGTGGGTGGCATCAACACCTCCCACGGGACCAATGTAACTCGTAGGAACGGACCCCGCAGCCGCGGGTGTCCCGGTTTGAGAATACGACGGTAATTTGAATATTTTTAGACTTAAGCAAAACATGCCGTGAGAGGGCGAGATCTCGAAACAGCCCCCGAACGTCCTCGTGGGTGGCACCAACACCTCCCACGGGACCAATGTAACTCGTAGTAACTGACACCGCTGGCGCGGGAATCCCGGTTTGAGTATTCGATGGTAATTTACATATTTCTAGACTTAGGCTTAAAAACATGGCGATAGAGGTTGAGAACTCGAAACAGCCCCCGAACGTCCCCGTGGGTGGCCCCAACACCTCCCACGGGACCAATGTAACTCGAAGGAACTGACCCCGCAGCCGCGAGACCCCCGGTTTGAGAATACGACTGCAATTTGTATATTTCTAGACTTAGCCTTAAAAACATGGCGTTAGAGGGTGAGAACTCGAAACAGCCACCGAACGTCCCCATGGGTGGCACCAACACCTCCCACGGGACTAATGTAACTCGTAGGAACTGACACCGCAGCCGCGGGACTCTCGGTTTGAGAATATGACGGTAATTTGCATATTACTAGACTTAGGCTTAAAAACATGGCATTAGAGGGTGAGAATTCAAAACATCCCCCGAACGTCCCCGTGGGTAGCACCAACACCTCCCACGGGACCAATGTAACTCGTAGGAACTAACCCCGCAACTGCGGGACTCCCGGTTTGAGAATACGACGGTAATTTGCAAATTTCTAGACTTAGACTTAAAAACATGGCGTTAGAGGGTGAAAACCCGAAATAGCCCCCGAACGTCCGCGTGGGTGGCATCAACACCTCCCACGGGACCAATGTAACTCGTAGGAACGGACCCCGCAGCCGCGGGACTCCCGGTTTGAGAATACGACGGTAATTTGAATATTTTTAGACTTAAGCAAAACATGCCTTGAGAGGGTGAGATCTTGAAACAGCCCCCGAACGTCCCCGTGGGTGGCACCAACACCTCCCACGGGACCAATGTAACTCGTAGTAACTGACACCGCTGCCGCGGGACTCCCGGTTTGAGTATACGACGGTAATTTGCATATTTCTAGACTTTGGCTTAAAAACATGGCTATAGAGGGTGAGAACTGAAACAGCCCCCGAACATCCCCGTGGGTGGCCCCAACACCTCCCACGGGACCAATGTAACTCGTAGGAACTGACCCCGCAGCCGCGAGACCCCCGGTTTTAGAATACGACGGTAATTTGTATATTTCTAGACCTAGGCTTAAAAACATGGCGTTAGAGGGTGAGAACTCGAAACAGCCACCGAATGTCCCCGTGGGTGGCACCAACACCTCCCACGGGACTAATGTAACTCGTAGGAACTGACACCACAGCCGCGGGACTCCCGGTTTGAGAATACGATGGTAATTTGCATATTTCTAGACTTTGGCTTAAAAACATGGCGTTAGAGGGTGAGAACTCGAAACTACCCCCGAACGTCCCCGTGGGTGGTACCAACACTTCCCACGGGACCAATGTAACTCGTAGGAACTGACCCCGCAGCCGCGGGACTCTCGGTTTGATAATACGAAGGTAATTTGTATATTTCTAGACTTAGGCTTAAAACATGGCGTTAGAGGGTGAAAACCCGAAACAGCCCCCGAACGTCTCCTTGGGTGGCACCAACACCTCCCACGGGACAAGTGTAACTCGTAGGAACTGACACTACAGCCGCGGGACTCCCATTTTGAGAATATAACGTTAATTTTCATATTTATAGACTTAGGGTTAAAAACATGGCGTTAGAGGGTGATAACTCTAAACAACCCCCAACGGCCCCGTGGGTGGCACCAACACCTCCCACGGGACCAATGTAACTCGTAGGAACTGACCCTGCATCCACGGGACTCCCGGTTTTAGAATACGACGGTAATTTGCGTATTTCTAAGCTTAGGCTTAAAAGCATGGCGTTAGAGGGTGAAAACCCAAAACAGCCCCCGAACGTCCCCGTGGGTGGCACCAACACCACCCACGGGACCAATGTAACTCGAAGGAACTGACCTCGCAGCCGCGGGACTCCCGGTTTGAGAATACGACCGTAATTTATATATTTCTAGACTTAAGCAAAACATGGCGTTAGAGGGTGAGATCTCGAAACATCCCCCGAACGTCCCCGTGGGTGGCACCAACACCTCCCACGGGACCAATGTAACTCGTAGGAACTGACACCGCAGCCGCGGGAATCCCGGTTTGAGAATACGACGGTAATGTGCATATTTCTAGACTTAGGCTTAAAAAAATGGCATTTGAGGGTGAGAACTCGAAACATCCCCCGAACGTCCCCGTGGGTAGCACCAACACCTCCCACAGGACCAATGTAACTCGTAGGAACTTACCCCGCAGCCGCGGGACTCCCAGTTTGAGAGTACGACGGTAATTTGCAAATTTCTAGACTTAGACTTAAAAACATGGCGTTAGAGGGTGAAAGCCCGAAACAGCCCCCGAACGTCCCCGTGGGTGGCACCAACACCTCCCACGGGACCAATGTAACTCGTAGGAACGGACCCCGTAGCCGCGAGACCCCCGGTTTGAGAATACGACGGTAATTTGTATATTTCTAGACTTAGCCATAAAAACATGGCGTTAGAGGGTGAGAACTCGAAACAGCCACCGAACGACCCCGTGGGTGGCACCAACACCTCCCACGGGACTAATGTAACTCGTAGGAACTGACACCGCAGCCGCGGGACTCCCGGTTTGAGAATACGACGGTAATTTGAATATTACTAGACTTAGGCTTAAAAACATGGCATTAGAGGGTGAGAATTCGAAACAGCCCCCGAACGGCCCCATGGGTGGCACCAACACCTACCACGGGACAAATGTAACTCGTAGGAACTGACCCCCCGGCCGCGGGACTCCCGGTATTAGAATACAACGATAATTTGCATATTTCTAGACATAGGCATAAAAACATGGCGTTAGAGGGTGAAAACCTGAAACAGCCTCCGAACGTCCCGTTGGTGGCACCAACACCTCCTATGGGACAAATGTAACTCGTAGGAACTGACCCCGCAGTCGCGGGACTCCCGGTTTGAGAATACGACCATAATTTGCATATATTTAGACTTAGGCTTAAAAACATGGCGTTAGAGGGTGTAAACCTCAAACAGCCCCCGAACGTCCCCGTGGGTGGCACCAACACCTCCCACGGGACCAAGGTAACTCGTAGGAACTGACCCCGCAGCCGCGGGACTCCCAGTTTGAGAATACGATGGTAATTTGCAAATTTCTAGACTTAGGCTTAAAAACATGGCGTTAGAGGATGAAAACCCGAAACAGCCCCCGAACGTCCCCGTGGGTGGCACCAACACCTCTCACGGGGCAAATGTAACTCGTAGGAACTGACCCTGCAGCCGCGGGACTCCCAGTTTGAGAATACGACGGTAATTTGCATATTTCTAGACTTAAGCAAAACATGGCGTTAGAGGGTGAGATCTCGAAACAGCCGCCGAACGGTCCCGTGGGTGGCACCAACACCTTCCACGGGACCAATGTAACTCGTAGGAACTGACCCCGCAGTCGCGGGACTGCCGGTTTTAGAAAACGATGATAATTTGCACTTTTCTAGACTTAGGCTTAAAAACAAGGCGTTAGAGGGTGAAAACCCGAAACAGCCCCCGAACGTCCCCGTGGGTGGCACCAACACCTCCCACGGGACCAATGTAACTCGTAGGAACTGACCCCGCAGCCGCGGGACTCCCGGTTTGAGAATACGACGGTAATTTGTAAATTTCTAGACTTAGACTTAAAAACATGGCGTTAGAGGGTGAAAACCCGAAACAGCCCCCGAATGTCCCTGTGGGTGGCACCAACACCTCCCACGGGACCAATGTAACTCGTAGGAACGGACCCCGCAACCGCGGGACTCCCAGTTTGAGAATACGATGGTAATTTGAATATTTTTAGACTTAAGCAAAACATGGCGTGAGAGGGTGAGATCTCGAAACAGCCCCCGAACGTCCCCATTGGTGGCACCAACACCTCCCACGGGACCAATGTAACTCGTAGGAACTGACACCACTGCCACAGGACTCCCGGTTAGAGTATACGACAGTAATTTGCATATTTCTAGACTTAGGCATAAAAACATGGCGATAGAGGGTGAGAACTCGAAACAGCCCCCAAACGTCCCCGTGGGTGGCACCAACACCTCCCACGGGACCAATGTAACTCGTAAGAACTGACAGCGCAGCCGCGAGACTCCCGGTTTGAGAATACGACGGTAATTTTCATATTTCTAGACTTAAGCAAAACATGGTGTTAGAGGGTGAGATTTGGAAACAGCCGCCGAACGTCCCTGTGGGTGGCACCAACACCTCCCACGGGACCAATATAACTCGTAGGAACTGACACCGCAGCCGCGGGACACCCGGTTTGAGAATACAACGGTAATTTACATATTTCTAGACTTAGGCTTAAAAATATGGCGTTAGAGGGTGAGAACTCGTAACAGCCCCCGAACGTCCCCGTGGGTGGCACCAACACCTCCCACGGGACCAATGTAACTCGTAGGAACTGACCCCGCAGCCGCGGGACTCCCGGTTTGAGAATACGATGGTAATTTGCATATTTCTAGACTTAGGCATAAAAACATGAGGTTAGAGGGTGAGAACTCGAAACGGCCACCGAATGTCCCCGTGGGTGGCACCAACACCTCCCACGGGACCAATGTAACTCGTAGGAATTGACACCGCATCTACGGGACTCCCGGTTTGAAAATACGACGGTAATTTGCATATTTCTAGACTTAGGCTTAAAAACATAGCATTAGAGGGTGAGAATTCGAAACAAGCCCCCGAACAGTCCCGTGGGTAGCACCAACACCTCCCACGGGGACCAATGTAACTCGTAGGAACTGACCCCGCAGCCGCGGGACTCCCGGTTTGAGAATACAAAAAATAATTTGCAAATTTCTAGACTTAGACTTAAAAACATGGCGTTAGAGAGTGAAAACCCGAAATAGCCCCCGAACGTCCCCGTGGGTGGCATCAACACCTCCCACGGGACCAATGTAACTCGTAGGAACCCCGCAGCCGCAGGACTCCCGGTTTGAGAATACGACGGTTAATTTGAATATTTTTAGACTTAAGCAAAACATGCCGTGAGAGGTGAGATCTCGAAACAGCCCCCGAACGTCCTCGTGGGTGGCACCAACACCACCCACGGGACCAATGTAACTCGTAGTAACTGACACCGCTGCCGCGGGACTCCCGGTTTGAGTATACGACGGTAATTTGCATATTTCTAGACCTAGGCTTAAAAACATGGCGATAGATGGTGAGAACTCGAAACAGCCCCCGAACGTCCCCGTGGGTGGCCCCAACACCTCCCACGGGACCAATGTAACTCGTAGGAACTGACCCCCGCAGCCGCGAGGACCCCCGGTTTGAGAATACGACTGTAATTTGTATATTTCTAGACTTAGCCTTAAAAACATGGTGTTAGAGGGTGAGAACTCGAAACAGCAACCGAACGTCCCCATGGGTGGCACCAACACCTCCCACGGGACTAATGTAACTCGTAGGAACTGACACCGCAGCCGCGGGACTCCCGGTTTGAGAATACGACGGTAATTTGTATATTACTAGACTTAGGCTTAAAAACATGGCATTAGAGGGTGAGAATTCGAAACAGCCCCCGAACGTCCCCGTGGGTAGCACCAACACCTTCCACGGGACCAATGTAACTCGTAGGAACTGACCCCGCAGCCGCGGGACTCCCGGTTTGAGAATACGACGGTAATTTGCAAATTTCTAGACTTAGACTTAAAAACATGGCGTTAGAGGGTGAAAACCCGAAACAGCCCCCGAATGTCCCTGTGGGTGGCACCAACACCTCCCACGGGACCAATGTAACTCGTAGGAACGGACCCCGCAACCGCGGGACTCCCAGTTTGAGAATACGACGGTAATTTGAATATTTTTAGACTTAAGCAAAACATGCCGTGAGAGGGTGAGATCTCGAAACAGCCCCCGAACGTCCTCGTGGGTGGCACCAACACCACCCACGGGACCAATGTAACTCGTAGTAACTGACACCGCTGCCGCGGGACTCCCGGTTTGAGTATACGACGGTAATTTGCATATTTCTAGACTTAGGCTTAAAAACATGGCGATAGAGGGTGAGAACTCGAAACAGCCCCCGAACGTCCCCGTGGGTGGCCCCAACACCTCCCACGGGACCAATGTAACTCGTAGGAACTGACCCCGCAGCCGCGAGACCCCCGATTTGAGAATACGACTGTAATTTGTATATTTCTAGACTTAGCCTTAAAAACATGGCGTTAGAGGTTGAGAACTCGAAACAGCCACCGAACGTCCCCATGGGTGGCACCAACACCTCCCACGGGACTAATGTAACTCGTAGGAACTGACACCGCAGCCGCGGGACTCCCGGTTTGAGAATACGACGGTAATTTGCATATTACTAGACTTAGGCTTAAAAACATGACATTAGAGGGTGAGAATTCGAAACAGCCCCCGAACGTCCCCGTGGGTAGCACCAACACCTCCCACGGGACCAATGTAACTCGTAGGAACTGACCCCGCAGCCGCGGGACTCCCGGTTTGAGAATACGACGGTAATTTGCAAATTTCTAGACTTAGACTTAAAAACATGGCGTTAGAGGGTGAAAACCCGAAATAGCCCCCGAACGTCCCTGTGGGTGGCATGAACACCTCCCACGGGACCAATGTAACTCGTAGGAACGGACCCCGCAGCCGCGGGACTCCCGGTTTGAGAATACGACGGTAATTTGAATATTTTTAGACTTAAGCAAAACATGCCGTGAGAGGGTGAGATCTTGAAACAGCCCCCGAACGTCCCCGTGGGTGGCACCAACACCTCCCACGGGACCAATGTAACTCATAGTAACTGACACCGCTGCCGCGGGACTCCCGGTTTGAGTATACGACGGTAATTTGCATATTTCTAGACTTTGGCTTAAAAACATGGCGATAGAGGGTGAGAACTCGAAACAGCCCCCGAACATCCCCGTGGGTGGCCCCAACACCTCCCACGGGACCAATGTAACTCGTAGGAACTGACCCCGCAGCCGCGAGACCCCCGATTTGAGAATACGACGGTAATTTGTATATTTCTAGACCTAGGCTTAAAAACATGGCGTTAGAGGGTGAGAACTCGAAACAGCCACCGAACGTCCCCGTGGGTGGCACCAACACCTCCCACGGGACTAATGTAACTCGTAGGAACTGACACCGCAGCCGCGGGACTCCCGGTTTGAGAATACGATGGTAATTTGTATATTTCTAGACTTTGGCTTAAAAACATGGCGTTAGAGGGTGAGAACTCGAAACAACCCCCGAACGTCCCCGTGGGTGGTACCAACACTTCCCACGGGACCAATGTAACTCGTAGGAACTGACCCCGCAGCCGCGGGACTCTCGGTTTGATAATACGACGGTAATTTGTATATTTCTAGACTTAGGCTTAAAAACATGGCGTTAGAGGGTGAAAACCCGAAACAGCCCCCGAACGTCTCCTTGGGTGGCACCAACACCTCCCACGGGACAAATGTAACTCGTAGAAACTGACCCCACAGCCGCGGGACTCCCATTTTGAGAATATAACGTTAATTTTCATATTTATAGACTTAGGGTTAAAAACATGGCGTTAGAGGGGGATAACTCTAAACAACCCCCAACGGCCCCGTGGGTGGCACCAACACCTCCCACGAGACCAATGTAACTCGTAGGAACTGACCCTGCATCCACGGGACTCCCGATTTTAGAATACGACGGTAATTTGCGTATTTCTAGGCTTAGGCTTAAAAGCATGGCATTAGAGGGTGAAAACCCAAAACAGCCCCCGAACGTCCCCGTGGGTGGCACCAACACCACCCACGGGACCAATGTAACTCGAAGGAACTGACCCCGCAGCCGCGGGACTCCCGGTTTGAGAATACGACCGTAATTTATATATTTCTAGACTTAAGCAAAACATGGCGTTAGAGGGTGAGATCTCGAAACAGCCCCCGAACGTCCCCGTGGGTGGCACCAACACATTCTACGGGACCATTGTAACTCGTAGGAACTGACACCGCATCCGCGGGACTCCCGGTTTGAGAATACGACGGTAATGTGCATATTTCTAGACTTAGGCTTAAAAAAATGGCATTTGAGGGTGAGAACTCGAAACATCCCCCGAACGTCCCCGTGGGTAGCACCAACACCTCCCACGGGACCAATGTAACTCGTAGGAACTGACCCCGCAGCCGCGGGACTCCCGGTTTGAGAGTACGACGGTAATTTGCAAATTTCTAGACTTAGACTTAAAGACATGGCGTTAGAGGGTGAAAGCCCGAAACAGCCCCCGAACGTCCCCGTGGGTGGCACCAACACCTCCCACGGGACCAATGTAACTCGTAGGAACGGACCCCGCTGCCGCGGGACTCCCGATTTGAGAATACGACGGTAATTTGTATATTTTTAGACTTAAGCAAAACATGGCGTGAGAGGATGAGATCTCCAAACAGCCCCCGAACGTCCCCGTGGGTGGCACCAACACCTCCCACGGGACCAATGTAACTCGTAGGAACTGACACCGCTGCCGCGGGACTCCCGATTTGAGTATACGACGATAATTTGCATACTTCTAGACTTAGGCTTAAAAACATGGCGATAGTGGGTGAGAACTCGAAACAGCCCCCGAATGTCCCCGTGGGTGGCCCCAACACCTCCAACGGGACCAATGTAACTCGTAGGAACTGACCCCGCAGCCGCGAGACCCCCGGTTTGAGAATACGACGGTAATTTGCATATTTCTAGATTTAGGCTTAAAAACATGGCGTTAGAGGGTGAGAACTCGAAACAGCCACCGAACGTCCCCGTGGGTGGCACCAACACCTCCCACGGGACTAATGTAACTCGTAGGAACTGACCCCGTAGGCGCGGGACTCCCGGTTTGAGAATACGACGGTAATTTGCATATTTCTAGACTTTGGCTTAAAAACCTGGGGTTAGAGGGTGAGAACTCGAAACAACCCCCGAACGTCCCCGTGGGTGGCACCAACAACTCCCACGGGACCAATGTAACTCGTAGGAACTGAACCCGCAGCCGCGAAACTCCCAGTTTGATAATACGACGGTAATTTTCATATTTCTAGACTTAGGCTTAAAAACATGGCGTTAGAGGGTGAAAACTCGAAACAGCCCCCGAACGTCCCCATGGGTGGCACCAACACCACCCACGGGACCAATGTAACTCGTAGGAACTGACCCCGCAGCCGCAGGACTCCCGGTTGGAGAATACGACCGTAATTTGCATATTTCTAGACTTAAGCAAAACATGGCGTTAGAGGGTGAGATCTCAAAACAGCTCCCGAACGTCCCCGTGGGTGGTACCAACACCTCCCACGGGACCAATGTAACTCGTAGGAACTGACACCACAGCCGCGGGACTCCCGATTTGAGAATACGACGGTAATTTGCATATTTCTAGACTTAGGCTTAAAAACATGTCGTTAGAAGGTGAGAACTCGAAACAGCAACCGAACGTCCCCGTGGGTGGCACCAACACCTCCTACGGGACCAATGTAACTCGTAGGAACTGACCCCACAGTCGCGGGACTCCCGTTTTGAGAATACGACGGTAATTTACAAATTTCTAGACATAGGCTTAAAAACATGGCGTTAGAGAGTGAGAACTCGAAACAGCCATCGAACGTCCCCGTGGGTGGCACCAACACCTCCCACGGGACCAATGTATCTCGTAGGAACGGACCCCGCAGCCGCGGGACTCCCGATTTGAGAATACGACGGTAATTTGAATATTTTTAGACTTAAGCAAAACATGGCGTGAGAGGGTGAGATCTCGAAACAGCCCCCGAACGTCCCCATTGGTGGCACCAACACCTCCCACGGGACCAATGTAACTCGTAGGAACTGACACCGCTGCCACAGGACTCCCGGTTTGAGTATACGACAGTAATTTGCATATTTCTAGACTTAGGCATAAAAACATGGCGATAGAGGGTGAGAACTCGAAACAGCCCCCAAACGTCCCCGTGGGTGGTACCAACAACTCCCACGGGACCAATGTAACTCATAGGAACTAACCCCGCAGCCGCGGGACTCCCGGTTTGAGAATACGATGGTAATTTGCATATTTCTAGACTTAGGAATAAAAACATGGGGTTAGAGGGTGAGAACTCGAAACAGCCACCGAATGTCCCCGTGGGTGGCACCAACACCTCCCACGGGATCAATGTAACTCGTAGGAACTGACGCCGCATCTGCGGGACTCCCGGTTTGAGAATACAACGGTAATTTGCATATTTCTAGACTTAGGCTTAAAAACATGGCATTAGAGGGTGAGAATTCGAAACAGCCCCCGAACGTCCCCGTGGGTAGCACCAACACCTCCCACGGGACCAATGTAACTCGTAGGAACTGACCCCGCAGCCGCGGGACTCCCGGTTTGAGAATACGACGGTAATTTGAATATTTTTAGATTTAGGCTTAAAAACATGGCATTAGAGGGTGAAAACTCGAAATAGCCCCCGAACGTCCCCATGGGTGGCACCAACACCATGCACGAGACCAATGTAACTCGTAGGAACTGACCCCGCAGCCGCGGGACTCCCGGTTTGAGAATACGACCGTAATTTGCATATTTTTAGACTTAAGAAAAACATGGCGTTAGAGGGTGAGATCTCGAAATAGCCCCCGAACGTCCCCGTGGGTGGTACCAACACCTCCCACGGGACCAATGTAACTCGTAGGAACTGACACCGCAGCCGCGGGACTCCCGGTTTGAGAATACGACGGTAATTTGCATATTTCTAGACTTAGGCTTAAAAACATGTCGTTAAAAGGTGAGAACTTGAAACAGCCACCGAACGTCCCCGTGGGTGGTACCAACACCTCCTACGGGACCAATGTAACTCGTAGGAACTGACCCCACAGTCGCGGGACTCCCGTTTTGAGAATACGACGGTAATTTTTATATTTCTAGACTTAGGCTTAAAAACATGGCGTTAGAGGGTGAGATCTCGAAACAGCCCCTGAACGTCCCCGTGGGTGGTACCAACACCTTCCACGGGACCAATGTAACTCGTAGGAACTGACCCAGCGGTCGCGGGACTGCCGGTTTTAGAATACGACGATAATTTGCATTTTTCTAGACTTAGGCTAAAAAACATGGCGTTAGAGGGTGAAAACCCGAAACAGCCCCCGAACGTCCCCGTGGGTGTCACCAACACCTCCCACGGGACCAATGTAACTCGTAGGAATGGACTCCGCAGCCGCGGGACTCCCGTTTTGAGAATACGACGGTAATTTGAATATTTTTAGACTTAAGCAAAACATGCCGTGAGAGGGTGAGATCTCGAAACAGCCCCCGAACGTCCTCGTGGGTGGCACCAACACCACCCACGGGACCAATGTAACTCGTAGTAACTGACACCGCTGCCGCGGGACTCCCGGTTTGAGTATACGACGGTAATTTGCATATTTCTAGACTTAGGCTTAAAAACATGGCGATAGAGGGTGAGAACTCGAAACAGCCCCCGAACGTCCCCGTGGGAGGCCCCAACACCTCCCACGGGACCAATGTAACTCGTAGGAACTGACCCCGCAGCCGCGAGACCCCCAGTTTGAGAATACGACTGTAATTTGTATATTTCTAGACTTAGCCTTAAAAACATGGCGTTAGAGGGTGAGAACTCGAAACAGCCACCGAACGTCCCCATGGGTGGCACCAACACCTCCCACGGGACTAATGTAACTCGTAGGAACTGACACCGCAGCCGCGGGACTCCCGGTTTGAGAATGCGACGGTAATTTGCATATTACTAGACTTAGGCTTAAAAACATGGCATTAGAGGGTGAGAATTCGAAACAGCCCCCGAACGTCCCCGTGGGTAGCACCAACACCTCCCACGGGACCAATGTAACTCGTAGGAACTGACCCCGCAGCCGCGGAACTCCCGGTTTGAGAATACGACGGTAATTTGCAAATTTCTAGACTTAGACTTAAAAACATGGCGCTAGAGGGTGAGAACTCGAAACAACCACCGAACGTCCCCATGGGTGGCACCAACACCTCCCACGGGACTAATGTAACTCGTAGGAACTGACACCGCAGCCGCGGGACTCCCGGTTTGAGAATACGATGGTAATTTGCATATTACTAGACTTAGGCTTAAAAACATGGCGATAGAGGGTGAGAACTCGAAACAGCCCCCGAACGTCCCCATGGGTGGCACCAACACCTCCCACGGGACTAATGTAACTCGTAGGAACTGACACCGCAGCCGCGGGACTCCCGGTTTGAGAATACGACGGTAATTTGCATATTACTAGACTTAGGCTTAAAAAGATGGCATTAGAGGGTGAGAATTCGAAACAGCCCCCGAAGGTCCCCGTGGGTAGCACCAACACCTCCCACGGGACCAATGTAACTCGTAGGAACTGACCCCGCAGCCGCGGGACTCCCGGTTTGAGAATACGACGGTAATTTGCAAATTTCTAGACTTAGACTTAAAAACATGGCGTTAGAGGGTGAAAACCCGAAATAGCCCCCGAACGTCCCCGTGGGTGGCATGAACACCTCCCACGGGACCAATGTAACTCGTAGGAACGAACCCCGCAGCCGCGGGACTCCCGGTTTGAGAATACGACGGTAATTTGAATATTTTTAGACTTAAGCAAAACATGCCGTGAGAGGGTGAGATCTTGAAACAGCCCCCGAACGTCCCCGTGGGTGGCACCAACACCTCCCACGGGACCAATGTAACTCATAGTAACTGACACCGCTGCCACAGGACTCCCAGTTTGAGTATACGACGGTAATTTGCATATTTCTAGACTTTGGCTTAAAAACATGGCGATAGAGGGTGAGAACTCGAAATAGCCCCCGAACATCCCCGCGGGTGGCCCCAACACCTCCCACGGGACCAATGTAACTCGTAGGAACTTACCCCGCGGCCGCGAGACCCCCGGTTTGAGAATACGACGGTAATTTGTATATTTCTAGACCTAGGCTTAAAAACATGGCATTAGAGGGTGAGAACTCAAAACAGACACCGAACGTCCCCGTGGGTGGCACCAACACCTCCCACAGGACTAATGTAACTCGTAGGAACTGACACCGCAGCCGCGGGACTCCCGGTTTGAGAATACGATGGTAATTTGTATATTTCTATACTTTGGCTTAAAAACATGGCGTTAGAGGGTGAGAACTCGAAACAACCCCCGAACGTCCCCGTGGGTGGTACCAACACTTCCCACGGGACCAATGTAACTCGTAGGAACTGGCCCCGCAGCCGCGGGACTCTCGGTTTGATAATACGACGGTAATTTGTATATTTCTAGACTTAGGCTTAAAAACATGGCGTTAGAGGGTGAAAACCCGAAACAGCCCCCGAACGTCTCCTTGGGTGGCACCAACACCTCCCACGGGACAAATGTAACTCGTAGGAACTGACCCCTCAGCCGCGGGACTCCCATTTTGAGAATATAACGTTAATTTTCATATTTATAGACTTAGGGTTAAAAACATGGCGTTAGAGGGTGATAACTCTAAACAACCCCCAACGGCCCCGTGGGTGGCACCAACACCTCCCACGGGACCAATGTAACTCGTAGGAACTGACCCTGCATGCACGGGACTCCCGGTTTTAGAATACGATGGTAATTTGCGTATTTCTAAGCTTAGGCTTAAAAGCATGGCGTTAGAGGGTGAAAACCCAAAACAGCCCCCGAACGTCCCCGTGGGTGGCACCAACACCACCCACGGGACCAATGTAACTCGAAGGAACTGACCTCGCAGCCGCGGGACTCCCGGTTTGAGAATATGACCGTAATTTATATATTTCTAGACTTAAGCAAAACATGGCGTTAGAGGGTGAGATCTCGAAACAGCACCCGAACGTCCCCGTGGGTGGTACCAACACCTCCCACGGGACCAATGTAACTCGTAGGAACTGACACCGCAGCCGCGGGGATCCCGGTTTGAGAATACGACGGTAATGTGCATATTTCTAGACTTAGGCTTAAAAAAATGGCATTTGAGGGTGAGAACTCGAAACATCCCCCGAACGTCCCCGTGGGTAGCACCAACACCTCCCACAGGACCAATGTAACTCGTAGGAACTTACCCCGCAGCCGCGGGACTCCCGGTTTGAGAGTACGACGGTAATTTGCAAATTTCTAGACTTAGACTTAAAAACATGGCGTTAGAGGGTGAAAGCCCGAAACAGCCCCCGAACGTCCCCGTGGGTGGCACCAACACCTCCCACGGGACCAATGTAACTCGTAGGAACGGACCCCGCTGCCGCGGGACTCCCGATTTGAGAATACGACGGTAATTTGTATATTTTTAGACTTAAGCAAAACATGGCGTGAGAGGGTGAGATCTCCAAACAGCCCCCGAACGTCCCCGTGGGTGGCACCAACACCTCCCACGGGACCAATGTAACTCGTAGGAACTGACACCGCTGCCGCGGGACTCCCGGTTTTAGTATACGATGATAATTTGTATACTTCTAAAATTAGGCTTAAAAACATGGCGATAGTGGGTGAGAACTCGAAACAGCCCCCGAATGTCCCCGTGGGTGGCCCCAACACCTCCAACGGGACCAATGTAACTCGTAGGAACTAACCCCACAGCCGCGAGATCCCCGGTTTGAGAATACGACGGTAATTTGCATATTTCTAGATTTAGGCTTAAAAATATGGCGTTAGAGGGTGAGAACTCGAAACAGCCACCGAACGTCCCCGTGGGTGGCACCAACACCTCCCACGGGACTAATATAACTCGTAGGAACTGACCCCGCAGGCGCGGGACTCCCGGTTTGAGAATACGACGGTAATTTGCATATTTCTAGAATTTGGCTTAAAAACCTGGCGTTAGAGGGTGAGAACTCGAAACAACCCCCGAACGTCCCTGTGGGTGGCACCAACACCTCCCACGGGACCAATGTTACTCGTAGGAACTGAACCCGCAACCGCGGAACTCCCGGTTTGAGAATACGACGGTAATTTTCATATTTCTAGACTTAGGCTTAAAAACATGGCGTTAGAGGGTGAAAACTCGAAACAGCCCCCGAACGTCCCCATGGGTGGCACCAACACCACCCCCGGGACCAATGTAACTCGTAGGAACTGACCCCGCAGCCACGGGACTCCCGGTTGGAGAATACGACCGTAATTTGCATATTTCTAGACTTAAGCAAAACATGGCGTTAGAGGGTGAGATCTCGAAACAGCTCCCGAACGTCCCCGTGGGTGGTACCAACACCTCCCACGGGACCAATGTAACTCGCAGGAACTGACACCACAGCCGCGGGACTCCCGGTTTGAGAATACGACGGTAATTTGCATATTTCTAGACTTAGGCTTAAAAACATGTCGTTAGAAGGTGAGAACTCGAAACAGCCACCGAACGTCCCCGTGGGTGGCACCAACACCTCCTACGGGACCAATGTAACTCGTAGGAACTGACCCCACAGTCGCGGGACTCCCGTTTTGAGAATACGACGGTAATTTGCAAATTTCTAGACTTAGGCTTAAAAACATGGCGTTAGAGAGTGAGAACTCGAAACAGCCATCGAACGTCCCCGTGGGTGGCACCAACACCTCCCACGGGACCAATGTAACTCGTAAGAACTGACACCGCAGCCGTGGGACTCCCGGTTTGAGAATGCGACGGTAATTGGCATATTTCTAGACTTAAGCAAAACATGGTGTTAGAGGGTGAGATCTGGAAACAGACGCCGAACGTCCCCGTGGGTGGCACCAACACCTCCCACGGGACCAATGTAACTCGTAGGAACTGACACCGCAGCCGCGGGACACCCGGTTTGAGAATACAACGGTAATTTACATATTTCTAGACTTAGGCTTAAAAATATGGCGTTAGAGGATGAGAACTCGAAACAACCCCCGAACGTCCCCATGGGTGGCACCAACACCTCCCACGGGACCAATGTAACTTGTAGGAACTGACCCCGCAGCCGCGGGACTCCCGGTTTGAGAATACGATGTTAATTTGCATGTTTACAGACTTAGGCTTAAAAGCATGGCATTAGAGGGTGAGAACTCGAAACTACCCCCGAACGTCCCCGTGGGTGGCACCAACACTTCCCACGGGACCAATGTAACTCGTAGGAACTGACCCCGCAGCCGCGGGACTCCCGGTTTGAGAATACGACGGTAATTTGCAAATTTCTAGACATAGACTTAAAAACATGGCGTTAGAGGGTGAAAACCCGAAATAGCCCCCGAACGTCCCCGTGGGTGGCATCAACACCTCCCACGGGACCAATGTAACTCCTAGGAACGGACCCCGCAGCCGCGGGACTCCCGGTTTGAGAATACGAAGGTAATTTGAATATTTTTAGACCTAGGCTTAAAAACATGGCGTTAGAGGGTGAAAACTCGAAACAGCCCCCGAACGTCCCCATGGGTGGCACCAACACCACGCACGGGACCAATGTAACTCGTAGGAACTGACCCCGCAGCCGCGGGACTCCCGGTTTGAGAATACGATCGTAATTTTCATATTTCTAGACTTAAGCAAAACATGGCGTTAGAGGGTGAGATCTCGAAACAGCCCCCGAATGTCCCCGTGGGTGGTACCAACACCTCCCACGGGACCAATGTAACTCGTAGCAACTGACACCGCAGCCGCGGGACTCCCGGTTTGAGAATACGACGGTAATTTGCATATTTCTAGACTTAGGCTTAAAAACATGTAGTTAGAAGGTGAGAACTTGAAACAGCCACCGAACGTCCCCGTGGGTGGCACCAACACCTCCTACGGGACCAATGTAACTCGTAGGAACAGACCCCACAGTCGCGGGACTCCCGTTTTGAGAATACGACGGTAATTTTTATATTTCTAGACTTAGGCTTAAACACATGGCGTTAGAGAGTGAGATCTCGAAACATCCCCCGAACGTCCCCGTGGGTGGCACCAACACCTCCCACGGGACCAATGTAACTCGTAAGAACTGACACCGCTGCCGTGGGACTCCCGGTTTGAGAATGCGACGATAATTGGCATATTTCTAGACTTAAGCAAAACATGGCGATAGTGGGTGAGAACTCGAAACAGCCCCCGAACGTCCCCGTGGGTGGCCCCAACACCTCCCACGGGACCAATGTAACTCGTAGGAACTAACCCCACAGCCGCGAGATCCCCGGTTTGAGAATACGACGGTAATTTGCATATTTCTAGATTTAGGCTTAAAAACATGGCGTTAGAGGATGAGAACTCGAAACAACCACCGAACGTCCCCGTGGGTGGCACCAACACCTCCCACGGGACTAATATAACTCGTAGGAACTGACCCCGCAGGCGCGGGACTCCCGGTTTGAGAATACGATGTTAATTTGCATGTTTACAGACTTAGGCTTAAAAGCATGGCATTAGAGGGTGAGAACTCGAAACTACCCCCGAATGTCCCCGTGGGTGGCACCAACACTTCCCACGGGACCAATGTAACTCGTAGGAACTGACCCCGCAGCCGCGGGACTCCCGGTTTTAGAATACGACGGTAATTTGCGTATTTCTAGGCTTAGGCTTAAAAGCATGGCGTTAGAGGGTGAAAACCCAAAACATCCCCCGAACGTCCCCGTGGGTGGCACCAACGCCACCCACGGGACCAATATAACTCGAAGGAACTGACCCCGCAGCCGCGGGACTCCCGGTTTGAGAATACGACCGTAATTTATATATTTCTAGACTTAAGCAAAACATGGCGTTAGAGGGTGAGATCTCGAAACAGCCCCCGAACGTCCCCGTGGGTGGCACCAACACCTTCCACGGGACCAATGTAACTCGTAGGAACTGACACCGCATCCGCGGGACTCCCGGTTTGAGAATACGACGGTAATGTGCATATTTCTAGACTTAGGCTTAAAAAAATGGCATTTGAGGGTGAGAACTCGAAACATCCCCCGAACGTCCCCGTGGGTAGCACCAACACCTCCCACGGGACCAATGTAACTCGTAGGAACTGACCCCGCAGTCGTGGGACTCCCGGTTTGAGAGTACGACGGTAATTTGCAAATTTCTAGACTTAGACTTAAAAACATGGCGTTAGAGGGTGAAAGCCCGAAACAGCCCCCGAACGTCCCCGTGGGTGGCACCAACACCTCCCACGGGACCAATGTAACTCGTAGGAATGGACCCCGCTGCCACGGGACTCCCGATTTGAGAATACGACGGTAATTTGTATATTTTTAGACTTAAGCAAAACATGGCATGAGAGGGTGGGATCTCGAAACAGCCCCCGAACGTCCCCGTGGGTGGCACCAACACCTCCCACGGGCCCAATGTAACTCGTAGGAACTGACACCGCTGCCGCGGGACTCCCGGTTTGAGTATACGACGGTAATTTGCATACTTCTAGACTTAGGCTTAAAAACATGGCGATAGTGGGTGAGAACTCGAAACAGCCCCCGAATGTCCCCGTGGGTGGCCCCAACACCTCCCACGGGACCAATGTAACTCGTAGGAACTGACCCCGCAGCCGCGAGACCCCCGGTTTGAGAATACGATGGTAATTTGCATATTTTTAGATTTAGGCTTAAAAACATGGCGTTATAGGGTGAGAACTCGAAACAGCCACCGAACGTCCCCGTGGGTGGCACCAACACCTCCCACGGGACTAATGTAACTCGTAGGAACTGACCCCGCAGCCGCGGGACTCCCGGTTTGAGAATACGACGGTAATTTGCATATTTTTAGACTTTGGCTTAAAAACATGGCGTTAGAGGGTGAGAACTCGAAACAACCCCCGAACGTCCCCGTGGGTGGCACCAACACCTCCCACGGGACCAATGTAACTCGTAGGAACTGAACCCGCAGCCGCGGAACTCTCGGTTTGAGAATACGACGGTAATTTTCATATTTCGAGACTTAGGCTTAAAAACATGGCGTTAGAGGGTGAAAACTCGAAACAGCCCACGAACGTCCCCATGGGTGGCACCAACACCACCCACGGGACCAATGTAACTCGTAGGAACTGACCCCGCAGCCGCGGGACTCCCGGTTGGAGAATACGACCGTAATTTGCATATTTCTAGACTTAAGCAAAACATGGCGTTAGAGGGTGAGATGTCGAAACAGCTCCCGAACGTCCCCGTGGGTGGTACCAACAGCTCCCACGGGACCAATGTAACCCGTAGGAACTGACACCACAGCCGCGGGACTCCCGGTTTGAGAATACGACGGTAATTTGCATATTTCTAGACTTAGGCTTAAAAACATGTCGTTGGAAGGTGAGAACTCGAAACAGCCACCGAACTTCCCCGTGGGTGGCACCAACACCTCCTACGGGACCAATGTAACTCGTAGGAACTGACCCCACAGTCGCGGGACTCCCGTTTTGAGAATACGACGGTAATTTGCAAATTTCTAGACTTAGGCTTAAAAACATGGCGTTAGAGAGTGAGAACTCGAAACAGCCATCGAAAGTCCCCGTGGGTGGCACCAACACCTCCCACGGGACCAATGTAACTCGTAAGAACTGACACTGCAGCCGTGGGACTCCCGGTTTGAGAATACGACGGTAATTGGCATATTTCTAGACTTAAGCAAAACATGGTGTTAGAGGGTGAGATCTGGAAACAGCCGCCGAACGTCCCCGTGGGTGGCACCAACACCTCCCACGGGACCAATGTAACTCGTAAGAACTGACACCGCAGCCGCGGGACACCCGGTTTGGGAATACAATGGTAATTTACATATTTCTAGACTTAGTCTTAAAAATATGGCGTTAGAGGGTCAGAACTCGAAACAACCCCCGAACGTCCCCATGGGTGGCACCAACACCTCCCACGGGACCAATGTAACTCGTAGGAACTGACCCGCAACCGCGGGACTCCCGGTTTGAGAATACGACGGTAATTTGCATGTTTCTAGACTTAGGCTTAAAAGCATGGCGTTAGAGGGTGAGAACTCGAAACTACCCCCGAACGTCCCCGTGGGTGGCACCAACACTTCCCACGGGACCAATGTAACTTGTAGGAACTGACCCCGCAGCCGCGGGACTCCCGGTTTGAGAATACGACAGTAATTTGAATTTTTTTAGACTTAGGCTTAAAAACATGGCGTTAGAGGGTGAAAACTCGAAACAACCCCCGAACGTCCCCATGGGTGGCACCAACACCACCCATGGGACCAATGTAACTCGTAGGAACTGACCCCGCAGCCGCGGGACTCCCGGTTTGAGAATACGACCGTAATTTGCATATTTCTAGACTTAAGCAAAACATGGCGTTAGAGGGTGAGATCTCGAAACAGCCCCCGAACTTCCCCGTGGGTGGTACCAACACCTCCCACGGGACCAATGTAACTCGTAGGAACTGACACCGCAGCCGCGGGACTCCCGGTTTGAGAATACGACGGTAATTTGCATATTTCTAGACTTATGCTAAAAAACATGTCGTTAGAAGGTGAGAACTCGAAACAGCCACCGAACGTCCCCGTGGGTGGCACCAACACCTCCTACGGGACCAATGTAACTCGTAGGAACTGACCCCACAGTCGCGGGACTCCCGTTTTGAGAATACGACGGTAATTTTCATATTTCTAGACTTAGGCTTAAAAACATGGCATTAGAGGGTGAAAACTCGAAACAGCCCCCGAACGTCCCAATGGGTGGCACCAACACCACCCACGGGACCAATGTAACTCGTAGGAACTGACCCCACAGTCGCGGGACTCCCGTTTTGAGAATACGACGGTAATTTGCAAATTTCTAGACTTAGGCTTAAAAACATGGCGTTAGAGAGTGAGAACTCGAAACAGCCATCGAAAGTCCCCGTGGGTGGCACCAGCACCTCCCACGGGACCAATGTAACTCGTAAGAACTGACACCGCAGCCGTGGGACTCCCGGTTTGAGAATACGACGGTAATTGGCATATTTCTAGACTTAAGCAAAACATGGTGTTAGAGGGTGAGATCTGGAAACAGCCGCCGAACTTCCCCGTGGGTGGCACCAACACCTCCCACGGGACCAATGTAACTCGTAAGAACTGACACCGCAGCCGCGGGACACCCGGTTTGAGAATGCAATGGTAATTTACATATTTCTAGACTTAGGCTTAAAAATATGGCGTTAGAGGGTGAGAACTCGAAACAACCCCCAAATGTCCCCATGGGTGGCACCAACACCTCCCACGGGACCAATGTAACTCGTAGGAACTGACCCCGCAGCCGCGGGACTCCCGGTTTGAGAATACGACGGTAATTTGCATGTTTCTAGACTTAGGCTTAAAAGCATGGCGTTAGAGGGTGAGAACTCGAAACTACCCCCGAACGTCCCCGTGGGTGGCACCAACACTTCCCACGGGACCAATGTAACTTGTAGGAACTGACCCCGCAGCCGCGGGACTCCCGGTTTGAGAATACGACGGTAATTTGATTATTTTTAGACTTAGGCTTAAAAACATGGCGTTAGAGGGTGAAAACTCGAAACAACCCCCGAACGTCCCCATGGGTGGCACCAACACTACCCATGGGACCAATGTAACTCGTAGGAACTGACCCCGCAGCCGCGGGACTCCCGGTTTGAGAATACGACCGTAATTTGCATATTTCTAGACTTAAGCAAAACATGGCGTTAGAGGGTGAGATCTCGAAACAGCCCCCGAACTTCCCCGTGGGTGGTACTAACACCTCCCACGGGACCAATGTAACTCGTAGGAACTGACACCGCAGCCGCGGGACTCCCGGTTTGAGAATACGACGGTAATTTGCATATTTCTAGACTTATGCTAAAAAACATGTCGTTAGAAGGTGAGAACTCGAAACAGCCACCGAACGTCCCCGTGGGTGGCACCAACACCTCCTACGGGACCAATGTAACTCGTAGGAACTGACCCCACAGTCGCGGGACTCCCGTTTTGAGAATACGACGGTAATTTTCATATTTCTAGACTTAGGCTTAAAAACATGGCATTAGAGGGTGAAAACTCGAAACAGCCCCCGAACGTCCCAATGGGTGGCACCAACACCACCCACGGGACCAATGTAACTCGTAGGAACTGACCACGCAGCCGCGGGACTCCCGGTTTGAGAATACGACGGTAATTGGCATATTTCTAGACTTAAGCATAAAAACATGGTGTTAGAGGGTGAGATCTGGAAACAGCCGCCGAACGTCCCCGTGGGTGGCACCAACACCTCCCACAGGACCAATGTAACTCGTAGGAACTGACACCGCAGCCGCGGGACACCCGGTTTGAGAATACAACGGTAATTTACATATTTCTAGACTTAGGCTTAAAAATATGGCGTTAGAGGGTGAGAACTCAAAACAACCCCCGAATGTCCCCATGGGTGGCACCAACACCTCCCACGGGACCAATGTAACTCGTAGGAACTGACCCCGCATCCGTGGGACTCCCGGTTTGGGAATACGACGGTAATTTGCATATTTCTAGACTTAGGATTAAAAACATGGTGTTAGAGGGTGAGAACTCGAAACAACCCCTGAACGTCCCCGTGGGTGGCACCTACACCTCCCACGGGACCAATGTAACTCGTAGGAATGGACCCCGCAGCCGCGGGATTCCCGGTTTGAGAATACGACGGTAATTTCATATTTCTAGAATTACGCTTAAGAACATGGCGTTAGAGGGTGAAAATCCAAAACCGCCCCCGAACGTCCCCGTGGGTGGCACCAACACCTCCCACGGGACCAATGTAACTCGTAGGAACTGACCCCGCAGCCGCGGGACTCCCGGTTTGAGAATACGACGGTAATTTGCAAATTTCTAGACTTAGACTTAAAAACATGGCGTTAGAGGGTGAAAACCCGAAATAGCCCCCAAACGTCCCCGTGGGTGGCATCAACACCTCCCACGGGACCAATGTAACTCGTAGGAACGGACCCCGCAGCCGCGGGACTCCCGGTTTGAGAATACGACGGTAATTTGAATATTTTTAGACTTAGGCTTAAAAACATGGCGTTAGAGGGTGAAAACTCGAAACAGCCCCCGAACGTCCCCATGGGTGGCACCAACATCACCCACGGGACCAATGTAACTCGTAGGAACTGACCCCGCAGCCGCGGGACTCCCGGTTTGAGAATACGACCGTAATTTGCATATTTCTAGACTTAAGCAAAACATGGCGTTAGAGGGTGAGATCTCGAAACTGCCCCCGAACGTCCCCGTGGGTGGTACCAACACCTCCCACGGGACCAACGTAACTCGTAGGAACTGACACCGCAGCCGCAGGACTCCCGGTTTGAGAATACGACGGTAATTTGCATATTTCTAGACTTAGGCTTAAAAACATGTCGTTAGAAGGTGAGAACTCGAAACGGCCACCGAACGTCCCCGTGGGTGGCACCAACACCTCCTACGGGACCAATGTAACTCGTAGGAACTGACCCCACAGTCGCGGGACTCCCGTTTTGAGAATACGACGGTAATTTTCATATTTCTAGACTTAGGCTTAAAAACATGGCGTTAGAGGGTGAAAACTCGAAACAGTCCCCGAACGTCCCCATGGGTGGCACCAACACCACCCACGGGACCAATGTAACTCGTAGGAACTGACCCCGCAGCCGCGGGACTCCCGGTTTTAGAATACAACGGTAATTGGCTTATTTCTAGACTTAAGCATAAAAACATGGTGTTAGAGGGTGAGATCTGGAAACAGCCGCGGAACGTCCCCGTGGGTGGCACCAACACCTCCCACGGGACCAATGTAACTCGTAGGAACTGACACCGCAGCCGCGGGACACCCGGTTTGAGAATACTACGGTAATTTACATATTTCTAGACTTAGGCTTAAAAATATGGCGTTAGAGGGTGAGAACTCGAAACAACCCCCGAACGTCCCCATGGGTGGCACCAACACCTCCCACGGGACCAATGTAACTCGTAGGAACTGACCCCGCATCCGTGGGACTCCCGGTTTGGGAATACGACGGTAATTTTCATATTTCTAGACTTAGGATTAAAAACATGGTGTTAGAGGGTGAGAACTCGAAACAACCCTTGAACGTCCCCGTGGGTGGAACCAACACCTCCCACGGGACCAATGTAACTCGTATGAACTGACCCCGCAGCCGCGGGACTCCCGGTTTGAGAATACGACGGTAATATCATATTTTTAGACTTACGCTTAAGAACATGGCGTTAGAGGGTGGAAATCCAAAACCGCCCCCGAACGTCCCCGTGGGTGGCACCAACACTTCCCACGGGACCAATGTAACTCGTAGGAACTGACCCCGTAGGCGCGGGACTCCCGGTTTGAGAATACGATGGTAATTTGCATATTTATAGACTTAAGGTTAAAAACATGGCGTTAGAGGGTGAGAACTCGAAACAAACCCCCAACGGCCCCGTGGGTGGCACCAACACCTTCCACAGGACCAATGTAACTCGTAGGAACTAACCCCGCAGCTGCGGGACTCCCGATTTCAGAATACGATGATAATTTGCATATTTCTAGACTTAGGATTAAAAACATGGCGTTGGAGGGTGGGAACTCGAAACTGCCCTCGAACGGCCGCATGGGTGGCACCAACACCACCCACGGGACCAATGTAACTCGTAGGAACTGACCCCGCAGTCGCGGGACTCCCGGTTTTAGAATACGACGATAATTTGCATTTTTCTAGACTTAGGATTAAAAACATGGCGTTAGAGGGTGAAAACCCGAAACAGCCCCCGAACGTCCCCGTGGGTGGCACCAACACCTCCTACGGGACCAATGTAACTCGTAGGAAATGACCCCGTAGTCGCGGGACTCCCGGTTTGAGAATACGACGGTAATTTGCAAATTTCTAGACTTAGGCTTAAAAACATGGCGTTAGAGGGTGAAAACTCGAAACAGCCACCGAACGTCCCCGTGGGTGGCACCAACACCTCCCACGGGACCAATGTAACTCGTAGGAACCGACCCCGCAGCCGAGGGACTCCCGATTTGAGAATACGACGGTAATTTGTATATTTTTCGACTTAAGCAAAACATGGCGTGAGAGGGTGAGATCTCAAAACAACCCTCGAACGTGCCCGTGGGTGGCACCAAAACCTCCCACGGGACCAATGTAACTCGTAGTAACTGACACCGCTGCCGCGGGACTCCCGGTTTGAGTATACGACGGTAATTTGCATATTTCTAGACTTAGGCTTAAAAATATGGGGATAGAGGGTGAGAAGTCAAAACAGCCCCCGAACGTCCCCGTGGGTGGCCCCAACACCTCCCACGGGACCAATGTAACTCGTAGGAACTGACCCCGCAGCCGCGAGACCCCCGGTTTGGGAATACGACGGTAATTTGCATGTTTCTAGACTTAGGCTTAAAAACATGGCGTTAGAGGGTGAGAACTTGAAACAGCCACCGAACGTCCCCGTGGGTGGCACCAACACCTCCCACGGGACTAATGTAACTCGTAGGAACTGACCCCGCAGCCGCGGGACTCCCGGTTTGAGAATACGACGGTAATTTGCATATTTCTAGACTTTGGCTTAAAAACATGGCGTTAGAGGGTGAGAACTCGAAACAACCCCCGAACGTCCCCGCGGGTGGCACCAACACCTCCCACGGGACCAATGTAACTCGTAGGAACTGAACCCGCAGCCGCCGAACTCCCGGTTTGAGAATACAACGCTAATTTTCATATTTCTAGACTTAGGCTTAAAAACATGGCGTTAGAGGGTGAAAACTCGAAACAGCCCCCGAACGTCTCCTTGGGTGGCACCAACACCTCCCACGGGACCAATGTAACTCGTAGGAACTGACCCCGCAGCCGTGGGACTCCCAATTTGAGAAAATAACGTTACTTTGCATATTTATAGACTTAGGGTTAAAAACATGGCGTTAGGGGGTGAGAACTCTAAACAACCCCCCAACGGCCCCGTGGGTGGCACCAACACCTCCCACGGGACCAATGTAACTCGTACGAACTGACCCCGCAGCCGCGGGACTCCCGGTTTTAGAATATGACGGTAATTTGCATATTTCTAGGCTTAGGCTTAAAATCATGGCGTTAGAGGCTGAAAACCCGAAACAGCCCCCGAACGTCCCCATGGGTGGCACTAACACCACCCACGGGACCAATGTAACTCGTAGGAACTGACCCCGCAGCCGCGGGACTCCCGGTTTGATAATACGACCGTAATTTGCATATTTCTAGACTTAAGCAAAACATGGCGTTAGAGGGTGAGATCTCGAAACAGCCCCCGAACGTCCCCGTGGGTGGCACCAACACCTCCCACGGGACCAATGTAACTCGTAGGAACTGACACCGCAGCCGCGGGACACCCGGTTTGAGAATACAACGGTAATTGGCATATTTCTAGACTTAAGCATAAAAACATGGTGTTAGAGGGTGAGATCTGGAAACAGCCGCAGAACGTCCCCGTGGGTGGCACCAACACCTCCCACGGGACCAATGTAACTCGTAGGAACTGACACCGCAGCCGCGGGACACCCGGTTTGAGAATACTACGGTAATTTACATATTTCTAGACTTAGGCTTAAAAATATGGCGTTAGAGGGTGAGAACCCGAAAGAGCCCCGAACGGCCCCGTGGGTGGCACCAACACCTCTCACGGGACCAATGTAACTCGTAGGAACTGACCCCGCAGCCGCGGGACTCCCGGTTTGAGAATACGATGGTAATTTGCATATTTATAGACTTAGGGTTAAAAACATGGCGTTAGAGGGTGAGAACTCAAAACAACACCCCAACGGCCCCGTGGGTGGCACCAACACCTCCCACGGGACCAATGTAACTCGTAGGAACTAACCCCGCAACCACGGGACTCCCGATTTTAAAATACGATGGTAATTTGCACATTTCTAGACTTAGGATTAAAAACATGGCGTTAGAGGGTGGAAACTGGAAAATGCCCCCGAACGGCCCCATGGGTGGCACCAACACCTCCCACGGGACCAATGTAACTCGTAGGAACTGACCCCGCAGTCGCGGGACTCCCAGTTTTAGAATACAAATATAATTTGCATATTTCTAGACTTTGGGTTAAAAACATGGCGTTAGAGGGTGAAAACCAGAAACCGCCCCCGAACGTCCCCGTGGGTGGCACCAACACCTCCTACGGGACCAGTGTAACTCGTAGGAATTGACCCCACAGTCGTGGGACTCCCGTTTTGAGAATACGACGGTAATTTGCAAATTTCTAGACTTAGGCTTAAAAACATAGCGTTAGAGAGTGAGAACTCGAAACAGCCATCGAACGTCCCCGTGGGTGGCACCAACACCTCCCACGGGACCAATGTAACTCGTAAGAACTGACACCGCAGCCGCGGGACTCTCGGTTTGAGAATACGACGGTAATTTTCATATTTCTAGACTTAAGCAAAACATGGTGTTAGAGGGTGAGATTTGGAAACAGCCGCCGAACGTCCCCGTGGGTGGCACCAACACCTCCCACGGGACCAATGTAACTCGTAGGAACTGACACCGCAGCCGCGGGACACCCGGTTTGAGAATACAACGGTAATTTACATATTTCTAGACTTAGGCTTAAAAATATGGCGTTAGAGGGTGAGAACTCGTAACAGCCCCCGAACGTCCCCGTGGGTGGCACCAACACCTCCCACGGGACCAATGTAACTCGTAGGAACTGACCCCGCAGCCGCGGGACTCCCGGTTTGAGAATACGATGGTAATTGGTATGTTTCCAGACTTAGGCTTAAAAACATGGCGTTAGGGGGTGAAAACCCGAAACAACCCCCGAACGTCCCCGTGGGTGGCATCAACACCTCCCGCGGGACCAATGTAACTTGTAGGAACTGACCCCACAGCCGTGGGACTCCCGGTTTGAGAATATGACGGTAATTTGCATATTTCTAGACTTAGGCTTAAAAACATGGCGTTAGAGGGTGATAACTCGAAACAAGCCCCGAACGTCCCCGTGGGTGGCACCAACACCTCCCACGGGACCAATGAAACACATAGGAACTGACCCCGCAGCCGCGGGACTCCCGGTTTGAGAATACGATGGTAATTTGCATATTTATAGACTTAGGGTTAAAAACATGGCGTTAGAGGGAGAGAACTCGAAACAAACCCCCAACGGCCCCGTGGGTGGCACGTACACCTACCACGGGACCAATGTAACTCGTAGGAACTGAGACCGCAGCCGCAGGACTCCCGGTTTGAGAATACGATGGTAATTTGCATATTTCTAGACTTAAGCAAAACATGGCGTTAGAGGGTGAGATCTCGAAAAAGCCCCCAAACATCCCCGTGGGTGGCACCAACACCTCCCACGGGACCAATGTAACTCGTAGGAACTGACACCGCAGCCGCGGGAATCCCGGTTTGAGAATACGATGGTAATTTGCATATTTATATACTTAGGGTTAAAAACATGGCGTTAGAGGGTGAGAACTCGAAACAAACCCCCAACGGCCCCGTGGGTGGCACCAACACCTCCCACGGGACCAATGTAACTCGTAGGAACTGAGATAGCAGCCGCGGGACTCCCGATTTGAGAATACGACGGTAGTTTGAATATTTCTAGACTTAAGCAAAACATGGCGTTAGAGGGTGAGATCTCGAAAAAGCCCCCGAACATCCCCGTGGGTGGCACCAACACCTCCCACGGGACCAATGTAACTCGTAGGAACTGACACCGCAGCCGCGGGACACCCGGTTTGAGAATACGTCGGTAATTTACATATTTCTAGACTTAGGCTTAAAAATATAGCGTTAGAGGGTGAGAACTCGAAACAGCCCCCGAACGTTCCCGTGGGTGGCACCAACACCTCCCACGGGACCAATGTAACTCGTAGGAACTGATCCCGCAACTGCGGGACTCCCGGTTTGAGAATACGAAGGTAATTTGCATGTTCCTAGACTTAGGCTTAAAAACATGGCGTTAGAGGGTGAGAACTCAAAACAGCCACCGAACGTCCCCTTGGGTGGCACCAACACCTCCTACGGGACCAATGTAACTCGTAGGAACTGAACCCGCATCCGTGGGACTCTCGGTTTGGGAATACGACGGTAATTTGCATATTTCTAGACTTAGGATTAAAAACATGGTGTTAGAGGGTGAGAATTCGAAACAACCCCTGAACGTCCCCGTGGGTGGCACCAACACCTCCCACGGGACCAATGTAACACGTAGGAACTGACCCCGCAGCCGCGGGACTCCCGGTTTGAGAATACGACGGTAATTTCATATTTCTAGACTTAGGCTTAAAAATATGGCGTTAGAGGGTGAGAACTCGTAACAGCCCCCGAACGTCCCCGTGGGTGGCACCAACACCTCCCACGGGACCAATGTAACTCGTAGGAACTGACCTCGCAGTCGCGGGACTCCCGGTTTGAGAATACGATGGTAATTGGTATGTTTCTAGACTTAGGCTTAAAAACATGGCGTTAGGGGGTGAAAACCCGAAACAACCCCCGAACGTCCCCGTGGGTGGCACCAACACCTCCCACGGGACCAATGTAACTCGTAGGAACTGACCCCGCAGCCGCTGGACTCCCGGTTTGAGAATACAACGGTAATTTACATATTTCTAGACTTAGGCTTAAAAATATGGCGTTAGAGGGTGAGAACTCGTAACAGCCCCCGAACGTCCCCGTGGGTGGCACCAACACCTCCCACGGGACCAATGTAACTCGTAGGAACTGACCTCGCAGTCGCGGGACTCCCGGTTTGAGAATACGATGGTAATTGGTATGTTTCTAGACTTAGGCTTAAAAACATGGCGTTAGGGGGTGAAAACCCGAAACAACCCCCGAACGTCCCCGTGGGTGGCACCAACACCTCCCACGGGACCAATGTAACTTGTAGGAACTGACCCCACAGCCGCGGGACTCCCGGTTTGAGAATATGACCGTAATTTGCATATTTCTAGACTTAGGCTTAAAAACATGGCGTTAGAGGGTGATAACTCAAAACAACCCCCGAACGTCCCCGTGGGTGGCACCAACACCTCCCACGGGACCAATGAAACACATAGGAACTGACCCCGCAGCCGCGGGACTCCTGGTTTGAGAATACGATGGTAATTTGCATATTTATAGACTTAGGGTTAAAAACATGGCGTTAGAGGGTGAGAACTCGAAACAAACCCCCAACATCCCCGTGGGTGGCACCAACACCTCCCACGGGACCAATGTAACTCGTAGGAACTGAGACCGCAGCCGAGGGACTCCCGATTTGAGAATACGACGATAATTTGCATATTTCTAGACTTAAGCAAAACATGGCGTTAGAGGGTGAGATCTCGAAAAAGCCCCCGAACATCCCCGTGGGTGGCACCAACACCTCCCACGGGACCAATGTAACTCGTAGGAACTGACACCGCAGCCGCGGGAATCCCGGTTTGAGAATACGATGGTAATTTGCATATTTATATACTTAGGGTTAAAAACATGGCGTTAGAGGGTGAGAACTCGAAACAAACCCCCAACGGCCCCGTGGGTGGCACCAACACCTCCCACGGGACCAATGTAACTCGTAGGAACTGAGATAGCAGCCGCGGGACTCCCGATTTGAGAATACGACGGTAGTTTGAATATTTCTAGACTTAAGCAAAACTTGGCGTTAGAGGGTGAGATCTCGAAAAAGCCCCCGAACATCCCCGTGGGTGGCACCAACACCTCCCACGGGACCAATGTAACTCGTAGGAACTGACACCGCAGCCGCGGGACACCCGGTTTGAGAATACGTCGGTAATTTACATATTTCAAGACTTAGGCTTAAAAATATAGCGTTAGAGGGTGAGAACTCGAAACAGCCCCCGAACGTTCCCGTGGGTGGCACCAACACCTCCCACGGGACCAATGTAACTCGTAGGAACTGACCCCGCAACTGCGGGACTCCCGGTTTGAGAATACGACGGTAATTTGCATGTTTCTAGACTTAGGCTTAAAAACATGGCGTTAGAGGGTGAGAACTCAAAACAGCCACCGAACGTCCCCGTGGGTGGCACCAACACCTCCTACGGGACCAATGTAACTCGTAGGAACTGAACCCGCATCCGTGGGACTCCCGGTTTGGGAATACGACGGTAATTTGCATATTTCTAGACTTAGGATTAAAAACATGGTGTTAGAGGGTGAGAATTCGAAACAACCCCTGAACGTCCCCGTGGGTGGCACCAACACCTCCCACGGGACCAATGTAACACGTAGGAACTGACCCCGCAGCCGCGGGACTCCCGGTTTGAGAATACGACGGTAATTTCATATTTCTAGACTTACGCTTAAGAACATGGCGTTAGAGGGTGAAAATCCAAAACCGCCCCCGAACGTCCCCGTGGGTGGCACCAAAACCTCCCACGGGACCAATGTAACTCGTAGGAACTGACCCCGCAGCCGCTGGACTCCCGGTTTGAGAATACAGCGGTAATTTACATATTTCTAGACTTAGGCTTAAAAATATGGCGTTAGAGGGTGAGAACTCGTAACAGCCCCCGAACGTCCCCGTGGGTGGCACCAACACCTCCCACGGGACCAATGTAACTCGTAGGAACTGACCCCGCAGCCGCGGGACTCCCGGTGTGAGAATACAATGGTAATTGGTAAGTTTCCAGACTTAGGCTTAAAAACATGGCGTTAGGGGGTGAAAACCCGAAACAACCCCCGAACGTCCCCGTGGGTGGCACCAACACCTCCCACGGGACCAATGTAACTTGTAGGAACTGACCCCACAGCCGCGGGACTCCCGGTTTGAGAATATGATGATAATTTGCATATTTCTAGACTTAGGCTTAAAAACATGGCGTTAGAGGGTGATAACTCGAAACAACCCCCGAACGTCCCCGTGGATGGCACCAACACCTCCCACGGGACCAATGAAACACATAGGAACTGACCCCGCAGCCGCGGGACTCCCGGTTTGAGAATACGATGGTAATTTGCATATTTATAGACTTAGGGTTAAAAACATGGCGTTAGAGGGTGAGAACTCGAAACAAATCCCCAACGGCCCCGTGGGTGGCACCAACACCTCCCACGGGACCAATGTAACTCGTAGGAACTGAGACCACAGCCGCGGGACTCCCGGTTTGAGAATACGACGGTAATTTGCATATTTCTAGACTTAAGCAAAACATGGCGTTAGAGGGTGAGATCTCGAAAAAGCCCCCGAACATCCCCGTGGGTGGCACCAACACCTCCCACGGGACCAATGTAACTCGTAGGAACTGACACCGCAGCCGCGGGAATCCCGGTTTGAGAATACGATGGTAATTTGCATATTTATATACTTAGGGTTAAAAACATGACGTTAGAGGGTGAGAACTCGAAACAAACCCCCAACGGCCCCGTGGGTGGCACCAACACCTCCCACAGGACCAATGTAACTCGTAGGAAATGAGATAGCAGCCGCGGGACTCCCGATTTGAGAATACGACGGTAATTTGAATATTTCTAGACTTAAGCAAAACATGGCGTTAGAGGGTGAGATCTCGAAAAAGCCCCCGAACATCCCCGTGGGTGGCACCAACACCTCCCACGGGACCAATGTAACTCGTAGGAACTGACACCGCAGCCGCGGGACACCCGGTTTGAGAATACGTCGGTAATTTACATATTTCTAGACTTAGGCTTAAAAATATAGCGTTAGAGGGTGAGAACTCGAAACAGCCCCCGAACGTTCCCGTGGGTGGCACCAACACCTCCCACGGGACCAATGTAACTCGTAGGAACTGACCCCGCAACTGCGGGACTCCCGGTTTGAGAATACGACGGTAATTTGCATGTTTCTAGACTTAGGCTTAAAAACATGGCGTTAGAGCGTGAGAACTCAAAACAGCCACCGAACGTCCCCGTGGGTGGCACCAACACCTCCTACGGGACCAATGTAACTCGTAGGAACTGAACCCGCATCCGTGGGACTCCCGGTTTGGGAATACGACGGTAATTTGCATATTTCTAGACTTAGGATTAAAAACATGGTGTTAGAGGGTGAGAATTCGAAACAACCCCTGAACGTCCCCGTGGGTGGCACCAACACCTCCCACGGGACCAATGTAACACATAGGAACTGACCCCGCAGCCGCGGGACTCCCGGTTTGAGAATACGACGGTAATTTCATATTTCTAGACTTACGCTTAAGAACATGGCGTCAGAGGGTGAAAATCCAAAACCGCCCCCGAACGTCCCCGTGGGTGGCACCAACACCTCCCACGGGACCAATGTAACTCGTAGGAACTGACCCCGCAGCCGCTGGACTCCCGGTTTGAGAATACGATGGTAATTTGCATATTTATAGACTTAGGGTTAAAAACATGACGTTAGAGGGTGAGAACTCGAAACAAACCCCCAACGGCCCCGTGGGTGCCACCAACACCTCCCACAGGACCAATGTAACTCGTAGGAACTAACCCCGCATCTGCGGGACTCCCAATTTTAGAATACGACGATAATTTGCATATTTCTAGACTTAGGATTAAAAACATGGCGTTAGAGGGTGGGAACTCGAAACTGCCCTCGAACGGCCCCATGGGTGGCACAAACACCTCCCACGGGACCAATGTAACTCGTAGGAACTGTCCCCGCAGTCGCGGGACTGGCGGTTTTAGAATACGACAATAATTTGCATTTTTCTAGACTTAGGCTTAAAAACATGGCGTTAGAGGGTGAAAACCCGAAACAGCCCCCGAACGTCCCCGTGGGTGGCACCAACACCTCCTACGGGACCAATGTAACTCATAGGAACTTACCCCGCAGTCGCGGGACTCCCGATTTGAGAATACGATGGTAATTTGCAAATTTCTAGACTTAGGCTTAAAAACATGGCGTTAGAGGGTGAAAACTCGAAACAGCCACCGAACGTCCCCGTGGGTGGCACCAACACCTCCCACGGGACCAATATAACTCATAGGAACTGACCCCGCAGCCGCGGGACTCCCGGTTTGAGAATACGACGGTAATTTTCATTTTTCTAGACTTAGGCAAAACATGGCGTTAGAGGGTGAGATCTCGAAACAGCCCCCGAATGTCCCGTGAGTGGTACCAACACCTCCCACGGGACCAATGTAACTCGTAGGAACTGACACCGCAGCCGCGGGACTCCTGGTTTGAGAAAACAACGGTAATTTGCATATTTCTAGACTTAGACTTAAAAACATGGCGTTAGAGGGTGAGAACTCGAAGCAGCCCCCGAACGTCCCCGTGGGTGGCACCAACACCTCCCACGGGACCAATGTAACTCGTAGGAACTGACCCTGCAGCCGCGGGACTCCCGGTTTGAGAATACGATGGTAATTTGCATATTTCTAGACTTAGGCTTAAAAACATGTCGTTATAAGGTGAGAACTCGAAACAGCCACCGAACATCCCCGTGGGTGGCACCAACACCTCCCACGGGACAAATGTAACTCATCGGAACTGACCCCGCAGCCGCTGGACTCCCGGTTTGAGAATACGATGATAATTTGCATATTTCTAGACTTAGGCTTAAAAACATGGCGTTAGAGGGTGAAAACCCGAAACAGCCCCGAACGTCCCCGTGGGTGGCACCAACACCTCCCACGGGACCAATGTAACTCGTAGGAACTGACCCCGCAGCCGCGGGACTTCCGGTTTGAGAATACGATGGTAATTTACATATTTATAGACTTAGGGTTAAAAACATGGCGTTAGAGGGTGAGAACTCGAAACAACACCCCAACGGCCCCGTGGGTGGCACCAACACCTCCCACGGGACCAATGTAACTCGTAGGAACTAACCCCGCAGCCACGGGACTCCCGATTTTTAGTATGGACTTACAACTCCTAACGTCCTAATAAAGTACTAAAGGAAAGAAAAGCCCTAACCTCAATTTGTACACCTCGGAAATAAGCCCCGTTTAACCCATTCCTAATGTGGAGTAGTGACTCAACTCAACTATAACTCTAGGACTCTAAGTTTACTTCATACAAGAAGGTTCCTAGGTCCTAAACCTAAAGAAAAAGGTTAAAAATTGAGTTATAAAACTAACTCAAAAATAGTAGAAAAACGAATCGATTCGCCCTAGCGAATCGATTCGCCCAAAAGAGAATCGGTTCGGACAAGAAAACCTGGGATTCTGTAAACTTCCTAATCGATTCGGCTTGGACGAACCGATTCAGTCCAAGGAGACCTAGAAACTGACTCTATGCGAATCGATTCGCCCAAGGGACGAATCGATTCGCCCCTGCGAATTTTCTAAGTTTGGCTACGGAGTCTTGGACTCTTAAATTTCCTCAACTCCAATCAACCTAAAACAAGATCATTTATTACCACGAACTGATTATTAATACATCAAACAACAATGATTTACACCAATACCCATCCAAATCAACCTCCAAGGATTCAAAACCCATAAATCCATAAAACCCTAATTAGTAAACCATAACAAATCCACAACTATCAATACTAAATATTCATCTTAAATCACATAGTAGCAAGTAGAAAACTTGCCTTGGTGTTGGAATCTCAGATTTGAGGAAGATGAATGCAAGATCAAACTCCAAATCTTCAATCTCTCTCTTTCTCCACAAGTTGTCCTCTTCTCTCTCTCACTCTTGGTTAACAATTGCACTTAAGAGAAACAATTGAATTGCAAGACTTAAAAATCGTAGCTTAAGTCTAAATTCCAACTTAAATGATAAATACCACATTAAAATGACTCCCAATACGCGTTATGCTAAAATCACTCAAAAGTGCCAAAAACATCAAAATACAATATGGCACATATTTCGACTATCTCATACCCATCGGGGCTATTTACACCCTCCAAATTATCATTTGGAAATTTTATAACTCATTTCAAGTTCTGGTTTCATTTTAAACCATAATGTCATTTTAAATTTTATGACACAATAAAACACCACATGCTGACATTTACCTACCCATAAGGTAAACATGCAACATTTTAGTAAATATTAACTTATCTCATTAAATTAATACTTACTCCACATTCCAACATTTTATATATAATTACTTCACATAGTAAATAAATATAAAATAGGTTCTCAAAAGCGAGGGTTGTTACATACTCCCCCCCTTATGAGGGAATTTTGCCCCCAAAATTCAGGCGTAACTTGAATAAAGAGATGCGGGTACTTTTCCCGCATATTATCCTCACATTCCCATATTGATTCCTTAGCGTTGTGATGACTCCATTGGACTCGCACCCAGGGAACCACTCGAGACCTCAACCTACGCTCCCCGTGCTCTAAAATAGCAACTGGTTGTTCTTCATACGAAATGTGGGGTTGCAAGTCGATATCCTCGAGATGGATATGCCAAAGGGCACCTTCACACCTCTTATACTTCTTCAAAGAGGAGACATGGAACACATCGTGGATTTGTTGTAAAGGTTTCGGTAAGGCAAGTTGATACGCCACCGGACCCACCTTAGCAATAATGGGAAAAGGTCCAACAAAACGCGGCACAAACTTCCCTTTCTTTCCGAAACGCTTGATACCTTTTATTGGTGACACTCGCACCAAGACTTGATTCCCAATCTCTAACTCCATGTGTCTCCTATTTGCATCGACATAACTCTTTTGGCAGTCTTCCGAATGCGATTCCAAATGAGTTCAATCTTAGAAGAAGTATCCTGGATCATTTTAGGTCCAAGGAATTTATTATCCCCCACTTATAACCAACACGTGGGTGATCTACAAGGTCGGACATAGAGTTCTTCATAGGGTTCCATTCCAATAGTAAATTGGTACGAGTTGTCATAAGCAAACTCGACCAAAGGGAGATATTGTTCCCAACCACCCGTGAAATCAAGCATACACATACGGAGCATATCCTCCAACATTTGGTTTACTCGTTCAGTCTGGCCATCTATTTGAGGATGATAAGAAGTGCTTAACTTCAATTCAGTTCCCATAGCCTCTTGGAAACTTTGCCAAAATTGGGAAACAAAGATTTTATCGCAGTCGGAAACTATATTTAAGGGCACCCCATGGAGTCTGACGACCTTCGCGATGAATAATCGGGCATAGCGAGCAGTGTCATAGTCGGTACGCACAGGTAGGAAGTGTGCCGACTTGGTCAAGCGGTCGACAATCACCCAAATAGAATCACAACCACTCTGTGACCTTGGCAAGCCTGTAATAAAGTCCATCGATATGCTCTCCCACTTACATACCGGAATCTCCAACCATTGCAACAAACCTGTCGGTCGCTGATGATTTATCTTGACCAATTGACAAGTAGTGCATTGGGATACAAATTCAGATATATCCCGCTTCATGCCCGACCACTAATACTGACGACGCATATCTTGATACATCTTGTCCCCACCAGGATGTACCGTAAATTTAGATCCGTGAGATTCTGCCATCACTGCCCTTCTCAAGTCCCCTTCATCAGGGACAATGAGTCTTCCATGGAAGCGTAGTCCACCCTCTGAACTTATAGAGTAAGATTTCGCTCCCTCAAACAACAATCGGCGTATATGGTCTTGACACCCTTTATCTTTTCCTTGGGCTTCTACAACCCTTGCGAAAATTGTAGGCGTAACGGTCATCACTGACATGAACGCCCTAGCAACCGCATCCTCGTGACTGAGCTCTTTCCATTTATCTTTCCATACATCAGCTAACTCTCCTTCGGGACTTCTTCTCAAAGCATCCGCTACCACATTCGCCTTTCCCGGATGATAGTGGATGTCAAATTGATAGTCTTTCACAAACTCCAACCATCGACATTGTCGCATATTTAAATCTTTTTGAAAAAATAAATATTGCAGAGATTTATGGTCCATGAAAAGACTAAATTTCTCTCTTAAGAGATAATGCCTCCAAATCTTCAGGGCAAAGACAACTGTGGCCAGTTCTAAGTCATGCACCAGATAGTTTCTTTCACGGGGCTTTAGATTGTAGGAAGCATAAGCAATAGCCCGTCGCTCTTGTTGAAGTACACATCCCAATCCCTGTAGAGATGCATCGGTGAAGACTAGGTATTCCAACCCCGGCTTTGGAAACGCAAGGACTGGAGCAGAAGTCAATCTATCTTTGAGCTCGTCAAAAGAAGCCTGACAAGAGTTATCCCAAATAAACCTCACCCCTTTCTGGGTTAAGTTTATCAAGGGGCTAGCAATATTTAAGAAACCCTTGATAAATCGACGATAATAATCCGTCGAACCCAGAAAACTACGGATCTCGATAGGTGTCGTGGGCTGACCCCACTCCCCCACCGCAACAACCTTGCTTGGGTCCACCAAAATGCCCTGCGAAGTAACAATATAAACTAGAAATTTCACTTCCCGTAATCAAAAACCACAGTTCTCGAAGTTAGCATACAATTGGTGATCCCTCAACCTTTGTAGCACCAACCTGAAATGAGTAGCATGGTCTGATTCCGTTCGAGAATACACAAGGATGTCATCGATGAATACAATAACAAATTGGTCCAGGAAGTTCCGAAATACCCTATTCATGAGATCCATAAATACGGCGGGGGCATTGGTTAGTCCGAAGGGCATAACCAAAAATTCATAGGACCCATACCTCGTCAGAAAAGCGGTCTTGGATACATCCTGCTCCCGTAACCTCAACTGGTGATACCCCGTCCTCAAGTCTATCTTAGAGAAGTACGATGCTCCCCTAAGTTGATCAAATAAATCATCAATATGAGGCAAATGGTATTTATTCAGGATGGTGACCTTATTCAATTCTCTATAGTCAACACATAACCGGAGAGAATCGTCCCTTTTCTTCACAAACAACACCGGAGCACCCCATGGCGACGTACTACGCCTAATGAATCCCTGCTCCAATAATTGCTCAATTTAATCTCTTAACTCCATCATCTCATCGGGAGCCATGCGGTATGGATCTCTCGCAATCGGTCTCGTCCCGGGCGCTAAATCAATCACAAACTCAATCTCCCGACTCAGAGGCAAACCCGGTATTTCTCGAAAAACATCCTCAAAATCTCGAACAACCGAAATAGAATCCAAGGGAACAACTACATCCCGAGAAGTATCTTCCACAATACAATACAAATAAGTACTAGTACCTCCTTCTAAACGAGGCAAAACCACCAAGAACATTTCTTACCCAGTTACGACAAAGACTATACTCTTCCCGTAATAATTAACTATTGCATGATACTTGACAAGCCAATCCATGCACAAAATCACATCATACCCGACCATGTCTAGGATGAGTAAATTGTCCTCAAAGCACAAATTACCAAGAGTAATTCCTATATGTTTATAAACAAGGAAAATGAGTGAACCATCACCCATAGAGGACTCAACGCTAGTGAAAGTACTCTCAGCAGATTTTATCAACTCTGTAGTCTGAGTAAAACTTCTAGAAATGAATGAATGTGTCGCACCCATATCAAACAAAATGCGACCAATGTGCCCTTGAATAGGGAAATTACCCTCAATCGCTAGTGGTGCTGGCGGAGCAAGAGGAGGCATAGCATCCTGGATATGATAAACTCTCCCATACTATAGCTGACCCTGCTGCGGAGGAACAACCGAATTTGGTGCCTGTGGCAAAAACTGAACATGGGGCTGCTGAGGGACCCTATGAGGCTAACCCCCAACCAACTAAGGACACTCCTTCTTGTAATGACACGCCTCCCCATATTGGAAGCACCTTACCAACTTATTCTCCAGAACACGGCCCCGATTATTTCTAAACTGGTTAACACCTTGGCCCGGATGGCCCCTACCACCTTGACCACCCGACCTATTTGTTGTTGTTACGAGGCACCCTGACCGTGACTAGTATTATTTCCACCCGAATTGAACCCACCAAAACGTTGCCTTTTTGACAAGTCCCCTTGCTGGGGATCCCTTTCTTTCTGCTTATTACCCAAAGATTGGGACGAGGGAAAAGATCCTCCTCCATTCCCACTACTCCAGGCTTAAACGCTTGCCCCACTACGGTATCTTTCTTGGTACTCTGCATATACAACCGATGTTCTTGGCAATGGAGAAATGCTGCATTCATTACCTCACCAAAAGTTTGCAAGGCTGGATTACCCAGAAAATGTTGCGAATTCTCTAGTTCAAACCTCCCATAAACTTTGAAACCTTCCTCTCTTCCGAAGTCACCTCATCCGCTACAAAACTTTCCAACCGAGTGAACTCCTCTTCATATTCTGCAATAGACCGCTCTCCCTGTACCACATCCTGAAGTCTCCTTCTTATCTCCCTTTGAACTAGGGGAGGAAAATACTTTTGGTCAAACAAGACCCACAAATCAGTGATCGTCATGGTATCTCTCTGTTCTGGTGTAGTCATCGACTCCCACCAGTGTAACGCGGCCCCAACAAGTTTAAAGGTAGCAAGGACTTGTTTCTTCTCCACACTACATTCCACCATTCGTAGATTCCGTTGCATATCCTTCTTCCATTGGTTTGCTCGAATTACGTCAGAACCTCCGTCAAATTTAGGGGATAGCCCTTTAAAAGGACTCTCTAACTCTCTCCCACGGAGAAGGTCCCGTAGGAGCTTGTGCATCTTGCGCTCGTCGTTGAGCTTGTGGCATTTGCTGAGCCACTGCGGTCATAGCCGCATTAACCGCTTGGGCCACTATATTTGCTACATTAGCAGCATTAATTATTCCTTGTGGCGGCGGGAGAGGACCAACCTCTTCCTCTACAACTCTATTACATCTCGCTAGGTGACCTATCTTAGACGACATCTGAGATGAAGAAACAAATAGATTCAGAACACTATTCAAAATAATCTATCTTGCAGAAAATCGTAATTATAAGCAACAAAGCAGTCCTAACATTAGGCTCTATATTAAAGAACACTACAGTAGAACGTGACAAGTTCACATAGACCGTAAAGACTCTAGAACTTGATGCTCTGATACCATCTGTGACAACTCGCAATCCGAAATAAGGGGTGGCCAACCCGATACTCCAACATAATGGAATCATGGATGGAAATCATTCTCAGCATCACAACAATAAAATAAGTATACGGGAAAACCACCCAATAATTCAGAAAACGGGTTGCCAAAATTTTTTAATTTAGTTTTCTTACAAGTTAAGAAAATAGCATAAACAAGCCAGTCTGAAGAGAAAGTGGAATTCCAAAAGAACTTATATTACATCAACAACAAATATACAATAAAGGACCAAATATGCTGTCGATTAACAGGTACATACAATGGGTTACAACAATTTAATAGTTTACATAATACATCCATTAAAAAGTTACAAAAGTTTGGGCCACACGCCCTAGTGAAAGACCCGATCGTATCTAGAATACAAAAGAAGAAAGCGTCTAAAAACACATCCTGTAATATCCGCAAAATCTTACAGCTCCTCAAAAGCATTGGAATAGGAATAATCAAAACGCGCGTCCTTGAGGTGGAGCACCTGGGCGGACACAAATTTCATACACAATAAGGAAAATAAGCGGGTCAGGGCCCGATTTTTATATGATTACTAGATGAATAAGAAGCATGATAGGTATGAACAGTTAATCATGAGTAATGAAGATGAGAATCTATCACCAAAATCTCAAAGTATAACAAGACAATTTAAGGGATTATACATATACTTTTGTTTAATTATGCAAGAGAATAAATTAGACAACATTAAGTAAAGTCTCCATCATTTTACCAATTCATTTCATCTTTCCATTCCTTAACAGGAATATAATTACCACCATATACACTTACGACATTTCACATATTTTATGTCCAACATGATTTAGAATGGTCATATTCTTATACATATAACGATTCTAAGACTGACCCTCCGAGTTTCCCCACTGGGCGCGCCCCTAAATGACTATCATCTTCCAGGGCCCATCAAACAAGACAACCTGGGTACCTAACGAACGTCAGGAAGTGGCCATATGCCTACGAGTGAGTCATAACCACACTCGGAATTACCTCACTAGCGCAGAATAAAACATATAACAACCCCGCATATGGCTGAGGACTATAGTATCCCTTCATTCACTAGTCAGGGAACATCACCTCATGCGCGAGCTTCCCTTATGATAGCATTTAGAGAGGTGTGTTTAAGTAAATTAGCATTTACCATTTTAAATCTCAATTTCATTAACATGTTCATATTTGTTTCATTTTATCCGAAACCATAATTATTGAATATTTTCAATAAAAATCATCATAATTTAAGTCCCGAATTAATCTCCAAGTGATCACAATAATGCTAGAAATCCCAAGGTTTTATATACCTCCAATGAGCCCCTAAAGTCTCCAAGTATGGACTTACAACTCCTAACCTCCTAATAAAGTACTAAAGGAAAGAAAAGCCCTAACCTCAATTTGTACACCTCGGAAATAAGCCCCGTTTAACCCATTCCTAATGTGGAGTAGTGACTCAACTCAACTATAACTCTAGGACTCTAAGTTTACTTCAAACAAGAAGGTTCCTAGGTCCTAACCCTAAAGAAAAAAGTAAAAATTGAGTTATAAAACTAACTCAAAAACAGCAGAAAAATGATACGATTCGCCCTAGCGAATCGATTCGCCCAAAAGAGAATCGGTTCGGACAAGAAAACCTGGGATTCTGTAAACTTCCGAATCGATTCGTCTTGGCCGAATCGATTCGGTCCAAGGAGACCTAGAAACTGACTCTATGCGAATCGATTCGCCCAAGGGACGAATCGATTCGCCCCTGCGAATTTGGCAAGTTTGGCTATGGAGTTTTGGACTCTTAAATTTCCCCAACTCCAATCAACCCAAAACAAGATCATTTATTACCACCAACTGATTATTAATACATCAAACAACAATGATTTACACCAATACCCATCCAAATCAACCTCCAAGGATTCAATACCCATAAATCCATAAAACCCTAATTATTAAACCATAACAAATCCACAACTATCAGTACTAATTATTCATCTTAAATCACATAGTAGCAAGTAAAAAACTTACCTTGGTGTTGGAATCTCAGATTTGCGGAAGATGAATGCAAGATCAAACTCCAAATCTCCAGTCTCTCTCTTTCTCCACAAGTTCTCCTCTTTTCTCTCTCACTCTAGGTTAACTATTGCACTTAAGAGAAACTATTGAATTGCAAGACTTAAAAATCGTAGCTTAAGTCTAAATTCCAACTTATATGATAAATACCACATTAAAATGACTCCCAATACGCGTTATGCTAAAATCAGTCAAAAGTGACCAAAACATCAAAATACAATATGTCACATAATTCGACTATCTCGTACCCTTCGGGGCTAACTAAACCCTCCAAATTATCATTTGGAAATTTTATAACTCATTTCAAGTTCCAGTTTCATTTTAAACCGTAATGTCATTTTAAATTTTATGACACAATAAAACACCACATGGTGACATTTACCTACACATAAGGTAAACATGCAACATTTTAGTAAATATGAACTTATCTCATTAAATTAATACTTACTCCACATTCCAACATTTTATATATAATTACTTCTAGTAAATAAATATAAAATAGGTTCTCAAAAGCGAGGGTTGTTACAATTTATTGTTGATATGATTACCTTAATTGTTGAACCAAAGATTCCTGAAATTGCTCTACAGTTGATATTATTACCTTAATTATTGAATCGGTGGAAAGGATTTATGTAGTGAATTGTTGTTGGGTTGTGGACTGGTTGATTTTGATAACTTAATAGGTTGGATTTTCAACTATAAACAAAGGAAATTGTGCCATTTTTTTTCAATACTAAAGAGTTTAAAGGCTAGTGAATTTGGCAGCTCTTATGGTGTGTAGCTTGGTTAATGCGTCACGGAGTCTTCGGTTGGGCGTTATTATTGTTAAAAGATAGTCAGTGTTGTAGGATTTATTAATTTCTAGTAGACTTGTTGAAGTAGAACATAAAGTAATGCCATTCATTTTTTGTATTGCAGATTGATATTATATGGAGACTTTGTGGGAAGTTGCTTTTTTAGAATATTTGCAAGTTGAAATCTTGGTGAAGATGGTTGGAGAACTTCACGAGACAGTTGGGAATTTGCACATTTTGAATTATATGAATGTTCTACAAACAATGATGTAGGCTACTTTCTAACAACTAATGGTTTTGAGATATTTGGATGAATGATTGTTATGGTAATGTACGATACTTTTTATCTTAATTTTAAGTTTCTAATTTATTAAAATGATATTTCATTATTTATGAGGTGGATTTATAATTTAACATGTTTCTCATAATCAATAATTTATCACTAGATTTATATTTGTGATGATTTATTTGTGTAACGAAGACAAAATGAAACAAATTCATATTTTAGTGACACACGGAAAGGTACGAGATAGAATATATGAATCCCTTTTGTGGCAATAGCATTTTGTCACCAAATGATATTATTTTTTGTCAGATGTTACGGTACATTGAGTTTTGGTCAAACACATTAGGTGACAAAAAATGATATTTAACGATGAAAAAAAGATTATTTAGCTGCTGTGACACCCTGCCCAATTAAATATCGGGGGATAAATTCTTTATTAAATTAAGACGGGATTTCCCTTTGGTTCATTCTTAGCATCACTATCGAAAACTGTATTAATTACTAATCACCTATTAGTTCATTAAGCCGGTGTCAAATTTTTATCTTTCATTAAACAAATAAATATATACGGAATAAAATAAACTAATCCAAACACACAATCATTGAATCTAAAACAACACTAAATAAATAAATGAAAGACTTGCCGAATAAACCATCATCTATAAATCCCAAATCAAGAATAATAATCCAACAAATAAATAAATAATCCAAATACTGAGTCTGAACGTAAATGGGAACCACGCTCAAAATGGAACTACAGTTGAGATAAGATTCTTAATTTAGGAATAAAGAAATGAGTCTTGAATAGATAATCGAGTCTGGCAATCCTGAAGCTGGGGACCTAAAAGGTTTTGAAAATATTTGCAATAAGGGTTAGAACACAAAACATTTAACCCTAATGCTTTCTTCAAAGTGCACACCTAATGCTTTCTTCATAACCCTCCTAGTTGTACTACCCCATCTAACAAGCCTGGTTAGGAACAATTGCTGACACACTACTCTAGCCCGAGTAATCTTATTATTGATTCATAAGTTATTTATCGCATTAACTAAATTAATCATTTGAAATAAAACTATATACCACTCTCACTAGTTATATAAAACTAATATCATTTTACTTCATGTAATTCACACGTATATAAATATTTACTTTATTACATACGTATATAATTTACAATATCACTTCATGTATTTCACCCCTATATAAATATCCACACTATTATATACGTACAACATTCACACATATGTCGTATGTATATACATCCTCCCCGAGTAATAATTCACCGGATATTTTCTCTAAATTGTTATCACCCCAAGTATACTCATCCAACCCGGGTACCACGAGACGGTTAACTCACACTGAATCAGGCAATAATATAATAAGCGTTGTGGAGGCAATCATAGTTTCCCGAGTGTGAGACCGAATCATACCCAAAGAGTCTCATCTTTAAAAGAATCACAATATAAAATAATGGATGCTATGACATGGGGATTATACTCTCCTTTTCCTTAATCCAGGGGATTCACCCATATTACGCAACCTCCTGTGATAACACTAGAGGGGTACATTTTTATCAAAATATCTTACAATGATATTAAATGAGCACATAATTATATGCATACTATCACACTATTCGTATATATATAATGAATTTACAAGGAGCTAACTTGTGCCTAATTCACATAGCACTAGCTTGAAAATATACCCGAGTCTATATCCCGACTCTCAATTTAATTAATTTCACATTAATTAATTTAACACCGTGGTGTCACCCAATCAAAATGCTTGACCTCACTCACCTGGCCCGTATTTTTAACTGTTTAGGATTTATCACACAAAGTCCCGTCAATAAGTTTTACACCCTTATTAATTTTTAATAATCCTTAATATCCATCTCCCAATATCCTAGGTTTTATCCTCCAATTTAATCCCTTTATAAATCTCACAAGAAAACAAGGTAAGGAGAGAAAATCCAAAAAAAGATAGCACTGATCAAAATTCTCCACCGTCATTCGAACGGCATCCTAGGTCATTGGAATGACTTCCCACTGTCATTCGAACGACTTTCTTGGTCGTTCGAACAACCTTCCATTTTGAGCCTTTTCTTCTTCTTCCCACGACACTCGTTCTGTCATTAATGAGCTTCAATCTCGTACTCTTCGAATCCAGAACTCAAACCATTCTTCCTATCATATATTCACTCTCAAAATACGTTTCAATCATCATATTAATCTTTAACATCATTAGATTTATAACTTTCCCTTATACCTCCCAATTTATTTTTTTAACAGTTCATCCCGGTCTCAATCTAGATAAAATTCTATAAATCCAAATTACATGAGTTCAAGTACTGAGTTTCGAGTAAACATCAGATTCTAACAATCCTATATAATAATCCACCATCAATTGGATAATTAATCTACACATTTGACTCCAATTCTTCAAAACCCATTTCATATTAACACCCACTCAAAAATGGGTTTTTAGTTACACCCACCATGATATGAATCGAATTTCACAATTTAAACTAAAAGCAAGCTAACCACTTGCCTGTATTGATTCATAGAGTCTGATTCCTTTGAGGTAGAAGGTGGATTTATGAAGAGCCCAATTTCACTTGATTTGGCTCCCAAAAGTTTTCCCAATTTCTCACTCTTTTCTCATCTACATTTCTAGGATTTTGTTTGAGTTGTGTCTGACACTAACTCAGGTTTTAAATAAAAATCTCAAAATTAAGCCTATGCGCTAAGTCCAAATACCCCGAACACCCCAGTGTGGGCCCGATTATGCCTAAAAATGTTCGAGACTCAATTACTACCCTCGGGTAACCTTTTTCTACTATCTTGACCTATCTGGATTCGATCGTGCAATCAGAATCGTCATCCGAGTTACTCTATAAAATTCCCCAATTTCGACCTCAAAATACGACACACGAAATTTAAAAATAACCCGAATGAATTAAATCTTAATTCACTAAATGAATTAGCTTCTCCAAATTGATAAAATCCTATATCACCAAAATATCAATAACTCCTCCAAATTAATAAAATCCGATATCATCAAAATAATTAAATTATATGTCCTCAGAAATACGGGGTATTACAGCTAAAAATAATTTTGTCACCAAAAAATAATTATTACGTAAAAAAATTACATTGTGTCACCAAATGTTGTTGTATTGACGACAAAGCGGTATTTCCTTGCGAAAACATTTGTGACACCAATTTCATGACAAACAGATGACAAAAAAAATCCATCACCAAATACATTTAGTGAAGAAATTAATTCTTTTTGTAACATTTTTTTGCCACTAATTGACTATCCTGTTGTGGTGTGGTAGTGCACAAATTCTAAACAAGAACAACTCAAATAATATATTCATTCAGATTAAACCACATCCAAACTGCAATTTACAACTAAAAGTTTCAATTTTTACATTACTGAATCCACAACTAAACTAGATAAAATAAAATGTGAAGAGTACTAGTGCAATATGGAAACATTACCACAAAATATACTAGGGGACAAATGCATCGTTCTTGATGCTTGATAACCAAATCACGTACATCTAACCAGAGACAACTAGATGCGTAAAAACAACCCCAATAATTATATGAATCTAGAAAAATACTGTTAATAAATATGATTTGGTGTTTTTCAAGGTCAGGGTTAACCCGTCGCGCCATTTTTTCCCAGAATAATTGAATGTGTGCTAATAAACATAAATATGTTCCACTCGGAGGTAAAAACTTTTGGCCATTTCCAGTCGTTCTTGCAAAGTTCTATGCTGAACCAAAAATGTAAACATCAAACAACATACAATGAAGGTGACTTAGTTAACTCAAAATAATTAATAGTGTACATGCAATGTGTGTGCAAAGGTAAATAAACCCTCTACTTATATATAATATATTAACTTGAAGACTAAATGGAATCTACTGTGTACTAGTAGGCTTATTCTTTGCATAATCTAATATTGGGTTCTTAACATAATTATAAAGTAAACAATAATTATATGTTGTATTATAAACCCATACACTTATTTAAATATCAAAAACACTATTTGTAATATTATGAACCCAAAAGCCAAATTAAAAGTGAATGACACATATTTGCAAAATTTTATTCAATAAAACAAATTAAAAATGAAGACACATTATCTCTCGCTCAAAAAATAGGAAGCAACACATTAAATCTCAAACGAGAAAATAAATAACCTTGATATATGGGAAATAAACATGCAAGGAAACTAACTTTTTAGTTTTTATATCCTTCCAGTTTCTCTATTCAGACTCTGTTAATTTGTGTTGTCATTCCAAAGCCTTTGTTTAACAATCTATTGTAAATGGTTAAACACATAATGTCATATAAATAATTCAACTTTCGTGTCTGAGTGATGAAATTTATGAAGATGTGACAAGTATTGACTACTATTTGTATAACCATCTCCTATGATAGTCTATAAAATAATGGTATTGAGTTGTGCATTATTTTTCTAGAGAGGACGAAAATAAGCATCGACATAGTAGAAGTTGTAAGTATGGGAAACCCATATTTAGTTGCTAACTATATCTACTACGTAGTATTGTATGGATATTAGACAACACTTATCTTCTTCAAAATATGGGCAGCCCATAGTCATCCCATATATGGTTTTGAAATGAAGATTATATATTTTATAATGCTAAAGATCTCAATTTTAATACAATTTAAGGAACGTCACTATGTTTGAGGCATAAAACTAGTTTGATTAACCCATTCTCTCGTGTTTCTTTTCTCTACATAAGACACTTGGATCACCTCCATAACTAACTAACTGAAAACTGGGATTTTATAGAGTTTCCGTGGGGGAATGACGAATGGGCGGGTTTTACCATGAACCGGGGCACTTATAACTGATCCATTTTGAAGTTATTTTTATCGAAATGTCAAAAGTGGGGCATTATTTGAAACAAAAATCACAGATCAAAGGACCTTTGTTTTCTAATCAATATCAATATCAATATTTAAAAGAAAGAAAAAGCTAAGCAAAAGCAAGAAGTTACGCAATATAATCCGCAATAGATTTGATGAACTTCATTTATCTCATTTGAAGTATATGCATCTTTGTTAAGCAACCTTTTCATCCGAAAATTCAAAGAACCATATATTAATGATCTTTAAAGTCCTATAAAGTAACATGTTGCAAAAAAAATGTCATATAAAAACCTTTGGTTAAATTGAAATAGAAGGACCATCGATAAAATACTGTATGAATTCAATCACTAAATTTCCACACTCAATACTATTTCTTTTTGCATGGGGAATTAGGGTGGACACATTTTAAATAACTAGTGATAGTAAATTAAAATTAATGAAAAAAATTATTCACCACTTATTTACCTTAGGGAAGTTTCAAGTGGTTGTAACCCTTTTTCCACCAATGGCTAATATGCCAAGTCCACTTCAAAATGAATAATAAGATTAATTATGGATATTTTACTCACGTAGTGATATATAATTTTTCATGTTCACTGGGTATATTTTTTTTTATCCAACCAATAAATGATCAATGTGGGGAGATCGATGACAACAAAAACCCAATGAAATCTATGAAACAAATGCAAGATTGAATACATAATACATAAGAAAATATATATGTCCATACTTTACAAATAAGATGGGAAATCAATACAATTACACGTATCAGATTTTGAGAGGGTTGAAACATACTTCATTCCTTTTTTCACACCGTAGTCTTTTTCCAATAATTTGAGTTTTATTGAATTGCGATGCAACCTTGAAGGATGCCATATTAAAGAATATAATATTGCCCATGAGGATTTAAATTTTTCATCAAAGAAGCTAAATAAGAAAATAAGGAAACTTTGAATCTAAATATAAACCAATTTAATGTAATAAAAAATCAACTATACCACATGTAAGCAATAATACAAGTGACATCGAAGATGTTCATTGCTCAAAAATCCAGCAAGTCATTCTTGAAAATGAAGAGTTCCCCATTTTTTTCTATCAAAGAGTAACGTCTTAGCCACTAGGGTTGTTAATGGATCAAATTTTGATCCAAATTTGATTTGAATCCAATCCGTTTAACCAGATCTGATATTGATTTTAAAACTCGATAATCCAATAACTCATTTATCCATTTACTAGATGGGTTAGACATGGGTTAATGACAATCTGATTTAATAATAATCTAATTCAATCTAATTAATATATATATATATATATATATATATATATATATATATATATATATACACACACACACACACACACACACACACACAAATATAAATATAAAGACTAATATAAGTTGTGTACTCTTAATTATAAAGTAATATATACATATGCATGTGAATATATATAGTCTTAAGTTTATTTTTAAATATATAAAAATATGTTTAAAAATCCGATTATTGGATTTTCGAATTGGATCAGATTATTCAGATCTTTAACGAATTAGATTCGATATAAAAGATCTATGATCCACCGGATTATCAGATTGGATCTGAATCCATTAACCACTTAACCTCCGATCCGATCCAAATCTAATCCATTTATGTCCCTATTAGCCATTATTCTCACTCCATTATTTTGGTTCACTCATGCATCATCACGATCGTTTGATAGATAATGTGTACCATCAATAATATAACTTGGGACTTTAATTAGATGTCAAAAAATTCCTTGATAAATCCATTTTAAACCATTTGAGACATTATTATTTGGGACTTCATGTTCACATTCAACTTGTTATATGGAAACATTTAGTCATAATTAGTGAAATAATATTTGTGATGTAAGTAAATCAACTTCATCATTACATTCTCCGTAACCAATTAATAAAGGTGCAGTTGTGCTCATCTTAAAGACACTTTTTACTCTTTACCTTTTACGGGTTCATTTATTTCAAGTACTCTTTAGTGCTCCCTATTTAGGTATTAAGGAGTACAACACCATTTGTAATAACTAAAACGCTATGTATTTATTTAGAACAACTTCATATTTGGATGCAATTAAAAAAATATTTACTCTATAAAGGGTTGAACGTCATTGGTGATATGCAACACGTAAAGATGTGCAGGTTCCAGATAGACACGATCGACTTCAACGACAACAAAAAATTCTAATGGCCTATCATTGTCTTTAATTATCAAAACCCTAATTGAATGTAATTCAAATAGGAAATATGAAAAAATTCAATAGCTTATTCTACAATATAACATTGGACAATACAACCTTAAAAGACGATTTCGATTCTTCACATAACCCTTTAATACTTTCATGTATTGAAAATATTAACAAATATCAATCTAATGGTTACATGTGTATCTTTCACCTTTCATGATATTAAAAATGACAAATGGTTTTAGTTTTCTAACCTCTCAATTGGATACATCCAGTGAAAGAAAACTAAAGCATAAAGTTCCACCTTTCTCACAAGATGCACCATTAATTGAACTATGATATTAAAGAATCATGGTACGAAGTATTTCTCTAGAAAAAATAATGTGATCACAACATCCTTCTGAATTTCTGTCAAATTTTCATATCCACTACTTTGTCACAAAGAGCATTAAAGAATAAGCATACTCTACTAATATCATATTGCCCATGCTTTGGAAACACGTATCAAATTGCAACAATAAGTAGTTATTGTATTATGGCGTGAAAATCATTGGATTGTAAACCATACAGTTTTAAATCCTCCATTGAGACTTTGCTTTTATAATTTTACGAGTGTCCATTTAGGATCTTAAGGTCATAAAACGTTTTGCACAACATCCTTTATTCGTCTTTGGATAATGTATAACATTTTGTTGGAAGGTAAATACCCTTTTCATTAACTTGCGATGCTAATTAGTTCCTTAAACCTATTTTTGTAAGATTACGATGACATTTTACTCTATCATTTGTTTTCCCTAGGATATTTAGTAGGGTTCCAATAATAATATTACAAATATATATTCAATTTTAATGAAATTTGTGTTATGTCGAATACGAAAATATTTATAATATACTAATTCAAAAAATATTAAGTTCTTTTTCCAAGTAATACCATTATCACCACTGCTACTTCCACCACCACCATGGTTATCAACAAAATGCTCCTTACTCTTCCTCCTCAAACTGTTCAATGTTCATTTTTTTGAAGTTCCTTATTTATTACCCCTCTTTCCATTTTTCCTATTCCATATCTTCTTTTTCTTTCTTCCCCATGAAACTTTGACCCCTAGCTTTATTAAAAAAATTACCACTTAAAGGTTTAGGAGAAGATCCAAACTCTTATTTGCCATTGAAAGCCTTTCGTTGGCTTTGAAATCTATGATTTCTTGGAAGATATCTTCTATACCTGTTGGAAGATATCTTCTATATCAGGCCACCCACTCCTAGCTTTGATATTTAAGCACTATAGTTTTTTATACTTTCTAAGTATTATACAAAGGCTTCTACACAGCTTTAAGAAAATTTTGAAAATTTTCTGCACTACCCATGAAGTCACCATTTACATCTTGGACCACTTTTATTGTATCTGCAATATTATAAAGAGTGTCCACTTCATGTTTTTAGAAGATAAACCTTTATATCATAACATTTGTAAAGGATTTATAAGAAGTTTCCTCTTCATGGCATTGTGACATCCCACAAAATCTGAAATAGATTGATTAGTTATACAATAAATAACACACGAGTCTAGACAATTAAGAATCATTCTAAGCTAACGCAAAATGAAAATAGACTAAATGAAATAATAAATAAGTAACTAAACAATACTTATCTAGTATGTACCATCTTACACTCTAATGAAATCCAAATAACCAAACTGATACTCCCAACCACAGAAAATGTAATGTACTACCTTATCCTTCAAAAAATAAAATCAGCATCAAAGAGATTAAAAATTGAATTGACACGCAGGACAATGACACCTATATCCTAGGAATCAACAATGAAGATGAGGTGATGATAACAGGAGCAATCAAGGTTATCGTGGTACTCATACCAAGTACCTAAAATTTTAAAATCCACAACATTAACAATAAGTCTAAATATAATAGGAATATAACTGAAATTGGAATACACCATAGCTACGCATCTGCCTCTCGTATTTTAGTATCTTTTAATTTTATACCCCATTCCCAAACAACCCTAAATATCACATGCACGTAATAACCCGATCCCATGTGAACCCATGATTAAGTCTTATTCCCCACAATTTGAATATAACTAATAGTTTCACAATATTACAATGCTAAACAATCTTAAGTGTATAAGGCATGTAGAACAATCTCAAGTGTATAAAAAAGTTAAACATTCTTAAGCAATGTCAAGTGTATAAAAAAAGTAAAACATTATCAAATGTATAAAGAAGTTAGAATAATCTCAAGTTTAAATATCCAAATAAGTACGGTCACCTGTACACATCGCATATATGGGCACTCACCAAAGCCCCCAATTAACGAATGTCTATTCATATACCCTTGGGGATCACCTGCTCATACTAGGAATAGTCTTAGGCAGTTCTAAACCTATAACCTCATCACTGTCAAGGGATAAATCATACGCCTACAAATTAGGTGTATATTCTACCATACCTAAGAGTACATTATGAGATTTTTATGTGAAGCCACTTAGTACACAAATACCTAGACATAGGATCCTTGGTTAAAAATGACCAAGGTAAATATGCCCTGTCATGAAATCCATCCTAGTATGATTATCATGTCTACTCACATATGGCATGCATCACACATATAACACAAGATAAGAAATCCTATACAAATAACAAAAATCTATTCTCAAATGTGAATTAATCAATTTATTACTTTTATAAGGTTTAGGTATCTAAATTATTTGTCCTAAATTAGAATCCAATAATTCACCTTATTATCATTTTTCAAGAGTAAAGTTTGTCTAAAGGCAAACCCTAAATTAACCCTAAATTCAAATATCTAATTTAATAAACTATAAACCAAAATGCTAAAATTCTACCAGCGTCGATCGATTGACCAACCTTCGATTAATCGATTGCGATAGATATGTCAAGGTTTCTCCACTTTAGAATTAATCATCTCCAAATCACCAATTCACATCCCAAACCTCTATGGATGATACAAAAATCATTATTCAAGTTTCATATTACATCTAAACATTAAATCCACAAATAATATATTATTGAATCACAGATCTAATATCAAATCTCAAATATAATACAAGATTCAAATACAAACACACTTTCACACTCAAGAGCCCGATAATTTCAATTTTTTTTCCAATTAGAATCAATTCTCTACAGATAAAGGCACATATTCATAGGGTTTTTGAATGACTCATACCAATAACCACTACCTAAACATGATCTAACAACATCAAGTAAGATTTATGAGGAATTCAAACAAAATACTAAGAATTCAAACCTAATTACTAATGGAATTAGGTAAATTATGAAATTATTTAATTAAATCATGCAATTCAGATTAATCATAATTAGGTTTGGATTCATACGAATAGGCATAATCTAAACCAATAACAATCATACAATTATTCTAAATAAACTTGCCTTAATGATTTTGATGAAAACAAAGCTAAGGTTCGTCAATTCTCTTTCTCCCTAGAGCCTACTTCTCTCTCTAAACTTTTAAGATTCCCCAAATTATGTTTTGTGAATAATGAGGCTCCAATGGTTTCATTAAGCACCTGAATTTTATAAAACCGGGCTTGGGCCCATAACTAAATGGCCAAAAATAGTCTTTAATTGGTCTAAAAATCAACCTAAGTTCTATACTAACCCAATAGGCCGAAACTAAAAAAATTTAAGTCAAACACTAACATTCTAAATAGTCCCAAACCATATTAATTCGTAAACTCATAAATTATATCACTAACACAACACTTTTATTAAATAAACCGATTAAAGTCCATCAATCAATTAATTTGGTATAACATGATATTAAAGTCAACTACTTTGCAATCATTGGAACCCAACACCTAGGGGATTATCTTAACAAGGAAACCCTCAATAACGAATCTCGAACCACCCCATAGTCTTTCATAATAAGCACTCATGTTAAAATAGTTAAATAATATTTTATCGTACCTTATATTTCGATTTATTTATATAACACACACACACAAACATGTGTGTGTGTATGTTAACATGAAACGTCACGAGCACACAAATAATATTTATTTTAAAGTATAAAAATACTGGGTATTACATTCCTCCCCTATTAAATAAGGAATTTTATTCTCAAAATTTGAATATTACATCATTAGAATAACTTTGGATGCCTCGCCCGCATGACCTTCTCTCGCTCCTCGGTGGACTCATGGTCACTATGATGTCGTCACTGGATTCTCACTAAGGGCATGATGTTTGATTTTTGAATCTCCTACTTGCAGTCAATAATATGCTGAGACCTCTGTTCATAAATGGCGTCCTCCTGTAACTCAATCCCATCAAGATCCATGTGTTGATATGCCTCCTCATCCCTTAGGAACTTCCTCAACATAGACACATGGAAGACGTTATGTAACTGCTAAAGGTAATTGGTAAGTCAAAATGATATCGGACCCACCCTATCTAGAATCATAAAGGGACCTACGTATCAGGGAGCCAACTTCCCCTTCAATACAAATCTAACCACTCCCTGCATCGGGAGACTCTCAACAATACCTGATCCACCACTTGGGACTCCAACTTACGTTTCCTCTTCTTAGAATACTCTTTTATAATCCTGGGATATGTTCATCCATTCCTGAATGAGTGCCACCTTCTCTGAGGTGTCTCGAATGATGGCTGACCCATACATCATACGCTACCATGATCCTGCCCAATAATTTTGGAGAATCGACATAGTCATCCATACAATAATTATCTTGAGATTATTATTATATGTAAACTCAATAAGTGGATTGTCTGTATCCTAATTACCTTTGAGATCTAACAAGAAAGATCTAAGCATGTCTTGGAAAACATGATTTACCCAGTATGCCTGACCATCTGACCGAGGATGAAAAGTGGTGCTCAAACTCAACTTCACTCCTATCGCATTCTAAAATGCATTCCAAAATGGATAAATAAATGTATCACATCTATCCAACACAATTTCCAACAGCTCCCCATGAAGTTTTTCCATCTCCACCATGAATCGTTTAGCCCACAACTCTGTTGAGTAATCTGTCCTAACTGATAAGAAATGATCCACCTTCATCAAACTGTCTGTAGTGACCCATATAGAATTATGACCTTGCTATAATCATGGTAACTCCACTATAAAATCCATATGAATTCTCTCACATTTCCACGGAGGGACCTCTAATGGTTATAACACCTCCGCTGGTAATTGGTCTTCCACCTTTAGTAACTGACAAGTGGTGCAACTAAACACATACTCTGTTATATCTCTCTTCATTCCTATCCACCAATATGATCACCACATATCCAGGTACACCTTGTCTCCATCGAGATGCACCGTATACCATAAACCATGATCCTCGCCTAAATTGGCTTTTTATACTTTGGGTTCCTTGAGCATTACTAATCATTCTAGGAATTGTAATCTTCCATCTGATCCACTCGAGAAGAAATGAATTCAACATCCCATCAATATACTCACTTTTTCCTAATAAAAGGAATCAAATTCATGTGTCTGAACCACCCGTGATGTAATGGTCAGGTAATTGTCACCACTGCCAAGAAAGCGTCTACTACATCCATCTTTCTCAATGTACTCCTCCTTTCTTCCCAAAGATTTGACAAATTATCTCCTTGATGAACCAATAAATCAACTATAGCGACTGTTAACCTACCACTCAGTGCATCCACTAACACATTCGTTTTTACTATGTGGAACTGAATTGGAAAGTGGTAGTCCTTTATGAACTCTAACGATTTATGATGTCTCACGTGTAAACCTCCTCTGTGAATAAGTACTGGCGACTCTTCTAATAGGGAAACAACTAGAACCGTTCCCCCAATAAATAGTGTTTTTAGATATGACGGGCAAACACAATTGTCGCCCACTCTAAATCATAAGTCATGTAATTGCACATGTTCAGATTAAACTTACGAGAAGTATAAGCTATGAGCCTCTCTTACTGCAAGAAAAATCCTCTCGTCTGGTACCAATGGAATCATTGTGCATACTTTAACTCTGATCAGGTAAGATCAAATGTTACCTGCCTCACCTAAACCAAGATATAGAAAAGAACTTCTCATCGGATCTATAACTCTCCTTCGAAACCCAAACTTCACCAATTCCCCCTTTTGAGACAAGTGTTAACAACCCCTAGTCCTCTTTCCATGTACCCTAAACCATTTTCTCGCTTGGCACCAAAAGCCCATTTTTTCACTCTAACAAATTTTATACGCTCTAAGACAAACATAACTTCCTTTGAAGACTCCAAAAGATGAACCTGAATAAAAAACTAGTTAACTCTTAGCTCCATTTAACTCGATCAATGTAATTCGACTGACCCGAATGGGTCCATACCTTCTTTGAAACCCCTAAACCTTAATGCAATCAATGAGTATGCTCTACAAGTTTCGTACCCTAAATTATTCCTAGGATATAAAGCGTGTCACCCAACATGTTCCTTAATCAATAATACCTCTCATAATTTAGGATCCTCTAGAAAAACTCTTCACTGAAAAAGTAATCGTATCCTATCATCGGCCGGAGAAAGGAACTTCTTCTCAAATAGTATTTGCATACCATATCTCGGTGAATTCCAACACTTAGTTTAGGACCACTCTTAATACATATTTATGTGTAATTAAAACCTCTACGACACCACTCCCTCTACAATGAGGTATCGTTGCCACTCATAACGAACTACTCCTTTGTGCGGTCAAAATTCTTAAATGACACACCCGTTCTATGTGTACTAGAAACCTGCCTCTGGGAAATTCTAATCCTGATTTCCCCACTGATGATTAACTCCCTCACATTTTAATCGGCAGGATAAAAAACTGTCTTTAATTGTTTCAATTAGATCATTGATACATAATAAGAAACACTCGTCCCGTATCTTGACCTTATTTTTCTCCTGGTGGTCCACATCTCTACTCAGTGACCCTTCCCTCTTTTGGATCTTCCACAAGGTAACACCATCCCCGAATAATTCATCGCTATTAAAATTATGCTTTTTGCACCCATGACACCTCTACTATCCTTAATGAAGTCAGCCCCCTAGAATTTCTTCACGACAGATCCAAATCTAGTCCCAACTCTACGATAAAAACTAAACTCTTATGTAGATGATAATATCAAAACCCTTACAAATAAAACCGTAAGATCCTCGAACTATCAGAGGCATCTCTAAGCAACCATAATCTGCTATAATATACTCGTATACACACATAAAAAAGTATGTAACCCTTCTTCTGAGCTTAAACCTAACTATGTAGAGGAATTCATGGCCCAAATGACACTTTAAATCCTACCCCCTGATAATCGATATAAGCGTAGAGCATAACTATACACACAAGATAACTACTGATACAATGATAAACCATCAAAATATTCAACAAGGGGCTAAAAAAAGGTCGGCCAAACAAACTGCCATGACTCTATAATCACAATATAAGGTAGGCCTCAACCTTTGGGGTCATCCCCATATTCATAAATGTATCGGATACTATCTATCACACCTGAAATAGAATCAATTGTACAAAATTTTAAAGAATAGGATGCTTCCCCATAAAAAACGTTCCATAACATGACTAATATAAACATAAACCCACCTTCTATTGCATGGGGTTGTGCTTATTGGTCATGCTGGTAGGCATTGAACACACGTACATTTTGCAGCTGCAGGTACCCCTGTGCCTGATCTCTAGGAGGAAGGAAGAAAAAATACTGGGGTAAATGTTGTTCAGCCTGATACTGGGGTGTTACTGGATGCACTTATTATGGCCATTATTGAATTTTTCCCTGTCTGTCTTGAATCCCCTTATGCTACCTCTTAAATGAGTGGCTCTTATCTCTATAGGAATATCACATCATGCAGAATGGTATGCCCGACACGAAACGCTGCTGACCCTGATGTTTTTACCCCTAATGGTCTTACTGGCCTTCCCCAGGGTGCCATTGATCAAGTCTGCCTTAATAGCGATGGTTATGCCCACAAAATATCTTAGGGGGATGATCCCCCTATGTTGGTACTCTTTGACGGTGACTGAAACCTCCCTATCCTCGGGATGAATTTTCAAAAAATCTAGAGTTCACAAACATCTGTGGCTACTGGATGGCTATTGTGGTAGCTACCATTATCTGAGCGATAATGGCAAAAATCTCTGTAGGTGCTATTGCGAGCGCTTTCCCCTGCAGTGGTGGAACTGGTGGTAGTGTTGGAAGATTTTACAGTCCCTGAGGTACAAGAGCCTCCAATTCGGCACTTTTTAGTGATCATTGACATCCTTGTCGTCGATGCATGTTCCCTATCTAAAAGGTAGTAAATAGAAGAACATTAGTATTGTTCGAGAAATGAAGTCCATATGCCAACTGTAAAGCTCTAAGGTATTAAAGAACGAAATGCTAAAATAGTGAAAGACTTACTCAAGAACCCTAGGACACTATAACCTAGAATGCTTTGATACTAATTATGAAATCCCGTAAAATCTATAATAAATTGATCAAGTCTATAATAAACAGTATATGAGTCTAAACAATTAAACATGTTTAAAGGAATGTGAAAAATGAAATTAAACTAAATAAAATACTGAACAAAATAACTAAAAATACCCAACTACTCTCATCCCATCATACAGGCAAACGGAATCCATACAACCAAACCAATCTATACATGCCAATACTCCCAAACATAGAAAATGTAATGCACTACCATATCCTTCAAAAAATTAAATCAACATAAAATGGAATAGAAATAGAAAGACATGCAAGCCAATGAGACCTACATCCTAGCAAGCAACAATGAATATGAGGTGATGATAATAAGAGCAGTCAACGCTGTGGTGGTACTGACGTCTATGGTCCTGAAATGTCAAAACCCACAACATTAACGACGAGTCTAAATAGAATACAAGTATAACTCAAATTGGAATAGAACATAGCTATGCTTCTGTCTCTCGCATTTTAGTATCTTTTAAGCTTATACCCAAATCCAAACAGTCTTAAATATGACATGCACCTAATAACCAATCCCACGTGAACCCATGATTAAGTTTTATTCGACACAATTTGAATATAACTAATAGTTTCACAATATTACTATGCTAAACAATCTTGAGTGTGTAAAGCGTGTAGACCAATCTTAAATGTATAAAAATTTAGAACATTATCAAGTGTATAAAGAAGGAAGAATAATATCAAGTTTTAATATCCAAATAAATACGGTCGCCTACACACATAGCATATATGGGCACTCACTAAAGCCCATAACTAACAGATGCCTACTCATTTGCCATCGAGGATCACTCACTCGTACTAAGAATAGTCTTAAGTCATCCTAAACCTAAAACCTCATCACAGTAATGGGATAAATCATATGCCTACACATCACTTGTATAGTTTACCATAACCAAGACTACATGATCAAATCTCTCCATGAACCCATCAAATTTCTCTGTGAACCCTCTCGGTACACGAATACCTAGACATTGGACTCTGGGATAAATATAATCCAAGTAGACCCTTTCTACTCACCGAGGTACCCGTGCAGTGTGTGTCACACGTTCCAAATCAAGGAATTCCTACTAGTGTGATTTCCATGGGTACTCATACATGGTATGCATCACATATATAATACAAGATATGAAATCCAACACAAATAATAAACTTATAATCTTAAATGTGAATTAATCAATTTATTACTCTTGATAAGGTTTAGGTAACTAAATTATTTGTCTTAAATTAGAATCCTACAGTTCACCTTAATAACATTTTTACAAGAGTCATTTTAGTATAAAGGCAAACCCTAAATTAACCCCGAAGTAACAAATCCAATATAATAAACTACAATTCAAAATGCCAAAATTCTGGCAGTGTTGATCGATTGACCAACCTTCGATCGATCAATCACATAAATATGTTAAGGTTTATCCACTTTGGGATTCATCATCTCCATATCACAAATATGTTAAGGTTTAATCCCAAAGTAACAAACCCACTTTCATACTCAAGAACCCGAGAATTTAAAATTCTTTCAATTAGATTCAATTCTCTACAGATTAAGGCATGTAATCAAAGGGGTTTTAAATCACTCATGCCAATGAAAAATCTATAAATGTGATCTAAAAACATCAAGTCAATTTTTGGAAGAATTCAAACCTAATTCATAACTAAATTCAATAAATTAAAAAATTATTTAATTAAAGCATAAAATTCAAATTTGAATCATAATTAGGTTTAGATTCATATGAATAGGTATAATGTAAGTAAACAACAAACATACAATCATTTTTAAAAACAGGCCTCAATGATTTGGTTGAAAACAAAGCCAAGATTGTGCAATTCTCTTTTCTCTCTTGAGCCTCTTTCTCTCTCTAAACTTTTAAGATTCCCCAAACTTTTTTTTATGAATAATGAGGCTCTTATGGTTTGATTAAGCCCCTTAATTTCCAAAAATGGGTTTGGCCCAAAATGGGCCCCTAACTAAATGGTCCAAAATAGTCTAAAAACCCACCTACGCCCTATACTAACCAAATAAGCCTAAATTACACAATTTTAAATCAAACACAAACATGTTAAATGTTCCCAAACCATATTAATTAGCAACCTCATAAATTATATAACGAACACAACACTATTCTTAATTAAATCTATTTAAATTTCATAAATCAATTAATTACTAATTAATTTGGTGTAACATGGCATTATAGTCAACTACTGCACAATCATTGAAATCCAACACATAAGGGATAATCTAAATCAGGAAACTCTCGATATTGAATCCCGAACCGTTCCATAGTCTTCCACATTATGTAGTCATATTAAAATAGTTAATTAATATATTATCCTGCCTTATATTCCTATCTATATAATGTGACACCTCTCCTAATTAAATACCGGGCGATCACTCCTTTATTAAATTAAAATCAAGGTGAACAGTTGGTTCATTCTTAGCATCACTGTCGTAAAAATAAACTTTTCCAAATTAACACCCTAATTAATTAAGCTAAGTGTCAAAACCATTTTTAACCTTTCTAACCAAATTGTAATTTTAAAGAAAACTTATTTATTTAATTATTAACCACATTTTCAATAAGTAAGAATCATACAACAATTATCCTAGAACATAATCCAATTACTTTAAACATTCAACATCCAAAATCCCAACATTTAAAACTTAATGTAAAACATACATGCTGAATAAATCCCAAAGTAACAATACTAGAAATAACTGAAGTACAAATGTCCCAATAAAATAGATAAATAGTGGAAAGGGCGACACATGCCCCAAAAACTGAGAATCATAGGAGTGGAATCAAGTAAATGAAATCGCCTAAGCAAGTGGCCTGCAACTCCCACCTAAGCTGCAGCACGTTCCTTCTAAGGGATCCTAAGCAAGACGCCCATGTGGCTGGGCACCTGTAGTACATACATATATATACAAGAGAGAGAGAGAGAGAGAGAGAGAGAGAGAGACAGAGAGAAACGGGTCAGAGCCCTATAGTGTATATGATTTAAAAATTGTTTAGCAAGTATTTAAATTGATACAGGCCAATGCAACAACATATTAGTGCGACACTCTCTTGAGAAATTCTCACCTCTCTTATAATGTGCACTCCTATCTCACTAACCCTCCTAATGGTTTATCTCATCGTATAACACGCTATCTTTCCCCAATGATTTAACTTATCTTAGGTTATTCGCAGGATTCAAAATTTAACGATACAATTGTTTGAAAAAATATTTTAATTAATAACCAAAGTTCTCATTTTAACTTTATTAGTCAATAAAGTTTTTCCAGTGTCATATTATACTTTCTCAAAACAAGTATTTACAATTTGAGTCATCAACCATGTCCTACATATCAATTCACAGTAGGTAGTTCCAAATTTCAGAATTTCATATATATATTAACTACTCGTATAATATATATATTATAACAGCACCCCAAATAAACTATGGTGCGGGTATACTCTACTATCCAAAGCCCCATATCACTCATATTAAGGGGAATACATTCGAAATCACTCTCGAATTGTATTAACATACATACACAAACAATATTGAGGCGAAGTATAGATTCCAAGTCTTTAAGAGGATGGCACATGCCTGCATCTCTTAGGACCATCTGAACTATCACAGTGATAGCCTGTACCAAGGATATCTATCTTCTAGGGTACAAGTCAATATCCCCCATAAAGGTCCCATCGAGATAAGACTGTCCCAGCGCGGTAACCTCAGGGATAGTAAGTAGCGTGGGCATGATTTTCACAAATAAATAGTATATGCATACACATTCATATAACTATACTAATATTACCATAACAATATTAGGTATATCTCAAATCCCATAGTTACGACATTTATCCTTATTTTCACATTATTGGTATCGCGTATAACGGTTCGTCTCTAACCTTAACTCGAAGGATTCTTCCATCTTATTACGTAACTCACATGGACTCTATCTTCCCAAGTATAAAATTCAGTAGGTGTCCTTTTTATGTTCCAACGTAACCCTCTTATGTATCTCCCCCTTTAATACATAAATTCATCGACCCTTAAGTAATTATCCCCAAAAATACAATTCTCGTCTCATATTAAAAGTCCCAAAATTATTCATATGTCCTACTGATCTTCCCTATCTCCCAAAACACTTTATTAAGGATGTCCAAGAATCATTTCACGATAAATTGAATTTAACTCATTTAAAAAGGGAAATAGGAGTCTGCCAATCGATCGAGGTCTGGGGCTCGATCGATCGAACCTTCGATCGATCGAAGCTCTGGGCTCGATCGATCGATCAAGTAGGTCTGCGAAAACTGAAATTCTGCAGTTACGGGTTTCATCTCCTAACTTCAACAATTTCCATATTTTCTAATCCCAATCATCCCAGAATTGATACTACTAACCTTATATCATCATATTAGGTATTTTCAACGTAAAGCATGTGGATTTCAGTCATTTAATCATGGATTAACAACCCAAGATCTATACAATTATCAAGAACCCTAGAAATTTCTTAATCATTGTTCTAATCTGTTTTTCCCAAAATTTCCTTCTAATGCAACATTGAAATTTCGTGGATTATTCTTCTACATCACCAATAATTTCCAGAATAAGGTTTAAGTCATCACTACATGCAAATTCGTATCACAATTTAGGTTTTCTTCAATGTAATTCATCCCTAATCATTCCTAAACTAATATGAAGGATGCACCAACGAAATAAGCAAGATAAACACTTGCCTAAGATTTTTGGTGTTCTGATTTGCAGATGATTTTGGTGTGGTTGCGTAGCCCGTTGCGTGATCTACGCGTTGGTGGTGGTGGCGATGCAAACGGATGGATTTTGGGCCTTGAATTTGCCTTGAGAGCTCTCTCCTTCCTCTCCTATGGCCGTTCTTGTGTTTGTGTTTTCTAACCCTAGCTGACTAACCTAAATGGCTGATATAGATTACTGATTTTCCTGGGTTTAATTACCCATAATTGCGAAATGTCCAAAACGCCCTCCAGGGGTACTAATTAGGCCTAAAAACGCCCCGAGACCCAAACTAAACCCCCGGGTACACTTTTCAGACTATCTCGACCCTTCTGGACGCGTTGGCGCACTCAAAACGACCATATGAACAACTTATAAAATATTCACTTTTATTTATCAAAGTTTAGTCCCGACGTGACACGGGCGCGTTCCGACTCAAATTTCCAAAATTGTCATTTTATTCACTCGTGACATTCAATATAACCAATATTACATATTACTTTGCTCATTAGTAATATTCAACAAATTTCCCATAATTACTAACTCTCATCACGTTAATAATTATAACATAATTAATTTCTGGATTTTTATTAAATAATGAACTCACATTAAATTTAATAAATCCCCAAATTAATATAGCATAAAAATACGGGGCATTACATACTTCCTCCCTAATAACGGAATTTTGTCCCGAAATTTGGAAAACAAGGCATACCTGGTAAGAACAAATCTGGATATCTCTCGCGCATATCGGCCTCACGCTCCCAAGTGGATTCCTCCATATTATGTTTCCCACTGGACTCGCACAAGTGGAACTATCTTCGACCTCAATCTCCTCTCACTATAGTCTAGGATAGCCACCGGTCTCTCCTCATAAGAGCTGTCAGGCTGTAAGTCTATCTCATCTATCGCGATGTGAGTATGGGCCATATCATCCTGAAGATACCATCTCAACGACGAGATGTGGAATACATCGTGAATGCGATGTAAATGCCCTGGTAGTCCCAATCTGTATGCTACCGGCCCAATCCTCTCGATAATGGGAAATGGTCCCAGTACCTCGGGGCTAATTTACCTCTCTTCCCGAACCTCATCGCTCCTTTCATAGGAGATACATGCAGTAACACTTGGTCCCCCACATTAAACTCCCGGAAGAACCGTTTTGCATCGGCATAGCTCTTCTGTCTGTCCTGGGCTACTCGAATGCGACTCCTGATCATCTCAATCCTCGCGGAGGTTTACTGAATCACCTCTGGTCCTAGCAACTTGTTATCCCCCACCTCGAGCCAACAAGTTGGAGAACGACAAGGCCTGCCATACAAAGCCTCAAATGGAGCCATACCAATCGTAAACTAATAAGAGTTATTATAAGAAAACTCTACCAGTGGAAGATGTGGCTCCCAACCTCCTTCAAAATCAAGAATACACATGCGTAGCATATCCTTTAGCATATGATTAGTACGCTCTGTCTGTCCATTTATCTGTGGGTGATAAGCTGAACTCAACTTCAACTCAGTACCCATAGCCTCCTGAAAGCTTTCCCAAAAATGTGACATGAAAATCTTATCTCTATCTGACACAATATTCAGGGGCACCCCGTGTAATCTGACAACCTCAGCAATGAACAACTGAGCATACTGACCCGTGGCATAGTCTGTCCGCACCGGCAGAAAATGAGCCACCTTGGTCAAACGGTCTATAATCACCCAGATAGAATCGTGGCCCCGCTGTGATGTAGGCAACCCTGTAATAAAATCCATGGAAATACTCTCCCACTTCCACGCGGGTACTTTCAATGGCTGAAGCAATCCTGACGATTTCTGATGGTCCACCTTCACCAGCTGGCAGGTAGAACACTCGGACACGAACTCAGCTATGTCTTTCTTCATCCCACTCCACCAGTATTGCCTCCTCATATCCTGGTACATCTTATCTCCTCCAGGATGTACCGCAAATCGGGACCCGTGAGATTGGGTCATCACTGCATGACGCAATTCTGCCCCTTCTGGAACCACTAACCTCCCATTAAACCTCAAACCCCCATCAGAACTAATCGAATAGGACTCAGCACCCTCGGCTAAAAGTCGTATAATCTGCTCCTGGCAAAACGGGTCTGTGGTCTGTGCCTGTATCACCTTTATAACAATCTCGGGAGTGACTGTCATAACAGATATGAAGGAACGGGCTACTGCGTCCTGGTGGCCTAACTCCTTCCACTTTGCTTTCCAGACGTTCGCTACCTCGTCTACCAGTCTATGGCTCAACGCATCAGCAACTATGTTGGCCTTCCCCAGATGATACTGTATGTCGAACTGATAGTCCTTCACAAACTCTAACCATCTGCGTCGTCGCATATTCAGCTCTCGCTGAGTGAATAGGTACTGCAGTGACTTATGGTCTGTGAACAAACGGAACTTCTCCCCCAATAAGTAGTGCCTCCATATCCTCAATGCAAAAACGACCGCTGCTAACTCCAGGTCGTGGGTGGTGTAATTCTTCTCATGCGGCTTAAGCTTACGGGAGGCAAAACCTATAGCCTTCTCCTCCTGCTGAAGTACTCCCCCAAGTCCCCGTAAAGAGGCATCGGTGTAAACCAGGTACTTTGCACCCGACTTTGGTAAAGCAAGGACTGACACTGAAGTAAGCTTGTCTTTCAGCTCGTCGAAAGCCAACTGACAAGCGTCATCCCAAACATATGGTACCCCTTTGCGAGTCAGGTTCGTCAATGGACCCGCTATTTTGGAGAATCCCCGAATGAATCTCTTGTAGTATTCGGCTAATCCCAAGAAACTACGCACTTCCGTCGGTGTCGTGGGATGTCCCCATTCCCTCACCACTGACATTTTACTCGGGTCAACTGCAATCCCCTGCTCAGAAACAACATGGCCCAAGAACTGTACTTCTCGCAACCAGAATCCACACTTCTCGTACTTAGCATACAACTGATGCTCTCGTAAAGTATGAGTGAACGAAAATGTATTTTATCCCAAATTAATTAAATTACTTTAATTAATGTACATTTTAGTTTAACTTAATATATTGATTTTGATGATTCCAAACATTTTTTTAAGTTATTCTATATATATTCATTATTGTATAATCTTGCCTCGACTCTACTTAACGACCTATCCGAGTAAAGGTATTCACGTGTGGTGCTCATTTGCACTTGACACATCAGACACACATGCATATTTCTTTATCTATGTTTTTTTAATTGTGTGACTAATTTATTATGAGCCTAAACTTTTTCTAAAAGAAAAATTATATTCTTTTTACTGAAAATATGTTTTTAGTATAATTGGTGCAACTTTGATTTTCTTACTCTAAAATATTTTTCGGAATCATTTTATCAGAATACCATTTTGCCGATTTCTATATGTTTGGATGCATGCGTAGCCTTTTATATGTATGTATAATTTGTTATGCTTGTATGGTTTTATGTATGCTCTAGCTTCCCATGCATTAGCTCTTACATGATTTGACTTGATGGTTTAGCTTTTAAAGCTTTTGGGTAGACTATCCCATTTGACCATATAAGGCCATAGCCTTAGGTTATTATATATGTTGGCACATTTTTTTATCAAAACAGTTCTATAGTTGCATCATGGAGCCTTTGTCCCTTTCTCAGAATTATAAATTACCGTGTACATCTCTAATGTTACATCTCTGCTACACGCCATCTCTGGCAAATTAAACAAGTTGGTTTCCCTTATAAATGTGTCGTAAATTGTTTTTATATATATATATCCGTTCAAAACTTTTATATCTATATATATCTGCTCGAATTTTTTTTATATATATTTCAGAATCTGTACGATTTTTTATTTTATTTCAGTCCAATTTTTTTATAAAAATCTGTTCGGAATTTTTTATATACACACTTTTAATGTTTATAATATTCATCCTTGCATATTTTTTTGGACAACTACTAACTTCATCAGTTATTTTTTTGTGGCTACTATTCATTTTCTCATGCTTGCGTCTAGCCACAGCAATGATGATTTTATATTCAACAGATTTAGTACCTTATATATAAAAAAAGTCTTTAACTCTTTTATACAAGACTTGATGTCTTGACTAGATGTAAGACATGAGGCCATACCCTGTCATTTGTATGAAATGCTTCTAGCCACACAAACCTTTGCTAGACTTGAGGCTATCATTGATAGTTTGAATTGATCCTTGGAAATTGTTTCCTTTATAAATATATCTGTCCGAATTTCTGTTTTAATATCTGTCCGAATTTTTTTTTATCCATCCGAAATTATCTTTATATATATTTGTCAGAAATTTATTTTCATATCTGTTCTGAAAATTTTTATATCTGTGTGGGAAATATTTTTTTAGTACTTATACTTACTTTGTGCCATTTATCTTCTTGACAGAAAAATGTTATTAACATACCAGTTATATTCTTTACACAATGGTTCCATATAAATATTTCAGTTATGTATTTTATCTCTTGGACTAATAATCTTTTATGCAGAAAATATATGAGTCACCTCAAAGCTACTTTCAGTCCCATATTTTCAGATTACCATTCTTGTGTCACAACAGCTATATTTTATGGGAAAGATAAAAATCAAGATTTGCAGAATATTTTTATCTCAGTAAAATTCAGTGCATTTAATGCTACACTCAGACCAAATTCCAAATCTTCCAACCGGGCATATTTTTTATCATACTGGATATCTGCATATCAGATTTTGGAGATTATTTCCAGCTACTCCATCCCAGAAAATCCGGAGCATTTAATGCTCAAATATGCTGTGTCTAACAGCTAGTTATCTGAAGACTCATTTAAAGCTGTGGAGAGCATAAAATTGACATAGCTCATGTGAAAGAACTACACAGATTTCTTTGAGAGCATTTTTGAATTTATTATTCAGCAGACTTGATGGAAAATACGAGAAAGACTTATTGAGAGAATTTATTCTACTACTCAGCTACACATTCAAGAGAGCAATAAATTTTATCATCTGCTCAATCATTGAAGAAGAAGACTTGTGCCTACTTCAACATCATTTATTGAAGTCTGATTCAAGAAGGAGAAACTCAGATTACAAATTGTATTTTAAGGAGTTTCAGTATTTTACCTTGTACTGCAAAAATTCAGATTTGTTGTGAAGCTTTGTTGAAGCTTCGGTTTGTACCGATGATTGGTTCCTACCCGCAAGTGGACCACGGAGTTTGAAGCTCGGAGTTAGCTTGCAAACAATTGTACGCGGTGGTTTGATCCTACCCGCAAGTGGATCAGGTTTAGTGAAGCGCAAAGGAGACGGGGGCTCTAGGCGCGTGGACGTAGGCCGGGATTTGGCCGAACCACGTTAAATTTCGGTGTCATTTATTTTCCGCACTTTTATTTATTTATTTGCACATGCTTGCTTGAGTTAATATTTTCAGCACACTATCTTGCAAATAAATTAATTCCGAAATTTGACTTAATTAATTTTTAAGGTTAAAATATTTATTTTTGAATTAAATAATTAATTTCAGAATATCATTTAATATTAAATACGAAAATTAATTTAATATTTCTAGAGTGTTAAAATCTGCATTTCTAGTTGCTTAAATTAGTTAGTTGTATTTATTTGATATTGTTGGATTTATTCTTTATAGTTTTATTAATCTGAAATTTGTTAAAGTGATTTAAATTTAATATTTTTCTAAAATCTTAATTTGACTTAAAGTTTGTAAAAACTCAATTCACCCCCCCTCTTGAGTATAATCTGGGCAACAATTGGTATCAGAGCTAGTGCTCTTCTTATATATTTTGATTTAACAATCATAGAGTTAAAGATCCATGGCAAACTTTAATGTTTCATCTCTTGGTGAGGGTCAATCAATAAATAGACCTCCTTTATTTTCAGGAAATAATTATAGCTATTGGAAAAATAGAATGAAAAATTTTATGCAATCAAATGATTATGCTGTTTGGAGAGTTATTATAAATGGTCCTAATATCCCCATGAAAGTTGTTAATAACGAAAATGTTCCTAAAGAAGAAAATGAATGGAATGATGGTGATATTAGAAAAATTCAAATAAATGCTAAAACTATGAATATTCTGCATTGTGCACTTGATGTAAATGAGTATAACAGAATTTGTTGTTGTGAATCTGCTAAAGAAATTTGGGATAGACTAGAAGTCACATATGAAGGAACTAGTCAATTTAAAGAAGATAAAATTAGTATGCTTGTTCATAATTATGAGTTATTTAAGATGATGTCTGATGAATCCATTTCTGATATGTTCACTAGGTTCACTAGTATTATTAATGGTCTTAAATCTCTTGGTAAATCTTATACTGACTCTGAATTAGTGAGCAAGATTCTCAGGTCACTACCATCTGCTTATATGACAAAGAAGCTGGCAATCAAAGAAGCTATACGAGAAAGACCTATCTCTCTTGATGAGTTATTGGGTTCCTTAATTACTCATGAAATGGAACTTAAGGAATTTGTTGAAGATGAGAAACCAAAAGCAAACAAAATTATTGCTCTCAAATCTTCAAGCAAAAATATAGAAAGTGAAGATGATGATGATGATGATAATATTTCCTTATTGGCTAAAAATTTCAAAAAATATCTCAATTCCAAAAAGAAAGCCAAGGAAAGGAGAAAGAAACATTTTTCAAAAGAGTTCAATGATGATCATCAATCTAAATTTGAACCAAGATGCTATCATTGTGATGAATTTGGACACATTAAGCCTAATTGTCCAAAGTATAAGAAAGGGAAGAAGGCATTGAAAGCCACAACATGGAGTGACTCCGACACAAGCTCTTCCGATGAAGATTCAAATGAAAATGAAGCTGCTCATCTATGTTACATGGCTATGGAAAATGGGGTACATTCTAACCCTAACTCTAGTGATAGTGATAATGATGAAGTTGATGATTATGAAGTTTTACAAGATGTCTTTGATGAATTATGTGAAAGCTTTGAAGAACTTAAAAATAAATATATTAAACTTAAGAAGTCTCATTCATTAGTTTCAATTAAATATGATTATATGTCAAATGATTTTGATGAGTTGAAATTAGAAAATGAATCTTTGAAAAATGAAATTAAATCTTTGAAAAAGGAAAAATCTGTTATTGTCACTACTCCTCTTGAAATTGAAAATATTGAGTTAAAAAGGGAAATTGAATATTTAAAGAAATCATTAGATACTTTTACAAAAGGAAATGAATATTTTCATAAAATTGTTGAGACACAAAGAATTCGTTTTAATAATAATGGTATTGGATATGATGAAGGAAATGAGAAAAAGACTTATTCCAATTTATTGAAATTTGATGCTTCATCTAGTCTACCTAATTATTTATGCTCTTATTGTGGTAGGCACACACATTTTTCAGATTTATGTCCATATAAATTTAGAAAAAGAAATTTGGCATGGATTCCTAAAGGAACCAAGATGTATACTAACCCCTATGGACCTCACACATTTTGGGTACCAAAAGAGAAAATTTTCAAAGTTGTGTAGGTTGCATTTTGAGAAGGAATGTGGATTTTCAAGGCATATGATTTGATCATATTACAAATTTCAAGTATCATTGCCTAATGTTGGAAATGCCACACTTGGTAGAAGTTTCATGAATATATCTTTGGTATTGGTAAGGTGGTAAGGAACACCCTTCTTGAATTTAATTTCATATGTTTATTAATGATTTATTTCATAATTGATATTTTTCCATGCATAGAATATTTGTCATAACACATGTGCATGTTGATTGATTTCACATGTAAATTTGTATATGTATTATGATTCTTTGTTATATCTCATACATTTATTTTTGATCATTACTTTATAAGAAAATTCATAACAATCTTGATATATTTTTTATGAATAATGATATTGGATAAATTCATGATTTTATTGAATATAAATCTGAAACGAAAATGTCATTTGAGTACATTCTAGTATATTAGTTTTATGAGCTACATGTTAATATTGTAACATTCACTTGTTGATTTTGATGATATGGTCATATTAATCTCTATGAATTAGTTTTATTGCATAATACATGATTAGTGCCATCATTTGAATATTCGTAACATTCCTAATAAATATTTTTTTGGAAGATAGTAACATTTGTGTTATGTATGTTTAAATTGAGAAACCACATGATCAACAATTGATATCATTTGTGAGACTTTTCAAAAATGATTTTATGAAGTCAATTTTTTTTAATAATATTTTATCTCATGAAATAGATGCACCATATTTATTATATGCATATTTGCCTTAATTGGTATCTTTTAAGGGGAGATAAAAGTTTATTGAAATTTGTTTGATTATTTGTTCGAAAAATGCTTGATCATAACTTTGATATATTGTTATGGATTTTGCAATTTAGTTGATTATTCCGAGAATTTTAGCTCGTATCTTGGAAACGGCAAAGCATGACATAATTAAATTTTTTGCCGCTATCTTCTAACTCATGTGCGCTTTATTCAAAATTATTTGAAGACATCAAGTTATGAAATGTTTCTTGTTGAGCGCTTAAAAGTTTATTTTATCATGAGGATTTTCACATCAATTGATATGTGCGCCTACTCAAAATTTATGCGCTGAAATTTTATTATTGAGAAAGATGATTGAGCTAATTGATATATCTCTCATAATTGCATTATTTGAGAACATTGAGTTGTGATTCCTATTTATGCGTAAAAAGTTGTTCCGAGAAATCATTGTGTGCAACGCACGGTTTGTGTGACTACAACAATTGGTATCAGACAACTATTGGTATCATTTATCATTTATCATTTTTGTAACTTATGCATTATTTGATGTTATTCCGATCTATCTCTTGAATCAAATACATGTTATGTGAGAATAATATGTTGAATATGTGCTTAATGAAAATTCATGGTATTCACTTATGTCCCTTACAATTTTTGGTTATATCCCATGCATAAATTATTTTTGATAGGGGGAGCTTCGCATTTTACCCGTGACACTGAATTTATAAGAAATATCTTTTTGATAATGTCAAAGGGGGAGAAATATTTCTGATTCACTCATTTGTGCTTAATTTATTCATTTTATGAATATATGTGAATCATTGTTTGTCATCATCAAAAAGGGGGAGATTGTTAACGAAAATGTATTTTATCCCAAATTAATTAAATTAGTTTAATTAATGTACATTTTAGTTTAACTTAATATATTGATTTTGATGATTCCAAACATTTTTTTTAAGTTATTCTATATATATTCATTATTGTATAATCTTGCCTCGACTCTACTTAACGACCTATCCGAGTAAAGGTATTCACGTGTGGTGCACATTTGCACTTGACACATCAGACACACATGCATATTTCTTTATCTATGTTTTTTTAATTGTGTGACTAATTTATTATGAGCCTAAACTTTTTCTAAAAGAAAAATTATATTCTTTTTACTGAAAATATGTTTTTAGTATAATTGGTGCAACTTTGATTTTCTTACTCTAAAATATTTTTCGGAATCATTTTATCAGAATACCATTTTGCCGATTTCTATATGTTTGGATGCATGCGTAGCCTTTTATATGTATGTATAATTTGTTATGCTTGTATGGTTTTATGTATGCTCTAGCTTCCCATACATTAGCTCTTACATGATTTGACTTGATGGTTTAGCTTTTAAAGATTTTGGGTAGACTATCCCATTTGACCATATAAGGCCATAGCCTTAGGCTATTATATATGTTGGCACGTTTTTTTTTATCAAAACAGTTCTATAGTTGCATCATGGAGCCTTTGTCCCTTTGTCAGAATTATAAATTACCGTGTACATCTCTAATGTTACATCTCTGCTACACGCCATCTCTGGCAAATTAAACAAGTTGGTTTCCCTTATAAATGTGTCGTAAATTGTTTTTATATATATATCCGTTCAAAACTTTTTTATATATATATATTTGCTCGAAATTTTTTTTATATATATTTCAGAATCTGTACGATTTTTTATTTTATTTCAGTCCGATTTTTTTATAAAAATCTGTTCGAAATTTTTTATATACACACTTTTAATGTTTATAATATTCATCCTTGCATATTTTTTTTGGACAACTACTGACTTCATCAGTTATTTTTTTGTGGCTACTATTCATTTTCTCATGCTTGCGTCTAGCCACAGCAATGATAATTTTATATTCAACAGATTTAGTACCTTATATATAAAAAAAAGTCTTTAACTCTTTTATACAAGACTTGATGTCTTGACTAGATGTAAGACATGAGGCCATGCCCTGTCATTTGTATGAAATGCTTCTAGCCACACAAACCTTTGCTAGACTTGAGGCTATCATTGATAGTTTGAATTGATCCTTGGAAATTGTTTCCTTGATAAATATATATGTCCGAATTTCTGTTTTAATATCTGTCCGAATTTTTTTTTATCCATCCGAAATTATCTTTATATATATTTGTCAGAAATTTATTTTCATATCTGTTCTGAAAATTTTTATATCTGTGTGGGAAATATTTTTTTAGTACTTATACTTACTTTGTGCCATTTATCTTCTTGACAGAAAAATGTTATTAACATACCAGTTATATTCTTTACACAATGGTTCCATATAAATATTTCAGTTATGTATTTTATCTCTTGGACTAACAATCTTTTATGCAGAAAATATATGAGTCACCTCAAAGCTACTTTCAGTCCCATATTTTCAGATTACCATTCTTGTGTCACAACAGCTATATTTTATGGGAAAGATAAAAATCAAGATTTGCAGAATATTTTTATCTCAATAAAATTCAGTGCATTTAATGCTACACTCAGACCAAATTCCAAATCTTCCAACCGGGCATATTTTTTATCATACTGGATATCTGCATATCAGATTTTGGAGATTATTTCCAGCTACTCCATCCCAGAAAATCCGGAGCATTTAATGCTCAAATATGCTGTGTCTAACAACTAGTTATCTGAAGACTCATTTAAAGCTGTGGAGAGCAGAAAATTGACATAACTTATGTGAAAGAACTACACAGATTTCTTTGAGAGCATTTTTGAATTTATTATTCAGCAGACTTGATGGAAAATATGAGAAAGACTTAATGAGAGAATTTATTCTACTACTCCGCTACACATTCAAGAGAGCAATAAATTTTATCATCTGCTCAATCATTGAAGAAGAAGACTTGTGCCTACTTCAACATCATTTATTGAAATCTGATTCAAGAAGGACAAACTCAGATTACAAATTGTATTTTAAGGAGTTTCAGTATTTTACCTTGTAGTGCAAAAATTCAGATTTGTTGTGAAGCTTTGTTGAAGCTTCGGTTTGTACCGGTGATTGGTTCCTACCCGCAAGTGGACCACGGGGTTTGAATCTCGGAGTTAGCTTGCAAACAATTGTACGCGGTGGTTTGATCCTACCCGCAAGTGGATCAGGTTTAGTGAAGCGCAAAGGAGACGGGGGCTCTAAGCTCGTGGATGTAGGCCGGGATTTGGCTGAACCACGTTAAATTTCGGTGTCATTTATTTTCCGCACTTTTATTTATTTATTTGCACATGCTTGCTTGAGTTAATATTTTCAGCACACTATCTTGCAAATAAATTAATTCTGAAATTTGACTTAATTAATTTTTAAGGTTAAAATATTTATTTTTGAATTAAATAATTAATTTCAGAATATCATTTAATATTAAATACGAAAATTAATTTAATATTTCTAGAGTGTTAAAATCTGCATTTCTAGTTGCTTAAATTAGTTAGTTGCATTTATTTGATATTGTTGGATTTATTCTTTATAGTTTTATTAATCTGAAATTTGTTAAAGTGATTTAAATTTAATATTTTTCTAAAATCTTAATTTGACTTAAAGTTTGTAAAAACTCAATTCACCCCCCCTCTTGAGTATAATCTGGGCAACACCCGCCCAAGTGCTCGGCATGCTCCTCCTCGGAGTGTGAATATATCAAAATGTCATTTATGAAGATGATGACAGACTGATCCAAGAACTCTCTGAATACTCGATTCATTAAGTCCATGAATACGGCTGGAGCATTTGTGAGACCAAATGGCATCACTCTGAACTCGTAAGACCCATATCTCGTCAAGAAGGCAGTCTTTGAAACATCCTGCTCTCTAATACGTAGCTGATGGTACCCCGACCTCAGATCTATCTTCGAAAAGAAAGTCGCTCCCCTCAGTTGGTCGAACATATCATCGATTTGAGGCAACGGATACTTATTTCGTATCGTGACCTTGTTCAACTCCCGGTAGTCCACACACAACCTCAGTGAACCATTTCTCTTCTTCACAAACAGAACTGGAGCGCCCCAAGGTGAGGTAATCCTACGAATGAAGCCCTGACCTAACAGCTGCACTATCTGATCTCGTAACTCTCACATCTCCACCGGAGCCATACGGTATGGAGCGCGTGCTATAGGTCTAGTATCTGGTAATAAATCTATAACAAAGTCTATCTCTCGACTGGGGGGTAGGCCTGGTATTTCCCGAAACACATCGGAATACTCACGAACAACTGGAATCGAGTCTAACGGAATCACAACCTCCTTAGAGGTATCCTCCTCTATATAATACAAATGAGCGGTCGAACCTCCCTCTGGGCGAGGCATCGCCACTACAAACATCTCTTGCCCTGGAATGGAAAAAACAATGCTCCCACCGAAGCAATCAATCATGGCTCTATAAGCTGCCAGCCAATCCATACCAATAATAACATCATGCTCATGCATATCTAAGACTAACATATCCGCAGGTAACACAAAACTACCAATCTCTACCCCCACTCCTCGGCATATAAAGAAGATAAGCGAACCATTCCCCAGTGGTGAGTCTACCTATGTTACAGTGCTCTCTACTGTGGTTAATAACCCTAAGGTCTTCGCATAATATGTAGCTATAAAATAATGCGTTGTCCCAGTAACAAACAAAATTCGACCCAAAGTTTCATGGATAGAAAACATACCCCAAATCGCGGGTGGTGCCCGTGGGGCGGCTGCCTGGTGGACATTATAGATATGTATGTACTGTAACTGCCCCTGCTGCACTGGAGCTACTGGAAAGGTTGGTAGGGCTGGTACCTGAGCTGGTGCTGGGAGAGAGACTGAAAAAAGTGGCCCTTGTGGATCATTACGGGCACCCTGCTGTTGTGGGGCCCTATCTCCCTCTGAAAAATCCTGGCGCCTACGACCGTGCTTACCACACCCAAAACATCGGCCTCCGAAGTTACTCCCCCTCCGACCCTGCTGCTGTCGGTGTCGGCCTTGCTGACTTGGAACTTTATTCCTCTTTCGAAACTTCTTCACTTTACCACGTTGTTGACTAGACTCACTTTTTCCTTGGTCTTGCTGGCCTTGAGGGGAAATTTGCGGAAAAACTATGTCAGGGTGAGGACAATCCATCCACTTATGACCCCGCTGTACACATTTATAGCAAAGTTTCGAAATTCTCTGCTGGTCGAATTGTAGTTTATCCCCAGTCTGATTCGGACAAGATTTACGTTTGTGATCGTCCATTCCACAACTGAAACACCTCTTTGTGACTTCACTCGGACCTTGGCTTTGTTGACCCTGACTCTTTTGGGTTTCCCCGCACGATTTGTTACCCTCGTGGCTTTTATGGGCCTGAAGAGCTTGTTGTTGCGCTTTTTGTGTCTTCACACACTTGTTATTTCCAGTCATGACAGACTGATTGTACTCTCTAGATCTTTTGCCCCCCCATGAGCTGTGTGTTGCGTTCTTGATACTGCAAGACCGCAGTGGTAACTGCTTGTGCTACGATACCTGCTAACTCGGCGGTTGATATTTTCTCTGGGGATACCTGAGGTGTGAGTCGATCTTACTCGTTGACTCCCTTAACCATTCTATCTAGTTCTTCTTGACGGTCCATCTGAAAATTTAAATAAATTTGGATGAGTTCATCATTCAAATAAACAAATCGCAGAAGCACGAATTCCCAATGTATAGAGATGAACACAACATTCCTAGTATTTAGGGCTCTATATCAAAGAAAGCAATGCTGAAAGCATAATAGGCCGTACAGATCCTAAAGGACACTAGAAACTGATGCTCTGATACCACCTGTGACACCCCGCCTAATTAAATATCGGGCGATCACTCCTTTATTAAATTAAAATCAAGGTGAACACTTGGTTCATTCTTAGCATCACTGTCGTAAAAATAAACTTTTCCAAATTAACACCTTAATTAATTAAGCTAAGTGTGAAAACCATTTTTAACCTTTCTAACCAAATTGTATTTTTAAAGAAAACTTATTTATTTAATTATTAACCACATTTTCAATAAGTAAGAATCATACAACAATTATCCTGGAACATAATCCAATTACTTTAAACATTCAACATCCAAAATCCCAACATTTAAAACTTAATGTAAAACATACATGCTGAATAAATCCCAAAGTAACAATACTAGAAATAACTGAAGTACAAATGTCCCAACAAAACAGATAAATAGTGGAAAGGGCGACACATGCCCCAAAAACTGAGAATCATAGGAGTGGAATCAAGTAAATGAAATCGCCTAAGCAAGTGGCCTGCAACTCCCACCTAAGCTGCAGCACGTTCCTTTCAAGGGATCCTAAGCAAGACGCCCATGTGGCTGGGCACCTGTAGTACATACATATATATACAAGAGAGAGAGAGAGAGAAACGGGTCAGAGCCCGATAGTGTATATGATTTAAAAATTGTTTAGCAAGTATTTAAATTGATACAGGCCAATGCAACAACATATTAGTGCGACACTCTCTTGAGAAATTCTCACCTCTCTTCTAATGTGCACTCCTATCGCACTAACCTTCCTAATGGTTTATCTCATCATATAACACGCTATCTTTGTAATACCCCGTATGTTTATGCTATATTAATTTGGGGATTTATTAAATTTAATGTGAATGATTTATTTAATAAAAACCCAGAAATTAATTATGTTATAATTATTAACGTGACGAGAGTTAGTAATTATAGGAAATTGGTTTAATATTACTAATGAGAAAAGTATTATATTGTATTGGTTATATTGAATGTCATGAGTGAATTAAATGACGATTCCAGAAATTTAAGTCGGAACGTGCTCGTGTCACGTCGGGACTAATTTTGTTAAATAAAAAGTGAATATTTTATAAGTTGCCCGTATGGTCATTTTGAGTGCACCAACGCATCCGGTAGGGTCGAGATAGGCAGAAAAGTGTACCCGGGGGTGCAGTTTGGGTCTCGGGGCATTTTTAGGCCTAATTAGTACCCCGGGGGGGCATTTTAGTCATTTTACATAATTGGGTAATTAAACCCACGAATTTCAGCAACCTTTATCAGCCAACTAGGTTAGTCTTTTAGGGTTATAATATTCATAAAACAAGTGACGGCCATTGGAGAAGAGAGGAGAGAGCTCCAAGGCAATTCAAGGCCAAAAAGTCACCGGTTTGCACCGCCGCCACCACCACCGCGTAGATCGCGAGACGAGGAACGCAACCATACCAAAATCAGTCGTGAATCAGAATACCAAAAATCCCAGGCAAGTGTTTAACTTTCTATTTTCGTTGGTGCAATCTTCATATTAGTCTAGGAATTATTTGTGATGAAAACTATGGAAGAAAACCCAATTTATGATAGGAGAATCCATGTAGTATTGATTTATATGTTGATTCTGGAAACCCTTGCCATGTAGAGGAAATAAACTACGAAATTTTTATGATCATAAGAAATAAATTCTGGAGAAAGATTTGTTAGAAAACTGTTTAAGAAAATTCTAGGGTTCTTGATAATTGGATATAATTTTAGGTTGAAAATCCCTGTTTAAATGATGAATATGTACATGCCTTACGTTAGAATCATTTGGTATATTGTTATAATGTTAGTAGTAGAATTCTGGGACGATTGGAACTTGAAAATATGGATTTGGTGTAATTTTGGTGATGAAACCCGTAACTGCATTCTGCAGAATTTTTCCCAGACCTGCTTGATCGATCGATCGAGCCCAGAGCTTCGATCGATCGAAGGTTCGATCGATCGAGCCCCAGACCTCGATCGATCGACCCCTTCTGGCAGACTCTTATTTCCCTTGTTTACTTAGTTAAATTGAATTTATCGTGAAATAATTCTTGGTTATCCTTAATGAAATGTTTTGGGAGATAGGAAAGACCAGTAGGACATTTGAATAAGTGTTGGGAACTTTATTATAAGACGAGAATCTTGATTTTGGGATAATTATATAATGAACTATGAAACTACGTAATTCAAGTGAGAGAATGCGGCGAATAGCTACGATAGAGAATAGAGGTATACCTACTGAATTTTCATACTTGGAAGGATAGAGTCAACGAATGTCACGTATTAAGTGAGAAAATCCTTCGAGTTAAGGTTAGAGATGAAACCTTATACGTAATACTAATAATGTGAAATGTAGAATAAATGGTATAATTATGGGGGACGAGAAGAACCTATATTAATATGATAAAGTGGTATATTATATGATTGTGTGTACATATATTATATACTTGTGAAAATCATGCCCACGCTACTTGCTATCCCTGAGGTTACCGCGCTGGGACAAGTCTTATCTCGATGGGACTTTTATGGGGGATATTGACTTGTACCCTAGAAGATAGATATCCTTGGTACAGGCTATCGATGTGATAGTTCAGACGGTCCAAAGAGACGCAGGCATGTGCCATCCTCTTAGAGACTTGGAATCTATGCTTCGCCTCAATATTGTTTGTGTATTCATGTTAATACAATTCGAGAGTGATTCCGATTGTATTCCCCTTAATATGAGTGATATGGAGTTCTGGATAGTAGAGTATGCACGCAACATAGTTTTATGAGGGGTGCTGTTATTTTATATATATTATACGAGTAGTTAATACATATATATGAGATTTTGAAATTTGAAACTGCCTACTGTGATTTGATAAGTAGGACTTGGTTGATGACTCAGATAATGAATACTTGTTTCGTGAAAGTATAATATGTTACTGAGAAACTTTATAAATTAATAAAAGCTAAAACGAGAGTTGTGTTGCTAATCTGGAAGTATTCTTTTAAAAAAAAAATATTGTCCGGTTTTGAAATCTTATGAGTAAGTTAAGATACGCTAAATTGTTGGAAAAGGTTAGTATAATAAAATTGTTAAGAAACTATTGGGAAGGTTAGTGCGATAGGTGTGCACATTAGAAGAGAGGTGAGTATTTCTCAAGAGAGTGACGCATTAATATGTTGTTTCATTGACCTGTATCAATTTAAATACTTACTAAACGTATTTTAAAATCAAACACACTTTCGGGCTCTGACCCGTTTCTTTTTCTCTCTCTCTCTTGTATATATATGTATATATTTCAGGTGCCCAGCCACAGGGGCGTCTTGCTTAGGATCCCTTGAGAGGAACATGCTGCAGCTTAGGTTGGAGTTGCAGGTCACTTGCGTAGACGGCTTCTTTTATTGACTCCACTTCTAGTATTCTCATTTATTGGGCATGTGTCGCCCTTTCCATTATTTCATTGTTGTTGGGACATTTATATTTCAGTTGTTTCCAGTATTCTTACTATGGGTTTTATTCAGTTTGTATTGGTGACTTTAGTCTTCATATGTGGACATTCGATTGACGAATGTATTATATTAATTGGATTTGTGTTCCAGGTTTATTGTGGTGTGATTATTAATTGTAGAATGTTGTTAATAAAACAAATGTTTTTTCTTTAAATAAAATTTGGAAGGTATGTATAAAAATGGTTTTGACACTTAGCTTAATTATTTAGGGTGTTAAATTGGAAAATGTATTTTTATCGACAGTGATGCTGAGAATGAACCAACTGTTTACCTTGATTTAATTTAATAAAGGAGTGATCGCCCGGTATTTAATTAGGTCGGGTGTCACAGGTGGTATCAGAGCATCAGGTTCTAGAGTCCTTTAGGATCTGTGCGGCCTATTATGTTTCAGCGTTGCTTTCTTTGATATAGAGCCCTAATACTAGGAATGTTGTGTCTATCTCTATACATTGGAATTTCGTACTTCTGCGATTCGATTATTTGAATGATGAACTCATCCAAATTTACTTAAATTTTTAGATGGATCGTCAAGAAGAACTAGCTAAGACGGTTAGGGGAGTCAACGAGTAAGATCGACTCACACCTCAGGTATCCCAGGGAGAATATAAACCGCCGAGTTAGCGGGTATCATGGCACAAGTAGTTACCACTGCAGTACTACAATACCAAGAACGCATCCTACAACTTAAAGGAGGCAAAAGACCTAGAGAGTTTACCCAAATGCATGTGACTAACATTGAGAATTGTGCGAAGGCACCGAATCTGCGACAACAAAACAATCAAGATCGAGTCAGTTTCAGAGGTAACGAGATTTATGTTCAGGGACAAAAGTGTCAGGGCCAAAGAAGTCAGGTTCATGATGAAATCACCAAGAGGTGTTTCGATTGTGGAATGGATGGTCACAAACGTAAATCTTTCCCGAATCAGACTGGGGATCAACTACAATCTGACCAGCAAATAATTTCGAAACTCTGCTATAAATGTGCGCAACCGGGTCACAAGTGGATGGATTGTCCCTGCCCTGACATAGCTTTTCCGCAAATTTCCCTTCAAGGCCAGCAAGACCAGGGGAAAAGCGAGACTACTCAACACCGTAATAAAGTGAAACAGTTTCAAGGGAGGTGCTTCCAATGTGGCAGTAATGGCCATAGGCGTCAGGATTGCCTAGAGAAGAATAGGGCCCCCCGACAGGAATGTGCTAACAACAAACCGCAGAAGCCAGCTCCGCCACCCTTTCCAACAACCTCAGTTCAGCAGAGAAAGCTACAGGGCGGACGTGTCTATACCTCCCCACAGGCAATATCTCCGCAGGCGTCCCCCGCGATTGAGGGTATGTCTTTCTATCCATGTTACTAAGAGTCGAGTTTTGTTTAATACTGGGGCAACGCACTATTTTTATAGCTACTTATTTTGCAAAAGCCTTAGGGTTATTAACCACCGTAGAGAGCACTGTAATGTGAGTAGACTCGCCACTGGAGAATGGTTTACTATTCTTTATATGCCGGGAAGTGGGGATAGAGATTTGGTAGCTTGGTATTACCTGCAGACATGTTAGTCTTAGACATTCACGAGCATGATGTGATTATTAGTGTGGATTGGCTCGCTGCTTATAGAGCCATGATTGATTGCTTCAGTGGGAGCATTGTCTTTGCCATTTCGGGGCAAGAGATGTTTGTAGTGGCGATGCCTCGCCCAGAGGGAGGTTCGACCGCTCATTTGTATTACATAGAGGAGGATACCTCTAAGGAGGTTGTGATTCCCTTAGATTCGATCCCTGTTGACAGGGAGTATTCCGATGTGTTTCAGGAGATACCAGGCCTACCGCCCAGTCGTGAGATAGACTTTGTTATAGATTTATTGCCAGATACGAGACCTATAGCACGCGCACCGTACCGTATGGCTCTGGCAGAGATGCGAGAGCTACGAGATCAGATAGAGCAGCTGTTAGGTCAGGTCTTCATTCGCAGGAGTACCTCACCTTGGGGCGCTCCAGTTTTAATTATGAAGAAGAGAGATGGTTCACTGAGATTGTGTGTGGACTACCGGGAACTGAACAAGGTCACGATACGGAATAAGTATCCGTTGCCTCGAATTGATGGCCTGTTCGACTAGTTGAGGGGAGCAACTTTCTTTTCGAAGATAGATCTGAGGTCGGGGTACCATCAGTTACGTATTAGAGAGAAGGATGTTTCAAAGACTGCCTTCTTATCGAGATATGGGTCCTATGAGTTCAGGGTGATGCTGTTCGGACTCACAAATGCCCCAGACATTTTCATGGACTTGATGAACCCAGTATTCAGAGAGTTCTTGGATTAGTTTGTCATCGTCTTCATAGATGACATCTTGATATATTCACACTCCGAGGAGGAGCATGCCGAGCACTTGAGGCAGGTTCTTCAGACTCTACGTGAGCATCAGTTGTATGCTAAGTATAAGAAGTGTGGATTCTGGTTGCGAGAAGTACAGTTCTTGGGCCATGTTGTTTCTGAGCAGGGGATAGCAGTTGACCCGAGCAAAGTGTCAGCGGAGAGGGAGTGGGGACAGCCCACGACACCGACGAAAGTGCGTAGTTTCTTGGGGTTAGCTGGTTACTATAGGAGATTCATTCAGGGATTATCCAAAATAGCGGGTCCATTGACCAATCTGACTCGCAAGGGGGTACCATATGTTTGGGATGACGCTTGTCAGTTGGCTTTCGACGAGTTGAAAGACAAGTTTACTTTAGCGCCAGTCCTTGCTTTACCAAAACCGGGTGTGGAGTACCTGGTTTACACCGATGCGCCTTTACGGGGACTTGGAGGAGTACTCCAGCAGGAGGAGAAGGCTATAGCTTTTGCTTCCCGCAAGCTTAAGCCGCATGAGAAGGATTACCCCACCCACGACCTAGATCTAGCAGCGGTCGTCTTTGCATTGAGGATATAGAGGCACTATTTATTGGGGGAGAAATTCCATTTGTTCACAGACCACAAGTCACTGCAGTACCTGTTCACTCAGCGAGAGCTGAATATGCGTCAGCACAGGTGGTTAGAGTTTGTGAAAGACTACCAGTTTGACATACAATATCATCCGGGAAAGGCCAACGTAGTTGCTGATGCGTTGAGTCGTAGACCGGTAGACGAGGTAGCGGATGTCTGGAAAGCAAAGTGGAAGGAGTTAGGCCACCAGGACGCAGTAGCATGTTCTTTCATATCCGTGATGTCAGTTACACCCGAGATTTTTACGAGGGTGATACAGGCACATAACACATACCCGTTTTGCCAGGAGAAAATTGTGCGACTTCTAGCCGAGGGTGCTGAGTCCTATTCTGTTAGTTCTGATGGAGGTTTGTGGTTTAATGGGAGATTGGTGGTTCCAGAAGGAGCAGAATTACGTCATGCAGTGATGACTCATTCCCATGGGTCTCGATTTGCATTACATCCTGGAGGAGATAAGATGTACCAGGATATGAGGAGGCAATACTGGTGGAGTGGGATGAAGAAGGACATTGCTGAGTTCGTGTCCAAGTGTTTTACCTGCCAGCTGGTAAAGGTAGACCATCAGAAACCGTCAGGATTGCTTCAGCCATTGTAAGTACCCGTGTGGAAGTGGGAGAGTATTTCCATGGATTTTTTTACAGGGTTGCCTACATCACAACGGGGCCACGATTCTATCTGGGTGATTGTAGACCGTTTGACCAAGGTGGCTAATTTTCTGCCAATGCGGACAGATTATACCACGGGTTAGTATGCTCAGTTGTTCATCGCGGAGATTGTCAGATTACATGGGGTGCCCCTGAATATTGTGTCAGATAGGGACAAGAATTTCATCTCACGTTTTTGGGAAAGCTTTCAGGAGGCTATGGGTACTGAGTTGAGGTTGAGATCAGCTTACCACCCACAGATAGACGGACAGACAGAGTGTACTAATCAGATATTAGAGGATATGCTATGCATATGTGTTCTCGATTTTGGAGGAGGATGGGAGCCACATCTTCCACTGGTAGAGTTTGCTTATAATAACTCTTATCAATTTACGATTGGTATGGCTCCATTTGAGGAGTGTATGGCAGGCCTTGTCGTTCTCCAACTTGTTGGCTCGAGGTGGGTGATAACAAGTTGCTAGGACCAGAAGTGATTCAGGAGACCTCCGCGAGGATTGAGATAATCAGGAGTCGTATTCGGGTAGCCCAGGACAGGCAGAAGAGCTACGCCGATGCGAAACGGTTCTTCCGAGAGTTTAATGTGGGAGACCAAGTGTTATTGCGTGTATCTCCTATAAAGGGGGGGATGAGGTTCGGGAAGAAGGGGAAGTTGGCTCCGAGGTACGTGGGACCATTTCCCATCATCGAGAGAATTGGGCCGGTTACATACAGGTTAGGATTGCCAGAACATTTACATCGCATCCACGATGTATTCCACATCTCGTCGTTGAGACGATATCTACGGGATGATATGGCCCATACTCACATTGCGATAGATGAGATAGACTTACAGTCTGATAGCTCTTACTAGGAGAGACAAGTGGCTATTCTAGACTATAGTGAGAGGAGATTGAGGTCGAAAATAGTTCCACTTATGCGAGTCCAGTGGGAACATCATAATGTGGAGGAATCCACTTGGGAGCGTGAGGCAGATATCCTCGAGAGATATCCAGAGTTGTTTTTACCAGGTATGCCTTATTTTCCGAATTTCGGGACGAAATTCCGTTATTAGGGGGGAAGTATGTAATACCCCGTATTTTTATGCTATATTAATTTGGGGATTTATTAAATTTAATGTGAATGATTTATTTAATAAAAACCCGGAAATTAATTATGTTATAATTATTAACGTGACGAGAGTTAGTAATTATGGGAAATTGGTTGAATATTACTAATGAGCAATGTATTATATTGTATTGGTTATATTGAATGTCATGAGTGAATTAAATGATGATTCCGGAAATTTAAGTTGGAACGTGCTCGTGTCACGTCGGGACTAATTTTGTTAAATAAAAAGTGAATATTTTATAAGTTGCCCATATGGTCGTTTTGAGTGCGTCAACGTGTCCGTTAGGGTCGAGATAGTCAGAAAAGTGTACCCGGGGGTGCAGTTTGGGTCTCGGGGCATTTTTAGGCCTAATTAGTACCCCGGGAGGGCATTTTGGTCATTTTACATAATTAGGTAATTAAACTCACGAATTGCAGCAACCTTTATCAGTCAACTAGGTTAGTCTTTTAGGGTTATAATATTCATAAAACAAGTGACGGCCATTAGAGAAGAGAGGAGAGAGCTCCAAGGCAATTCAAGGCCAAAAAGTCACCGGTTTGCACCGCCGCCACCACCACCGCGTAGATCGCGAGACGAGGAACGCAGCCATACCAAAATCAGCCGTGAATCAGAATACCAAAAATCCCAGGCAAGTGTTTAACTTGCTATTTTCATTGGTTCAATCTTCATATTAGTCTAGGAATGATTTGTGATGAAAACTATGGAAGAAAACCCAATTTATGATAGGAGAATCCATGTAGTATTGATTTATATGTTGATTCCGGAAACCCTTGCCATGTAGAGGAAATAAACCACGAAATTTTGATGATCATAAGAAATAAATTCTGGAGAAAGATTTGTTAGAAAACTGTTTAAGAAAATTCTAGGGTTCTTGATAATTCGATATAATTTTAGGTTGAAAATCCCTGTTTAAATGATGAGTATGTACATGCCTTACGTTAGAATCATCTGGTATATTGTTATAATGTTAGTAGTAGAATTCTGGGATGATTGGAACTTGAAAATATGGATTTGGTGTAATTTTGGTGATGAAACCCGTAACTGCATTCGGCAGAATTTTTCCCAGACCTGCTTGATCGATCGATCGAGCCCCAGACCTAGATCGATCGACCCCTTCTGGAAGACTCTTATTTCCCTTGTTTACTTAGTTAAATTGAATTTATCGTGAAATAATTCTTGGGTATCCTTAATGAAATGTTTTGGGAGATAGGAAAGACCAGTATGACATTTGAATAAGTGTTGGGAACTTTATTATAAGACAAGAATCTTGATTTTGGGATAATTATATAATGAACTATGAAACTACGTAATTCAAGTGAGAGAATGCGGCGAATAGCTACGATAGAGAATAGAGGTATACCTACTGAATTTTCCTACTTGGAAGGATAGAGTCAACGAATGTCACGTATTAAGTGAGAAAACCCTTCGAGTTAAGGTTAGAGATGAAACCTTATACGTAATACTAATAATGTGAAATGTAGAATAAATGGTATAATTATGGGGGACGAGAAGAACCTATATTAATATGATAAAGTGGTATATTATATGATTGTGTGTACATATATTATATACTTGTGAAAATCATGCCCACGCTACTTGCTATCCCTGAGGTTACCGCGCTGGGACAAGTCTTATCTCGATGGGACCTTTATGGTGGATATTGACTTGTACCCTAGAAGATAAATATCCTTGGTACAAGCTATCGATGTGATAGTTCAGACGGTCCTAAGAGACGCAGGCATGTGCCATCCTCTTAGAGACTTGGAATCTATGCTTCGCCTCAATATTGTTTGTGTATTCATGTTAATACAATTCGAGAGTGATTCCGATTGTATTCCCCTTAATATGAGTGATATGGGGTTCTGGATAGTAGAGTATGCACGCACCATAGTTTTATGAGGGGTGCTATTATTTTATATATATTATACGAGTAGTTAATACATATATATGAGATTTTGAAATTTGAAACTGCCTACTGTGATTTGATAAGTAGGACTTGGTTGATGACTCAGATAGTGAATCTTGTTTCGTGAAAGTATAATATGTTACTGAGAAACTTTATAAATTAATAAAAGCTAAAACGAGAGTTGTGTTGCTAATCTGGAAGTATTCTTTTTAAAAAAAAAAAATATTGTTCGGTTTTGAAATCTTATGAGTAAGTTAAGATACGCTAAATTGTGGAAAAGGTTAGTATAATAAAATTGTTAAGAAACTTTTGGGAAGGTTAGTGAGATAGGTGTGCACATTAGAAGAGAGGTGAGTATTTCTCAAGAGAGTGACACACTAATATGTGGTTGCATTAGCCTGTATCAATTTAAATACTTGCTAAACGTATTTTAAAATCAAACACACTTTCGGGCTCTGACCCGTTTCTTTTTCTCTCTCTCTCTTGTATATATATATATATGTATATATTTCAGGTGCCCAACCACAGGGGCGTCTTGATTAGGATCCCTTGAGAGGAACACGCTGCAGCTTAGTTGGGAGTTGCAGGTCACTTGCGTAGACGGCTTCTTTTATTGACTCCACTTCTAGTATTCTCATTTATTGGGCATGTGTCGCCCTTTCCATTATTTCATTGTTGTTGGGACATTTATATTTCAGTTGTTTCCAGTATTCTTACTATGGGTTTTATTCAGTTTGTATTGGTGACTTTAGTCTTCATATGTGGACATTCGATTGACGAATGTATTATATTAATTGGACTTTGTGTTCCAGGTTTATTGTGGTGTGATTCTTAATTGTAGAATGTTGTTAATAAAACAAATGTTTTTTCTTTAAATAAAATTTGGAAGGTATGTATAAAAATGGTTTTGACACTTAGCTTAATTATTTAGGGTGTTAAATTGGAAAATGTATTTTTATCGACAGTGATGCTGGGAATGAACCAACTATTTACCTTGATTTAATTTATTAAAGGAGTGATCACCCGGTATTTAATTAGGCGGGGTGTCACATCTTTCCCCAATGATTTAACTTATCTTAGGTTATTCGCAGGATTCAAAATTTAACGATATAATTGTTTGAAAAGAATATTTCAATTAATAACCAAAGTTCTCATTTTAACTTTATTAGTCAATAAAGTTTTTCCAGTGTCATATTATACTTTATCAAAACAAGTATTTACAATTTGAGTCATCAACCATATCCTACATATCAATTCACAGTATGTAGTTCCAAATTTTAGAATTTCATATGTATATTAACTACTCGTATAATATTTATATTATAACAGCACCCCAAATAAACTATGGTGCGGGCATACTCTACTATCCAAAGCCCCATATCACTCATATTAAGGGGAATACATTCGAAATCACTCTCGAATTGTATTAACATACATACACAAACAATATTGAGGTGAAGTATAGATTCCAAGTCTCTAAGAGGATGGCACATGCCTGTGTCTCTTAGGACCGTCTGAACTATCACAGTGATAGCCTGTACCAAGGATATCTATCTTCTAGGGTACAGGTCAATATCCCCCATAAAGGTCCCATCGAGATAAGACTGTCCCAGCGCGGGAACCTCAGGGATAGTAAGTAGCGTGGGCATGATTTTCACACATAAATAGTACATGCATACACAATCATATAACTATAGTAATATTACCATAACAATATTAGGTATATCTCAACTCCCATAGTTACGACATTTATCCTTATTTTCACATTATTGGTATCTCGTATAAGGGTTCGTCTCTAACCTTAACTCGAAGGATTCTTCCATTTTATTACGTAACTCACATGGACTCTATCTTCCCAAGAATAAAATTCAGTAGCTGTCCTTTTTATATTCCAACGTAACCCTCTTATGTATCTCCCCCTTTAATACATAAATTCATCGAACCTTAAGTAATTATCCCCAAAAATACAATTCTTGTCTCATATTAAAACTCCCAAAATTATTCATATGTCCTACTGATCTTCCCTATCTCCCAAAACACTTTATTAAGGATGTCCAAGAATTATTTCACGATAAATTGAATTTAACTCATTTAAAAAGGGAAATAGGAGTCTGCCAGGAGGGGTCGATCGATCGAGGTCTGGGGCTCGATCGATCTAACCTTCGATCGATCGAAGCTCTGAGCTCGATCGATCGATCAAGCAGGTCTGCGAAAACTGAAATTCTGCAGTTACGAGTTTCATCTCCTAACTTCAACAATTTCCATATTTTCTAAACCCAATCATCCCAGAATTGATACTACTAACCTTATATCATCATATTAGGTATTTTCAACGTAAAGCATGTGGATTTTAGTCATTTAATCATGGATTAACAGCCCAAGATCTATACAATTATCAAGAACCCTAGAAATTTCTTAATCATTGTTCTAATCTATTTTTCCCAAAATTTCCTTCTAATACAACATTAAAATTTCGTGGATTATTCTTCTACATCACCAATAATTTCCAGAATAAGGTTTAAGTCATCACTACATGCAAATTCCTATCACAATTTAGGTTTTCTTCAATGTAATTCATACCTAATCATTCTTAAACTAATATGAAGGATGCACCAACGAAATAAGCAAGATAAACACTTGCCTGAGATTTTTGGTGTTTTGATTTGCAGATTATTTTGGTGTGGTTGCTAGCCCGTTGCGCGATCTACGCGTTGGTGGTGGTGGCGATGCAAACGAATGGATTTTGGGCCTTGAATTTGCCTTGAGAGCTCTCTCCTTCCTCTCCTATGGCCGTTCTTGTGTTTGTGTTTTCTAACCCTAGATGACTAACCTAAATGGCTGATATAGATTACTGATTTTCGTGGGTTTAATTACCCATAATTGCGAAATGTCCAAAACGCCCTCCCGGGGTACTAATTAGGCCTAAAAACGCCCCGAGACCCAAACTAAACCCCAGGGTACACTTTTCTAACTATCTCGACCCTTCCGGACGCGGTGGCGCACTCAAAACGACCATACAAACGACTTATAAAATATTCACTTTTATTTATCAAAGTTTAGTCCCGACGCGACACGGGCGCGTCCCGACTCAAATTTCCAAAATTTTCATTTTATTCACTCGTGACATTCAATATAACCAATATTACATATTACTTTGCTCATTAGTAATATTCAATAAATTTCCCACAATTACTAACTCTCGTCACGTTAATAATTATAGCATAATTAATTTCCGGATTTTTATTAAATAATTAACTTACATTAAATTTAATAAATCCCCAAATTAATATAGCATAAAAATACGGGGTATTACATGTAACAATTTACAATGGTGCTTTCTCTATTCATAAGTTTGGAAGACATTTAGCGGTTCAGATGAAAGCCAACAAGGCTAGAGATGGAGGGATGCGATCATTTTTTATGCATTTTCCTCTTTTGCCCTTTTATTTTTGGTTTCCCCCTCTTTTTTAAGACTTGATTTCCTTTCCCCTTCTTACTCAAAATTCAAAAACGTTGGTAAAATAGGAAATTACACCTTTGGTCCCTAGACAACAAAGAAATACATAAACACTACACCCCGTTCTCCTCTCTCGATCGATTCTCAACTCTCTCTCCTCTCTCTCTCTCTCTCTCAAATCAGTAGGTTACTCTCTTTTCCCTCCCTTTCTCTCGAACTCGATCGATCATATGGATTTCAGACTCCTCCTACATCTAATCTCCCTCACGCACACACATACACACACACACACACACACACTCTCACTAAATTTCTTCATCTCCTACAATACATACGCGCATACGTGGGATTTAGGGCTTTGAAAACATATCTGAGAACATGGGGAGATTAGGATTTAATTTGGGTTTATTTTAAGGCTTTGTTCATTTTGATTTTGATTTCGATTAAGATCTATTTCGATTTTATTTATTTTGTTTTATATCTGTTCACATGTATGCTTATGTGTTGGGATTTAATTATTTTTTGTGTGTTTTGTTGATTATTTTTTCGTTTACAGGTTACTGATTATACTTGGAACAACATAAACATGTATACTCATATTCTTCTCTTTATTATGTGTCTATTTATAGATTTTATGTTTTTTCCATGTAGTGATGGGAAGTTTTATGCATTTTAGGTAATATTTTTAGTGCTAAAATGCATGTTTTAGGTTTTGGCAGTTCAAAAATTAGCGAAAAAGTTTATTTGATAAGGGTTCACTTAGATGCAGTGGTGGGTTAGGTTTCAATATAGAGCGATTAGTTTTAATTAGGGTTTTCGGTGAATGAAAAGTTTCAAGTTATTATTTTTCTTCTTTTTCGTCATCCTCATTTTATTTTCGTTCTCACGTGACATATTTTAGTGTTCTCAAGTTGTTCTATACTAGAATACATTGAAGGTCATTATACTTTTGCAAAGTTTTTCTTTTATTTTTTGTGTGGTATTTATATTGGGTCAATTATTAAATAGTCCCTACTATAAATATATAGTTTTTCTTTTGGTATATGTCCCATTTATATTTGTTAGTAATGATATTCCTTGGTCTAGATATGGTCCCAAAGTCTAGATATGGTCCCAATTTTCACTGACCGGGCTATACTCTGTTTACTTACTGAATATACTTTTTTATTTGATTGATATCTTATGTTTTATTTTTTTTAACTAAAGAGAACCATGTGGTTATTGAACATTCGTAGGTGTTCAACACTTTAATTGGTTATTTTATTTAACTTGAATCATTGGTTTTGATTTGATTTGATTTTGTAGATATTACATTCAGACTCAATGGTTTCAAAAATATGCGACTTCCATTGTTTAGGGTTTAAAATTAGGGCTTTTAGTAACTGTTGTAAAGTTTAGAATTAAATTTTTGTTTTGTAATTTTAATTAGGTATACTCTCTCTCTCTCTCTCTCTCTCTCTCTCTCTCTCTCTCTAAAATAGATGTTTTCACTTTAGGGTGTTTGGTTTCATATTTTTAGATGTATATTTTTGTTAATTTTGATTTTACATGTACCATTTGGGTTTTAAATATGGTAGTTTTTCGATTTAGGTTGTTATGACTTTATTATCTAGATTCTTTTTTCACTAGACTTGGGTTATTCATCCATATATAGAGAAGCTATGCATATTCAGATATGGGAACAAGTCGATGTTGGTTCCAAAACCATTATACATTTTGTATAGAGAAGCTATGTAATTATTTACTTTTACAAAATTTCAAAAGGTCATTTTTTTAGTTTACTTGTAATTCCTGATTACCTCCTCTTATTAATCATATGTATTATATGTGGAACCAAAAAATATTTTTCATAAAGAAAGGTATTTGAGGATCATTTGAGTCCTTTTGTGTTCCACAATTGTTCATCTACTTGATTTACATCAGTTTATAAGTTATTTGTCTTCATGATAAGTGTTACTTTTTCCATGTGAGTATTTTTATTATCAAGGTCTATCTCCCTCTATGGTGTGCCGTTTTAATCATATATTATGAAAGGTGGACTTACAAGAACATATGTATGCTCTTTATACGGAATAGAAGTGATCAATAGAGACTATATCCCATAGTACAACAAATTGTGATAAAATTAAAGAGACAAGGTATTTTATTGTGATTTTTGCACTGTCATGACCATACTCATAATTACCCTAAATCGGTCACATCGATGACATTGGAATCAAAACCACCTGATCTACAATCACATCTAGAATCTCCGGTGGCATCGAGGACACTGACCTGGAAATCACGGATGAATATATGTCTCTTATATGATAATACTTTTTCGCTTATGATGGTGTGAGAAATTTGAGGCTGATTAAATTTGTGCATATACTTTTGCAAGTCTATAAATGAGTTTACTGTTCAGTTAAAAAATTCTATTAATTATTTTTCTCTGTCAGTTTGGTTATAGGAATCGTGATGTGCATGTAAATTTGGAGCTTTAATAAGGTATTCCATGTACGTCCTTTGCCATATTCGATCACCAGTCAGACCATCGTTACGATGGACATTTTACCATCGATGGGTTATGTGAATAACAAGGTGTTAACGGTGCGTGCGACTGTATTTCTAGAAGATATACATTTTGGTATGTAACTTAAATTTTGACATTTTTTATTATATGTTGGTAATCCTTTTGATCATCTATAAGCCCAATCATTTGGGCCGATGGTAGTATCAAGATACTTCCTTTTCTTTATAATATTTGAAAATTTATATCTTTTCTTTGTTTTGGATTCCTATTTCTATGGTATTTTTTATATTACGAAGATATTCAATAAGAATCTAATTAATTACATTAGTTTATAGAGTTTAAAACTAGGGTCTTGATACTAGATTTGGGGTTGTAATTTTTGTTTTTATTTCACTTTCAATCAGGCTTTAAATTAACTCTCTGCACATTATTCATTCTATAAGTTTTTGAGTATTATTACTGCTTGGAGAGTAATGTTTACTCAAATGATAGCTGTTATTAGTGCTGCTTTTTATATTATTTGACTATATATCTATATCCTCTGCTATCTTCTTGGAGAGTAATGTTTATTCATTCTAGCCATTCACACACATTTTCTGGTATTGTTTACTCAAATTCCCAACATATATTTGTTACCAGTGATGCTTTTTATATTGTTCGACTATATATCTATATCCTCTGCTAGCTGTGTTGTTAACGTTGTTTTGATTTCCTTTAGCTGATTGCTTTGCGGATGGGAAGAATTTGAGAAGACTTCCCTCCATTTTACTCCGCTTCAGAGTTGCATTCAAATCATCATGGCTATTGTCAATCATATATTCCTTGAAGAAATTCGTAATAAATGACAAAACTATCCCTTTGCCCACGAGGTCATACTTGATCAGGGCTAGAACACGATATCAGAAGGTAGACCCGATAGCTTCTGGGAAGAAGCAAGTGCCGTGAAAATTTCTAGCTTCTTCCTTTCATTTTCCTCAAACAGCTCTAAACATTGGAGGAATACTCTTTTTGTAGATAACAGATGGTAAAATAGTGTTGAATTTTGGCTCATAGTCTATTATGGTGAAATACTATTTTATATCTACTAAATAGTATTTTTGTATTTAGATATTTGAGGTGATATTTCTTTGTTCGGTGGAATTTCAATAAAACATACAAAGTCCCATTTTAAATCTTAGATGTTGCGTAAACTTACTTATTCTTTGTTTGTGTCGGAGAGTATGGGATTTTCTTTAGCTAAGATTTAAAATGGGGCATTGGTTGTTCATATACCCAAATAGGGTTTTTTTTGTTTCAAATAAAAGTTATAATGGGGATTTGATGTTCTTCATATATCTATTCAGTTTTAATAAAAACATGCTCTGTGATAATGAACCCCCTTTTTAATGATTAGTTCCATTTTCACTTTCCTTTTTATGGTGGTTTTAATTAGTCAAATGTAGAGATAGACAAGACTATGGTTTATGTTATTTAAGTTTTATTTCTTTACCAATAGATAGGACTTGAGGTTTTTTGGAGTTAAGTTTTTCTAGGTCCAAGTCTGTTTTTATTCAGTTTTATTGGGTTCAAAGGAGCTCTGTTTGTTATATATTATTTATTGATTTTAAACCCTTACGAGATGAAAGTTTGGCTTGGATGACGCAAGATCATAAGACCGGACGACGAAGAAGATTGAAAGCAAAGTAAACGAAGACCTAGAGGGGAGGGCGCAATAGCGAAAGCTTGAAGAAGATGAGAAAATATGAAGAAACTTGAAATGACGGTATGGAAATGCTGCTCCAAGTGACCTTTTAAACATTTCTAATCATATTGCACGAGACCCGAAGCAGGCTGCCGCCAAAATCACGTAGAGAACTCCAAATCTTGGTAAGAGTTACACAATTTACAAGAGAGACATTAGGACAAATCATTTAAATTTATTGAGCCCAAATTGTGGCCTAACAACTTTAGGGGCAATTGTGGATACCTCGATTTGTCATTACGGGACCAGATGAGTAGCCCAATAGAAACGGCCCAAAGTCCGGGCTCCTTGCATCTCAACTGAATTCGGTTATGACTTAGTCTACTCCTTAAATCTCGTAAGGAGATATTCTAGGAGGAGAAGATGGATGTGGAGGAGTCCAACATAACCACTCCCCGAGAACAAACATGTACATAACAAACCCTAATTCTGAGTAAAAGGCACGCATTGTATTCTCTGTAAAACACTCCCGGGAGTATATAAAAATAATACTGAGAGCACCACCATGGACGTAGGCATTCTTACTGAACCACGTACATACTGTGTTGTGTGATTGGAATTTTTTATATTCTTTATTTCCTCTGGTGATTGCGTTTTCTCATTAATACGTGTTGAATTTAATTGTCACCACAATTGGCGTCGTCTGTGGGAAATGTTTGTCTTCCTTAAGAAATCCCTCACCAATAAAGAAGCTAGAATGTCTGATCACAGTAGCAATGCCCCTCAGGCAGGGGATATCTAAGAATAGCCTGCCCCTCATAGGATCAGATCTGAAGTTCGACGTTCAGATCAGAGGGCTCGCCTAGAGCGACAAGCCTCAGAGGAAAGTAAGGGACCAGCGAAGTCCACACAAATCTCCAGGTTGATCGATGCCTATGAGGCAAGGTTCCATGAGAAAGGAGAGACCGCTCGTAAGCAAGAGGCTAAAAATTCTCGCCTTAAAAGCAGATTAGACAGGATAGGGAAAGAACTCCATCGCAGCACTAGGCGACGTCCATACCGCACTCCTATCCCTCAGGCAAGCAAGTCTCCAAGCCGAGGAAGGACCCCAGATGCGAATACCAAAGAAGTCAGAAGCTCGAGTATGATGATGAATTTCTCGAGCAACAATGACCAGCTCGCTGTTATAGGAGCCCAACTCGAGGTGATGAGGATATACGAAATTTGGTCCGAAGAGAAATGGACCATCACCCAGCACATCGGGGTGCAAGATCAACCAGAGAGCTTGCTCGGCGAGCTCTCAGGACCCATATGAAATCCCCTTTCTCAAGGGAGATAAAAGAAGAAGAATCCACCAAGAAGTTCACAATCCCGAGATTCAAGATCTATGACGAAAAAACTGACCCCATCAATCACGTTAGGCAGTATAGGCAGTCAATGACTCTCTAAAGCCACAGAGATGCACTGATGTGCCTGATATTTCCCTCAAGCCTCCATGATGTGGCCCAGAAATGGTTCAAAAGGCTCACACACAGGTACATTAAGAGCTTTGAATCCCTGTCCGAGCTCTTCACAGCTCGCTTCATTACCAGCAACTCCCTTCTGAAGAGGATAAATACTTTGCTAATAATAAAGAAGACGCCCCAGATTAGCCTGTGAGACTATGCAAAGAGATACTAGGAGGTGTTCAATGAGGTCGAGGACTGCTCAGATCAGGTAGCAGTAGCCTCTTTCAAGATTGGCCTACCTAGCTCTTACCTTCTATACCAATCCCTGGCGAAGAAGGAGGCCACAACTATAGATGACTTGATGGCTCGCATCGAGAAATACACCAAAGTAGAGGATGTGACCCACCTCAGTACAGGGGAGAACGACCAAACTAAGCTCACTGCCAAAGGAAAGGACAAGGATAAGAACCAGAAGAAAGGGGGTAAGAATGGGGGCAAGAATGGCTCTAAGAACGGAGGCAGGAACGATGCTTTGAAAGAATTTTAGGTAGTGAACACTGTCTTCAAATAACCAATCTATAAGATCCTGGAGAAGATCAAAGACTAGCCATTTGTTAAGTGGACTAGAAAGATGGGAGGATATCCCTCAAAGAGAAACAATGCGCTGAGATGCGCTTTTCACAAGGAGGACATAAGACTGAGCATTACAAGGCTCTTAAGTCTCACCTCAAAGAACTGGCCCAGACTGGGAACCTGAATGAGTTTGTGGAAAAGAAGGTAGAGAAAGTCAATACCAATGGAGAAATGAGACTCGAAAGTGTACTCGAAGACGATGCTGGTCATGAATTTATAGTTATTCATGGGGCGTCTGATATGAAGCAGATTCAAGGGAATTCATCCCGGATGGAAGTGAAAAAACTTAATGTAGTAATGCAACTTTTCAGATCGATCCAGCGAAGACACAATCAGGAAAGAGCCGGTGAGCAGATGACATCGACTATAACAAACATATCGTGTTTATATATAAAGATCTGGTGGGGGTAAGAACCGCACATCATGATGCCTTGATCATTACGCTCAGGATAGCCAACTATGACATCGACAAGTTGCTTGTCTACCCGGGAAGCTCATCCGAGGTAATGTATCTCAACCTATTCAGGAAATTAAAGTTAAGCATTGCCAACTTTAAGGAAGCCACTGTCCCTCTAGTTGGCTTCGCTGGAAAAGTGACTATTCCATTGGGAAATATCGTGCTTCCGGTAAGGGCAGAAAGTGTCTTCAAGATGATCGAGTTTCTAGTGGTCGACATCGACTCGCCATATCAAGCTATCCACGATAGGGGGTGGATACATGAAATGAAGGCAGTCCCTTCGACCTACCGTCATACACTCAAGTACGTGACTAAGCGAGGAGTAATGGAGATTCATGGAGATCAGGCGATGGCAAGAAGGTGCTTCATAGTAGCCATTCGCCCGAAACCAGAGAAGAAGGTCGAGAAGGCCAAAGAGAAGGTTAAGGAACAAGAAGGTTTGATACCTTCAAAATAGCAGTTAAAATATGGAAGGCCCGGAGTGGAGGAGACCAGGCTCCTCCCCTCTGAGCAGGTCGTTAAAAACCTGGAGGAGATAACAGCCGATGGAAGTAACAAAGACAGGAGTTTCTTGATCAGGACTTATCTTACAGATCAAGAGAAGAAAGAATTGATGGTGCTACTGAGAAACAACCTAAACATTTTCGTGTGGGAACCATATGAGCTTCCTGGCATTGATCCTAATGTGGTTTACCATCGATTACACATCGAACCCACTTTCAGGCCTATCGCACAGAAAGCACGGAAAATTACGCCCGAGAAGGCTAAGGTTGTGGAGAAAGAAGTTGAAAAGCTGCTGGATGCAGGATCCATACAGGAAGTTCAATTCCCTAAATGTCTATCCAACCTAGTAGTAGTTCCAAAGAGCAATGGAAAATGGAGAGTCTACATTGACTTCACTGACCTTAACAGGGCGTGCCCTAAGGAAAGTTTCCCTCTCCCAAAGATCGACCAATTGGTAGACACCACAACAGCTCACGAGAGAATGAGTTTTCTGAACCCATATTCGGGGTATCATCAGATTCTTCTATATGTCCCGGACCAAGATAAGACCACATTCATTACCACCATCAGTTTATACTGTTATAAAGTTTTGCCCTTTGGGCTCAAGAATGCGGGAGCAACTTACTAGCGGCTGGTCACAAAGATGTTCAAAGACCAAATGGGGGGTACCATGGAAGTCTACATTGATGATATGCTCATCAAGAGCCAGCGTAAAGAGGACCATCTCTCAGACCTATCAAGAAGCTTAGAAATCCTTAGGAAGTACCGAATGAAACTCAACGCGATCAAGTGTTCTTTCGGTGTCCAGTCAGTAAAGTTTCTTGGGTATTTGGTCAGTAAGAGAGGCATTGAGGCCAACTCAGACTAGATCGATGCAATCAATAGGGTACAGGCCCCTCACACAATACGATACGTACAGACGCTCAGGGCATGCTCGCTTCTTTGAATGGTTTCATCTCAAAGTCCTCTAAGAAATGCAAGCCATTCTTTTAGCTCTTAAAAGGAAATAAGACAGTAGAGTGGAATCAAGATTACTCGCAAGCATTGGAAGAGCTCAAGGCTTATCTTAGCTCACCGCCTCTGCTCGTTATACCTCAAGAAGGTGATCCCTGTACTTATACCTCGTCATCTCCAGTCACGCCATCAGTTCTTCACTGGTGTGCGAAAAAGCAGGAGTCCAACACCCAGTTTACTGCACGAGCAAGACCTTATTAGATGCTGAGCAGCGCTACCTTCCACTAGAGAAGCTCACTTTTGCACTAGTGATAGCTTCAAGGAAGCTGAAGCACTACTTCGAAGCTCATACTATCATCGTCCTCACATCACACCCCCTTAAAGCAGTCCTACAGAAATCAAATATGTATGGTAGACTATCCAAATGGTCAGTCGAGCTCGGACAATTTGACATCCAATTTCAACCCAGGAATGAAATCAAGGGGCAGGTCCTCACCGATTTCATCACAGAATTCACAGGCTAACAGCCTTGCAACCAACTTCAACCCATGAAGCAAATGGAAGATCACCCATCAGTAGGAGTCTGGCGACTGTTTATTGATGGAGCCTCCAACTTAAAGGGGGCAGGAGTAGGAATTGTTCTCGTTACTCTAGAAGACACAATCCTCGAGCAAGGGATCAGGCTGGGATTTGAAGCCTCAAACAACGAGGCAGAATAAAAAGCTCTGATAGTCTGTCTAAAGAAGGCACAGGCGTTGGGGGCAATACAGTTGTAGGTGTTCGGTGACTCGTAACTGGTCTCCAATAAGATAAGTGGGGACTTCAATGCAAGAGACGAAATAATGCACCCTACCTCACCTTGGCAAATAAGCTAATGTCCAACTTTAAGGAAGTCAGTGTCCAACAGTTTCCGAGAGAACATAACAACCATGTCGACGCCCTGGCATCCCTAAGTTCAGCAATTAATTCTGACTTAAAGGGGATGATCCCCATCAAATTCCTCACCCATCCGAGCATCAACCAGGGCGACGAGCTACCAAACATGGAATATATGCTCCAGATTGAGTCAACACCCAGTTGGATGGACCCTTTAAGGGACTATTTAAAAAGTGGTGCACTTCCAAATGATAAGAAGGTCGCTCATCAGATAAGAGTCAAAGATGCTCACTTTCACTTATCTCCTGAGGAAAAACTATATATGAGATCATTCACTGGCCCTTACCTTCAATGTGTTCACTCGAAGGATGTCGATCAAGTTCTACATGAGCTTCATGAAGGAATTTGTGGAAGCAGCTTTCCGAGCAATGAAGGAAGGCTACTGGTGGCCATATATGAAAAGAGATTCGATAGTGTGTGCTCGTAAATGCGAGAAATGTCAACTACATGCTCCTATAGTCCATCAACCTGCCAGCGGCCTAAGATCGCTTACTAGACCATGGCCCTTCGCCCAGTGGGGGATGGACATCGTAGGCCCTCCTCCTATCGCCGCCAGCAATCGCAAGTATCTGTTGGTCACAACAGATTACTTCACCAAATGGATCGAGCCAGAGCCACTGGAAAATATCCGATATGTAGATAAATGAGGTTCATATGGAAGAATATAATTACCCATTTTGGAATCCCCAGAACCATCATCACTGACAATGGAATAAAGTTCGAGAGTGGCCCTTTACAGAACTTCTGCAGAGAACATAGGATCATGCACTATTTTAGCTCGGTGGCCTACCCCTAGAGTAACGGTCAAGTCGAAGCTTCCAACAAAATAATGATCGATGGGTTGAAGAAATGACTAGAGCGAGCCAAGAGCGCATGGGTGAGTGAGCTGCCAAATATTTTGTGGGCCTACCACATTACCCCACGACGAGCAACTGGGGAAACCCCATTCTTACTAACATATGGAATGGAAGCAATCATCCCCTTGGAAGCTAGCCTACCAAGCATGAGAACCATCCTTGTTGACCAAGGTTAAAATGATGCAGCATTACTCGCTGAACATGACTTAGCTGACGAATGTAGAGAACTAGCCTTAGTGAGGCTGGCAAGCTATCAATAACAACTTGCAAAATACTATAACAAGAAGGTCAATCCAAGGGCATTATAGGTGGGGGACTACATGCTGAGGAAGGTCCTTGGCAGTGCAATAAAACCATCAGATGGTAAGCTAGGGCCGAACTGGGAGGGACCATTCAAGGTGATAAGAGATGATCAATAAGGAGCCTGTCACTTATAAACGCTGGAGGGCAGAGAGATACCCCGAGCTTGGAATGCTGCCAATCTGAAAAAATTCCATTTCTAGCTTTCCTTCATTTATCTTTTACTAACTTTATTGAATTGGCAACTCATTTCTCATTTTTTGGTGACGATTAATAAAATATTATTTGGCAATGGCATCTTATGAAGTGTTAATTCTTTATTAGGAACTTTATAACTTGCACATCTTTTCCAAGCAATAGGCACCTTACTTGAAGCATAAAAGAAGGGTGTTACCCTCCTCAGGTTTTTGTTATGAAACACGAACAATCTCCTAGAATTTCCCCGATAATATATGAAACCCTACAGGGGACTCTTAGGCAATTAGACCAAAAACTAATTGGTCACCAAACTATGTTTGGTTCAGAAAACCTAATCGGATAGAACATCCAACACCAGGTGTGTCCTCGCCATTGCCACACTTAGGCCTAAGGGAGTGTGACGACATGACCTAAAAGGTAAAGTAAGGCAGAATGGTATCCCAAAAAGTATACTAGACTAGGAGGATACTCACTCAAAGAAACAACCCTACAAATCTAGTCGGCTACAAAGGGCCTAAGATCATCAAGTAGGAAATAAATGAAGTAATAAATATACAACGCATGTTTAGTTGGCGAAATCGCCCAAGACATAAATATTACATTACTTCATCACATGTACAACAAGTTACATCCGGTAACATATTAATGAGGCTGAGGCCTCTGAACAAGATAATCTGCCACTTGTGCTCTTCGACCATCGTTCGGATGAGGAGCCAATTCCTCCTCGACCTCACTCTCATCTGGCTCTAATAGCTGCCTGGGGATATCATCGATAGGGATACACTGGTCATCCCTCCTAAAAGGATTAGGCCTCAAAGTTGAAGGATAGATCTCATGACAGTACCAGACTACTGAGTTCCTTGGGACTTGCAGCTCCCTGAGGGCGCTCAACCATCCCCTAATAAAAGATAGTTCTTCAAACTCTGTCAGCCTCGGCAGAGCATCTACCCAACCTTGTTCATAACCATCAGCCCATACTCACCGAGGACCTCTCTTGAACATATGCCTCAGCCGTATGACATCTCTTTGAAGCCCAACAATAATCACGTATGCTCGATAAACATTTTCTCGAAGCTCGTCCATCTCCCTAGCTGGACCTCTACATATATGCCATCTCGTGAAATAGTCGATGAAGAGGAACTTTACAAAAATCAAGGTTTGACGCTCGGTGTATGCTCCTTGAGTCGCGACACCTCTTTCTTTAGAGTTTCATTTGCTATTGAAGAACTTCTTTGACTTGGTTGATTTCAGAGGCATCTAGAATCTTTGCCCTCAAAGTATTTACTTCCTCTTGGACAGAGGTGCCAACTTCTTCCATCTCCTAAAGTCTATCCTTCAATTTGGTGATAAGCTCAGACTAGTCTATAAAGCTCTTATTCCTCAATCGCAATAACTTACAAATCCTTACGAAGGTTTGGCGATTTTGATCGCTCATATTAGGACCAAGAATCCTTCCCAATTAAGAAGTGGCGGGTATATACTCATCCACATCAATCAACTACAAGCCATAAAAAGTTGTAAAGAACAAAAAAATTAATATGCTGAAGGGAAAGTGTTCTTATTTCATTAATAGAGGTCCAAATCACATCTATAAACAAAAAAGAACAATACAAACAAGGCAAAAATACAGAGAGGTCCTAAGAGAAGTCTAGCTGGCAACCTCGATTTATTCAGAAGTGGCTGGCTGCTTTCCTTTGTCAGCAGTAGTAGAAGCATCTCCCTCAGAAGGAACAACTGTTGTTCCCCGAACAGGAGGAGCACCAACAGGAACAACTTAGGTGGTAGGGACTACACCCTCAACGGCAGGGGCAGGCACATCATCTACACCGGGCTTCGGTCCTGGATCATGCTCGTCGAATAAGGGTGAGTCAACATCCACCCCAACATCCAGAAGATCCTTGTTCTATCCCTTCTTGAAGTTCAGACAACTGATATAGCCTACCTGAACGTCAGTATCCTCATATGCGGCAGCTCACCCAGAGTTGTATGAGCTTTCCCTGATGGTGGAAACCTTAGACATCGCCTTCTTCTCTCTCTTTACTAGAACCTTATTCTCTTCAACCACGACAAGATTTCTCGTGCAGACCAGATCATAGGACTGCCTCAACTCATTTAGATCCTTGATCGCTGCTTTTTTTTTGCTCTGTTGGCTTCGGCGAGGGTAATATCGAAGGACTTCTGGGTATCATTGTCCACCTTCAAACTTGCCCCTAGCTCGATGCTTTTCCCCTTAAGTTCAGCGTTCTGCTTCTCTAAGTTCGCATCCCTGCTCACCAGCTCCTCATGAGTACGGTAGAGAACAGTGAATTCGGTCACGAACTGTAAAAAAGAGAGAGCATTAGAAGAAAGCATTGAACAGAATATTGCAAGTATTAAAGAATGGAAACAAACTTACCAAGTCTAGCCTCTGGCTCACTTACAGAGCTAACTGGTTGGTCCCCATTGCCTTCTATCGTTCAGTAGGAAAAATTTCTCGCTCGAGCAATGCAGGAGCCAACTGAGGAGAGATGGCGATAGAGGCTCCCTCAGGCAATGCAAAGACAGGCACCAAAGCTTGCCCTGCCTTCTTTCTCACTTCCACTATCCTTCTCTCCTCTTCCCTCTCCTTTTTCTCCCTCTCAGTTCTCTTCTTCTCTTTTGCCTTCTTTCTCTCTTTAGCCTTCTTTCTCTCATCTTCCCTATTTCTTTCTTTCTCTCAGTTATTCTTCCTCCCTCCTCTTCTTTTCCTACTCAATGGCAGCAGGCTGAGAGCCAGTGGCCACTTCTCCACAACCCGACTTTTGCTTCTTCGACCTCCTAGAAAGAAGCACATCATCATCATCATCATAGTCCCTGATTATATTCCTTTTGGGAGGAGCCATTTCTGCCTCACTAGAACTGCTCGACTCGCTGGAAGACTCTCGAGCCTCTGAAACCTCTTCAGAGCAGGAAGACTCTTCACCAGATCTCTCTACACTAGAACCACCTTCAGAAGCACCCCTATTATCACCCTCACTATCCTCACTAGAGATGCTCTCTTCCTCGACCAATTGGATCAGATCTACAATAACTTCTTCAGTGATACCAAGCTCAGGGATACTGTCTACAGGTCGTGCGATGAAACTAGACCCAATATTTTTGTACTCAAGGAGAAAAGCATATGACCGAGGATGATCACCTTCAACCAAAGGTTCTTTGATGTTTTAATCTTTAATCAGCTTGGCTGCTCGAACCTCTCTAAGAGCAGGTTCTAAATTCTTTGTCCTCGTTGAAAGGAAGAGAGAAGAATATCAGAGAAATCACATATTAATAAGAAGATCTAAGAGCAGAACAAAAATTAAGCCTACCTATGTACTCCTCTCCATAAAAGGGGATTGTGCACCTGTCAGACCTCAACCCCTCGGTATGGGGAGAAAATTGCCAATTTCTAGCAAAAAAACCCTCTTACCAGTAATCCTTATGGGAATCAAGTAGATTTACTACCAATACCCTATCAGGACTCCTGTCCTTGAGGTAAAGAAGACCAGAGCTTGTTCGCGAGAAAGAATAGTAAAAGCATATTTCAGCGAGCCCTAATTTAGTGCCATAGAGTTGGTTTATCCTATGGACACCATTAACTATCTTCCAAACATTTGGTGGACACTACGTAGGAACGATGTTGAAATAACCAAATAAATGAAAAAATAAATTTCTTGGAGGGGAAGTGAGGCCCCCTTGGGACAAAAACATGACAAGAATCCAATGAGTATCCTCTATCTCTCTAACATTCTTAAGGACAGAGGCGCACTCAATCTCTACCCAATCTGGGATATTATAAAACTTCCTAAACTCAGGCACTGATATATTGCTTATCTTTGCCATTTATAAACCCTAATTACAAATCTGAAGAAAACTCAACAGAAAAAACACAGAGAGAGAGAAAAGGGGACTTACGAGATGAAAGGTTGGTTTGGATGACACAAGATCACAAGCCCGGACGACGAAGAAGATTGAAAGCAAAGTAAACAAAGACCTAGAGGGGAGGGCGCAATAGAGAAAGCTTAAAGAAGATGAGAAAATATGAAGAAGCTTGAAACGACGATATGGAAATGCTACTCCAAGTGACCTTTTAAACATTTCTAATCATATCGCACGAGACCCGAAGCAGGCTGCTGCCAAAATCAAGTAGAGAACTCCAAATCTTAGGAAGAGTTACACAATTTACAAGAGAGCCATTAGGACAACTCATTTAAATTTATTGAGCCCAAATTGTTGCCCAACAACTTTAGGGGCAATTGTGGGTACCTCGATTTATCATCACGGGCCCAGATGAGTAGCCCAATAGAAATGACCCAAAGTTCGGGCTCCTCGCATCTCAACTGAATTCGGTTATGACTTAGTCTACTCCTAAAATCTCGTAAGGAGATATTCTAGGAGTAGAAGATGGACGTGGGGGAGTTGAACACCCCCACTCCCCGAGAACAAACATGTACATAACAAACCCTAAGCCTGGGAAAAAGGCACGCATTGTATTCTCTGTAAAACACTCTCCGGAGTTTATAGAAATAATACTGAGAGCACCACCGTGGACGTAGGAATTCTTGCTGAACCACATACATACTGTGTTGTGTGATTAGCATTTTTTATATTCTTTATTTCCTCTGGTGATTGCGCTTTCTCATTAATTTGTGTTAAATTTAATTATCACCATAGTTTGCATGAAGGGCAGACACCGGTGGGTGATGTGAAACCTCTTCCAGTAGCACATTGAGGGTTCCCCTCGGGATATGGTGGGTTTCTCCAAGAATGGGATTGAAGGGTGCCACCCCAAACATTAGAGGATGCAAGGTAGATATGATCCACGCAACAAGTGTTGTTAACCTGTCCACTGAGCTTTCTCCGTTGGCACGCCTACTAAGCATATCATTACTAACACAGTATACTGATTCCCCATAACACTGAAGTTGTGACTTGGGAATGTTAAAGAGAGGGGGCAGCTGGAAGAGGGTGATATTAGAACCAAGGTGCACGCTTTTTAAGAGACTTAAAATACGTTGAATAATATTTGGTGCTCTATAGTTTGTTTCTAATTCCCCATCTAACGATAAGGGTGACGACAAAACAACCCTCCTTTACTCTACATCATCATCATCCTTGCTCACCTGTACCACAACCACTCATATGTATACACTCATAACAATAATTGTACATCGTCTCACAAATGAGACAAAGTCACGTGTCGTACTGCATTGGTCTGCGTTTGGGTGCCACTTTTGTTAGACCCCTAATATAGCACTAACATTGTGAACCGACACTAATATAACACTAATATCAGTAGTGATTAGTTGATCCGCACATGACTATTTTTTTGTTTTGATTAATAAAATACTGAAGTTGTGTTGTGTTTGCTAACCATTTTATTCTAAAAGTCCAATGTCTCCATAGCCAATGAGAAGGGATGGCGCAGAGACCTGGAGCAAAGCAGCTGCTACAATAATTTACATACAATTTACACTTTTCTTGAACATCTTTCATTTACCTTTTTCTTAAACATATTTCATTTTAGGAAAAGTCAATTAATAAATACTCTCCTTATCTCGAACTAAGAGTCAACATCTGAAGTAATTTACATACGATTTAATACATTGAGTTTTCAGGTACTGCTGAAGGATGCTTTGATCCGCTCCTATCGCTTTAATTTTGCTACAATAGAACATCGATTTTTTGTATATTTGACCGAAGGTGAGTAGATAGAGGGTGAGAAGCAAAGATTATTAAGGAGTTAGAAGAATAAAAAGAGAAGTAAAGGATGTTTGGAGAACAACCAGTGATGCAATCATCTTCACTTTTCTCTATTGTTATTGTTGCAAGGATATTTGAGAGCATTAACCATAAGAGCGATACAATAAGCTTCCGCCTTAAATCCAACTATATCCGAAATGAAAGGCCGTATCTCAGGAGTCATGACTGTTGACTTTTAACAGTTTTACTTAATTCTGAAATGGTATGACTGTTAATTACCAACAATCTTAAACCATTTCCAAATAGGAACAGTAATACCAAAATGATTTTACACGGAACCCACCAAAAATTGACTGCGCCCGAGCAAGATGAATCCTGGCAACCCGCTACCACTGCAAAGTTCAAAGTGCAAAGTACCTCTACAACCCACTTCCCTGCACGCGCGCGCTTATGCTCGTGCACGTGCGTACGGTGATTCATACCTTATTGGAGGTATCTTGAATAGCCTCTTAAATTCTAGATGAAGTAACTCTTCATCTTCCATTTCTATTTATTAAGTGCACACTTTCTTATTATTTTTCCAATGTGGGACTCAAAGGTTGTCCATTACTTTTATAGCTTAGTGAGTATCACTTAGCTTTACTCATTTTCCAATGTGGTACACTCTCCCTTTTATATTGGGTTAGCTTCCCACTTTTCTCCACACACTTCTAATGTGGGATAAGCTTTTAAGGTTTTACTCCCAAAGCTCTTACTCACTTATTTTAAAAATTCTCCAACAACAACTTCCTCAAGGTGTGTAAATCTTGGTATAAGACAGTCAGTAGAGATCTAGAAAATTGAAATGAAATTTGGAAGTCCTAAATCCTTGATCGTTGTCTATACATAGAACACAAACATAATTATCAATTCAATTTCAACTTCAACATTTACTAATATTCAAAAGCAATAATAGTTAAAACAAAATACGGGAACAAACGTCACTTTAGAGAGGGAAAGATAAAGACTTACAAGGTAAAATTGGTGGGGTATATATTGTTGGAGTGGTAAAATGGTTTAGTGGTATAGCATAATGAAGATTGACGATAATCTAGATACATCTCATATTTTTTGGAGAAGACTAAGGGAAATCACGATCAAGCTAGTTTTTTTTTGGAAGGGAATGAATCCCCCACCCCCGCCCCCGGCTATCCCATTTATACACGAAACTGGATACATATAAGATACAATTATTATTTCTCTTGGACAAAAGCTGGTAAAAACCATAGTCAATTGTAAACAGACATACATGCTCTCCAGTGTGAAGTTTATATCTCATTCTATAATTAAATGACATATGATTTTTTTATAAACTGACATTGAAGGCAAGTTTTCTCATGGTGTTCGTTTGCAACAACAATTAATAAATGTAGAATCCCTAACATGATAGGCTTCTTTGGTGCATGTCATATTCTGTTGCATTTTCTATTAAATTGTCTTGAGTACACAATAAAGGGTGTGTCGAGGTTAAATTTTTTGGGAAAATGATATCGAATGATGAGATCCCCAGAAAGGTATCCATGTTCTATGAAGACTTCTAAATTAGAAGATTCTAATTAAAAATGTCATTATGAAAATTAATATAGAAATTGCTTCCAAATGCAGTTGACGTGGGAAGAAAATTTTCCAGTAGACTCTTTCTCACATTTTTTTAAATAGAGAGATTGCCATCAAAATGTGAGAATTCATTTTCAATATGTTTGATATGAATATCAAAGGAAGATTTCCTCCTCCCAAACATATTGGGATGGTGGAAAGAGTAATAGAACACAAGTCAATGCAAATATAGAACATAAGTCAATGCAAACAAACTTTAGAGCCCAACAACTAGGAAACTGTCGTGTATATGTAAACTGGTCTTTAGATAACTCTGATTACGATATGCTAGTATATTTGGAAATTTATAATGAAGTGTCGATCAAAAGGAAATGAGAATTTGATTGCAATATTATTATTTACGACATCACGAATATATGGTAATGGATGAACAATTCACCTCACTATACAGATGGATTTATGAAAGATTTTTTTAGCTTCTAACTTGTCTTTTTTAACTTAAGGAATTAAATGGGTTCATTTACTTAACCCAATCGAGAATTTTTTCAAGTTTTCTTATGATGGATGCTCAAATGCAAATCCAGGATGGGTTGTAGGGAAAGAACTATATGTGATTTATGATTGTTGTGCCCTCTAATTTATACCGGGAAAATTCCAACACTAATGAAGATGATAATGTCATACTGGACGGTATTAAAATAGCCGATTATTCAAACATTTCATCTTTTTCTATAGAATTTGACTCTAAAACTATTTTTGCATATTATTTATATTAAATTCAATTAGACTGTGCCTTTATCTACATCTATAGATTTGTTCCCGATTATGGGTTTATGGTTAGTGAGTGATGGGATTGGGCAGGCCTTCTTCTAGTGGAATATGTGAACACATTTGGAGAAGAAATATTTGAACTATATGTAAACAATTGTGTAAAATAAACAACCAGTATTTTATTAATTATACGAATAGTAGAACAATAAAAATAAATGAAAACACATGTTTTATGAAATTAGAGAGTAGGAATCAACACATGCAAGTTTGTATTAATCGAGGCTATTCTAGGATAATATGTCCTTAAAGAAATTACTTTCCACTATGATACTCTTGAATCACGGAGCGATTGTCTCGTAGGATACCATGACATCACAACATAAAACTAATACTCTAATGTGTAGTTTACGAACCAACTTTTTATGATGAAATCCTTTAAATGTAGACTTTAACTACTTGTTTTCTCTCAACAAGTTAAAAGAAATGAATTTATATGACAAAAGAAAACATAGAGATGAAGAAAGATACAAACAAGGAACTTATTTTTGTTCAGAACAACATTAAGATTGTTTATTAAAAGGCATGGACTTTGGTGTCAGGGAAAAAGGAAAACACACACCAATAAATGAACACGAGATTAAAAAAAATAACAACAACGATAGTTAAAACTATCTAAAATTTCATCCAAATGACGAACACGTTATTATGTAAAATGTTACAAGAACGTGATTTTATTATGAGATATGTGAGGAGTATTTATACAAGATGATATGTGTCAATTACAATAGAAACACCCATGTGCATATTCTACTACCATGCAACACTATTCCATATACTGAGAAGAGGGATGACATTTCCTTAAAGTTGAAACCACTTGCTCATGACAGACCCATAATTGTAGGAGATATGGGAGGTATGTGTGACTAAGTCAGCACCTGTTTACATATTCTATCACTCCCTCGTACAAAGCCGCAAGCTTTGTGCGGGAGAATCCCAAACACAAAGCTTGGAGTGTAAAGAAAGGAATGGAGCCGTGTGCATGGATTTAGTAAATATATCAACGAGTTAATTCATGGAAGGAATGTAATGGGTGATGAGATCGTCAGAAGCTACTTTTTCACGAACGAAATCATAATCAAGTTCAATGTGTTTGGTGCGAGCATGAAGGGTCGAATTAACAGATATATAAATGGCGCTGATATTAACGCAAAATACACCAGAGGGAAGGGTACATGGATGCTAATATCTTTGAAGGAATGGGTGATCCAAGTTAACTTTGTTGTAGTCACGGCCATAGCATGATACTCCACTTCACAATTTGAATGAGAGATAGTAGGTTTCTTCTTGGAGGACCAAGAGATGCAGTTGGCAGCAAGGAAAATACAATACCCAGATGTAGATCGCCGCGTAGTGGTGCACCCAACCCAATCAACATCGGAGTATCCATAGAGAGACAAACTGGAATTTTTGAGAAATTTAAATTCATGATAAATAGTACCTTTGAAATAGAAGAGTAACCTCTTAACCTGAGAGAGGTGAGTAAAAGTAAGAGCATTCATGGACTGCCAAATGCTATTGACAGGGCTGGTGAGGGTGAGGTATTTCAATGCACCAATAAGAGAGAAAAATTCAGTGGGATTAGATAAGGGTTTAGAAGGAGATGAAGAAACCTCCTTAGGAGAAAATGGAGTAGGTGGACTATGAGCATGAAGAAGTTTTGATTTAGCCAACAATATTTCTATGTAAACATCTCGAGTGAGGAGAACACCACCATTAATTGGAATAAGCTCCATGCCCAGAAAATAACTTTAGGAACCTAGGTTGTTATGAAAAACTCATGGATCAACTTGGTGATTAGTCTTATAAGAGAGGAGGGGTGACTCCCAGTAATAAGGATATCATAAACATAGACTAGTAATAGAATAAGGTCTTGGTCAACCTGATACACAAAAAAGAAGGATCAGACCTACTACACTTGAACCCAAGTTGAAGAAGATAGGCACAAAATTTATCAAACCAAGCCTTAGGCGCTTGTTTGAGTCCATAGACTGTCTTGTGTAGAGCACATACATGAGTAGGAAATAGCGGATGAAGAAAGAGAGGTGGTTATTTCATAAAAACTTGTTATTGCATAGTACCCTAAAAAAAAGCATTTTTGACGTCCAGTTATTTAAGGGACCATCCATAAGTAATAGCAATGGCAAGAACAATTCGGGTGGTAGCTGGTTTAATGACTCGACTAAAGGAATCTGAGAAATTAACCCTTGTAATTTGATTGTATCCTTGAGTTACAAGTGGCGCCTTGTGTCTGTTAACACTACCATCAGGGTTAAGCTTTGTCTTGAACAACCATTTCAAGCCAATGGAGCCTTTGGGACTAAAGTTTAGCTGTGATTTTTATGCAATGTTGTTAATTCTTCATGCATAACTTTCTTTCATTTTTTCAGAAAGGGCGGCATGAAGATTATGAGGGTCCGTTGGTGTAGGAGAGGTGGTAAGATAAGTTTGAAAATCAGTGGGAGAAGATGTAGAGTGGGTGGAAACAATGTTATTGTCCTTAGAGCGAGTTAACATAGGATGGTCATTTTGGTTAGTAAAAGTGTGGAACGAGTTAAAGTCTAGAGGTATGGATAAATGAAGACCATTACGATAAAATATTGTAGATGAGTTATGTGGGTAAGTAGTAATGTAAGGTGGAGAGGTAATCGGGTTGTCAAATGGAGAGGTGATTGGCGAGGGATTGTAGACAGGTGTATTTGCTTGCTGTCTACTTTCTAAAGTTAATGGCTGATTATGTACGGGAGAAGTAGTTACCAGCTTGGGTTCATAAAGTAGGGTGGCGGATGTACGGTTAATGTTATGTTTCATAGCACATCAGTGGGTGAATTTCTAGGTACAACAATAGATGAATTTGACGGTACAGTAGCATGAAAAGGATTCAGATTACATGGATTTGTTTCAGCAAGTTTAGGCCCTGTCTCTAGTATGGAAGTGGGTGTAGATATCCCACTAGTGTGTACACTAGACTCACTAGGATCATTTTTTTTGTGTGTGTTATTTCGTTGTCCATGAAATCGAAGTATTCAATAATATCAGTGACAATATCAGCATTACTTATATATATATCTAGATGGACATAAGGTATGACTTTTTCATCAATTACAACATTTCTAGAAATATACACACGTCTAACGGATGGGTTGTAGAACCTAGAGCCCTTATGGAAAGGACTATATCCAATAAAGACACATGGAAAAGATTTTGGTATAAAGTTGTGGTCCGTTTTGCTTCTTATATAGGTAAAACACTTACATCCGAAGACTTTGAGTGTATTGAAACAAGGTTGTTTACTATACAGTTTAAAAAATGGTGACTCCTTGTTGAGTTTGGAAGATGGTAACCTATTGATTAGGTATATTGCTGTTAAAAAGGCATCAACCCTTAGATACAGAGGAATTTTTTCATATAGTAAGGTTGTCTCAATAATGTGTTAATGCTTTCTTTCGGCAAATCCATTTTTCTTGGTAAAGATATTTATATCAGTATGCCACGGGTATTTAAGTGTTCAATAAAGAAATTGCTTGCAAATTATCCACCACCATCACATTGGAAGATTTTGATTTTGTGATTAAACTGTGTTTCCACCATCCTTTGAAATTGTAAAAACATTGCATAAAAATCTAGCATATGTTTTAAAGGATATAGCCATGTAAAACGAGAAGAATCCTCAATAAAAATAGCATAATATCTCACATGTTAAGAGGAATTTACTGGCTCAGGACCCCATGAATCAGAATGTAATTTATTAAAGGGTTCTAATGCAATCTTATCATTCAAATGAAAATAGAAGTCTACAACTCTTCCCCATTTGTCATGAGACATAAATAGATAGATTTTTATTCCAGTGGCCTACATTTAGAAACTTAGTTTTTGCTAACAACTTAAGAGTTTCACTACTAGGGGGCCCAAGTCTCATATGCTAAATATCACCACTTCCTTTATTTTGTGTAAATAGAGCTTCAGTCTCGATGTCTTCAAAGTCATAAAGTGATACTCTTCTAGTTCCTTGGTCCATCACTTTCTTTGTCTTGTTGTATTTTATAACAAATTTTTTATTAGTAAACTCAATGGTACACTCATTTTGTAGAGCTAGCTGTGAGACAAAAATAAGTGACTTCTTGAGTTGTGGAATTATAAGAGTATTATGACGTTTCAATACATTGATACTCTTTTGTCCAACATTAGTTATATATAGTTGATACCTATATCCAATCACCACTTTATTATTACCAAAATATTGTTGTAAATTAGACATGTTACCTGTATTGTTTGACATATGTGCAGATGCTCCGGAATCAACATGCATGACATTTTCTACATAAAGTTTCCCTTGTGTGGCTACTAAGGCATGTGAGTTATTTTGTGCTCTCATTGATAAATCCAACCTATAGTAGAAGTAGAGTGCCTTATGATTTGTTGATCCATAAATTGGACATTCATCAGTTAAGGATGTTGGGCCTTTATTGAAATGCATTCCTTGCTGACCATTTGCGGTATCACTGAGAAGCTTCACTGAATGACTGGTGTTGGAACCTTCCTCATACTGGTTGTTGTGTTGGTCAAATTTATTGTATTAGAACCCAATATGATGGTTTGGATAGTATGATTCTTGTCGAAAACCGCATCCTCAGGAATTAAAGTTTCTTTCATAGTAGCCTCTTCCTCTATTCAGCCTTCCTCCACCTATTTTGTACCCTTGATAGGGTTTTATTTGAGAAACAAAGACCATGGAATGATCCACAAAAATGGTTGAGTTATCTTCTTGTTCTTTTCTCATGTCAAATCCTCTTAAGGATGAAATTAATTGACTAAGAGTAGGATATGGAGGTTTGATAAATATCACCGTGCGAAAAGTCTTATATTTACTCCGTATGCCTCGAACAAAATTGAAAACCTTTGAATCTTCATGTAGAGGTTTTTTAATGGCAGTCAACCCATCACATATTTCTTTAAATTCCTTAAAATAGTCGTCTATTATTTTTCCACTCATGGACATACCTCTTAACTATTCCTTCAACGAGAATTCTTTATCTTTCGATATTTGAAAATAATGATCCTCAAGAGTTTACCACACCTGTTTGGCAGTGTTGCATCCAACAATGAGGTACATTGACTCGTCACTCATTGTTCCTGTAATCCAACTCCGTAAGAGGTAGTCTTTATCTTCCCAGTGTTCATACATTTCTTTCTTCTTGATATCATCATCACCTTTGGGTTTTGATGGCGTCTCATCATAAGTTTGATGTGTCACCATCAAACTTTGAATGCCTTGTAACATCTGAGTTCTCTATACGAGGTAGTTTGATGGGTTGTGTTTCATGGGACAAACATAAATTAAGTGGTGAAGAGATTTCAAGGTGAGGCTTAATCTGTTTGATCCCATTGAATAAGATCCAAGCTCTGATTCCATGATAAACCAACAATATAAATGAAGAACAAGTTGTTACCTAAAATGATACAAGAACATAATTTTATTATGAGACATGTTAGGAGTATTTATATAAGATGATATGTGTTTGTTACAACAGAAAGATCCATGTGCATATTCCACTACCATGCAGCACTATTCTATATAATGAGAAGAGGGACGATAACTCCTTAAATTTGAACCCACTTGCTCATGACAGGTCCATAATTAAAGGAGATATGGGAGGTATGGGAGACTAAGTCAGCACCTATTTACATATTCTATCAAGGTTGAAATAGCTAGACGAATTTTAAAAAATAAATTCCATTTTTACTCTGAAAAATCATTATATAGAGGTTTAATTTGTAAGAGAAATTATATTAAAAATTTATATAATATTGGTCCGAAAATATAAGACAAGGTCCAAATCGACGACCCACACCAAGTATCTCACACCTAGATGTGCACACATGCACAATCTAGGTAAATGGGCATTTGTGAGATTTTGGTCCAAAGTCCAATCCATGGGTCATGTTGGTGATCTCTCTTTCAAAAAGTTGTGATACCCAAAGGATGACACCCCGTAAAATCCATAACTAGATTGATCAAATCAAACTAATACTGGAATTTAAATAATAAGTATCATTCTAAGCATGAGTGAAATAAATAAAAACATAACAAGATATGCTGACAACAATAATAGGGATAAACTAAATATAATTCTATACCAAATCCCAATAATAAACAAACTCCATCATGGGAATATAAATCAAAAACACATAATAAATTAAACAACTGAATATACAAGCTAAGCCTAACATATATAAATCTCAATAACAGTAAACGGGCCCAACTGTAAAGAAAGTACGATAAAAGGAAATGAGCACAGGCTTGACACCTATGTCGTAATATCTGGAAGCAGTGAATGAACATGAATGCAAGTGAATTGGGATTATGGAGAAAACTTATTCTTAGAACTTGAAAACAAATATGAAGAACAAGAATAAACCGGGAAAGTGTATAAAGAGTAAGAATTTAAGTGAATTTGTGATATGATTATAACAATGCATCTTCATCTTGTACTTTAGTTATTTTTAAGTTAACCCAACCCAAATAACCTAAATATAGCATATAGGGTTAATCCCATAGCCCAAGTGAACCCAATGATTAATAATTATAATTCTTCTTAATCGATTATAATTACGAGTCTCATAACAGGTCTAAAATATACACCTCTCTTGTATAAATATAGTAAAAGAAGGACGATCACATAAATCCCATATCCAAGTAAGCATGTTCCCAACACATACAAGTAAATGGGCTATGCACAATCCCACACATTAAATATGGAGTCCTATCCCTATTGCCTTCGGGGATCACTCGTGCATACTAGGTATAGTTATAGGTTGTCCCATACCTATAACCTCAAAATAATAATAAAGGAATAAGTCAATACGTCTTCCCGTCACTCGCATAGACCTCCATACCCAAGACTGTATAAAGAGAAACTTCATTTATTCTTCCTCGGAACACGGGTACATCAGTAGAGGAATGGGTTCAAATGAAAAAAGGTAAGCCCGTCACGATGATCATGGTACCAACACGGTCGACGTCGTATGCACCCAATAAAGATCCATGCTAGTTCATCCTAGATGAGTACTCACACCATGGTATGATAGAACATAAAGCAAAGTACAGAAATCTTGTCTACTCTAGGAATGTTAAAAGTCTCATAATTTGCATATTAATTATCTATAATTAGTTGTTAATTTAATTATCAAATTATGCGAAATCATTTTACATGTTTAATTTATTATATCAAAAAGCCTATAATATTATCTTTAGACTTCTGGGTAACTTCCACCAAACAACCAACATAAAACCAACCATTAAGGTTTCCTACCCAAACCGTGAGAACGGGGCTAGTGTAAGTCGTGTGCCTGTTGTCTTTCACATGGGGCTACTAACCATGCGCACGACGTGCGTATCTAAACTATCAAAGGTTATAAATATTTTCTTCCCCAAAGCCCAAGTTATGAACCTAAAAACCCTAGTCTTCCATGTATAAACTAACCTAAGGTCTTAACATATCTAGAACATCTTATTATGATCCTTAAACACTTTTAGATGAAATTATAACTTATACTACAAATTTTAGATGATATAAACAATGGCTGACACATTAATGTTAGATTATGAATCTTATAACCCGTCCCAGATTTGATTGAATTTGAGATTAAATAATAGGGAATTTATATAAACCATTACTTTGATTAATAATATACCATTTATAATCATATTACAAGATCAAATTCATATGAATTAACATCAAACTATCCTATATATTAACATGAGGTAATACTTAATTTAACAATTAATCCAATTTCAAAATTTAAGTTTTGAATAATGAAAATTAGATTATGTATGTGTTAATTCAGATAATAATGAATTATCACTATCCGAACACAAAATTAATTGAAATTATTAATCTATCTACATTTCCCTTTGATCGATTTCCAAATCAAGTCCTAAAAACCTCTAACTGTTCTTCAATAATTAGTGCCTTTTATTTAATCTCTCTAGGGTTTGTCCATTGTGTAAAGTGTGCTTTAGGTTGCTCTAAGTACCCTAATAATATTTCTTCCCATGAAATTAGGCTTACGATCAATATAAGCATCAACTTAATGAGCCCATATGACACCCTAAATAGCTCAAAACACTACCTAAGCCATATGCTAACCCAATGCACTTAAATCCCACCGTTTTAAGTAAAAAATGGCCATTCTAAACATCCCAATAATTAATCAGGAAAAAGAAAGATTATAGTTAATTAATTCCTCTATTAATTTAACTTATAAGACGACAGGAGTCAAATAAATTAAAATTTAATTACTAATTAATTTCTTGTGACTCAATGTGTAGGGGTGTCCCCACCAAAGGGTGATTAAATTAGTCAAGCAGATTGATTGATTCGCGAAGAAAGAGAAGGAAAGTTGCCCTATAGATCCACCTCGAAGATTCTTCACAGAAGTATCTCGAAGGACCCACCTGGAAGATTCTTCATAAAATTTTCTCAAAGGACCCACCTCAAAGATTCTTCACAGAAGTGGCTCGAAAGACCTACCTCGAAGATTATCCAAAAAAGCTGGTTCGAAGTATCCAATTCATAGATCAAAGTCACCTGGATGACAATAGTTTATAATAAGTAATAGAATACTGTGTCATTTACTTCATCTTATGAATGTATGTGGAGTGAGGTTGTTTGACACCCATGAGGAACCATTCCAGGAAAGGCATGGGAGAGCTAACATGCTCTATCGAGAAACCTCCTCTTAGGAACCTCAGAGGGACATGGTTTGGAGGATTGGGAATAAGGCAACGTTGGGAATACAATTACTGACCCTCTTGGCACACTTGGGAAAAAACTTCATTATGAACAAATGGTCACTCGAGCCATCACAACTGAGCCACCTTAAGTCTTGCATGTTCGAAAGAACCTCCTCGAGGTACCTCTGTCGTGCACCTATGTCCCAAAATAACTCTTAACCAACAAATATATGCCATGACACTCGATCCACTTATCAGCCGAGCAGCCTCGTAACAGATGCCAACCCGCCTCACTGATGTGACCCGATACCTAACAGAGACAATTTTTAAATCACTTATTGACGTCATAACGTCTGGCATTTAGGGACTAAAAAATATAGCACTTGAGTGGGTTTACTCTTAAGATGGCAGGTCTAGTTCACCAAACCTGACCATTTAGCCATCCTAAAGTAAGCCTCAAGATGACATTCCATGTCCCTCATTAATGCCCATAATACTTCTAGCCGATAGAATGGCTTCCTGCCAAAACCATGAGATCCCATGAATTTAATGCAATATCTTGTGCATTTAATGCACCCAATCAGACCGATTGCAGGCAAGCTTACTCGAGTAGCCTTGCCCCCATATATATACAACAGATGAACAAGTTAGAGGAGAGGGCATTTTGAGCCTAGAATTATTGCCCAAATCCCTCCACAATCGAGAACCACCATGAGAACAGTAACTCCCCACAATCATTTAATACACTCATCATTGAGCATTAACTGAGCTCGAACTTCCTGCCTTGCCTTCATTATACCTAGAGTTCTTGTTCTTTTTACCTCCGACCACGCTACCTGCTGGTCACATCTATTTATTGTGCTTGTCATGCATCTTTTGTGCCGATATGCCATTTAATATAAGTCTGAATATTGAATTCTCTTGTCTCTGATTCACCTGTGGCCACTGGAAACATTTAATACTTAACGGTGCTAATCCCGATCTTGATAAGGGGTTACGCCTCACTTAATACTAACTGTATTTAAAGTACCCACATCTTAGATTTGGCGACTCTATTGGGGAGGTATTCTCTTTTGAAAGATGCCAAAGGATAACATCGCTAGAGTCATCGACTTTGCCTCCATACAACATGAAGAAGAGGCAAACAACTCTGCGCTTCCTGATGGGGTGAGAGTGGCAAGGACGGATTCAAGCGTGCCCAGCATTGGTGTTACGAAATGATGGCCACGTAAGCATGAATAGGCCCAGCGCAAATGAAGGGACTCGTGGGTTTGTTCGCAGATTTCTTTAAAAATCCAGCAGCCCAGGCGATGTTAGGAGATCCCATAGGAGTGAGATCTTTCACTACACCACCTGTGGCTATACGAACTCCTACTATTACAGAAGGCATGGATGCACCTTCTTCTAATAATGCATCCCCCACCACTTCACCACCCGTGGGAAGTGTTCCCCTACCACGGTCCCACCCATGACAACGGGGCCAATGCTACAAAGTGGGGGAGTAACTTCAGTGGCTCTAGTCACAATAGTCGGCCAAGGAGTAAGCATACCAGCCTCGACGATCCTAGTGGTAACAACACTGCATCCAGCTAGCCCTCCGCTGGCCATTCTGGAGGAAATAAAGAAAGAACTGCTAAAATTTATAGCTGTATCTAAAGGGGATAGTTCTTCGGTATACGATGACTTCCGTACCCCCTACCTAGAGGCATACAATAATGAACCTTACCCAGTAGGGTATATTTTAACAATATTTGAGAAGTACACGGGGAAAGGTGTTAACCCCAAGGAGCATGTGAAGAGATTTATAGAAAGTCTTGGGGCCCATTGCAATGACAAAAAGCTAAGGCTGAGGGAGTTTTTAAAATCCCTGACAGAGAAATCCTACACGTGGTATTCCCACTTGGCCACTGGTAGTGTAAGATCTAGGGACTAATTTCACATTTTGTTCGCGCAAAAGTTCTTTTTGGCTGAGGATGAGTTTACACTCACCCAGCTAGCGCATGAGAAATAAAAGCCGGGGGAGGACGGTGTGGCATATATAAAGAGGTTTCGTGAACGTTCTGTGGATGTGAGAGATGAGATGTGGGAAGACAAACTTTTATAGGTGTGTGCGGAGGGCTTACTACCCGAGTATATATGTCATCTGATTAACGAAATGCAAGAAGGTACGTTTGCATCATTATTAAAAGCACCAAGGAATATTAATTTAGTGGTGAAACTCGTATTAACCCCGCCTGCTTTTCTAAGTTTGCTAATCAGGCCAACGGTTACCTCGGGGAGGGGAATACCCTCGAGGGTCAACTATGCGGATAATGGGTCCAAAGAGGAGAATAGTGGTGGATGAGGAGGTAGAATGGGCAGAAACAATAAGAGAAGGACCAAAGATGAAGAGGATCCCCCCGATCTACCTTGCATGGTGGAACAAACCTTGAACCTTTGTGATCTCATGGTCCGCGATAAAGTATGCAAGTCGGTTAATGTCAACACGACACAGATCTCAGGGGACGATATTGAGAAACCTCATTATTGCGCACTCCATAACAAGGTAAACCATTCTACCAAAGTGTGTTTTTCACTAAGGAGGTTGATTGACCGTCATGTGAAGAACGGAGACATTGAGTTGCCGCAAACTAATGTAAACGATAACCCTCTACCACCTCATGGATCCCACATGGCTAGCACTTTTGATGAGGAGGACGAGTGATTGATGATTGAACAGTAGTTTGAAGGGAGTGACTCCGAAGGATCTCTTGAGGATGACTTTGAAGAGTCTCTAGAAGAGTGCACCTTTGAGATGTCTTAACTCCATTTAGGTGTTGAGATTAAAGAGTCATAGGACCAAGAGAAAGAAACATATGACCCCAATGAGGGACTCAATAGGCAGTTGGGAGCATGCTCTTCGGAGGAAGTAAACGCAGTGATAGCGTAAGATGAGGCTGCATATAGAGATGTGGAAGAAGTTTATGAGTTATAAGATGACCAGGAAGACCCATGGATCGAATGTGCAACTGTCGCTCGCTCATTAAAGTTCAGTTGGTTCTTCGATCAGGTTGGCCTTCCTGAAGACTCCCAGCTGGAAATCACGCGAGCCATCTTCGAGATTGTAAATAAAAACATGAATCCGCACCTAAACTGGAAGGGACCTATGGCTAAACTCATGAGGAGGTATCTCCCAGAAGTCACATTCTTAGAGGTTGATAGACTTATCAGGTATCACAATAACAAACCCTTATATGTTACTGCATCAGTAAATGACTATGTTTTCTCATGAGTCTTATTGGACGGAGGGGCATCCATTAATATAATGCCCACTGGATCCTTTTATGCGACCGGGTTATCAGCAACAAGGATAGTGCCCAATTCGTTGGAAATACCAGGGTATGATAATCAGTCTTCCAAATCTATGGGCTATGTTAGCATGGGTATCTCGATGGGAAACATCACTTCCCATATTAAATTCCATATCATGAATTGAGATCTGTCATACCAACTATTGGTGGGAAGGGTATGGTTTCATAACCACAGGTTAGTACCCTCCACTTATCATTAGTGTGCTAAGGCAAACATCAAAGGTAAGGAGGTGGTGATTCGAGCTATTAAGAAACCTTTTGCAAAGGAGGAAGCTCACTTGGTGGATGTCGCTTTCTATACTGATCTTGTCGAAGAAGCTACCATGGTAATAAGGTATACTAGGGGGATAAGGATCCCGTGAACTCAAGAGAGGGTGTGGGAAACTTCTCGAATGGTGGTAACTTATGATAAAGAGCACGACCCGGGAGCAGTAAGGCCCCTTAGTCTATCAAGGAAGCTCCGTGATCGAATGACCCTGCACATTGACCCTATTAAGCACCAAGTCCAAAAGTATAGTGTTATTAATAGACAAACATTGAGAGAGGTAGATGAGAATCATAGGAAGAGGAATTTTCATAAGGAAGTGGCCCGGTAATGTAAACATTTGGTTTTGCCTAACGGTAGAATTATCTATAAACTATGAAGGTGTGAGCGGGAAGTTGAGAATCTCTACGATGAAACTGACCCGGTCTATGAGTGCTTCCAAGGGCAATGCTGTGTAGTTGATAAATTAGGGGTACAAGAGTTTATGGAAGAGCCAGAAGAAGGACCAGAACGCATGACGGATATGCCTAAGTCGTAGAACCAAGAGTTGGAGAAGGTCGACTTGTCTATAGAGGGTGAGGATCCAAACCCTATTTTTATCTCAAAGGACTTAGAGGGAGCCCCTTGACAGTAACTAATCAAGTTTCTATTGGAGTTCAAAGACGTCTTTGCATGAAAGTGCACCGAGACACCTAGAGTAGACAAGGAGGTGAGTTGCCATAGGTTGAACATTTTTTCCTTAGCCATTCCAATAAAATAGGCCACTCGAATATACAAGGAGGAGTTAGATCTAAAGATTAAGGAAGATGTTCAGAGGTTTCTCACAACTGGTTTCATAGTCCTCATCCAACATTCGATCTGGCTCTCTAGAATTATACCTGTGGGAAAGAAAGATAAGAGTCAAATCAGAATATGCGTAGACTTCAGAGACCTAAATCAGGCATGCCCGAAGGATGAGTTCCTGTTTCCTTTCCATTGATAGCTTGATCGATGCAATAACAGGCCATGAGATGTATAGTTTCATGAATGGATATGTGGGATATAATCAAATAAAAATGGATCCGGTCGACATAGAGAAGAACACCTTTGGAACGCCTTTGGGCAATTTCATATACACAGTCATGCCTTTTGGATTGAAAAACGCAGGGGCTACTTACCAGAGGACAATGATGGCCATCTTCCATGACCTTTTTCACAAGACTATGGAGTTTTATGTCGATGATTAGGTGATTAAATCCAAGAAGGAGGGGATCCCACCTGGACGATTTGAGAAAAGTGTTCACTCGCAGCAGGAAGTACAAGTTGAAGATGAACCCTCTTAAATGTGCGTTCAGGGTAACAAGTGGGAAATTCCTATGGTTTGTGGTAAATTGACAGGGGCTACAAATGGACTTGTACAAGCAATGAACCATCCTTGATATGTCGAGACGAAAATCAATGAAAGAGTTAAAAAAAAAATCTTGGCAAAGTCTCCTACCTGAGGCGATTTATCCTGGGGTTGTTTGAGGTGACACACCCATTGATGGAGCTGCTGAGAAAGGTCATGAAGTTTGCCTAGGAAATAATGCACCAGGAAGCCATAGACAAGATGAAGGAACTCCTCACTTCTCATAAGACAATGATCCCCCCAAAGGCAGGTATCCCTTTATGTTTATACCTTACTTCAACTGAACGATCTATTGGGGCTTTATTGGCCCAAGAGATGTAAGGCATTGAAAAAACTATTTATTACTTGAGTAGGATCATACACGGGACTGAGGCCAAATATACTAGCATTGTGAGACATTTCTTAGCCCTTGTATTTGTAGGTGTTGGCACAAAAGCTCAGGCATTACCTGTTATCAATTACAGTTCATGTTGTAACTAGGTGTGATCCTATAAAGTTTTTACTTGCTAGAACTGTGTTGATAGGAAGGGCAACTCGATGGTTTTTAACCCTCTCAGAGTATGATCTCAAGTGTGTGATCTAGCGAGCCATCAAAAGCTAGACATGTGCAGATTTGTTGGCTATCTTCTCATCAGGGACGTTCGATCCACCTATTGTAGAGCTCTCGGGTGATGACCTCCAAGCCAATTTTATAGCATCCAGCTTCTACGGGTGGAGTATGGAGTTTGACAACTCTTCAACCAAGAAAAAAAGGGGAGATGGAGTCATCCTTTGAAGCAATGGTGAAGAAATCCGTTTATCTTTCAAGCTAGAGTTTAAATGATCGAATAATGAGGCCGAATAGGAGGCAATGGTTCTGGGATTACTCAAATCACTAAGAAGAAGTATCCAAGTCCTAACAATCATAGGGGATTCTAACTTGGTGGTAAAACAGGTGAAGGGGAATTTTCTTTGAAGCACACGAGTCTGGTGCCTTACTGAACGATCATCAAATGACTTCTTGGACAGTTCGAGGTGATGAATATCAAGAGGCACCATATAACAATGAACAGACATACAAACTCCTAAACAACCATTGCAGAAAATATTACCTTTGATGGGGAATCAACTGTGACTGGAATCACGAAGAGAATATCCCCCTTAACGGTGTCAAAAATGCTACCCTCAGAGCACAAAGATAATTAGAGGGATGAGATCAGAAAGAAGCTGGAGAGGGGTGAGGGGCCACTCAACTTAGCCGATTTGGCACAATACTTTATTACCAGAGGAAACTTGTATTAAAAGAATAAAGGAGGTTGGTTGTCCAGGTGTGTAGATCCCGAAGAATCCAAAAGAAGATTGATCGAGGTACATGAAGATAGTTGTGAAACCACTGAGATTCCTTTGTATAGGAAAATACAATAGGCACGGTACTTCTATCCTTCGATGAGATTAAAAGCCTTCGCAGTGCAAAGATAGTGTTCGAAGTGGTGCATGTTCTATCAGGCAGTAGAATGCAATTTCATTAGCCAACCGCAAGATTGGAGATATGACTATATGGATTTCTTGATAGACGAAGATATGCCGACGAACAAAAAGGACGCTACCAAGATAAAAATTTGAGCATAGAAGTACTTCGTACAAAATGGGCAGTTGTACCGGTGAGGCTATCATAACAGGCCCCTAAGGTGCATAAGAGGAGAGGAGGTTGAAGAAGTATTAAAGCAAGCTCACGAATCGGGGCACATCGGAGGAGTCAAGCTTTACGATCAACTAATGACAATGGGTTATTACTGGCCTTCAATGGAGAAAGATTCGGTGGAGTTCGTTCGAAAGTGCAAGTCTTGTCAACAATATGGGAATATGATTCATGCTCCTATAGTGGACCTTCACTCTCTATCTACACCGTTTCTGTTTCATAGTTGGGCGTTTAATTTGGTAGGGGCTATAAACCCTTTGTCTTAATGAAAGATCTGGATTTTAGTAGACACAGAATGTTTCACGAAGTGGGCAGAAGTCATACAACTCAAGAAAGCCACAGCGGGGGTAGTAGCTTGATTCATGAACGCGTATATTATTTGCCATTTTGGCATCCCAAAGGTGTTTTTATCAGATAATGGTACCCCTTTCGTGAATAGTGAGGTGCGCCTACTAACCGAAAAATACTCCATCATCCATCATAAGTCAACAGTAGCATACCCGAAGTGCAATGGGTAGGTAGAGGCCACCAATAAAACTTCAGTAAACATTTTCGTAAAAATATTAGAGGAATTTTTGGGCACATGGGATGACAAGATGACCGAAGTTCTATGGGCTTATTGAACGATAAAAAGGAAACTAATGGGATACACACCATTTTTTGAAGTATTTGGGGCAAAAGTTGTGTCACCAGTTGAACTCGAGGTACCTTCCGCTCGCTACAGATTACAAAGTGACATGCTCCCCCACAACCATCATATACAACTTGAAGCCCTAGAAGAGAACATGGATAATGCTGTGAGGCACTTCAAGATATACAGAAAGCAGTTGTCCAAATCTTACGACCATCTAGTGAGGCCGAGGAAGTTTAAAGATGGGGATTTGGTCCTGAAAGCATGCATGAAGCATATTAGGGGTTTGTCATTACCCAAGTTTGAGGCCAACAGGAAAGGGCCTTACATCGTTCGAGAAACCCACGATTTGATTTATTGCGAGATATCCAAGATGGAAGACAATGTTACTTTCAAATTGAACAACAAGTGGCTGAAGATTTACTATGTTTAAATGTATGTTTTGCCAATGCTTTTCTTCATTATGTTGTACCTTGTTAATTTTTTATTGAAATAAAAGAGGGATGTATGTTTTAAAATAATTGGATTTTTTCTGTTTAATGTAGCTCGAAGCAGTGTTTATGTGGAAAATGTAAGGCCACTACTTTGTTTTTACACAATGACTGTTATTTTCTTTATCATGCATGATGGGATTCATATTGATGTAATAAGTTTAACCAGTGTCAAAAGAAAATAAATGAAATGGAAGAAGGCACCAAAGTCACCAATGTTTCCTTATTTAATAAAAGATATAGCTGTGGTTACATGCAAGCAAGGAGATCCAAAATCCCAAAAATGATAAACATCAACAATAGAAACATTGAACAAAGGATCTAGGGGCTGTGCATTATAAAAAGAAGGTTTGTCGATCTAAGAAGCCTATGATGATGTTTGTGACAACCCGAGTATAATTATGATAAATCATGTTTAAATCATGATTAGCTTATGTGATATGAATAATATGTTATTAGTATAAATATAATGTAAGTAATTATGTTTAGTTTAATCATACCTTCATAAAGCTTGAAATATCGAATTAGTAACAAATGTGAAATTTTAAAGTTTTCGGTAGGAATGTTCCTGTTGGAGGCTAGTTTTGACCTTTATGACATAACAATGAACTTGAGGTGTAAAATAAATATTTCTAGATATATGAGTTAGGTTTATAACAAAACAAACGGTTCATCGAACGGACATCCGAGTGGGAAGATATTGTCTCTTTACAAACAGGGGGTAAAGTAGTCATTTAGCCTTAAATGATATTTTATTTTATGTAATGCCACATGTTATATTTTGATTGGACCAAGAGGAGGTGGCCTTATGCCGACTTAAAACCCTTGAATTAAGCTCTTACTTCAGCATATTTCAGCCATGGAAGAGTTTTAACCTAAGGAAAGAGAGTTTTGAAGTTTAGGAAGAAAGTGTGAGGAGAAATTGAAGAAAAATTCATAGAAAAATTACGTAAAAGCCCCTAAGGTATTTCCATCCATAAATCTTGTTTATTTTTTTGTATTACTTATTTAAATGATTGAAATAATCATTTGTTTACTGAATTTACATGTCTTGATGTGTACTTATGGATAGATGCAAGTTTAAGCAAACTTGAATGTGTAAACCCTTGAAATTGTTTTGTTTAGGAACCTTGTTTATTCAAACTTCCATATATTTTTGTATACTTACTAGAATTGATTGATTCCAATTGGAGATTAACCTGGACTCATATATGTATGACATATCCATAATTCATGGGAAAATACAAAGAAATGAGTCTTTGGTGAGAGTTTGAAGTTCAGGTATGAAATCTTCCCTAAGGGTGAATATATTCCCGCCATGTGTTCGATGTTTTGCTTGACATAGCAAATGAACTCTGAAAATTATGAAATTTTAATCTTGTATTGTTCAATATGTTTACTGGTGTTGTTTTACATATCATATAAATTAATGATGTTGAAAAATTATGTAAATTACTGGAAGTTGAATGAACGATAAAAGAGCCTATAGGGTAGATTTTCTATGTGGTAAAAAAATGGGCATATCGTGCTCTAGGAGACTTGAAGTGATGTATCGTCTTTTGTATTGGAATACTAATAAGACAAGGATTGAATTACCAAGAATAAATGAATTTTTATTTGGTTTATGATTTGGATATGTTAAATATATTAACATGGATTCGGATGGAACTTCACTTGTGATAAATGATTTGAATGGAATCATGTGATGCTTATGGATTGAATTATGTTTAAATCATTATTTGGATTATTGATATTCTTATGATGATACTAATATTGTAAGAATGATAGGAAGGGAAGAAGAGATGATTGAACAAATACCAGATAAAGGCAAGGGAAAAGCCATTTAAAGTGTCGAGGTTAGTGTATTTATGATTTGTTTCATATATAAATATGAATATAGCTCTAAGAGCAGGAATTGTTTGAATACTTCAGTATTCAGGATTTGTTTGGATATTAAAATATCCAGGATTTGTTCGGGTCTCATGATCCAGGATTGGTTTGAATACTTCGGTATTCAGGATTTGTTTGGATATTAAAATATCTAGCATTTGTTTGGGTCTTATGATCCAGGATTTGTTATCGCCAATGGGCAGAATTACTTGGGTCTTATGATCCAGGATTTGTTATCGCCAATGGGCAGAATTATTTGGATCTTATGATCCATGATTTGTTATTGCCAATGGGCAGGATTGTTCGGATTTTATATCCACATATTCGATATAGAATTGTTATTCTGTTGCAGGGAAGGAGTACCTCACTAAGCTTAATGCTTTCTGTTTATATTTTAACAATTTCAGGTTCGTACACTGCCAGCTAGGATACCACATGACCGGTAACTTTGAGAGTTGCACCGTTGGAGAGAGCTAGGGTTTAAAAATGGGTATTTTATCGTTGTCACACTGAAGATTTTAATATACTCACACATTGTATATATTGATTTAGTATGGATTGAGTTGATCATAGTTAATCACAGTATTGTATGTGCGCTTAATTATGACTCTGATATTGAATTTTATGGTATAAGAATAATATTATGTTCATTATGCACATTGTGCAGAAAAATATTGATAAATGAAGTATATTTTCCAATGGGCTCGAGATTATGATCCAATTATTTTAATAACAAATGATTAGTATGGATATTGGGTTTGGGGTGTGACCATTAGTGGTATCAGATCGTGGTTGTTAATTCTGGATGTGTGTGACGGTTAGATGGCAGTATTGAATTGATTTGATATTTATGAATTGTTTATGTACTAACTAATAGTTTAGTATTATAAACTGTTATTATTGGTTGTTAGAACTATGTTGTATTACAGATAATTCCAGATGGAACCTGGGAATGGACAACCTAGAGAAGAGGGAGTAGCTTCTCGTACTGACAATATTTAAGTAGAGCAAAGTCTTGCTGGAAGGGCTAGAGTGCAGGAGCAGCCTACAGAGATGCAAATAATGGCACAGGTAATATTAAGGATGGCAGAGCAATAGGAAAGAAATATGGCATTAATGGTAGAGCAACATGCTAGATATCTAGAATCAAAGACTGTGGCCAGGATTGAGAGAGAGGCAAGGAAGGAAATGAAGGATTCCATGCATGAGAAGTTTTTGAAGTTCAACCCTCCATAATATTCAGGGTCAGTTGAACCTACAGAAGCTGAGATGTGAGTCAGGGATATAGAAACTATATTTGCAGTTATGAAGGTTCCAGATAACCAGAAAGTGAATCTAGTTGTGTTTAAGATGAAAGGAGAGGCCAAATATTGGTGGGAAGCTAGCAACCATTTGGTTCCCAGGATGGAAGGTACTGATGTTATTACTTGGGCTAAATTTATTAAAGCTTTGTATGTTAAGTATTTCCCTAAAGTTTATAGGAGGGAGAAGCTGGGGGAATTTATAAATTTGACCCAAGGGAAAATGTCTGTGAGGGAGTATGATGCTAAATTTACTGCTTTGTCTAGATTTGCTACTAAGTATGTGCAGGATGAAGAAGATAAATGTAGTAAGTTTCAAGATGGACTGATTTGGAAAATTCAAAATAGAGTGGCCACTTATGAGTTAGAAGATTATGCTTCTCTGGTAAACAAAGTCACGATAGCAGAAAGGCAAATGAACCAAGGGGTGGCGAGTAGAGAGAGTTTTAAGAAGAGTAGATTCGACGCATCTCACTCCAAGGGAGGCGAGGGTGGAAGTGTTAAGATGGAACCTTATAAATTTCAGAGAGGTGATGGAGATAGTGGTAGAGGTCAGGGGAGATTAGGAAAAGATACCAGGGGTGGAGGATCTTTTGGTTCAACCAGAAAGTCACGGAGAGGTGAGGCCCCAATAGGAGGTGTTACATGTTTCTTTGTAAAGAGGAAGGGCATTATAAATCTGAGTGTCCAAAGCTTAAGGGAGTGGAATGCTACCATTGTCATCAAGTGGGGCATGTTAAGAAGAATTGTCTGCAGTTGGCAGAGACTCCAACATCACTTAGTGAAGCTGCAAACAGAGTGTTACCTCCAGGTAGTGGAGCTAAAAGTGTGGGTAGAGGACAAGCTAGTGGTTCCAAGACATGTGGATCAGTTTTTACGATGAAAGAAGCTCAGATTACTCCAGATGTGGTGATATGTACACTTTCTGTTACTAGTAGAAGTGCTTATGTTTTGATTGATCCTGGTTCCACACATTCTTTTGTGTCCTATGCTTTTGCTGTATACCTGAATAGACCATGTACTCATTTAGATGTGGGGTTGGGTATTTATATGCCTATGGGGGATATGGTTGTAGCTGAATAAGCTTTTGGTGATTGTGTTTTGACTCTGGGGTCTAGAGATACAGTTATAGATTTACTTCCATTGGATATTTCTGATTTTGATATAATTATGGGAATGGATTGGTTATCTAAATATCATGCATCTATGGATTGTTTCTGTAAGGAAGTTATTTTTAATATGCCTGGTGAGCCTGAATTTAAATTTGTGGGGGAAAGGAAAATTGTTCCCAGTTGCATTATTTCTGCTATTCAGACGAGGAAGTTATTGAGTAAGGGTTGTGAGGGTTTTATTGCATATGTTCTTGACACTAGGAAGGGGCCTTTCCTGAAGTGTTTCCAGGGTTACCTACATAAAGAGAAGTTGGATTTAGTATTGAATTAGCACCGGGGACAACACCTATTTCTATAGCACCGTATAGAATGGCACCTGCTGAGTTGAAAGAACTCAAGATTCAGTTACAGGATTTACTTGATGGGGGGTTCATACAGCCTAGTGTATCTCCATGGGGTGCACCAATTTTATTTGTGAAGAAGAAATATGGTACCATGCATTTGTGTATTGATTATAGGCAACTGAATAAAGCTACAATTAAGAACAAATACCCTTTACCTCGTATAGATGATTTGTTTTATCAGTTACAGGGTGCTAAAGTGTTTTCAAAAATAGACTTACGATCGGGTTATCATCAGTTGAGGGTTAAGGAGAGTGATATTTCTAAAACTACTTTTCGTACTCGGTATGGTCATTTTGAATTTCTGCTGATGCCTTTTGGGGTGACTAATGCTCCAGCTGTATTTATGGATCTTATGAACCGGGTACTGCATCCTTTTGTTGATTCATTTGTGATAGTTTTTATTGATGACATTCTGAATTATTCACGTGATATGGTTGAACATGAAAAGAATCTTCAAACTATTTTGAATGTGTTGAAAGATAAGAAATTGTATGCTAAGTTTAACAAATGTGAATTTTGGCTATCAAAAGTTTTATTTTTAGGCCATGTTATTTCTGGAGATGGTATATGTGTTGATCCCATGAAGGTGGAAGCTATTGTAAATTGGGAGAGGCTTAATAATGTGACTGAGGTGAGGAGTTTTCTGGGTTTAACTAGGTATTATAGAAGGTTTATTAAGGGATTTTCTTCAATAGCCTTTCGATGACTAAATTAACCCCGAAAGATGTTAAGTTTGAATGAAATTCTGATTGCGAAAATAGTTTTGATGAATTGAAAAAGAGATTGGTAACTGCATGTTCTTACTATTCCACATGGTGGAGATGGTTTTGTTATTTATACTGATGCTTCACACTAGGGGTTGGGTAGTGTTTTTAAGAAGCATGGTAAAGTTATTGCTTATGCTTCTAGGCAGTTGCGTACACATGAACATAATTATCCTACACATGGTTTGGAACTTGCTGCAATTTTGTTTGCTTTAAAATTATGGCTTCATTATCTATATGGTGAGGTATGTGAAATTTTTACTGACCATCAAAGCCTTAAGTATTTATTTACTCAAAAGGAGTTGAATTTGAGACATAGGCGATGGATGGAGTTAATTAAAGACTATGATTGTACAATTCACTACCACCTAGGGAAGGCAAATGTAGTTGTAGATGCTCTGAGTAGAAAGGCTTCAGGCAAGTTATCTTGTATTTAGTGTGATAGAGTTTCCCACATCATGGAGTTGAGATTGATGGGAGTAGAATTGAAGTTAGCCGATGGGGACAGGTTCTTTGCTCATGTAAGCTTGAGGCCTTTGTTAGCTACCCGTATTCGTGAATTGCAATGTCAAGATCCTTTTCTTGAGAAGAAATGACAAGATGTTCGAGATGGTAAGTCTGAAGATTTTTGTATTGTGAATGATGGAACTTTATTATATAAGCAACGATTATGTGTGCCTAATGTGTGTGGATTGAAAGAGGAAATTTTATATGAGGCTCATAATTCAATTTATACTATGCATCCTGGTAGTACTAAAATGTATAGGGATTTAAAGGAGCATTATTGGTGGAATAATATGAAAAAGGAAATAGCTGATTTTGTTACTAGGTGCCTTATATGTCAGCAAGTGAAAGTGGAGCATTAGAAGCCTACTGGTCTGCTTCAGCCATTGCCAATACCGGAATGGAAATGGGATCGTGTAACGATGGATTTTGTGGTTGGGCTTCCTCGATCTCAGAAGGGGTCCAATTTGATTTGGGTAGTGGTGGATAGATTGACGAAGTCCGCTCATTTTCTAGCAGTCAAGACTACGTATACAGTTGATAGGTATGCTAGATTGTATGTTAATGAAATTATTCGATTGCATGGAGCACCGGTATCCATTATTTCAGATAGAGACCTTACTTTTACATCCAGATTTTGGGATAGCTTGCAGTATGCTATGGGTACTAACTTGAAGTTTAGTACGTCTTTTCATCCTCAAACAGATGGGCAGTCTGAAAGGACAATACAGATTTTTGAAGATATGCTTAGAGCTTGTGTGCTTGATTTCAAGGGTAATTGGGATGAATATTTGCCTTTGATAGAGTTTGCATATAACAATAGTTTTCAGTCTACTATTGGTATGGCTCCCTATGAAGCATTGTACGGTAGACGATGTCGTACACTGATATGTTGGGGTGAAGTTGGTGAAAGGAAGATAAAGGGTCCAGAATTGATTGAAGTCACCACTAAAAAAGTGAAGATTATTCAAGATAAAATGAGAAGAGCTCAAAGCAGACAAAAAAGTTATGCGGATAAACGAAGAAAAGATTTGGAATTGCAGAAAGGGGATTACTTGTTTCTTCGGATATCTCCATGGAAAGGAGTTATGAGGTTTGGAAAGAAAGGGAAATTAAGTCCACGCTACATTGGACCTTATGAAATCCTTGAGAATGTCGGGATGGTGCTTACAAGTTAGAGTTACCACCAGAGTTAGCTCGGTTACATGATTTTTTCATGTTTCTATGTTAAGAAAGTATGTGGAAGATCCTTCACATGTATTGGTGGAACAACTTATTGCGTTGAAAGAAGACTTGAGTTATGTGGAAGAACCACTTGCAATTGTCGATAGGAAAGAACAAATATTGAGATCAAAAGTGATCCCACTTGTGAAGGTTATGTGGAGAAGGAATTCCATGGAAGAAGCTACATGGTAGAGTGAGTATATCATGAGGATGCGTTATCCGTATTTGTTTGATTCAGACAACCAAGGTATGTCAATTTCGGGGACGAAAGTTCCTAACGATGGGAGAATTGTGACAACCCGAATATAATTATGATAAATCATGTTTAAATCATGATTATCTTATGTGATATGAATAATATGTTATTAGTATATATATAATGTAAGTAATTAAGTTTAGTTTAATCCTACCTTCATAAAGCCTGAAATATCGAATTAGTTACAAATGTAAAATTTTAAAGTTTTCGGTAGGAATGTTCCTGTTGGAGGCTAGTTTTGACCTTTATGACATAACAATGAACTTAAGGTGTTACCTAGATATTTTTAGATATATGAGTTAGGTTTATAACAAAATAAACGGTTCATCGAACGGACATCCGAATGGGAAGATAATGTCTTTTTACGAACAGGGGGTAAAGTAGTCATTTAGCCTTAAATGATATTTTGTTTTATGTAATGCCACATGTTATATTTTGATTGGACCAAGAGGGGGTGGCCTTATGCCGACTTAAAATACTTGAATTAAGCTCATCCTTCAGCATATTTCATCCATGGAAGAGTTTTAACCTAAGGAAATAGAGTTTTGAAGTTTAGGAAGAAAGTGTGAGGAGAAATTGAAGAAAAATTCATAGAAAAATTACGTAAAAGCCCCTAAGGTATTTCCATCCATAAATCTTGTTTATTTTTTTGTATTACTTATTTAAATGATTGAAATAATCATTTGTTTACTTAATTTCCATGTCTTTATGTGTACTTATGGATAGATGCAAGTTTAAGCAAACTTGAATGTGTAAACCCTTGAAATTGTTTTGTTTAGGAACCTTGTTTATTCAAACTTCCATATATTTTTGTATACTTCCTGGAATTGATTGATTCTAATTTGAGATTAACCTGGACTCATATATGTATGACATATCCAAAAATCATGGCAAAATACCAAGAAATGAGTCTTTGGTGAGAGTTTGAAGTTCGGGTATGAAATCTTCCCTAAGGGTGAATATATGCCCGCCATGTGTTCGATGTTTTGCTTGACATAACAAATGAACTCTGAAAATTATGAAATTTTAATCTTTTATTGTTCAATATGTTTACTGATGTTGTTTTACATATCATATAAATTAATGATGTTGAAAAATTATGGAAATTACTGGAAGTTGAATGAACGATAAAAGAGCCCATATGGTAGATTTTCTATGTGGTAAAGAAATGGGCATATCGTGCTCTAGGAGACCTGAAATGATGTACCGTCTTTTGTATTGGAATACTAATAAGACAAGGATTGAATTACCAAGAATAAATGAATTTATATTTGGTCTATGATTTGGATATGTTAAATATATTAACATGGATTTGGATGGAACTTCACTTGTGATACTAATATTGTAAGAATGATAGGAAGGGAATAAGAGATGATTGAACAAATACCGAATAAAGCCAAGGGAAAAGCCAGTTAAACTGTCGAGGTGAGTGTACTTATGATTTGTTTCATATATAAATATGAATATATCTCTAAGAGCAGGATTTGTTTGAATACTTTGGTATTAAGGATTTGTTTGGATATTAAAATATTCAGGATTTGTTTGGGTTTCATGATCCAGGATTGGTTTGAATACTTCGGTATTCAGGATTTGTTTGGGTTTTATGATCCAGGATCTGTTATCGCCAATGGGAAGAATTATTTGGGTCTTATGATCCAGGATTTGTTATCGCCAATGGGCAGAATTATTTGGATCTTATGATCTATGATTTGTTGTTGCCAATGGGCAGGATAGTTCGGATTTTATATCCACATATTCGATATAGAATTGTTATTCTGTTGCAGGGAAGGAGTACCTCACTAAGCTTAATGCTTACGGTTTATATTTTAACAATTTTAGGTTCGTACACTGCCAGATAGGATACCATATGACCGGGAACTTTGAGAGTTGCACCGTTGGAGAGAGCTGGGGTTTAAAAATGGGGATTTTATCATTGTCACACTGAAGATTTTAATATACTCACACATTGTATATATTGATTTAGTATGGATTGAGTTGATCATAGTTAATCACAGTATTGCATGTCCGCTTAATTATGACTCTGATATTGAATTTTATGGTATAAGAATAATATTATGTTCATTATGCACATTGTGCATAAAAATATTGATAAATGAAGTTTATTTTCCAATGGGCTCGAGATTATGATCCAATTATTTTAATAACAAATGATTAGTATGGATATTGGGTTTGGGGTGTGACAATATTGGGGAAGAATTTGTACAAGGTTGCTTTGGTCTAAAAAATGGACAGCCAAATTTTTCTGGCAAAGCTCCATTGTCTGATGAATGGACTCTAACTCCTGCTCTTTCTTGATTAGCTCAGCCTTCTCACGAGCAACGGCCTCATTGGCCTCATGCACCTCTTATTCAGATACCACCAACTTGGTCTCTAGGATTACAAGCTCTTCTAAAATGGCCACTTACGAATGACGTGAATTTTGGAGCCGATGATAAAGGGCGGGAAAGTCGGCCTTCTTAAAACCACGAAGCATCTCCACTACCTAGGATATGGAAAATCCATTATTTTTTAGGACATTAACTCTTCCCAGTAAAATATTGATTGTATAAGGTCTAAGAAATTCGAGTGGATTATTGAGGATTTCCTCCAAGACCATGGTGAGCCCGAGCAAGAGACATGACATCATTCCAGGAATACGTTGAAGGTAGTTGGTGGTAAATGTTGAAGGAAAATGGACCAACAACTTCTCGATTAATAGACGAGGACCCTCAGTCAAAATATAAGGGAAAATAGCCAAAGTCTGGCTCACAACCACCTCGGGGGCTACCTCAAGAGGATGTACTCTAAAAACATTATCACTTTTAAAAGGACACTGAGTATACGAAGTGATATCACTTGCTTGAACCTGAGGAGCAACCACTTCGAGCACATCACCAATCCTAGAGGCCACCTTTTGGGCACGTACAGTAGGAGCCTCACCCAAAGAAGCAACTTCGGCTAAGGACCTTTCTTGCACCATTTCCTGAGGAATAGGTTCAATTCTGGCCTACGGGCCATTGGCTGGTTGACCTCCACCTGAAGTACAAAAAAATATAGCTTAAGTAAGAAACAAAATGAGAAAATCTTACTCAAAGTATCTTGCAAGTATGGGAGATTATCCCAATAAGACTTAGCCCACCTGACCCTCGGCTATAGGAGATTATGCCAATAAGACTTGGCCCACCCGACCCTCAGTTATGATTATACTAATAAGACTTAGCCCACTTGGACCTCAGTTATGGGAGATTTTATGCCAATAAGACACCCTCAGTTATGGGAGATTATGCCAATAAGACTTATCCCCCCCCCCCCCCCCCCCCTCCTCAGTTATGGGAGATTTCTAAAGCCTAATATTACTTGGCAAAATTATCAAGTTTATATGCAGTAGATAGATGGAAGAATAAAAAAAAGTACATATGGAAGTTGCTCGTCGGCAAATTCATGAGTGACCATTTGTACTACGCCCCCCTCCTCAATTGGACCAGGAGACACCAAAGGATGTTGACTTTGGGGGGCAATCACATTCCCCCCCATCTCAGCAACTTGTTCTTGTCCACCCCCTATTTTAGTAAATTGTTCTTGTCCACCATCCCCGTATTTCAGCAACTTGTTCTTTTCCACCTTCCCCCTGACCAACTCTTGCAAGATCGGCACCTTCTTGGTTTAGGATGGAAGGCCCGAACATATATACAAGTACTTGGTCATTAGAAGGAGGGGGACTGATGGAGTAGTTTGAACAGGAACAGGAGCCTACGAAGGAAGAAGAAAATAAAAAGAAAAAGACAAGTTAGAATAATAAGTCGAAGGAGCAATAGTATCTTAATCACGTAAGAAAAATAAACTTATCACATGCAGTGAACAAACATGCATGGGGGACTTGGCTATATCCTCAACAACTCTCACATCAGGAATATCCCTCTCAAGGCTATCCAACTCACGCAAAAAAGGGAGGATCAGGGGAATAACCGCTACTAGACTCAGACAAAGAATCAGATATGACTGCCCCTAGGGGAAATGGGAGATTACCTGTGAAGTAGTAGGGGAAAATCTCTCGAGGGACGATCCTCTCCAATATCATCGTGCGTATCACCTTGCACATCAACTTGAAAAACAGACAAGGCGGGTTAGATCAGAATGGAGTTATTAGCACGAAAAGAAAATAATGAAGAAAACACTAAAAGCAAGAGGGATTGAGGGGCTTACTTTTTCCTCCAACACATCTTCCATAACCTCATAATCTTGGGGAGGTGAGGCGGGTTTGGAAGGAGAAACCATTCTCCTCAACCTATGTCTTCGAACCAATGCAGTTTCCTATTCCTCCTCCTCCTCCTCCTCCTCCTCCTCTTCTTCTTCTTCTTCTTCTTCTTCTTCTTCTTCTTCTTCTTCTTCTTCTTCTTCTTCTTCCACTACATTATCTCTCTCCTCATCTTCATCATCATCACCACCAGCATTAACATCACCATGCTCCTCGGGTAGTTCTTCCTCGCTGGATTCAGAAGATTCCTCCGTCACGAGCTTAAGAGGACTACCCGTCTTTCTTTTCTTACGACTACCAATAATACGAGGACCATATGAAAATCCTCAAGAATCCATCTGGGCTTACATAAATGCCATGTCCTCTTCGCTAAAAGTCTCCTAGGTTTAGAGAAGCTAATCAAACATTGATCTCACTTTTTGGGCGACTTTAGGATCGGGGGTGTGGTGAATTGGAGGTTGTTTGATGGTTTTGAGTTTTTTCAAAGGTGCCTTTTGGGTAGCGCTAACCACTGCCCCGGATGAGGCAGTACGTGGGGATTAAGTTCTCTCAACTGGTCTCGAGGGAACATGGGCAACGATAGCAACCTCGATTGGAAGGGAGGTCTGAGAGGATTTCTTCTTTTTCATAACTCCCTAGTCCACACGCACTACCGGAGGCAACTCGGAGGGAACACCGGTGTTGGCAGTGCTAAGGGGGAAAACAAACGAGAAGGTGGTATAATTTCTTAAACCCAACTCTATGGGAGGGAATCTCTCAACCTCAGGGTACCCGGGTTCTTTCAAAATGTTGGTTTAAAAACGGACAAGTTGATTTTTCCAGAACACATTCATGTACATAGACGATCTCTTCCCTCAAAACTCTTTGCTCGAGACCACGGGATTGGCAGGATAACTAGCATACAGACTTACGATAGCTGAACTCAGGTAGTTTGCACCGAAAAAAGAAACGTTCGTGGGTTTTTCACGAGTGAAATGGCTCAATAAAGGGGCTCCTTGATCATAACCAAATTGAATGGCTACACGGTGGGGGCTCTAAACAGAATAGAAAAAATCCCACTCTGTATATGAGGGAAATTAAGAAGGGATTAACAAAAGTGGGGCAATGTTCTCAGAAAAATACCTAGCAAGAGCTTCATCAAAAGGAGCAATGGGGCGCTCCTCCTTAGTAAAAAAGTCATTTATAAAAAATTGATCCACGCCAACATAGGGGTTAGGTAAGAATCTTTATGATCGATCGATCAGGGAATCAAGGGAATTCTTAACGCTTTTATTCTTCCATCAATAAATACGGGGGATCCTTATGGGCTGAGAATCGGGGTATTTTCCAGCAGGATCATAATCGGGAAAATGGGCATAAAGGAAAGCTGTTAAACGGATATTGTTGGCGTAATTAGAGACATCAAACTTGTCGATGCTTCATGAACAATCTTCTGCGACAGCAAGGGGGATCTTCACGCTGCTCTTCATCTAAACAACCATATTGATTAAGTCATTTTGGGGGCAGTCATAGGGCTCTCCTGGAAGGTAGACTTTCGATAACATCACCCAAATATAGCCTGCCAACACAATTTTAGAATCAAATCTCTTCCTTACCGGGGGCTGTTCAAACACCTGCTTCCCTCGGGGGTTCTCCTTAGCCACCTCGCGGGACCTAATAACAACTTTCTCTGCAATGAAATAAAAGTACCGAATCACTTTCGAATAGGTGCACTTGTTGTAAGTTACCACGCAATCCTTTACCACTGCCTCTAGTTCATCTCTCAAAGCTTTTTCCTCGCTGGAGATGGCCTCTTTGAAGAAAGTATCAAAATCGACGTCTTCCAACCCCAGAAGCTAACAAACATCTTCCAGGGTGATGGTGAACTCACCCCAAGCGTCCACAAAAGTGTGTGACGTACGGATCCAATGGGAAATTAACAATAGGACAACGGTGTTATTTTTGGCAAGGGTAAGACCACCCAGCCAGAGAGAGCAAGACAGACCAATAACAGCTAACTGAACAGAATACTTAAAATGAATATACTCGGTCCAAGGGCCCAACCACTCACAAGCGCCAGAGGAAGCTTCGAACTCTACCTTCGAATAGGGAAAATCACCACGTTCAATGCAGTAATGAGTAACAATAGCGGTGGGGATATAAGCAAAGTCTTCAGCGTCTTCACCCTCGTCCACTAGAAGGTTAGGGTCCTCAGTTGCCACCAATTCGTCGGGGAGTCTCTTCGCCATTTTCCAGAAGTGGTCATTCTCGCCAAATTAGAAAACGACTCTTGACTAACCGATTATTCTTTCCTCTACTCTCTCTCTCCTTTTAATATTTGTCTTGTTCATCAACAAAAGTAGCTAATCCGATCATAAGAAGAGAAAGAACCAAAATCTCTAATTGTGATCTAATGGCTCTAAACTGGTAACCAAAGCTATCTTAGGGTAACTACAATCAAAAGCAATAATCCCAGAGAAAAATCCTATTCGATGATCATGGAGAGATGCAAGTACCCAACAATTTTGTCACCTAAAGTAATAGTAAAATGGGCATCTCTATCATGGCAATTGTACACATCCTATTGGAGGTCAAGGCACCACCCAGATCAAGAAATAACTCCATTAGATTAATAATCTGTCAATAGTTATAAACATACCTGAATATGTGAGTATAAGATAACATGATTGTGTTTCTTTAAGCAAGAGTGCACAAAATGATATTTTGATTTAACAAAATCATTGTTTATAATTCATTTTGAATTCAGAATAAATTTCAAAAACATATTTTAAAATCACAAAATTAATTTTTAACTATAATTTATTCAATTTTTACTTCAAACAAAAATTTTAGACATATCATTCAAATAAATTCAAATCATATGCATGATTGCCTTTTCGTATATATCATGGTGGTAATCATGGTTGTTTAGTAAAAAAACATTTGCGTATTTATAGATAAAAGCAGTATATAGCCATTTGTTGAGGAATTTGGAATTGGAACTGGTTTCGCCTTTCTCGGAAGTTGACTGGAACACCATGGTTCCGAACATATTTTTTGTTTTATTCATTTTTAAGAATTAAAATATTATCTTGATTAATTTATTATTTTTTGTTGTTATGGATTTTTTTTTTGTATAAATCTAGATTCTAATCTATTGATTTGTTTTGCAATTCTCCTCACTATGTGAAGGTTTTTATCAAAATTATTTGGGCCCTCGCCAGTTTTATTGCAATCTGACATTCACATGCGGTCATAAAGAATTGAAGGTATGTCTTAAGAAAGACATGTGATTGATATGTTTTCAACTTTCTTTTAAAAAATAGTTGTTGTATTTAATTACATATATGGGATGGGTGGCTCTACTTTATATATATTTCTAAAAAATTGTATATATATATATATATATATATATATATATATATATATATATATATATATATATAAACAGTTAAAAACTATTTCTTATTGTTTTAAACATTATCAGTAGCATTATTTGAAAACCATGTTATTAAAACTTTTTTTTACACATTTGGCCTCATTTTGTTATAAATATATATATATTAAGACCAGGTTATTAACACTAAGTTTACTCTTTTTTTATAAATATATATAAAAAAAACCTTTTCATTTTATTAAATTTTTTGATTTTATAAAAAACATTTAGTAAAAGAAAGTTTTTTTAATTAAAAATAATGTATAATTTGGTTTTAATACACAAATATATACTTATATTAATATGTATTAATGTATTAAGGTGTGTACAGTGTATACCTAGGTATCTATATCTATATTCAATGTATATTATATTATTATAATTATAAACTGGAAGCTTGACATTTAATTTTCAAAGAAAACTACAATAACGGATGAGTTGGATGTTATCTCTTTCTCGATCTCCTCATATTCTCTACATTTAATTTTCAAAGAAAACTATAATAAAGGATGAGTTGGATGTTATCTCTTTCTCGATCTCCCCATATTCTATCATTTGAAAGGTCGTTAGTTTTCTACATATTTAACTAGACTGTTTGTTTCCTCAAGTAAATATTCTCTTTTATACATGTATCTTGAAATTGAAAAGAAACGAGTTTCCCTCTTTGTTTCTTCATATTCTCACTATCTGCATAAAAATTGTCAGACAAGGACTATACTTACAAAGAAAATAGGTGAAGGGGAATGAGCCAAGAAGCCACGATTAGTGGTGTTGAATCTCTCTCTAGCTTTCTGCGATTTTTTTTTTATATATTTTGTTTATTGAGATCAGATGAAAGACATGTATTAATTATTTTGTTCATTAGTGGTGTTGAACATTTATTTTGTTTGTTTATTTTCATTTACTTAGAATGATCCATTCATTTGCTCAATAGCATTATTATGTGAATGGTTGGGGTACATTCAGGAAGGCTTAAAAAGTTATGTATTAAAGGTACAATTTGATTTGCGCAGTTGTGGGTCTTTTATGATGCTAGAGATATTTGAGTACATTTGTATTTCTTTCGTTGTTATTATTTTGTTATGAGTAAGAATAATTTGGTGTAAATAATTTAGAGTTATTTAATGTTTGGATGATTATATTGTATCCTAAGAAATAATATCTGGAAGCTATCTTTGGAACCTATCATCGTTACATGTGTATTAACGATAAATGTAATTTTGGGTAATGGACAGTGTAATAAACAAAATAATATTTTTAATGAAAGACATGTTATGTTTATTTAATGAAAATTATTAAAATGAATTTGCAATGTATATTTGATTATATATATGTATATATTATAAATATTTTATGTATGTAACCCGCACATCGTGCGGATTACATACTAATATATATATATATATATATATACACACACGCGGGGGAAGCTCAGCTTATTATTACAACTCTCAGATCTACATCCTCAAATAATCCTATAAAATTACATTCAACTTAAACGTATGAAATTTCCAATGACTCTTTGTTCATGTTATATGCTGCTATCCTTTAGCAGAGCTTAAGCACTTCTCTAACCTTACTACTAGGCATAAAGTTTTTTGTTTTTCCCTGGAAGTTGATAAAACACTAATGATGAATTATACAGACTACTCGAGAGTCGACGAATGACTGCAAAGCGCCGCAACTGATTATAAATATATGAAAAGGGAAAGATTGTTAAGAAATGAGGTATATGCCGATGCCATTCTTCATATGGGTCATCAACCCTCCAAACCTGGGCCAGAAAGTTAATTTTCCCTATCACCTTCGTCTTCCTCGTCATCATCTACCTCATCAGCTAGTTTGGTCAGCTCATCAGAATGTCAGTGAAGGTAGGGTTAGCATGATTTTCATGTCTAAATTTGTTGATCCGCTTAGGCAGGGTTAGCATGATTTTCTAATATGGTTAGTTAAAATACAAATAATAACTTAAAAATTATGAAGTCCGTTGCCAACTCATTAAAATTTAAACAAATCATGTTGTAAGGTAATGTCAACTCATATTTTGAAAAGTTCAACAAATTTGTATTCCCATCCTATCCATGGTAGCTAAACAACCGCACAAAGCCTTGTACTATTAAACATTGCACCTTACACTGAATTAGTTCGAAGAGTATGAATCTTCCCATCTGATGTAATGTTGATAACTCATTTTCTTTCACCTCAATCGGACCTGTCCCCTCTTTTGACCTCTTGTCCTGCAAACAACCCCTCCTCTCCGTCTTTGTCTTTACCATGTGGGTTGCTTTCTAATAATTGAGTTCTCTCTGTAACTTTCATCATTAATCCTTGACCGTTTTTCCTTATGCATAATTTCATAAACATTACTTCCTTGACTGACTTTCACCATTCAGAGTGAAATTGCGTCTACTTTTATGATAGTGAGTTCACACAGAGTTTCAGGTTAATTCTTTTATATACGTATGAGCGCTTTAATTGTTCCACAAACATTTACGAGAAGGAAGTCGGAGAAAATTGAAAAGTAAATGGAAGCTCAGAATTCATTTCACTACATTTATAATTTTTCATGTAATCGTAATTTTTATAACATTTGAATTCCAAGAAAAATGGGAAAAATAAGAACATCCCACATTGTTACTCATTTATTGCCACCTTTTGCTCTTCTTCTAATTTGTTATGAATTGGAATCATGTTCATTCTTCTTATTGGAATATATGAACAAATTCAATAACATAGATTACTTGGAAGAAATATAAAAGTGGCGGAGTAACAAATTGAAATTTAATTAATAATGGCTAATTTTAGTACAATTACAATGTATAGAAACTTACGTAATTGGAGTGATTGAAGATACAATGCAAGACACACTTTAAATGAGGCCACTTTTAAACATTATGTCCTTAATTCAATTACGTCTCCCTCTTGTACAATCGGTCTCTTGAACGATTGCCTACTAGGATATAACATTCATGCAAATCAAAAGTATTACAACAATTTTATGGTTACATACTAAAGAAAATTATGCTTCTAAAAAAGTGGCCAAGCTGCTTTGACGGAATGTGCGTGTGTGTGTGTGTACTGCCAAGACAGCTAAAAATTCTATCTTGACAGTCCCCCAAACGGGATGGGTTGGAAATGTATGTTGAACCAAAAAAATAAACTCCGCTCGTTCCGAAAAAGCCTTCTACGATGAAGTCCAATTAAAACACTCCGAAGGAAATTAAATAAATTTAGCCAAAAAAGATTAGGATAACACCAAGCCCACGACCCATGGACGCACACGAGTGGGATTTAAACCTAAACCATGCATCATGTAAGTCTTGTATCATTCAAAGAGTTAGAATGCACTAAGGTCATCCAATGCCTTAGGGCATTTGAGGAGTATATATACTAATGACATTCCTTATTATTTTTAATGTGTGACAAACCGAGTTCAACCGATTTCTCATTAGTTTACCCTTGTCAAATTTGATAATTTGAGGCCAATTTCTCATTTACCTCTTAATAATTTTTAACTTGTGAATATACGACGTCAATTTCCTTGTCAGTAGGAACACATTGGCTAGTGAATCCACTAAAAATATATGTTGGTCCCACTTTTATTTAGTCCTAAAGATGATCCAAAATGAGATGTTCCATACACATTTCTCCAATAATTCCCCACATGAATTTAATTAGTAGATAATGTCTGAAAAACCATATGCATAAACTAAAGAGCGTTCAGTTTGACAATCACTGGATCGAGAGAGGTAGCTTTTGATTTTAAGCATTCCCTATTGGAGTCTACCGGAAGTGTTAGTTACACAATGAACATGACATATTGAATTGTCATCCATTTGTGTAAACCAAGAAACTAGGCATCACACAGATCATTTCTGAACACAGTTGGTTTTCACGCTTATGGTCATTTTGGCTTGGACATTATTAGGTCTCAAGAGTACTTTAACTAATCAATCGTGCGAGATGCTCATAAAAATAACCCCATTAAATGATCATGCAGTTGCCAAAACTAATCCACTTGTTTAACAAGGTATATAGATCGTTAACATTTTACTTGATGTAAACATAAAGTAGGTTCACTTCTTGCATCATAGGAATGGGTAGGAAATATAATCTTTAATGTGCAATTGGAGACTCATCCCCAACTTTGTTCCCATCGAACTTAGATCATGTGAAAAACATTGGGATTGTGTGTATAATCAAAGATCTAATAAAATTCCTAGATGGGGGATGAATAGGACTCAAGATTATAAATTAAAACTATGTCCAATTTTAATGTAAACAAGTTTATTTTTCAAATTTATTATTAAACGGATTTTGATTAATTTATTTATGAATTTAAGAGACATGTTTGATGTATTTAACTCTTAAAAACTTATTTTAAGCGATCACATTCTAGTCACACAGAGAAGGCACTGCCTAAGTGTATTCTTCTTAATTAATTATGTGACAGTATTTAATGGGAACAATAACCTATAAATTCATCTTCCAATCTAAGATCTTAAGTGACTTAGCATGTGATATGCATATCATATTTACAATTCAAAACCCCACAATGGGGAAATGCATGGTATGTATCATTAAACATGAATAGAGATTTTATAAATTGCAAGTGCACAACTATGATACTTGAGGCATCATAGTTTCTTCAAAAGAATAAAAATCATTTTTATCATCTCCACATAAGTACATGTCTAACAAAAATCCCCATATTTTCAATGTTTCTCCACCTTTTGACATGAAATAGTAAAAGTTAATGTTTACAGCATCATCATTTTGGCGCCGTCCGTGGGAACGAGAAGCTGTCTCTTCCTCATTTTTCGCTTAACCTCATCTGAGACTCTGGTGGTGAACCAGGCTTCACCCCTTGCGTGGAGTTGTATAACTATTGAAAGAGGTCCTTTAAGGATTTAAGCTCATCTTCTTCAGAAGCTCTTTTGTTTTAACATATGTCACCGGAGTTACCACCACCATCTGGTGCTGGAGGACCTAGTTCTAGCCAAGCACCACCCCAGTCCGAAATGGCTGAGGTGGCAGCAGCCTTAAAGTCCTTGGCTGCCACGCAACAAGCGATGAAGGAACAATTTGCACAGCTCGGTCAAAATATGATGAGGCCACCCGGGGTCTCACCGGAGATGATTACTCCGGCGGCTTCTCAGCCCCATTCGGAAGCTAGGGGACCACCCCAAGCACCGCGAAAAGACGAACCTACACCTCAACGGAGGAGGGACATTGCTGACCCTAGGTGTTTACGTCTAGGTAGGCAAGGACACCCTTGCCTTGAGGATAGGTGTGACGATATGGAGGCAGAAGATGCTCCAGAGGGCTGCTGGGAGCCATATGAGATTTCGAACAATACTGTACGTCCTATCCACCAAAGTCGAGGTTGTGGGGACAGAAGAGATCGTGGTGCCCAACAGAGAGGATTAGCTTTTGGTCGCTTGAGTAGAGGTTCGACCTTTGAAAGGCTCAACCAAGTAAATGACTCGAGTGGGTAACACTGGCCTCATCATGGCCGACCTCATCAAGGCCGAGACTGGGATCAAGAAGAGGTCAACAACCAACGTCGTGCTGCGGGTGGGGAACCCTCAGTCCACCCCTTGGAGGTGGCTGGGGACAACCTCGGCCAGGCCGAAGTTGCAAGGACATGGAATGACTCCATCCAACGCCCGGAAGAGATGATAGGGGACCTCATCAAAAGTCGAGACCCACTGCAAAGAGATTTCTCAGAGGGCTCCCCATTCGTAGCCCGGATAGTGAACTTCCCAACCCCTGCCAAGTTCAAACCACCTACGGTATCTCCCAAATATGATGGTAGTACTAACCCTGTACATCATATTGAGATGTACCAGTCTACGACGGATATTTATTCAATCCCAGTTGAGATGAAGTACCGGGTTTTCTCCAGGACTGTGACAGGAGCTGCACACATCTGGTTTACCTCTCTTCCAAAGAACTCAATTGATAACTTTAAAGGATTGGCCAAATGGTCCATTCACAATTTCTGTTTTGGGGTAACACTTTAAAAGAAGACCACCCATCTGTTGTATGTCAAGCAAGGCAAGAACGAGAGCCTAAGAGACTACATTGCTAGATTCAACAATGAAAAATTAGAGGTTGAAGATTATGAAGAGAATATAGCCATGACAACCCTCATTAGAGGACTCCAGAAAGGGAAGTTGCTATGGAAGCTTATGAAAGACCCTCCAAAGTCCATGGCAGAGCTATTGGAAACTGCAGGTAAGGTCATAAACGCTGAAGAGGCTATGGCCGCGAAGTATGAGGATGAGAACGGAAGTGGCAGCGGGAAGTTCCAAAGAAAGAAGGATAGAAAAAAGAGGTCAGTCGATGACAAGTTTGCATGCTATACTCCTCTAGCTGTGAGCTGCGAACAAATCCTCAATGAGATCAAGAATGATCGGTCTCTGAGATGATTGGAGAAGCTGAAGGCTCCTTCGCATAAGAGGAACAAGAACTTGTGGTGTGAGTTCCACCAAGACCACGACCATATGACAGACAAGTGCTTCGCCTTGAAGGATAAGATCGAAAAGATGTTAAAATTCAGAAAGTTGAGGAAGTATGTCGATGGTAAGGCCCCTAAGAGGGGAAGAGATGACCCTAAAAAGAAGAGAAATGATAGATGTCGAGATGATACCCCAGTGAGAAGAAATGATGACTCAGATGGGGATGATGAAGACGATCCAGACCTCCCACCAAAAGATGATAATGCCCCGGTGAAGAGGGTTGGAATGATCTCATTCGGTTTTAATACCATATGTGGAGGACTAGCAGGGGGTGGCTCTGCAGTAGCCGACCATTAAGCTCATGTGGTAGAGGCTAAGTCAGTAATCAAAGTGGAGGTTATGAATCTGACATCTTCAGAGGCTAAGAAGAAAAGGAAGAAGGTAGATATGGATGCTCTTATAGTTGGATTCTCCCGACTCCACTTCGAAGGTATCTTGGCTCCGCATGATGACCCTTTGGTAATTATAACAAGAGTTCATGGATGTGAGGTACAAAAAATCCTCATAGATGGAGGAAGCTCATCAGATGTAATGTTATAGCCCTGTTTTAAGAGCCTAGGCCTCAGCAGAGCTAGGCTGGTACCCTACCATCATCCATTGATGGGCCTCAGCGGTGAAAAGGTCCATCCATTGGGCATGTATGAGATGGATGTACGAATGGGAGAAGAGTGGCCCAAGAGGTTGACCCGAAAGATCAATTTTTTCATTATGGATGAGAACGTCTTCTCGGCATACAACATCATCATAGGATGAGTTTCCCCTAAGGAGTTTGAAGTCGTGCCATCAACGATCCACCAAATGCTAAAATTCCCAACCCCATATGGGGTAGGGGAAGTGCATGGAGACAAAACCTCAGCGCGAGAATGCTACTTCAACTCGGCGGAAGAGAGAGAGGCCCATAAGAGGGCAACAACCACATATAACATTGAAACACTTAATCCTAGGGATGAAACAAAATTGAAGAAAGGAGAGGCCATGAAAGAGGTAGAATCCATCGTCCTCAATGAGGACGAACCGAAAAAACCCATCCAAATTGACAAGGCCTTAAAACCAGATATCAAGGAAGAGATGATAAGATTTTTGAAGAAGCGGCATAGTGTCTTCACTTAGAGCCACGTAGACATGCCTGACATCGACCCGGAGGTTATGTGACACAAACTCAACATGGCAGAAGATGCTAAGCCAATCAAACAAAGATGAAGGGTTTACTCCAGGGAAAAGTATGATGCCATCAGGGAAGAGGTCAGAAAGTTAGAAGAGGCAGAATTCATCAGGGAGGTTATATACCCAAAGTGGTTATCAAACGCCATCATTATGCCTAAAGCCAACAACATTTTGGAGGATGCAGGGGCCACGTATCAACGTCTTGTAAATAAGATGTTTGAAGATCAAATTGGCAAGACCATAGAGGTATATGTAGATGATATGCTGATGAAGATCTTGAAGGACTTCACTTATGTAGAAGACCTAGAGAGAACTTTCAACACAATGGACTTGTACATGATGAAACTCAATCCCGCAAAGTGTGTCTTCAGAGTAGGAGCTGGAAAATTTCTTAGATTCATCGTCAATGAGAGGGGAATAGAGTCCAACCCCGAGAAGATCAAGGCTTTGCTTGATATAAAGACAGTAAGAAGTATAAAAGACGTTCAGAGGCTCATGGGAAGAGTTGTTGCACTTAACAAATTTGTTTCCACAGCCACGAACAAGTGTCTTCCATTTTTTAGTGTTCTTAGAAAGGCCTTCGAGTGGGACGAATAGTGTGATAAGGCCTTTAGGCAGCTCAAGTCCTACCTCGGATCCCCCCTGCTTTTATCCCGGTCCATCATGGGGGAGAAGTTGTATGTTTATCTAGCAGTCTCAGAGTCAGCTATAAGTGAAGCCATAGTACGGGAAGACGTTGGGGTACAAAGGCATGTATACTTCAATAGTAAGGCCCATCAGGGGTCTGAATAGAACTAACCTCAAATGGAGAAGTTGACCTACACATTAATACACGCTTCCAGGAAGATGAAACCCTATTTCCAAGCACACTCTGTGGTCATCCTCACTGACTCCCTGTCATGACCCTGACCCGAAAATAGTAGGGAACGAGTGTCTTCACATGCCACCACGGCATCCAATATTCTGGCCTTAAATTTTTTTTAAATATATATCGCGGAAGTATAATCACATGGCTATGAATCGTAAAATACTGAAAGTGAAGGAATTACATCATCAGAGCTTTCTAAAGGGAACTTCATTTGTATTAAAATATCAACGAGATACAACTTGACACAAAGAGCTAAACATGCTCTATCTAATTAAATAAACTTCTACTTAAGGTAACAAAAAGCGCTTTAAAAGCTAAATCTTCAACATGGTTCTTTTTCGTTCCATCCACGAACTTAATTATTTCCTGAAAAATGGTTATTTATACAACGTCAGCTAAAAGCCGAATGAGATTCAATCTCCAGACATTCTAGGGTTTTTCAGAAAATTGATACCCATTCAATTTAGTACAGAAAGTATATACATAAAGATAGGAATTTCAAGTAATATATATAAAGTAGATGACAATATATATATTCAGAATAAACAGTTCAGAACAGAGCAGATAAAATAATTGAGCATATGTCAATTATTCAATTTTAGTGGCCATGTACACTCTAATACCCAGAAAAATAGTGTTACCAAATGTTTCCACCCGGTAACATCACAGACAGATAATCATGATTTCTGGAACAACGCCTTGTTTAGGGCACTCCAACGATAAACCAGCTGGGAAGGTACCACCCAAATATTTTCACCCGGTAGTCAAGGCCAATATAGTAAGAGAGTTTCCATAAGCCGAATCAATAATTTCAGAATTCAAATCAGATGTTTATATGGAGAGCTATAAACATATAACAAACGACGGAATCATCGGTATCAGATGTATTTGAGAATAAAATCATTTCATAAAAAAATACATAGTTTGCATAATATAATATAATCAAAATGAGCAAGAAATTGCAGAGTACTCACCTAAAATAGAGGTTGAAATTATAGATAACGAGTCTTCGATCGCACGTTAATCTAACAAATACGATAAAGGTTTAAGTATATGTTCTAAACAAGGTCCAGTCTATATATTGTATTTTAATAGTAATTTGTTTCAAAGGATTACTAAAAACCATTTTCTTAACTTTTAAAACTTATTGATCGTAATTAAAGGATTCAATTCATAGTTCTTCCTAATCAGTCGGTTCCCAGTAGAGATGGAGGGTCACAGGGACACTGCTTAAATACCATCTCCTTTAGACAAAACATCTTCGGATTCATTCCCAGTAGAGATGGAGGGTCACAGGGGCACCACTTAAATACCATCTCGTCTAGACAGAATTTCACCGAGCTTGACTTTGGAATTACTTAAATGAGATTCCATAATAACGAGCAATTACTTTTAAAAAATCATTTTTAAAAGCGTATATACAATTTCAACAAGTTTACATGAAAATAAAATCAACTTGGATTTCTTCTAAACTTTAAGTTTTGATTAGTGAAGTCCTTAGTATATTTTACCAGCATAACTACTAAGTAAATCTATAAAACACAAAATTAAAACTATAAAAATACATTATAACATTTAAATAAAATCATACCTACGAAATGAATTCTTTCTTAGAAATTATAGAAATCCTTCTATGATATTTACCAAGCTTTCTATTACTCTTTCTTACTACAATTCTCAAGGAATTGGTGTGAGTTTCAAATGAACCCTAAGGCCCTATTTATAGGTTTTTAAAATTATTACGGTGTTGACACGTGTCTAATGACTAGGCTTTTTAGATTGGTGATTCAACACCAAGGTGTCGTGATCCGGAGTGGTCTTACAGTGCTAATATCACCAAATGATGACAAGTGTTTTAGCTCTCTCTCTACAGATGACATGTGGAAGGTGGAAGTGACCAGCACGTGGTGGAAAGGTGATAAGGGTATAAGGGTCATTTCACACATGAAGGGTATTTTGGTAATTTCACACTATATATTTTGAATATTTCTTAGAGGTCCTTAAAAATATTTTATTTACAAAATGGCCCACTTTATATTTTTATTTTAGTCCTTAAAGTTTCATAAAATTATATTTTCTACCCCAAAACTTATTATTTGCCTTAAGATATGTCATACGACTTCGATTTGATCCAATTTACAGTTGATTCTTCGTAATTAAAAATGGGGTTTGTTATATTGATAGCCAATAATAGCACATATCTAATAATACAACATTTATAAGATAATAAGTAACACAAGAGTGTAAAAATAAACTATATAAAAGTGGGTTCATTACATCCTGCCCTCCTTATAAAAAGTTTGGTCCCCAAACTTTACTTACATTAATTTTCAGAAAGGTATTGATATCAATCCTTTATCTCATCTTCCTGCTCCCACGTTGCTTCTTCAATAGAATGATTCTTCCATAATACTTTAACTAATGGAATAACCTTGGTTCGTAATATTTGATCTTTATGGTCCAAAATTTCCACTGGATGCTCAATGTACAACAAATCTTCTCTAACTTGAAGATGCTCATGACTTATGATATGTTTTGGATCTGGGATATATTTCTTTATCATTGATACGTGAAACACATTATACACTAGAGAGTTCTGGTGGTAAGGCTATTTTATACGCAACAGCTCCTATCCTTTCAAGGATTTCAAAAGGTCCTATGTATCTTGGGCTCAACTTCCCTTTCTTCCCAAATCGTATTACTCCCTTTGCAGGCGATACTCGCAAGAGCACATAATCTCCTCTTTGGAATTATAACTGTCGGTGTCGATTTCCAACATAATTCTTTTGATGACTTTGAGCGGTTCGAAGTCGGTCTTGTATTAATTTCACCTTCTCTATTATGATCTGAATCAATTCTGGTCCCAACAATTTTCTTTTTCCAACTTCTACCCAACATGTAGGGGAACGACACCTTCTACCATAGAGTGCCTCATACGGAGCCATTTGAATACTTTCTTGATAGCTATTATGATATGCGAATTCCACTAACGGTAAATGATCATCCCATTTCCCTTTTAAATCAAGTGCACATGACCTAATCATATCCTCTAAGGTTTGAATAGGTCTCTCTGATTGTCCATCCGTTTGAGGATGAAAAGCAGTGTTAAAACTCAATTTTTTTCCCATGGCTTCTTGTAGGCTTTTCCAGAAGCGAGACACAAATCTAGGGTCACGGTCAGAAATAATTGAAATTGGAGTTCCATGAAGTCTAATAATTTCCCGCACATACAACTTAGCTAACTTCTCTAAAGAATGGGTAATCTTAATGGCAAGAAAATGAGCAGATTTAGTTAATCTATCAATAATTACCCAAATAGGGTCATTACCATTTGAACTCCTCGGTAAACCTGTCACAAAATCCATAGTAATATGTTCCCATTTCCACTCAGGGATAGGTAGGGGTTGCAGTAATCCTGATGGTTTTTGATGTTCTGCCTTTACTTGTTGACAAACCAAACACTGAGATATAAATTCTTCTATCTCCCTCTTCATGTTATTCCCCCAAAATACTTCTCGAAGATCCCTATACATTTTTGTACATCCGGGATGAAATGTGAATCTTGAGTAATGACTTTCCTCCAAAATTTGCCTTTTCAGTTGGGCATCACATGGCACACACACTCTATTTCCAAACCTCAATATATCATCTCGCATCGTAAATTCAGTTCTCTTACCCTCAATGACTTCTTCTCTAATCTTCTTCAGTTGTGGGTCATTCACTTGTGCAATTTTGATCCTCTCCATCAACATGGGTTGTACTTGTAAGTTTGCAATTATTCCTCCTTTGCTATAGATACGTACATCTATTTCCATACTTCTCAAATCCCTTAACAATGCTTCCTGGATTGTAATAAGACATGCTAAATTTGGTGTAGACTTCCTACTTAAAGCATCGGCTACTACATTAGCTTTCCCCGGGTGATAGTGAATATTTACATCATAATCCTGCATCAATTCTAACCACCTCCTTTGTCTCATATTCAACTCTTTCTGAGTAAATATATACTTCAAACTCTTATGATCGGTATAAATCTCACAAGTCTCACCATACAAATAGCGCCTCCAAATCTTAAAAGCAAAAATTATAGCTGCTAATTCTAGGTCATGGGTTAGATAATTCTGCTCATGGGTTTTCAACTGTCTTGAGGCGTAAGCTACTACTTTTACATTTTTCATTAGCACACATCCCAAACCATTTTTAGAAGCATCACTATAAATCACAAATCCCCCTGTCCCGGAAGGAATAGTAAAAATTGAGGCAATTACTTATCGATTCTTAAGTTCTTGAAAACTTTTTTCGGCTTCCTCAGACCATTCATATTTTACCTTCTTTTGTGTTAACCTAGATAGAGGTTTGGCAATGCTAGAAAATCCTTCAACAAATCTTCGGTAATAACCTGCTAATCCAAGGAAACTATGAATCTCACTCACATTAGTTGGTCTGGGCCAATCTAGTATAGCCTCAATCTTTTGAGGGTCAACTGACACTCCCTCTTTGGATATGACATGTCTAAGAAAAGAAACACTAGGCATCCAAAACTCACACTTCTTTAATTTTGCATATAATATCTCTTTCCTAAGGATTTGTAATACCGTCTCTAAATGCTTTTCGTGTTCTTCAATACTTTTGGAATAAATAAGGATGTCATCAATGAAAACAACCACACACTGATCCAAATATTTCCTAAACACCCTATTCATCATATCCATAAAAGCGGCTGGTGCATTAGTTAGTCCAAATGGCATTACAAGAAATTCATAGTGACCATATCTAGTACGAAAAGCTAATTTTGAAATATCATCATCCTTAATCTTCAATTGATGATAGCCTGACCTGAGGTCAATCTTAGAACATACTTGTGCACCTTCTAATTGATCAAACAAGTCATCGATACGAGGTAAGGGGTATTTATTCTTAATGGTTACCTTATTCAGTTCACGATAATCTATACATAGTCTCATTGTCCCATCCTTCTTTTTCACAAATAACACTGGAGCACCCTAAGGCGATATACTTGGTCTGATAAAACCCTTGTCTAAAAGGTCTTCTAATTGAACTTTTAACTCTCTTAATTTTAAAGGTGCCATGTGATATGGTGGTTTTGAGATTGGTATAGTTCCAGGAATAAGGTCAATGGTAAATTCTATTTCTCTATTAGGAGGTAGACCAGGTAAATTATCAGGAAAAACATCCATAAATTTCTTAGCAATAGGAATATCTTCTAATCTAGGCTCTATCATCTCCAAACTAGTAACAGTTGCAAGAAATCCTTGACATCCCTTCTTAAGAAAACTATAGGCTTGCATTGTAGAAATAAACACATCGGAGATATGATGCCAGTTCCTTTAAAACTAAATTTTAGTTTGTGAGGAATTTGGAAAGTAACACTCTTCTTAAAATAGTCTACCTTAGCATGATGTGATGCTAACCAATCCATCCCCAAAATGATTTCAAAATCTTTAATGTCTAAAACTATCAAATCAACAAATAGTTTATGACTATCAATATCTATGGGGCAAGCTTTGTATACTAATTTACACATCAATAACTCACCCGAAGGAGTAGAAACAAGGGTTCAGGAAATTTATAAAAGTGATTTAATACATGTACATATATGAATGAATGGGTAGAACTAGGATCTATCAAAGCTTTAAAAGGTTGTGCACATATAGAAAGTGTACCTGACACTACCACATTAGAAGCTTGCGTATCAGAAAGTGCGAAAACTCTACCCTGTCTGTCTTGATCCTTCTTTGCACTTGAAGGCTTTATCGAAACCCTTGTTGGGTTTGGGCAGTCTTTTATTTGATGTCCTTTCTGTCCACATCTAAAACAAGCTCCTGAATCCTTATGACAATGTCGTCCTCCATGCATCTTTCCACAATGCTGACATGTCTGGTTATTATACTGTTTGTTATCACTAGATCCCCCAACATTGGATGTGTTCCTAAAGAAATTTCTATTATTCATGTTCTTTCCTTTCTATTCCCCGAACTTCCTCTTTCTATCTCTAATTCGATTGTACTCCTCACCATCCCTCTCAGCTATTGTAGCCTTAGTCACGACATCAATATATGATGTTGATTTCAGGATGGAAATTCGACTATGAATATTCAACCTTAACCCACACTCAAACTTCTTTGCTCTTAAAACATCAGTTGCTACAACATGACGTGCAAAACGGGATAACTCATTAAACTTTGCCTCATATTGACTAACCGTCATATTCCCTTGCACCAGACTCATGAAGTCAGCTCCCATTTAGCCTTTCACCATTTTCGGAAAATATTTCTCAAAAAATATTACTAAGAAATCATTCCAACCTATGTAAGTATTCCTTTACCCGTGTATTCTCTTAGTCATTCTCCACCAATGTTCAGCCTCCCCTTCTAACATAAATGTTGTAAATGTCACCCTTTGTTCATCGGTACACTTAAGAACATCGAGTATCTTTTCCATATGCATCACCCAACTTTCTGCTTCGGTGGGGTTAGGAGTACCTTTGAAAGATGGAGGATTCAACTTCTTGAACTGTTCAATAGTACATCTACTTTGTTCAAGATTCTTTGGTACTCCATTGTTCACCTGCTGCTCCATAATCTTTGCCAGACTTTCAATTGCCATGTATGCACCTTCCAATCCTTCTATACTCGAATCACTAGTTCCCATTGATGATCTTCTCTTGGTCATTTTCTACAGTCATGGCCAAATATAAGATCTACTATACTATATCAATATTGAAAACTAAAAGACCAATTATAAATAATATAACACATAGGGAGGGTTGTCACATAAATTAGATTTTTAATACTATCTCCTAAGGATGGAAACATAGAATCTATAACATTCGAAACCTATGCTCAGTTGTCTACGGGTTCATAACCTATGCTCTGATACCACCTCTGTCATGACCCCGACCCGAAAATAGTAGGGAACGAGTGTCTTGACATGCCACCAAGGCATCCAATATTCTGGCCTTAATTTTTTTTTTAAATATATGTCGCGAAAGTATAATCACATGGCTATGAATCGTAAAATACTGAAAGTGAAGGAATTACATCATCAGAGCTTTCTAAAGGGAACTTCATTTGTATTAAAATATCAACGAGTTACAACTTAACACAAAGAGCTAAACATGCTCTATCTAATTAAACAAACTTCTACATAAGGTAACAAAAGAGCTTTAAAAGCTAAATCTTCAACATAGTTCTTTTTCGTTCCATCCACGAACTTAATTATTTCCTGAAAAATGGTTATTTATACAACGTTAGCTAAAAGCCGAATGAGATTCAATCTCCAGACATTCCATGGTTTTTTAGAAAATTGATACCTTTTCAATTTAGTACAGAAAGTATATACATAAAGATAGGAATTTCAAGTAATATATATATAAAGTAGATGACAATATATATATTCAGAGTAAACAGTTCAGAACAGAGCAGATAAAACAATTGAGCATATGTCAATTATTCAGTTTTAGTGGCCATGTACGCTGTAATACCCAGACATATAGTGTTACCAAATGTTTCCACCCGGTAACATCACAGATAAATAATCATGATTTCTAGAACAACGCCTTGTTTAGGGAACACCAGTGATAAACCAACTGGGAAGGTACCACCCAAATATTTCCACCCGGTAGTCAAGGCCAATATAGTAAGAGAGTTTTCATAAGCCGAATCAATAATTTCAGAATTCAAATCAGATGTTTATATGGAGAGATATAAACATATAACTAACGACGGAATCATCGGTATCAGATGCATTTGAGAATAAAATTATTTCACAAAAAAATACATAGTTTGCATAATATAATATAATCAAAATGCGTAACAAATTGCATAGAGTACTCACCTAAAATAGAGGTTTAAATCGATCGCACGTTAATCTAACAAATACGATAAAGGTTTAAGTATATGTTCTAAACAAGGTCCAGTCTACATATTGAATTTTAATAGTAATTTGTTTCAAAGGATTACTAAAAATCATTTTCTTAACTTTTAAAACTTATTGATCATAATTAAAGGATTCAATTCATAGTTCTTCCTAATTAGTTGGTTCCCAGTAGAGATGGAGGGTCACAGGGGCACCGCTTAACTACCATCTCCTCTAGACAAAATATTTCCGGATTCATTCCCAGTAGAGATGGAGGGTCACAGGGGCACCACTTAAATACCATCTCGTCTAGACAGAATTTCACCGGGCCTAACTTTGGAATTACTTAAATGGGATTCCATAATAACGAACAATTACTTTTAAAAAATCATTTTTAAAAGCGTATATACAATTTCAAACAAGTTTACATGAAAATAAAATAAACTTGGATTTCTTCTAAACTTTAAGTTTTGATTAGTGAAGTCCTTAGTATATTTTACCAGCATAACTACTAAGTAAAGCTATAAAACAAAAAATTAAAAACTATAAAAATACATTATAACATTTAAATAAAATCATACCTACAAAATGAATTCTTTCTTAGAAATTATAGAACTCCTTCTTAAGATATTTCCCAAGCTTTCTATCTCTCTTTCTTACTACAATTCTCAAGGAATGGGTGTGAGTTTCAAATGAACCCTAAGGCCCTATTTATAGGTTTCCAAAAGTATTACGGTGTTGACACGTGTCTAATGACTAGGCTTTTTGGATTGGTGATTCAACATCAAGGTGTCGTGATCCGGAGTGGTCTTGGAGTGTTAATATCACCAAATGATGACAGGTGTTTTAGCTCTCTCTCTACAGATGACATGTGGAACGTGGAAGTGACCAGCACGTGGTGGAAAGGTGATAAGGGTATAAGGGTCATTTCACACATGAAGGGTATTTTGGTAATTTCACATTATATATTTTGAATATTTCTTAGAGGTCCTTAAAAATATTTTATTTACAAAATGGCCCATTTTATATTTTTATTTTACTCCTTAAAGTTTCATAAAATTATATTTTCTATCCCAAAACTTATTATTTGCCTTAAGATATGTCATAAGACTTCGATTTGATCCAATTTACAGTTGATTCTTCGTAATTAAAAATGGGGTTTGTTATATTGATAGCCAATAATTCCACATATCTAATAATACAACATTTATAAGATAATAAGTAACACAAGAGTGTAAAAACAAACTATATAAAAGTGGTGTCATTACACTCCCCACTAAGGCAAGTCCTCCGCAAGCCTAAGAAGTCAGGCAGATTGATGACATGGGCCATTAAGTTGGGATAGTATGACCTTATTTCTCAACCCCGGGTGTCCATTAAAGGGTAAGAACTCATATACTTTGTTGTTGAGTTCACATGGGAAGAGGCTGAGGTGGAGAATAATCCAAAGATTACAGAGTGATAAAAAAGTAACGTCTTCTGAGAACCGAAAGAGGTTGTACCTAGCAGAGCCAGAAATGGAATAGTTGAGAATGAGGAAGACATGTACCTTTTCAAGCAAGGAACCTTGTCAGAGGGGAACTTTTCTTCGAATGAAGAAGTTTGGAACCTCTTGTAACAACCCGCGTAATTTTGGCCTATTTTAATTAATTTTTGGAAAATGGAGGAAAATAAAGTTTTTGATAAAATTATTTTTATTGCTCAAATATGTTGGTTATTATTTTTAAAGGCGATAATTTCAAAAGGTTTCGAAAATGGAGTTAAAACAGATTTTAAAATGATTTTTAAATGTTTTTAACTCTTGGAGTTGTTTTGACTTCCAACTCTTCATTTCTTTGCCTTATTTAAAGGAGTCTTTTGGATTCCAACTCTTCATTTCTTTGCATTATAAAAGGGAGTCATGGGCAACCCTTTTAACCTACTTTTGGCACAAATTTTGGCAGCAAATATCTTTTATATTCCTCTTCTTTTTATATACACAGTGGCCCTTGAGATTTGTGAGTTCCAACCTTAGATTAGAGGTGTTCTTGGGGCTATTTTGTTGGAGGTTCTTGGAGGAGCTTTTGTAGATATTTTGTGTTGATCTTGAGGATGTGATCATTAGTTTATCATCATGTTTTGAGGTATGGAGTTTTACACAATATGCTCCTTAAATCTCGCGAGTGTCATTCTCTTTGAATTCTTGTTAATTGAACTCATATTTGAATTGGTAAATTCATTGAAATCTGAAAAATAATTGTTGAAATTATTTTGATTCATATGGTATCATTATATTGTTGATGAGCACGTTGTTATGAGATTTTAATATGGCACGAATGTTGAGTACCCGCCAAAATACCTATTCCCGGGCTATAGCTTGATAAAGCATATGCGAATGGGGTGAGGCCTGGTGACTCATTGATGTGTTGTTGAGAAATTTATTGATAAATTCTATTGAGATTTGCATTTTATTTGAATATTCGTACTTGTGTTGTTATGTTTTATTCATCGCTAATATATATTTATTGAGCAGCTTTCCTGTCGTATTGTGTACTTCCCCATATTTTCTTTTAGTGGCAGGTTAGCGCGGATTTTGGGGCGCTATGGAGATTGATTTTAGTGAGGATTGTTTAGGAAAGATTTCTATTATTTTGATGTATAGAGCTTTGGAGATTTGTATTTATTATTCGAGTTAGATAGTTGTATTTTATTATTCGAGAGACGTTGTATTTTATTTGAAGAGATTTGAGATTAGTGGTTTCCTCTATTGTTGTTGTGGGTTTATTTAGATGCTCTATACCTTGTTATTTGTGGAATTGATTTATTTTATCGCATTAGTGCTCCGTTCGCTCTCCCCGAGCGGGCGGGGTGTTACAAAAGGTATCAGAGCTTAGGTATACGGCAACCCTCGGGGCTTGAGTTTTGGGTTTATTGCGTGGTTAACAATTTTTGGAGATAGAAAATTTTAGGTGATATTCGTGATAGGCATCTAGATTAGATGTGAGGAATTTATTTTTGGAGACGAAATTATTTTTGGAGATTGTTAGCCTGATTTTGAGAGTTATGCATTCGGCGAATTTCGAGGGCGAAATTCCATTGTTAGTGGGGAAGTGTAACAACCCGTGTAATTTTGGGCTATTTTAATTAATTTTTGGAAAATGGAGGAAAATAAAGTTTTTGATAAAATTATTTTTATTGCTCAAATATGTTGGTTATTATTTTTAAAGGCGAGAATTTCAAACGGTTTCGAAAACGGAGTTAAAACAGATTTTAAAATGATTTTTAAATGTTTTTAACTCTTGGAGTTGTTTTGACTTCCAACTCTTCATTTCTTTGCCTTATTTAAAGGAGTCTTTTTTATTCCAACTCTTCTTTTCTTTGCATTATAAAAGGGAGTCATGGGAAACCCTTTTAACCTACTTTTGGCACAAATTTTGGCAGCAAATATATTTTATATTCCTCTTCTTTTTATATACACATTGGCCCTTGACATTTGTGAGTTCCAACCTTAGATTAGAGGTGTTCTTGGGGCTATTTTGTTGGAGGTTCTTGGAGGAACTTTTGTAGATATTTTGTGTTGATCTTGAGGATGTGATCATTGGTTTCTCATCATGGTTTGAGGATGGAGTTTTACACAATATGCTCCTTATATCTCGCGAGTGTCATTCTCTTTGAATTCTTGTTAATTGAACTCATATTTGAATTGATAAATTCATTGAAATCTGAAAAATAATTGTTGAAATTATTTTGATTCATGTGGTATCATTATATTGTTGATGAGAACGTTGTCATGAGATTTTAATATGGCACGGATGTTGAGTACCCGCCAAAATACCTATTCCTGGGCTATGGCTTGATAAAGAATATGCGAATGGGGTGAGGCCTGGTGACTCATTGATGTGTTGTTGAGAAATTTATTGATAAATTATATTGAGATTTGCATTTTATTTGAATATTCGTACTCGTGTTGTTACATTTTATTCATCGCTAATATATATTTGTTGAGCATCTTTCCTGTCATATTGTGTACTTCCCCATATTTTCTTTTAGTGTCAGGTTAGCGCGGATTTTGGGGCGCTATGGAGATTGATTTTAGCGAGGATTGTTTGGGAAAGATTTCTATTATTTTGATGTATAGAGCTTTGGAGATTTGTATTTATTATTCGAGTTAGATAGTTGTATTTTATTATTCGAGAGACGTTGTATTTTATTTGAAGAGATTTGAGATTAGTGGTTTCCTCTATTGTTGTTGTGGGTTTATTTAGATGATCTATACCTTGTTATTTGTGGAATTGATTTATTTTATCGCATTAGCGCTCCGTTCGCTCTCCCCGAGCGGGCGGGGTGTTACACCTCTTTGTTGATGGGTCTTCTTGCGAAAGTGGAAGTGGTGCAGGGTTGATACTGTCAGCTCCGAAAGGTACCGACGTTGAATAAGCACTAAGGTTCAACTTCAAAGCATCGAACAACGAGTTAGAATATGAGGTCGTGGTAGCAGGCCTCTCCTTGGCAAAAACCCTTAGAGTTGGCCGACTCCTACTTCACAGTGACTCGAGGTTGGTTGTCAACCAAGTTCTTGGAGTATATGAGGCCTAGGATGAAAGGATGGACAGATACCTAAAGAGGGTAAGAATGATGCTAGAAGGCATCGAAGAGGTGAAGATGAAGAAGGTACCTCGATAAAATAATATCCATGCAGATGCACTAGCAAGGTTGGCTTCAGCAATAAGGACAGGCATCAGAAGGACAGTACTAGTTGAGATCCTGCTCAAACTAACCATTGAGGAAGAAGAGGTTGCCAGATCTTACCTCAACTTGAACTTAGGATACTCATGGATGGACCCCCTCATTAGATATATCAGAGAGGGAGGGCTGTCGGAATTGAACTTAGAGAGGAGGAAATTTAGGTACAGAGCTGCAAAGTTCTCAATAATAGGAGATGTCCTATATAAGAAAGAATTTTTGCTGCCTCTCCTCAGATGTGTCCATCCCACAGAGGTGCCCCGCGTCCTATGGGATATACACGAGGGTTCTTGCTCTAGTCACATAGGAGGAAGACCTTTAGCTAAGAGGATAATTACGCAGGGATATTGGTGGCCGACTTTGGCCAAAGATGCTGCAGCCTATGTGAAAATGTGTGACAAATGCCAAAGATTCTCCACTATCCCCCATCAACCTATGACATCAATCAGTTCTCCTTGGCCATTCGCAGTATGAGGGATTGACTTGGTGGATCCCTTGCCAAGGGTTGCGAATAATTACTGATTTCTGATAGTAGCAATTGACTACTTCTCCAAATGGGTAGAGGCTGAGCCGATGATCATGATTATATAGCAAAAGACCTTCCAGCTTATCTGGAAGAGCATCATATGCATACATGGCCTTCTGAACCCCCTCATCTCAGACAACGAAACCCAATTCAAGAATTCTTCATTTGAGAAATACTGTGAGAGGGTCGGGATCAAGCAATTTTTCTCTTCCCCTAGCCGACCTCAGGCAAATGGTCAGACCGAAGTAACGAACCGAACAATCCTCGACGAGATTAAGAAGAGGTTGGAAGAAGATAAGGGGAGATGGACATAAGAGGTTTATACTGTGTTATGGGCCTACAGAAGAACAGCTAAGACACCAACGAGGGAAACCCCATTTATGTTAGCACATGGCTCAGAAGCCGTTATACCAATAGAGGTAAGACTCCCCACTCACAGAGTTCAGACCTATGACCCTGAGAATAATGGGGAAGAGAGAAGACTGGACCTAAATTTGATTGAGGAAATAAGGGAAAATGCTGAGATTAGACAAGCATCCTACCAACAGAGAACAACAAAGTTCTAAAATCAAAGGGTGAAATCAAGACCTATAGCTGTAGGAGACCTGGCGCTGAAGAAGACATTACAGAAGACAAACAAGCTTCACCCAACTTGGCATGGCCCTTACAAAGTGATCGATGAGGTTGTACCCAGTACCTACCGACTAAAAAATCTTGAAGTGAAACCTTTCCCCAATCCATGGAATGATGATCATCTGAAGAAGTATTTCATATGATGTTGCAATTGTTTCTATGTAAATGTATCATTTTATGAAGAGAATATTAATGAGAAGAGCAGTTCCTATGTCAATTCATTATTTCATTATGCTTTAGTAGTGAAAGTTATGAGGTTGAACATCATAATTTGGTGACCTCAGACCTTAAAACATCATAGTTGGATGACCTCAGACCTTAAACATCATTAATTTGGTGAAATTTATAAGGGGTAACATCTTAGTTTGATGACCTCAGACCTTAAAGATCATAATTTGGTGACAAACCCTGAGGTGAAACATCACAGTTGGATGACCTCAGACCTTAAACATCATTAATTTGGTGAAATTTATGAGGGTAACATCTTAGTTTGATGACCTCAGACCTTAAACATCATAATTTGGTGACAAGGTATGAGGTAAAACATCGTAGTTGGATGACCTCAGACCTTAAGCATCATTAATTTGGTGAAATTTATGGGGGTAACATCTTAGTTTGATGACCTCTGACCTTAAACATCATAATTTGGTGAGAAGGCCTGAGGTGAAACATCATAGTTGGATGACCTCAGACCTTAAACATCATTAATTTGGTGAAATTCAAGGGGTAACATCTTAGTTTGATGACCTCAGACCTTAAAACATCATAATTTGGTGACAAGGTCTGAGGTGAAATATCATAGTTGGATGACCTCAGACCTTAAACATCATTAATTTGGTGAAATTTATGAGGGTAACATCTTAGTTTGATGAACTCAATCCATAAACATCATAATTTGGTGACAAGCCCAGAGGTAAAACATCAAAGTTGGATGACCTCAGACCTTAAACATCATTAATTTGGTGAAATTTATGAGGATAACATCTTAGTTTGGATGACCTCAGACCTTAAAACATCATAATTTGGTGACAAGGTCTATGGTGAAACATCATAGTTGGATGATCTCAAACCTTAAACATCATTAATTTGGTTAAATTTATGGAGGTAACATCTTAGTTTGATGACCTCAGACCTTAAAACATCATAATTTGGTGACAAGGTCTGAGGTGAAATATCATAGTTGGATGACCTCAGACCTTAAACATCATTAATTTGGTGAAATTTATGAGGGTAACATCTTAGTTTAATGACCTCTGACCTTAAACATCATAATTTGGTGACAAGCCCTGAGGTAAAACATCATAGTTAGATGACCTCAGACCTTAAACATCATTAATTTGGTAAAACTTATGAGGGTAACATCTTAGTTTGGATGACCTCAGACCTTAAAACATCATAATTTGGTGAGAAGGTCTGAGGTAAAACATCATAGTTGGATGACCTCAGACCTTAAACATCATTAATTTGGTGAAATTTATGAGGATAACATCTTAGTTTGATGACCTCAGACCTTAAACATCATAATTTGGTGACAAGCCCTGAGGTGAAACATCATAGTTGGATGACCTCAGACCTTAAACATCATTAATTTTGTGAAATTTATGACGATAACATCTTAGTTTGATGGCCTCAAACCTTAAACATCATTAATTTGGTAAAATTTATGAGGGTAACATCTTATTTTGGATGACCTCAGACCTTAAAACATCATAATTTGGTGACAAGGTCTGAGGTAAAACATCATAGTTGGATGACCTCAGACCTTAAACATCATTAATTTGGTGAAATTTATGAGGATAACATCTTAGTTTGATGACCTCAGACCTTAAACATCATTAATTTGGTGAAATTTATAAGGGTAACACCTTAGTTTAATGACCTTATACCTTAAACATCATAATTTGGTGACAAGCCCTGAGGTGAAACATCATAGTTGGATGACCTCAGACCTTAAACATCATTAATTTGGTGAAATTTATGAGGATAACATCTTAGTTTGATGGTCTCAGACCTTAAACTTCATTAATTTGGTAAAATTTATGGGTGTAACATCTTAGTTTGATGACCTCAGACCTTAAAACATCATAATTTGGTGACAAGGTCTGAGGTAAAACATCATATTTGGATGACCTAGGACCTTAAACATCATTAATCTGGTGAAAATTATAAAGGTAACAACATAGTCTAGTGATGAAGACACCATTATATTGAGACTTTAGACCTTAATACAAACACCTTTATATGACATAAAACTATTCAAAGGAGCACTCATCAAAAGAAGCAAAATAGTCTGAAGAGGATCATATAACATAAAATAGTTAGAATTACAAGTCAAATTATGCATAAGAATGTTATCTTGGGTTACAAACAATTACAGATGAAAAACAAAAATTACAAGTGAAGCTTCACAAATTAGGGTCTAAGTGTCTGCAGTCACAGGGATGGTAACCTCGGCCTGATCATTATGGACGACATTGGTAACCTTGGACCCATCATATTGAGGGTTGACGTCCTCAGTCTCGGTAGCTTCTGGTTGGGCAGTCTCTGCAGGTGCAGCACCTCTTTCCTCCTCGACCTCTTTTAAGGCATGAGCAAACTGAGGGTTGGCTAAACCAAGACTAATGAAGTTCGAGGCTGTCAAACTCTCCGACTCCCTTTCTTTGATAGCCACCCATTTACCAGTAGCTTTAACACCTCTTTCAACGTATTCAAAACCGAAGCTTATAAATTAGTCATAAAACTGGTACTCGTCCAAGATCTTCTTAAAGGCGTCCTCAAGGGCGGCTTTCACAACAGCATCAACCTTTTGTTGAATAACGTCGTCCTTGGCCTTCAGGGCAGAGGTGTGGTCTTTCTGGAGCTTTGCTATGTCCATCTCCCTCTTCTTCACCTTATTCTCAGACCCCTCCAAGTAAGTCTTTAGATGTTCCACTTCCACATTTAGAGCGGCCTCCACCTTTTGAGCCTCTCTTCCCTTTTCAATCAGGGGTAGCTTCCTCAGGGTCCAGTCAACAAACAAGTGCATGGACAGGATACCCTGCAACATAAAGTCAGATGTATGAGATCAAGACAACCCAATTCAAGGACTAGGTGACACTTTTTGCCAAAGAAGTTAAAATCTATACCTGGATAGACCTATGAAGGCAAAACTCGACCAGCAGAGGAGTATCTATAGAGCCTAGGAAGCGCTTGTCAGCATCGATCATCACAGAGCCGATGGCATCCATTACCTTCAGACCATGACCTATGAGGCTGTCACTGATCTTCAGCTTCTCCAGACGAGTAGACAATGCATCATCAAACGAGATGGGGATGGCACGATCACCCTTTTGGGCTTTTCTTTGCCTCTGATCCTCTGGGGGAGTGGTGGAGGATTTCCTCTTTTTTATAGCATCGACCTTAGAAGTGTCGACATTCTGCTTAGACAGGGGAGGAGGAGGATCATTAAGCCTAACATCCTTCACCAACTTGATCATGCTTGGTTCAGATATATCCCAATAAGTCATCTGATATACCTTATGGGCAATCTACAAAAAATATATTTGAGTTAGTAAATTAGAGCCATTAAAAATCAGAGGTACAACTTAGCAAAATAAACACTTACGAAGCTCGACTAAAGGACTTCCCCCCAGGCCAGTCTCAGAGAGGTAGTAGGGGGTCATCAGATGCTCATACTTGACCAGTCAGCCAAGCTCCCCCTGATCTTGAAGGTCTTTGACCTTTTGTAGGTTATCCTAGCTTAACCCAGGGTCGACTTTGGCAGCCAGTGATAGTTTTCCCCACCTCAAAGGGGTCCTCAGCTCTAGCGATGAAGAGGGGGCACAAGTACCAAATTCCCATGGCCCAGAGATGAAGAAGTATCATGGTTTTCAATTATGATTTGAGGTTTGGGTAACCAATAACATTTTCTTATCAGACTTCCTAGCTAGGAAGTGGTAGTACCTAGGATGGTTTCTAGAAGAGGAGGGCACGTAGCACCCTGTGAAGACCCTAATAGGAAGGTCTGGGTGATGGACTGCCCTCCATAAGACGATGTCTCCAATCATCACCCTCTAAGAATTTGGGGACAATTGGTAAGGGGTCAGGTTAATATGGGATAATATGGCCATAATTATTGGATGGATGGGGAGATGAGATCCTAACTTAAACATCTACTCATATACGCGGATTTCCCCATCTCGGCCACCAAAGGCCCTCTCATCCCTCAGAGGTCTCCTAAGTTTAATAGAAGGACCTATGGAATAAAGGTGCCGAAAGGGCTAAGAGGTCGAACTCATTGATAGTGCTCTCTATCTCGGCTGCCTCTGAGACATCAATGTCACTCTCATAACCATCATCCTCATCCCTGGCAATGTCAGCCTAGGTAGGCATAGGAACACCACCAGGGAACCTCTGAGCGAACTCAGCCCCTGTGGCGTCCGACAGAGGAATAGCATCAATAGGCTATGGGATAGCCACACTCAGCCCTACAACTTCAACATCGAAAGAAGTTTGTGAAGTGCTAGAACCATTGTTGGACGAGGCGCGGCTTTGGAACTAGGCCTGATCAGGGACCTGATCTTGCCTAGTGGAGAAATCCGTTGCCTCTTGGAATGAATCTAAAGACATAGGGTCTGAGGTAGATGACTCAGACTCAAACATGGGAGAGGGATCAATCGGATCCTCTGATATCTCAGCAGTCTCGGCTGGTTCAGGGTACACCATTTTCGGAGGTAGGGGAAAGGCCTCAGCCTTACGAGCTTCCTCTTGGTCTAACTCTATTTGCCAAATTTTGACAAAGGTCTTATCCCTAAGAGAGGGGAAATATTCTATGATTTTATAAAGAGGTCTGAGCATAGGAAGACAACCTTACACTTAGACCCTAAACCAAAAACAAACAACTTGACTCAACCTAACTAAGGATCAAATTGGGATTTTGAGCAAGAAAAATTAAGAACATTAAAGAACAAGGGCCACTGGAAAACTCAAACAATGGCTGGAAAACCTAAAAAACTCACCGAAAAATGAAGAAACAAGAATTAAAGGCTGAAAATGGCAAAGTAGAGTGGAGACAATACCTGTCGAAGTGTGAAATGAGGGACAGGAAGAATGGAAATAAGGAAACCTCTGAAATGTAGCAGCCAAGCTCTTGTAGAGAGATAGAGTTGCAGAGATAACCAAGGCGGGATAAAGAGAGGAATGGAGAAGAAAGAGAAAGAAATGGTGTTAAAACCCTTAAATATGATCACACGCGTCCCAAGGCCCATCATTACCTTGGGAGCCCAAAAGATAATCAACGCCACTACACTTGTCTGGCACGCTACCCACTTTAGAAATTGACAGTTGTCAAAGAAATGTTGGCACGCAAGGAAGAACATCCTTGGAGTTTCTTACCCCTTAGTCACCTATTTACATAGGTAACTAAGGGCTAGGGGTGATTGATATGGCCAAAGTGTACCTGCTAATTCAGAGACCTCAACCTCGGCCTGTATGACGATCGAGGTAATAAGAGCTCAAGAATACCCATCTATAATATCTTCCTACATCGGGTCGACTATAACCGACGTTCCATCACCCACGAACATCATCTCCGCTTGGAATAAGCTGAGATTTGCAGGGACCTAGGGGTCGAGCTTTCATTAGGCCAGCCACGACCGACGTTACCGATACTAACTCAGTTGTGCCTCAACCGATGTCTACATGTCACATGGGACCAGCTATTCAGAGGATCAACTATTTATTGGTTCGGTCGTAGCCGACGTTACAAGTATCACTCCAGAACCAGCTACAACTTCCTAGGCTCACCAGTAATCATCATATCACCATCGGCCTTAGCCGACACTATATCTCATACCCAGCCTCGACTGACCATCCTGGCCAAGTTGTTCACCAGATGTTGATCTCAGGAAATACATGGGTCACAATCCACCAACCTCATACTCACCTAGGCCGAGGTTGGTACTAAGCAAAGACAACCGAGCATTTGCACTCATATGAATGCCTTGGAACACGTGGACAAAATCAGTTGTAACCGAATCAATCCCCTTATGTGGGGGAATATTTCATCATCATTCTCAACATGTTACCATGACATATTTCTGCATTAGATTGGCTAGATAAACACACACATGCTCATTTCATGCATGGGGGTACATTACACCCCCCGAACACTATATATACTTGTCTTCTCCTACCTTGAGAAGGATTCAAAATCACTACCCTAGCTGGATCTCTGTCAAATTACACAGTAGAGAGAGAAACCTTGAGAGATTGTATCCATGTCCATTAGATCCTTCATTAAGTGATATTGCTCACACACACTCATAGTGTACGTAGGCCAGATTGGCTGAACCACTTATATCTAAATGTTCATCCTCTTCTCCTCACCTCCTTCTACACACACACACACACACACAGATATATATATATATATATATATATATATATATATATATATATATATATATATATATATATATATATATATAATCCTATGCTTCCATTATTGTCACCTGCTTGAGCTTGTTAACACCTTAACTGGTGGTGCTATTTCCAGCATCATCAGTAGATATTAGGCACAAGGTACATATAACTCTACAAGAATGTTTCACTGTAGAAGATGTCTACAGTATAATAAATCTCAAAGTAAATGAGATAAAGATAAAAGCTAGCAGAAACATATGTCAAGAAAATCTTGATAAAGAACATGCTAAACATGTGAATAACCAATGTTATAATACTATTAAGAAACTGATTCACCAAAGTAAAGCATGTGGAATAATGCGTCGGATAATGGTCTATCTAACACAGTCTCATGCTTATAATCAATTCCTTGAAATCCCAGAACCCCAACTGAGTAATGAAACCCCGTGATCATATGAATAAAAGGTAAATACTCAAAGGAAATATCCTCAAAACTGGAGCCGGTGTAAAATAATATGATAGTGTTACAAATAATATAATGTATAAATATATTTTCTGTGACCCACATCATTATTTAAGAATTTATTATTATTATTGTAGAATTTTTTTAAGAATATATCCAATAATTAAATGCGTCTTATTTTTATTGATTGTGTTTTTGTTGGTAAGGAGACATAAACGTTGGTTTAAAATTAGGTCATCTCTCTACTCTATAAAAGGCCACACCATTTCCCATATTTGTTGGTTAGAGAAAATTTCTATAGAGAAAAGTCTGACCACATTAAGTCTAAGAAACTGTTAAAGGGCTGAGGAGAGAGAAATAAAAAATTCTTGTTATTATCAGTCAAGGATTACAATACAAACATTATAGTGGGATAGGGTATGCTCACACTTATCGTCTATTATAATTTTATTTGAGAAACAAAATGACTCAAGAATGATTGTTTGGGGTTTGATAAATCCATTAAGATTTACATGTGGTATCAGATCCAACTTAGGAATCATTATAATTTTATATCATTCTATGTTTGTTTTGTATTTTTCTTATTTTCAATATTCACCCCCCCTCTCTCTCTCTCTCTCACTCTCTCTCACTCTCTCATACATACCGATTTTTAAAAAATAGTAAAACAATTATTTTTTAGTTGATTTTTTTTATATGATTTTTATATGGACCCATATAAAAAATCAGCTCAAAATATTTTTTTTGCTATTTTAAAAAATCGGTCAAACATTCATAGCACTCAAAGCACTTTAAGAGTTGTAAAAGATTGGTCGATTTTATAAAAATAGAAAAAAAAGTTATTTTGAGTTTATTTCTTATATGACTCCCTTCGAGTGTTTAAATATCATATAAAAATATTCAATTCAATTTTTTTTAATATTTTATTAAAATATATTTGCGTCAGCAAGTATCTAAACTTGGTATGTATGAGAGTCTACCTCTCTCTCTCTCGAGAGAGAGAGAGAGAGAGAGAGAGAGAGAGAGAGAGAGTCAGGCTCTCGTGTGAACCATCTACCGTCCAAATATTATATGGGGACCACTTCGTCTTTTATATACTATTGTCCTTTTCTAAGGTTTCTGGGAGTATAAATTTCCACCCCTATAGATTCTAAAGTCTATTAAGTTTATCTTAAAATCTATTCTAATATGGAAGCCTGAGTGTAGAAGTTTCATGACTACTTGTTAAGCTTCTACCGTCACTATCGTACTGGAACTCGGAATAGTGAGGATTATCTATATAAGTATTTTTCTTTGGATATTTAGATATTTCAAGAGGTTTTTGAGGAAAATATTGTATTCTTAAATACCTTATTAGTTTGGTTTCTTTATATATTTGATTAACCATATAAATTAGGTTGTCTTCTATATATTCATCTGATTTGTCATCACCATAGGGTGACAAAAATCTACGACACATTCTAGGGGCAGTTGTCTCTACATTTTTAAGAAGATGACAGATTCCTTTTGGTCTAATTAATGTATTTTTTGTTTGAGCTAACCTTTGCGTCTAATGTATTTTAATACATTTATAGTATCTTCAAGTAATCCAATATATTCTTGGTATTTTTCAGGTCTTGAAAGTTATTCTGCGAACACTTCGGTTCTTAATTCTTGTTTGAAGAGATCATGGATCCTTATTCTAACTATTTTTATTCTAGGTACTTCATGTACTAACCACTCAATAGTTTGGTCTATATATTTATAAGTACTTCATGCGTATATTAAAGCAGTTTCTATAAGTACTTTATCTGAGGGATCTATAAGAGTCCACTCTTGGATGTCTGATGTTAAATCTAGATTTGTTTAATTAACAAATGCTAAAGTATCTAGTGATGTGTACGCTCATGCAAGTGTCTTTGAATTATGACGCGACTAAGAATGTGTCTTAGAAATGCGTACTCTCTAGGCTTAAGTGCATGCCTGTCGCTCAAGTAATAATCCGATAAGTCGGGTATCGATCCTCAAGGAAATAGGACAACAGAGCTATAACGGCGTTGGACAGACGAAGGAATCCTAACTCTCATTCTAAAGAAAAAAAATGATGATCTGTTTTGGGAATTGACTACAACTAAATGCAATTTTGAAAACGTTTAATGCACCAAAGTATGAATGGAAAGAAACTACTCTAAATTACCTAAACTACTAACAATGATTGAACTGAAACTTGAACTATACGATGAAGAAAATAGGACGGGAATACAATCACTCAACCCTAGTGTATTGATGGTATAAAACTAATCGTAAATTTAAATGATTAATTAGACCCTGAATTTAGTACTCCCAAGCATTACGTATATGAGGTTCAAGCCCTCACCATACTTAATCAAAGGACGAATAAATCAGTATTGCGATAGTTACACTCGAATTGCATTCTGAAGCATCCTGATTACCCTGAAGCAAACAAGATCCAGAGATCTACAATTGTCGTGTTTCTACGCAATACGGTCATAATCAAATCATTAAATATAGAGGATTAGTATTATACACATGCAACTAGCACATCAGGTTGAGTTCATGCATCCCGACCTTAGAAATATAGCATGCCATATGAAAACTGGTAGACAACACGTTTAAACATTTTTAATATTGAATGAAGATGAAGAGAATAACCAATACTTCCTTACAAAAGAACTACTGCAATAATAAAAGAAAGAATTGCAAGAAATTTACTTGAATTACAACTGGGATCAAAACTAGGGTTTAAATGTTATTCTCCTCTAAAACTAATTACAAATTGCTTCCTTGATGAAACGAAAGCCTCCCTATATGTTGGGAGGAGTTTAAAATATATCCTCTACGAAATAAAAGATTTTGAACCAAGTAGGATTCTAATTTTTACAAGTGGTTAATTCTGGAAAATTGAGAATGGAACCGATCCTGTTAAGGGGTTCGGTTCGGTTCGGTTCTGTCTTTTTGACATATTTTATAGAGAATTCTTTGAGCAAGGGATCGGTTCTTTATTTTTCTACTTCGGTTCGGTTCCATCTTTTTTACTGTTCGCAGGAAGTTTTCCAGGTGTAGGATCGATTCATTTTTCCCTCCCTTCAGTTTGGTTCTGTTGTGTTCAACCTTTACATAGACTTCCCAAGGATGGATTCGGTTCTTTTTCTTTCCCTTGGGTTCAGTTCCATCTTTCCATCTGATGCAGAAGCCTTTCCTTCTTGTTATTCTTTGGAGCTTTTGTACGGAACTCGAATAAAATCACTAAACACCTGCGAAATAGTTGGGACATAAGCGAAACTCGGCGTACTTGTTAAAACTTGTCAATATCAAAGATATGATATAAATCCACTTGAATTACACTTCGCGACGCGATAAAAGCCTCTAAATTAATGGGATAAATGGGAAGCATTTATGCCTAATAAAATCCCCCTAACTTAGAACTTTGATCGTCCCGAGCAATGTAAAAGAATCAAAACATGGACTAACTCGTAAATGGGATAAAATACCTCTTTCGTGGGAAAGTGATTGCATTTAGCGTATGCAACAAGCCTTTAAACCCCTAGGTTACCCTAGTAGGACGAGTTGTGTCTCATGAGGGTTTGCAGAGAATATACCCACAAAATTTGACACAAAGAAAACTCAAAATACGCAAAAAATGTATAATTCAAACTTTTCTAGAAAATAGTCATCGTCAAATCATATCCAAGAGTCTCAAATCATAGTGAGCGTGTGTGAAACCAAAAATGTAATCACGAATTTCCACCGATTGACCATTGCGTTACTTATCCGAAAATTCATTTTGATTTCAAAATCTCATGGAATGCTCTCACAAACGAATCAATCGGAATGTGGCTATTCTCTCGGTATGCGTGATTTATAAGAGTAAACGTAGTGGAACCAAGTTCACGCATACAAGTAGAAAGACAGAAATTTATGGCAACCGAATCTCATCATTCGATTATGGATATAAGAAGACGGGACCATTGCCTATATTTCACGTTTTTGATCTCTTTTATTATCTTTTGGTGTTTTAGCTCTGCACACGATAACCAATTTCACAATTTTGGACTCGGTTAGGACTTTTACGGGTTGAAGGTGTATTGAGTCATATTGGAAAAAGGTTAATAACTTCGGAATTGGAAATTTTTTCTTATTATGTCCTTTAGTTATTTTTCGGGCTTTTGCTCTTTTTCTACTTCTTTTTATATATTTTTTTATTTTTGCATTTTTTTTTTCTTGCTATTTTTGTTGAGCATAATTATTTTTTTCTTTCCCCTTTTTCTGCACTTTTCGGACTTCATTTCTGGGATGGTCCCCTTTTCACAATTCCGGGCCAGTTGGAGTTTTTCGAGTTGTCAAATGAAAGGGCGAAATTTATTCAGCTCAATTTGGGTTACAAAAGGGATAATTTTTCACTACTTTTTTTGGCTAATATTTTTGGGTGAAAAACGAGGGTCTACTTCATTGTCCAAAATACTAATTGTGTTACCATATGTTCTAGAAAAATTAAATATAGAGATTTGTAGCGCGCTTTTAGAGGCAATATCATACACATTTTCTATAACCGATCAAAGTGAAAGAATTGAGATCCTCCACAACTTAATTTAACGCTGAAAAGAACTTTTGAGTTAACAATTAACTCAGATTGATTTATAAATTTCACAAAAATGAAAGGCTCGAATCTCACCGGGGTTGCTAATATCCACACTTATTCGTTAAGTCGCCTACGTTCGCTCGATTTCTATCTTTGGTCAATTCCGACTTTGTGCTTTTGAATTTTACAATTTGAGACTTGAAACCGACTTGTAATGATATTTTCTAAAAATTTGACTTCCAATTTTTATTTATTTTGAACAAAAAACATTTTTGGGTTTTTCAAGATTTTATGATTTTTTTTTAAATTTCTGTGCATTTTTGAAAATTTGTGAAGTTTTAGAAATACCACTTGTGACCCCCCCTAACTTAGACTTTTGCATTGTCCTCAAGAAAAAAGGACTAAAATGTAACTCAAAACGAATTAAAAGTGCGAGAAAATAAAACAAACAAATGAAACAAAAATGCAGCATTTTTATAAATAAAAGAAAAAAACTGTGTTACAATGGGTAAGGAAGAACACACAACCAACATAATGTAAACAACAACCACCAACACACACAAACAACTAAAAATAGACAAGGGCTTCATTGAGGAGGTGGATGGGAGGGCCCGGGCGCTCTGGGATCGTAGGGATCATAGAAGAAAGTGGGGGGGGGGGTCCACCAAAGTTGAGCTCATAAAGGTGGGCTTGGAGCTGATGCATCATGCTTGTGCCTCTTCGGTAGGCGTCCTGAACCCTTTGATAGGCTGCTTTGTCGCGGTTGTATTGAGTGATGAACTCGTCAAAATGGTATTCCACCGCTGCAAGGCACCTGTCAAAATCCACACCCGGGGGATCAAAATTTGAATCATCATCCTCGTTGTACTCTTCTTCTTCAGCCCCGCCCATATCGACATCCTCATCCACGGGCTCTTCTTCCGGGACCTCCTCCTCAGCCTCTAAGTTGATCGGCTCCCGGGCTACTCGAATGGCATCCCTTTGCTGGGCACTTCGCGTGTGGGATACCTTCCCAATGGGTTTCGGGAGGCGTGGGAAGGAGTTAGGTGGCAGGATACTAGCGTCGGCAAGGAGGGAGGTGATGAGACGGGCATAAGGTAGGGGTACATCACCCTTTTGCTCCCAGGCCCCATAAGGATATCAGCGTAAAGCATGCGGGCCAAATTTAAGGTGAAATTGGGGTAAAAAAGGTGGTACACGAGCCTGGCTTGGCGAGGGCACATCGCTGATACGTTGGTGGTTTGATGCAAGTTGGCGCACACTATATGGAAAGTGATGCGCGCCTTATCATTTAGGCGGCCCACGGGGAAGGTACCCCGGTCCCAATTATCGTTGGGCACGAGTTGATCAATGCATTGTTGTTTGGGAATGATGGGAGCGTTGGTTGGGTAGTCATATACTTTCGGGTGGGGGATGCCCTTTTCAACAAGTTTGTGGGTGAGGATTGCTATGGAGAATGAGATGGGGCGACCGTCAACAAAGGATTGACACTCAAACTCACCCGTGCAGATGATAGATCCATAGAAGGACTAGACTTCGTTCGCCCACATAACATGGTGAGGTTCTTGTAGGTATTGCATCCACCCCTGCCGGCTAAAAAGGGTGGTGACAGGGAGGGGAAGCTCGACCCAATTGACAACCCGATGAATGTCAAATTGGTAGGAGAAATTGAAAAACTTTTCACCCCATACGCGCTCCATGTGGGAGCGGTATTCTCCGTTGTCGTTTGGCAGAACTTCGATGGAAATGTATTTGGCTAGAAGAGCGGGGTTAGCCATTGGGAAAAAAATGGTAATGAGGGAGATGGCAGACTAGGTTTGTAGAGAGGGAGAGTATAGTGGAGGTGTAAGTGGAAGGGTAGGATAGAGGTGGATTTTATAGGTGGTGGGGAGGGTTGGGTGGGTGTATTTTTGGAGGGAAAGGGGGATGGATGTTTTGGGGGGAAAAGGGGGAAGAATGGAGGGAAGGGACAGGATAGGGGGAGGAACAGGCTCCCCGGGAAGAACCAAAATCGCAGGAACCGAACCGATCCGATTCGGGGCAATTCGGTTCGATTATGAGATTTTTATTTTGCAATTTTTCCAAACCGAACCAATCCGATTTTGGGATTCGGTTCAGTTCCCTTTTGAGCAGAACCCTCTTCTCTCTCTGCTGCACTAGAATTTCAACCCCTGGACTTTTTGGAAACTTTCTCACTTATTCCCCCATTTGGATTTCTTAGCGCCCTTGCAAAGTGTGTGTTGGATACCGTGATATTAACCCTACCTCACGTGACCTATATACGGACTCAATCTAATCTAACGAAGCACGACTACTATACACAAGAACGCACCCCTTATGCGTCGGGGGTGCGACGACCTCTCTTTCAAGCTCAATCGACCCCGTAAACAGGATCTGACAACCAAACGATGTCGACTTCTTCCACACACGCCTCTAGATATGGCTTTAGGCGTTGTCCATTTACTTTTAATGTATTTCCCCCTTTCAAATTGTCTAACTCCATAGCTCCGTGAGGGAATACATTCTTCAGAATGAACGGGCCAGATGATCGTGATCGCAACTTTCCCAAAAATAGATGAAGCCGAGAGTTATAGAGAAGCACATTTTGTCCGGGAAGAAACTCTTTGTGTCGAATAATGTTATAGTGATCTAGTTTCATCCTTTCTTTGGAAATTTTTGTGTTCTCATAAGCATAATTGCGTATCTCTTCTAACTCGTTTAGTTGAAGCTTGCAAGCTTCACCAACTTTATACATGTCATAATTTAACTTCTTAATTGCCCAATATGCCTCGTGTTCTAATTCAATGGGAAGATGGCAAAGTTTTCCATACACAAAGCGGAATGGGGACATGCCGAGTGGATTTTTTTATGCGGTACGATAGGCCCATAACAAATCGTTCAATCGAAGTGACCAATCTTTTTGAGTGGGATTGACGGTCTTCTCAAGATGTTCTTAATTTCTCAATTTGCTAATTCAGCCTGTCCATTCTTTTATGGGTGATAGGTCGTTCCAACCTTGTGAACGACGCCATAATTTCTCATGAGATTCGTGAATGGCCTATTGCAAAAGTGCATGTCATTATCACTAATTATCTCTTTCGGAGCACCAAAGCGGGAAAGTATGTGTTCTTGTAGGAACCTAATCACCACTTCGCTATCATTTGTCTTGCTACCTATAGATTCTACCCATTTAGAAACGTAATCTACCGCGATAAGGATGTATAGGAAACCAAAAGATGTAGAAAATGGCCCATGAAGTCAATATCCTAGGAGTCAAAGATCTCAATAATGAGTATCGGGGTTAATGGCATTATGTCTCGTCGAGTAATCGCTCCCATCCTTTGACACCTATCGCAAGATTTGCAATAATTGTTCACATCTAGGAAAATTATGGGCCAATAGAGGCCGCATTGAAGAATTTTAGCGGCCATCTTTTTCATCGAAAAGTGACCTCCACATGCTTCCGAATGACATAATTGGATGACCTTCGGGATCTCGTCATCCGGTACACATCGTCGGATGATTTGGTAGGCACAATATTTAAAGAGGAAAGGATCGTCATAGAAAAACATGTGCAACCAGGTGATAAACCTCTTCTTATCTTATGGTGTCCAATCGGGAGGGACGGCTCCCTTGATAAGTTAGTTCACTATATCCACAAACCAGGGCAAAGAAGAGGTAGCAAAGAGTTGCTCATTCAAAAAATATTCATCTATGGGAATCGGATCACTAGGTACGTCGGACGAGAGCCGTGACAAGTGGTCGGTAATGATGTTTTCTACTCCTTTCTCATCTTTAATGGAGAGATTAAACTCTTGTAGGAGTAGGATCCACCTTATGAGGTGTGGCTTTGTGTCTTTCTTCGCAAGTAGGTATTTCAATGACGCATGGTCAGTGAAGAAAGTTATGGGAGAACCGATAAGGTAGGACCAAAATTTATCAAGAGTAAAAACTACCGCTAGAAACTCCTCTATAGTGTAGTTATTGAGTTGTGGTCCGGTAAGAGTCCGGCTAGCGTATTAGATGACATAAGCCTTATTAGATGACATAAGCGTATTAGATGACATAAGCGTATTAGATGACATAAGCGTATTAGATGACAAAACAACCCCTATCGCATAATCGCTAGCATCACACATAAGCTCGAATGGTAAGGACCAATCCGAAACTTATATGATGGGAGCGGACACAAGCATGGTTTCCAGTTTTTCAAAAGCTCTATGGCATGCTTCCGTCCACTCAAATGGGGTGTCCTTCATAAGAAGGTTTCTTAAGGGTCTAGCGATGGCGCTAAAGTCCTTAATGAACCGTCAATAAAATCTCGTGTGGCCCAAGAAGGAGCGCACGTCATTCAATAATTTAGGTGGGGGTAGGTAAGCTATGACATCTATTTTTGCTTATCAACTTCAATCCCCTTGGATCAAACTATGTAGCCAAGAACTATTCCCTCAGTGACCATAAAATGGCATTTCTCCCAATTTAGGACTAAGTTCTTTTCCACACATCGGACAATTTATTTTTCCATTCTTTCCAGACAAAGATCCAAAGAGGTGCCAAAAATGCTAAAATCGTCCATGAACACTTCGAGTCCTCTCTCAACCATGTCACTAAATAGGCTCAACATGCACCTTTGAAATGTCGCGGGTGCATTACACAAGCCAAATGGCATGCGTTTGTAGGCAAACGTACCAAAAGGGAAAGTGAAGGTCGTTTTCTCTTGGTCAAGTACATCGACCTCAATTTGGTTATATCTGGCATAACCATTACGAAAGAAATAATAAGGGTGTCCGGCTACTCTCTCAAGCATCTGGTCAATAAATGGCAAGGGGAAATGGTCTTTCCTAGTTCTCGCATTGAGTTTTCGGTAATTAATGCAAACGCGCCACCCGGTAGTGGTACGTTGGGGAACTAGCTCTCCCTTAGCATTCTCAATCACTGTCATGCTCGAATTCTTCAGGACAACTTGAATAGGGCTCACCCACTTACTATCTAAGATTGGGTAGATAATCCCGGCATCCAATAATTTAATGATTTTGGTCCTCACCACTTCTTTCATATTGGGGTTTAGCCTTCTTTGCATTTCTCTAGAAGGCTTAACATCCTCTTCGAGATAGATCTAGTGGGTGCAAATCAAAGGACTTATCCCTTTCAAATCAACAATACACCAACCGAAAGCACCTTGGTGCTTCCTCAAAATCTTTAACAGTTTACCCTCCTACTCTTCATCTAGGCTAGAGGAGACCACAACAAGAAATGTCTCGTCCTCTCCTAGGTAAGAATATTTCATATGGGAGGGTAGTTTCTCCAACTCGAGGGTCAAAAATTGTTCACTGGAGGGAACCATGCATGCCTCTCGTGGCGGTAATTCCTCGAATCGAGAAATCCAACTTACATCTCTCTCGTCCTTGTCCAACGCTCTCTCATTAAGTAACTCTCTCAACTCCTCAACTTCCCTCTCAAATTCAGTATACGTTCCCTCACTATCGTGGCTCGACACCAAACAGGTCCCTAGGGCATCTCCACAATAATTTTCCTCAAAGTAATCCTCTATGATCTCATCAATTAGGCTCACCGCGTGAAGATCATCTTCTTCCCATGTATGTTGGGCTATATGGAAGATGTTAGTCTCTAAGGTCATGTTCCCAAATGTGAGTTGCATCTACCCATTTCGCGTGTTGATAATTGCATTAGCCGTAACTAAGAATGGGTGCCCAAGAATGATGGGAACATGATTGCTCGAGGCGAAGGAGGGTTCTGTGTCCCAAATGACAAAGTCTACCGGGAAGTAGAAAGTGTCAACTTGAATGATCACGTCCTCAACTATACCTCTAGGGATCTTCACGGTTCGATCCGCTAACTAGAGAGTGATCTTTGTGGGCTTAAGATTGCCCAAATCTAGTTTCCTATAGATGGTGTAAGGGAGGATATTAACACTTTCTCCAAGTCAAGTAAGGATTTTTCAATTTTATTTTCTCCAATGATGTAGGAAATGGTGGGTGCACTAGGATCTTTGAATTTTTGTGGGAGATCATTAAGTAGAATGGAGCTCACGTTCAATGCTAGAAATACGTTTTTCTTTACCTTCATCTTTCTCTTTACTGTTAACAAGTCTTTGATGACTTTTGCATAAGATGGAATTTGCTTAATGGCATCGAGGAAAGCTAAATTTAGCTTTACTTTCTTTGGCACATCTAGCACTTCATTACGGGGGTTTCCTTTGTGTAAAGGAACCAGACTTTGAGGAAACGGTGACACGGTGGGTGGTTTCACTACTACCTCGGGCTCACTAGCATCTTCTTTATCATTCTCTTTCAAGGAGACATCTTCGACCTCCTTTGTGAGGGGCGAAATCTTCTTGTCTTTGGTTGTGTCGTGTGGGGGAGGTGATAAATCAATGACTCTCCCACTACGAAGAGTTGTCACAGCTTGACATTGCTCCTGATGTTCTGTCGAGGTGGAGCTAACACTAGTGTGACCTTGGGGCGGTAGTTGGCCCTAGGCAGGAAACTTACCCTTCTCTTGGACATTCAACGATGATTGTATCTTTGAAATATTAGCGTGTATATCGTTGATCATGCGATCATACCTAGCATTGGCTACATTTTGGGTATTGATAAATTAGTTCATCGTATCCTCGAGATTTTTCCGCAGTGGAGTAATATATGCCCCTTGAGGTGGTGGTGCTTGCACATGTCCTTGCATGTGTGGAGCTTACTAAAAGTGTGATGGTGGAGGAGGGGAAACATGTGAATTAGGATTCATCGGAACATGTTGTTGCCCATATATAAAACCAGGGTGGTTTTCCCATGAAGGGTTGTAAGAATTTCCATGCGGTACACCGAAATTTCCCTTGAATCCTCCTATACCACTTACTTGTTCTTGAAGCATCACTTTGTAGGCGGGTATTATCGGGCATTCCTCTATTGAATGACCTGCCTCACAAATCGTACACACCTTCTCAACAGGGTTTGGGATGGATCCAGGTGGTCCTTTTCCACATACCTCAAGTAATTCTCATATTCCCTTCTCAAGTAGATCGATTCGACTGTCCATCATAGTATTTTTCTCTATGTGAAATAAGCGGGACGCCGATGGAGTGGTGGTCACTTGGCGAGTTTGATTTTGATCATTAGAGTCAGATGTATCCTAAGATTAGGTAGTCTCGGCGACATACCTCAGGTGAAGCTCAGCATCGTGGGTGTCTAATTCAACAAATGGACCATCGCACATGGTTTCAACGAGTTGCTTGGAATTAATGTTCAGCCCATTATGGATAAAGGAAATGATTTATAATTTATCAAATCCATGATGGGGGCATGAGGTAATTAACTCATTGAAATGCTCGTAGCATCGATCAAATGACTCATTTTATAATTATCGAAAAGTTTGAATTTGAGACTTGATGGAGTTCGTTCGATGTGAAGGAAAGAATTTCTTAAGAAATTTAGATTGAAACTCATTCTAGGATGCAATTGAGCTTGGAGGTAAAGACCATATCCAGATCTTAGCCTTATCTTATAGTGAGAATGGGAAGAGTTTGAGGCGGATCACCTCTTGTATGCAAGTTTGATCATTGAGGGTTTCACACACATCCTCAAATTCCCTGATGTGGAGATATGGATTTTTATATTCCATCCCATGGTAGTGGGGGAGCATCTGGATCATCCCATTTTTAAAATAAAATTTCCCTGCATTATACGGGAGTACAATGCATCCCCGAGTGACAGTTCGCTCGAGATATAAGATTTCTCTCAAAGGGCGGTACGGGGCCTCTTCCTCACCGACGACTACACTACCATATTGTGGCATGGCTCTCTCACTGGATGACTCTGTGTCCTCATTGGGTATACTCGGAGTGCTCTCTGAAGTGTTTCCTAACAAGGATGTCAGCGTGGGTGTAGGCGTGGGAGATGGAACCTAGAATTGTGGAACATTTGGAGTGTGAGGGCTATTGGCGTCGTACTCAACTATCGGGTTTTCGTGAATGTGGGTTGGAGTATTATGGGGAGTTGGAGTGAGTTCAGAATTTTGCATTAACAGGCTTATGAGACATGATGAGGAATATTTTTGTGCTTTTAATTTTTTTTACGTTTTTGGATTTTTGGAAATTTTTTTGTCAAAATTTGAGATTGGATTGATCTAATCCTAAGTCTACCTAATTCCCCAGCAACGGCGCCAAAAACTTGACGTGACTAAGAATGTGTCTCAGAAATGCGTACTCTCAAGGCTCAAGTGCAAGCCTGTTGCTCAAGTAATAATTCGATAAGTCGGGTATCAATCCTCACAGAATTAGGACAACAGAGCTGTAACGACGTTGGACAGACGAAGGAATCCTAACTCTGATTCTAAAGAAAAAAGAAAAAGATGATCTGTTTTGGGAATAGACTACAACTAAATGCAAATTTGAAAATATTTAATGCACCAAAGTATGAATGGAATGCAACTATTCTAAATTACCTAAATTACTGATAATGATTGAACAGAAACTTGAACTATATGATGAAGAAAATAGGACGGGAATACAATCCCTCAACCCTAGTGTATTGATGGTACAAAACTAATCATAAATTTAAATGATTAATTAGACCCATAATTTAGTACTCACAAGGATTACGTATATGAGGTTCAAGCCCGCGCCATACTTAATCAGAGGATGAGTATATCAGTATTGTGATAGTTTCACTCGAATTGTATTCTGAAGCATCCCGGTTACCCTGAAGCAAATGATATCCAAAGATCTACAATTGTCGTATTTCTACGCAATACGGTCATAATCAAATCATTAAATTTAAAGGATTAATTTTATACACATGCAACTACCACATCAGGTTGAGTTCATGCATCCAGACCTTAGAAATATGGCCTGGCATATGAAAACTGGTAGACAACACGTTTGGAATGAAAGAAATTTTTTTTAATACTGAATGAAGATGAAGATAATAACCAATAATTCCTAACAAAAGAACTACTGTAATGATAAAAAAAAAGGAATTACAAGAAATTTACTTCAATTATAACTGGGATGAAAACTAGGGATTAGTGGTTATTCTCCTCTAAAACTAATTACAAATTGCTTCCTTGATGAACCAGAAGTCTGCCTATATATTGGGAGGAGTTTACAATATATCCTATACGAAATAAAAGAGTTTGAACCAAGTAGGATTCTAATTTTTACAAGTGGATAATTCTGGAAAAATGAGAACGGAATCGATCTTGTTAAGGGATTTGGTTCGATTCTGTCTTTTTGATAGTTTTTACAAAGAATTCTTCGAGCAGAGGATCGGTTTTTTATTTTTTTGCTTCGGTTCGGTTCCATCTTTTTGACTCTTCACAGGAAGTTTTCTAGGTGTAGGATCAGTTCATTTTTCCCTCCCTTCGATTCGGTTCTGTTGTGTTCAACCTTTATAGAGACTTCCCCAGGATGGATTCGGTTCTTTTTCTTTCCCTTGGGTTCGGTTCCATCTTGCCAGCTGATGTAGAAACCTTTCCTTCTTTTTATTCTTTGGAGCTTTTGGTACAGAACTCGAATCAAATCACTAAACACCTATGAAATAGTTAGAACATACACGAAACTCGGCGCACTCGTTTGAACTTGTCAATATCAAAGATATGATATAAATCCACTTGAATTACACTTCACGACGTGATAAAAGCATCTAAATTAAGGGGATAAACAGGAAGAATTTATGCCTAATCAAATTATAGCAATACTATGTAAAATAGATAGGGGTTTGGTTCGAGTTTATACCTTCCTTCTAGTCTGCAATATCTTTATCGTATTTCCTTCGCCTTTCAGCTTTGTTACTATTCTTTTCCGGTTTGGGCCTCCTTCAACTCTCTCTTTATGTCACGTACCTCAATCCACTAGTTTGGTGTTGGATCTGTTTCCTGCCTGTATGCCACCACGCCTAACGTCCACCTGGCTAACGACTCTTGGCAAATCGGCACTTGACGGTGGTTCAATAGTATAAGACCTACGCGCTACACCAGAGGTTCCACACAATAGTTCTCTATGAACAGAAAGTTGGAGACGGTTGGAGAATAATAACAACTTAACATAAGAGATTTCTGGAAAAGAAAATACTTTTATTTCATAGCATAAATAAATACAACTCTCCCCTCTCCCCTAATTAGGAGAGGTTTACTCATTCATATACAGATTAAACTCTCTACCTTACTAAGCTCACTCACTCTCTTTATTTCAGATATTCTCTCTCTCCATCCTTATTCTCCTTTACACACGTACTGGACGCTCCATTTTATAAGCTTCAAAGAAACATACAATTGGCTACTAGAGGCTAGAAAGCTAACCAGTTTAAAGCTATGCAATTATTAAAGTCTACCGAATAATTCTTTACGTAAATTAATTCTAATAAACGTGACATGTCTTTGTCTGGATTCAATTCTCATTTTGAAAAATGAGGTTGTTTGATAGCCCATGAGTGAAGTCTTAGTAAAGAGTCTGATGTCTTGTAATAATGCAAAGGAATCGTTTATTTTTTAAAAGTGTTTAAATAATGGAATCTTCTGTCCTCAATAATTCTTCAGCTAACGAGGGGCCCTCCTTTGTCTCATTCGTGTCTTCTTCTGTCTTGTCTTTATATGGTAGAGCATTATTGTTGAAGAATTAATCAATGAGGCCCACCACTCTGAGGCTAGCTGGCAAAGATATCTCTACCATTTCCTCAGATTCTTTCTTGAGCCTTCTATTGAATGGCTCATCAGCTTGGATAATGAGGTCTTCTTTATGGTATGAAGTATACCATTTGTCTTCACTTATTAACAACTCCATGATTTCTATCGTTTACATAGCTTGGTAATCTAGAGTTTGAATTTATCAATAGTTAGGTCTTTTGTCTCGTCTTCGGATAGAATCTCAACGTCTTCAAATGAATAATTAGAAAATCTAATGAGTCTAAATCTTTTAACTCTCATTCCTTTAGATAAAGTTGGAGCAATTGGTAATCCTGGCAAACAGGGGAAGAAAGTCTTCTACCTTCTTGATGTACTCATGGGCTATTTTCCCAAGAGCAATAGAGTCTTCTATAGTCTTTATGTGGACGATTCCAATGAACTCGTGGTCTGCTAAAGTTATCTGAGCCATATCTGCTTTTCTAAAAAGATAAATTTTTGGAACATCCTTGAAGAAACCCCTAATCCTTAAGGCATCTCCATTAATCTCGGATAATAACATATTGAAATGTTCAATAATTCTATTAGCTTCTTTCTGACAGTATTCTGAATTTGGAAGATTATAATGACCAAACGGTATAACAATCTTAGTCATAAAGGTCCTTTTTTTATAACAAAAATTATCAACTGGTCTAATTTTGGAGGATTCTCCAAGAGTTTGAGCATAAGTTTGAGTCTGGGGTCTAGGAGTAGTAGTACTACTAAGTTGAGTAATTGAAAGTCTTTAAGTTCTCACGAATCTGGCAACAGCTACCAAATTCTTTTTGAATTATATCCATAGTCTATTCTTTACATTGCAACACAGGGCATCTATAAGAGTATTCTCATCGTCTAAAAATTCTCATATAAATTTTATCAAGTCTGGGTATCTTTGGTCTGATCTATATTGGGGAAAAATATCTTCCCTGTGAGTCTATTCTGGGAAACAATTTCATGTCTAGATTTTTCAGGAGGAACTAAAATATCATCAAAGTTCTCCAGGATTGGTCTTTCTTGAGAGTCTTGAATACGAGTCTCTCTTTGTGTTACACCAGTATTTTGTCTTACGCATCTAAGATAGTCTGCATCGTCTTTTTTGTTTAGTCTATTTGTTCTAGAGGAACTCACTATCTCTAAGTCTTCCTTTTGGTCTCCAATAAAGTCTGCAACATAATTAAGCAATCCTAAAAATCATTGTAATTTTTTTTATCTTTAAATTGGCCTGGAAACTGAAGAACTTTTTTGGTTATGTGTTCTGCTAAGGATATTTTTCCTTTATTAATATGCATTCCCATAAAATCTATTTCAGTCTAAAATAATTGCATTTTCTTTTCAAAAATAATAATATCATGTTTATCTAATTCTAAAATAATCTTCTTTAGATGGTCTACATGTTCTATCTCAGTCTTGCTGGCTACAAGAATATCATCTATGTAAAGAGGACAAAATTCTAAATAAGGTCTGAATATATTATCCATTCTTTGTTGGAATACTTGAGGAGCATTCAATTATCCAAATGACATAACTAACCATTCATATTTTCCTTGGGGCACACTAAAGGTTGTCCAAGCTATACTATCTATATGCATCTTTATTTGCCAGAAGCATGATTTACAATGAAACTTATTGAATATAATTTTGTCCTCAATTAGGTTAATTAAGTTGTTCTTGTCTGGTATCTTATAGAGTCAAACTCGCAATTCTTATTAAGGTTTCTATAATCTATGACTATATTTTTTTTCCTCTATTTCGTTTAGACTCATTTTGAACATAGAAAGCAAGGCTATTATGTTTACTTTTTCTATATCTAATAATGTCGAGCTTAAGCATTTCATTTATGTCTTTTTTGAATTCTTCTATATCTTCTTGTGAATATTCTTTCTTATATGTTCCACCATTAATAGTGGCATCTAGGTTAATAGGGATAATTTCATAATAACTTTGGTCTTTATCCCACTTACCAATGGTATTTTCTCCTAAAGTAGGCTATGTTAATTGCCTAATTTTTCCTTTTTCTACTTCTATATCCATCTTCTTTTGTTTGGATATAGCTTGGACCTTTAATAAGGTTTGCTGGGCTTGACCTAAAATGTCTTGTTGTATAGGCGTTATTTTATTATAACACTTTTGGTCTGGACACTTACATTCTTTTTGTAAGGTTTTAGTTATTTCTACGTCTTCTTATTGGTTTGTAGGTCTAGGTCCACCATGCTCAGCTGAAGAACTCTGATGTTTTATTGGTCTATAATTTGGTTTGACCTGCATAAGGTCAAAGACAGTCTTGTGATCTATTAGAGGGGCAGTAATATTAAACTCCGCTTTATTACTAAGTAATATCATATCACTATACTGATTATAAGGATGTTATTTACTAATAAAGTCTTGTCCTAAAATAACGTTTCCTATGAAACTAGGACGAGGATCCATTATCCAAAATCGACGATTAACAGTTTTGTTAGTCTGATTTTCTAATTTAAAATAAATAGGAATAGTCTAAAAATATAAGGTAAATGGTTCTTCATTAGCCACCTTACCATGGATCTCTTGATTACTGTCTTAAAAATAATCTTCAAGAAAGGCATTAGCCTTACAAATACTATGTGAGCATCCTGTATCTATAAAGGCTAGAAGTCTTTGAGGATAATCGTTATGTTGTATGAATAATTCTACAAAACAAGCATATGGTTTAGTATATATTCCTAAATTATTATTTTTTAGAATAGATATTCCTTTTTTAGGTTTATCTATAAATTCTAACAGTGTTAGGTCTTCTGAACTACTATCAGAGCAGTTATCTTCTAATTCATAGGAAATTCTCTTTCCTTTTAAGTCTTCATTTTCTTGTAATATCTTGGCTACATTTCTATCGATGTCTTGATAATATGTTTTAATATCTTGGTATATTTTACCATCATATTGGATAGTATAAATTTCTCTAAATCTAGTTCTCCAACAGTTTTCATGGTAGTGTAATTGAAAAATAACATAAATCATAAATAATTTTGTTTGTGTAGTCTTAAAGCATTCTACACATCTAAAGTCTTTCATGCTACATTTCATTTCAAATGTGCAATAATTTTTTTCATCAAAGTAACATTTAGGTATATATGTTAGTAACTCATGATTACTAATTGTCCATCTTTTCTTTAAAAAGGGGCTTAATATACATTTATACCAAGCTTCTTCAAAGTCTATATATTCATCATCTTGATTAATTTGCATCATATATAAATCTAGAGTATCTTGGGAGTCTATATACTCATCAGTGTCACTATTATAATCTTTTCAATCACTGTCAGTGTATGCACTATAGATACTAGTATTATCGTCATTTTCTATGTCTGATATTTTTATAGCATATAGAATATCTAATTCTTCTTTATCTGCAAAGCCTAGTATCATATTAATAATCATAGTACTTTCTTTGTCTTTCTTATTGGGACAGTCTTTAGCAAAGTGTCCTTCTTTGTCACAAGTCCAACATTCTTTAGTAGCAGTCTTAGATTGAGCTACTTCTTTTTCCTTCCTATAATTAGGAACCTTCTTTTATGATTATTGGTGTTCTTCTTAAAATATTATATTTGGCTAAATCTATTTTTCTTAGCTCTAGTGTTCATTTCTCTAAAGGTAGTATATGGTCCTAATATAAATTTCTTTGGAAAACCTAAAGATCTAGCCTTTAACTTTTGTTTCCAATCTTTCTTCTTTTTGGATTTCTTAGATTCACTACCACATCCCCATTGGATTCGATCAGTATCTCTTTCATCTATAATTGGAGGAATCTGTTTAAAAGTCTCTTCTATTAACTTTCCTTGAGTTATATCTCGTCTTTTAGATATGATATAGTCTTTGGCAAAATTGATTCTTTTACCAATGGAGTTATTCTTAATTCCATCTACTCCTGGTCAATTCCTATATTCATTAATTTGGATTTGTCCTATGGTTGGTATCTTTTTAAAATATTCATCTTTTAAGGTCTTTCCAAATTCTTTAATTTGGTAATATAATTGTTCATAATTATTGCTCTATTCATTGATCTTATATAATTTGCAAATACTAAGAAGAGATAACTTAGTTTGGCTAAATCTTGTTCATTGATTTGAGCTAATTGTCCACCTCTAATGAATTCTGAAGTAAATAATTGAATATATTCTTCAATTACCCTTTCTTCTAGGTTTTCTTTCATTTTCTCAATCTTACCTAGGGATTCTTCATCTGTATCTTTTCTTAAACTATCTAAATAATCTTTTGCACTACCTCTAATGGATTGCTCAGCGTATTGTTTACATGAACTTGCATCCCATTGTTCATTAGATGCAAAACACATATTCATTTGATTACGCCATTCATCTACTTGTTTATTAGGACCTACTTGTGTAGCTGGAATTAATCTTTCTTCTTATTCTTCCATTAGTATTAGGTTTCTTAGAAATTCTTTAGTATTCTTAGATTCTTTTTAATATATGGTATTGGGCTATCATGTTGAATCTGTCTCTATCTTGGATCTTAACAGAATGACTTCTATTAAGATGTTTTTTAAATTTGTTCATATCTAATTTTGAGGGTTCATGTCCAAAGTTTTAGATTCCATATTTTTCTCTAACTAACTCTTTTGTTCATATGATCTTTTATGTCTAATTACCGGTGCTTGTCTTAGCAAACTAGATCTAGCTTTATTACGACATTTTTCTTCTGAATGATCATTGATTATGGTTTCTCCCATATTTTTAAATCTATTTTTTTCACTGTGGATATTCTTATTAGTAATCTTAGGGGGGATAAACTGGATAGTTAAATTTTTAGTGACATCATCTTGATTAATAAACAAAGGTTTATTCTGTATAGTCTTAGTTTCTTAAAATTCTACCAATTGCCAAAGGGTCTTAACTTTTTCTTTCATAGGTCCAGTATTCCTAATATGGTAAGTATGATTGTAATCTGAATTATTAGTTCTAACTAATATTTCTTCATTAAGTCTACCATTAGGAATTCCTGATTGCATTCCTTCATAAGGGAATTGGGGAAATTTCACGTAGCTTTGAAATTCTATATTTATAGTAGCATCTAGGATAATATAGTCTTCATAGCCACTAGCATATAAGGTTAACTTAAAATGTTTGGCTATGTCTACGGTTACTGTAAATGCTGGAATAACATTGAAATGTTCAATGTTATCTAACATTTCTAGTTGGGCTATCCCAATAACGTCTTTCTCAAAATCTTTCCAACTTTTATATATTAAACAACATAATATGTTGATATTATTTTGAGGTCTATTAGATCCTAGGATTCTTGCTTGAAAGATCCCAAAGGTTAGGAACTGGAACTTCCTATCATTTCCTCTTACTTTTAGCCATTCTGAGTCAAAAACTTGAAGATCAGTATAAAACTTATCTAACACATAATTTCTCTAATGATAAGTCATGTTATAATTAGGAGTCTTAGGATTCACTCCTTCTTTGAATAAGTCAGTGTATCTAACTACTATAAGTTATCAATTATGTATGGAGTCTTATACAATTTTCCAGTCAACTTCACCCCATTCTTTCCATTGGAAAGGATTGGTGAAATGTCTCTCCTTCCACCATGTTCTAAAATTAGAGGATGAATCTTTAAGTCTTTAGAGCATAAAATTACTATGTATAATATTTGGGATATGGCTTTCTATCTTATTAGTATTATCTAATCCATCATTTATGATTCTTCTAGCTTTAGTCCTTCCTTCCTTAGTTTCTTTATAAGGAGATTCTCTAAATTTAGAGGTGGTTACCTATTTTTGTTCAAATCATTTTTCAATTCTTTCTAAAGAGTCTGAATATTTTTTTTTCTTTTTATCTGACTAAGGATTTCTTCTTTAAAGATCTTATTCTCTTTTCTTTCATTATTATTAATATCTTCATTATGTTTATCAAGAGTATTAATGAGAGAATTAAGAAATTTTGTTATATAGTCTTTTACTTCGTCTCGTTGTTGCATTGATGCTTGTGTTATTCTAGCTTCTATAGTTTCTACAATTTTTTCTATTTTATCTAAACATGTTAGAATAAATGGAGAGTCTAATTCTGCTTGGGAAGGTTTATTATATATAACCTTAATTCCCTGAATAATTTCTTCATACTTTTCATTTTCTTGAGCTATATTTAGTCTAAGTTCATTAACAATACTATCTATTCTAGATAGATTATGGCTTTCTATATTGTTAAGATAATTTGCTAATTTTTTTTAGAATTTAACAAAGTCTGTATAGAAGGTGGTTAATCCTTCTGTCTTAGCCTTTAAATCTAATTATAAGTCTTTAACAAAGCTACTAGTGTTGTCTTAAGAAGCAACTATTGATGTTGAAATTAAATTTAATCTCCTAAGTATAAGTCTTGATGCTTTAGCAGCATTAGCAATCTCATTTTTATTTATCTTATAATAAAATATATCAGCACTTATCTTTTCTAGAATTCTTTGGTAAAAATCTGCTAGGGTCTGAATGGAGAGGTTTCTAGGCACCTCATTCAAGTATGATATAACTATTTCCATTAGGAAGATAATTGTTCCTTGGTGAGTTTAATTAACTCACTTTCTTGATTTTTTGTCGGAGTTTTTATTTCTAAAATTTATTTGTTAAGGACTTCTATGTGGTTAGTCTTAATATTTATTTCTTGTAGTACTTGTACAAGGTTTATTGTGATTTGACTATCAATTTCCTTTATTCTTTTGGAATTTTTTTTATCTCTATTTGTAGGGCTTGAGTATCTTTAAATAATTGTATTAAAAATAAGTAGGATAAACTTATTTTGGTCTAGTATATTATTAATGGCACTGACTGTGACTTGTCTACTGTCTGCTTGTTTAGTTGGGATATGTTCAATGTGTGAACAACCGTCTATGTGTGTTATTAAGCAACCTTGTGGGTCTAAATCGATTATGGGTATGGGCTGATAGTCTCGATGGGTTTCAAAAATATATTTGTAAATACGTGGGATAAATCCTAAGGGCATTAAAGTCTTTTCACTATAGGTCGAAAAGGAGCGCCTTGGCTCTGATACCAGAATTGAGATTGGGTCGGAATTTGGCGAGGTTCTCTTTCTAAAGTTTTAAAATCTCTGATATGCTAAAATGTTTTCTAAAAGTATTGTGGTCTAAAATAGAATTTTACTAAAGGTATTAGTTTTGTCTTATTATGGACCTCATTTGATCCTCTTCCTATATATATATATATATATATATATATATATATATATATATATATATATATATATATATATATATATGAAAATGATACGAACGTTTGACTTCTAAAGACACTTGAATTCTCAAAGATGGCCATGAAAATAAAGTTTGGGGTCATTTGTTTTTCTTTATCACATAATTGGTAACTTGTGTATTTTATCTTAATACTTACAAATGACCATCATGAATTCTAACACTAAGATCTTGAAGACTTTTCATGAGCACGTTAGTTTGTAGTTCTTTAACCAATGAGTATTCTTCCAAAAGCAACCATAATTGATGTTGTTCCCTCATCTCTCTTCTAATGTGCACACCTACCGCACTATTAATACCCACATGTTAAACTTATCTTTTAAAATATGTCATTCAAACATGAAATAAAGAATTTAGAAAATAGTTTTGATCATACTTTCTCGTGTGTGTGTGTGTGTGTGTGTGTGTGTGTGTGTATATATATATATATATATATATATATATATATATATATATATATATATATATATACATATATGTATGTGTGTGTGTGTGTGTGTGTGTGCAATTTTTAGATTTACTAAAATATATTTAGTGTTGAGTATTCTTAAATAGTTATGGAAATGGAACATATCATTATTATAATATGATTTTATAATTTAAACGTGAATGGAAGTTGCCAAAGTGACCTGAAAAGAATGTAACTATAAATATCATGTTATATTTGTACGAAATACATATATTTTGTATTAAGATAATGATATATTAAGGTGAATTTTTTATTTATTTTTTAAATAATAGATAAATAATTTTCCCAAATGTATATTATTTTGAAATGATTTTTTAAATTGAAATACGGTTATTAGAATTTAATTTTTACTTATGTGGGAATCGGATACCCAAAGGTACCATGCCTAATTAATTAGAAATTTATGATTACTTAACCCTATTAAAAATTAACCCTATAAACTTTGTCAATGTTTTGTACTTTTACGCCCAAAGGCAAAATTATAATGATATTATTTGTTCATCACATCATTTATCGTTAATATGTATTCATACTCAAAGAATTAATCTAAATATATTAATTTATATATTTAATGCAGTCTCTACTCTAGTGTCAATATTCAATGGGATTAATTTTTTAGATTGGTGTAAACATTTCCAATTTCACTTAGGTGTATTGGATCTGAACATGGCATTCTAAACTAAAACCCCATTGCTTTTACTAAGACTAATACCGTGGATGAAAACAAATCTCCATAAAGCGTGGCAGAAATCGAATAAACATAATATGATGTTTATGTAAATGACGGTTGCAAACAATATTAAGACTTCAGATCTCTAAATTGATAGTGCGAAAGAATTTCTGAAAGTTGTGGAAGATCGTTTTGGTAGTGCTGACAAGTCACTCGCCAAGACACTAAAGGGTAAATTAACCACAATGACATATGACGAGGCTCGAGGGAACATGAGCATAACCTCGAAGTGGCAAACCTAGTCGCCAAACTTAAGAGTTTGGGAATGAATGCGAAAATGTCTTTCAATGTTCAATTTATTTTAAATTCCTTACCTCCTCAGTATGACCCATTACAAATTCACTACACTATTATTAAAGACAAATGGAATTTGAATAAATTAGCCAATACGAATGTTCAAGAGGAGGGCATGCTTAAACAACATGGAAATCACTCTATCAATCTAGTAACTCAAGGAGCTGAAAAGAAAGTAAAGAGTTATGAAAAGTGAAAGAAAAGAAAGGCACCGAGCGTTAATGTGTCCAATAATGTTTCTAAGACTAAAAAATAGCATGATAACAAAAAGATGTGCTACTTTTGTAAGAAGGTCGGGCAACTGAAGGATGATAGTCATAAAGGCGAGGTTCAAAAAGAAATGTAAATAATAATTTTTTCTATATTTCGAATCAAACCTTACCGAAGTTCCTCGAGATACTTAGTGGATTGATTTTGGTTCCATTATTCATGTTTGAAATAAAATGTAGGGATTTATATGACCCAAACCATTATAAATCGAAATGAACATTTTATCTACATGAACAATTGTAGGCATAGGATATTATTTAAACTTAAACAAAACTCTATATGTAATTTTTATTTCCCCAAAATTTGTTTCTTTATATAGACCTGACAATAGTGGTTACTCTTTTAAATTTGGGAATGGTTGTTTGTAACACCCCGCGTAATTCTGGCATCGGCCGCCACCAAAACTATGTCGGGCATTATTAAATTAAATACCATTTTTAGTATGTGACAACTATGAGACATAATAAGTTCATTCCAGAAGATAATAATTGAATCAATACCAATAAATATAAACCATCAATGCGACATAAAATCTATCACCATGCTAATCTTCAATAATATCTTACTCGAGAAAAGATAATATCTAATGAAGTGAATCCATAATGAAATATCTGAATAAAACCGTAGCAACTGTGGAACCAAATGGACCACTAAATCCATGAACTATGTCTCAATATAAATGCGAATGAATGGAAACTAAACTAAACTACTAAGAAGAAAATAAATAAACTCCATCTGCACCTCTAAGATCTATCTTCAAATACTCATGTGCAGCTACCCCATCACTAATACTAAAAAATGTTAGTCAACGCACATGGTCAGAGCTCCGAACATGAATATTGGTTATTCCCTTCAATTAGGATCGGCGAGCCCAGACAATAGCATTATACATTATAAATATCACAATAGAATATTTTAAATTAAATGAGATATGATTAGGCACAATAATAAATCACTAACTACCCAAAATAATTCTTATTCAAAAACCCAACCAATATTATTTTGAATATCCAACAGTTCATGTTGTTAATTTAATTAAATTAACCCAAATTATCATTCTTCTCAATTAATTATTATCCAATGCGGTACTCCTGCATAAAATTCTTACTCCAAGAATTCACATTATTATAGCGGTCCTCCCACCTCAGGTGGTACTCCCACCAAAATTCAAACTCCCCTCGTCAACAACCAGTGGATCCATTTAAACTGTCGATCTCGCAATATGATGAGGTTCCACACATGACACGACATAAACACCAGTTGACCCATTTAAACTGTCGGCCCCCACACATTATGTCGCTAATAAATTTTAATACCCGTTTTACTATCTTTGGTGTTTATTTTCAATTAATTATCCTGCTCATTATTTTGTATTTATACACCCCACCCTTATTACCAATGTGAGATCCTCAAAAATACCCTTAGTCCCATACTTAAGGGTCCCCAACATATAAATACATCCTACCTTAATTATAAGATGAATCTCTTATTATAACTCCACCTAATCTTATACCTAGGCTAGAGAATCGACAACGCGACATAAGAATATTCCCCACCCCAAAATCACCCATCCGCAAAAATCTACACTCCCTAGTCCCATACCTAGAAAGTGTAAATTGCAACTAAGGCCTACCCACTAGTTCCATACCTAACAGTCATCCTAAAATATAGGTGAGAGCATACTACCAAGATCCCGTCGTACCCGCGATGATAAATATCAATATCAATCAATCATATAATCCAACAACACATATAAACAATATCAAAATTTTATTCGTGATGGCACAAGTTAATTTAATTTAATTAATATACCGTCATCATCCTTAATACAATTATCCCCGTTTAATCATTATAGATTAATCATCATACAAGTTTCATGAAGCATACCAAAATTGTCTAGTTTTATCAACTACATAATTTTTTGTGCGTGTATACACGTCCCGATTTCAATTAAAAATAACCCTCATAAATTCTACTTCCGATACAACACCCATAATAACCAAAACCCACTTCTCTCTCCTAAGCACCCAAGCGTTTCAAGTCTTATTCCATATTTACGTTTTCCATCAAAATAGTACCAAATTTAATTTCCATTCTTTCGAATTAAGTTGCTAATTTATTTTAAGCCAAGCTTGTCATTAAGGGTTTAGGCGAAACTTTAAACGCATAATACTAAAGGAAAAGAATAGAGTATCCATGCCTGAATAAAAGTTTATTGGTAATACTGATTTTGAACATGTGTTCTTCTCAAAACGTTGACAAAGATCTGTTCTTGACGCGTCTTGCAAAAACTCAGTTAACCTTGACAAAATTTGAGTTGAAAGTTATATAGAATGGAACTAGGGTTTAGAAGTTTAAGAAGAGGTAAAAGATGAGAGACTTCTAATCTAATGGTTGATGAAAATATGTTTTAAAAGTCCTAGACCCGAGTTAGTTTTATACCAAAAATAAATAAGAGTTTGAGTGGTAAAAGCGTTCTTAAAAAACAGGACTGTTCTGTCGGAATAAAAATAAATTCCAATTTCAATTTAAATTCCCATTTTAACTTCGATTTTACTTTCGATTAAAATCAAACTTTTCCATATTAAAAGTCAAAATTCTAAATTTCTACAAACCATTAAATTCCAAAGTTTTATTTTTCCAAATTTTTAAATTTGTTTAAGTAATACCTTTTAAATTTATGGGGTGTTACATTATTTTCGTTTATTTCAAAATGCACGCTTTATTGGTTATGGTGTTTCATGTGATGGGTTACATAAACTAAAACGTGAAAATAGTTTTGCTGAAACTCTTTTGATCATGGAATTTAATGTTGGAACAAAATGTAGAATAACAACTGAAAATTCATCTTTTTTGTGGAACAAAAAATTGGGACATATCTCTAGAGAAAGATTAGAGAGACCTGTAAAAGATGTAATATTGCCTAACCTATATTTTACTAATCTCAGAGTGTTAGTAGATTGTATTAAAGGAAAAAAAACTAAACATAATAAGAAAGGTACGATAAGAAGTAGTGCGTTTCTTGAAATTATCCACACTCATATTTGTGGAGCCTTAACCACAACATGCTTCGGTGGAGAAAGGTATTTTATTAGCTTTATTGATGACTTTTCACAATATGTATATGTATATTTACTAAGTAAAAAATCTCAGGTAGTGGACATACTTTAGGTGTACATTACTAAGGTTGAAAGACAATTAGATAGAAAAATGAAAGTTATAAAGTTTAATAGAGGTGATGAACATTATGGTAAATATAATGAGTCCGGTCAATTCCCCAGACCACTTGATAAATTCCTTGAAAAGCATGGGATATGTGTTCAATACACAGTGCCAGGTACACCACAGCAAAACGGTTATAATGAACAACATAATCATACTCTAATGGAGATTGTTAGGAGCATGTTAAGTAACTCCACATTACCCGAATCATTGTGGAATGAAGACCTAAAAATCACTACGTATGTTTTAAATTTGGTACTTAGTAAGGCAGTTCCAAAGACTCCTTTTGAGTTATGGTCTCTAAGGAAACCTAGTTTAAGGAATCTTCATGTCTGGGGATGCCATATGTAACGCCCCGACCCGAATTTACGGGTTACTCGTAGTCAGCCCGGTCCGGCCCGAACGTTTGGTGTGAAGTGTAATAAAACAACGAATAGAATATTGCTAGTCCAATTTTACTTTAATTAATGTTTCACTTATCTATCATGCAATTTCAGTTTCAAAATAAACTACCCAAGGGACTCATAAGGAGCACCACGAAGTTCAAGCATGCATAGATACTAATATAAAATAAAGAAAGTACTTACCTGTATAACGCTATAAAAATATGAAATGACTCCCAACACTCCATGAGCCGATGCTCAGTGAAAAATATACAAATGCAGAATAGAATCGAACGGCAAAAAAGAGGTTCAACACGTTATGCCTACGTAAACAAGCAAGTACATTGTGCGCACACACACACACACACACACACACACACACACATATATATATATATATATATATATATATATATATATATATATATATATATATACTTAATGTATGAAATGGTTTTACTTCCAAAAACCTTATTTATCCAGATTAATTTACCATAATCTTATAAAAGATTCCTTTTTACTCACTTTAGCATTTCACTTTATTCAACACACCCGACTCAACACTTGAAACCACTACGTTTGACTTAATCGAAACCATTCCTTTATCAAAATCACCCTTTTTATTTTAACCAACACACTTTAGTATTTTCGTTGTAATTCACCCGTTTAACACACACGAACACCGTATTAGAAAATACTTATTTAATCTTTGGGAACCTCTTTCAACACATTTTTGTGTTAATTGTGGGTTTAACCGCTTAGGTTCCTTAATCACCCATTTATCCACTTATTATGCCCTTTTCTTTACTTTATGGACATTAATCAATTTCACATTTACTTGCCTAATTTAACCTTTATCGAAATAATTATTAATTCATTCAAGTTAGATTGTATTAACACGTTTTATCACAAAACCATTTCTTGACATGTTCGATTATTCCTTTATCTTTTCTCGGAATCTTCTAAATACCGCATACTTTAACGGGATCCACATTGCCGGCTATGCGCACCATATGGTCTGGCCCATGGTTTTGGGATTTTCACCCTAGGGCTCCGGCCCCTTCTCGCTTATCCCGGTGTCATCCGAGTTTCTTTTATTTGTTTTGATATTTTTCATATGTCCACATTACCCACTTTTCCTTTTCACTCGGTTGAAATCAAAACCTAGGGTTACACCCCAATTTGTGTTACACATTGAAATTTTACTATTTCATGTCCTTTTCATTTAAACCTTGATTTGATTCCAAAATCATATTCATTTTGGACTACTTGTGTAAAAGTTTTTCAACATTTTTGTTTCATAAAAATGTTCCGCTTTAAGTAAAATTACCATTTTACACATATATTTTCAAAATCACATTTTACTCCACTTCTACAAGTGTTAATTTCTCACTGAACACTATTAAGTTATACATGCTAACTTCTTAAGTGATTTAACACCTTCACACCCTTTTTAGCCTTGGAGTAATATTCTTCTTAATTGAAAACACTTTTTCCTCTTTAATTCTTTTCAATTTTATAAATGTTAATCTTTTACAACACTACTTAGTCATACACACTAACTTTTCCAAGTTTACCCATTAACACTTATGGAATACTTTTATCAATAATTTCCCAGACCACACATTTCGTTACTTTCTTTATTAAAGAAATCCATTTACACTTACAATTTCTTTTATAAGAAAATACCATTTCTTTCATTTTACAACTAGTCTTACCATTTATCCTTATCATACTTTTAACCCCTTTTTCATACACTTTAAAGGCAAAAATTTTGACTTTTCTTATTTCATATTTAAATCCAACACAATCTTCTTTAAACTTGTTTATACACCTAGTGCCAAAATATTACAACTTTATATGCGTGAGAAGATGGATTTTAAACCCAAAAATCTTATTAAATGGCTTTAAAATGTTTTTCATTCTAGAAATTCATTATACTTACAAAAATACATTTTCAAGGCATAAAAGACATTTAATTTCTTCAATCTCAACAATTGTCTATTATTCATAAAATCTTCATTTTTTCAATAAACATTATTTCACCAATGTTTACCAAAATAAATCATTATTTTCAAACATTTTATTTCATAAAATGTTTGATGTCCATATTTCTAGAATATATACTATTTTCATAAATACCAACTTTTAAAATTCGAAAACATTCAAATATTCATTCATTCTCTATTTTCAACAAAATGACATTTTACCAATATTTTTATTTCATAAAATAAATGTTTATTATTTCTACGCATTAATTACATCCTTTCTTCAAATGCACCCTACTCATATAGTTTAACTACAAGACTACAAATATGCAAGCAAGAGTCTTATACTAAGAGTAAGGTATTTTCACCTCCAATGGCTCCAAAGGTGGAAGAAATGTTTGTGTAGGACGAGCAACTCCCACCTCCAAAGGTGGTCTCAATGGTTTACCAAATACATCCTCCAAAATGGTCCAAAATGTTCTTCTTCCAAGCTTCCATGCAAGACCCACTTCAAATTCTATGGAAGCCCTCATCATCTTCTCCAAAAATCCCGCAATAATTCTCTAAAATTCATAGATCTTCATCAACAATTGTGTAAATCAGTATTGTAAGCTTGAATATGGTTGAATATTACACAAATGGAGGTGTAAAGGTGGTGGGTGGAGGAGGAAGGCCACCCACATCTCTCTCTCTCTCTCTCTCTCTCTCTCTCTCTCTCTCTCTCTCTTCCATATTCTCCCAAATCAATATAACCCCAAATACACAAAACACACCCTTATAAATCCCTTTCAAAGGCCAAAAGTCCCATTTTCCCCTTCTGGGCTGATCTGGGCTCGACAACTCCCAGATCTAATGGCGAAAATCATGACTGCCCCCAACGGTAGTTCGGAATAAAAAAAACTTGGCTTACTTCATTCTAATGACAACCCTAGGTCATTCGAACGACTTATCCACCTCATTTTAACTGTAGATCGCGCGACCTGTTACTGTAAACTAGTAGAGCCTCGTTTTAAGCACTGTATTTCGCTACCTTTTAACGACCTCCAATTGTCGTTTAAATAACAACCCCTGCTCATTTGAATGACTCCTTTTCTTCCTCTAATATATTTTTCTCAATTTTACCCATAATTCTTCTATAGTTATCATTAACTCCTCCTCGTTTATAACCTAAATATAATTTAATTCAATTTTTAGGACAGGGTATTTCAAACTTCTCTCCTAAGATGATTTTGACCCCAAAATTCTCGATCCATCAATCCTCAAACTTATAGGGTCCACCAATTTTTATTCTAAGTCCTAGAAATCCTCCAAGACAAACCATCGAAGTCCTGAACACTAAGGTCACCAACTACTCAACATACGACATGCTTTAATACTCACCATCTCATTAACCATGAAATTACATAGTCGACGTCAAGTCTCCACTCGGCTCATGACCAAGTCCAAACTATTCATATCACTATTTAAGCTTGTACCAAAGGCATACCGATGCCTCTACGAGAAAACCCTTTCTAGCAATCGACGCTCACCCAAAGCGAGTCGTAATAAAACTAACCTTTGTATTTATCACCATAATCAATTCTAGCTTAGGACCGTACATAATGTGTTCTACAAATTTTCGGGTTATGCTAACTATACAACTCGCGTGAGTTTGTCAATAACGATACTATGCTATTATCTCAATTCAAGGAGGAATAATCCTATCAAATCATTACCCTACACCCATTTTACACCTTTCTCTACATCAGTCTGATACCTAATACTACTCCAGGTGTTTCATCCTTAACATATAGCTAGAGTCTCACTCTAGTCCATTCACTGTGACAAAGCAACATCGCGTGCTAAGTTTTTCTCAATTTATAACATTATACCGTATTCTGAAGGCATCATCCTTATATTCGTGACCCGAGCCACTGACTTTCAATCTGACTAGTAGAAAGTCCACTAGTCTTAAGAAATATCGTTACTACGAGAAAATCGTGTGGTAAAAAACTTATCCACCCATACACAAAACTTTATGCAATCGTAAGAATACCTTAAATGGGTGTAACCAGATATCGGGATTCATTGACCGATACGATCAATTGCACTCTCTTGGGCCTAACCGTGTCGCACCATGACATGGCAACAATTTGAGTCACCATAGGTGAGAATACCAAATCCCGATTATCAAAACCAAAAGGAACACACTTAAGTCAGAGGGAAAGCAACCGTCTCGATGAATTTCGCCCATAAGCATCTGAATCTGACTTATGAAAGTAAACCTATGCCTTGCACTTGAAGTCAAGCTAATAATTTCTATAGTTATAACCAAGCATAAATCGTATACATGCCCTATGACTTAGGTATTTGGTAGTGACAAATCGAATCACAACTATTCATTCTCGTAATACGAAAGAAATTTATAAATCAGTACTTAATGTCTTACTATCTCCTCGTTAGAAAGGACATACCTTTCACATCCTTGGAGTAAAATGAATCATTCCAATTTGAGGACGCCTCATGCTCTAGTTATTGATATTGTCCAATTACAAGTGACGTCGTCACTAACCTACTACACCTATGTCTTGGTCTGCTTTAACATATCGTGATCAAAATCCTAAACTCCCATAGACTTTACTTAGTTCAAGCAAGGAAATCACCTAATCATGTCTTTTTCTACCACACGAGGTTCCCAATTCACCTTACCGTTTCTACCCATGCGGTATTTTCATGACGACCACACTCACCGTCATTGGCATCCTAATGGTAGTTAATACGACACTGGGATACGTCTTTTAACACGTACCGAATTGACAGGATGTGACAAAAACTAGTCCTTACATTACTAAGGCTACCTTAGGATATACTATCGACACATTGATGTAATAATCATGTTTCGATGCCACGCTACCTTGATTGCCATTTTCAAGTCTTCGCATGGCATCATCACTCTAAGTCTTGAATACATCTCCTAGTACATCCTAAAACCATGTACTACCACACCTATATTAGTCGTCCCATGACATCAGAGCATCACTCACATAATGACACAAACTACCACCCTACCTTAGGGATTACATTACCATGTCTGCCAATATGGGAAGTGGTGCTCAGTGCGTATGCTATACGACTACCAAATCCGATATCATCACCTGACTCTTAAAAACTATCTTTAGTAGAATACTACTGCCGCCTTTTACCAAACTTAATTGGTTTCCAAAGAACATCAAACACAGCTCTTGCAAAAGTCCCCAAACTCGACAAGATTTCATTATCTATACCATTATCATTATAGGTTCTCTCAACAATCCTTTCGATACCTATATTGCAATTACTTGATGCTCATAAAGACACTAGTCTACGAGCTTCTATCCATAGTGAACCTTAATCATCAAACAGCTCAAGGCATCACACGATTCTATATTTATCCTCAATGGTTCCACACATAATTTGTCCTACAGGCACCTCGACGTGCCTATTAACTACTCTCACACTAAGAGCTGGCACCTAGCCATGACCTCAGCGACTAAAATGAGTCCCTACATCTAGATAATCATCTTATCTTCCTTTTAAATAGATGCGGCTATAAGCCACATACAAACCAGAACTAATGTTATTGCGGGTTATGGAAGGATACATGATGTCGCTTACAACCTATGAACCTCATGGTCCACCCCACTTAACCGTTAATATATACTCAACCGTGGCAACAAAATTTCTTCACTATGTCAACATCACAATATGGGTTAACCTACAAGTTAGCACAACTAAACAGATATTGGTAGGATATGGGACATCAAGCATTGCCTATAAATACCAAGGTTTATACCGCAGATGCTATGCGAAATCCTATTCCTCGATATCACATTATAATCAGGGTACAACCAATCTATGTCCTCAACCAAAGGAACTAATATTTTTTCTCCACAAAATCAATTCTTATGGATGTCACTAAGACATCTAACCACCACAGGTGAAATATACAACCCTTGCGACTAGGCCGCCAAGTACATTGCTTATTGTTGTCACTACCAAGGTTACTCTCTTCACTAAAGTTATCACACAATAAATTTCACACAAGAATCCTGGTGTGGCTTCTATAATCGTACATAACTTCATGAGCTCACTGAATTACCATCAGCTGTGATACCACCCCAAGGATTAAATTTTTCTAATTATGTCACTAATATTAATTACCCGTAAGTGCTACACCCAAGGGCTATATAATTTTCATTCACCAATCATTAGTGCTTAATCAGGATGCCCTAATCGTCAACCTCTACCATTGACTATATGCAACTCGTGTTTCTTGCCTAATGAATTTCATTTCACTCTATCAAAATCTTAGACGATTCTATGTCATTAAAATTCAATACAAGCACCTCACACTAACAACCCCGGTGTCACCACTATAGGCTTGTATGGACACCCTTAAATTACTACAATTCTAATCAGAAGAGCATAAGCGATTAATAATTACCAACTTAATTATTCACCACTAGGTACTAAATAACTGTCTTGCTAACCTCTTGGACTTTATCATCGAGGACACGAACTAAAATGTCATCAAACTAGCATGACCAGCCCAAACCACAACGATGTCAAAAGATCCAAAACCGACTTCACCACGTCACTCTCAAAAGGAACATTGAACTTAGATCTCTGATACAATTTGTAACGCCCAGGCCCATATTTATGGGTTACTCGTAGTCAACCCAGCCTGACTCAAGCATTAAGTGTAAAGTGTAATGAAACAACCTATGTATTGTTGCTAGTCCAGTTTTATTTTAATTAACATTTCACTTATTTAGCATGCTATTGCAGTTTCAAAACAAACTACATGAGGGACTCATGGGGAGCACCCCAAAGTCCAAGCATACAGATCTACAAACATAAAATAAAGAAAGTACTTACCTATATAACGCTTTCAAAATGAAACTGCTCCTAAACTGCCGTAACAAAGAGAGGGTGTGAGCCGATGCTTAGTGGAAAATATACAAATGCAATGTAGAATCGAATGGGAGAAAAGAGACTCAACAAATTAGGCCTACATAAACAAGTAACTACATTTTATACATATATATACATACATATACCCATATTTAATGCATGGAATAATTTTACATCCGAAAACCTTATTTATCTAGATTAATTTACCTTAATCTTATAAAAGATTCCTGTTAACTCATTTTAGCATTTCACTTTATTCAACACACACTGCTCAACACTTGAAAGCACTACATTTAACTTAAATGAAGCCATTTCTTTATTGCAATCACCCTTTTTATTTAACCAACACACTTTAGTATTTTCGTAAAAACTCACCCTTTCAACACACATAAACACCGTGTTAGAAAATACTTATTTATTTTTTTGGAACCTTTTTCAACACATTTTTGGGTTAATTGTAGGTTTATTCGCTTAGGTTGCTTAATCACCCATTTACCAACTTACTTTGTCCTTTTCCTTACTTTATGGACATTAATCAATTTCACATTTACTTGTCCATTTTAACCTTTAATAGAACAATTATTAATTCATTGAAGTTAGATTGTCTTACCACATAACCCATTTCTTAACATGTTCCTTATTCCTCTATCTTTTCTCACAATCTTTCAAATACCGCATACTTTAACGAGCTCCACATCGCCGACTATGTGCACTATATGCTCTGGCCAGTGGTTTTAGGCTTTTCACTCTAGGCCTTCTGACCATTTTTGCTTATCCCGGTGTCATCATAGTTTCTTTTATGTGTTTTAATATTTTGTAAATGTCCACATTACCAACTTTTCCTTTTTACCTGACCAATGCCAAAACCCGGGGTTAAACCCCAATTTGCGTTACATTTTAAAATTTTACCATTTTATGTCATTTCCATTTAAACCTTGATTTTATTCCAGAATCATAGTCATTTAGGACTACTTGTGTAACACCTATTCAACTATTTTTTTTCATAAAAATGTTCCACTTTAAGTAAAATTACCATTTTACCTATTTGTTTTCAAAATCAAATTTTACTCCACTTCTATAAATGTTAATTTCTCACAAAACACTATTAAGTTATCCATCCTAAATTGGTAAGTGTCTGAACACCTTAACACCCTTTTAAATCTTGGAGTAATATTCTTCTTAATTGAAAATACCTTTGCCTCGTTAATTTCTTTCGGTTTCATAAGTGTTAATCTTTTATAACACTACTAAGTCATACACACTAACTTTTCCAAGTTTATTTATTAACACTTATTGAATACTTTTATCAATAATTTCCCAGACCACACATTTCGTTACTTTCTTTATTAAAGAAATCCATTTACGCTTATGATTCTTTTATAAGAAAATACCATTTCTTTCATTTTACAACTAGTCTTACCTTTTATCCTTATCATACTTTTAACCCATTTTTCATACACTTTAAAGGAAAGAATTTCGAATTTTCTTATTTCATGTTTAAACCCAACACAATCTTCTTTAAACTTGTTTATACACCTAGTGCCAAAATACTGAAAGTTTGTATGCATGAGAAGATGGATTTTAAACCTTAAAATATCATTAAATGGGTTTAAAACGTTTTTTGTTCTAGAAATTCATTATACTTGCAAAAATACATTTTCAAGGCATAAAAGACATTTAATTTCTTAAAACTCAACAATTGTTTATTTTTCATAAAATCTTCATTTTTCAAATAAACATTATTTCACCAATGTTTACCAAAATAAATTAATATTTTGAAACATTATATTTCATATAATGTTTGATGTCCATCTTTCTAGAAAATACATTATTTTCATAAAATACCAACTTTGAATATTCCAAAAAGCTTTAAATATTCATTCATTCTCTATTTTCAACAAAATAACATTTTACCTATATTTTTATTTCATGAAATAAATGTTTATTATTTTCTACACATAAATTACATCATTTAATCAATTGCACCCTACTCATATAGTTTAACTACAAGACTACAAATATGCAAGCTAGAGTCTTATACTTATAGTGAGACATTTTCACCTCTAATGGCTCCAAAGGTGGTAGAAATGTTGGTGTAGGATGAACAAGACTCACCTAGAAAGGTGGCCTCAAGGGGTTACCAAATGTATCCTCCAAAATGCTCCAAATGTTCTTCTTCAAAGCTTTCATGCAATCCCCGCTTCAAACTCCATGGAAGCCCTCATCATTTTCTCTAAAAAACCCTAATACTTCTCCAAAATTCGTATCTCTTCATCACCAATTGTAGAAATAGGTATTTTAGGCTTGAAGATGGCGGAGTATTACACAAATGGAGATGGAAAGGTGGTGAAATGGTGGTGGGTGGAGTTGTAAGACCACCCACCTCTCTCTCTCTCTCTCTCTCTCTCTCTCTCTCTCTCTCTCTCTCTCTCTCTCTTCCATCTACGCCCAACTCAATATAACCTCAAATACACCAAACACACCCTTATAAAATTGTTTTAATGGTAAAAAAATCATGTTTTTCCCATTCTAGGTTGATCTGGACTCGACAGTTCACATATCCAATGGCCCAAATTCTGATAGCGCAGAAGAATAGTTCAGATTTAAAAAACTGAATTTATGTCGTTCGTATGAAACCTTAGGTTGTTCGAAAGACTTATACACCTCGTTCGAACTGTAGATCACGCGACCCTTTGTGCGACCTGGTATTGTAAAATGGTAAGACCTCATTTAATACCCTATATCTCATGACCTTCTAATGACCTCCCCTTGTCATTCGAATGACAACCCTCTATCAATTGAATGACCCCTTTTCTTCCTCCTATATATTTTTTTTTACAATTTTACCCACAATTTATCTATAATTATCATTAACTCCTCAATATTTATAATTTAATTCAATTTTTGGGATAAAGTAATACAAACATCCCTCCTTGGGGAATTTCGTCCCCCAAATTCTCGATCCATCAATCATCAAATTTATGGGGTCCACCAATTTATATACTAAATCCCTGAAATCCTACAAGACAAACCATCAAAGTCCTCAACATTAAGGTCACCAACTACTCAACACGCGACATGCTTTAATCTACGCCATCTCGTTAACCATTACATTACATAATCGACCCTGAGTCTCCACCCGCCTCATGACTAAGTCCAAATGATTCCTAGCATTACTTATGCTAGTATATAAGGCATAATGGCACCTCTACTAGCAAACCCTTTCTAGCGGTTGACGCTTACCCAAAGCGAGTCGTAATATAACCAACTGTCGTCTTTATCACCATAATCAATTCTAGCTTAGGACCGTACATCCTCTGTTTCACAAAGTTTCTGGTTATCCTAACTATACAGCCCGCATGAGTTTATCAATAACCATACTATGTTATTCTCTCACTCCAAGGAGGAATAATCCCATCAAATCATTACTGTATGCCCAGTTTACACCTTCCGCTACATCACTTTGAGGAACTTAGTACTACTCCAGGTGTCTTATCCTTCAGAAATTGCTAGATTCTCACTCTAATGCACTCACCGTGGCAAGCAACTTTACGTGTTAAGTTTTCCTATATTTTTAATAGTATATCGTATGCTCAAGCCTTCATTCTGCTCTTCGCAACCCGAGCCACTAACTATCGAACTGTTCAATCGAAAGTCCACTATTCCTATGAAAGATCACTACGATGAGCAAACCGTGTGGTTGAAAATGTATCAACCCGTATGTAAAACTTCATGCAATCGTAAGAATACCTCAGATGGGTGCACCCAATTATCGAGCTGCATTGACCAACATAGGCCACCTCGCTCTCCCAGGACTAACCACACCTCACCATGACATGGCACTAATTTAGTCACCACAAGTGACAATTTTGACTCCAGATTATCGAAATCGAAAGGAATACACCTAAGTCAGAGGAACAAGCAACCATCCCGATGAATTTATCCAATACGTGTCTAACTCTGACTCACGGAAGCAAACCTATGTCGGGAACTTAAAGTCATGCCACTTATTCATATAGTTCTCACCGCTGGAAGTGGCAAATTGAATCACAACCATTAATTCTCACAATACAAAAGCAATTTACAAATCAGCAGTTCTTTCGAAATTAAATGCCTAACTTTCTTCCTTGGGGACAAGGCCCTATATTTCACATTGTTGGTGTAAAATGACTCATTTTGATTAGCGAATGCCTCACGCTCTAGTCATTGATCTTGTCCAATTACCAGTGACGTCATCACCGACCTACTATACCTAGGTAATTGGCTTCTATAACATATCGTGATTAAAATCCCAAACTCCCATATACATTAATTAGTTCAAGCCATGCACTCACCTAACCATGTCCTTTTTTACCACACGAGGTTGCCACTAATTCACCTTACCATTTCTACCCACACAAGATTTTTGTGACGTCCATACCCGTTGTTATTGGCATCCTAAGGGTAGTTAGTACCACACTGGGCTACTTCTTTTAACTTGTACCATCTTGAAAGTTAATGATTAAAACTAGTCCTTACATTGACGAGGCTACCTTAACATATAATGTTTCCATATTGATATAATAATAGTGTTTCGATGCCACCCGACACTGATAGCCATTTTCAAGTATCCACGTGGCGTCTTCACTTTAAGTCTCGAATACATATCCTAGTACATTTTGAAATCTGGTACCACTACACCCATAGTAATCATCCCATGACATCCGAGCATCACTCCTATAATGACCCAAACTGCCACCATAACTTAGGGATTACGCTACCATCTGTGACGATTTGGGAAGACATGCTCGACGCGTACGCTATACGACTAGCAAATCAGGGATCATCACCTTAACCTCAACACTATCGTTACTAAAATGATACTCCCTCCTTTTACTGGACTTAATTGGTCTCCTAAAAAACACCAAGCACATCTACTCTAAAGTCCACAAACTGGATAAGATTTCATTATTTATACCATTATCATTAAAGGTGCGCTCTACAATCCTTTCGATACCCACTTTGCAATTACTTAATCCTCGCAAAGACAATAGTCTACAAGCTTATATCCATAATGCACCTTAATTATCAAACACCTTTTTTCTACTGTAGATCGCACGAACTTTCACATGACCTACTACTATAAACTAGTAGCACCTCGTTTGAAGCTCTGTATCTCGTGACCTCCTAATAGTCCCTTGTCATTTGCACGACCCATTTTCTTAATCCTACATATTTTTCTCCAACTTTACCCATAATTCTTTTATAATTACCATCAAATCCTCCTCATTTATAACCTATATACAATTTAATTCAATTTTCGGGATATGGTGTTACATGATACGAAGGCTGGGATTTACAATCCACATGAAAAGTAATTGAATTTTAGAATGATAAGTGGTTACTTTATTTGTTACCCCAATAAGTCCAAAGAGTATAGGTTTTATTGCCCTAAGAGAATCGTAGAAACCAGTAATGCCAAATTCATTGAAAATGATGAGATTAGTGGGACTGGGAAAGCACATAAGGTGAATCTTGAAGAAGTTAGGTTAAACATCCATTTACCCCAACCTTCTAAACAAGCTGTTGTTCTGTTGCTATTAACCAATTTAATAATAATGAACAATAGTATAATGAGGAGTAACTTCTTAATGAGATTGTTATCAATGAGAAAATAGTAGAAGAACCACAACAAATACCATTACAAAGGTTTACTGGAGAAAAAATATATTCTATCTCATATTATTGTGTGGTTTATCTACAAGAATCTGATTTTGACATAGGGATGAGTAAAAATATTTTTTTCATTTTCACACGCCGTAGAAGGTAAAGACTTTACTAAATGGTTTGATGTTATGAAAGAAGAATTGACATTAATGGACCAAAATGGAGTTTAGGATATCCTTGAATTGCCTAAAGGATGAAAGAAAGTTAGTTGTAAATGGGTTTATAAACTAAACGTGGTGTCAAAGGCAATACTAAACGATATTAAACCCGACGTGTGGACAAAGGTTTCACTGAGAAGGAAGGCGTTGATTATAAAGAGACTTTATCACCTGTATTCAGTAATGACTCATTTAAAATAATCATGGCATTAATGTTTATTATGACTTAGAGTTACACCAAATAGATGTGAATATTACTTTTCTAAATGGAAATTTAAAAGAAGAAGTCTATATGGACTAACCTTAAGGCTTCTCATTAAATAAAAATAAAAATATGGTTTGTAAACTTCAGAAATAAAATATGGACTGAAATAATCTTCTCATCAATGGTATATCGTCTTAAATAACACCATTTTTTCCTCTGTATTTAAAGAGATTGTCGTTGATCGGTGTATATACCTAAAGGTTAGTGGGAGCATGTTCATTTCTCTAAGTCTACATGTTAACGACATTTTAATTGATAGCAGTGATATTGTTTTATTATATAAAACCAAGAAATTTCTCTCCAAGAACTTTGAAATTAAAGATATGGGTGAGTCAACCTATGTGATTGGGATAAAAAAATTTCGAGATAAAAAACGTGGATAATTGGGATTGTCTTTGAAAGCATATATTAAAAGAGTTCTTGAGAGATTCATTCTGGAAAATTGTTCATCTAGTTTAGCCTTATGCAATGTCTTTAAAATAATTACGAACATAATCACATGGATGGAATTCCTTATGCTTCAGTTGTTGGCATTCTAATGTATGAACAGACTTATACTAGATAAGACATCAGTTTTCCAATTGGAGTTTTATGTAGATACCAAACTAATCCAGGAATCGAACATTGGAAAGCTGCAAAGAAAGTCACGAGGTACTTGCATGAAATTAAGTATTACTTCTTACCCTTAAAAGGTTAAATTACCTAGAGGTGATAGGATATTCTGATTCAGACTTCGTCATCGAATTCCCTGATAGAAGAAAATCAAATGTCGTCTTTTTTTTCCCTACTAGGCAGGGGGGATATTTAATGGAAAAGTTCAAACAAATCTATTATTACATCATCTACTATGTAGGGTGAATTTTTGGCATTCATTTAAGGCCACAATTGAAGGATTGTGGTTGTAGATCTTTATTTAAGGGCTTAGAGTTGTCGATTATATAACCCAGTCCCTAAAAATTCAATGTACTAATGCGGAAACCATTTTCTTTTCTAAAAATGATAAGTATTCTAATGGTTCCAAGATCATCGAATTCTAATATCTTGTTGTTAAAGAAGAAATGCAGATCCAAAAAGTATATGTAGAACGTATATGCACACAAGTGATGATTGTCGATCCATTAATCAAAGAATTGCCACCTAAGACATTGAAAGAGAATGTTGCTAGTACGGGTCTTAGAATTATCCCAAAACATTTTTTTTATATTGATGTATGGACTTATGACTTATTCTATTAAATATCTTGAGATCTCATTATGAGTTATTTTTGTTAAATTTTCTATTTTTCCAATATATAAAAAAGTTATGGGTGGATGAATGGTAACATGAATAGTCTTGACAAAAGATATTATAGATGGACCTTATATAGGCAATATATTATTCGCATATTACCTTAATTATGAACTATATTAAATAGGTTACTAATGTTGTGGTGCATGAATGGAACTATGTCATTCTGGTGATATACGACTGTCATGACTCGAATTAGTAACTTATTCGATATGGTATAAGGAAGTGTAACCAAATTAAGAAAAATTAGATTAGTGATTTATTTCGATATATTATTGTGATCACATAATGTATCGAGTTTCACAATTTAAAACATTTCATTAATAAAAGATTTGTTATTATATTATTATTTTTTTAATCAGTTTAAATAATATGGGCCAAGTGGGAGAATGTTGAAAACATTATAAGCTATATATATTTTTTATGCAGTCCACATGATCATTTAAGTGTTTTTTTATTATTATTTTGTAATTTTTTAAATAATATATCCAATACTTACATGTTTATTTTTTTTATTGATTTAGAGGTTTATTGAATAGGTCTCTTTTATGGTGAAGAGACATAACTGTTGGTTTAGAATTGAATTCTCTATCTACGCTATTAAAACCCACACCCTTACACATATTTGATGACTAGAGGAAATTTCTTTAGAGAAACTTTAGACCATATTAAGTCTACGAAATTGTTAAAGAGAAAGAAACACCAAATTTTTTATCATTCATGATGTTCAATAAAAATATTACCGTGGATTAAGGTATACTTACACTTATTATCCACTATGATTTTATGTGAGAAACACAATAATTCATGATTGATTGTTTGGGGTATAATAAATCCATTAATATTTACACATGGAAGGAAGATCCCCTATATAATGATAAAGAAGTGATTAAATAAAACGACCATGCTATAATACAAAGTATTGTGTCCAACTTAAAGGCTGGAGATAATATATGGTGAATGTATGAACGATATGATATGCATGATAAATATCATGTTTCAACAATAAACCAGTGAGATAAAGCATATGAAAACATGCTAAGAATGTGAAAACTGTGACACCCCGCCTAATAAAATACCGGGTGATCAGTCCTATACCAAATTAAAACAGGAATCCCAGTTGGATCATCCTTAGCATCACTGTCGAAAACTTTTTAAAACTTACTAATCACCTAGTATTCCAAAAATTGGTGCCAATTTTTAACTTTTTAATTAAACCAAAACTATACATGCGGAATAAATATAAACCATTCACACAACTAAATGAAAGTAAACTGAAATCATAAATACACAACATGCCGAAACAAACACCGGCCACCAAGAAATAATCTGAATACAAATAATCAACACCTGAAAACTGTACTGAGAAGTCTGGGCGACAAGCCCTAAATGAAACTGGGACTGATACAAGATTCCTACTCTAGAAATGAATAAATGATGCGTCTAATGCAAACTCCTGCTAGCATCCACATATGCCGCAGCTCCGTGTCCCTGGAATAGAATATCAATCCTGGCGTCCCTGTGGCTGGACACCTAAAAGGTTTTGAAAATAGTTTTATAGCAAGGGTTAGAACCCAAAACATTTTGAAAGTATTTAGCAAGTGAATTAACTGCAGTAATTTAAAATGCATGAATGCGCTTCATATTTAAGTTAGTGTCGCACTCCCTTGTGGACATTCTCACCCCTCCACTATTGTGCACACCTACCGGTTACCTGACCCCACCGAGTTGTACTACCCCGTCCAACTAGTCCTGGTATAACCTTCCCTTGCCATACTACTCTAACCCGAGTATAATGATTCTTGAAATATAAGTTATCTCACTAATTAACTTATTTAATTCCTTCTTACTTAAAAGCATATAACCGTAACATAAGTAATATAAATTAAATACAACACGCACTGTATTACCCATAAATGATTAACTTAATTAATTTCTCATTAATTAACAGCATATAACTATAACCCAAGTTATATATAAAGTAAATACATCACACACTGTATTATCATCTACGTATAATATTCACTACTACATTATACGTACCTTTACCAATAACCACACATATCTCACGTGTACTCATCCTTCCGAGTATGTCCTCACCGGATGATTTTCTCTAAAGTGCCATCTCACTAGGTGTGCTCACATAACCTAGTTATCCAAGTTAGAGTCTCTCACTAACTTGGTTTGATATACGATTGGAGGCGGTCATATTCCTTCCCGAAAAGTGAGATGCCCCTCACCCCCCTGTAACGGACGCTATGACCTGGGAATCTACTCGCCCTACTCCTCAAGCTAGGGGATTCATCCACTGCGCGTAACCTCCCCCTATGGCACTAGAGTATAACTAAAATAAATATCTAATCATAGATACATAATAGCACAGACAATATATACACATATATATATATATACTATCACTACACCGTATATATATATATAACATAAACTCCGGCTCCTCCGTGTACTCATAACCTGTAACACTAGCCTATAATGTCCTGAGTCTCTCGCCCGACTCAACTAAATAAGTTTTCTCACTTATAGATTATCATAATCCCAAGCCTATGGTCCGACTCTAATTTAATTAATTAACACACATTTTTAATTTAATAACTCGGTGTCACTCAACCATTGTCCCCAAACTCACTTACTTGGCCCGTAACTTGATATTTTCCAAGTCGATGTTCCGACTCCAAATTAATTACACTCTCTCAATAATTAATTTAATACTTTGGTGTCACATCACCAACACACCCGGACTCACTCACTTGGTCCATTTTTACATCTCATAATTTCTTTTCCACATTTTTCGCTCACAATGTGTCGCACATTTATTTCCATCATTTTCCCCAATTATATTTACCTATAATTGCTAGCACACTCGGACTCACTCACTTGGTCCATAATTAAAATATCACCCGAGTCTAGTCCCCGACTCCAAATTAATTATTTTAAATGAGTAGCGTTACCCTACTACTATACCCGAACTTATTCACCGATTTCGTTATCTTATATTCTCAGAATTTATTCGCCAAAATTCATTTGCAAAGTGTTGCATATAATTCCCCCACTACCCCCAATTATATTCCCTTATAATTGTTAAGAATTTACTCCCATAATAAAAATTTTTCTCTCTTCATTATGCTAGGGGAAATTTACAACTAAAATCTTAACCCATAAAAATCCATAAGGCAAACTGTCAAAATAAATGTAGGGTCGATCGATCGACCCCCACCCGTCGATCGATCGATCGAACAGGTGTTCGTCCCCTCCACCGAGCTGTTTCCTCCATTAGTGAAATCCCAAGGTTTCTTTCCTCAAAATCCAGCCTCAAATCACCCTGTTAATCGTCTTATAGCATTCCTCATAAACTATAAACATTATCTAAACCTTTTTACATCATTAACCCTACGAATCGTGACCCGCTCAAGAACATAAATTTCTAAGGTAAACTTCCAAATTTCAGATTTAAATCCCACCCCTTTATTTTCCGGTTTTTCACATTCAAGCCCGATAATCATATTCAGAAGTATATAACCCAACAAATTCTTACTTTGAATCTCATTCAATCGTTCCAAAAATAAAACTCCATTATTGTACCCATTTATACCCAAAAACGGATTTACACCCAAAAACAGATTTTCATCCCCACATCACTATGATATAAATTGATTATCATGCTTTAAGAATCAAAACAGTTAACCACTTGCCTGAAAGTGTTCGTAGTGTCTGATTCCGTTGGCGGAGTCCCTCAATTTGGCTCCAAAAGCTCCCAATTTGTTCTTGATTGTTTTCCCCCAATCTTCCTCTCAAACCCTAGGTTAGAATAATGGTGGCTGCTCCTTTTTCTTTTCTTAGGTTTAGGTTTAAAAACACAAATCCCGTTTTTAGCCTAATGGGCTAAATTAAAATAGCCCAAATCATCCCGTGCGGGCCCGGCTATGCCCAAAAATATCCCGAGACCCAAATGCTACCCCCGGGTACTCTTTTCTGACTATCTCGACCCATCCGGACTCAAACTCGCACTCAGAATCGCCATCCGAATTAATTTATAAAAATCCTTACCTCACCCCAATTTAGTCTATACCGACTCCCGGCTAAGATAATCGCATACCCCGTCATTACTATCCGAAATGACGCTATTAAATTATTACTATTCACTTAGTAAATAAATTTACTTAAATATTGGCCATTCACTCCCCGATTAATATTTTAAACATATATTGCCGTAATTAATTCAATTCAAAATTACAAACCACAAGTAATTTAAAATCCTCGAATTAATTAAAAATTAAAAGCACAAAAATACGGGGTGTTACAAAAACATTATCATGAATAATCTCATGCTTAGTAGACATACGATGTAGACACCCAATCATAGGACCGCCCTTAAGAACCTCATTAGGTCCTTGGAACTCATTCGTTCACCATAAACCATAGGTCATACTCTGAGTACCAATCCAGAGGCCATCGGGCACTCACAGACCCCATTTGATTCTAATCAAATTTCTTTCAGAAGCAGAAGCTCAATGAATCTTCGAAGGGCTTTGAATCTCCTTTCTTGGCATGAATCGACCTCACGATTCCAACGAACAATCTATTTTACTCTGAAAACTGATTTGGAGGCCATCGGAAACTCCTGATGCCCATTTGACTCTGGTCAACTCTCCATCTTGAGCGAACCTCAATGAATCTTCAAATGGCTTTGAATCTCATTTCCAATGGTCCACCCCATGCACAAATTAATCGTACGATACAGACGAATGATCCATTTTACTTAAAAGGTTCATGGTCACTCTCGAGCACCCTTTGACCTCAGTCAAATTAATCAAAGGTGAATGAAACATCGTAGGGAACTGAATACCCTTTTCGATGGTATGTCATGTGCGCGAATCGACCTTACGGTTCGGATGAACGATCCATTTTCCTCTAAAAACTTCTTGTTGGCTGACTAACGGGTGATTTCGTGCCTCATTTGACTTCAGTTAAATCCTTTACCTGGGAGTGGCTTAATGAAATCTGGAAGGGCTCTTAATACCTTATTCAATGGTCTATTCCGTGCGTAATTTTGACTTACAATTTTCATTTTATGATGATTTTTTCGAAAAACCTATTTCAGACTCCCAAATGGCAACGAAGGACCCTGCCTATCGACAATGTTCCTGAGGTGATATGCCAATAGGAAGGTTCAGGACCATGCCGATCGACACCCCCTTAACTTTATAAATAGAGCCATTACCTCACTTTGGAAAGCACCCCCGAACACCCCTCTCAGAAATTCAGAGATTATTCCCTCGAATTCAGAGATGTTCCCCTTCCTAAAGAGCCCATTTCCCATATTCCATTTCATCACCTTCTTATCTCACTTAATAAATTCCCCCCAACTCTTAATACCACTTTCATACTATTGCAAGATACGCCTAGCTTCATCCAAGATCAACATCAAGCGATCATAAGGAGGTCTAATTCTCCACCTGATTTCTACTTCTCTCGTTTTAGTATTACTTACTTTATTTCTATTTTTCATTTTGTTTCATTACATCGCATACATTAATATCAAAAGTTTATTAATAGTATTCGCATTTACTCTATTTTCATACAAAAAAACAAAATCAAGAAAGGTTTGTCGATAAATTCTAAAAGAGGGATTCTCACCTCACATTCTCACTCTTAAAGCACATTTATCTACACACGTACATAAGAGAAATCTCCCGTTTGGGTTTATGTATTAAACCCCACCCTATGTTATCCTCAAACTACATGGACTTTGATGTCCATGGGCTACTTAGGCATCTTGGGTTAATCCAGAGATTCGAATTTTCCTTTATGCATATTTATGTGTTTTCCTCCTGTCATATATATATATATATATATGCATTCTTTACGAGTTCATATTCTTACATGTTTGTGTCTTATCTAATATATACATTTCGCTCTTCCATAGCGACTTGTTATTCGACAAACACTCACATTATATTTTCAATTATTATTTTCGAGAACACTCCAAAGGATGAATTCACTCCACCCTTTTCTATGACTCTAGTTGAATGATTCCACTCTTCACCTATACTATCACATGAGCACACACTTCACAGATTCTAACAGGAGAAGATTAATATGTGCCCATGAGAGACTGAAAGGGCGGGATAGGTGCCTAACACCTTTCCATTCCATAACTTAGTCCCCAAACCTTTGAACTACTTGGTTTCGCAAGCATGAGCATTGTCCACGATGCCGTTCTCTCAAGGCAGCGACATATCTTTTTCCTGTTTTATGCAAAATAGGCTGGTGAATCTATCTCTACATATTAGCCCACATCGACAACAATCGAGTGCCCCGAGGAAGGGTGAAAACATCGCACGCACACTCGAGGGAATTCGAAAAGGAAGGCCTTGGGATGGCCACAATGGTGACTTTGCTACGGATGTATTTTAAGAGAACTGGGCTCTAATACTACATGGGTGTTATTTTTTTATGCATATGTGCATATGCTCCAACCTCTATGTTCCCTTTACTCCTCTATTTACCTTTTGTGTATATCTACCTCATGATTATATCTATCATGCTCCATCCTCATGTATATATCATTTTTCACTCACTTATACACTTCACACATTTATATGTATTTGCCATGTTCACTTCACGCACTTGCACTTGTACATAGTTTCACTTTTACTCACATGCTCCACACACCACTTAGATTATCCATGCTTAGGATTCACTAGCACACACACACACTTCTCACACTTTTATATATCTCCATGCTCACTTACACATATAACACACCACTTGTAGTTGATCCATGTATAGGCTCACTACCACACACACTCCCTTGTAAATAATTACATGTCATGCACTCATATATATATATATACCCATCACCATGCGTTGTATAATTACCATGATTTATGCTAGATTTACTTTTAATGATACTTATATATACTCCCCCATTAGTGTAGTACTCCATTGACTCATGATGCAAAAAAAGACTCTATCCCTTTCTCTCTCTCCATAATATAATAATTAAAACTCATACATTTTTTTACACTATATCATCAAGAGCATGGATATGTTGACTGAAATTTTGTCCCATACTGGGGGGTCACTTTTTGATGGGTGCTTGTCTTAGCGGGGCATAGTTAACCTAAGAGAAATGACTCTTATCTTCCATTGGACTCATACCTTCGATGTATATCGAACGGTTCCCCCCGCATCACACAACTTGACAAAACTCATGACGGAATGTATATTGCATGGAACTTGTTCACGTTCATCGAGTATATCAATTTTGATATCACACGTATCGTCCTCGCGAGGTATGTAGTGGGGAAATTCACGTACACTCAGGTATATCAAATGTCTTGTCCACACGTACTGATGAATGATTGCCCTTATAGGCAAGAGGCATATAGTGGAAGTCATTTCAAAAGGGGGAATATTTTCACTAACCCAATAAGTGAATAAACCTCATATAGTCATCAAACCTGGGGCACTCATATTTAGTTTCCCGATTACCATGAAAAACTTTGTCGAATTTCCAGATCATCAAACCACTTGAATTTTCGCACTATTTCGCCTTTTTTCAAAACAGGGCCCTATCCTTGAGTCTAGAAACAAGTCAAACTATGTCTTACATATTTTCAAACCCTATTTTCCTAGGCTCAGATTATGTCCAACATTTTTTCTTCATTTAGGAAAACATAATACAAGTGAAAACCTAATAATAATAATCATGTTGAGATTCTTCTCCTTTTTTCCTCTTTTTACAAAAACCAAAATACCAAGAACATTTTTCTCCTGCTTCAAAATATAAAAAAATATTTTCCCTCCTTCTTTCAATGATTAATTCCAACCTTTTTCTTTCTGAGGTCAATCATATACTCGATTTTGGCATGGCTCCCTATTGAATTCGGTCTTCCGTCAAAGAGCCATAATGCTCCACTGCTTCTTCTGCTACTTCATCTGAGTTTGGGATTTACCTTCACGAGCTCTCCATGGAAAGTCATTGACCAAGCACTGAATGTTCATTTAGATCTAATGATCATCCTAGCCCAACTCAGTGCCAAGATTAACACCCTTAAAAATGAGGTTTAAGAAATACAACGACATCGGGCCTAGATTCTTGAATAACCTATGGTCCTCTTTCCTCGTGCTATGGGACCAATCGCTCGTAAGACTGTCTAGGTCTCAGAAGATTACCATTATGTTTCATTTGTTCCAGCTGCCAATCTGCCACTACCTGCTTAACTCTCAATTCGAACCTTACCCAGCCAGGAACTAACCTGCAATACCTGTAGGTTCCCAAGAGGAGGAATTGAACAAGGTTAAGAAAGAACTCAAATTTCTATCAAATAAGTTTTATCAAGTCCAAATATCTTGTAACTATAGGGAATATAACCATATATCTCCTTATTCTAAAGCTAGACTGCCAGAGAAGTTCAAAATTCCAGACATTGAGAAGTTTAGGGGCAGTGGGCCCTAAATTATGTGCCTTTGAAGATATCACCGAGCCATGACCCTTCTTGGTGCCTTCAAGAAAATAATGGTCGAATATTTTTGCAGACCTTGAAAGAAGGTGTTTTCCTATTGTTCTCGTCTCTTGAAGAATCCAGAATCCTTAGTTGGGAAGATGTGACCTGAGAATTCATGTCTGATTACCAGTACAATGAAGAGTTAGAGGTCATGCGCTGAGACCTGGAATAGCTCAACAAAACCCTGGGGAATCAATTAGTAGATTTATTGGAAGGTGGAGAGGGAAGGATTCCATCATGACCTACAGGCCCTTCGAGGAGGAACAAGTCAGCAGTGTCAAGAATAATTTCTTATCCCATATTTGAGCATCTATGGGAAGGCAGTATTACACGCACTTTCAAGCCCTCTGAGAGGCTGGTGTGGAAATCGAAGAAGGTGCCACCAAAGTGGAATCTGAACTAAATAATGTTGCCAAATAATCCCCCCTGAAAATATGAGAAGTCTGATAGTGCTATGGTCTCAACCATCAATAACATTTCCTAAACTGCTACCTCTTGGGCACCAAAAAATTGCTCCAATCCGTCCAGGAAAGAGCACACCGAACTCCATGATCCCCTATCCAAAGTTTATTTGGTCTTCTTAATCTGATGTCTCATCAAACCCTTAGACCCCCATCCATTTCCAAATCCACACCCTAAAAATTTCAAGCCCGATGCCCACTGTAACTTTCACCAATCAGCAGGTCATACGGCCAAATAATGCTTCCACCTCATAAATATGATCCAAGACCTGATTGACTAGGGTATAATTTCCCCACCAGCTAATCCTAAATCCAATACCACTTACAACTCACTTCCAACACATATAAATGTTATCTTTCTAAAAAGTGACCATAGTTTGACCCATCTACTCAAATCATGCCCAGCAAGGCACCCATCATCCCTTCATTCTCACATAAACCACTCAAGGCTTGTCCATATTTTCTCCTACACCATATATGTATTTCTGATCAAGTTGTGTCACTCATTACAAGGGCCAGCATTATCTTCTATACCCAATCTGAGGTGGGAGGCATGGAGCTACCTTTTGTGTTGAACCAACTCTTAAAATTTGGGCTAAAATTGACCACCGAGATGTTCATCGGTTATCAGAAAGTCAGCGACTTATTCATGGATGCTCGAAAGTGGGATTGAGAATCAGACGAATGGGTAGTCCCTATTTAAGAAGTCAGTCTAGATTATTTAGTATAGATCATGGCCGATATGTTTCGCTAAATAAAGGAAATTTGTAGCATCTCTAAGTTGCCAATTGCTTAAATTATTCAAGGACGGTTGGTCCCTTCACTCCCTTAATTTACCACTAAGTGGGAAGACTTATACGATAAAGCCATTAAGGCTATCTAGTGTATTAATTACTCTTGGAAAGAAGACATAATTTCCAACGGATAGAGGGGTGACTTTGACAGTTCAGATGATGAGTCAAATCAAGAAGAATACAGTTCAGTTGTCAACTTGTGTGGAATGATCTCTTTAAAAGAATTATTGAGGGAAATCAACAAAGTGTCCATTCAGCTCAAGATAGATGAAACGACGAGGTTCTTGCTCTTCCTCGCCTTAATGAACCATATGACCCGATCATAGCAGTACTACAAAGATCAAATTCTTCATTCAACCGAAGCATAAAAAGGAAAAGGGTGTGGCTGAAGAACTTATAATGCTAGAAATAGCCATTAAGGATAGCAAAGTCATCGATCATCTTAAGAAGACCCAAGACAATATCACCTTATGCAGACTATTTATGTCCTCTCAGCTACACCGAAATGCCTTCATAAAACTCCTTATAAGACCCACAGTTTTTCCCTCTACTACTCCTGAAGAAGCCATTAATATGATTAGATCCCTAACCTCTTCCAGACTCCTTTCCTTTTCCAAAAAAGAATTGTCGAAGTTCGGCCTTGATCACAATTATGCTCTCAACATATTCATCTAAGTCTTAGAAATTCAGTCCCACTATCACTCATTGACAATGAGGATGCTCTAAATATTTGTCCGATCATAACCTTTAACTATCTGGGACTAAAAGTCAGTGATCTCACTCCCACATTTATCACCCTGCACGCTTATGATAGCAATTTTTAAGAAGTAATGGGTTCTATAAAACTCACACTAGGGGATATTAATCCTCCCATAGAATTTCAAGTCATTGACATACCTGCTTTCTTCATCCTACTCCTTGGTCTCCCTTGGCTCCAAAGAATCCGAGGGGTATCCTCTTCACTTCATCGGAAACTGAAGTTCTTTACCAAAGGTTAGGTTATCACCATTTTGGGGGATGACGAATGTACAGACAATGTAAGCACCGATAACCCAATATTGTAAATTAAATATGGTACAAATTACATTCTCCAATTTGATTTTAGAATTGATCCACTCCCCCTCCCAGCAGGGTAAAAATTCAAAGATCGAGCCTTTCCAAAGCACAACCCTCACGACAACGCCAATGTGATTTAGATGTTCAAGAATATGCATTTCATACCTGGAATGGGGCTAAGACGATATCAGTTAGAAATTCTTAACCCCATAGTTTTGAAGGAGGCCTTTCCCTCGTGTGGTTAAGGTTACCAACCTTCACCGAATAAAATCAAACACTCCAACAATCGAGATCAAAAATATTCTTAAAGATTAAAATACTATTACAAGAGACTCTTTGAATAGAAGATTTGTCAAAAAGGGTGAAGGCTTTCCCTTATAAGGATTCTCTAAACCATGGTATGAACATGTTGACAAGAAGATAAAACCGAGGCTGGAAATCTTCTTTCAAGAAAGTAACTCTTAGACCGAAGGCTATAAACATGAAGTGAAACCTCTCACCAAGCAAACCATGCCAATTACCAAAGACTTCGAGGAAAGTGACTTTGAAGAATCCTTTGAATTGCAGACGCTGTGGCCGAGTCTTTACATGATCCTCTCAGATGTCGTGATGTTGGACTCCTCCACCAAGATAATGATTGCTGACGTACGTCTCCTCAACTTGATTGCCATACCAATCTAACTGCGCAAATTCAACCCAACCCTACTGTTTACCATATTCAAGTCTCTTTACCTATTTCTGTTTTTCCTCTTCCTGATATGAATGTAACTGAGACCTCTTTTGACGAGGCTCTCAATACTATTTTCCAAGAAAATAAAATAAATGAGGATTTTGAGTATCTTATTGTGCCTTACATTAATTGTGTTAATTCTAATCAAACTATTGATGACAATGATTTTATAAATGAAATATTATTAACTGATGTTAATAAGGAAAATAACAAATAATATAGCCGCGTTTAAATTAATAATGATTAGACTGTTGTTTTTAGTCTCAGTTTTAGTAGCCACCAGCGCGAGATTAGGATAGGGTCCACCCTTATTGGTCATGAGCGTGAACAATTTGAAGAACTACTGAAAGAATTCATCGACATATTCGCATGGTTCTACGATGACATACATAGCATTGACCTATAGATAACTCAGCATAAAATCCCAATAATCCCAGAATGTAAGTCGATTTAACAGAAGCTAAGAGAAGACTGTACCAAATGGTCACTCAAAGTCAAAGATGAAGTGGTCAAGCAGTTGAACGTGGGATTCATTCACAAGGTTGAATACGGAACATCACTCTCCAACATCTTCCATGTGCTAATGTCGAGACGGAAAGTTCACATGTGAGTCGACTATTAGGACTAGAATAAATCATCCCTAAAGGACGATTATCCATTACCTAAGATCGACATTATTGTGGACAACACGACTAACAATGCCCTCAAATCGTTTGTCAATGAATTGTCTAGATGTAACTAGATCAAGATACACCCTGATGATCAGGAGAAGACCGCCTTCATGACCCCATGGGGAACCTTTTACTATACCATCATGTCCTTCGTACTTAAGAACGTCGGTGCTACCTCCTAAAGGGATGCCACAACCATCTTGCACGACTTTATTCACAAGGAGGTCTAAGATTATGTGGATGAGATGATCGTTAAGTCTAAGACTCGAGAAGGTCATATTCTCGCCCTCTGAAAGTTCTTAAAACGATTGCGATAATCCTATATGCGACTAAATCCACAGAAGTGCATTTTTTATGTCACTAAAGGAAAACTCTTTAGAATCATGGTCAGTGAGAGGGGAATCGAAGCGAACCCTGCCAAGCTGAAAGCCATACGTGAGATTCCACCACCCTAGACGGAGAAAGAAGTTCAAGGATTCCTGAGTAAACTATTGTACATTAGTCAGTTCATCATCTAGCTGACTTTTATCTATGAACCCATTTTCAAACTTCTCCGGAATGATTCAACTAATGTCTGAAATGAGGCCTGCCAATAAGCCTTTGACCAAACCAAGTGATACATTATCTGACCTCCGGTGCTCATGCCTTGGTAGCTAGTACTCCTTATATTATTATGCTTAATCGTCACTGATATTGTAGTAGGGAATTTGCTATATCAATACATTGAAGAATCTCATAAAGAAAGAGCCATATATTATGTAGTCAAAAATTGTATGGGTACGAAGTTAACTAAACTGATTTGGAAAAATCATGCGTCCCTTAGTTTGGGTCACACAGAAGTTACGACAGTACATGCTTACCTTTCCCATCACATTAGTATCTCGAATGGATTCGATCAAATGCCTTCTACAAAATCCCACGTTATCTAGCCTAATGGCCCGTTGGTTAATGTCACACAGAAAGCTATGAAAGGGAGAGCCATCTACGACTACCTTGCTGATTATCCCATGGAAAGAACCGATGTTTGGGTGTCTAAAGTCCCGAATGAAGATATTCTCTGAACCTCTAAGGAAGACCATAGATGGAAAATATTCTTTGACGGAGCTTCCAATAATAAAGGATACGGAACTGGGATACTCTTGATCGCCCCTGATGACTCTCACACCCCATTGCCATCAATGACATGAGTGAGTATGAGGCATGCATTATAGGCCTCAACATTTCCCACAAGAAAGGCATCAAGCACCTAGACGTTTATGAGTATTTTCCCCTCATTATCGGCTAAATCCTTAGAAAATAGAAGGTCAAAGTTGAGAAGCTCCTACCCTTCCACACCCACTTAGAACAGTTGGCCTCCTGGTTCAAAGACGTCACCTTCCACTATATGCCTCATACAAAGAACAGTCTAGATGATGCCTTTTAACCTTGGCCTCCATGGTCGATATGCCTAAAGGAATAACAATGGCATGTTTCCTGATTAGAAAACAAGCCATGGCCACTCATTGTTACCACATCGAGCTCGTCACCGAGGATAAGGTGAGATATTACATTATCTCTCTTTTTGGATACATGTTATGTGATTATCATGATGTTCATGATCTTAGGATTCATGTAAATAAACTTTTATTACATGTGGTATCAGAGCTGATGTTTTGAAACACATGATTGTCCATAACATAGGTTATATATGAATTGTCCTATTACTGTTGATAATCATCTATTTTTCATAACTATGAAAACAATTTATGTTTTTCGTTTATTCATAATTTTTTAAAATAATATTGATTTATCTTTTAGAATTATGTCTATTAGAATTCATGCTATTAAGTCTATTACAATTCATGATGTTATGTCTATTAGAATTCATGCTTCAAAATATTTTATGACTTTTGGAATTATAGAAATTATGTCTTTTCAAATTCTCAATATTTATGACTTTTAAAATTCCGGACATATGAAATTCTAGATTGTACACCTTTTTCTATTCAAGAATTTTACACTAATGTAATTTTATCGCCTTTGGGATTCTATGATAACATGTACACCAGTATTCATATTAAGTTATTTGATGAATGCAATTGTATTATTAAGCTTAGGTATTACCACAGTGATCCTTATTTATCCATTCCAAATTAGTCATTTATTACCATTATATTGTTTAAATTTGTTTATTCAACACATATTAATTAGTTTCCCGCGGGTATACTATATTCATGTGTTGAATCAACAATTAAAGAGTGCTTGTACATGTGTAAAACACGAATATTCACATATATATTATCTCTATATACTATAAAATGCAAAACAAGGCATTTATGAGCATTTAAGACTCCTCCTCATTAAGAGTGTCCACATGGCACTCTATATTTTATATTTCTATCAAATACTATACAAGCAATTTAATAGATGCATTGAACTATTGAGTTTTCTCTCTCTCTCCTTCAATTTAATCCACCCAAGTCAAAAGCAATTAAGAATGATACATTTCTTTCGTCCCAATATATAAATATTATTTTTAACTGCTGCCAATCACCATGGTCATCACCATAGACTTCCCCAAAGACCCCAAACCTTCTCCTGAACAAAGGGTTGCGCGTATGTTAAATCGTCGCCAAAGTTCTCGACAGGTAATTTCCTTCTTTTCTTTCGTTGATTAATTTATTAGTTAAGATTAGTAAGGTTTGGAGGTTCCCCACTATTGATAACCATTTACTTTCTCTCTTTTTTGGGTTATTTCTTTAACACTTTTTTTATAACCATTAAATTATATAAAAGCAATGTTTTTCTAAAAAAAAAAAAGTTTATAATTGTTAAAAGGTTCTTTTATAAACTGTTTTTTTTAACTTTTCTATAAAAATTTTTTTTACATAAAACGTTAAAAACATTAAAAAAAAGTTGATATAAAAACGTTCAAAACACTATATTTACCTGCTTTTTTTATAAACGTTAAAAAATAGTTTATATAAACCACTATTTTTTTTTAAAAACGCCGCCTTTAAAAACGTTACAAAACACTAATTTTTAATTGCTTTTTACAAATGGTCAAAAACATTTTATATAGAAACGCTTTTTTTTTTTAAAAACACTATTTACTAAAAACATTAAAAAGACTCTTTTTAATAAACTTTAAAAAAAAAATTATATAAAAACACTTTTTTAAAAAAAACAGTTTATATAAAAATAATGTTTTTATAAACGTGAAATGGTTTTTTATAAAACTTTTTTAACGTTTTTTTTATAAATCAATTTTTTTTATAAACATGTTAAAAAACAGTTTATTTAATAACGCTGAAAAATACTGTTTTTTTTAACGTTTTTAACATTTATATGAAAACTGTTCATATAAAAAGTTGTTTTTAATAGTTGATAAAAACTTTTTTTTAACCATTTTTGATGTCTTTTTATAAAAAAAAAAATTGATTTTATAAAAAACAGTTAAAAAGAGTTTATTAGAAAACCTTTTGATGTTTATAACTGTTTAAAAAAAAGGTTTTTGTATGAACAGTTTTTTAACGTAAATAAAAAACAGTAAAAAAAATAGTGTTTTTTTAACCTTTTTAAAAAAAAGTGTTTTTAACAAAAATTATTTTTATATAAACTATAAGAGCTTTTCTCTCTCTTATCTCTCTTATTCTTACTTTCTCTCTTTTTTGGATTATTTTTTTAAACGTTAAAAAAACACTGTTTTTTTATAAACATCAAAAAACAATTTATATAAAATCAATGTTTTTAAAAAAATCAGTTTATAATCGTTAAACGGTTTTTTTATAAACAATTTTTTTAACTTTTTTTATAAAATTATTCTTTTACGTAAAACATTCAAAAACAGTTGATATAAAAATGTTAAAAACACTATTTTTTATAAATGTTAAAAAACTGTTTATATAAACCACTATTTTTTTAAGGAAAAAACACGGTTTTTAAAAAACGTTACAAAACACTGAATTTTTAACTGTTTTTTATAAACATTCAAAAACAGTTTTATAATTCTCTTTAAAAAAATGTTGTTTTTATATAAACCATTTTTTAATATTTTTTTAAAAGAGTTCTTTTTTTAAAAAACAGTGTTTGTACATAATTTTTTTTAACGTTTATACAAAAAACTCTTAAAAAACAGTGTTTTTAATATTTTTATATCAAGTGTTTTTTACGTTTTTAATTTATTCATATAAAGAATTGGTTTTATGAAAAAAGTTGAAAACAATTTACAAAAAAACTTTTGACATTCATAAACTGTTTTTTATAAGATTGTTTTTATATAAAGTTTTTTCAACATTTATAAAAATAGTTAAAAACAATATTTTTTAATGTTTGTAAAAAAAAGTGCTAAAAAAAGTTTATAAAAAAACCTTTTGATTTTGTAAAACTTTTTGATTTAAAAAAAAATACTTAATAAAAAAAGTGAATAAAACTTTTTCATTTTATAAAACTCTCATTTTATAAAAAAGTGTTAGTAAAAAAAGTTTTACTATTTAAAACAATAAGATATAATGTAAAATTTGTTTTAATACACTAATTAATACTTATACTAATGGGTAAAATAGTCTTTTTTATTGGAAAATGAGTCAACTGACCATCAAACTAGCTAACTAACGTTTTTTGTCGATTTTGAATCCTAAACGAGTAGAATGTAAACAAATGGAATAAAACTCTAAATAACTATTGGACCCCAAATATTAAAAGATCCTTACAAAATTGACAAGGAGCCATAGAATAGACTGTGATTTTGTTTAAATAGAATGTGTTATGTGAGGATTGAAATAGTGTTTTTCTTAAGATAATTTCGATTGAATCTTTATATAGAAATGTGAGTTTAATTAGTTAGACGCATATTATGTGAATTTAGTTAGTTAGAAGCATATGGTGTATGTTGCTCTATTTTAAAGGAAGTGAGGTATGCTTCCATGTTTAATAACATTGTTTTTTAAATAAAATATATAATATTCCTTTTTGGATTTTTCTCTTTTTATATTGTGATTGGATAATTATTTTTGTGCTTTGTTATAAGGTTTGCTATTTTTATTTTGACTCATTTTCAGATTTTTTTTATACAAATTATAACCTTTATGCTTTATTTTCTTAACACACAAGTTCTAATTGTTTGTCATTTCTGTCTATCATGTCCATGATACTATTCATTATATTTTTCAAAAATTAGGGGTTAAAGTATAATTTATGTAAAGTTGATTAAGTGCCTAAGTAAAATATTTTGAAATATTTTGAAATATATATATATATAGTAATTATCGTGATTATATATGAGTGTCCATTTTCTCTCCATCTATTATTAATTAATACTTATATAACGTGTCAAATAGACATAAAAATATAATTATGTCTTAAATAAAAAAAGTATCTCGGTGTTTAATGTATACTAATCATAGAACTACCATCTCTACTAAAAAATATAAATATGTAGTTGATTTCTAATTTTAAAATAGAGGCATGTTCATATGTCCCAAATTTTTTATTCATTGTTCATCTCATATTAACATTAGTTTAAATGTAATGATAATATTATTTATATGGCATATATTTTACGAATAAAATTATACCACGCTCGCGCATCCCGCGGGATTTAAAACTAGTATACTATAAAATGCAAAACAAGGCATTTATGAGCATTTAAAACTCCTCCTCATTGAGAATGTCCACGTGGCACTCTATATTTTATATTTCTATAAAATACTATACAAGCAATTTAATAGATGCATTGAACTATTGAGTTTTCTCTCTCTCTCCTTTAATTTAATCCAACTACGAGACCAAGTCAAAAGCAATTAAGAATGATACATTTCTTTCGTCTCAATATATAAATATTATTTTTAACTGCTGCCAATCACCATGATCATCACCATAGACTTCCCCAAAGACCTCAAACTTTCTCCTGAACAAAGGGTTGCACGTATGTTAAATCGCCGCCAAAGTTCTCGGCAGGTAATTTCCTTCTTTTCTTTCGTTGATTAATTTGTTAGTTAAGATTAGTAAGGTTTGGAGGCTCCCCACTATTGATAAATCATTGCTTTCTCTCTTTTTTGGGTTATTTCTTTAACACTATTTTTTATAACCATTAAATTATATAAAAACAATGTTTTTCTAAAAAGAGAGTTTATAATTGTTAAAAGGTTCTTTTATAAACTGTTTTTTTATCATGTTAAAAACAGTTTATATAATAACGTTTAAAAATACTGTTTTTTTAACGTTTTTAACATTTTCTATGAAAACTGTTCATATAAAAAGTTGTTTTCAATAGTTGATAAAAACTTTTTTTTAAACATTTTTTATGTCTTTTTATAAAAAAAAAATATTTTATAAAAAACAGTTAAAAATAGTTTATTAGAAAACATTTTGATGTTTATAACTGTTTAAAAAAAAGGGTTTTTGTATAAGCAGTTTTTTAACGTATATAAAAAACAGTAAAAAAAATAGTGTTTTTTTAATCTTTTTAAAAAACAGTGTTTTTAACAAAAAGTGTTTTTATATAAACTATAAGAGTTTTTCTCTCTCTTATCTCTCTTATTCTTACTTTCTCTCTTTTTGGATTATTTTTTTAAACGTTAAAAAAACACTTTTTTTTTATAAACATCAAAAAACAATTTATATAAAATCAATGTTTTTTAAAAAATCAGTTTATAATCGTTAAACGATTTTTTTATAAACAATTTTTTTAACTTTATTTATAAAATTATTTTTTTACGTAAAACATTCAAAAATAGTTGATATAAAAATGTTAAAAACACTATTTTTTATAAATGTTAAAAAACTGTTTATATAAACCACTATTTTTTTAAGGAAAAAACACTGTTTTTAAAAAACGTTACAAAACACTGAATTTTTAACTGTTTTTTATAAACATTCAAAAACAGTTTTATAATTCTCTTTAAAAAAATGTTGTTTTTATATAAACCATTTTTTAATATTTTTTTAAAAGAGTTCTTTTTTTTAAGAACAGTGTTTTAACATAATTTTTTTTAACGTTTATACAAAAAACTGTTAAAAAACAGTGTTTTTAATGTTTTTATATTAAGTGTTTTTTACGTTTTTAATTTATTCATATAAAGAATTGGTTTTATGAAAAAAGTTGAAAACAATTTACAAAAAAAATTTTGACATTCATAAACTGTTTTTTATAAGATTTTTTTTATATAAAGTTTTTTCAACGTTTATAAAAACAGTTAAAAACAATATTTTTTAATGTTTGTAATAAAAAGTGCTTAAAAAAGTTTATAAAAAAACCTTTTGAATTTGTAAAACTTTTTGATTTAAAAAAAAATACTTAATAAAAAAAGTATATAAAACTTTTTCATTTTATAAAACTTTCTCATTTTATAAAAAAGTGTTAGTAAAAAAAATTTTACTATTTAAAACAATAAGATATTATGTAAAATTTATTTTAATACATTAATAAATACTTATACTAATGGGTAAAATAGTCTTTTTGATTGGAAAATGAGTCAACTGACCATCAAACTAGCTAACTAACGTTTTTTGTCGATTTTGAATCCTAAACGAGTAGAATGTAAACAAATGGAATAAAACTCTAAATAACTATTGGACCCCAAATATTAAAAGATCCTTACAAAATTGACAAGGAGCAATAGAATAGACTGTGATTTTGTTTAAGTAGAATGTGCTATGTGATGATTGAAATAGTGTTTTTCTTAAGATAATTTCGATTGAATCTTTATATAGAAATGTGAGTTTAATTAGTTAGACGCATATTATGTGAATTTAGTTAGTTAGAAGCATATGGTGTATGTTGCTCTATTTTAAAGGAAGTGAGGTATGCTTCCATGTTTAATAAAATTGTTTTTTAAATAAAATATATAATATTCCTTTTTGGATTTTTCTCTTTTTATATTGTGATTGGACAATTATTTTTGTACTTTGTTATAAGGTTTGCTATTTTTATTTTGAGTCATTTTCAGATTTTTTTATACAAATTATAACATTTATGCGTTATTTTCTTAACACACAAGTTCTAATTGTTTGTCATTTCTGTCTATCATGTCCATGATACTATTCATTATATTTTTTAAAAATTAGGGGTTAAAGTATAATTTATGTAAAGTTGATTAAGTGCCTAAGTAAAATATTTTGAAATATATATATATATATATATATATATATATATATATATATATATATATATATATATATATATATATATATATATGATAATTATTATCATGATTATATATGAGTGTCCATTTTCTCTCCATCTATTAATAATTAATACTTATATAATGTGTCAAATAGACATAAAAATATAATTATGTCTTAAATAAAAAAAAGTATCTCGGTGTTTTGTGTATACTAATCATAGAACTACCATCTCTACTAAAAAATATAAATATGTAGTTGATTTGTAATTTTAAAATAGAGGCATGTTCATATGTCCCAAATTTTTTATTCATTTTTTCATCTCATATTAACATTAGTTTAAATGCAATGATAATATTATTTATGTGGCATATATTTACGAATAAAATTATACCACGCTCGCGCATCGCGCGGGGTTTAAAACTAGTTAAAGTTAGTTATATACATCACTCAATTATGCATGTTGAATATTACGACTATTAATGGTATTAAGTTAAATTTTTAATGACTACCCAGAGGAGCATCTTATTTTCATGTTGTAAAATATTCAAATCTTACCATGTGTTAATTAAAGTTTTATCGCCTTATTAAAAATTATTGTATCTTTAAATTACAGCCCCTTTTCCTGCTCAATTGACTTCATATGCATTATATGTTCCTATTCTCACGGGAACCAACTTCTCAGAATGGAAAGAGCAAGTTAAGTTCACATTGGGGTAGTTAACTTGGACACAACTTTTCACAATAAAAAACCAGTTGCACTTACAGACACAAGTACTGGTGAGGAAAAGACTCTATATAAAACTTGGGAGAAGTCTGATAGATTGAACATTATGCTTATACGAATTAAAATTTCAAGTAATATCAAAACATCACTTCCTAAACCTGACAATGCTAAGGATTACATGAAAGCAATAGAAGATAGGTTTAAGACTGCAGATAAATCCCTTGCTTGGAAACTAATGGACGTTCTTACAACCATGAAATTTGATGGAACATGCTCAATGAATGATCATGACATTGAGATAACGAACCTTGTTGCCAAGCTACAGAATTTGGGCATGATAGTGTATGATTCATTTTTCGTCCAATTAATCCTAAAATCTTTACCTACTCATTATGGACCTTTCTATCTCAATTACTATTCCATCAAGGTCATCACCGACAGGTCTAGGTTATGGTAGTATAATATTTGGATCCTCCTTAAATATGGTAGGCATACCCAAGATGCAGATAAGAAACACCGTGCGGCCCTTCACAAACTCATTACCCAGTACATCATTTGTGATAAAGCATTTTCAAAAGAAATTTCGATGGAACCTATTTGCATTGCATAACAGGGGTGCTATATATTGACGGAATGATGCAAAAGATCCATAGTGGGGAATGTGGACCCCATATGAACGGTCATGCCTTGCTAAAAATATCATCCGACAAAGGTATTATTGGACCACCATGGTTCAAGATTGCATTGCTTATGTTCAAAGATGCCTCAAATGACAGAATTTACCAACCTCCACCACTTTCCTCCTTGATAAATGTATAATATGACCTCTCCCTAGCCTTCTTCCACATGGGGCATTGACATCATAGGCAAGGTCACTCCCAAAGATTCTAACAGTCATGAGTTCATCCTAGTCTCCATTGATTACTTCACCCAATAGGTCGAAGTAGAGTCATACGCAATGCTGAATGTCAGGAAAGTGGCCAAATTTATTAAAAAGAACATCATTTATCGATACGGTGTTCCCCATCAGTCAATATCAAATAATAGACTCTACTTCGAGTTTGAGGTCACAAAACTAGTCTATGAGTATGGGATTTAGAGACACGAGTCTTCTCCTTACCGACCCCAAACCATTGGTATTATCGAAGCCCCCAATAAAAGCCTCAAAACCATCATCATCAAGATGACCGAGAGTTATAGATATTGGGTTAATCAGATCCCATATGCCTTTTGAGGCAACCACACTTCAATCAGAACACCTACTAGGGCTACCACTTATTCTCTAGTATACGTCATGAAAGTGGTCCTACTCATTGAGCTATAAATACCGTCCCTTTACGTCATGTGAAAAATCTGAGTTAGTAAAGAATATTGGCATCAGAGCTGCTATGACGAGCTATCACTCTTGGATAAAAAGAGACTTAAGGCTCTATACCATATATAAGGCTATCATCACTAGATAGCGTGATCATTCAACCTAAAAGTCAAGTACCATGATGTCTAAGAAGGAAACCTTGCCCTCAAGGAGATCGTAGAGCCCATTTACGACCCCAGGGGGAAATTCAAACTGAATTGGAGCAACCCATACATTGTGAAGAAAATTATGTTAGGCGGTGAATTTATGCTCACAAACCTCAATGAAGAAGAGATGACGCGTCCAGTCAATATGGATCGTCTCAAGAAATTTTACTCTTAGTCCAAAATCTCGGCGCACTACGACTCTTCTCACCTCCCTTCTATTTTAACAAAAATATCTTCACTTCCTTCTACCCAAAACTATGTGGGACATGATCCTCTTAAAAATATTTCTTTTCAAAATGAAACTCATGAAAATTTTCAAAACACCTAAAGGTATTTGTAGGAAGACCATATGCCATACATGGGCCCGATACCCTTATTTTTACAAAATGCTATTAATTTCTAACCTTCGAGAATGGTAGTCCATTTTATCATTTACATGAACAAAAGGATTATGTTTGCCTTAGCGATTAGTATAGATAATTCAAATGAAAAACTCATCAAGGGGCACAATCAAATATGATGAAAATCATTTTTATTTCTAATAAAGGAATACAATCGGTACATAAAGTATCAGGAAAGGGAGATAAACATACCACCACATTTTCAATAACAAAACCATCTTAACTAAAGCTACTTAATCCATACCATCTTCGTAAAAATTATCACATCTCCATAAAAAATTACCCTAGCTTCACATGCATTGTCCTAAACCTCCAGAAGACTCGGCTTTGTCGTCATTCCCTACCTTGGACGTCCTAAAGCCTACCATTCATAATTAAACACTCCGTATGCTCTCCACGAAGCATTACGCCCTGACAAGTTTGGATGAAATCATGACACCCTCCTCCATGGTGTCTAAGGAGACAATACATGTTTACCAAGTCTTTTACTCCATAATGTTCTCCACTAACCGCTTCCACAAGAAGTTTAAGTAGTCCCCAAAAATAGGACAGGCCCCTCCTTTATATTGTGATGGACGGGTAGACGGTTTATGGCACTGCCCCAAGTAACCATTATCATCCACAATGATTCAGTCAGGTCCTCCAGTGGAAAGAAGTTCATATTATGAGGAGGTAATGTTTCTTCCCACCGATCTTTGTGCAGAAGCCGCCAAGAAAAATAAAGAAGGCCTGATGGAGGCCAACCAGTCGCACATACTAGTACTCTCATAGCTTCAAAGTAGGCTACAAGTCTCACCATCGTGGCATCGACCAATGAAGACATAGAGCTCCGTGCTCTATAAACAAGGTGAACCAGTTCTCTGTCAATGGGACAAAATCAAAGAAAGCCCAAATGAAGAAATTGGTCACACCCTCTAAGAGGTACTCAAGATGAGCACCTAGATAAAACCTTTATGCAAGACATATGAACAATATCATCGTGCTCCCCCTCAGAAAGTCAGAACGACCCTCTTTCCAAGTATCGAGACCGTTCAAGGTCTTCGCCAGCACCACTGCCACAGGACTATGATGATAAGACATCAACGTTGCTATCACAACCACTTATGGATTAACCGTCAAGTCCTCTCTCACCAAAAATAGCCTCATAGTTAGGCCCAAAGAAATATCTCTAGAAATGCCAACATCATCAAAACCCCTCTGACGTACCAAATGCATAATTGGTAGAAGAGAGATAGTCCTTCCATTAAGTGTGGTCAATCTTCCAAAGGAGAAATATGTAGCAACGTAGACAAAAATGCCTCCAAGGAATGAGAAAAATCGGGCATGGTTGCCGAAACTTTGAGGCTAACCCCCACCATGGATGAGAATTCCTCATAGATGGGACATACCTCATCAAAGCCAAACTAGAAGACATGGTCCTCAAGGTACCATAATTGTACCACCACTACTGGAAAGTTCCAGTTTATGGCCCGATTATGCCACAGAGAAATTCGACGCAAGCTGAAAGTGTTGTAGTAAACATTATAGAGGCATATTTCCTCTAAACCTTCAAGATAAGAAGAGAATTCTTCGTACATGGGAAGAGCCATTTGGTGAATAGAGAAATGAGAAGCAAGAAAATAAATGTGGGTGTTAGTAACAAAACACGCCCCATACGCTTTCCTTTTAAACACAAAAACCCATGCAAAAAAATAAATTTCTATAATCCCGTTAAATCCCCAGCCTTACAGAAGTACACAAGTGTGCAGGAGAGTGTAATCAAACATTAGAAGTGATTTTACTTGATCCCCATGACAATAGCAGGTCAAGGGATATGTCGATCGACAACCCCCTATTGTAGAAATTATATTTTTCCTCTTTTGCCTAAAATTAATTTCCTAAAATCCTTATTTTGAAAAGTTACCCCATGGGTCATCCCTTTTTATTACTCCATTTTTAAAAACATTTTCCTCAAAATCGTTTTCTTTCTAAAAATAAATTCTTTTTTGTTCAAAAGTAAAAAATTCTTGCTTTGGTGATGGATCAGTCGAAGGGGCGCGATTGGTTGCTCGTGCTTTCTCACAGCAGTACGGGATTGACTGCGACGAGACGTTTAGTCCCGTGGCAAAGATGACTACTGCGCGAGTGCTCATCTCTCTAGCAACAAGTAAGTCCTGGCGTCTATGGCAGATGGACGTCAAAAATGCCTTTCTCTATGGTGTCTCTCTACACCGTTCCCCTGCCTTCAGTCTTCCCTGCATTCACACCACACGAATCAAATTCCACATTCAATCAAACCAACCATTCATTCCGCATTCCAAGCCAAGCCCATGGTCTTACGACTTTGCGGAGACCTGTGTTTTTGGTAAACAGTCGCCCGGGCCTGGTCACTGCGACCCCCTTTGTGAGGAGGCACCCCTTCTTCCTTCAAGGGCATGAGATGCAGCCAGTTAGGTCCCTCTTGTCTTCTGCACCGGTTCCTGATTCAATTGCCCAACAAAGAAAGGGCTATGCGCAATGGCTCGCAAGACAGTCAGTCAATTATTTTTACTCTCCTCTTTCAGAAAAAATAAGCATTTTGCCTTTCATTATCATTTCCATATTTAACAATATCTTTGCATAAAATAAAAAAATCTCAGCAGAAAATTAAAAGTGCATATAGAATAGTGTTAATACCAAAATTAGTACGCTGGTGTGGACGAATAATAAGAAGACACGTGTCAATCTACGTGGCACAATAGCAACGAGGAAGACCATTCCCCCGACCAACATACTCACTCCGAGCAACGGGTGTATTCCGAGGAACACCAGTCTTCCGAGGAACACCAGCCCTCCGAGGAACTCTAGTGCTCCGAGGAACTCTTGGACGATTAGCAACTAAGGCGGTTCGAGCTGCATCTCGACCACAGCATTGATTGCCAGATAATCAACAGTTCAACTATTCATTGAATGCTTATTATCTTGACGCACACGCTTGAAGAGCATTAAATGAGTTACCCTTTCATATGTATATCATTTAATGTATCACCCTTTCATGTACAGCCTAAGGGCTATAAATACCTTGTATCACCCTCATTCAAAGGGACCGTAATTTCTTGATAGCACTTGTAATCGAGAATTCCCAAACACTCAGCAATAACATAACAGTGGACGTAGGCCATTCATATAAGGCTGAACCACTTTAAAATCTTTTGTTTCATTTATTTATCTGTGATTGAATAATTAGAGTAATCTAATTTTTTACATCAACAGATTGGCGCCGTCTGTGGGAATGATTGTTATTATCATTTTTCACCTTAAATCATTCATCATCAATGGCAGATAACCCGGAATCCAGCAAGCGAAACGCTGGAAATGCTGGAAATCCTCCAAATCCCTCTGCACCTCCAGATCTGGCTGGGATTATGACAAATCTGGCTCAAGGACAAACCGCCATGCAGGAAACAATGAGGCAACTCATACAGATCCTTCATGGCGGTGCACCTGCACGTTCAGGACAACGAAGTGGTCAGAGGCAAACTTATTTACTTTCTTCACGATCCAGGCGTACTGAATCATATCGTAATGAGGAATCTGATGATTTCTCTTATCAACCTGGGCGAACTTCGTCAATAAGGGCTACAGATACTGATCAACGTATCACTCTCTCTCCAGAGAGACCCAGTGCCTTGGAAAGACTGAGTAGGGTGTCTCCTTTCACTCGATTAGGCCCTAGGAGGAATAGGAGTCCACCTAAGACCATGTCGAGGAGTTTTCGACGACCATCAGATCTAAGAGAAGGATCAGCACAATCACGACCAGTTGCTCATCAAGATAGATCTCAAGAGGCCACATCAGAACAATCAATTGCTCGAACTAATAAGCCCGAGGAAGGAAACGATGCGTGGAAGGGTTCCATTCAGCGCTTGGAGGATAGATTGGGAGAAATGGCTAAGGCGAAGAATCCCTTACAACGAACTTTTGTTCAAGGGACACCTTTTGTCCAGGCCATTGTGGGTTTTCCTACCCCATCAAAGTTTAAAGCACCAGTGGTGACCCCCAAATATGATGGAAAGACAGATCCTGTTCTACACATAGAGCAATATCAAGCTGCTGCCGACATCTATGATGTCCCCGACGAGATGAGATGCAGAGCATTCTCGGGAACTCTTACTGGATCTCCCCAGATATGGTACAACAATCTTCCTCGAGGTGAGATTTCAACTTTCTTTCAGTTGGCCGAGTTGTTCATCGGCAATTTCTGTTTTGGGGCAAAGCCAGTAAAAAGAGTAGCACACTTGTTAAGTGTTAGACAAAAATCTGGTGAGAGTACTAGAGATTACATAACTCATTTCAATAACGAAAAACTGGAAGTCATAGTTTATGAAGAAAAGACAGCAATCACCGCCTTGATGAGTGGGTTGTTGCCTAACAAGTTGTATTACACTTTGGCCAAAGATCCACCTACAACTATGTCAGAATTGATGGCGAAAGTGGCCAAAATCATGAATGCCGAGGAGGCAATGGCTGCGAAGAAGAATATGGATAAAGAAACCAAGGTGGAAGACGACAAATCCAAGAAGAAAGAGCATAAGGGCAATGGCGGTGACAAGCATTCCAAGAATAATAAATCGTCATGGGAAGTCCTGAAGAAATTCGATAATTATACTCCTTTGAAAATGGGTATTAATCATGTCTTGGAAGAAATCAAGAATAACGAGGAAGTAAAGTGGCCAAAGAAACTGAGGTCAGACCCTGACCTGAGGAATAGGGAGAAATATTGTGAGTTCCATAAGGATCACGGCCATATGACCAAAAATTGCATAGCTCTTCCGAACGAGATTGAAACACTCATCCGAAGAGGGAAGCTAGCGAAGTATGTTGATCGGGGAGGCGAAAGAAGGAATAATGACCAAACTAGAGAAAGGTCTAGATCTCCTCGTCGAGCAGAGGAGAAAAAGAAAAGGGATCATGAAGATGATACAGAAGATGACCCCGATCTTCCCAAGAAACCAAGACAGCCAGAACGAGAGGTATTTTCAATACGCTTTGGGTCATTTGATTGTGGGAGGAGATGCAGGAGGAGGAGACCTTACTGCAGAAAGAAAAGCTTACCTCGGTGAGGCTCAGGCTTGCTCATACATTCAACGAATAAATTTGGCTGAAGAGGATCGCCCGAGGAAGGTAAACAAAGAAAAACTGGTCATCGATTTTTCAAAAAACGACCTTGCAGGTGTTCTTTACCCTCACGACGACCCTTTGGTGATCAAAATGAGGATGAAAGAAGTAGTGATTTCAAGAGTGCTGGTAGATAATGGTAGTTCGGCAGACATCATATACTATTCATGCTTTGACAGTTTAAATTTGAAATTATCTCAATTGGAACCTTATCACAGACCTCTATTGGGGTTTGCTGGCGAGAAAGTCTTTCCACTTGGGACGATTAAGTTGGATATATTCATTGGAACTTGGCCTGCTTGTCGAACAGAAAAAATACGCTTCTTTATGATGGATAAGAATGTGCAATCAGCTTATAACATCATCATGGTAAGAGTTGGTTTGAAGAAGTTCGAAGCAGCCCCATCTACAGTACATCAGTGCTTAAAATTCCCTACAAATTTCGGAGTAGGAGTTGTGAAAGGTGATCAGAAAGTAGCTCGGGAATGCTATTATTCGTCTGCCAAGCAAGAGGAGCTTGAAGAATCAAGGAAAAAGACTACTACCTACCAGGTGGATGAAGGTACAGAAATCGAAACACTCGATCCTAGAGATGAATCCCAACTTGTAAAAGGACAGGTGGTGGAATCTACAGAAAATGTTATTTTGGACGACGAGCATCCTGAACGAGTAACCCAGATAGGTTCGTCGTTAGATGCTTCAATAAAACAGGAGTTGATAAATTTATTGAGAAACAGGAAGAAAACTTTTGCGTGGAGTCATGAAGACATGCCAGGAATAGATCCAAACTTCTTATGTCACGAGCTCAATGTGAATAAGGAGATCAAGCCTGTAAAGTAAAGAAGAAGAGTATTTAGTCCCAAGAAGAATCAAGCTATACAAGAGGAGGTCGAGAAGCTCCAAAAAGCCCAATTCATTGAAGATATGAAGTATCCAGACTGGTTGGGAAACGTGGTGATGGTGAAGAAGAAAAACAATAAATGGAGAATGTGTGTTGATTTCACCGATCTCAACAAGGCATGCCCAAAGGATCATTTTCCATTGCCCAGAATTGATCAACTAGTGGATGCTACCTCGGGACACGAGCTACTCAGATTCATAGATGCTTACTCTGGTTACAACCAGATCAAAATGAAACCTGAAGACAGGGAAATCACTTCTTTCATTACCCCTAGGGGAACTTATTGTTATAATGTTATGCCTTTTGGTTTGAAAAATGCAGGAGCGACATACCAGCGGCTGATGAACAAGGTTTTTGCCGAACAAATCAGTTGCAATATGGAGGTCTATGTCGACGATATGCTGACAAAGAGCAAGAAAGCTGTGGATCATCTAGTTGACTTAGGTCAGACCTTTGATCAACTGGATAAATACCAGATGAAGCTCAACCCTACGAAGTGCACCTTTGGAGTACGAGAAGGAATGTTCCTCGGGTACATCATCAACCAGCGAGGCATTGAGGCAAATCCAGCAAAGATCAAAGCTCTTTTAGGGTTGCGATCTCCAACGACGAAGAAAGAGGTGCAGAGTCTTACAGGACGAGTTGTAGCGCTCAACAGATTTGTATCCCGAGCAACTGATAGATGCCTCCCATTCTTTAAAACACTTCGAAAAACTTTCGAGTGGAATGATGAATGTGAAAAACCCTTTCAAGACTTGAAGAATATATCTGGGAGCACCTCCACTGTTGTCCAGGACAATAATGGGAGAAAAGTTGTACTTGTACCTGGCAGTATCAGAGAATACAGTCAGCTCGGCGTTGATCAGAATGGAGAATGGAATCCAGAAGCCAATTTCTTACACAAGTAAGGCTTTTCGAGGTGCAGAGATCAGGTACCCAAAGCTAGAAAAATTAGCATTGGCATTAATTGAAGCAAGTAGAAGAATGAGGCCTTATTTCCAGGCCCATACCATCATCGTATATACCGACATGCCATTGAGACAAGCCCTTCATAAGCCAGAAAAATTAGGAAGACTGATGTATTGGGCAATAGAGCTCGGCGAATACGATATTGTGTATGAACCCAAATCATCACTAAAAGGGCAAGATGTAGCAGACTTTATAGCAGAATTTACATATACTGATACCCCCGAGGAACAAAAGTTGCTCGCTAATCAACCTGTGGATGTTACAGGATCAACAGACATAAGTCCAGATCAACTCCGGTTGGTAAAAGGGCTTATGGATGTAGAAAGATCATCAAATTCAAACCCAGACCAACTCCGGTTGGTAAAAGGGCGAGAAGAGATGGTCGATGAAGAGCAAAAAATACTAGGGGAGGATGAAAGGAAACAGCAGATATTTCACCGAGGAACTCTGTCAGATAAGAAATTTGAAGATGAGTTACCTACATGGAGATTATATGTATATGGATCATCTTGCACTACGGGTTGTGGAGCAGGGATTGTTTTGAACACCCCAGACGAGATTGACGTGGAATATGCCTTACGATTCCAATTCAAAGCTTCCAATAATGAGGCTGAGTATGAAGCCTTGATAGCAGGTCTTAATTTAGCAAAGATTATGGAAGCGCAACAAGTGATGGTATTCAGTGATTCTCAATTAATTGTGAATCAAATGATGGGAACATATGAAGTTAAAGGAGAATTAATGGTCAAGTATCATGCAAAGGCGATGGAGTTGTTGGCAGAATTTGATGCCATTCAGTTGATCAGAATACCAAGAATGGAGAATGCACAAGGAGACGCACTGGCCCGACTAGCATCAGCTACTCGTACCGAGTTGCGAAGAACGATACCAATTGAGGTATTAGAAAGTCGAAGCATAGATGAAGACCTGACGATGAATACTATTACTCTTGATTTAGGACCATCTTGGATGGATCCCATCAGGGCATATGTCGAGGAAGGAGAATTACCGGAGGATAAGAACGCTGCCAAGAAATTGAAGTTTAAAGTTGCTCGGTATGTACTAACTAATGGTGTTTTGTATAGACGAGGAATTATGGCAGGTTTGCAAAGATGTGTACATCCCTCCGAGGTGAAAGAATTGATTGAAGAGATCCATGAAGGGTCTTGTGGAGCCCATGTAGCAGGTCGGACACTTTTACAAAGGGTGATGACGCAGGGATACTACTGGCCAACGACGAGGGCTGATTATATAGCCTATGCTAAGATATGTGATAAATGCCAACGTTTTTCCTCCGTCCGACGAACTCCACAAGCATTGTTGACACCCATAACTTCCCCTTGGCCTTTCACCATGTGGGGAATGGATTTGGTTGGACCACTGCCAACGACCCGAGGAAGATTCAAGTACCTCGTCGTCGCAGTGGATTATTTTACTAAGTGGGTAGAAGCTGAGCCACTTATTGATATGACGTACGAGAATGTATACCAATTCGTTTAGAAGAACATCATCTGCCGATATGGTCTCCCTCATGACTTCATCACAGACCATGGAACGCAATTTGATAACGAGGAGTTTGCCACCTATTGTCATCAGTCAAATATTTTGAAAGTTCATTCAGCACCAGACCATCCTCAAAGCAATGGGCATACTGAAGTGACGAACAGAACATTACTAAATGGTTTGAAGAAGAGGCTAAGTGAGGCTAAAGCTAATTGGATTAATGATCTACAGTCAGTATTGTGGGCTTATCGAACAACTCCCCGAGCAGCAACTGGAGAATCATCATATATGCTGGCATTTGGAAGTGAGGTTGTAATACCTGCCGAGTTGGGTCTTCCAACGCACAGAGTGCTAAATTTCAATTCCCCAGTCAGCGACTTGATGAGGAGATTAGATTTGGACATGCTCGAGGAAGTTAGAGAAGAGGCAGCCATTAGGAATGCTGATTATCAACAGCGAACAACCCTGTTCTACAACAAGAGGGTGAAAAAATGCGACTTAAAAGAAGGAGATTATGTGCTAAAGAAGGTCATTCAGAAGCACAATAAGTTGGAAGCAAACTGGCATGGACCTTACCGAGTTACTGCAGTTGTCCGACCAGGAACTTACCGAATAGCAACTCTAGAAGGAGAGGAATTTGAGAATGCATGGAATGTTGAACACCTACGCAAGTATTATCAGTGATGTAAAATGTAAAGCAGTTCCATCAATATGAATAAAACGATGATATTTCACAATCTTCTCTCCTTTTATTGAAAGTTTTTCGGGGAATACTAGTGTGTTTAACACTACGCTGCTCGGTACGCAACGCTTCTCGGCAATAAAAGAACATGATAGTTCAAACCCATGACCAACTCCCATTGGTAAAAGGGCGAGAACAAACTATACTCCTTTGGTTAGGAGGCGTACACTAGCGTGACCAACTCAGGTTGGTAAAAGAGCTAGTGGACACGATAGTTCAAACCCACGACCAACTCCGGTTGGTAAAAGGGCGAGAACAAACTATACTCCTTTGGTTAGGAGGCGTACACTAGCGTGACCAACTCAGGTTGGTAAAAGAGCTATTGGACACGATAGTTCAAACCCACGACCAACTACGGTTGGTAAAAGGGCGAGAACAAACTATACTCCTTTGGTTAGGAGGCGTACACTAGCGTAACCAACTCAGGTTGGTAAAAGAGCTAGTGGACACGATAGTTCAAACCCACGACCAACTCCGGTTGGTAAAAGGGCGAGAACAAACTATACTCCTTTGGTTAGGAGGCGTACACTAGCGTGACCAACTCAGGTTGGTAAAAGAGCTAGTGGACATGATAGTTCGAACTCAGACCAACTCTGGTTGGTAAAAGAGCAAGAACACAAGATGATCGACGAAAGGCCAATCTCGGTTGGTTAGGAAACAAAATATGCACTCAAATGCCAACTTATGCTAGTCGAGAAGTAAGATACTATCTCAAATGCCAACTTATGTTGGTCGGGAAGTAAGTTTATTACATAAAAGTTCCTCGAAGAACAAATATTCCAAACTGAACCAAGTATAGTTGGTCGGGGATAAAAACCCACTAACTGTAGTTGGTCGACGAGGAAAAATCATCGACCTTGGTTGGTCAGGCACATTTTATGAAAAAGACAAAAATTTACCAAGTATAGCTGGTCGGGGATAAAAACTCTCACTAACTATAATTGGTCGACGAGCACAATTTAACAACCTTGGTTGGTTGGAAAAATTTTAAACATTATTTTTTATTACTAAGTTGGTCGAGGAACCATACAATATTGTTATGCAAGCACAAATATAGAGTGTTTGATAATCACAAGACAGTAGCAATACAGATTTGCAAACAGAAAATGAAAGCCTTTCATTAGAATTCAAAACGAATTACAAGTTACATATGTGTACTAACTATTACATTGAGATCCCTACTCTATTGGTTTATTTCCCTCTGCTTTTGAAATAGGTTCCTCGCCAGCAGGCGGATCATTTAAAGTCTGAGGAGAGTTAATAAAGTTCAAGTCCTTCAGCATCCTAACGTTCATCACAAAATGTGTGTCCAGTAGATGCTCGGGACGAGATACCTCGATCTGAGAATGAAGATTGTAGTCACCAAGGTATTTTGAAATTAAGCTCCGAGGAATGGCACGAGCTGGGATCCATTCCATGTCCAATTTATAAGGTGGCACAGGCAAGTCTAGTAGCCCAGGAGCATGATAATCCCATAAATAATGGCCCTTCTCTAGTTTTAATACACCCAGGGCGTTCAACCATCCCTGTTTATAACCTTCATTATTGGCATTTTCAAGGGGAGCATCCAAGTGATAAAGGGCCTCATTGTAGCCTGCCATCCAGAACTCACGAGGTTGTTTGTGGAATTGGAAAGTTATTCTCTCTAACTGCTCATGAAGGTTCCTAGCAAAAACATCCTTATTATTCAGAGCAGACTTTGTCGAAGCAAGTTGATCCTCCAGAGTTTGGATTTTCTTAGACATTTCAGACAAAGCCCGATTTTTTGCATTCAATTGGGACGATTGAGTTTCCAACGTTGATCGAGTACGAGCTTCTTCAACATTACGACTAATAGCTCTTGATCCTCCCCGAGAAGGTCGAGAACTTAGTTCCTCGACGACATTCTGAGCAGCTCTTCCTCGGCCACAAGAACCTTTTCCTCGTCCCCGAGTAGCAGCAGAAGTACCAGATATTCTTAAGGTATCCAACTCTTGCCTTAATTTGGCATTCTCAACCTCTAGAAAGGAAAATCCCTCGTCAGTCACTGGGATTACAGCTGTTGAAGAAGATGCTGCAGAATTATACTGTGCCAGCTCTTTCTACAAATTGTTATTTTCTTGCTCTAGCAGCTCGACAATCTGTCTACAAGCTTCAACTTCACCCTTTAGGGTTCTCTCCCTGACATCGTACCCAACAAGGATCTTTTTGTGGCCTGTCTCGGCAGAAAGATGTTGATATCTCTTTTCATACCCCTCGTGCAAAAGGGCAGTTGATTCTTTGTACTGAGTCTGAAGATCTTCTAAAGTATATTGAAGCTCCTCGATCATGTCATAGTAAGCCACGGTATTGGCCACAGCTCGATCAAGTAAGCCCTTCAGGTATTGATAAGCTTCTACTGCCTGCTCTGAAGCATCATGACCGAGGATGTCAGCAACTTCTGATACACTCAATTCTGTTTGACCAGCCTTATAATATTCATGGCATTGCTGCATCAACTTTGTATCATTGGCAGATAATAATTCCATTCTAGCCACAAACTAGTAAAGAAGAGAAGGCAAGAGTTAATAAAAGAAGAAGACAGAACATCAACAACGCAGAGGAACAAAAAAGGTAATTTTATTACATCATCAAAAGGAGTACATCGTTCAGAATACAGAGTACAAGAAAAAAGAAAAAAAATAGAAAGAGAATACCGAACAACTTCACACCTTTTCCTTGTCTCCTAAGACTTTCTCGGGAGGCTGGGATGAGGAGCTCGGTTTCTCGGTGGGAACAACGAGTTGGTCGGCAGGAACTGGAACTTGTTCAGGAGGAGCATGTCGAGATGAAAGATCCTCGTCAACAGGTTGGGTAAGGATGAGATCACCCACTACCATTGAATATTCTTCGGAGGCAGCTTCATCCTCTTCTTCATCCTCAATAGCTGGGGGAGGACCAGGCAGATGTTGTTGAAATAGCTCAGAGTCCTCGCTCACCTTCAATTCTTGCAGGGCAGCAACCCAACCATCTCGGAAGTATTTCAAACTCCTATACTTGACCTGGGTCATCATTGCTGCTACCCCCCTGTCCCATCCTTTATCCCATCCGGTACGAAAAGATTTCTTTACATCCATTTTCCTTTTCATTTTCTCCGAGGAGAGCTTCTCGGATAGAAGATCCTCGGAGGCTTTCAACTTGGCCTCCACCTCCTCCTTCTGGCGATTTACTTCTCGCAGAAGGGTCAGCTCTTCCTCGGCCGATTTCAATTTATTTTCAAGCTCCCCAAAGCTTGTGAGCTTCTCAGCATATTTTTTATTCTCCCTCTCCAAGTCTCTCACCTTATTTCCCAACTGTACCTTCTCTGTTTCAGACGCAGCCAACTTTTTCTCCCATTCACCCCTATCCTCGTCGTATTTTTGACGGGATTCCTTCAAAGATTGGGCCAAACCCAGAAAAGCATCCTCTACTCCAGACGAGGAGCTAGAAGCCTTGAGTGCTTCATCTTTCTTCACTATGGTGTTAAAGCAACTCACCAGCTGTAAAAAGAAGAAAATAATGATAAGTCAGTGCCGAGATACATATATTGACTGAAAGAAAGAAAAAATTCAGGATAAGAGAAACTTACTGAAGCAATATGACGAGTAGCTAGGGATGTCAGCATATCCCTAGACATGTTTTCTTCAATTCCTTGGACTTCAGGAATAATCCAAGTCTTTACCGAGCTCATTGCAGAACTCAGGAGAATAATGGTTAGGACACTAGCTCCACTAGCTTGGAGCTGGGGAATGGTTTCAGTTAAAGTGACCGAGGAGGGTTTCTTCAATCTCCTCAGTGGCACTTCAGCAGTTTCAACCAAAGAACTTTTGGTTGGGACCACTTCCACAGGTGCATTTTTCTTACTCGGAGCCACTGGGGGGCTTCTCGGCAGCCTTCTGAGGAGCAATAGAAGGGGCAGCATCTACTTTCTTTGTCCCCTTTGGGACATCATTCTTACTTCTCTTTCCATCTCCATTAGAGGAAGTCTCCTCGAAGATAGCAGGAACTCTTCTTTTGCCTATCTTCTGACTCAGAGGAATGTGAGATTATGGTGAAGATTCCTCAGAAGCTGGCAATGGTTCACTAATGCTGATCACAGGACGAGCAGTAAAGGATGATGTGTAGCTCCTGTACTGCAACAAATATGAAGCAGACCTGATGTGCTCGTCTGCAACTCTTCGATGCAAATTCCAGATATGTTTCAAATGCTTTATATTAATTTCTGATTCTTTAGGAGTTTTTCTCTTGCTGTCGACTGCAAACAAAAACATATTGAAATGTCAATCATGCATTTATTCAAACATAATGAAATAAAAATTTCAGAAATGAAATAAAATGAAAATAACCTATCCCATTGCCATATGGAGGGCATTTGGGACCCTCATATACTGCATCTCCAACCAAAGGGGCGTGTTGCCAAATTTTTATAACTACCCCCATGTTCAAAATAATCCATGTTTGCATCAGGGAGGTTGACTATTAAGGCCCTATTCAAAAACCTAGTTTTTAAATAAAAAACATTGTCTAAAACAGCCCATCTATAACAATACATAATCTCAGGAATTCCTATACGAGTTCCATGAGTTTGATTTAACCTATACACCCCATTAACTATCCTCCATGTGTTGGGGGCTATTTTTACAGGGACAACATCGAAATACTGACAGAACTCTAAACACAAAGGGTTTGGTGGAAAAGAAAATCCACATTCAGCAATAAAAAGTCTAGGGAACCAATGTCCCTCAGCCAAATTAAAATAATTTGAAGGCTCAGAAAGACTCTCCAAAGTTACCCAAGAAGGAATAAAAAAGTCATAACGGAATTTTTCAAGAGATTCGATAATATAAACCATGGTGAATAAAAAAAAATGAAGAAGAAGGAAGAAAATCTTACAGGAAAAAGGAGATCTGTTGACAAACAAACGAAGAAAGGGATGAACACACAGGAGAGAGAAAAGCTATAGAAAACTCGAAAGCAGAAATTGAAAAGGTAGAAGATGATGGGATTGCCTCTGAAGCTTAAATACTTTGCCTTGGGAAACGGCGAAAGAAATGATTACAAAAAGGAAACTATTACGCTACCGGCGGCTAAAAGGACAAAAAGTGCACGAAGATCGAAGCGCTCATAAAAATGCAAAAAGGCGGATTCTGCGAATTTGGAAGGAAATTCAAATACGAAGAAAAGGCTCCTAAAATCCAGGAAGGTCATTTAATATTGCCATATACCGAGAAAGAATGTTCCATACTCCTCAAAGTTCGAAATATGAAACATTGGGGGCTTCTGTTAATACCAAAATTAATACGCTGATGTGGACAAATAATAAGAAGACACGTGTCAATCTACGTGGCACAATAGCAATGAGGAAGATCATTCCCCCGACCAACATACTCACTCCGAGCAACGGGTGTATTTTGAGGAACACCAGTCTTCCGAGGAACACCAGCCCTCCAAGGAACTCCAGTGCTCCGAGGAACTCTTGGACGATGAGCAAGTAAGGCGGTTCGAGCTGCATCTCGACCACAGCATTGATTGCCAGATAATCAATAGTTCAACTATTCATTGAATGCTTATCATCTTGACGCACACGCTTGAAGAGCATTAAATGAGTTACCCTTTCATATGTATATGATTTAATGTATCACCCTTTCATGTACAGCCTAAGGGCTATAAATACCTTGTATCACCCTCATTCAAAGGGACCGAAATTTCTTGATTGCACTTGTAATCGAGAATTCCCAAACACTCAGCAATAACATAACAGTGTACGTAGGCCATTCATATAAGGCTGAACCACTTTAAAATCTTTTATTTCATTTATTTATCTGTGATTGAATAATTAGAGTAATCTAATTTTTTACATCAACAAATAGGTTTCTAAATCAATAAAAATACCCAAAAGAAAATGTATTCCTTTCATATATATATTGTTGCATTGTTACATATTTGCAAAACAAAATATAATGGGAATTTCCACTCCCAGAGTCAGATCCCTAATCTGAGGTAGCTGATGGCACCAAGAAACAAGGATAAGACTTCTTTATATAATCATACATAGAGGACATCCAATCCTTGATGTCCTATATCCAGCTGGTCGGTAACCATACATATTGCAAACAAAAAGAAAAAAGAGACAAATCGATCAGTAAAGAGAAAGGAAAGAATCAATGGAAATAGAAAAGAAAAGATAAAGAATATACCTCAGACTGGAGGGCCTCATTCGTAATCCCCGTCAACCCAGAAACCAACGCGTGAGGACGTTGGGGCACTCTCAAGGACTCCCCGCTACTCAGTCAAAAATTGTAAGAAGGGGAATAAGATGAATCAACGAAGACTCCTCTATCGTCACTGCCACCGTACTGCCACCTGTTCTATGAACCGATCCCACCGGTACACTCGTACACCTACCAGAAGTAGTGGAGGGTGGAGGCATATTCATAACACCATAGATATAGTAGGGTATCAACCAGCTCGTCATGAAGTCTAAATAATTGTTACTCACCACCATATCCATGTAATCCGTATAGGGCTCACCTATCATCATTGTCACCCTAACATAATCAGACATCTCCCTCACCCGCCTCATACACATAGGGGCATTAATGGTGGGACCTCCACATCTTAATACACTATTTTCCTCACCATCCTATATCCCAGGTACCAGACATACCCAACCTCATGTGTAATCAACCTCCACTTCTACACATGCATGCCAGTAACACCCGTATCCTGCGGAGACACCCCATAGGGATGAAAGTCTCCTTTGTCCCCTAATAAAGAATCAGTATCCACTCAAGAAAGAAATATGCCAATAAGAACTCAGAACAAAAGTTAACCTAATCACTCGTTAGGATATTCAAAACCTGTCGCATATCTGTCAGAGAAAGGGACTGGTTCGATCACTGGCTTGACTTTCGCCACCAAAATATCCTACAGAAGTCCCCTAAGTCATCATCCTTCAGGGACAACAATCCCGCGTTGTTCCCAATCACCTCGTATAACCACATGAGCAAAAAGATAGAAATCAACAAAAAGAATAATAGAAGAATGCAAGGAAATCATAAAAAAGAAAAAATAAACCTAAATTACCTCTAGAAGGTACGTGGCTCCGGTAAAAGTCCATCAGCAGCAAAGGTTGAATGCATCGAGAGAAAAATAAATGAAACCAAAGTAAGGCTCCCCCATTCATATATTGGAATGTCAAAAATCGTCCTCCGATACGGAAAAAACCAAATATGGTCGAGTTCTATCTCACTTTCCACCCTTCAGTCACATCCAACCTCCTCCTTAAAAGTGTCTCTTTCAAAGAAGAAACCCAGATAAAATCCCCCGACACAATTCTACCCACATCTACCAAAGTTGCCTACACCGCCTCAGGTGTAACCCTCAATGTACGGTCCGCCATATTCAAGAGCTCCTTGAAATTCACCCCTAATAATTGTTGGAGATCAATCGGAGTAAAAATAATCTCCCCGAATCCAAGAAGGATTGTGTGGGTAATGTCCCAACACCTCTCCCCAAGAGGACATAACATCGTAGTGGAATACGGTGTCTCATCTAGCACCTTCGCCAATGGGCTAAACCCAACGCATGATACCATCCAGTGCAGAACAACAAAGAGCTTCTCTCAAACCTCCTTTAACCTAATCGTCCCATGGGACCGAATGCTCGAAGTAGCTATGTCAGTCCATAAGAAAATAAAAGAAAAACCCTTCATTAAATGTAAGGAATAAAGAGAAAAATAAATTAGAAGGCCAAAATTCACTATACTTACATAGTCATTAGGGTTCTTCACCCAGGACAAGCGATGACAAGCGGGCTCTGGAACAAGACACACTTATCAATAACTTGCTCAAATAATTCAAAAACATTCTCATTGCCCATTGCAAGGGGCATTGTAGACCGCCACTATAGGCCAACCCAGTCATTAACCGCCAACCACTCGATATTGTAAACATCACTTGAAGTAACATCCCTTTGAAGGATTGAAGAAAAAAGGCTTAATAAAGACTCATAAAAAGATAAAATATAACATTCAAACACTTGAAGGTGTGAAAAATAAAGAGGGGTCACTCCTTTTTATAGAAAGCTAAGAGGCCTGCTGATCAACAACCCCCTGACCATGTCGATTGGCAGTTGCCTTTTCCTCTTCCCAAAGAAGCATAGTAGTCCATGCCTTTACTGATTGGCACCTCACCAGAACTTCGTATCAGTAGTCCCCTTGAAATCTTATACACAAAATGCTAGAAAATCTAGAAATTGCCCGAAAAAATCCTAAAAATTCCCAAAAATCCTTAAAAAATATTAAACCTTATTTTTTTCCTAAGAAAATAATTTTGGAACACTAAACCCCTTTATAAAATCCCCAGCAAGATTACCCTTACACTTTTATTATCAGCATATTCCCCCAATGGAACTAATGATGTGCTCGCGTCCAAGTCTACTGCAATTCCCTACTAGGAACCATAAACCTGCACATTTCCCCAGTGGAATTTCAAGTCAACCCATTCCCTAGCGGAACCAAAAGTATGCCTGCACCCAAAATCATTCATGCCTTCCCCAGCGGAGCTATCCCCCTCCAAACTATAACTTTAGGTCCTCAGAATTGACCTTGAACCTCAGAATTGGTCGTTATAACTTTAGGTCCTCAGAATCAACCTCGACCCTCAAAATTGGTTGCCCACAACTTTGCGTCCTCATAATTGACCTCGACTCGCAGAATTGGTCGTCACAACTTCAAGCCCCAAAAATTGACCTTAACCCTCAGAATTGGTTGCCCCCAACTTTAGGTCCTTAGTATTTACCTCGACCCTTAGAATTGGTCTCCCCCAAATTTAGGTCCACATAATTGACCTCAACCCATAGAATTGGTCGTCATAACGCTTGGTCCTTAGAATTGACCTCAGCCCACAGAATTGGTCGCCATAACTTCAGGTTATCAGAATTAACCTCGACACTAAGGATCGATCTCCCACAACTTTACGTCCTCAAAATTAACCTCAACTCACAGAATTGGTTGTCATAATTTCATGTTCTTAGAATTGACCTCGACCCTTTAAAACGGTCACTCATAAATTTAAGTCCTCAAAATTGACCTCAAGCTACATAATTGTTCATATTCATCTCCTTAGGCCCTCATAATTGCACTTGACCCGCTAAATTGGTCATTGTTTTCTCCTTAGGTCCTTGGAATTGACCTCATTCTGCTAAATTGATCATCCTCGTCTCCTTAGGTCCTAAAAAATGTCCTTAACTCTCTAAATCGGCCATCCTCATCCTCTAGGTCCACAGAATTGACCTAAAATTCTCTTGTCCGACGTTGATGTGGTGTCTATTATGAGATGGCCTTCACTTGTTCCAAATTTACCCGTCGAGGGTCTCTCTATAGACGCCCTATCCTAGGACCCCCTAAGCACCTCTTTAGGCCCCTAAAACTCACTCATTCACTATAAAACCTAGGTTATACTCCGAGTACCTATTTAGAGGCCATCGAGAACTCCTCGTCCTCGTTTAACTCCATTTAATTATCACATGAGAAAAATCTCAACCAATCATTAAAACGATCTAAATTCCCTTTCCAACGGTCCACCTTGTGTGTGAATCGGCCTCACAATTTGGATGAACGATCAATTTTACACTAAAAACTGATTTGGAATCCATCGGACACTCCCGGGCCCCATTTGACTCTGGTCAAATATCCATCTTGAGTGGACCTTAATAAATATTCAAAGGGATCAAAATATCCTTTCTAACGATCCACCATAAATGCGAATCATCCTTACGGTATGAATGAGTGATCCATTTTACTCTGAAGGGTCATCAGGAGCTCTTAGGTCCCATTTGACCTCAATAATCTCTCTAAACAAAATAAAGCTAAATGAAATCTCGATGGGCATTGAATACCCTTTCTGACGGTCCATCCATTGCTCGAATTGGCCTTACGGTTTGGACGAATGGTCTGTTTTCCTCTCAAAACTTCATGTCAGTGACTAATGGGCGCTTCAATGCCCGTTTGGCCTAGATCAACTCTCGGACTATGGAGTGTCTTAATGGATTCTTTAAGGGGTCTAAATACCCTTTCCAATGGTCCACCCCATGCGCAATTCTGACTTATGATTTACTTTTTACAATCATTTTTTAACAAACCTATTCCGGACTTCAAAATGGTACCCTAGGGACCCTGCCTATATCAACAGTGTGCCTAAGGTGGTATACTTATAGACAGGTCCAGGACCATGATGATCGGCACCCCCTTGTCCCTATAAACAAAGGCCATGATGTCACTTTGGAAATCACCCCTAAACACTCCTCTCAATAATTTAGGGGATATTATCTAGAATACAGAGTTACTCCCCTTTCCTAAAGAACCCATTTCCCCCATTTGATTCCATTACTTTCTTACCTCACTCCGTAAATTCCCCCACCTCTTCATACCACTATCATACGATTTCCAGATCATCATAGCTACATCCAAGATCAACATCAAGCGTTCATACGGAAGTTTAATTCTCCACCCTTATTTCTAATTCTCTCATTTTAGCATTACTTGCTATATTTATACTTCATCATTTTGTTTCATTACATCACATATATTAATCTCAAACCTTTATTAATAGTATTCGCACTTACTCTATTTTCATAGAAAAAAACTAAAATTAAGAAAAAGAGGGTCTATCTATAAATTCCTAAAGAGGGATTCTCATCTCACAATGTCACTCTTAAAGAACATTTTATCTACACACATACATAAGATAAATCCCACGTTTGAATTTATGGATTAAACCCCACCCTATGTTATCTTCGAACTTTATGGAATTTGATGCCCTATGGCCTACGTAGGCACCTTGGATTAATCCCGCGATTTGAGTCCTCCTTTATGCATGTTTGTATGTTTACCTCATGTCATATATATATATATATATATGTGTGTGTGTGTGTGTGTGTGTGTGTGTGTGTGTGTTTATATGCATTCTCAATCAGTTCATATTCGTAAATGTTTGTGCTTCGTTTAATATATACATTTTGCTTTTCCATAGCGAATTGTGATTATACAAACACTCATATTATATGCTAAATTATTATTTTCAGGAACAATCCTAAGGATGAATTCACTCCGTCATTTTCCATGATGGGAGTTGAATGATTACATTCTTCACTATATTATGAACATGATTGCACACACTTCACAAAGTTTAACAAGAGAAGATCAACACATGCCCATGAGAGACCGAAAGGGCGAGATGGGTGCCTTTTGATACCAAATTTAATCTGCTGACATGGACCAATCATAAGAAGACACGTGGCTATCTACATAGCCACAACAAACACTTCCGAGGAACCCACACGCTCCGAGGAACAAGACTACAATGAGGAAGACTAGTTCCCCGAGGAACTCACAAGCTCCGAGGAACAATTCCTCTCCGAGGAACTCTTGAGTACCAAGAAGCTTAGGCGGTCCGAGCAACTCAGGCGGTCCGAGCTGCACCTCGAAGCAGGATACCAACTGTTTAACTGCTCATTAAATGCTTATCATTCAGATGCACATGCAAAAAGGGCATTAAATGTATTACCCTTTCATATGTATATTATTTAATGTATTACCCTTTCACATTACAGCCTCAGGGCTATAAATACATTGTACAATCCTCATTGTAAGGGGACCCCGGACAGGAATTTCTTGAGATAACTTATAATCGAGAATTCCCATACAAACAACAATACCAAAACAGTGGACGTAGGCCATTCTTATAAGGCTGAACCACTTTAAAAACTCTTTGTCTTATTTATTTATCTATAATTGAATAATTAGAGTGATATAATTTTTTACATCAACAGATTGGCGCCGTCTGTGGGAACGTGTTACAAGCATTGTTCTCCATCAAAAGCTAAGTTTTTATTTTCTATATGTATAATCAATTATATATTATACATACATCTTTTGATTCAATCATGATTTTTATGTTTATATACATAAATCAATTGTCCAATTTTTATCTGCAAAATGTTGCATATCATGATTTTTAAATCATAACTGCTAGATTAATTCTTACTTAGATATCTGAAAAATAGTGGATTTCGTAAATCATAACTTTTTTCTTGATTCTCAAGTTTCAATTTTATATCATGGAATAAATATTTTAAATGATTAAATATACCAATATATACGATGATGATAAGATTTGATAATTTTCTTTGTTGATTTTGAAATAATTTGGGAAAGATCTTTGATGATTATTCAAATTTCCATTATATTTTTGTTCAAATCATGATTCTCATATGTTTATATCCATAAAATTAGAGATCAAATCAATTATATATTGTGCATACATCTTTTAATTCAATCATGATTTTATATTCACAAATTATTGAATCTAATTTTACAAATCTGCATAAATGTACCTTTCATAATCACAAAGTTTGAGAAATTTGTGTACATATTATATTATTTCTTCTTTAAGGAGATAAAATAATTTCTCTATATTCATAAATCTCTTTTATATGAGTATATACAAATTTGATTCATTTGGAAATCTTTTAATTTAGTCATAATTTTTATATGCACTAACTGTGTGATCGATTTCAATTTGGGGATCTGGTGAATTTTAGACTCATAAATATTATACAAATCCTTGCATCTATGGATCCACTTGAAGATTTTCTGAACAAATATGTTAGGATATGGATAAGCATTAAGAACGATTATGTATTTTCCATTCTGATATTAACATGAATTGAATCAGACCCATTTTCTCTCTCTTCAAGAAAACTATGTTCTCTGCACAAATAGTCATATTATGTAATTATGTTAATACGATCAATTTTATCAATATATGAATAATCAATTATATGTTGTACATACATACATACATCTTTTGATTCAGTCATGCTTTTTATGATTATAAACATAAATTAGTTGTCCAATTTTTCATTTATCAAATCTGCAAAATATTGCAAATCACGATTTTATTAAATTAGTGGATCGGTTTTTATTTCAAATATGAATAAACGAAAATTTCATAATCACAAGTCCGTTAAATATTTTTATGGAGACACGTTTATGTACATCATATTTTTATGAGAACACAAGATATTTTGATTGTTATCTCTCATATTATTATCTGGAAATTTAAATTGTCCAATATTGAAGCCAATGCACACTATATATTGGTCGGCTGAATAATTATTCTAATCGTAATTTTTATATGATTCAGCCTCAACAGGTGCTCAGGAAAAATTATCTGCCCAGTACAATTCTTGGATGCTCATCAACAGCACATAAAGACCTTAAAAGGTCAATACCGAACAAAAACAACGCAGCTAGACTGCACACAACACAGCAGCAAGACTACAAACAACAATTCAATTGTCACCATCAGATTCATTTCATACATGCCCCAATCCTGGGCATAGAACTTCATACTTGACTTAATCAAGTTAAGAGTAGGATTGAAGAAGTTCGAGGCAGTGCCATCTACAGTACATCAGTGCCTAAAATTTCCAACAAATTTTGGAGTAGGAGTTGTGAAAGGTGATCAAAAAGTAGCTCGGGAATGTTATTATTCATCTGCCGAGCAAGAGGAGCTGGAGGAGTCGAGGAAAAAGACTACTACTTATCAAGTGGATGAAGGTGCAGAAATTGAAACATTGGATCCTAGAGATGAGTCGCAACTCGTGAAGGGTCAAGTGGTGGAAGCTACTGAAAATATCATTCTGGACGAGGAGCACCCTGAACGAACTACTAAAATAGGTTCGTCATTGGATACCTCATTAAAACAGGAATTGATAAATTTCCTAAGAAGTAGAAAGAAAACTTTTGCATGGAGTCATGAAGATATGCCCAGAATAGACCCGAATTTCTTATTTTACGAGCTCAACGTGAATAAGGAGATCAAACCAGTGAAGCAGAGAAGAAGAGTATTCAGTCCCGAGAAGAATCAAGCCATACAAGAGGAGGTCGAGAAGCTTGCTTTATCGAAGACGTTAAATATCCAGACTGGTTAGCAAATGTGGTGATGGTAAAAAAGAAGAATAACAAGTGGAGGATGTGTGTAGACTTCACCGACCTCAATAAAGCATGCCCAAAGGATCACTTTCCGCTGCCCCGAATTGATCAACTAGTCGATGTTACCTCGGGACACGAGCTGCTGAGCTTCATGGATGCTTATTCTGGTTACAACCAGATTAAAATGAAACCTGAAGACAGGGAGAGTACTTCTTTCATTACCCCTAGGGGAACTTATTATTATAATGTTATGCCTTTTAGTTTGAAAAATTCAGGTGCGACATATCAGCGGCTGATGAACAAGGTCTTTGCTGAACAAATCAGTTGCAATATGGAAGTCTATGTTGATGATATGCTGACAAAGAGCAAGAAAGCTGTCGATCATCTGGTTGACTTAGGCCAGACCTTTGATCAACTGGATAAATATCAAATGAAGCTGAACCCGACGAAGTGCATATTTGGAGTTCGAGAAGGCATGTTTCTCAGATACATTGTCAATCAGCGAGGCATTGAGGCAAATCCTGAAAAGATCAAAGCTCTATTAGGGTTACGATCTCCAACGACGAAGAAGGAAGTACAGAGTCTCACAGGACGAGTAGCAGCACTCAACAGATTTGTGTCACGAGCAACTGATAGATGTCTCCCATTCTTTAAGACACTCAGAAAGACTTTTGAGTGGAATGATGAATGCGAGAAGGCTTTTCAAGACTTGAAGAAATACTTGGGAGCACCTCCACTGTTGTCCAGGCCGGTGATGGGAGAAAAATTGTATTTGTACCTTGCAGTGTCCGAGAATGCAGTTAGCTCGGCGTTAATCAGAGTGGAGAATGGAATACAAAAGCCAATTTACTATACAAGTAAGGCCTTCCGAGGAGCAGAGATCAGATATCCAAGGCTGGAAAAATTGGCACTGGCGCTGATTGAGGCGAGTAGAAGAATGAGGCCATACTTCCAGGCTCATACCATAGTAGTATATACTGATATGCCGTTGAGACAAGCCCTTCATAAGCCAAAAAAATTAGGGAGATTGATGTACTGGGCAATAGAGCTCGGTGAATACGATATAGTTTATGAACCCAGATCATCATTAAAAGGGCAGGTTGTAGCAGATTTTATAGTGGAGTTCACCTATCCTGATACAGTCGAGGAGCTAAAGTTGCTCGTTGATCAACCTGTGGATGTTACAGGACCAACAAACATAAGCTCAGACCAATTCCGATTAGTAAAAGAGCGTGTGGATGTTGCAGGATGTGATGCAGAGATAGTTGTGAGGACTCCGGACGAGGAACAGGAATTTCTCGCTGATCAACCTGTGGATGTTACAGGATCAACAAACACTAGCTCAGACCAACTCCGATTGGTAAAAGGGCAAGTGGATGTTACAGGATCATTGAATTCGAGCTCAGACCAACTCCGGTTGGTAAAAGGGCAAGAAGAGATGATTGACGAAGAGCAAGAAAAATCCGAGGAGGAAAGGAAGAAGCAAATATTTCACTGAGGAACTCTGACTGATCAGAAATTCGAAGACGAGTTACCTATATGGAGGCTATATGTAGATGGCTCATCTTGTACTACAGGATGTGGCGCGGGGATAGTTTTGAACACTCCGGACGAGGTCGACATGGAATACGCCCTACATTTCCAATTCAAAGCTTCCAACAATGAGGCTGAGTATGAGGCCATGATTGTAGGACTTAGTTTGGCAAAAATTATGGAGGCGCAACAGGTTATTGTCTTCAGTGATTCTCAATTGATTGTAAATCAAATGTTGGGAGTATATGCAGTCAAAGGAGAATTAATGATCAGATATCATGCAAAGGCAAAGGAACTGGTGTCAGAATTTGCCGCTACTCAGCTGGTCAGAATACCAAGAATGGGGAATGCGAGAGCAGACGCCCTAGCTCGACTAGCATCAGCTACTCGCACCGAGCTACGACGAAAAATCCCAATTGAAGTGCTAGCTGGTCAGAGTATAGATGAATATCTGACGATGAACTTTATCACCCTTGATTTAGGACCATCTTGGATGGATCCCATCAGGGCATATATTGAAGAAGGGGAGTTACCAATTGACAAGCTCGCAGCCAAGAAATTGAAGTTTAAAGTTGCTCGGTATGTATTAACTAACGGTATTCTTTATAGACGAGGAATTATGGCAGGTTTGCAGAGATGTGTACATCCCTCCAAGGTAAAAGAATTAATCAAAGAGATCCATGAAGGGTCCCGTGGGGCACATGTAGCAGGTCGGACGCTTCTACAAAGGGTGATGATGTAGGGATACTACTGGCCGACGATGAGGGCTGATTATATAGCCTATGCAAAGAAATTTGACAAGTGCCAGCGTTTTTCCTCCATCCGAAGAACTCCACAAGCATTGTTGACACCCATAACTTCCCCTTGGACATTTGCCATGTGGGGAATTGACTTGGTTGGGCCACTGCCAACGACCCGAGGAAGGTTTAAATACCTCGTCATCGCAGTAGATTATTTTACTAAGTGGGTAGAAGCTGAGCCACTCATTGATATGACGTACGAGAAGGTGTACCAATTTATTTGGAAGAGCATCATTTATCGATATGGTCTTCCTCATGCTTTCATCACATACCATGGAACACAATTTGATAACGAGGAGTTCGCTGCCTATTGCCATCAGTCAAACATTTTGAAGATCCACTCAGCACCTGGCCATCCTCAAAGCAATGGACAAACTGAAGTGATAAACAGAACGCTGTTAAATGGCTTGAAGAAAAGATTGGATGATGCTAAAGCAAATTGGATCAACGAGCTACAATCAGTACTTTGGGCTTACCGAACTACTCCCCGAGTAGCAACAGGAGAATCACCATACATGCTGGTGTTTGGAAGTGAAGCTGTCATACCTGCCGAGTTGGGCCTCCCAACACACAGGGTACTGAATTTCAATTCCCCTGTCAGCGACTTAATGAGAAGGCTGGATTTAAACATGCTCGAGGAAGTCAGAGAAGAAGCAGCCATCAAAAATGCTGCATACCAACAACGAACAACTCTATTCTACAATAAGAGGGTGAAGAAGTACGACCTGAAAGAATGAGACTATGTGCTGAAGAAAGTAATTCAAAAGCACAATAAGCTGGAAGCAAACTGGCATGGACCATACCGAGTTACAGAAATTGTTCGACCAGGAACTTATCGAATAGCAACTCTAGAGGGGGAGGAGTTCAAGAACGCATGGAACGCAGAGCACCTGCGCAAGTATTATCAGTGATGTATATGTAATACAGTTCCATCAGTATGAATAAAATGAAGATATTCTGCCAAAGTCTCTCCCTTTTATTGAGAATTTTTCGGGGAATACTAGTGTTACACACTACTCGACAAAGCTCCAGACTGCTCAGCAAAATATTCCTAAAAATGCCAACTTCGGTTGGTTAGGAAACCAAATATTCCTAAAAATACCAACTTCGGCTGGTTAGGAAACAAAATATTCCTAAAAATGCCAACTTCGATTGGTTAGGAAACCAAATATTCCTAAAAATGCCAACCTCAGTTGGTTAGGAAACAAAATATTCCTAAAAATACCAACCTGTTTGGCTAGGAAACAAAATATTCCTAAAAATGCCAACCTCGGTTGGTTAGGAAAAAAAATATTCCTAAAAATGCCAACCTGTTTGGCTAGGAAACAAAATATTCCTAAAAATGCCAACACCTGTTTGGCTAGGAAACAAAATATTCCTAAAAATGCCAACCTGTTTGGTTAGGAAACAAAATATTCTTAAAAATGCCAACCTGTTTGGTTAGGAAACAAAATATTCCTAAAAATGCCAACTTATGTTGGTTAGGAAGTACATATATTCTCGAAAATGCCAACTTATGTTGGTCGGGAAGTAAATATATTCTCGGAAATGCCAACTTATGTTGGTCGGGAGGTAAGATTATTCCAGAAAGTGCAAAAGTTGCTAACTATGGCTGGTCGGGGATAAAAACTCACCAACTGTAGTTGGTCGACAAAGAAAATTTACCGACCTTAGTTGGTCGGAAACATTTAAGAAAAAAGTCTACCAACTATGGCTGGTCGGGAATAAAAATCCACTAACTGTAGTTGGTCGACAAGCATAATTTAACGACCTTGGTTGGTTTGAAAAATTTTAAACATTTTTTATACTCGTGACTTTATCATTAAGTGATCGAGCAATATTATTGAAACTTGAAACTTTTTAATTATTACTGAGTTGGTCGACAAACAACACAATATTGTTATCTTTTTAACAGATGTGCATAAATATAAAGTGTTTGATAATTACAAGACAAAAGCAATCAAGATTTGCAAACAAAAATGAAAGCCTTTCATTGAATTCAAAATAAATTACAACATGAAAATTACATTGATATTGAAATGCCAACTAACTATTACATCGAAAATTCCTATTTTACTGGTCTCTTCCCCTCTGCTTTTGACACAGGTTCCTCGCCAGCAGGCGGATCATTTAAAGACAGAGGAGAATTGATGAAGTTGAGATCCTTCAACATCCTGACATTCATCACAGATGGTCGATCTAAGAGATGCTCGGGACGAGATACCTCGATTTGAGAATGTAAACTGTAGTCACCAAGATACTTTGAAATTAAGCTCCGAGGAATGTCCCGAGCAGGGATCCAATCCATGTCCAAATTGTATGGTGGCACAGGCAAGTCGAGAAACCCGGGATCATGGTAGTCCCACAGATAATGACCTTATTCGATCTTCAACACACCTAAGGCATTCAGCCAGCCTTGCTTGTAGCCCTCATTGTTGGCATTCTGGATACGATCGTCCAAATGGAATAGTGCTTCGTTGTATCCAGCCATCCAGAAATCCCTGGGTTGTTTATGTAATTGATATGTTAGCCTTTCTAGCTGCTCGTGGAGATTCTTGATGAAAAGCTCCTTATTCTCCAAGACTGACTTCTGCGCGGAGAGCTATTTTTCCAGGTCCCTAATCTTCTTTGACATATCAGACAACGCCTGGTTTTTCACCATTAATTGGAAAGCCTGGTTCTGTAAGGCAGACTGAGTCCTTTGTTCCTCGACAAGAACCCGAGCTGCTCTTGCTCGTCCCCGAGAAGATGTGGAAGGGCCCGACTTCTTCAAGGTGTCCAACTCTTCCCTTAACTTGGCATTCTCAACCTCTAAGAACGAAAATCCCTCATCGGTCACTGGGATCAAGGCACTAGAAGTGGAAGCTGCAGACTTCAATTGTGACAGTTCCTTTTGCAGGTTGTTATTTTCCTTTTCTAGCAACTCAGAAATCTGTCTGCATTCTTCGACCTCACCTCTCAAGGTTCTCTCCCTTACATCATACCCAGCAAAAAGCTTCTCGTAGCCCTTGTCAGCAATGATCTGCTGATACTTCTTCTCGTACCCCTCATGCAACAAGGGAGTGGATTCTTTGTATTAAAGTTGAAGGTCTTCGAGGGTGCTTTGAAGATCCTCGATCATTTCATAATAGGAAACGTTATTAGCCACTGCTCGATCGAGTAGACACTTCATATATTGATATGCATCAACTGCCTGTTCTGAAGCTTCCTGGCCGAGGATGTCGACAACTTATGCTGCACTCAGGTCTGTGCGACCAGCTTTGAAGTATTCATTACATTGTCGCAGCAACTTTGTATCATGGGTAGATAGATGTTCCATCCTGGCCAGAAACTAGCAGAGAAAGAAGAGCAATCATCAATAAGAATAAGCAAAGTATGAATGGAAGATAGACAACAATATGCAAAAAGTTCAAGTTTTATTAGATCATAGTTCAGAGTTACATCTTCGGGGTTACATTTGATAAAGATAAAAAAAATAAAGAGAAACCCGAACAACACTACACCTTTTCCTTATCACCCAAAACCTTCTCGGGAGGTTGGGATGAAGAGGTAGGTTGCTCGGAGGGAAGGGATAGTTGCTCGGGGTGAGTAGGCAATTGCTCAGAGGAAGAAATAATTTGCTGATTTTCCTCGACAGCAGGCGGGATGGCTAGGGCATGATCTCCCATTACCATTGAAGACTCTTCGAAGGTAGCTTCGTCCTCTTCTAACTCTTCTGGAGTGGGAGGGGGACCAGGGATATGTCTCTGGAAGAGCTCGAAAAACTCTTCGACCTTCAACTCCTGAAGGGCAGCAACCCATCCATCCCTAAAGTATTTGAGACTACCATAGTCCACTTGCGACACCCTGGCAGCCAACCCCTTATTCCACCCCTTGTCCCAGCCAGAACTGAAAGACTTCTTCACAGCCATCTTACTCTTCAATTTCTTCGAAGAGAGCTTCTCGAACAGCAAGTTCTCAGCAGCCTTCAATTTATTTTATGTTTCCTCCTTCTGCCGACCTACTTCCCGAAGTTAAGCCAACTCCTCCTCGGCAGCTTTAAGTTTATCTTCAAACTCTCCAGCAGTTGTGAGCCTCTCCTCAAGCTCCCTATTTTCCATCTCCAGGGAATTTATTCTCTTCTCCAACTCCTTGGAGGCATCAACAGCCCGAGCTTTTTCTTGCTCGGTGGAGGCAAGCTTCTTCTCCCAGACAGCTTTGTCATTAGCATATTTCTGGCGAGAATCTGCCAGAGACTTGGTAGCTTCTTCCAGAGCTCCCTTCACACTGGACGAGGAGTAAGAAGCCTTAATCTCTTCATCCTTCTTCAGGATTATATTGAAGCGGCTCGTCAACTATGAACAGAAAAAGAAAGCAAGTTAGAAACAGAAATGACAAAGGAAATATGAAAAATTCAAAGTAAATAGGCTTACAGAAGCAAGATGACGAGCAGCTAGCGAGGTGACCATATCCCGAGTAAGGTTTTCTTCAGTACCTTGGACCTCGGGAATGATCCAGGACTTTACCAAGCTCATGGCAGAGCTCGGGGGAATAAAAGTGGGAACTCCAGCCCCAACAGCTGGGGGCAGAGTAATGGTGTCAGCCAAATTGATCGAGGAGCTCTTCTTCAGCCTCCTCGGGGGAACAGGTACAGATTAAACCAAGGAAGAACCTTTGGTCGATGATATCACAATCACCTCTCCAGAAGCAGCAGAGCTGCTCAAAGCCACTGCGGGCTTCTCGGCAACTTTAACAGGAGAAGCTGGAGGAGCTGCATCAGTCTTCTTTGTCCCCTCCCTTGGGACATCAATCCTACTCCTTTTTGCCTCCCCAGAATCGGAGGCAGTTTTCTCAAACAGGGTAGGAGGTCTTCTCTTCTTCATCCTTTAACATAAAGGAATATGGGATTCAGGCGATGAGCTAGTGGAAGCTGGTACTGGCTCTGATTCACTTATAACTGGTCGAGCAGTGAAAGAAGTGGTGTAGCTCTTGTACTACAACAGATACGAAGCTGATCTAATGTGCTCATCGGCAACACTTTTATGCAGACTCCAGATAAGTTTCAAATGCCTTATATTGACATCGGCATCTTTTGGGCACTTTCTCTTGCTATCAACTGCAAATAAATAAACATTGTTATCAGTGGCACATTTTATCAAACACAAAAGAAACATGATTTCAAAATAAATAAAATAAAATAAAAATAACCTATCCCATTGCCATAAGGAGGGCATCTGGGACCCTGGTAAACCTCATCTCCAGCTAATGGAGGGTGTTGCCAATTTTTTATGACAACCCCGTGTTCAAAATAATCCCTATTGGCATCAGGGAGATTGACTACTAAGGCTCTATTTAAAAATCTAGTTTTTAAATAAAAAATATTATCATTAACTGCCCATCTATAGCAGTACATGATTTATGGAATTCCTATTCGAGTTCCATGAATTTGATTTAACCTATGCACCCCATTAACTATTCTCCATGTGTTGGGGGCTATTCGCGCAGGAACAACGTCAAAGTACTGACAGAATTCCAGACACAAGGGATTTGGTGGAAAAGAAAATCCACACTCAGTAAAAAAGAGACTGGGAAACCAATATCCCTCAACCAAATGGAAGTAATTAGAAGGCTCAGAAAGCTCTTCCAAAATAACCCATGAGGGAATGGAGAAATCAGAACGAAACTTCTCAAGAGACTCAACAGGGTAAACCATGGTGAATAAAGAAATGAAGAAGAAGGAAGAAGATCTTACTGGAAAAGAATGGATCTGCTGACAATGAACGACGGAAAAGATGAACGCACAAGAGAGTAGGAAGAGACGACGTAAAACTCGAAGATAAAAATTTGAAAGGTAGAAGACGATGGGAGTGTTTGTGAAGTTTAAATACCTTGCCTTGGGAAATGGTGAAGTAATGATTACAAAAAAAAGGATGATTACGTTACCGATGGCTAAAAAGATGAAAAGTGGCGTGGGAATCAGAGCGGGCAACAGCGTCTAAAAAGATAAAAATGTAATACCCCGTACTTTTGGCTATATTTATTTTTGGGATTAATTAATTAAATTGCGTACTAATTGGAAATTAATCCAGGTTAAAAATACTAATGTGATGTGAATTTGTATTTGATTATGTACATATATGATTATATATGGACTTGGTATTTGAAAATTTGTCGTGAGATTTATATACGGCATTTTTAGAAATTTTGTTGAGACGCGTGGGACCGCCGCGTCACGGTATAATATTTTGACAATAAAAGCGAATATAAAATCTGTAATCCATATGGTCGTTTTGAGTGCGTCAACGCGTCCGGAAGGGTCGAGATAGTCAGAAAACACTAGCCGGGGGTATAGTTTGGGTTCCGGGGTATTTTTAGGCCATACCGGCAACTTAAAGGGTATTTTAGTAATTTGGTATTTTTGGGTAATTAAAAGTGACGAAAATTGAGAGTTGTAATCTGATAAGGATTGACCCAACCAACCCTTTATTAACCCCATAAGCTACGTAGGTTATCATTTAGTCTTCCAACTCTCCCAAAGCAAACCCTAGCCACCATAGCCTTTTGGAGAAGAAAGCTTGGAGAAGGAGAGAGAGAGAGGAATTCTGCAGAGATTCTTCACCAAATCAACACCAAATCCGAAATCAAACCAAGGCAAGTGATTTATTCCATTTAAATTTCAGAGAATGCTTCTTCCATGTTAGATTATTCATAAATTTTGTATGTTCTTGGAAGATAATGAAAAACCCATAAGATTGGAGTTATTAGTTTAAATTTTGGGATATAGGTTGCATGTAGAATGTTACTGGAAGATTATATTAAGAGAATTATCGACTTTTGTTATACCAAAAACGGATTTAAGATGAGGTTCATGACTGTTCTTGAGAAAAAAATCAGAAAAACTAGGTTTTTGATGAAGATTGATCCATATGTAGCCTATAGTTGTTAAAATATTGATTTATGGACGATAGTAATATTGTAGGATTGTTATATGACATTACTATAACATTATATGTGAGAATCATACGTTAGAAATTAGTTTTGGGACGTTTTCAAATCTGCAGAACGAAGCAGTCCGTAGCCATACCTGTTCGATCGATCGATCGATCGACTCCATCGATCGATCGATATTCATAGGTCGATCGATCGACCTTCCCAGAATGAGTGAAATTTTCCTTAATTTGATTTTAATGGTGGAAACCCTCAGAGAATATGTTTGGAGAACTTATGAATACCCTCACCTTTAAGGGAGACCAGTAGGCGTGATTATTATAGTGGACCTTAATTAGAATGCAATTCGAGGAATTATTCTAGATTAATGAAATTCGTTATGTGAGATAATATTTGGGTTAATAGTACAAACTTGAATAAATTGATGAAATAAGGTTTGGGGCAGAAGTAAAGACCTTAGGTATAAAGATATCATATGTGAGAATTATGGGAACTTAGTAGTCTATTCGAGATAGGTTTTAAGTATAAGGAATTACGACGTGTGACGTGTCGACTATTTTAAATTATATATTATCGGATTTCTTGAAATATATAAGTTTGGGATAATGGTATGATGATGTAGAAAATACCTTATTAATATGGTAATATCTAAGATGGGTGAATGCTTAGTATATAGTTTATGTGTATAACATACCTACCATACTTGCTATCACGGGGGAGGTTTGCGTTCGCTTAGGACCCTCTAATCCTTGTGTGCCTACGGGGGGGATATAGACTGGTACCTTGATGAACATAGGTCATTGAAAGACTTATTGTGATATTAATAAGTCCGCTGATCATGGGAGTGTAGGTATGTGCGTGACCCATGTGATGGTGACTGTGTTCGCCTCCATTATTTGTGATGTTGTTATCTGAGAACTATTCCTGAGAGATTCGGAATATGTGATCCTTATGTACGTGATGTACCGGGATGGATAGCAGAGTATGTGTGCACCGCAGCTTAGTTCTCGGGGTGCTTATAGTGTATATTTATGATGTGAATAATATACATTTAATTTAATGGGAACTTTCATGTTAATGTTGTAAAAATATTACGGTATTGTTTCGAGATATATAATGAGTTAACTGATAGTTATATCAATGGCATTTTTAGTAATTGAGTTTACGTTAAACCTCTATTTAATTACGAGCGTTGTTATGATAAATGGAACCGAGTAATATGGGTAGAACCTTTGGCAGTTCAGCTAGTTATGTTGTCAGTTAGCTAGTAGTATGGGTCGTTATAGATGGGTACTTACGTTAGGAGTGCACAGTTAGTCGAGAGGTGAGAATTTAATGTGAGTGCACGTCCTAACATGTACTTTGCATTTAATGTTTTAAATGTTTTTAAAGCACTTGCAGGTTTTTAAAATGATTTCCACTTTCGGGCTCTGACCCATTTGCTTTCAAATATATTTTCTTGTAAAACCATTTTAGGTGCCCAGCCACAAGGACACCAAGCATAGGATTCTCATTCAGAAGACGAGTTGTAGCTGTTTGTGGAAGCTACAGGGACTTGCTTTTAGACGCCTCTCTCATTTGGATTCCAGTCTCAGCATCTATCAGTTGTAGGGCATGTTGCCCAATGCTATTAGACATTTTTTTTTCATTTCAGTTTTCAGACTCTAGCATGTATTGCTCAGTATTCAGTTTTAGTTATTTATTTCAGTTTACTTATCAGTTGTGGGATTTGTATTGAGGAGTTTTTCCTCCAGAGTTTATTTACATTTTGTGATGGTTATTTGTTTTACTTCAGTATGGTGAATGGTGTTATTTAGTTCATTACTCTTGTTGCATGTTAATCAGATTTAATAAAATTTGGCACTTACTTTTTAAATACTAGGTGGTTAGTAATAATAAAATGTTTTCGACAGTGATGCTATTAACTGAGCCAACTTGGCATTTTGAATTAATTTTATAAAGGAGTAGCTACCCGGTGTTTAATTAGTCGGGGTGTCACAGGTGGTATCAGAGCATCAGGTTCTAGTGTCCTTTAGGATCTGTACGGCTATTATGTTTCCGCTACGTTCCTTTGATATAGAGCCCTATATTTTAGGACTGTTGTACTCTTTTTGTGTGTACGTTTCGTTCTTCAGCTATTTTAAAGTTTATCTGTAGACTTATAAACTTTGTTCTTATTTCAGATGCCTCCACGACGTGCACGACGAGTTCCCAGGGATGCAACGCCCGAACCCCAGCCCGCTCCAGTTCAGGGCATGATGAACGCCGCTGAGGTTGCTGCTATAGTAGCCCAAGCGGTAAATGCCGCGATTGCCGTGATTCAGCAGGCACCACCTCAGGCGCCGGTTGCCGCGCCAGTCCAGGTTAATGCATTCCCGTCTGCTTGGGAACGTGTACGTGACGCTTTTCAGAAAGCGCATCCGCCAGAGTTTGCCGGAAGCTCAGATGTGGTAGTCTCGAGCCAATGGAGGAAAGACATGCAGAGGCACTTGAGGATGCATGAGTGCACTAATGTTCAGAAACAGGTGCTAGCTACTTTCAAGCTAGTGGGATCTGCGCTGCAGTGGTGGGAGTCCATTACCACCGCGGAGGAGAGGGATACCCTCACCATTCAGGAGTTCTGGGTGCGATTTGACCGCAAGTATTTTCCGTCCGCAGTTCATACAGAGATGAGGAGGAAACTGATGAGTTTGAAGCAGGAGGGCAAGACAGTGGCCGAATATGAGGCCGAGTTCACTAACCTGTTGAATATCGTTCCAGACGAGATTCCAACAGAGAAGAAGAAGATAGAGAAGTTCACTGATGGGTTGAATTGGAGGATCCGTCAGCATCTGCTAGGGAACCTATCGTTGGCCACGTATTCTGATGTGGTTAACGCTGCATTGTTGCACTGCCAGGACCACCGTTTTCATATGGCCGAGGGCAAGCGGTCAGGGGAGTCTAGCCATCAGGGCTGGACTGGAGGACATGGTGCCAGCGGGGCACAGACCGGTCAGGGGCAGAGACAGACTGAGTAGGGCTCCCAGCAGGGGGATAATAAGAGGTTCCGGTCAGGGAACTACAGGCAGGGTCAGGGAGGTTTCCGTCAGGGCCATCAGGGTCCAAACGGCCAGCAGGGCCAACTGGGGCAGAATGGGCAGCAGTTTCACCAGGGCCAGCAGGGCCAAGGGAGGAACTGTAACGGCCACCAGGGCCGGGGACAGCAGGGGCAGAGGGGAGGGAACTTCCCAGGGAAGTGCTTCGTTTGTGGCAAGATTGGCCACAAGCGACAGGATTGTCCTGATAGGGGCAGGGCCCCACAGCAGCAGCAGCAGGGTGCTCGCCAGGAGCCACAGAGGCCTTTGTTTCCCGCCGCTCTCCCCGCACCACCGCAAATTATTCCAGCACCTCAGCAGGGGCAGCTACAGTATGGACGTGTCTACAACGTCAACCAGGCTGCAGTTCCACAGCCACCGCCCGCGATTGAGAGTACGTTTCCTATCCATGGCACTATGGGTCGGGTATTGTTTGATACGGGTGCTACACATTGTTTTATTGCTACACACTTCGTGAAAGCTTTAGGATTGTTAGCTACAGCAGAGAGCACAGTGACGTGTGTCGACTCACCATTAGGGAGTGGGTCACTTATTTTCTTTATATGCCGGGGAGTGGGAGTAGAGGTTGGTGGTTTGGTATTACCTGCGGACATGTTAGTATTAGACATGCATGTTCACGATGTGATCATCGGTATGGATTGGCTCGTAGCATATAGGGCCATGATTGATTGTTTCAGCGGGAGCATTGTTTTTGCCATTCCGGGGCAAGAGATGTTTGTAGTGGCGATGCCTCGCCCAGAGGGAGGATCGACCGCTCATCTGTATTACATTGAGGAGGATACCTCTAAGGAGGTTGTGAGTCCTTTGGATTCGATCCCGGTTGTCAGGGAGTATTCAGATGTGTTTCAGGAGATACCAGGCCTACCACCCAGTCGAGAGATTGACTTCGTTATAGATTTGCTACCAGGTATGAGACCTATAGCACGTACACCGTACCGTATGGCTCCAGCTGAGATGCGAGAGCTACGGGATCAGATTGAACAATTGTTGGGTCAGGGGTTTATACGGAGGAGTACTTCACCGTGGGGTGCCCCTGTGTTGTTCGTGAAGAAGAGGGACGGTTCACTGAGATTGTGTGTGGACTACCGAGAGTTGAATAAGGTCACGATACGGAATAAGTATCCGTTGCCTTGAATCGATAACTTATTCGACCAGTTGAGAGGAGCTTCTTTCTTTTCGAAGATTGACTTGAGGTCAGGATACCATCAGTTGCGTATCAGGGAGGAGGATGTCTCGAAGACTGCGTTCTTGTCGAGATATGGTTCTTATGAGTTTCGGGTTATGCCCTTCGGCTTGACCAATGCTCCAGCTGTGTTTATGGACTTGATGAACAGAGTGTTCAGAGATTTCCTAGACCAGTTTGTTATTGTCTTCATTGATGACATTCTGGTTTACTCTCAGACAGAGGAGGAGCACGCCGAGCATTTGAGGCAGGTTTTGCAGACACTTCGTCAGAACGAGCTGTATGCAAAATATGAGAAGTGCGGGTTTTGGCTGAAGGAGGTCCAGTTCTTGGGTCACATTATTTCCGACCAGGGAATATCTGTCGATCCGGGGAAGGTGTCAGCGGTGAGGGAGTGGGGACAGCCCACTACACCAACGGAGATTCGTAGTTTCTTGGGACTAGCAGGATACTACATGAGGTTTATTCGGGGTTTCTCGGAGATAGAAGGTCCTTTGACACATCTTACTCGTAAGGGTGTGCCATATATCTGGAGTGATGCCTGTCAGTTGGCATTCGATGAGTTGAAGGACAAATTGACCTCAGCACCTGTGTTAGCATTGCCGAGACCGGGAGTTGAGTATTTGGTTTACACCGATGCGTCCTTGCAAGGACTGGGAGGTGTATTGCAGCAGGAGAGACAGGCCATAGCTTATGCTTCCCGTAAGCTTAAGCCTCATGAGAAGAATTACCCCACGCATGATTTGGAGTTGGCGGCAGTAGTATTTGCCTTACGGATTTGGAGGCACTATCTTTTGGGGGAGAAGTTTCAGCTGTTCACAGACCACAAGTCCCTACAGTATCTGTTCACGCAGAAAGAGTTGAATATGCGGCAGCGTAGGTGGCTTGAGTTTGTGAAGGACTACCAGTTCGACATCCAGTACCACCCGGGTAAGGCTAACGTGGTAGCAGACGCGTTGAGCCGTAGGCCAGCAGATGAGGTGGCAGAGGTGTGGAAGGCCAAGTGGAAGGAATTGGGACACCAGGATGCAGTGGCCCGATCTTTCATGTCGGTGATGACGGTTACACCGCAAATTGTCACGAAGGTAGTACGGGCACAAGCTAATGACTCGTTCTGTGAGGAGTAGATAGTCCGATTACTAGTAGAGGGAGCCGAGTCCTATACCGTCAGCTCAGACGGGGGATTACGCTTCAATGGGCGATTGGTAGTTCCGGAAGGAGAGGAATTGCGACACGATGTGATGGCAGAGTCGCACGGCTCACGGTTCGCGGTACATCCCGGAGGGGACAAAATGTACCAGGACATGAGGCGCCAGTATTAGTGGAGTGGTATGAAGAGGGATATCGCTGAGTTTGTCTCGAAATGCGCCACTTGTCAGCTTGTAAAAGTGGATCATCAGAGACCAGCAGGATTGCTACAGCTGTTGGAGGTCCCGGTGTGGATGTGGGAGAGCATATCCATGGACTTTATCACGGGGTTGCCTACGTCGCAGAGGGGTCACGACTCCGTTTGGGTGATTGTGGACAGGTTGTCCAAGGTCGCTCACTTTTTACCTGTAAGGACTGACTACACTGCGGGACAGTATGCCCATCTTTTCATTTCAGACATTGTGAGACTTCACGGTGTGCCCCTGAATATCGTGTCTGACAGAGACAAGATATTTGTTTCGAGGTTTTGGGAGAGTTTCCAGGAGGTCATGGGCACGGAATTGCATTTGAGTACGGCTTATCATCCGCATACCGATGGGCAAACAGAGCGCACCAATCAGATGTTGGAGGACATGCTACGCATGTGTATTATTGACTTTGGGGGTGGATGGGAGCAGTACCTTCCACTAGTGGAGTTTGCTTACAACAACTCCTATCAGTTCACGATTGGCATGGCTCCGTTTGAGGCATTGTACGGTAGACCTTGTCGTTCCCCAGCATGTTGGTTGGAGGTGGGGGACAACAAACTACTCGGACCGGAAGTGATTCAGGACACTTCGGCAAGGATTGAGCTGATTCGGAGTCGCATTCGGGTAGCTCAAGACAGGCAGAAGAGTTATGCTGATGCAAAGAGGTTTTTCAGGGAGTTCCAAGTGGGGGACCAGGTTCTGCTCAGGGTATCTCCGATGAAGGGGATTATGCATTTCAGGAAGAAGGGGAAGTTGGCACCGAGATATGTGGGGCCGTTTCCTATTATTGAGCGGATCGGACCGGTTGCATATAGACTTGGGTTGCCGGAACATTTGCATCGGATTCACGACGTGTTCCATATTTCCTCGCTGAGGAAATACCTTAGAGATGATTTGGCTCATTCTCACATTGCTGTGGAGGACATTGATCTCCAGCCGGATAGCTCCTACGAGGAGGGGCCAATTACTATTTTGGACCGAAGCGAGAGGAAACTGCGGTCAAAGATAGTCCCGTTAGTGCGTGTTCAGTGGCGACATCACAATGTCGAAGAGTCCACATGGGAGCGCGAGGATGAGATGCGCGAGCGTTATCCAGAACTGTTTTTAGCAGGTACTTTCTAGTTTTGAATTTCGGGACGAAATTCTGTTATTAGGGGGGGAGTATGTAATACCCCGTACTTTTGGCTATATTTATTTTTGGGATTAATTAATTAAATTGCGTACTAATTGGAAATTAATCCAGGTTAAAAATACTAATGTGATGCGAATTGGTATTTGATTATGTACATATATGATTATATATGGACTTGGTATTTGAAAATTTGTCGTGAGATTTATATACGGCATTTTTAGAAATTTTGTTGAGACGCGTGGACCGCCGCGTCAAGGTATAATATTTTGACAATAAAAGCGAATATAAAATCTGTAATCCGTATGGTCGTTTTGAGTGCGTCAACGCGTCCGGAAGGGTCGAGATAGTCAGAAAACACTAGCCGGGGGTATAGTTTGGGTTCCGGGGTATTTTTAGGCCATACCGGCAACTTAAAGGGTATTTTAGTAATTTGGTATTTTTGGGTAATTAAAAGTGACGAAAATTGAGAGTTGTAATCTGATAAGGATTGACCCAACCAACCCTTTATTAACCCCATAAGCTACGTAGGTTATCATTTAGTCTTCCAACTCTCCCAAAGCAAACCCTAGCCACCATAGCCTTTTGGAGAAGAAAGCTTGGAGAAGGAGAGAGAGAGAGGAATTCTGCAGAGATTCTTCACCAAATCAACACCAAATCCGAAATCAAACCAAGGCAAGTGATTTATTCCATTTAAATTTCAGAGAATGCTTCTTCCATGTTAGATTATTCATAAATTTTGTATGTTCTTGGAAGATAATGAAAAACCCATAAGATTGGAGTTATTAGTTTAAATTTTGGGATATAGGTTGCATGTAGAATGTTACTGGAAGATTATATTAAGAGAATTATCGACTTTTGTTATACCAAAAACGGATTTAAGATGAGGTTCATGACTGTTCTTGAGAAAAAAATCAGAAAAACTAGGTTTTTGATGAAGATTGATCCATATGTAGCCTATAGTTGTTAAAATATTGATTTATGGACGATAGTAATATTGTAGGATTGTTATATGACATTACTATAACATTATATGTGAGAATCATACGTTAGAAATTAGTTTTGGGACGTTTTCAAATCTGCAGAACGAAGCAGTCCGTAGCCATACCTGTTCGATCGATCGATCGATCGACTCCATCGATCGATCGATATTCATAGGTCGATCGATCGACCTTCCCAGAATGAGTGAAATTTTCCTTAATTTGATTTTAATGGTGGAAACCCTCAGAGAATATGTTTGGAGAACTTATGAATACCCTCACCTTTAAGGGAGACCAGTAGGCGTGATTATTATAGTGGACCTTAATTAGAATGCAATTCGAGGAATTATTCTAGATTAATGAAATTCGTTATGTGAGATAATATTTGGGTTAATAGTACAAACTTGAATAAATTGATGAAATAAGGTTTGGGGCAGAAGTAAAGACCTTAGGTATAAAGATATCATATGTGAGAATTATGGGAACTTAGTAGTCTATTCGAGATAGGTTTTAAGTATAAGGAATTACGACGTGTGATGTGTCGACTATTTTAAATTATATATTATCGGATTTCTTGAAATATATAAGTTTGGGATAATGGTATGATGATGTAGAAAATACCTTATTAATATGGTAATATCTAAGATGGGTGAATGCTTAGTATATAGTTTATGTGTATAACATACCTACCATACTTGCTATCACGGGGGAGGTTTGCGTTCGCTTAGGACCCTCTAATCCTTGTGTGCCTACGGGGGGGATATAGACTGGTACCTTGATGAACATAGGTCATTGAAAGACTTATTGTGATATTAATAAGTCCGCTGATCATGGGAGTGTAGGTATGTGCGTGACCCATGTGATGGTGACTGTGTTCGCCTCCATTATTTGTGATGTTGTTATCTGAGAACTATTCCTGAGAGATTCGGAATATGTGATCCTTATGTACGTGATGTACCGGGATGGATAGCAGAGTATGTGTGCACCGCAGCTTAGTTCTCGGGGTGCTTATAGTGTATATTTATGATGTGAATAATATACATTTAATTTAATGGGAACTTTCATGTTAATGTTGTAAAAATATTACGGTATTGTTTCGAGATATATAATGAGTTAACTGATAGTTATATCAATGGCATTTTTAGTAATTGAGTTTACGTTAAACCTCTATTTAATTACGAGCGTTGTTATGATAAATGGAACCGAGTAATATGGGTAGAACCTTTGGCAGTTCAGCTAGTTATGTTGTCAGTTAGCTAGTAGTATGGGTCGTTATAGATGGGTACTTACGTTAGGAGTGCACAGTTAGTCGAGAGGTGAGAATTTAATGTGAGTGCACGTCCTAACATGTACTTTGCATTTAATGTTTTAAATGTTTTTAAAGCACTTGCAGGTTTTTAAAATGATTTCCACTTTCGGGCTCTGACCCATTTGCTTTCAAATATATTTTCTTGTAAAACCATTTTAGGTGCCCAGCCACAAGGACACCAAGCATAGGATTCTCATTCAGAAGACGAGTTGTAGCTGTTTGTGGAAGCTACAGGGACTTGCTTTTAGACGCCTCTCTCATTTGGATTCCAGTCTCAGCATCTATTAGTTGTAGGGCATGTTGCCCAATGCTATTAGACATTTTTTTTTCATTTCAGTTTTCAGACTCTAGCATGTATTGCTCAGTATTCAGTTTTAGTTATTTATTTCAGTTTACTTATCAGTTGTGGGATTTGTATTGAGGAGTTTTTCCTCCAGAGTTTATTTACATTTTGTGATGGTTATTTGTTTTACTTCAGTATGGTGAATGGTGTTATTTAGTTCATTACTCTTGTTGCATGTTAATCAGATTTAATAAAATTTGGCACTTACTTTTTAAATACTAGGTGGTTAGTAATAATAAAATGTTTTCGACAGTGATGCTATTAACTGAGCCAACTTGGCATTTTGAATTAATTTTATAAAGGAGTAGCTACCCGGTGTTTAATTAGTCGGGGTGTCACAAAAAAGTGACACGGGAATCGAAGCACGCAGAAAAGTCCAAAAAAGTATGATTCTACGAATTGGGAAGGAGAAATAAATACAAGGGAAATGCTCCTAAAAATCAGGAAGACTATTTAAAGCTACCATATTCCGAGAAAGAATGTTCCATACTCCTCAAATTTTGAACTATGAAACATTGGGGGATTCTGTTGATACCAAATTTAATCTGCTGACATGGACCAATCATATGAAGACACGTGTCTATCTACATGGCAACAACAAACACTTACGAGGAACCCACACGCTCCGAGGAACAAGACTACAACGAGGAAGACTAGTTCCCCGAGGAACTCACAAGCTTCGAGGAACAATGCCTCTCCGAGGAACTCTTGAGTAACGAGAATATTAGGCGGTCCGAGCTGCACCTCGAAGCAAGATACCAACAGTTTAACTGCTCATTAAATGCTTATCATTCAGACGCACACGCAAAAAGGGCATTAAATGTATTACCCTTTCATATGTATATCATTTAATGTATTACCCTTTCACATTACAGCCTCAGGGCTATAAATACATTGTACAATCCTCATTGTAAGGGGACCCCAGACAGGAATTTCTTGAGATAACTTGTAATCGGGAATTCCCATACAAACAGCAATACCAAAACAGTGGACGTAGGCCATTCTTATAAGGCTGAACCACTTTAAAAACTCTTTGTCTTATTTATTTAGCTGTGATTGAATAATTAGAGTGATCTAATTTTTTACATCAACCGTGCCTAACACCTTTCCATTCTGTAACTTAGTCCTCAGACCTTTTTACTACTTTATTTCGCAAGCATCAATATTGTCCTTTACATAGTTCTCTCGAGGTGGAAATATTTCTTTTGCTTGTTTTGTGGAAAATAGGCTCGCGACTTTATCTCTACAATTACCCCACATTGACGATAGCCGAGCGGCCCTACAAAGGGTGTAAACTCTTCAGGCACGCTGAAGGAAATTTGGAAAGGGAGGCCTCGGGATAGCCACAGATGATATTCTAGTAGATCAACAGAGAAAGGCATGGGGAGGTAAAAAGAGTGTGAGTAGAGATGGCATCTCTACCATGAGTAAAGGATTCCAAAGTCAATCGATTAATTTTAGGAACAATATTTTTTTCTTAAACTCAAAAACCATATTCTCATTAACCACACACGATGGTAAAAGGAGAATATACTATGCAAATGTCCAATGGTATATAAGAATTATGTACCCTCTAGATAACTATCTAGGTATTTTAAATCAACTGTGATATGAATGGTGGAAAAATAATCATGGGATGATAACCTAAAGGATCATCCTCCTAAAAGGGATGTGTCGAGTTACGTTGACATATAGAACCGAGACCACTAATTTTGGAAGTCGCCTTGACCACTACATCAAATTCTAATTGAAACTATGGATCTTTTATCCTGCTGTGGTGTTATGGGCCCCGGATGTGTCTCTGAGGGAAGAGCGGGATGTGCCACGTTCCAGGGGCATGCTTCGTTCGATTTGTTGTGATCCCTATGGGGATGCGAGAATGCTTGTCTTTAGGTATGCCATTTCTCTATGAGGTCCAGTTATGGGTTCAGTGATTGTTGATTTGCCCCTAGAACTTTTTCAACACCATATCCAATTTTTTTGCATACCCCTGTTTTCCCAACGCCTAAGTATTCTCCATGCGAGGGGTTTATGGTTGTTCAGAGTCAGAAGTTTAATTTATATAAAAACAAACAAAAAGGTCTAGGCTATCCCTTTCGGGCTAACCCCAAGGTAGTTTTAGGTCTGCGATTGATCTAAAGATTCTTGTTGTGGGGTTTGGAAATCGTGTTACTAGTGGGGAAACTATTAGGCACCCTAATTGTTCTTCATTCTTCCTTATTTATTTTCTTATTATTGGTTTTTAAAGTATGTGATTACTTTGTTGTTTATTTTAGAACATGCTACGAAACTTTAGTATGAGAATCCCTTAAAACATAGAAAAATGCTTATGTATGAAAATGGTATTAGTGAGAGGTGTAAGAAATTCACTTAAATCGGTGTGGGAACACAAGAGTACGTATGTTTAAATGTGTACCCGGATAACAAATGGTCATTAGTATTATGTAAATGGGTGCGAAGGAGCTCAATTTGTTTAAAATGCAGCCATTAATAGTATGTGCATCTACATGCACAAGAAGTTGTAGCTTGCGATAGATTAATAACTTATCCATGATGTGACAGGGGGTTAAATGATGATATGAGAGATGGGTTCATCTCCATTGTGACAACACATTGAGTGATATATTGTCCGGGCTAATTGATAAGCACCCAAAAGTGTCTATTTTATACACCGAATAGAAGTATTTTAGCCTCTCATTTTTAATAAAATTTGCCTTATATTCGTAATTATCTATATTGCAGGTCAGTCGTCAGTCGCGGCATCAAATAGTACTAAATCGACATCATTGCGACACAGTAGCGGTTAAAAGCGATCAACGAAGGAAATCAAAGAACTGTGGAGACAGAGTCCTTAATTGAGCGTTTCCATATCAGTTCTAATACCCTAACCCAGTTATTTACCAACTACCCTAAGCCTAAACCGAACCTACGCCACCACTCGAGCCTCGTGTGTGTTTAGTTCGTATTTTTATTATTTTTAGATTTTTATTTGAGTCATATATAATTTTTAGGATTTATTTATATTTTTTAGGATTTTTATATTTATTTGTGTGCGTATAGTTGTATATATTAGGGTCCGTTAATTTGCATCGAGTACTTTTATATTATTTATTTAAAAATAATCGGTATATATATTTTATTGGGTTTCGATTTATTTATTTTATTTGTTTTTAATTTTATTTTTTTTAGTTTAGTTTGATTTTATTATTATTTTTTATTTTGAGTATTTTAGTAATTATAGGTTAGGGATTTAAATTTTTAGTTTTAGAAAATTTTATTTACTCTTAAATTTTATTTTATTTTGCTTTTAATAGGTTGTAAATCTTTTATTAACTTTTATTTTGTTTTGTTTTTTTACATCTTACATACACACTAACTATTATACACCTCAACACACACAACTCCACCCCCATCATCTTCCTCTCACCTCATTCTCTCTCTCCTCTCAGCAACCCATGCAGCCTGGTGATACCATTACCTGGTGATACCATTACCTCTAAAATTGAACCAAAAACTCGATTCTCAACACAGAACCGAGTTCGGCCAAACTAAAAAGAAATGAACTCATACCACCTTCATCATCGGACCTCTTTTAGCCCAAGTTAAACTCCCAGTAATTCCAAATCTGCAGTTCAAAACAAATCTGGCGACTTTATAAGAACCTGGACCAGGAACCAACCCCATGTCCACTTATGAACCCATACCTGCCAAAAACCATTTCGAAAATCCACCTAACCCACTACCCGGAACCATCTCAAGCCAAAAAAATCTCTCCTAATTAAAATCAGAGCCAAACAAACTCACGTGCATAGGTTACAGAATCTTTTGAGGCTTGGCCAAAATAGAGTCCCTAAAATATCTCTTCTCAACAAAAGCAACTTCATAGGTATATTTTAAAGTGGAGGGGAAGTTCAATTAAAAGGGGACTCTCGTATAAGACTCACTCGGAGAGGAGACATAAGAAAAAAAAAAGATTGTAGAGAGAGTCCACTAGCATAGAAAAAATTCAGAAATAGAAAAAAAATAGTTAGGTCTAGAATAATTTCTAGGTTTAGTGTTTATCCTTATTTTTAAAATCAAGTTAACTTGAGTGGGAAGACAGTGGACACAATTCAAGGAATCAATTCGAAAGGATACTTTTGCATATTGTATTCCTTACTCTTCTATTCAAATTCTTGTTCCATGTTTGTGATTGAGATTGATTATTTAATTATGCTTGGCTAAACACCCCATTCAATAGGTGGGATGAAATGCGTAGGATGTTAGTTTAATTAAATAATTTGTTTCATTGCTATGTTTTTAGGCTAATTGATTTGGAATAGTCACTAGTTAATTTATATAACTAGAGTTAGTAAATTAATTTTAAAAGTTAATATTTGATTTTGGGATTCAAACTAGAGATAGGTCTTTTTCCTAAAATTCATATATTACTTATGTGTGCCATTCGAAGATTCATATCAATTTAATAAATTAATCTTAGTGGATATTTTGTTAAAAAGAGTGAATCTTAATTTTTTTATAGTGACATTTCCAGATTTAATTGCTAAAAATGATAGTGTTGAGTTTATGATTGTAACGAGAGTTAAATTTTGAATTCAATATCATCTTGAAATATTTCAATTTAATAAATTAAGAAATTAAATGGAACTGATCACGCGATATAATCCCACCTCTTGTATCTTCTCATGATTCTAAACTCGGTTACATTTTCAATTTTAGTAGTTTTTTAATTGCATGTGATGTTTTCAGTAGTTGATTCATTCTCCATTGAATTTGTTTTTAAACATAAAAAAAAAGACTTTAATAACAAAATTGAAATTGTAAAGAATCATGTTAATTATATCTTCACTTGAAAGTTGGATTGATACCCGCGCTTACCATAATACCAGTATTTAACAAGTTTTATAGGTAATTCAAGGGAACTTTGAGACTCGGCATTTGGAGACAATGATTAACGCATCTAGGAAAAGTTACCAAATGACAAGTGGTCACTTATGCTCATGAGAAGGACTCAGTATTGGACCTAAGTACTCGAGTAGCCATGAGATCAAAGCCTATATAGTTTGGTCATTACGGTGAGATGTATGAAAGCATTCCAATGTGATGTGTGTGTGAAAAAGTGAGTACTTAGCTTAAGAGGTGGAGAATATATCTGTAAGATAAAGGGTAGCTTTGGGGGAGGTACAAAATGGGAGTAAACCCAAGGATCATCGATATTGACATATCATGTTATGATAGTTGGTCGATCACTAGACATAAGGTGTTGTTGAACCTTGAGACTAGTTTGGGGGTGTATAAAGGTAGAAGGTATAGTTTGGATTAGAGTGGACCAAAATCCACCAACAAAGATCTAGATCTATGTATTCTTATCGACATAACTCAAATCTCATAGGCTTCATACGCATGGCGCTTATCCGAAGTGATAGGGATGATCAATTCGTTTGAGAAATGGGTTTTTTGACTAGATATGGAATCATTCCCAATAGATAATTTTCCAAGAGACATATTATAAGGCATGGTTTTACTAGTTTGTTTCGATACTGCATTTACAATCCCAAAAAGAGTTGGGATCAAAGACAATGTAGTTCTAACAAACGAGAAAATTTTACGAGTATAGGCGATGGGATATTGGGTATACAATATACATGGTTACATTATTATGGAACCTAGTCCTTAATATATCATTTTTTATGAGATGGAATTCCATATTTATACTTTAAAAATACATTAATCAAAAGCAGATATTTGATAAGTATTCCCCAAGAACACATATTCAAGGGTACCATCGTTAAGGTGGGCTTTGTTCGCTCGGAGAAGTGGTGAGATCATTATAATTTTAGACTTTGGATTTAGCAAAGTTTGAGAGTAACTTGATTGACTAACACTCTCCTTAGAACAGTATTAAAAATTATGTTATCATGTTATATTTAATTGTAAATTTGATTAGAATTTATTTGACATATGAGTATGTAATTTCATCTCAACACATAAAACTACATGGTTAAAAAATAGACTGTAAAATATGAACGTCATAAACATCATATTTGACACCCTAATGGGGGCAAGTCTAAGTGATTTAAACAGATATGGGAAATTTACAACATATGATATATTTTAAGTCACTTAGACCTGCCCCCATTAGGGTGCCGAATTAGTACAAATTTGTACATAGTTTATTTACCCTTGTACTATATGCCTAAATTTTACAAGTGAGAGGCATTGAAGCCCCAATAATGGATCGGGGCGTCCACATGGACCATTACAATAAAACATAACCCTAAAAGAAGGACGTAAAGGTACTATCAAGGAAAAAGATCAAAACCATTGGGAACCCATCCTACGCATGCAATGTTGATTGATTATTATTATACCATAAATATGCGACACATTGTGGTCCAATTAGAATAGGACATGTGGACCCACTCACTACAACAGAAGAGGTCGTCTCAGTTATAAATTCCATAGATCTTCATTTATAAATTCGGCCAGACTATAGCAGTATATTTAATGATGTTAGTTCATAAGCTAACTAACATTGTTTATCACTCAGTTAAAACTATCATGTATGGTATGACTGGATGATGCTAGCACTAGTTACAAAACATGACCATGTGGAAATATGCAAATATCCTCCCCCATGTGCACGTAACTAACTTATGAATATCCACTCACGTTTATGTAAAGTGTGTACCTGCCTGGGTTATAAAGGCATGGCACGTACCCTATCTATTCTCTATCTACCAATAGAGTATAAATAGCACACCACAACCTCATGGGTGGGGATCCGATATATCTTTTCCTACAGTAATGTAGATAATTTCTAGAGAGAACTTGATAGCTTGTAAGTGTTCATCAATGGCGATTGCCTGCATAGTGGACATGGAGAATTTCTGGCCAAACCACTTGCATCATGGTGCCACTTTCTCTCTTTCTCTCTCCTCTTTTACTATTTTATCTAGATTAGCATCATAATTTTTATTTTAACTTATTTCTTATCTGTTTATAACTAGTGCAACTAAGATACGATAAAATTGTACTAATTTTATACGATAACATAATGGCATAGTCTGTGGGAATATACTAGTCGTTTGTCGTTTTCTACCATCGTTCTTTGTTAAAACTACAGGATACCCAGTTTTCATTAACTCATGGGTTGCATTACAATTCTATTGGGTTTCACAAGATTGCAGTTCTTTGATTAACAATTTCTATTTGATTCTCTTAACTTCCTTGAATTCCATTTGATCTTAGCATTTTTCTTCTTTGATTCGCATTTTCTTGTAATTTTTTTGCACTTCCATCGTTGTTATTCTAATACTTTATTTTCATATTGTGATACTCTTGTTTTGTTTAATTTTCTGTAATTATGGCGAAAAACCTAGAAAGTTGTAAAACAACAGAGGGGGTTCCATGTCACGACCTCGACCCAAAAATAGTAGGGAACGAGTGTTTTGACATGCTACTAAGGAATTCAATATTCGAAAATACATTCACTTGGCTATGTGTTGTAACAATCTCAAAAGGTAACTCGTCATCGGAGATTTTAAAACATAACTTCTTATTCTCATAAATAACTAAATTCCATTACACCTAATGCCAAAATTACTTAGAGAGAGTTTATTTTGAGGTGGAATGGTGGTAAGGGTATAAGGGTCATTTTACACATGAATGGTACTTTGGTAATTTCACACTATATATTTCTAATATTTCTTTGAGGTCCTTGAAAATATTTTATTTACAAAAATGTCATTTTACTTGTCGTATCGATTTTTACTTGTCACGATTTCCACATAGTCTATGACGTGTTGTTTTAAAGATGTAGCGGCCAAGCTACAAAGATAAATCATGTCGTGTTTATTGGTGCACATTTTAGGTCTTTATATAATATTACATTTCTAGATACTCCCCGGCATGAACGCATAATGTTTTTAAGACTCAAAAAAATGTTTTAAGGATGTTATTTTATTAAAAATAATTTTAAAATGTTTTAACTTTATTTATTTTGAGATAAATACGTTTTAGAGTTGTATGTATCCTTCCCTTAAGTTTTGGAGGATCAAATGACACCTACAGTCATTCTAATGACATGTGGAAGTCGTTCAAACGACATGCAGTTCTTGTTCTAACGAGACTGCCATATCGTCTGAATGACAGGCCAATATTGTTCTAATGACGCGCTAACTTAAGTTTTTTATTTAAGGCTTCTTTTGCTCAAAATTTGGGGTGTGCAGAACCTAAATTACAGAACATAACCCTTTCATTTTTTTGCACTTGTTTACAAATTTTTTTCCAGTAAAAAACATCCTTTGTGTTCAAGATCAAATCTTTCACAAACCTATGCTATAGAGATCTTTGTTTAGCACCATCTGGAGTTTGTTCATCATTTTTTAACATTATTTTGTCAATTTTTGCAGTGAAAAAGTGGTGGACTCCTTGTTCTGAATCATTGGCAATTTCCAAAGTTGTCTGGTGGATAACAAGACATACATGGACTCATGTGTTGTTGACCTGGAGTAGGTGGACTCTTGTGTTGAACTGTGGAAGAATAGTTGAAGAGTAGAAGAGCGTCAAGAATTGTGGGGTATCGAGTCGTTGAGTAAGTCTATTGTTTGGAGTTTCTAATACCATATCATAGTGATTGTCTGGCTTGAGTCGTTTGAGATTTTTTCCCTTAGTGGTTTCCTCGTACATCGGCATTCGGTGTTTTTGTGAACTTGATTCATTTTACTGGTTGAATCACACTAGATGCATGTTTAGGATTAATAAGATAGAATTGGGTTAAGGAAAATTGGTTCACAAAATTGGTGCATATTAAAATTAGAAATAGTTTTTTTGGAAAAATTATTTTCACCTAAAGCACAAATAAAAATGGGACCTACAAATTGGTATCAAAGCATTATCTCCGGATTTTTACCTCTACAAATTGGTATCATATCTTTATATAGTTTTAGATGTTATTGGTGTGGAAATGTCGAGCCCCGACTTAATTTTGTTAAACTCATCCTTTTAATTAGACATAAATTGGCTTAAAACAATGCTTTAATTTAAATCTCTAAGGAAAATAGCATAAGAAATTTTTTTTTTCCCCAAAGGTATGTGTAGATGAAAACATAACTTCCTTTACTTATAACTAATAAGTACTACATAACTTTACATAACCAAGATCCTTAGTTTAATAATTACACAAAAGAAATCCTTATATTCAAACCATACTAAATACCCGTCACTCCCCCATTTTAAGGTCCTAACTTGGCAGTGAACTCCAAATTATAAGCATACCTGAAACAAAACATTACAGGAGTGTAAGCTATAAAGGCTTAGTGAATGACCACATACCACACATATAACCAATTTGAATAAACATTTTTATTTTGTTCTAATGCTATAACCCAACAGGAATTGTGAAACTCTCGCAAGCCTAGACCCGCCACAGTCCAATTAACCCACCAAGTAATTGGGGACCACCACATCCCTTTATTAGGCCCGAGTACACAAACCTTTAAGTTGGATTAACAGGACCACCACATCCCGTAGGACCCACCACAGTCCTTAACATTAGATAAAGGACTCACTAGTCCATATCATTATATAACATCGCTTAACATTTTTAATCATATGCATATGTTTCATAAATACAACATCACTCCCATAAACATTTTCACACATGTGTTTAACTACACATTTCCATATGAAATTATAAGCATTTATATTTCATAAGGAAGGTCACTCACCTTGGATTTAGTGCTAAGATTAATACCAACTACTTCCTTGGTATGGTAGTATTAGCTGCTTCCCCACCTAACAAGTCAATGTCGTTAGTATTTGAATACACCGATTAACATCAAACCCAGTAACACATCACATAATTTGGTCAATCAGAAATAACTAAGGAGTAATTAAATATGACACTTCACATATCCATAACATCAAATTAATTAGGGTTCTAACACAATTTACAGAATTAAATTACGAATTTGCTAGACAAAGTTATGCCCATTTTATTACAGCCTTTTCCAAATCATTTCTCAAGAAAAACAACAACACAACTTCAACTTCATGGAATTCTCATAATTTTTGTACAACATAACTTTTCATGATATTCCACCCAATATCAGTAAACACATTGAATAATACAAATTTAATGTTTCATAATTTCTAGGGCTCATTTTCTATGTCGAGCAAAACGTCAAACACTTGGTATGCATTCTTGCTCCTTTATGGCAGATTTTAAACCACGATTTCAAACTATCACCAAGGGTTCATTACTTGGTATTTTTACACAATTTTCGGATATGTTATACATGTATGAGTTTATTTTACTCTCCAACTTGAATCACTGAATTCCAATAAGTATTCCATGATTTATGCCATTTTTAGTATAACTAGGTCAAAATACAACATTAATGCATAACTTAACATTTTTAAGCATACCTAACCTTGACCTTGAGTATAATTCATGGAAATATATAATAAACATGTTTTAGCAGAAATATACATCATAATCATGAATTTTCTAAATCAAAATGCTTTACAAAAAGATGATGTAAATTTAGGACTTTAAAGTATGCATTTACGATCCTAGCTTCAGTTTTAACTTATGTTCTTAACCCATCCTTGTTCCAACACAATTCAGCAATATGGGTAACATTAAAATATATAACCAAATCAAAAATAAAAACATGATAAGTATAGAACTCATCCATGTGACCAACTTTAATAAAGATGTAATTACCTTACGAGGATTCCTTGATTTATGGAAAATTTCCAAAGATTTATTCCTTAACTTTCTTCTCTTTCTCTCTCTTTAGGCAAAACCCTTGTTCATGGCTGCATTTGCTGAACAAAGGGGATGTTTTATTAAGTTTAAGTCGGCCAAACTATCACCCACCCTCTAACCAATCAAAAAATAGCACATGGTGTGCTAATAAGACAATTGTCACTTAAGGAATGGACATATTTGCCCTTGTTTCGTACTTTCGCTATAACTTCTTGTACGAGCCTCCGTTTAACCCACCGTTTGTTGTGTTATAATATTGATTCATATATCTACAACTTTCATAATTTATGTTTTCCCAAAATCATAAACTAATACGCCTAATTCGGGCTTCGAACATGAAAGTAGCAATTGACCGAAAATCTCAAAACTTTCACATTTGGCGACCAAACATTGCCAATTTCGTATCAACAACCTTATTTAATTTTATAAACATAATCATGCATTAAAAACATAATTTATGATGCATTAATCGCATAACTAATCATATGTTCTAAACATGGTATCCCGATTATAAGCTCAATTAACACCTAATGTAAACAACACATTTATCACAGGAGCATGCATCCCCTAAACATGATAATTAACATGCTTAACACACATAACCAATATATAACTTATAACTCCTAAGTTATAATTAATCATGTAATTAACCTTCCTAATCATGTTTTAGGGCCTTACAATTCTACCCCTCTTATAAAAATTTCGTCCTCGAAATTTAACGCATAAGAAACTTACCAAATAGATGAGGATATTGCTTCTTCATGTTATCCTCCCCTTCCCAGGTGGCATACTCCGCATTCTGACTTCTCCACATCACCTTAACTAGTGAAATGGTTTTACTACGTAACACTTGCTCCTTTCGATCTATAATAGCAATTGGTTCCTCCACGTAGGTTAGGTCCTCTTGAAGCTCTATCGATTGTGAAGTAAATACATGTGAAGGATCAGACACATACTTACGTAACATTGATATATGAAAAACATCGTGTATCCGGGAAAATTCTGGTGGTAACGCCAATTTATAAGCTACAGCTCCAACCCGTTTCATTATCTCATAAAGGCCAATGTACCTGGGACTTAACTTTCCCTTCTTCCCGAATCTCATAACCCCTCTCCAAGGAGAAACACGTAGGAATACTCGATCACCTTCCTCAAATTTCAATTCTTTCCTTCGGTTGTCTGCATAACTTTTCTGTCTGCTTTGCGCCACCTTCAAGTGATTATGGATAAGATTTATCTTTTCAGTAGTCTGCTGTACAATTTCTGGCCCAAGTAGTTTTCGTTCTCCTACTTCAGTCCAACACACTGGAGTTCTGCATTTTCTCCCATACAAAGTTTCATAAGGAGCCATCTCAATACTCGAATGATAGCTATTATTATAAGCAAACTCTATTAGTGGCAAGTGTTCATCCCAACTACCTTTGAACTCCAATACACAAATTCGTAACATGTCTTCGAGTGTCTGGATCGTTCTTTCTGACTGCCCATCAGTTTGAGGATGAAAAGCTGTACTAAATTTCAATTTAGTCCCCAAAGCTTGTTGTAAACTAGGCCAAAAGTGAGAAGTAAACTTAGGATCTCGATCAGAAATAATAGAAACGGGTGCACCATGCAATCTGATAATCTCATCCACATATAATTTGGCATATCTATCCATGGAGTAAGTAGTTTTAACAGGAAGAAAATGTGCAGACTTAGTCAACCTATCAACGACAACCCAAATAGAATCAAACCCTCGTGATGATTTTGGTAAACCTATAACAAAATCTGTAGTAACATGCTCCCATTTCCACTCAGGAATAGGTAAGGGCTGTAGTAAACCACTTGGCTTCTGATGCTCCACCTTCACCTGTTGGCAAACTAGACATCTAGCAACAAAATCTGCAATGTCGTGTTTCATTCCCGACCACCAATAACATTGTTTCAAATCTCTATACAGTTTCGTGCTCCCTGGATGCATAGCATATAAAGAACAATGCGCTTCCTCTAAAATTGTTCTTCTTAAATCAGGCACATTAGGTACACACAAACGGTCTCCGTACATAACAATGTCATCATCCCGAATAGAAAATTCATTTGCTTTACCCTTTTTCATATTATCTCTAACTTTCTCCAATTCTGCATCTCCTGCCTGTGCTTGTTTTATCCAGTCTATCAACGTGGGTCTAACATTTAAATGTGCAACTATTCCGTAAGACTCATTCAAAGTTAATTCCACCCCCATTAAAACTAACTCTCTCAGCAGGTCAATTCGAATACAATAAATACAAGATACTATGCCTAGAGATTTTCTACTCAAAGCATCAGCAACAACATTAGCTTTACCCGGATGGTGATGTATCGTGCAATCATAATCTTTTATAAGTTCCATCCACCTTCTTTGCCTCAAGTTCAAGTCTTTTTGTGTAAATAAGTATTTTAAGCTTTGATGGTCAGTAAAAATTTCACAACTAACACCATATAAGTAGTGTCTCCAGATTTTTAATGCAAAAACGACTGCAGCCAACTCAAGATCATGAGTAGGGTAGTTGCGCTCATGTATCTTTAACTGTCGAGAAGAAAAAGCAATTACCTTTCCATGTTGCATTAACACACAACCGAGTCCTTGATACGAGGCATCACTATAAATAACTAAACCTTCTGTACCCGTTGGGATAGTCAATACTGGAGCTGATGTCAACTTACCCTCTAAACTTTCAAAGCTTTTATCCACAATCGCCACTCCACACAAACTTGTTCTCCTTTCTGGTAAGCTTAGTTAATGGCAATGCAATAGAAGAAAACCCCGGTATAAACCTCCTGTAATATCCCGCCAATCCCAAAAAGCTACGCACCTCTGTCACACTGGTTGGTCTTTCCCAATTCATTACTGCTTCAACCTTTTTGGGATCTACACAAATTCCATCAGCAGAAATAACATGCCCCAAAAATACTACCTTGTCTAGCCAAAATTCACATTTAGAAAATTTAGCATACAACTGCTTCTCTCGCAAGGTCTGTAAAATAATACGCAGGTGGCCTTCATGCTCATCCCTACTACGAGAATATATCAAAATATCATCGATGAAGACAATAACAAAAGAATCCACATATGGGTGAAATATACGGTTCATAAAATCCATGAATACGGCCGGTGCATTTGTTAATCCAAATGGCATGACAAGAAATTCATAATGTCCATACCTGGAACGAAAAGCAGTTTTAGAAATGTCACAAGCTCTTACTTTCAATTGATGATATCCGGATCTGAGATCAATCTTAGAAAACACTTTGGATCCTTGCAACTGATCGAACAAGTCATCAATGCGGGGTAGTGGGTATTTGTTACGGATAGTCACCTTATTCAATTGACGATAATCGATGCACAACCTCATGGTTCCATCTTTCTTTTTCACAAACAATACTGGGGCTCCCCACGGTGATACACTAGGCCTTATAAAACCACGATCTAACAAATCTTGCAACTGTATCTTTAGCTCTTTTAATTCTGCAGGGGCCATACGATATGGTGCAATAGATATTGGTTCAGTTCCTGGTACCAACTCAATCGAAAATTCCACCTCACAGTCTGGTGCTAACCCTGGGAGTTCTTCTGGGAAAACATATGCAAACTCATTAACTACTGGTATATCTGATAATTTTCCAGCCTCTTGTCGTATGTCCACCACATGGGCAAGATAACCCTCACATCCTTTCCTTAGCAGTTCATAACATTTTGTAGCAGAAATCAAACAAGTTGGAGTGACATTTCGTTCCCCAATAAATTTAAATTCAGGTTCACCCGGTAACTGAAACACTACCTCCTTTTTAAAGCAATCCAAACATACATGATATGAGGCTAACCAATCCATACCCAGTATCACATCAAAGTCACGCATATCGAGAGGTAATAAGTCAACTAGTAATTCTTTTTCACCCACTCGTACCACACACTCCCTATATACCCTCTCAATAAAAACCAACCCCCCCACTGGAGTAACAATAGCTAAACCAGAATCTAATGATGATAATGGTTTATTAAGATGCAACAGATAAAGCAAAGACACAAAAGAATGTGTAGAACCAGGATCTATCAACACATAAGCATCTTTATCACCAATAGGAAGTGTACATGTCACTACGTTAGGCATAGCTTGTGCATCTTGTTGCGTCAGTGCAAACACTCTGCCTTGGCCTTGGTTTTGAGGCACGCCTCCTCTACCTCCCCTGTGTACTTTCGGTGTAGAAATCCTATCTCCTACTGTCACACTCCCAACTGAAGTTGTAGCTCCCATCGCTGGACAATTCTTTCGTAAGTGCCCCGGTTGATGACAATGGAAACATAAAGGTGTCGTCTCAGCTATTGTACACTCCCGAGACATGTGCCCTTGACCACCACATCTATAACAAAATATGGCCCTCGATCCCATCACAGATGCATTTTCTGACCGATTCATCCCAGTCCTTCCACCTCTAGCTTGAAATCTTCCACGTGCATTTCTATTATTTTTAAACTCTTGGCCCTTAGGCACTCCTCGTGCTACACTCTGAGTTGAGGTTCCCGACTCCCATCCATATGATCTTATACTATCATGTCAAGCTTTCTTCGAGTGTTCAACTTGCATTTCTTTTATTGACTTTTCTGACACCATGGCCCTATCCACCAAGTCCACATAATCCGTTATCTTCATATTAGCAACCATGCTTTTTATATCTACACTCAGCCCGGTTTGAAACCGATCACATTTACTTTCTTCCGTCCTCACCAAGTCAGGTGCGAATCTAGATAAGGATATAAATAAAGCTTCATACTCTGCCACTGTTCGATTCCCCTGTTTCAACGTGATAAATTCTTCCTCTTTCTCCTTCCTATAAAGCCTTGGGAAATATTTTTCAAAGAACACTTTCACAAACCTCTCCCATGTAATTCGTGGAGGATTTATTGGCACCACTCCCCCCATTGTAGTAAGTAATCTTTCTGTTGCGTCCCACCATAACTTTGCATCATCCTCTAATCTAAAGGTTGCTAACAAAACCTTTTGTTCATCTCGCACTTCCATCACCTTGAATATTGTTTCCATCTTTCTAATCCACCCCTCTGCCACTAACGGATCAGTAGTCCCAGTAAATGCTGGCGGATTTAACTTCATGAACCTCTCATGCAATTTGTCCCTATCCCCACCATGTTCTCCACCTCTTGCTTGTTCCATAAGTTGTGCCACAGCACGTAATATTCTTCCCACATCATCAATAGGTTGTTGTTGCACCTCTGGTTCATCCACTTCAATAGGTCTATGTCCTCGCTGACTATTAGGTACATAGGATGCCTCACCCTCTGCTCTATCATGCGGCTCGTGTGGATCCATCACTCACTGCAATATAATTAACTTAAACAAAATATAATAGCAGCAGTTTAATATTAACATTGTTAGTCAAAATCCAAATGCATAACAAACTCACTTTCTAGTGTCCACTGCCAATCTAGACCCTCACACCCTATCCAGAACCTAATGACCACGCTCTGATACCAAGTTGTCGAGCCCCGACTTAATTTTGTTAAACTCATCCTTTTAATTAGACATAAATTGGCTTAAAACAATGCTTTAATTTAAATCTCTAAGGAAAATAGCATAAGATTTTTTTTTTTCCAAAGGTATGTGTAGATGAAAACATAACTTCCTTTACTTATAACTAATAAGTACTACATAACTTTACATAACCAAGATCCTTAGTTTAATAATTACACAAAAGAAATCCTTATATTCAAACCATACTAAATACCCGTCACTCCCCCATTTTAAGGTCCTAACTTGGCAGTGAACTCCAAATTATAAGCATACCTGAAACAAAACATTACAGGAGTGTAAGCTATAAAGGCTTAGTGAATGACCACATACCACACATATAACCAATTTGAATAAACATTTTTATTTTGTTCTAATGCTATAACCCAACAGGAATTGTGAAACTCTCGCAAGCCTGGACCCGCCACAGTCCAATTAACCCACCAAGTAATTGGGGACCACCACATCCCTTTATTAGGCCCGAGTACACAAACCTTTAAGTTGGATTAACAGGACCACCACATCCCGTAGGACCCACCACAGTCCTTAACATTAGATAAAGGACTCACTAGTCCATATCATTATATAACATCGCTTAACATTTTTAATCATATGCATATGTTTCATAAATACAACATCACTCCCATAAACATTTTCACACATGTGTTTAACTACACATTTCCATATGAAATTATAAGCATTTATATTTCATAAGGAAGGTCACTCACCTTGGATTTAGTGCTAAGATTAATACCAACTACTTCCTTGGTATGGTAGTATTAGCTGCTTCCCCACCTAACAAGTCAATGTCGTTAGTATTTGAATACACCGATTAACATCAAACCCAGTAACACATCACATAATTTGGTCAATCAGAAATAACTAAGGAGTAATTAAATATGACACTTCACATATCCATAACATCAAATTAATTAGGGTTCTAACACAATTTACAGAATTAAATTACGAATTTGCTAGACAAAGTTATGCCCATTTTATTACAGCCTTTTCCAAATCATTTCTCAAGAAAAACAACAACACAACTTCAACTTCATGGAATTCTCATAATTTTTGTACAACATAACTTTTCATGATATTCCACCCAATATCAGTAAACACATTGAATAATACAAATTTAATGTTTCATAATTTCTAGGGCTCATTTTCTATGTCGAGCAAAACGTCAAACACTTGGTATGCATTCTTGCTCCTTTATGGCAGATTTTAAACCACGATTTCAAACTATCACCAAGGGTTCATTACTTGGTATTTTTACACAATTTTCGGATATGTTATACATGTATGAGTGTATTTTACTCTCCAACTTGAATTACTGAATTCCAATAAGTATTCCATGATTTATGCCATTTTTAGTATAACTAGGTCAAAATACAACATTAATGCATAACTTAACATTTTTAAGCATACCTAACCTTGACCTTGAGTATAATTCATGGAAATATATAATAAACATGTTTTAGCAGAAATATACATCATAATCATGAATTTTCTAAATCAAAATGCTTTACAAAAAGATGATATAAATTTAGGACTTTAAAGTATGCATTTACGATCCTAGCTTCAGTTTTAACTTATGTTCTTAACCCATCCTTGTTCCAACACAATTCAGCAATATGGGTAACATTAAAATATATAACCAAATCAAAAATAAAAACATGATAAGTATAGAACTCATCCATGTGACCAACTTTAATAAAGATGTAATTACCTTACGAGGATTCCTTGATTTATGGAAAATTTCCAAAGATTTATTCCTTAACTTTCTTCTCTTTCTCTCTCTTTAGGCAAAACCCTTGTTCATGGCTGCATTTGCTGAACAAAGGGGATGTTTTATTAAGTTTAAGTCGGCCAAACTATCACCCACCCTCTAACCAATCAAAAAATAGCACATGGTGTGCTAATAAGACAATTGTCACTTAAGGAATGGACATATTTGCCCTTGTTTCGTACTTTCGCTATAACTTCTTGTACGAGCCTCCGTTTAACCCACCGTTTGTTGTGTTATAATATTGATTCATATATCTACAACTTTCATAATTTATGTTTTCCCAAAATCATAAACTAATACGCCTAATTCGGGCTTCGAACATGAAAGTAGCAATTGACCGAAAATCTCAAAACTTTCACATTTGGCGACCAAACATTGCCAATTTCGTATCAACAACCTTATTTAATTTTATAAACATAATCATGCATTAAAAACATAATTTATGATGCATTAATCGCATAACTAATCATATGTTCTAAACATGGTATCCCGATTATAAGCTCAATTAACACCTAATGTAAACAACACATATATCACAGGAGCATGCATCCCCTAAACATGATAATTAACATGTTTAACACACATAACCAATATATAACATATAACTCCTAAGTTATAATTAATCATGTAATTAACCTTCCTAATCATGTTTTAGGGCCTTACAGGAAATCAGTTTAGACTTTGATTTGTTGATTAGATTGAGTTAATGTCATTTGAATTCAATATTTTTTTAACCTAATGACGATTCTGAAGTTCATTTTTTAGAAGTATCCATATTCATCGTGCCTTTATATTATGGATATTTGAGTTGATTTTCCAATCAAATTTGTTCACACCCATTCATTATGTTTCCACAATTTGGTTATCTTAGTGTAAATTCATGGTGTGTTGTTTTCGTAAAATTATTTTTGCTTGAATTTTTTTTGAAAAATCAAGAAGATTTTGTAGAAGCCTTTAAGTTTATCCTTGCATGAATATATATGTTTGCTATGCTTGTCGTGACACTCCGTTTTTATTTTGTTTATTCTTTGTCTTGTCTATTTCGAAAAAATAAAAGGGGGATAACGAATTATAAATTATGGGAGAATGAGAGTTTGAATTATGGGGGAGTATTGATTTAATTGATTTCATTTATGTTTTTTTTCATTTCAAAATCGATACTTCACGAAGGTATTTTCTTTGTTTATTGTGTGTAGGACTTTGGCGATTATTTAGAAAGCACACAAAAAGGAGAGCAAGGAATTTGAAGTTAAAGATTTTTTGAAAACTTGCATATTTAGTATCTCTCCACTTTTGGATATATGGGATGGTATTAGATTTGTATAGGACATTTTATTGATAATTTGGATTTTTTTATTTTCTAACAGCATTGACATAAGGGATATTTGTAAGGGCATAATATTAATAGTCCTGAGTTTACCATGTGTGTGTCATATACCGTTACAACCATCGAAGGAAGTTCACATTCATACGATCAAGAAGGAGGATCTGAATATAATACATCTTCAACGACAGTACTCTATGAGATTGATTTTGTTAAGGAATGCGTTTAACTTTCGAAAAATATTTTATGATAGTATTGGGATATTTTTCTAAACTATATTTATTAAAATGAGGCATTTTTCTAAGTTAAAATAATTTTTGTAATACCTATAGGCGATCATTAAAAAATAATGTTTTATCCCTTCAGTCATTTAAACTATAAAGATATGTCGTTCAAACGACCTATTCTAATGACATCAAATGTTGTTTCATAGGTCGCGAGATAGGTCGTTCCTTACTTGCTTTAAACGACCCTACACTTTTTTGCATTTCATCAGGTCGTTTCTACGGTCGTTCAAATGACATCTAATGTCATTAAAACGACATCAAGAAGTCGTTCGAACGAGCTCTATCAACTCAAGTATTTTATTTTTCTACAATACCTATTTTGTGAGAGATTTTCATTAAGACTTTTACTACACGAAAAATGCATATTTCCAGACTTTTGGTTTGCACTTTTTAGGGAAAATTTATATTTTTGATTCACACAAAACTTCCCATATAATTTTCTGAATCGTTTTGGAACCCAAAACACTTCTTTGTTGAAGTTTCTCTTGTGGAGAAGGATTATTTACTATTGGATTGGTAGTTCTTGTGGGAGCTATTATTGATGACTACAGTCAATGGGTATACTCAAGGGTATTCACCGCTGAAGGAGGAGCTGCAGTTCTTGAGGTTCTTGAAGGAATATTTGTTGCTTCTATGCCGCGGTCTATGTGGATTTTTTATGGGAAATTCATTACAGATTTCGGTATGTAATTGTAAGTTACGATTTACATTTAATAGTGAAATAAAGGTTTTACCTGAAAGGTTTTTTTTCCTGAATTTGATTGTCCCTTGATTTATGATTGCATGTTTGATTTGTTCATATAGATGCATGATTAGGGTTTAATCAAATTGGATTGAATATTGACTCTTATTAAATTAGTTTTAATATTAGAAATTTGAGAATCCCATAAATGATTGACATCACGCATTCTCAAATTGGTATTAGAGCTCTAGCTCGGGATTTTTGCCTCTACACTAGGAAACACAAAATATATAAATATATTTACTCCTATAAAAGTCGAGTTATTACATTGTACCCTTCTAATAAGAAGTTTGGTTCCCAAACTTTACCTATGCTAATTTTTAAATTTGCTCTAACATATTTCTTCCACCTAGTGCGTATAACCTTAGAATTTAACTTTCAACTTTATTCCATGACTTATAGCAAACACTTCTTAAAATCTACACGCGCATCATCATAGTCATAAATAATTAATCCTGAAGTTTTGTGAAGTCAAATAATCCCACGAATATAGTATTTTGCAGGATTATCTAAAGAATGAGAAATATTCATGGGAAGGAAATGACATTAACAAATATAGTATAATCTAAATTTAATCTTTACTATGAACACTTAGGTAAACTCACCACAAAGTATATGGTAATATTCTCCTATTCACACTATGTTATAGGTACATGTTTGTAACCATTATAGTAGTTTCTAGTAACAAGCTTTCAAATGTTGATAAATCAAACAAACAAATATAAACTTTTCCATCTATCCCTTTATATAGTTTTACGAAAACACTTATTGAAGATCCTTACACATCTTTATATATCTCTGATGAAAGATGAATTTCATAAAAACACCATATTCTATTATTTAACTATAAAGTAGGATACTACTTGGAACACACAACTTAGTTCTTAATCTCAATATGACATCTTGGACTGGAAATTTAGTTATATTCTTTCAATCAATTAATCTTCTAACAAAGGTGGGTCATCTACTTATAAAATCTTAATTCTTTACATGTTATATTTATAGGCATTCGTTAATCACTATGAATACCAACATTTACCTCCGTACTTTCTACATCCTTCTTAATGATTCCTGATTGGTATCCATGCTAAATTTTTCTAAATTTATTTCTTTAGGTAAAACTAATATATTATCTTTCCACGGATGATAATAAATATTCCAGTCACAGTCCTTTATCAAATTTGACAATATTCATTGTATTTTGTTCAAATCTTTTTGAATATTTACTTTATACTATTATGATCCATGTAAAAATAGAAAGTGTTCCCCAAAGAATAATACCTCCAAATTTTGTGGTTAAAACTAAACATAATTAATTCTAAGTCATTGGTGCACTAATTATGTTCATATAATTTCAACTTCCTATAAGATAACTACTTTTATTCTACCCTATATTAACCCAAGTCAAAAAATAATTTCAATATGTATCAATATAAATCACCAATCCTCCTCCTTCCAAGGGAATAGTCAAAAGCAAGGCAACTACTAACTAATCATTATGTTTCGAGAATTTACTTTCAACTTTCATAGAGCACTCACAGTCAACCTTATTTAATTCGTATATATCTTCTCTTACCTAGGGATTTTTAAATGCCTTACATGTTGTTAATAATCCATACAAAATCTCATCATCTTGTCCTTAATTTATCTAAGACTATAGCACCTCACGGTGGTATACTTGGTTTAATAGAACCGTTATCCAAAAGAACATTTCACTGAAGCTTTAACTCACTTATTTCAAATGGTTTTATATAAAAAATATTGTTTAGAAAATGTTCAATTTTCACGAATGAGGTCAATGGTAGATTCTATGTTTCTAGTTGAGATGTAATTTGGGTAAATCTAATTTACTACTAAGAAAGTAAACTTTTTTTTGTAAAAAATCTATCATAACAAGGTATTATACTAGTGAGTTCATTTATAACTATTGAATGTCTCTAATTATCAAGTTAATATCTTAAGGTGAAGATGGTGGAAAGGATGTAATATCTAATCATCTATCGGATTAGTTGATGAAATCATTTTGTATTTATCTAATGTAATTATATATATATATATATATATATATATATATATATATATATATATATATATATATATATATTAATTACGTGTATTAATTCTAATAGGAAAGCAAATATGTTCCTTATCTTAAGTATACCAACCAATGTAATTAGGCTGTAAATAATTTAGCTTAATATAAAAATATACTATTTCACCAAGTGAAGGGCAATTTTAAGCAATTATCTTGAACTATCTAATGAATTATTTAAAGTTATCCACCAATACTATCTCTCATTATAATACTGCTTCTATTCTTATCCCCTTACAAATCAATAATGCCTATATTAACCACAAGGAAAGTATATAATATGACAAGAGTATAGTTTAAAACTGATAACAACAGTTCTAGAAATAATAGTAGGATCAACTTTAAGAATGTCATGTTAATGAATAAATGTTTGTTTGATGAGAATCAAACTCAAAGGATAGACCAAAAATAGTCTATATATTTCAAGAGCATATTATATACAATCCTATACCTCAACCACAATGAAATCCTTAATAAACCTAATAACATCTATAATTCTATTTCCTTAGGTATTATTATAATACAATTCTATTAGTCTACTATAATAATAGTATATGATAAAACAATCACTTTCAATTTCAAAGTTCTACCCACTGATCATATCTCCTAAACAATGTCTAAAACCTTATCCAAATATTCTTACAATCCAACAAAATGAGTAAATCGTATAATTACATCCTAACTCTCACATAAAATATCTAAAAAAAATAATCAAAGATTACAATATTGTCTACCTATAATAATCTTATCTTAGTCACTACCAAATGCATCATAAAATTAAATACGGTCAATATCCTCTTATATCTTCAAACAACGTATCAAACACTAGGAAATCCCCTTGCAGATGCAGATTTGATAGGATCTAGTCTTATAATTCTAGGGTAGGAAAAAACTAACCTATCTCATCTCCAACTAATCTATAACTTCATAATCGAAGCTCGGATACCACCTCTGTCATGACCCCGAACCAAAAATAGTAGGGAACGAGTTTCTTGACATGCCACCAAGGCTTTCAATATTTTGGCCTTAAAATTTTTCTATTAAATAAATGCATTGGAATGGTTATGAGTTGGATCTATCTGAAAAGGTAACACATCATGAAAGCTTCTAAAACAAAACTTCTTACTCTCATCGATAACTAAATTAAATTACAAGTCATGTCACATCACTTAAGGAGAAATAAGTTCTATGACTTCTAATTCTACACTAGCCTCTAGACACAAAATAAATCTTAAAATATAATCATTAATTAAATCTTTACATATTCATCCTCATCCATAACTATAACACGATTTTTTTTTATTTCTACAACATCAGTTATAAGCCGAATGAGAATCGATTTCCGGACATTACAGGCTTTTTTAGAAAATAGATACCTATTCAAGTAAGAACAGACGGAATATACATATATCGATACGAATTTTCAATAATAGACATATAAAGTGAATGCCAATATATATTTGGAAATGAACTGTTCAGAATAGAACAGATTAAAAAATTAAGCATATGTCAACTATTCAGTTACGACAACTATGTATGCTCTAATACCCAAATAAATAGTGTTATCAGATATTTTTACCTTGTAACATCACAGATAGAAAATCATGATTTCTGGAACAACTCCTTGTTTAGGACACACACTAAATAAACCAGCGGGAAAGGTACCACCCAAATATTTCTACCCGGTAGTCAAGGCCAACATACTAAGAGAGTTTCAACAGGCTGAATCAATAATTTCAGAATTCAAATCATCTATTTATATGGAGAGATATAAACATATACTAAAAGAAGAAATTATCGGTATCAGAAGAATTTTGAGAATAAAATAACTGCACAAAATATATATAGTTTGCATAATATAATATAATCCAAATGATAAATAAATGGCATAAAGTGCTCACCTAAAACAAAGGTACGAAAATACATATATCGAGTCTTAGATCACACGTTAATCTAAAAAATATAATACATGTTTAATTACATATTCTAAACAATGTCCAATATTTATGTTATATTCTAATCCTTAAATAACTTGTTTTACAAGATCACTAAAAAAACATTTCCTCAATTTTTAGAATTCATTGACTGAAACTGAAGAATTCAATTCGTAGTTTTTTCTAATCAATCGGTTCCCATAAGAGATGGTGGGTCACAAAAGCACCACATAAATACCAACTCAGCGAGACAGAATATTTTGGAATTCATCCCAATAGAGATGGAGGGTCACAGGGCACCACTTCAATACCATCTTATCTGACAAAATTTCGTCAGGATTGACTTCGAAATTACTTAATTGGATTCCACAATAACAAAAATAATTTCAAAAGCCCATATGCAAGTTTAAACAAGTGTCAGTTTGGAAAACAAGTAAATTCAATCATTATTTTAATTTATCTATTACGCATTTAGAAATAATAAGCAATATTAATTTTAATCGTCAAAAGGACTATAGATTCATTAGTTAAAATCTAGTTTTGAAACCAAATAACTTATTATAAAAAGAGTGGTGTGTTTTAATTTAATAAAATAATTTAATTTAGAAAACCCTAAAAAAAAATTCACTAAAGGGGATCTCTAGTGTTTTTACCAATATTTCTACTAAGTATACCTATGAAACAATAATTTAAAACTATAAAAATGCATTATAACATTAGGGAAGAGTACCATAAGACGAATATCCCTAAGAACATTAAGAACTTCTTCTTACACTTTTACGTACTTTCTCCTATTATTTGTTTCTATAATTCTCAAGGAATTGTTATGAATTTAAAATGATTACAAATACCCTATTTATAGATTTCTAAAGATATTACGACGTCGACACGTGTCTAGGTGATTAAGCTTTGACAGTGGCAAGTCAATGCTGAGGTGTTGCAGGCCAGAATGGTCTTGGAGTCTTAATATCACCAAATGGTTACAAGTGTTTTATCTTTCTCTCTAAAGATGACACGGGTAAGGTGGAGGTGTCAAAATGATGCACGAGAAGTCAACCATTAGGTGGAATGGCATTTATCACGAGGTGGAATGGTGGTAAGGGTATAAGGGTCATTTTACACATTAAGGGCATTTTGATAATTTTACACTATATTATTTTTTTTAATATTTTTTAGAGGTCCTAGAAAATATTTTATTTATAAAAAGGTCCTTTTTATTTTTCATTTTTGTCCCTGAAACTTTCTTTATTAAACAATGTCCTTAAAGTTTGGTAAAATTGCATTTTTAACACCCAAACTTATCATCTTCCTAAAACTCAACCTTGATATGAACTCTAGGTTTTTAAAATTACTTTTGGTTGTTAATTTAATATCTAATATAATACAATTCAATGTTAAAACTCTATATATTAGGATTAATGTTTAGTTGTAGTCATTCAGAAATCAATACATAGTTTTTTAGGATGTATTACTAAGATTGTATTGAATTAACTTCATAGCCTAATATGTAAGTATGATTAATAATATAAGGGGATCAATACACTAAAGTTATCAACATTACATGAACAGCCTAAAAATTATATATGTATAAAAAAATTCTACAACCACAAATACTTACCAAACGACATTTTATTAGATGTTAGGAAACATGAAATATATAAATATATTTAGTCATATAAAATTCGAGTTATTACATCCCACCCTAAACACCAACAAGTATGGGAGATCTCCAAAGGATCTTTAAAAGCCTGGCTGGAAGCTAAGACAATATGTAGGAAAATATGAGGAAATTGACGTAGAATATCATTGCCAAATAACAACGGTTATAGGTGAACCCAATCTTCCCTGCTATTGAGGAAATGTCTATAGGAGATACAAGATGCATCCCCCAAAAAATATACAGATATAGGAGGTTGTGTCACCAAAATCAGGCTATGGAAACTCCTAGGATGTTGGATGGATCTCGAGGCAAAGGCAACAGATCTAGATTCACTATCGAAGAATCCAAATCCATGTTTACTGATGAAAGGAGTGGGTACATGTATACTGGGTAAGTGCGAGAGGTAAGAACTTACAGGCCTGAACCTATGCCCACTATCAAATCAACATGACACGAGGATGATCAAAGCTTCACGACTAAACATATCAGTGCCTTTGAAAGACTCAGCAAGGGTTTTATCCTTTAATCGCTTAGGACCAGTTGCTATACGGGAATAGTCACACATGGCTCCAAGGGAACGCAAGTATGAGTCAAGGATGACTGAAAATACATATTCAAGCTTCTCGATTCGTTTTAGATACAACGTATGGGGATTAACTAAATTCAAACACATGATAAATAAAGTACAGAGTCATATGAGAGTCATGGCTAAGTCGACAAGACCAAAGCCGAGCAGGGTGACCAGGCGTGGAAGGGGACTATCCAATGTCTTGAGGATTGAATGGATGATATTATCAAGACATAAAATCATTTACCCAGAGGGTATGTTCAGGGATCGTTATTTGCAATAGTAGTTGTTATCTATCCCACACCTACAAGATCCAAAACACCACCCATCACTTCTAAGTATAATGGTAAATCTGAACCACTACTATATATGGAGCAATACTAAGAAACCTCTAATATCTATTATATTCTTGATTAAATGTGTTGCAGAGCCTTTTCCAGCACATTGGTTATATCGACTCAGTTCTGGTACAATCGGCTCCCTAGGGGGCAGATTGTAAACTTCAAGTGGCAGGTGGATTTTTTGTCAGTAACTTCTTCTTTGATACTAAATTAAGGAAATGTGTAACTCACTCGTTAGGCATTCGCCAAACTCAATTATGCAAAATAGCGGAATTAGATTGACCTTGTCATATAGATGTTGTGTAAACTACGTGGAAACTATTAGTCACACTTTCTTGGAAAGTAACTTTACTATAACTACGTGGAATCACTTTTCAAATCAATTTTGAATTAAGCTTCATTATAACTCTTTCCTTTCCTAGATTATGTATTGGTATCTGAGAAGTCCTAGACAAGACTATCTCAAATTTATTTTCTTAAATACCCCCCTCTAAGCATTTTGAGAGTTATGGACAACTAGGAATAGTAGCTTCTTTGTAGGGATTTCAATGTCTACTCCAAACATCATAAATAACATCAACTCTTCCTTATCTTTCATAGCCTTTGTAATGACCTTCTAAGGCAGAGTTAAAGAGGATAATAATGATATGATTGTTCTATATCATCTAAAAATTTCTAATCACCCAGGGTGTTTAGAATCATCAAATGGTGTATTACTAGAAGAGGTGTTATAAAGCTCAATGCAGATGTCTCCTTTATAGGAAATATAGGTAATTGTGGTGTTGCCGATATTATTAGAGATTAGGATGGAAACTTTGTGGTTGATCTATCTTCCTTTTTAAGACAAAATGACAACAGTTATGCTGAAAGTATAGCATGGAAATTGGCCTAAATATTTGCCTTGAGGTGGGAGTTCACTCAATTCATAATAAGTCTAATTCAAAATTAATTATTAATATTCTGAATGGAATATCCAATCCCCCTGGAGATTGGCAGTGTCTTCTCAAAATTCTATAAATTTACTTAGGCTTACTAAGGGGAAGAATTCTCATGTTTGGAGAAACAACACTATATCATTGATGGCTTAACTTACATGTCTTCTTCTTCAGGTCTTTCTCACCATTACACATCCTTTTCTTCTCTTACTAAATCTGTCAAGGGACTTCTCAAACTGAACGAAGAAGGTCTTCCTTCGATTAGATGGTGTTAATGTTTATTATAGTCATCTTTTGTATATTCCTTTATAAGTCACGTGTAAAGGAGATGCCCATAAATATAATAGTTTTTAGCTTTTATAAGTCAACTCATTGGGTTCATCTGTTGACACTTTTTTTCTTTATTTATTGAGCTTGTTTATGCCACTCAGGAGATGATCTTTCTCCTAGTATAAATAAAGTAAGGGGTTAAAAAAAACAAAAAATAAAACGCATATAAAATCTAAAACCCAAGATTAAAATATGTTTAATGAGCCACTTTTCCTCTCTCTGTAAGTCAACCTCATCTATATCTCTGGCGATAATTCGTCAATACTTTGAGGATACATCTTTGGTGGCTCCCCTGACAACGCTCCAATGGCATAGCCAGTGACTTTGATGACCCTATTACAAGTATCCAACAACACCCTCGTTGCTATGACAATTTTTCTTTGAGTCTTGGGAGAACCTTTGTTGATTCTCTAGCCGTACCATCTATTACATCCTAAATAATATATGCCATATGGAGCCTTTTGTGGCAAGACATGGAACCTCTCATAATGAAGAAAATGGGATGGGCCTGATTATGAATTGTGATCGACTCAGGTCCCCTGTGCTCGGCCTCATGTTCCACCTTATAACCTGGCAGTTGTTTTATGGAATTAAATGTCCCAACTTATTTACGTAGCCAATGTCATTCTCGTACCTGCCAATACACGTAAGAAAGACCCACTAGTCACGATTGTAACACCTGAGCACGTGGTAAATATGTACTCATACCCACTCCAATTGAGTTATAACTAACTCATCCTTATCTGTCATATCACGTGTAAATGGTGTCACCGCCTGACCTATAAAGGCACTCCACCTGTCCCTCAATATTCTATGGTAATTAACTATAAATATCACAGAATCCCACAAAGATAGGGGACTGAAGTCATCATTACCATGCTAACCCTAAATCTATATCCATTATTAGAAGCTAATAATTTCACCATCACTACACTTGTGGATGTTGGTACCATTTTTGGGCCGAACCACATAAATCTTATCTTTTCTCTTTGTCTTTCATATCCATTCTCTATTTCTTTTTAGTACCTAAATAACTATTTGTTATTTTCTATTACTACTAAATCCTGGGCTAGGGCACAAATTTCCTAAACCAAATTTAGATGATAACAAATTGGCAATGTCGACGGGAATTTGGCAAGTCATTGTTGTTTCCTACCACCCCTAAAATCTCATCCTACTTTTTAGTAACCCTATGATTTATGAGAATGGCTAATAATCCAAAAAGTAGTCTTATGGTGGAAGCCTTAACACATTTAACTAGAACGGGTATGGGAGATATACAAAGAATACTGATGAGCCTGGGGAAAGTACAAGAGGCTATGCAGGAGAGTGTTAAGTAGCTGATGCAAACACTACAGGTTGGAGAGGATAGGCCTATTGCTGATCCTGCCATCTTAGTTGAGAGGGGGGAATCGGAAGGAAGAGGAGGATTGATACCTCTAACTCCCTACAAAGACTGAAGGCATGAGTACATGACACAAGATTTTGAGAATCCTAGGAGATTAAACTTTGTATCATTGGATAATAAGAGCACATCACGACAATTCAAGTGACGCCATGGTTGATTGCACCATCCTGATGTCACCTCCTCCCTCTGATCCATAAGATATGATGACGAGTAATCCTTTTTTGAGGAAAGACCCAATACGTTAGAAAAGCTAAGTAGAGGATCAACATTTGATTGACTGGGCCCATGTCTCACAAGAGGACAGTCTATGGTGGCTCCCAGGGAGAATAATGCTCGGTGAGAAGAGTCATCTCGATCAATCACTAAAGGATCACACCGATCGGCCAAATCCAGGACTAGCATTAGGTCATCGGAATTAGGAAGATAGTTTGTCCAAAAGATAAGGCCAAATGGAAAAATCTTCCACCGTGAAGGCTGAACTAGAGGATCAATCCTATAAGGGGTCCATCTAGCATTTGGAAGATCGATTGGGGGAAATGGCTAGATCCAAAACTCCTCTCCATATGGACTTTGTAAAGGGATCTCCCTTCGTCTCGGGTTATCTGACCTCTGCTAAGTTCAAACCCCCTATGATCACACCAAAGTATAACAGAAAAATTGATCCCGTTTTGCATGTGAAGCAGTATGATGTAGTTGTGGACATCTACTCTATCTCGGATGAAATGCATTATCAAGCTTTTTCAAGCATGATCACTGGACGAACTCAAATCTTGTACAACAGTTTGCCTAGAGGATAAATATCTTATTTTTAATAGTTGGTTGACCTCTTGTCCGTACCTTCTACGTTGGAGTAAAGCTTGGCAAGAGGGTTGCCTATCTCCTTAGTGTGCTACAGAAAGTCGATGAGACCACAAGGGATTTCATCACTCGTTTTAACACCAAGAATCCTGAATTAGTGAATTATAATAAACAAACTGCCATAAATGCACTAATGAGTGGGTTAAATTCGAGAAAATTATTTTGGACACTGGCAAAAGAATTGCCCAAGACTATGATAAAACTTTTAGCCAAAACACAAAAGATCATGAATGCTGAAAAGGCCATAACAACCACGGACACATATCGTTCAAAAGCTACATCCACCAAGGTTAGCGAGAAGAAAGATAAAAAAGATCAAAAGGTTAAAAGCCAAAAATCTACTAAGAGTACACTCCCTTGACACTAAGCATAAACCATATCCTTTATGAGATTAGAGGAAGAAAAGACCTTAGATGTACTAGCAAGCTCAAGGCATTTGCAAACTAACTTAACCGAAGCAAGTGCTACATATTTCATAAAGATCACGACCAAAACACGGATAGCTGTATTTTATTCAAGAATGATATAGAAATCCTAATCATTAAAGGAAAACTGTTCAGTTGCATGGATAAAGACGGTCGAGCAGACACGGATAGATCAAGGGCAGAAGATGATCATAACCCCCTTATAAGAAGACTGATGGCAAGAAAAGGGGACAAGATAAAGATTCAAAAAACAATCCAGATCTCCCAAAAAAGCTAAGAGAATCAGTCCATGAGGTCAAGATAATCTCATTTGGATGTTATTTCATCGTTGGTAAAGATGTGTGAGGAGTAGAAGAGTTGGCAGAAAGGAAGGCTAGTCTGAACAAAGCTAAGGAAAGTACTCATACCTGGAAGATCAACTTGATAGTAAACGTAGAAACTTACCACAAGAAGGTAAATAAATACAGTGTCATTATAGAATTTTCTAAGGATGATTTCTAGGTATTCTTATACCACCATGACGATCCTTTGTTAGTCACCATGATGATCTATGAAATCAAGGTCACCCAGATTTCTAGTAGATAATAACAACTCTGCATATGTCATATTTTATAATAGTTTTCGAAATCTGAAGCCCAGGACAAAAAATTAACACCATCTCATTGACCCATGATTGATTGCTCGAGACAGAAGGAGTATCCCCTTGGAACTGTAGAGCTAGAGGTCATAGTATGTGCTTGGCCAACATATCAAACAAAAATGGTCCATTTATTTATCCTAGAAAATAATGGTCTTTCCTCTTATAACGTCATCTTGGGGAGAGTAGGTCTAAAGAAATTTGAGGTAGTGCCCTCAACAGTTAATCAATTCTTGAAGTTCTCCACCCATTATGGCGTAGGCGTGGTTAAGGGAAACCAAGTGGAGGCTTGCGAGCGTTACTACACTTCGACGACTGGGAAGAGCAAAAAAAATCTTACTAGACTGAGACGATCGATCCAGGAGATGAAAAAAATTTGGTCAAGGGATAGGTGGTCGAGAAAATATAAACTATCATCCTTGACAAGGAACATCCTAAGAATACCATCAACATCAAATCATCCCTGGACCTGGACTTAAAGAAAAATCTGATCCACTTCCTTCTACAACGAAAGAGCGTATTTACCTAGAGCCATGAAGACATGGCTAGGATCGATCCATAATTCATATGCCACGAGATGAGTATAATCGAAGGTGCTAAACCAATCAAATAAAATATACAAGTCTTCGATGATGAGAAGAACATGGCAGTCTAGGAAGAGGTTCACAAACTAGAGAAAGCTAATTCCATAAAGGATGTCAAGTTCCCTAAATAGCTCTTAAATGTGGTCATATTGTGTAAAAAGAACAACAAGTAGAGGATGTGTGTGGGTTTCACTGATTTTGAACAAGTTATTTCCCAAGGATCTAAGGATCACTATTCGTTGCCTAGAATCGACTAATCAATTGATTCCACTTCTGGTCAGGAGCTGCTTAGTTTCATGAATGATTATTCTGAATACGACCAGATCAGGATAAAACCATCGGATAGAGAAAAAATGTCCTTCATCATCAATAGATGTACCTACTACTATAATGTCATGCCATTAGGCCTCAAGAATGTTAGAGAAACTTATCAACGGCTTGTGAATAATGTGTTTAAAGATCATATCGATAGAAATATTGAAGTATATGTGGACGATAAGCTAATAAAAAGAAAAATAGCAGACAACCACATTTGATATTTAAAGTAGACCATTCACCAACTGGAGAAGCATCAAATGAAGCTTAATCTGACCAAATGTGTGTTCCGAGTAAAAGAGAGAGTGTTCTTTGAATTCAAAAATGATCTAAGCCTTTATCAATAAGCAGTCCCCAATAATAAATAAAGAGGTATAGAAGCTCACAAGATGCATTACCATGCTCAACAGGTTCGTCTCTAGAGCCACTGATAAATGTCTCCCTTTCTTTAAAGTTTTAAGAAATTTTTTTGAATGGAAGGAGGAATGTGAGAATGCATCCCTAATGTTAAAACTATATTTGGGGTCAACCTCTCTTCCGACAAGACCAATATTTGGTGAAATGCTCTACTAATACATGGAAATATTAGAATCTGTAGTTAGCTCAGCTCTGGTAAGACATGAGGGTGGAATAAAGAGGTTGGTATACTATACCAGCAAAGAATATAGAGGGGTAGAAATTTGGTATCTCCTGATAGAAAAACTAACCATTATGCTAATTGAACCTTCGAGATGGTTGAAGCCATACTTCCAAGTCTATGCCATTATTACTTATACAGATCTTCACCTACGACGAATTCTACATAAACTAAAAAAGTAAGGATGACTGGTGGACTAAGAAATGGAATTAGGAGAATATGACATCTAGTATGAGCCCAAAATAGCTATTAAATGCCAAGTTATGGAAGACTTAATAGATGAGTTCACATACAAAGAGAAACCTATAAAGAAGACTCCTCTGGGAGAGAGCTCAACTTAGAAGGCAAAGAAGATTTCTCCAAAAAAGGAGCTTTTCTATGACTAAAACCAAGTAGACTCCTATGGGAGAGAGCTCACACATAGAAAGGAATGAGCAAACTTCTCCAATTACGAATCCTCATGTGAATGTTCAATAACCTACCATAAGCCATGAAGACATCACACACGACCACGAGAAGTAAAAAATATTATTTAAATTTAGAGAATTAGTTGAAGGAGAGTTCAATAAGGAAAGCATTATCTAGAAATTGTTTGTAGATGGATCATCTTTTACGATGGGCAGTGGAACGGGTGTCATTATCACCACTCTGGATGAAATAGATAAAGAGCATGCACTTTGTTTTCAGTTAAAAGCCTCTGACAATAATGTTGAGTATGAAGCCCTGATAGAATGTATTGGATTGGCCTCGTCACTTAGTATCGAGCAGATTTTAACACACAATGATTCATAGCTAATTGTTAGCTAGTTACTCGGGCTTTATGAATCCAGAAAAGAGTCCATTATCAAGTATCTATCCAATGCAAAATGGTGGATGACCAAATTTTTAGGGGTTAAAGTATTAAGAATCCCTAGAGTAGATAATTCTAGGGCAGACACAGTGGTGAGATTGACATCTTCTATTCGAATAGAATTGCAAACAATAGTACCAATCGAAATAATTACCCATCACAACACTGACATAAAATAACTAACTTCATGGAAGTTAGTCTCGGCCCATCATGGATGGACATGATACAAGCTAATATTGAGACTCACGTAGTGCCATCTAACCTGAAGAAAGTGAGAAATCTATGATATAAGTCCACCAGTTATGCATTAGAGGCAGGATTATTATATAGGAGAGGTAACATCGTCTCTCTAATACCATGAGTTCACCCTACATAAGTAAACAAACTGATAAAGGAGTAACATGAAGGGTGATGCGGGGCAGATTCAGTAGGAAAGTCATTAGTGAAACGGGTAGCTACACAAGGATACTACTGGCCAACTATGAAAGAAGGCTATGTTAACTATGCTAGAAAGTGTGATAAATGCAGAAGTATACTAAGATCCATCACACTTCTGGAGCTCCGATCACATCCCCTTGGGCATATGAAATATAAGGCATTGATCTAGTCAGCCCGTTAGCAAAAACAAAGGAAAGGTTCAAATTCTTAGTGGTCATTATGGATTACTTCACGAAATGGGTAAAAGTGATGCCTCTCGTCGAAATGTTGTATGACAGAGTCTTTCAATTCATCTGTAAAATATCATTTATCGTTATGAAATTCCATATGCATTTTTTACCGACCACGAAACCTAGTTTGAAAATTAAGGCTATGAGGACTATTGCATCCATTCAAAGATTTAGAAGCTTCATTCTACAGCCAAACTAAGTTCGGTATAAAAACCTTACTAGACGGGATTAAGAAAAGTCTGGACAATGTAAAGGGACACTGGATCAATGAATTACACAACATCCTATGGGCTTATAGGACCCCTATCAGGAATGCCACAGGAGAAACTCCCTATATGATTGCCTTTGGCTCAAAGGCCTTTGTACAAATTGAGATTGACCTTTCCAGCCATCGAGTGTTCAATTTTAATTCCCTAAGGAGCGATATAATGAGAAGGATAGACTTTGACCTCGTAAAGGAAGTAAGAAAAAATGCAGGATTGAGAGTTGCTGCTTATCGAAAAAGAACTTCACGTTTTTACAATCGTTGAGTGAATTCGAGTAGCCTGAAAGAACTTGGTTATGTTTTGAAAAAGGTCATTCAAAAAGGGAACAAACTAGAGCCCAACTGACATGGTCCTTACTGCATTTCTAGTGTTATGAGACTAGTAACCTATCGCATTGAGACTCTTAAAGGTGCACAGTTCAAAAATCCTTCGAATGTTAAATATCTAAGGAGATATTATCAACGACGTAAATTATAAGAATTATGCCCTTCTCGTTATTATGTATTTCCAGTTTCCCATGAATAAAAATTCAACATTTATTATTCTTGTCTTTTTTATTTTTACAGGCATGAGATATGTACATATACATACTAACACTTAACACTAAAATCAACTATTTTACCGTCTTGATACAAGAGATTGCGAACAAGAGTTTATAATGTTAACCTCCTGTATGACTTCGTTGAACAAAAGAGTCACTAACAGAAATCCTATATGACTTCATTGAACAAACAAGTCATGAACATAAATCATGTATGACTTCATTAAATAAACAAGTCATGAATAGAAAATCAAACTTCATGGACGATTTCGTCATACGACATATCATGAACAAGAAGTATTCCTACCAAAGTAAAAGTATTCCCTACTATATGGGTGACTGCGATTCGACCATAATCTAATGCAAAGATAATATCTTTTAAAACTTTGGAATTATCTAAGGTAATTGGTGATTAACACATGATTTGCCTAGCAAATTATGAAATACTGGTAGAACCTAACTCCAAACAAACTCAATATCTACCTATGATAAAAAATAATAGATTAACAATCAATTAACCAGTGTACAAAGGATTATTTATATCAAAGTAGAACCATGATGGAAAATCATGATTCTGTGTCCAAATTTTTTTTTTTTCAAAAATTAGGGAAATTATCCGCAGGCATATTATTAAAAGGGGAGAAAAAGCCCCTCCCAGATGTCAAAACTATTATACAAGCAAGAGAAGAAAATAGACAATAAATATGGGGCTTTCTGATAGCCCCTTTACAAGGAAAAGCCAAGATAAAATCTAAGATCCCAAGTAAAAACAACTTAACTTGTCCAACTTAATAGCCCCTCTAGCCTTGGACGGAAGATCCAAAAGATTATTAAAAATAAGATCAAATAGAGAATTTTAGCCAAATTTTGTGAGAATGTTAGCCACCATGTTTGGTTCCCTGAAGCAATGAGTGGGAGAGAAGTTTAGATTTTATCAGCCACCATGTTTGTGAGAATTGTATAAATTTTATTTAAAAGATACTTATCTCTTTTCAGATATTTAATTTTGTAATTTGGGCTTAAAAAGATGTAATAAGAGATGAACGACAAATTTGTCCCGAAAAAAGTTTATTTATCATGTTTTATAATAGGGGTTTTCATTTGAAATCATATATATATATATATATATATATATATATATATATATATATATATATATATATATATATATAATGCCATAATTCTTTTAGGGTGATGCTATTTACACTCCAAATAAATACTAAGGCACTCCATTTTGTGCCCGAACTTTGGAAATGGCCATAATCACCTTGCCTAATTACAAATCCATTCCTCCCTTTCAAAGCATTTGGACTTCTCCTCTTTGCTTAACCGAAAATATATATTCATCTGTACTTCTACAAAATAATTGTTTTAGCTAGAAATTTTTAAGATAACTAATGTTTAGCTCTTAAAATTTTTATATTAAATATTTTTTTGATATATAAAAAATAAGAGGGTTTCTCAATATAATCGTAGACCAATAAGCTATTTTGAGCTATCATCCACTAATATACATTTTAACACTAAAGTTCCATTGTCCTTACTGTATACACTAATATATATTTAGGCCTTTTTTTAATTACAAAAATCTTATCACCATATAAAAACACTCACAAATACTTTAAATTTTAAACCCTAAAGCTTAAATAAATAAACAAAGGAAAAAAAACTAAATCATGAATCCTAGACTGAAAGAAAAAACTAAACCTTACTTCGAAACCCAAAACAAAAAAATCTCAAATAAATCTAAACCGAAAAAGAAAAAAATCATAAACCTTTAGAAAACTTATATCTAATACGAACACGACCTAAATAAAAGAGGCACAAGACGATTTTTTTATCTAATACGAATATGACCCAAATAAAAGCAACGCCAGACAATATTTTATTCATTTTTATATAATACGAACACGAACACGATTTAAATAAAAGTAACACGACATGAAATTTTATTTATTTTTATCTTATACAAACACGACCCAAATAAAAGCAACCCGACACGAAACCTTTTTTTTTACCAAACAAAAACGTGATCCAATTAAAAGCAACATAACAATTTTTTTTATCTAATACGAACACGACCCAAATAAAAGCAACATGACACGAAAGCTATTTTTTACCAAACAAAAACACGATACAATTAAAATTACACGACCCAAATAAAATACGACATGCAATCTTATTTTTTTACCTAATACAAACACGACCCAAAAAAAGCAACACGACACGAATTAATTTTTCTTTTTATTACAAAACACAAACACGATACAATTAAAATATGATACGACCCAAATATATTTCGTGTCGTGTTTTTGTTTGGTAAAAAAAAGAGCCTTAGTGTGGGCTTTATTGTTTGTATTAGATAGAAAATAAAATTTTGTTTCATATCGCGTTTTAATTAGGTCGTGTTTTGTAAAAAAAAACGTTTTTGTTAAAAATAAAAATAAAAAAGGGTTTTGTTAAAAAAAACTATTTTAATATTAAGACTCGTGTTGTGTCTGCACTTATTAAAATTATGACTTTTTTTGTGTCGTAATTAACAAAAATACGACACAACAGTGTACAACAGAACAAGGGTCTTAATTATAGCACGAGCACGAAACGATGCGAGTCACGATTTAAACACGACACATAATTTTAACAGGAGAGTTATACGACACAAAATATATTTTATATTTAAAATAAATATTTATATGAACATAAAAAATGAAAATTTTTAAAATGAAAATATATGCTTGAACTGTTTTTTAAAATGAAAATTTTAACACTTTTAAAAATATTAAAACAGTTTTTTTAACAAAACACTTTTTTATTTTTATTTTTAATAAAAAACATTTTTATTTTTCCAAAACAATTTCTTTTTATTAAAAACAATTAATAGTTACCTTTTTTATGTGTGTCAAGTTATAGTAAACTTTACTTTTTATTTATGTGTATAATTTTGGGGTAAGCAAAATATTTATTATGTTTTGTACAAGTGAGAGAAGGATAAGCATCGATAACAAGGGTATAATAGTCTTTTACTTATATTTGAAATAAAAATGAAGCGTGAGAGTAGTTTGTAGGAGTGGGAGTAGTGATATCCTTCTTTTAAAGTTGTTTTATGTTACATTAATTTGATGGTAGGCCATGCCCATTGAATCGCAACAGGTCGATTTCTGTGATCCGTATGGACTAAATATTGGGATTGCCAATTTGTTGACCTTTTTTTTAGGAAGAGTTAACATAACTTTCTAATTATAATTAATAAAAATATAAAATGCAAATTAAAAATTAATGAATCCATTAAGGATTGATTCGTATTCCAACTAATCATGGTGTAAGGTCACGTGAACTCTCATTTGTTAAGGTAATGTCAACTCTTATTTTGAAAAATTAACAAATTTGTATCGCCATCCAATCCATGGTAGCAAAACAACCGCACAAAGCCTTGTACTATTAAACATTGTACCTTACACTGAATTAGTTCAAAGAGTATGAATCTTCCCATCTTATGTAATGTTGATAACTCATTTTCTTTCACCTCAATCGGACCTGTCCCCTCTTTTGACCTCTTGTCCTGCAAACAACCCCTCCTCTCCGTCCTTGTCTTTACCATGTGGGTTGCTTTCTAATAATTGAGTTCTCTCTGTGACTTTCATCATTAATCTTTGACCTTTTTTTTTTATGCATAATTTCATAAACATTACTTCCTTGACTGACTTTCACAATTCAGAGTGAAATTGCGTCTACTTTTATGATAGTATTTTCACAGAGTTTTTGTTTAATTCTTTTATATACGTAGGAGCGCTTTAATTGATTCACAAGCATTTACGAGAAGGAACACGGAGAGAATTGAAGAATAGAAAGAAAACTCAGAATTCATTTCACTACATTTATAGTTTTTCATGTAATCCTAATTTTTATAGCATTTGAATTTCAAGTAAAATGGGAAAAATAAAAACATCCCACATTGGTACTCATTTATATTTGCCACTTTTCCCTCAACTTCTAATATCTTATAAATTTGAATCATTTTTCATTCTTCATATCGAAATACGTGAATAAAATTCAATAACGTAGATTATTTAGACGAAATATAAAACTGATGGAATAACAAATGAAAATTTAGATAGTAATTGATAATTTCAGTACAGTCACAATGTATACAAACTTACATTATTGGATTGATTGCAGATACAATGCAAGACTGACTTTGAACGAGGCTACTTGTGGACATTATGTCCTTAATGCAATTACGTCGCACTCAGGTACAATCGGTCTCTTGAACGATTGCCTATTAGGATACACCAATCTTGCAAATCAAAAGTATTACTACAATTTTATGGTTACATGCTCAAGAGAATTATGCTTCTTAAAAAAATAACCAAGCTGCTTTGACAGATTGGATATTGTGTGTGCAAACAAACACACAATCTTTTAAAGGTTTTTGGGCAAGAAAAACTGGCAAGACAGGTAAAAACTCTGCCTTCAAATTCTCCCAAATGGGTTGGGTTGGACCAAAAAATAAAGTTCACTCGTTCCAAAAAACCCTTCTAAGGTGAAGCCCAATTAAAAAAAAACAAACGAAATTAAATAAATTTAGCAAAAAAAGATTAGGACAAAACCAAGCCCACGACCCATGGACGCACACGATCCAAACCATGGATCATGTAGGCCCCGTATTATTCAAAGAATTTGGATGCCCCAAGATCATCCAAAGCATTATGGCTTTTGAGGAGCATATATACTAATCACACTCTTTATTATTTTACGTATGACAGACCGAGTTTAACAGATTTCACATTAGTTTACCCTTATCTAATGGAATAATTTGAGACCATTTTATCATTTACCTCTTAATTACTTTTATCTTGTGAATATACGACGTTAATTTTCTTGCCAATAGGAACATGTTGGTATGCGAATCCACTAAAAATATATGTTAATTCCACTTTTATTTAGTCTTTAAGTTGATCCAAATGTGATGTTCCATACACAATTCTCTAATAATTCCTCACGTGAATTTAATTAGTAGATAAAGTCTGAAAAGCCATATGCATAAACTAAAGAGAGTACAATTGGACAATCACTAGATCGAGAGAGGTAGCTTTTGAATTTAAACATTTTCTATTAGAGTCTATCAAATGTGTTAGTTACATAATGAACATGACATATTGAATTGTCATCCATTTGTCTAAACCAAAAAACTAGGCGTCACACAGATCATTTTCAAACATAGTTGGTTTTCACGGTTGGGCTTATTTTGGCCTGGACATTCTCAAATCTCAAGAGTGCTTTAGATAATCAATCCTTTGAGATTCTCATAAACATAATCCCATTAAATACTCATGCACGTGATTACCCATGAAGAGTTGCCAACATTAATCCACTTGTTTAACAAGCTATATATATCATTAACATTTTACTTCACCTAAACATAAAGTAGGTTCACTTCTTGCGTCATAGGAATGGGTGTGAAATATAATCTTTAAAATGTTGCGCTAAAGCAAGACTATCTCTAGCGACCAAGACGATAAAACTCACTCGGGAATTTTATCAAACACTTGGTGTGCGGAAAACACCCAAGACCTTGTTCCCAAAATGAACTAGTGTGCAAACTCCCAATCAAATCAACCAAACATCAATGAAGAGACAATAAGAACATACAAGCAATCATCAAAGCAAAACAACAACGATATACCGTGGTTCACCCAAATTTGGGCTACATCCACCAAGGAGGATTTCTTCTTTCTATAGATAAATAGAGGAACCCAAAGGTTATACACACACACAATTTATCTCTCTTAGAAAGTCACTCACAACCTCACAAGAACTCACCCCTCAAATGGGAGCTCTATCACTCTTTAGCTTTGATAACTCACAAAATAGCTCTCAAACTTGTCCTCCCTCAAAACCTAGAAATGACACTTGTATTTATAGATTTGAGCCAAAATGGCAAATTTGTAAATAAACCAAAACTGAAAAAATAGGAGAGCCAAAATCAACAAACTCCACCTTGGCGATCCTGACGATCCAACCAATCTCTAGAATGCTGAAATTGAACCCGGTTGAAGACTGTCCCACCATCTACCAAGCTAATGCGATTCCCCCAGGCGATCCTCACGATCCAACCGAACTCGGAATGCAAACATCAAATCCGCTCTAAGATCATCCCGACATCTAACAAGCCAATACGCTCCACCCGACGCTAAGCCACCTCAAACTTCAACCATGAAGTGAGATACCGCAAGTCTTCACTCCAAGACTCCAAACGACTCCACCCGCCGAGGAACCAAGTTCTAAACTAAGAACTCCCCTGAATGCTTCCCATGTAACCATACGGTGAAGCTCGCTCCTCATGTAACCCGGTGAGTACACCCCCACACAATACATATAGCATACACATTCTTTACACGAAACATTCAAACACATCAACACCATCTTCCACCTTGAGAAATAACCACGGATGAGAGGGAAAATTCCTCACCTCTCATACCCTCCAAATCTCACCCTCGAAAGATATACCAAGTCTTTGTCACGAAAAACTCCCGTTTGCCAATGCTCACAAACAATAACTCATCGGCCTTCCTTGAACTAGCTACACACACCTCGAATCCATCACAACCCTACACCTCCTCGATTCGAATCGGCCAATGCATGTGTGCAACTAAACCGGGTCAACATCACCCGTTGGCCCTAGAGGGGGACTTCGATCCATCCCCTCCACTAGTAGGTATTCTCCCATCACTACCGTCTACTCTTGGAAAGCTAGCACCCAATGTCTCCGCTTTGTTCACAAACGAGACATGCCTCGAATGTTCGATCACTTGTGCACACCGCTTCCCTGTCTTCCTCGAAGTTTGATTTAGACGATACAACCCCTCTCTCCCCTCGCTAGGACCATACAACCGCGTGTGAATTTCAAGACTCCACCCGCCACCGACACCCGGCAACCCTTGGAATCCAAACGGCTAATGGATATCAAATTCTTTCGCAACTTTGGGACATAGGCCACACCACCCAAAGTGCGTTCCACCCCATCGAACATCTTGAGTTTCACCGTCCCGACACCCTCAACGGAAACCTTCTCTCCGTTAGCCAAAGACATGGAACCTTTTTCATTTTCTGTGAAAGTCTCAAAATATTCCCTCTTGGAGCAAACGTGATCCGACGATCCCGAATCTAATATCCAATCATCTTGGAAAAGAGAGTTAACCTTGGAGATTGTGAGAAGTTCTCCAAGTTCATCTTCATAATTCGCACTCGCTACCGTTGCCCCCTCGGAATCAACCTTGCCCTTAACCTTGTCGTTCCACAAAGGACATTCTCGGATCATATGACCCCATTCCCGACACTTGTAGCATTTCGGCCCTTTACCACCAACACCTCTCGATCTAGACCTACTACCGTCATTAAATCCCCGGTTGGAGTTCCTCCCGCCATTTTGCCCACCTCCGTCTCTCGCCATAAGGCCTTCATTATGGGAATACCCGTCACCTCCACCTTCCTTCTTTCTCATCGTGACATGAGATTGAATATCTTGCACAACCTCGTTGCACCGGAGCGTAGACTTCCCAAACATGAGCGTGGTCACAAAATGCTCGTATGAATGGGGTAATGATGCAAGCAACAACAATGCTCGATCCTCCTCAATGAATTGAACGTCTATCCGGTTCAAGTCATTTATCAAGGCATTAAAAACGTTGATATGCTTCATCATATCCTCACCCTCCTTCATCTCAAGCTTGAAGAGTTTCTTCTTGAGGAACAATTTATTTGACAACGACTTTCCCAAATAAATCTCTTCAAGCTTATCCCACATGCCTTTAGCCGTGGTCTCCGCTATCACGTTATTCAACACATCATCCGTGATAAGCATCTCAATACACGAAGCCGCTCTTTGATCAATGTCAATCCACTCGGCATCGGTCATGCCTACCGGTCGTCCCTCTACCCCCAACAATGCTAATTGCAACCTCTGTTGGACAAGAACGCCTCGCATTCGTCTTTGCCATAACCCGAAATTGATCTTCTCATCAAAAGCCTTCATGTCCGTCTTCATTGAGCCACTCGATCCATAACTCGAATCCCATCTCTTAGAGCCTCCGCTCGTAGAGGTTGATTCTCGAGTACTCTCCACATTTTCCGTCATTTGGAACAAAAACAAAAGCTATGCCAAAATTGATTCAACCTCGAACCAAAAAATACCGGGCAAACAATGCAACCAAAGCTCTGATACCACTTGTTGCGCTAAAGCAAGACTATCTCTAGCGACCAAGACGATAAAACTCACTCGGGAATTTTATCAAACACTTGGTGTGCGGAAAACACCCAAGACCTTGTTCCCAAAATGAACTAGTGTGCAAACTCCCAATCAAATCAACCAAACATCAATGAAGAGACAATAAGAACATACAAGCAATCATCAAAGCAAAACAACAACGATATACCGTGGTTCACCCAAATTTGGGCTACATCCACCAAGGAGGATTTCTTCTTTCTATAGATAAATAGAGGAACCCAAAGGTTATACACACACACAATTTATCTCTCTTAGAAAGTCACTCACAACCTCACAAGAACTCACCCCTCAAATGGGAGCTCTATCACTCTTTAGCTTTGATAACTCACAAAATAGCTCTCAAACTTGTCCTCCCTCAAAACCTAGAAATGACACTTGTATTTATAGATTTGAGCCAAAATGGCAAATTTGTAAATAAACCAAAACTGAAAAAATAGGAGAGCCAAAATCAACATAAAGTACAGTTGGAGAATCATTCCCAACTTTGTTCCCATTGACCTAGATCATATGAAAAACACAAGGATTGCGTGTATGATCGAAGATCTAATAAAATTCCTAGATGGGGGATGAATAGACTCAAAGTTATAAATGGAAAATATGTCCAATTTCAACGTAAACTAGTTTGTTTTTCAAATTATGCTATCAATTTGATTTTGATTCAATTAATAACGAATTTAAGAGACATTTTTGATGTATTTAACTCTTAAAAACTTATTTTAAGTGATCACATATTTGGTCACACACAAAAAGCACTACCTAAGTCTATTATTCTTAATTATAGGTGATAGACCTTAATGCGATCAATAATCTATGAATTCATCTTCCAATCTTAGATTCAAAATGAGTTAGTATGTGATATGCCTAATTAACATCAATAAACACAAAACGACTCGCAACATCAAATTTACAAGTCAAAAACCCACGAAGGGGAAAATCCTTCGAATGTATGCTCTCTCTCATTAAACATCAATAGTGATTTTACAAATTGCAAGTGCATAAGTATGATACTTGAGGTACCATAGTTGCCTCAAAAGAATAAAAATCATTTGTATCTCCACGTAAGTACATGTATAACAAAACTCTCCATATTTTTAATGTTTCTCGACCTTCTGAGAATAAATAGTAAAAGTTAAGGTAGAATGGCATCGTACATACTAGGCACGAGGTATACATAAATCTCAAAGTAAATGAGATAAAAATAAAAGCTAAGTCAAGAAAATCTTGATAAAGAACATCTTAAACATGTGAATAACCAATGTTATAAAACCAATAAGAAACTGATTCACCAGATAAAGAAAGTAAAGCATGTAAAATAAAATGACTACCAAAATTTGATGGACCAAAAAGAACGAATGATAACATGTGAAACAATTATAAAAATATTATCCATTTGCATAAAAAGATCTATGATAACATGTGAAAGAAGTATAAAGAAAGTTAGGAAAAGATTAGCATATATAACATCCAAATATCTAATCACAATAGTAATATCCAAAACATTTATCACTCCACTTACAAGGAGAATTGATAAAAGTCCACCCAAAATATACACCACTACAGTACTACCCACCAGATAAAATAAGGATACAAAAAAAAATCCTATATCTGAGTCGTAGTCCTGGATTTTAATAGAAGTAGCATTAACATCATCATCGTAGATGCAGAGACGGAGCTAGACCTTTTTGAGGGGGGCCATGGCCCCCTCCAACTTTGAAATATTTTAAAACGATATCCTTTAATTTTTCTACATTATGCAATTAAGTTTTTTTTTTAAATTTATCAACTCAATATATCATTTAGGAATATAATTCTGTATACAGTGTAGCTCCCAATACATTAAATCCTAATAACATCTAAATTATAATTATTTTTGTACTGGAAATTTTTTAAATAACAACTTTATTTATTGAGTTAATAATTTTCTAACATGAATTATTTTTTTAAACCTGATTAATTATAAAAAAAAATAACTTGGCCCCCTCTTAACATACATTTCTGGCTTATTTCTGGTCAGATGAACTCGTATCTAGCAAGCACAGAAGAATAGTCTCATGTCTTTCCTTAAGACTAGCCATGTCCTACTACTGCCCCTCAAAATGGTTTCTTGTCCGGAACGGAGCTGACCAAATTTATTATTGGAATATAATCGCGTAGGTAGGTGTGCATGGGCAGGTTCGTATGGAGCTTTAGGTTTTGTAGTTGGAGTAGGAGAGAGCGCACCATCTTGAACCTGAGCCTAATCTTGGGCGTCTTAATCGGTTTAAAGATCTATAACAAGAGTTGGAACGATCAGAGGATAATAGGCTAGCTGACCCTAAAAAAGATACATTATCAATCTTGTCATCGATTTCTTGAAATCCCTAAAGGTATTTCCTATGATCCTAGGTGAGTAATGAAAGCCCGTGATCGTATGAATAAAAGGTGAAGCCTCTAAGGAAAGATCGTCAGAACCGGAGCCCCCGTAAAACAAGATAATAGTTTAGAAATATTATAACGTATAGATATATTTTGTGTGGCCCACGTCATTATTTATGTATTCAATATTATTATTTGTGAAATTTTTTAAAGAATATATATTCAATAATTACCCCCATCACGTAGGTCAGCTGGTAAGGGGCTGTCCTAGCTTAACCAAGGTCTCGGGTTCGAGCCTTGGGAATGCAGCTGTGTTAAAATTTGGGAGGAAGAGCTTTGCCGCCCTTGTGGTCCTACCCGGCTCGAACATGATTAGTCCCACGCCAAAAAACGTGGGGAACCTGTGGTCTAGACAAAAAAAAAATATATTCAACAATTACATTTATTTTTATTTTTAGAGGAAAGTATTTTTAGGTTCCTCACAAACAAATTTTAAACACTAAAGGATTTTTGACAAATTTTAAACACGTAAGTTCACTAATTTTCTTTTTGTAGAAATCCATGCTAGTGATGTAACAAGTGGACCTAATTGTAAATTGTCTTGAAATATTTAAAAATTGGAACCAAGGGATCTAATTGTAAATTTTCCTTATTTTTATTGGTTAAGGGATTTGTTGAATATTTCTTTGTAATGGAGAAGAGATAAAACCATTGGTTTAGAATTGAGTCATCTCTCTGCCCTATAAAAGTTGACACCCTTTCTCATCTTTGATGTTTTGAGAATATTTCTGGAGAGAAAAGTTTGAACACATTAAGTTAGAGAAATTGTTTATGGAGTAAGGACAGAGAAACACTAAATTCTTACCGTGATCATTCAAGGATTACAATACAAAAATTACAATGGATGAAGGTACGCTTCTGCTTATTTTCTATTACAATTTTATGTGAGAAACACATTAGTTCAAGATTGATTGTTTCGAGTATGATTAGGGTTGTGTTTCGGCCGGATCGGATCGGAAAATGACCTTTCGAAAAAAAAAATCCAATTTTTTCGGAAATAAAATATTTATTCCAATTTCCTATCCAATTTTTTCGGAAAATCAAAAAAGTTTCGGAATTCGAAAAATCGGAAAAATTCGGAAATTCAAAAAATATACTAAAAATTCAGAAATTTTGGAAATTCCAAAATTTCAAAAAAAATAATATAGGATTTTCGATTACTCGAAATTCTCATTTTAAAGAATTCGAAAAAAAGATTTAACCCAACATGTAAATATGTAAGGAATTAACCATTTTTTTCATTTGTGTAGAGGATAGAGGGATATTCTCCTTTTATAGAGGACTTTTTGGGCCATCTCTTCCTCTCCTAGCCGATGTGAGACACATGAAATGTTTTAGAAAATTAGAAAAATTGGAAATCTGAAAATATTTCAGAAAAAATTCGGATCGGCATAGTTTCGAAAAAAATGGAAAATCAAAAATTCAGAATTATTTCCAATTTTCGATCCGATTTTTTCGGAAAAATCGGAAAATCGAAAACCTTATATACATTACAAAATCGAAAAATATCGGATCGGATATCGGAAAAATCGGAATGTTCGGAAAAAAAACACAGCCCTAAGTATGATAAATCCATTAAGATGTAACACCCCGAGCATTCTAGCATCGGCCGCCACCAAAAAACATAGAATGTTACTAAATTAAATACCATTCTTAGCATGTGACAAATATATAAGACATTTAAAAAAATTCACAAGTATCCTCAAATTTCCAACACATAATCATTCTTGAAATATGAAAATCCATCCTCATGCTATCTCCAAAATAAATCCAACTCAAATTTTATAAAATAGTATCCAATAAATAATCCCACTATAAATCTCTGACTGAAACCCATAAATAACTGTGGAACCTAATGGCCCACCAAAAATCCATATATAACCATCTCAAAATAAAACGACGGAATGAAAAGTAAATCTAAACTACTAAAGCAGATAAAATAAATCTCCAGCTGCGCCCCAAAGATCTCCAATACATCCTGTGCAGTTACTCCCGCGGTTATACCTGAAATGTTTGTCAACACAATGGGTCAGAGCCCACTGCATGAAAACTGGCTACTCCTCCCAATTAGGGTCCGTAAACCCATATAATAGTACTATATACGATAAACATCAAAATAGAGTATTTTAATTCAAACGAGATAAAAATTAACATACGAGTAAAATGACTACCACTATCTATCCATATCACCAAGCCACCCAGATGTTTAAATCCAATTATGATATTTCAACATAACACTAGATCTCATAATTTAATTTAATTAATTAGATCGAATTAATTTATGCGACACCAGTAAAGCCGGTTCACCCTATTTCAGGTCATGCACATACTCCTCGCTCGCTTGTGTTATACACCATACATATTCCCCTCACCATAACAAGTTTATCCAATTTCGTTAGCACTGCACATACTCGTGAGGTTCCATATATGGCACGTTACTATAGCCAGTTCGTACGTATTCAATAAGCGATGCACATACTCGGGACGCCACACACACCCACGCCGCTATAGCCAGTCATCTCATATTCTGTTAGCCCTCCACATACTCGCAGCACAAATTTATTTTAGTTCCCATTTATTATCTTAGGCACTATTTCTGAATTTTCTCAAGATCTCATTATTTTCTATTAATCCCACCCTTTAATCGAGTATAAATCCTGAAACCACTCCTAGTCCCATACCTAGAGGCCTCTAAAACACAAATATATCCTAACATATCATTCAGGAAGAATACCTACCGATAGCTACTATCTACTCTCGCACCTAAGCTAATGAACCAACGGAAGAACGCATAATTCAACCCCACCCTGGAATTATTAATCCATAAAATCTACACTAAGTAGTCTCATACCTAAAAAGGGTTACCAACAACTAAGGCCAAACTAGTAGTTCCATACCTAGTAAGTAACTTAAAATAAGGTGAGAGCAATAACTATTGCAACAATCCTCTCGTCCCCGTGGTGTCAATTATTAGTAAAATTAATAAATCACATAAGGCATATTTTCAACCTATAACAACGAATCATCCAATTAAATTCCAAGATTCCAATTTAACTAATATACGTCCGTTTAGTTTTAATTTTAATTAAACACTTCCAATTTTCAACAACTTACAAAATTTCCATACACATGCATATTTCATAACAAAGAACAATAATTTTGTACTCTACAAGATAAAAATAAATAACATGATTTTACGAGTAAAATTTCATTTATAAAATTCAAACAATTTTCTTTAACATGTGAACGTCCATATAATCTAACGAAAGTCCAACCTCTAACGTAAACATACAAGGGTTTTGTGTCTTAATTCGTATTAAAGATTTGAATAAAAACTGTTCCGACTTTAAATTTCACCTTTCCTAATTAGTGTCTCTAATATATTTTAAGAAAACAATGATTATTAGTGTTTAGGCAACATTTAAAACGAATAATTCTAAAGGAGAATAATAAAAGTATTCATGCTTATAAAAAGTCGTCTTATAAATATAATTACATGGTTGCGTCCCTCTCGTGAAAATGGTAAGGACACCTTTTTGATTATTCTTGAGAAAACTTGATTTGTATCTTCAAAACTTAGGTTGAAAGTTGTGTTTAATGGGGTTGAGGTTTTATATTTGAGATGAGATAATAACTTGGGAGGCTACTGCTTTTTGAGAAGGTTTAAACGTGTTTTAAAAAGTCTAAACCCGTCCATTATATAATGGATTTAAAGAAATCAAACACAAATACTGAAAAATACATTACGGACGATCATACTATGGGAATTGGTTAAAATTTTAATATGCTGTAGCCGATGGCGAGATGAAGTTTATGCAAAAAAATCAGCTCAAACGGACAATTGATTTTTTATGTTCTTTTGGTTTTTTTATCCTCCGTAGGACGGATCCTCCCCCGCTTTTTTATATATAAAAAGTTATAATGACGAAATTTTAATCAGGATTTAACTTCCACTTAAAACCTTATTTTTATATATAAAACCAACATTTTTACCAACTAAAATTATATAGATTCCAAAAAATAATTTATTCGAAATTTTTAACCTAACAAATATTTATATGGCTAAAAAATCACACGATGTTACGTGCTTCCCCACTAATACATGAATTTTATCCTCGAAATTCGATGAAGCGTAAACGTCAAACGTAAAGTCACGCAAATAAAATAACGCTGACATATGTCTACACGTAAAATTCTATGATCAGGCGCCCATACACCTAATCCTACACGCACATGTCCCACGAACAAAAATACAATTCAAATCCTAACTATATATATATGAAAATAATGACTTACCGCGCTCCCACGAATTACCACTCGATTATCTTCCTAACATTCATCACAATGCTTAAATCCTCAAATCAGATCACATCACTGCATTAATACTATATATACCCAAATTTTATACTAACGATATGCCAAATAAATATTGTCTCCAAAATGAACTCTAAGGATCCTCACATCAAGATTACTACTTCTAACCTCAATGCCTGCAACGTCCTTAACACAAATCTCCCTATCTTCAAGGCACATAGCTAACACGTATGCTAGACCTAATATTTTATAGAGTATGAATCAACAAAGAGAATAGAAGCTCGATAACGGGGAAGCTAAACGAACTCACAACCTATAAGACCGAAGACCATGCTCTCATACCATCTATAACACCCTGCGTATTCTCGCATCGTTCGCAACCAAAATACACTAGACGTTAGTAAATTAAATAACATTCTTAGCATGTGACAGATATATAAGACATTAAAAAAAATTCACAAGATATCCTTAAATTTTCAATAAATATAACCATTTATGAAATACTAAAATCCATCATCATGCTGTCTCCAAAATAAATCCAACTCAAATTTTATTAAATAATATCCTATAAATAATCCCACTACTAATTTCTAACTGAAATAAAAAATAACTGTGAAACCGAATGGCCCACCAAAAATCCATAAATAAGTGTCTCAAGATAAAACGATTGGATTGATAGTAAGTCTAAAATACCAAAGCAAATAAAATAAATCTCTAGTTGCGCTCCAAAGATCTCTAATACATCTTATGCCTCTACACCCGCAACTATACCTGAAATGTTAAACGACACAATGGGTGTAATACCCTATCCTAAAAATTAAAATAAATTGTATGTGGATTATAAATGAGGAGTTATTTATAATTACGAAAGAATTGTGGATAAGAATCGGAGAAAATTAAAATGATGAAACCAGGTCGTTCAAACGACATTGGGATGTTGTTTGATTGATAATAGGTTGTCCTTAGTATCGAGATGTAGATCGCGAGATACAGGCTTCTAAGGACATGATTATTATTTATAATAACAGGTCGCAGGAAGGGTCTCACGATCCAAGGAAGGAATGAGATTAGAGAAGTTGTTCGAACGACGTAGGAAAAGTCATTTGAATGATGTAAGATGGAGTTTTAATCTTAGTTTCTCTTGTGCGCTATCACGATTTGGGGCGTTAGATCTTTGAGTTATCGAGCTCAGATCAACATGGAAGGGGAAAAATGAGGTTTTTGACCTTAAAGTGGATTATATTAAGGGTTGTTTGGTATATTTGGGTTATTTTTCATTGGGAGAAATAGAAGAAGGAGAGAGAAAATAGAGAGGCCTTCCACTATTTTCATCTCTTCCACCACCAAACCGCCACTCCACGACCAGTTTACATGATATTCGACCATGCCCAAGCCCAAAAGACCCATTTCTACCATTGATAAAGAAGAGCTACGAATTTTGGAGAGTATATTTGGTGGATTTTTTGGAGTAGATGAAGGTGGGTTTTAATGGAGTTAAAGTGAGTGTTACTTGGAAGCTTGGAAGAAGAACACTTTGAGGCATTTTTGGAGGATGCATTTGATAACCCATTAAGTCCACCTTTGGAAGTGGAGTTTAATCCTCCCACACCAACACTTCCACCACCATTTGAGCCATTAGCGGTTGAAAAATCTACTCTTAGTGTAGGATGTTATTTTGTGTTTGTAGTCGTGTAGTTAGATCAATTGATAAGGGTACATTTAGTTAAATGGTGTAATTAATGTGTAGGAATAATAAACATTTGTATGGAATAAAAATATTGAAAAATCTTATTTTGTTAAAAATAAAGAATGGGTAATTATTTCCAAATGTTGAAATACTAAAAGTTGGTATTTTATGAAGATAGTGTATTTTCTAGAAAGAATGATGTTAAAACATTTTACGAAATAAAATGTTTGAAAATAATGATTTATGTTGGTAAACATTGGTGAAATAATGTGTTAAAGTCTCTTGCAAAAAAGACAATTTTATGAAAAATACACATTTGTTGAAGTTAAAGAAACAAAATTGTCTTTTCTGCCTTAAAAATGTATTTTTACAATTATAATGATTTTCCATGATGAAATGTATATTTAAATCATGTAATAGGACTTTGGGTTTGAAATCCATCTTCTCATGCATATAAAACATGTAATATTTTGGCATTAAATGTATAAACAAGTTTAGAGAAGGTTTTGTTGGGTTTAAATTTGAAATGAGAAAGTAGAAATTCTTGCGCTTAAAGTGTATGAAAAAGGGGGTTAAGAATGTAATAGGGATAAAGTATGATACTACATGTAAAATGAAAGAAATGGTATTTTCTTATAAAATTAGTCTACAGTGTAAATGGATTTCTTGAATAAAGAAAGTAAAAAAATTTATGGTTTGGGAAAGTGTTAATGGGTAAACATGGGAAAGTTAGTGTGTGTAGCTTAGTAGTGTTTTAAAGGATTAACACTTATGGAATTAAAAAGGAATAAAGGTGTAAAAGTATTTCCAATTAAGAAGAATGTTACTCCAAGTGTAAAAAGGTGTTAAATTTTTAAACACTTAAGAAGTTGGTATGAATAACTTAATAGTGTTATTTGGGGAAATTAACACTTATGAAAATTGAGTAAAAGGTGATTTTGGAAATAAATGGGTAAAATTATAATTTCACTTAAAGTGGAACCTTTTTATGAAACAAAAATATTGGAAAAGGTGTTACATAAAGTGGTCATAAACTAATATGATTTGGAATAAAATAAACTTTAAAGTGTAAAAGACATGAAATGGTAAATTTTCAAAGTGTAACAAAAGATGGGACGATAAAGTCTCGAGTTTTGGCTTCGGCTGGGTAAAAAGAAAAGTGGAATAATGTGGACATTCATAAAATGATAAAACACATAAAAGAGAACTCAAAGGACACCGGAATAAAGCAAGTAGGGCCCGAAGCCCTTAGGCAAAAATCCCTAAACACCGACGAGAGCATATGGTGCGCATAGCCAGCGGTGCGGAGCCTGTGGAAGTATGTGGTATTGGAAAAGTCCAAGAAAAGATAAAGAAAATTTGGAACATGTCAAGAAAGGGGTTGTTTGGTGAAATGTATTAATACAACCTAACTTGAATGAATAAATAAATAAATGTTCCGATAAGGGTTAAAATAAACAAATAAATGTATAATTAATGAATGTCCATAAAGCAAGAAAAAGGGTAAAGTAAGTGGATAAATAGGTGATTAAGCAACCTAAGCGGTTAAACCCATAATTAACACAAGAATGTGTTGTAAAAAAGTTTTCGAAGTTTAAATAGGTATTTTCTTACATGGTGTTCTCATGTGTTGAATGTGTGAAATTGAACAAACATATTAAAGTGTGTTGAAAGAAATAAAAAGGGTGATTTTGATAAAGGAATGTGTTTGGATAAATCAAACATAGTAGTTTCAACTGTTGAACTCGGTATGTCTAATGAAGTGAGAAATGTTAAGAACAATTAAAGGAAGTATTTCACTAGATTAATGTAAATTAATCGGGCCAAGTAAGGTTTTCGAAAGTAAAACTATTAATGCATTGGAATATGTATTCTTCAAAGGTATACATATGTAGATACATACATATTTTTTCATGCATGTGGTTATTGCATGTGAGTATTCTTTTCGCCATTCATATCTATACTGTATTTGTATAATACCACTCGGCATTGGATCACAACCTTGCTTTTTTTATGCGAGGTTGGGTGCATTTTGTATTTTGAGAGCATTATACAGGTAAGTATTCTTATTTTATTTTACGTTAGTAGCTATGTATACTTGGACTTCGGGGTGCTTCCCATGGGTCCCTCACGTAGTTTATTTTGAAACTGGAATCACAGGTCAAACAAGTGAAATGTTAATTAAAATAAAATTGGACTAGTAACATTGTGTAGGTTTTTCCATTGCACTTCATACCTAACGCTCGGGTCGGACTGAGATTCCTCACAGGTAACCCATAAATAGGGGCCAAGGCATTGCAAATGGTATCAGAGCTCTAGGTTCAAGGTTCCTTTCAGGAGTGACATGGTGAGGTCAGTATTGGATCTTTCGACATTGGTTTGGTTTGGGCTGGTCATGCTAGTTTGGTGAAGGTTTAGCTCGTGTCCTTAATAGTGGAGTCAAAGAGGTTAGCACGATAAGTATGTTAGTGACAAGTGGCACACAATTAAGTTGATTGTTGTTAATCTCTTTCGCGCTTCTGATTTAAATTGAGTAATTTATGCATGTCCATAAAAGCCTATAGTGGTGAAACCGTGGTTGTTAGTAGGAGGTGCTTGTATTTAAATTCTTGGTGATATAAAATAATGTGAGATGTCTATAGAGTGGGAGGACACCCATCGGTCAAGTGGAATGAGTTACATGTAGTCAACAGTAGAGGTTGATGGTTAGGGTATCTCGATTAGACACTAATGATTGGTGATTGAAAGGTGTATGTAACCCTTAGGTACGGTGCTTATGGGTAGTTAATGTCGATGATGTAATTAGGCACGTTCGATCCTTGTGTGGTATCGCCATTGATGACAATTTAGTGAACATAATAAGTTGTGAAGCTAATTGTGCCAATGCTGAAAACTTTTGTGTGAGATTTATTATGAAGTGACTTTGGTGATGAGAGTAGCCTTGTTAGTGGCATCAGTGTGTAGTGTATTTCATGTGTGGAGACTAGATAACTGAATTGCATTCACAACTATTGACTTTGTGGTGAAAACATATTAGTTCCTTTGGTTGAGGACTTAGGTTGGGTATATCTTGGTTATAACGGGGTATTGAGGAATAGAATCCCGCGCGGCATCCGTGGTGTGGACCTTGGTATTTATAGGAAATACTCGACGTCTCTATCCTACTAAGATTTATGTAGTCATGTTAACCCATAGATTCGCACATTGTGTGATATTCAAATAGTAAGGCAATTTAGTTTCCATAGTTGGACAGTCATTGAGGATTTGGTGAGGCAGACCTTAAGGTTTATAAGTTACAAGCGATGTCCCTTATCCTGCAATAACCCTTAGTATCGTTGTTTAAGGTTTGTACGTGGCGTGTAGGACATGGTTTTATATATGCATCTCGGTAACTGGGTACACCCATATGAGGTATTCTTACTATTGCGTGAAGTTTTATGTACGGTGGCTATGTTTTCGGCCTCACAATTGGCTCGAAGTATCAATCTCCCTAAGACTAGTGAACTTCAGACTGTCCGACTAGGTAGTCAGTGGCTCGGGTTGAAAAGAGCGAGATGATGGTTTATGGATATGGTATAGCATTGGAAATCGAGGAAAAACTTAGCACATGATGTTGTCTTACCACGGTGAGTAGAGATTAGAGTCAAAATCTAGTGAGTACTCAATGATGAGACGCCTAAGGTAGTGTTAGGGCTCATCAGAGTGATGCAGCGGATGGTGTAAAGTGGGCGTGCGGTAATGAATTAATGGAGATATTCCCCCTTTGAGTGAGACAATGGAATAATATGCTTATCATCAAACTTATGCGAGTTATATAGTTAGGATAACCTCAAAATTTATGGAACACAGGATGTGTTGTCCTAAGCTAGAATGGATTGTGGTGATATATACGACGGTTAGTTGTATTATGATTTGTTTTGGGTGTGCGTTGATCGCTAGAAAATTGTTTGAATGTACAGGCATCGATATGCCTTAGGTACTATCATAAGTAATGCTAGGAATTGTGTGGACTTGATCATAAGGCGGCTGTAGAATCGAATTTGATTATGTTAGCAAAATACTGAAGATTAAAACATGTTGAGTATCGAGCATTGGCGACTTTAGTGTTGCGGACTCCGATAGTTTGTCTTAGAGGATCTCTGGGACTTAGGATAGATATTGCTGGACCCTATAAATTTGAGGATTGATGGATCTAGAATTTCGGGGTCGAAATTCCCCAAAGAGGAGAGTTTATAATACCCTGTCCCAAAAATTTAAATAAATTATATGTGGATTATAAATGAGGAATTAATTATAATTAAGGACGAATTGGGGATAAGAATTGGAGAAAAATAAGAAGATGAAACATTGTCATTCAAATAACATTTGTAGGTCATTCGATCGACAATAGGCTCTCATTAGTAGAGAGATGTAGGTCACGATATGCAGGCTTCTAATGACTTGCTATTGGCTTATAGTATCAGGTCGCGTGAAGGGTCGCCCGATCCGGGTAAGGAACGACATTAAAGAAGTTGTTCGAACGACATAGGGGAAGTCGTTCAAACAATGTAAGACATTATTTTAATATCAATTGTTCTTGTGCGCTATCACGATTTAGGGCATTGGATCTTTGAGCTGCCGAGCTCAGATCAGCCCAGAAGGGGAAAAAAGGGGTTTTGACCTTAAAGTGGATTTTATTAAGGGTTTTTTGGTGTATTTGGGTTATGTGTTGTTGGAAAAAAATAGAAGAAAGAGAGAGAAAGTAGAGAGGTCTTCCACTATTTTCATGTCTTCACCCACCAAGCCACCACTCCACCACCATTTTACATGATATTCCACCATGTCCAAATCCACAATACCCATTTCTACCATTAATAAAGAAGAGCTACGAATTTTGGAGAGTATATTTGGGGGATATTTGGGGAAGATGAAGGTGGGTTTTAATGGAGTTGAAGTGGGTCTTGATTGGAAACTTGGAAAAAGAAAACTTTTATGCATTTTTAGAGGATGCATTTGATAAACCCTTAAGGCCACATTTGGAGGTGGGGGTTGCTCCTCCTGTACACACACACTTCCACCACCATTTGAGCCATTAGAGGTGGGAAAGCCATTTGAATTCCATGCTAAACAAGTGAAATTTTAATTGAAATAAAATTGGACTGGCAACATTATGTAGGTTGTTTCCTTGCACTTCACACCTAACGCTCTGCTCAGATCGGATCGGGTTAACTCACAGGTAACCCATAAATCCAGGTTGGGGAGTTACAATGGGTTAGAGACCAGTGCATAAATTCTAGCTACTCCTCCCCATTAGAGTCCAAAAACCCAAACAATAGCATTATACATTATAAACATCACTATTGAGTATTTTAATTTAAACGAGACATAAATTAACATGCAAGTAAAATAACTACCACTATCTATCCATATCACAAAGCCACCTCGATTTTTAAATCCAATTATGATATTTCAACACAACACTTGATCCCATAAATTAATTTAATTATTGAGATCCAATTATTTTATGTGACACCAGTATAGCAAATTCACACTATTTCAGGTCTTAAACATACTCCTGGCTCGCTTAAGTTTTACATCATACACATTCACATTCCTTTCACGATAACCAGTTCTACCAATTTCGTTAGCATTGCACATACTCGTGAGGTTCCCAGTACGATGCATCATATTCAGTGCGCCCTGCACATACTCGTGGCGCCACACACACCCACGTAATAATAGCCAGTCAGCTCTTATACTGCAACTGTACACATACTCGAGATGCAAATTTATTTTAACACCCGTTTATTATCTTAGGCATTATTTCTCAATTTTCTCAAGTTTTCATTATTTTCTATTAGCCCACCCTTTAATCGGGCGTAAATCCTTAAATCACCCTTAGTCCCATACCTAAAGTCCTCCAAAACACAAGTATATCCTCACATATCATTTAGGAAGAATAACTACCAATAGCTACTACCTAGTCTCACACCCAAGCTAACAAACTAATGGAACGACGTACAATTCAACCCCACTCTGGAATTATCCATTCATGAGAAGTTCGTGAGTGGGTGTGTTTTCAAACAAAACCAATTTTTCTCCGAAAAAGATCCAACTTTTAATTATGCACCAAACCAAATTGTGAAATCTCAATCCTTACTTTAAACCAATTTTATCTTGATTAATCCTAAACATGCATCTAGAGATTAAAGCAAGTAAAGTGAAGTAAAGAATACTCACAACGCCGGATGTACGAGGAAAAAAACCCAAAACGGGAAAACAACCTCGGACGGCCCAAGCCAGAAAATCACTATAAATAATGGTTTTACAAAGATAGATTAGCCTTACACTAAGACTCGATCCCCACGGGTGTTGACATTCCTTCTGATCTTCAACCGTTCTTCAATAGTGCCCACGCAGAAATTCCGTCTTCCATGATATCTGTCCACAACACATGCGTCCACGTATGTCTCGGTGTCCACCTCTACGGCTTTGATACGTTTACGATGTCGAACACGATGTCCGTCGCTTCTTCACCGCAAAAACCCTTTGTGTTCAAAGTGTAGAACAAACAACTTTGGTGCAGCAAGATCACATAAACATATAAGAATGATAACTCGGATCTTTGCAAACTCTAAGGATGTGTTTAAGACTTTTAAACCTTAGAAAACATGTGCAAATAAGGTTCTGGTTTGTAAAACTGTTTTCCAGAAAGCACACTTACGAAATTATGATGCAAACACTGTTTAAATAGGATTTAAACGCCGCCTCGAAAAACGTGTCATTCGAACGCCTTAAGCATGTCGTTCGCGTGACATTGTATCTCGTTCGAACGAGATCCAATGTCGTTCGAGCGACCTTGCAAAAGTTTGACTTTCTTTGACTTTCAGATAAAAACTTCTCTTAACAAAGAGATTGAAATTAGTCAAACTCTATTTCGAGCTTATCATCATAAAACGAAGTTTAAACCATTAAAACACTTTTAAAACATTTAAAAACATTTTTCTATTATAAAAATTACATCCTTATCTTTTATAAAAATAATTTCGAGCACCATTAATGATACGCATTCATACCTGAGTGATCTCGGAATGAAGTTAACTTTGAAGACGAGTAAACTTGCACCAAACAAACATCAGCATGATTATTTCTTTGAAGCTTTGCCGCAACGTCTTCAATTTCTTCAATACGTCATAGATCAAGTGGGATCGTGACAAAATAAAATTCTCCCTATGACATATTACAAACACAGTTTTGTTCACGCAATTAAGTCAAAACAATACAGGGACTCAATTGGAAATTTATGTCCTTACAAATCTCCCCCTTTGACTATTCCGAGACAAAACTAAACAAGTGAAATGCCTAACCGGGCCGTCAAGCCGTATGACCCCTAAATCCCATCCCATAAACCCAAAATCAAAAATACAGGACACAGACTAATATATGTAGCACCGGCAAGCATGAACTGTCTGAATGTGATGTAGACTTGAAATCTTAAATAGCTGAAGCATACATATACACATGAAATAGACAAACAAATACCAAGTGAAGTATGGAGGAACAAATCTCAATTTGATACCAATTTGAAACATAAATAAACTCAACAAATCTCCCCCTACATCACATAAATCTCTCCCCCTTTTTGTCACGAATAGTCAATCCAGTGAAAAGAAAAACCAATATAAAATATCTAGCATGAGAATATGATACCAAATAGAATCAAGTTGATACCAATTTTGAAACATGAAAACCACTAGATAAACATGAGAAAACCAGCTAAACAAGATCATGTAATGTCAAAATAGTAGCTAGTAAACCAAGGAATCACACAAAGAGTATACCAATCAAATCAAGTGTGATAATCAGACTCACATGAAAAAACCAATTTGGAACATAAAAGAACCTGCATATAAACCAATTAATCCAAAAAATGCTTCCTGCAGTACAAAAAATATATCAAATTAAGCCAGAGGACTGCAAACCAATCAAAAGCCATTTTTCACTCTGTCGTTCGAACGAGCCAGGGACTTCGCTCAAACGAGATGAGGAAGTCGCTCGAATGAAGTAAAAAAGTCGTTCGTGTGAGATGAGATGTCGTTAGAACGACATCGCGCGACCTGTCAAAATTTCTCAGTTTCCCAGAAATATTATAAAGTATTGCCCAGTGAAAAAATTTCCACAAAAAAATTCCAGGAAGGGACTGACAGAAGCAAAACAGTGCTAAAACAGTAAGCTTTTCGCACAAAACGCAAAAACTCATTAACACTAAAAATGCAAGTTACATGCAAGCATAGTACCGATGTGCTCAAACATTGACATGGAATGAATGGTGTGAAACTACAACAAATGAGTCACAATCCCAACACATCGAAACGATCAAGAAGCTCTAATTGATAGCGATAAATCATCAAACTTTATCATAGCCAAATGACAATTAAAGTGTGAGCTTAATGAACTAAACATACTACATGCACACAAATCCAGAATTTTGACGATTCTACAAACAATAGCGTCAAATTGCAATGATTCAACATTAGGATTAGTTGTGCAAACCCGTTTAAATTTTCTCCAACCAAACACCCTCATATAAACATACTTTTTCAAGTTCTTTTGAGGTTTCTAGCATTCTCAACTTAGAGAAAATCTTATTGGCCCCCTTTTTGTTTTAGCATATTTCATTTTCTTTTGGGATCTTTTAAATGGTGGCTTTCACGACGAGTTAATTATGAACTCTCGCAGCACTTTCCAGTGAAACACTCATCATTTTTTAAATATAAAATCCTCACGGTAAACGGTTATTACATGCACACTTCTCCTTAAGTTTACTTATGAATAGATGACAAGATTGAGATAAGAACGCCTCACCAAATTCAAATATGCAAGAGAAGTCAAACATCCATATAAACTCGTGCATGTGTGCAATGTTGGCATATATACAAAGTCGAATCAAATTGCATATCAACTTCGAAACCACCCCATATAAATAATGGTTAAGATCATTCTAGGTATCGATAATAATGACCAAATGTCCTAGATACGTGGATAATGAAACTATGGAGGGGTCCAAGCACACCAATATGCCACATCAAACATGCAAACTCAAAAAATAAAAACCGAAAATCTTTTTGGATTTTCAAAAGTTTTCTTAAAAACAAAATCTTTTTGTATTTTTCAAATAGGACTCAAACAAATGAAAACTATAATATAAAATGATACATATGTCATAATACTAACAATGAATATATCATGAAGAAAACTAGCATATGACAAACATGGCAACACTATCATCCTTTAGATTTAGCATGGGAAGAATCAAGTGCACCCAAACGAGAATCATGAAGTTTAATTCCTAAAGACACTAAATCCGATTTCCTAACCCAAGTAGGTGTAAAACGGCGCATGTGGGTGTGGGGAACCCGGGCAACTTTATTCTTAAACTTCCTAGGAGCTTGTCTAAGGTCGTAACAATAACGCCTAAGGTGACCTTTCCTACCACAAAAAGTGCAAGTGTAACGGTGGTGGGAATGATTACCTTTATGTGTACCTTTTCTAACCAACCTAGTGTTTCTCACACGTGCGGGGGGGATGGGAACAACACTCTCACCAAAACCTATACCTCCCCTATCTCCCTTAATTTGGACGATGCCTAAGATCCTATCTAACTTCTCCGACCTAGCCTCCAAATCAAACTTAACTCTAGACGAGTCTTTCAACCTTTCCTCCAACTCAATAATCCTAGACTCGAGTAAACGCCTAGTCTCCTCAAACTGTAAAATCTCCTTTTTCAAGGACTCCATCAAACCACGGAGATTGTCTCTCTCTTTCTCCACAAAATCTAGTTTCTCCCTAAACTTCTTCTCTCGTGCCCTATGATCCTCAATCAAACTATCATTATTTTCTATGGCACGCTCATTCAACTTAGATTGCAATTTTAAGTTAGCCTTTTTTACCTTCACCGTTTCGGCATACAACTCATTAAACGCATTTTGCAATTCTTTCACATCTATCTCCTCCTCGCCACTCTCTTCACCCTCACTAACATGGGATACACTCAAAACCTCCTCGGAAGTGTCATTCACATGAGTTGTATCGTCGTCGCTCACATGACATGCCATAAACGCAACAAAGTTACGCTCAATGGGGGAACTCTCTCCCTCTTCCGGTTCACTATCACTTAAGGTGGCATTATAGACAACGGGTTGCTTGCCCTCTTTCTTAAGTCTAGTGGAACACTCCTTAACTTTGTGACCGTACCCCTCACACCCAAAACACTTATCCGACTCATCTCTCATAGGCTTTTCAAACTTATCCTTAGAGGTGGGATCCACTTTGTTGTTCTTGAATTTTTTAAATTTCTTGGCATCTTTCGATTGCTTTTGAAACTTAATAAATTTTTGAAATTTCTTTGCCAACAAAGAAACATCCTCAAAATCGGAATCGGAATCCGAAACTTTAATTTCCTCCTTCCGGGTTTTCAAAGCAATACCCTTTTCTTTCTTAGGCACTTGCTTGGAGGTAATCATGTCGATTTTATAGGTTTGTAAGTCACCTATAATCTCTTCTAGTTTCGTTGACTCTAACCTACCCAAGGAGTTTAAAATGGTCACTTTCGCATCAAACCTACTAGGCAACGACCTAAGGATTTTCTTAATGACACGGTTGTCGGGAATTTTCTCACCTAGGTTAAACGACGAGTTGACAATATTGGACAACCTAGCATAAAACTCATCAAAGGTCTCACTCTCTAACATCCTAATGGTCTCAAACTGTGTAGTGAGATTTTGAAGTTTTGACGCCCTAACCATGCTAATGCCCTCGTGAGTGAGTGCCAAAATATCCCAAGCCTATTTTGATGTTTCACAAGTCATAATTATGTTATATTCTTCGTGTGTGACATGTGAAGCAATAACGTGCAGACCCTTAGAATTATATTGTGCAAGTTTTTGTTCAGTTTCGGTCCAAGACTCAACAGGCTTTAAACTAGTGATTTCACCTACAATAGTGACAGGGGGTGTCCAACCTTTCTCAACTGCAAGCCAAACACGCTCATCAATAGATTTTAAAGCACATCTCATTCTCATCTTACAATAAGTGTAATTAGTGCAATAAAAAACAAGAGTTCGAGAAAATTCATTATATCCAGAATTCATCTTTGAAAACACACGGGATCACAAAACATATAAAAATGTTTTCTAGCTCTGATACCAATTTGAGAAGTTCGTGAGTGGCCCGATATGTGTGTTTTCAAACAAAACCAATTTTTCTCCGAAAAAGATCCAACTTTTAATTATGCACCAAACCAAATTGTGAAATCCCAATTCTTACTTTAAACCAAATTTATCTTGATTAATCCTAAACATGCATCTAGTGATTAAAGCAGGTAAAGTAAAGTAAAGAATACTCACAACTCCAGATGTACGAGGAAAAAAACCCAAAATGGGAAAACAACCTCAGACGGCTTAAGCTAGATAATCACTATGAATAATGGTTTTACAAAGACAGATTAGCCTTACACTAAGACTCGATCCCCACGGGTGTTGACGCTCCTTCTGATCTTCAACCGTTCTTCAATAGTACCCACGCAAAAATTCAGTTTTCCACGATCTCTGTCCACAACACATGCGTCCACGTATGTCTCAGTGTCCACCGATATGGCTTTGATACGTCTACGATGTCGAATACGATGTTCGTCGCTTCTTCACCGCAAAAACCCTTTGTGTTCAAAGTGTTAAACAAACAACTTTGGTGCAGCAAGATCACGTAAACATATAAGAATGATAACTCGGATCTTTGCAAACTCTAAGGATGTGTTTAAGACTTTTAAACCTTAGAAAACATGTGCAAACAAGGTTATGGTTTGTAAAACTGTTTTCCAGAAAGCACACTTACGAAATTATGATGCAAACACTGTTTAAATAGGATTTAAACGCCGCCTCGAAAAACATGTCATTCGAACGACTTAAGCATGTCATTCGCGCGACATTGTATCTTGTTCGAACGAGATCCAATGTCATTCCAGCGACCATGCGAAAGTTTGACTTTCTTTGACTTTCAGATAAAAACGTCTCTTAACAAAGAGATTCAAATTAGTCAAACTCTATTTCGAGCTTATCATCATAAAACGAAGTTTAAACCATTAAACCACTTTTACAACATTTAAAAATATTTTTCTATTATAAAAATTACATCCTTATCTTTTATAAAAATAATTCCGAGCACCATTAATTATACGTATTCATACCTGAGTGATCTCGGAATGAAGTTAACTTTGAAGACGAGTAAACTTTCACCAAATAAACATCGGCATGATTATTTCCTTGAAGCTTTCCCGTAACGTCTTCAATTTCTACAATACGTCATAGACCAAGTGGGATCGTGACAAAATAAAATTCTTCTATGACATATTACAAACACAGTTTTGTTCACGGAATTAAGTCAAAACAATATAGGGACTCAATTGGATACTTATGTCCTTACAATCCATAAAACGTACACTAACTAGTCCCATACGTAAAAAGCATTACTGTAACACCCCGCCCACCCGGGGAAAGCGAACGGAGCACTACTGTCGATAAAACTAACCAAATCCACAATATAACAAGGTATAGAGCATCAAATTCTCACAAAAGAACAAAACCACTAATCTCATTCTCTTCAAATAAATACAATAAATCTCTCGAATTAAAAATACAACATCTAACTCGAAAAATAAATACAAATCTCCAATGCTCTATACAGAAAGATAAATACAAGTCTCCTTATCTTGTATTAAAATTCTTCCCAAATAATCCACGCTAGAATCATCCGAACTGGTCCATAGCACTCAAATCCGTGCTCACCTGTCAACTAAGAAAAAGATGGGGAATTACACAATACGATAGGAAAGATGCTAAACAATAATATGTTAGCGATGAACAAAGCGCAACAATACGAATACGAATATTCAAATCAAATGCAAATCTCAACAGAATTTTATCAATAAATTTCTCAACAACACATTAACCGGGTCACCAGGCCTCACCCCATCCGCATATGCTTATCAAGACATAGCCTGGGAAGCAGGAATTTTGGCGGGTGCCCAACATCCGTGCCATATTAAAATATCATGACAACATGCTCAACAAAAATATAATGATACCACATGAATCAAAATAATTCAACAATTATATTTCCAGATTTCAAAGAACTTATCAATTCAAAAATATGAGTTCAATTAAACATGATATCAACGGAATAAACTCGTGAGATTTAAAGGAGCATATTGTGTAAAATCCCATACCTCAAACCATGATGAGAAACCAATGATCACATCCTCAAGATCAACAAAAAAGATCTACAAAAGCTCCTCCAAGAACCTCCAACAAAATAGCCCCAAGAACACCTCTAATCTAAGGTTGAAACTCACAAATCTCAAGGGCCAAAATATATATAAAAAGAAGAGGAATATAAAATATATTTGCTGCCAAAATTTGTGCCAGAAGTATGTTAAAAGGCTTGCCCATGACTTCCTTTTATAATGCAAAGAAATGAATAGTTGGAATCCAAAAGACTCCTTTAAATAAGGAAAAGAAATGAAGAGTTGGAAGTTAAAACAACTCTAAGAGTTAAAAACATTTAAAAATCATTTTAAAATCCGTTATAACTCCGTTTTCGAAACCGTTTGAAATTCTTTCCTTTAAAATAATAACCAACATATTTGAGCAATAAAAATAATTTTATCAAAAACTTTATTTTTCCTCTTTATTTTGAAAATACCCCAAAAATTATGCGGGTAACAATGAAATTTCGCCCTCGAAATTCGCCGAATGCCTAACTCTCAAAATCAGGCCACTACACTAACTCCAAAAATAAATCACGTATCCCAAAAATAAGTTCCTCACCTATAATCTCGAAACTTATCACGAATATCACCTAAAATTTTCTATCTCCAAAAATTACTAACCACAGAATGAACCCAAAACCCAAGCCCCGAGGGTTGCCGTATACCTAAGCTCTGATACCAATTGTAACACCCCGTCCACCCGGGGAGAGATAACGGAGCACTACTGTCGATAAAACTAACCAAATCTACAATATAACAAGGTATAGAGCATGTAATTCTCACGAAAGAACAAAACCATTAATCTCATTCTCTTCAAATAAATACAACAAATCTCTCGAATTAAAAATACAACATCTAACTCGAAAAATAAATACAAATCTCCAATGCTCTATACAGAAAAATAAATACAAGTCTCCTTATCTTGTATTAAAATTCTTCCCAAATAATCCACGCTAGAATCATCCCAATTGGTCCATAGCACTCAAATCCGTGCTCAATTGTCAACTAAGAAAAAGATGGGGAAGTACACAATACGATAGGAAAGATGCTCAATAATAATATGTTAGCGATGAACAAAGCGCAACAATACGAATATGAATATTCAAATCAAATGCAAATCTCAATAGAATTTTATCAATAAATTTCTCAACAACACATTAACCGGGTCACCAGGCCTCACCCCATCCGCATATGCTTTATCAAGACATAGCCCGGGAAGCAGGAATTTTGGCGGATGCCCAACATCCGTTCCATATTAAAATCTCATGACAACATGCTCAACAAAAATATAATGATACCACATGAATCAAAATAATTCAACAATTATATTTCCAGATTTCAAAGAACTTATCAATTCAAAAATATGAGTTCAATTAAACATGATATCAACGGAATAAACTCGCGAGATTTAAAGGAGCATATTGTGTAAAACCCCATACCTCAAACCATGATGAAAAACCAATGATCACAGCCTCAAGATCAACACAAAAGATCTACAAAAGCTCCTCCAAGAACCTCAAACAAAATAACCCCAAGAACACCTCTAATCTAAGGTTGGAACTCACAAATCTCAAGGGCCAAAATATATATAAAAAGAAGAGGAATATACAATATATTTGCTGCCAAAATTTGCGCCAAAAGTATGTTAAAAGGCTTTCCCATGACTTCCTTTTAAATTGCAAAGAAATAAAGAGTTGGAATTCAAAAGACTCCTTTAAATAAGGAAAAGAAATGAAGAGTTGGAAGTTAAAACAACTCTAAGAGTTAAAAACATTTAAAAATCATTTTAAAATCCGTTATAACTCCGTTTTCGAAACCGTTTGAAATTTTCTCCTTTAAAATAATAACCAACATATTTGAGCAATAAAAATAATTTTATCAAAAACTTTATTTTTCCTCTTTATTTTGAAAATACCCCAAAAATTATGCAGGTTATTACAATTACCAATAACTAAGGCCTACTCGTAGAATGCTACATATGCTACAAAATTCGACGAAGCATAAACGTCAAACGTAAAGTCACACAATTAAAATAATGCTTACATATGCCTACCCGTGCAATGCTACGATTGAGCGCCCATATACCAAATCCTACATGCACATACCCTACGAACAAAGATAACATACATATCCTAACTACATATAAAAACATATCTATGAAAATAACGACGTACCACGCTCTTACACGAATCACCACTCGATTCTCTCTCCCAAAAGTCATTGCAAAGCTTAAATCCTCAAATAAAATCACACCACCGCATCGATACTAGATATACCCAAAATTTATACAAACGATCTTCCAAATAAAAATTGTCTCCAAAATCAACTCTAAGGATCCTCACATCATTATTACTACTTCTAACCTCAATGCCTATAATGTCCCTAACACAAAACTCCCTGTCTCCAAGAAATATAGCCAATACATATGCTAGACCCAATATCAATCATCTATAGGAATCAAAGGTTGGTAACTCAAAAGATAAATGGATTCACAACCTATGAGACCTAAGACCATACTTTGATACCATATGTAACACCCTGCGCATTCTGGCATCACCCGCCACCAAAATACATCGTGTGTTACTAAATTAAATATTATTCTTAGCACGTGATAGATATATAAGACATTTAAAAATTTTCTACAAGATATCCTCAAATTTCAAACAAAAATAACAATTCATGAAATATTAAAATCCATCCCCATGCTATCTCCAAAATAAATCCAACTCAAATGTTATAAGATAAAATCCAATAAATAATCCCACTATAAATATCTAACTGAAATCCATAAAAAACCGTGGAACCGAATGGCCCACCAAAAATTCATAAATAATTATCTCAAAATAAAATGATGGAATGGAAAGTAAATATAAAAAATTGATAAAAATAAATCTCCAACTTCTCTCCAAAGATCTCCAATACAACCTACGCAGCTACTCCCGCAATTATACCTGAAATGTTAGTCAAGGTCGCGGGTCCGAGCCCACCGCATGAATACTAACTACTACTCCCAATTCGGGTCCGTAAACCAAGACAATAACATTATACGTGATAAACATCATAATAGAGTATCTTAATTTAAACGAGATATAAATGAACATGAGAGTAAAATTACTACAACTATCTATCCATATCACCAAGTCACCCCGATGTTTAAATCCAATTATGATATTTCAACATAACACTAGTTCACATAATTTAATTTAATTAATTAGATCCAATTAATTTATACGACGCCAGTATAGCCAGTTCACCCGATTCCAGGTCCTTCACATACTCATGGCCCACTTAAGTTCTACATCACAAAAATTATCCTTACTATAACCAGTTCGCCGAATTTTGTTTGCACTGAACATACTTGTGAGGTTCCATGGATGACATGTCATTATAGCCAGTTCACCCGTATTCTATTAGCCTTGTACATAGTCATGACGGCACACAGACCCACACCGCTATAGCTAGTCGGCCTGTATTCTGTCATCCCAGTACATAATCGTGATGCCACAAACACCCACGCTTCTATAGCGAGTCGGCCCGTATTCTGTCAGCCTTGCACATACTCGTGATGCAAATTTATTTAGACACCCATTTATTATCTTAGGCATTATTTCTCAATTTTCTCAAGTTATCATTATTTTTTATCATCCCCAACCTTTAATCGGGCATAAATTCTCAAAACACACAAAGTCCCATACCTAGAGGCATCCAAAACACAAGTATATCTTAACATGTCATTTAGGAAGAATACCTCCCAATAGCTATTACCTAGTCTCACACCTAAGCTAACGAACTAATGGAATGACGTACAATTCAACCCCACCCAGGAATTATCCATCCATAAAACCTACACTAACTAGTCCCATATCTAGAAAGTGTTTCCAACAACTAAGGCCTATCTACTAGTCCGTTTCATAACAAGCAACCTAAAATAAAGTGAGAGCAATAACTTTGCCAAAAATCCTGTCGGCCCCGCGGTGTCAATTATTAATAAAATGAATAAATTAATAAATTACATCAGGCATATTTTCACGCTATAACAACAATTCATCCAATTAAATTCCAAGATTCCAATTTAACCAATATATGTTCATTTAATTTTAATTTTTATTAAACACTTCCGATTTACAACTTACAAAATTTTCATACATATGCATATTTCGAAGAATACAACAATAATTCTCTATTCTAGAAGATACACATAAATAACATGATTTTACAAGTCAAATTCGATTTATAAAATTCAAACAATTTATTTTAACATGTTAACGTCCATATAATCTAACAAAATACCAACCTCTAACCGAAACATACAAGGGTTTTGAGTCTTAATTTGTATTAAAGATTTGAATAAAAACGGTCCCAACTTTAAATTTCACTTTCCCTAATTAGTGTCTCTAATATATTTTAAGAAAATAATGATTATCAGTGTTCATACAGCATCTAAAATGCAAAATACTAAAGGGGAACAATAGGAGTATTCATGCGTGTAAAGAAATTGTATTGCAAATCGAAATACATGGTTGTGTTCCTGTTGCAAAAATAGTAATGACACCTTCTTGGTTGTTTTTGAGAAAATTTATTTAGGTCTTCAAAACATAGGTTGAAAGTTGTGTTTAATGGGTTTTGGGTTTTGTTAATGAGAGGAGAAAATAATTTGGGAGGGTAATCCTTTTTTGAAGGGTTAAAAGTGCTTTAAATAGTCTAAACTCGTCCATTGTTTAACGAATTTAAAGAAAGATTCCTAATCAAACGCAAGCACTTAAAAATACACTACAGATGATCAGACCATCGAAATTAGCTAAAATTTTAATATGTCATAGGTGATGGTGAGACGAATCTGTTGTAAAAAATTTAGTTCGATCGAGTAGTTGATTTTTTTTATCCTCCTTAGTCTTGATCCTCCCCTAATATTTTTTATATAAAAACTTATAATTACCAAATTTTAATCCCGATTTAACTTCAACTTAAAGCCTCATTTTTATATATAAAACCAACATATTTGCAGACCAATATTAAAGCCTCATATTTATATATAAAACCAACATCACCGCATCAATACTAGATAGACCCAAAATTTATACAAATGATCAGCCAAGTAAATATTGTCTCCAAAATCAGTTGTAAGGATCCTCACATCCAGATTATTACTTCTAATCTCAATTCCTACAACGTCCTCAACACAAAACTCCATATCTCCAAGAAATATAGCTAACACGTATGCTAGACCCAATATCTTACAGTGTACGAATCAACAAAGGGAATCACAGGTTGGTAATGCGAAAGCTAAATGGACTCACAACCTACAAGATTTAAGGCCATGCTTTCATACCATATGTAAGACCCCGCGTATTTTGGGGTCGACCACCACCAAAATACGTCGAACGTTACTAAATTATATATCATTCTTAGCATGTGATTGATATATAAGATATTTCAAAAAATTCCACAAGCTATCATCAAATTTCCAACAAATATAACAATTCATAAAACCATCCCCATGCTATCTCCAAAATAAATCCAACTCAAATTTTAAAACATAATATACGATAAATAATCCCACCACAAATCCCTAACTGAATTCCATAAACAACCGTGGAACCAAATTACCCACCAAAAATCCATAAATAACTATCTCAAATGAAACAACGGAATGAAAAGTAAATCTAAACTGTTAAATCTGATAAAATATATCTCCATCTGCACTCCGAAGATCTCCGATACATTTAATTCAGCTACTCCTGTAAATAGATCTGAAATGTTAGTTAAGGCAACGGTTCAAAGCCCACCACATAAATACTAACTACTCCTCCCAATTTTGGGTCCGTAAACACAGACAATAGCATTATACATGATAAAGTTCACAATAGAGTATTTTAATTTAAATGTGATATAAATTAACATCCGAGTAAAATAACTACCACTATCTATCCATATTACTAAACCACCCCGATGTTTAAATCCAATTATGATATTTCTACATAACACTAGATCTCATAATTTAATTTCATTAATTATATCAAATTAATTTATGCGACACTATTAAGTTAACCATATTTCAGGTTCCGAACATACTCCTGGCCCACTTAAGTTCTACATCACACACATTCTCCTCACTATAGCTAGTTCCCCCAATTTCGTTAGCACTACACATACTCGTGAGGTTCCATGCACGACATGTCACTATAAGATGCTCGCGTGTATTCTTTTAGCCCTGCACATACTCATGACGCCACACACACCGATGGCGCTATAGCCAGTCGACCTGTATTCTGTCATCCCTGTACATACTCAAGACATAAATATATTTTAATACCCGTTTATTATCTTAGGCATTATTTATCAATTTTATTAAGTTCTCATTATATTAGATTAGCCCCACCATTTAATCGATAATAAATCCTCAAACTACCCCTAGTCCTATACCTAAAGGCCACCAAAACACAAGTATATCCTATCATATCATTTAGGAAGAATACCTATCGATAGCTACTACCTAGTCTCTCACCTAAGCTAACGAACTAACGGAATGCCATATAATTCAGCCCCACTCCAAAATTTTCCATCCATAAAACCTGCACTAACTAGTCCTATACCTAGAAAGCATTACCAAGAACTAAGGCCTACCTACTCGTCCCATACCTAGCAAGAAACCTAAAATAAAGTGAGAGCAATACCTATCCCAACAATCTCGTCATTCTCACGGTGTCAAATGTTAATAAAATTAATAAATCGGATCATGTATATTTTCAACCTATAATAACAATACATCCAATTAAATTCCAAGATTCCAATTTAACCAATATATGTCAGTTTAATTTTAACATTAATTAAACACTTCTGATTTTCAATAACTAACAAAATTTCTACACACATGCATATTTCGGATCATACAACAATAATTTTCAATTCTATAAGATATACATAAAAAAATATGATTTTACGAGTTAAATTCCGTTTAAAAAATTCAAATAATTTATTTTAGCGTGTGAACATCCATATAATCTAACGAAAGCCCAACCTCTAACCTAAACAAACAAAGGTTTTGATTCTTAATTCGTAGTAAAGATTTGAAAAAAAAACAATCCCAACTTTAAATTTCACTTTCCCTAATTAGTGTCTCAAATAGATTTTTAGAAAACACAGATTAATAGTGTGTAGACAACATTCAAAATGCATAATACAAAAGGAGAACAATAGAAGTATTCATGTCTGTAAAGAAGTCCATCTTGTAAATCCGATTACATGGTTTCTTTCCTCTTGCGAAAATAGTAAGCACACCTTCTTGGTTGTTCTTGAGAAAACTTGATTTAGATCTTCAAAAAATAGGTTAAAAGTTATGTTTAATGGGGTTTAGGTTTTGTAGATGAGAGGAGATAATAATTTGGGAGGTTACTTCTTTTTGAGAAGGGTTAAAAGTATTTTAAAAGGTCTAAACCCGTCCATTATATAAAGGATCAAAAGAAAGACTCATAATAAAACACAAACACTCAAAAATATATTACGGACGATTACACCGTTGAAATTGGCTAAAATTTTAATATGTTGTAGCTGACGGCGAGATGAAGCCGCTGTAAAAAATTCAACTCGATCGAACGGTCAATTTTTTTTATCCTCCTTAGGGGACATACTACCCCCATTTTTTTTATATAAAAAGTTATAATTACTAAATTTTAATCCCAATTTAACTTCCACTTAAAACCTAATATAAAACCAACATTTTTACATACTAGAATTAAATGAATTTCAAAAAATTATTTTTTCAAAATTTTTAATTTAAAAAAGATTTTTACGGCTAAAGAATCACAGGGTGTTACATAAGATTTACATGTGGTATTGAATCTGAGTTAAGAATTGTTTTAATTATTTTTCATTCTACATTTATTTTGTATTTTTATTATTTTCTGTATTATTTATGCTCTTATATATATATATATATACACACACACAGTAGTGTATTGACCATGCCTGAAGGCACACATTTTTTTGTCAAAATATGTAATTGCAAAACAGTAAAAATATCATTCCAGACAAAACAAAGTGTAATTTTAAAAAAAAATCCCATAATATCCTTTATTTATAGGACTATCCTGTAAAATGACAGTGTTCGTGATTGGTTGTAAAATTTCATGCCGTGTCGTGTTTATTTTGGTCCAGTTCGTTTTTGGTTAAAAAAATATTTTGTTATGTCACTTTTACTTGGGTCGTGTTCGAGATAGATAAACAATAATATTTCATGTCGTGTCGTGTTTATTTTGGCTGGGTTTATTTTTAGTTTATAAAAAAATATTTTTTATATTACCGCTTTTACTTGGATAGTGTTCGTGATTCATAAAAAAATGTTGTTTTATGTCATGTCATTTCGAGTCATGTTTTTTTTATCGACTTCATTTTTTGTTAAAAAAATATTGTGTGTTTTGGTAATGCCTAAAAGTGGAGAATTATAACAAATGGAAATTCATACAAATGATTTCAGGCTTCCTAAATAGTAAGAAGAAGAAGTTTTTATCCAAATCTTTCATGGTTTCATGGTTTCATTTTTTATTTATTTATTTAATTGTTATAGAGTTATATATCAACTGTACGAAGTGTTTTAAAAGGGGAATTGATGTCTTTTATAAACACCCAATAGAAGAATCATAAAAACAATAGTAACTACCAAATAATTGCTCAGATACAAGACAAGAAAATTAAATATGAATCTTGAAATTATCCTCAATACATAATGCTAATCTATACAAAACTGATACAAATACAATGACACTAAGGTTTGGACACACAAAAGTGAAGGAATGTGTATAATCCCTAATAGGCAGTACCAAATCCAAACATTGGCAGTTGTTGGCTTCAAATCCGAAGGTTTAAAGTCAGGGTACTATCTAAAAAGCTTCAAAAGTCCTAGTTCATACCATCTATGGTAATGTTTTTTTTCTTTCTTACTAGTAGGCAGGGTACAATCTGCGGTCTTCTAAATCGCATCTGCAGTCTTCTAAGTTAGAGTACCATCTGCAGTCTTCTAAATCATATGCCTGTGCCAATGGCACAATGAAAATAATAGTTCGATCAAAATTCATTCAAATATATGTGACAACAAATGAGAAATTAATTAACATAGTTCAACTCTCCCCCATGTATATAGATTGAAAACTCCAACCAACATGTTAACTATCAAATTACAAAAAACACAAATCATAGGAGTTTTTAAGAGTATCTAAAAAACAATTATTTGACCCGGTGATTGTATAATAAAGTGCAAAGCATGTTTTGATCGCAATCAAAATCTATATGCCAACTTTCACATAAGGCACCCTAAAAATGGCACTTCTTATCATAAAAAAACAATGCAAAAATAGTAAACTAAAAAAACATTCCAACAATTCAAAAGTCAATGTGATAATGAGTTCTAATCCATCCATAAGTAAACTGTTTGTCAAAAAAAAAAAAATTACCTGAAATCTCTTAAAGTTTGGCAAAGTGTAGCACACCGTTAAATCTATAAGAGAGATTAGATCGATAATCTTAAGAACTAGAAGTATATTAAAGGAAATTCCATTGTATAGTTCAAATACATTAATAGGTTGAGGAATGATTAGGGGAACATAATCATCAATAATATGAAGAATCATTAGGGAAAAAAAATCTTCAATAATATTTGTATGCTGATTCAAAATTTATGAATAATGGAAATAATTTATGAGACCCCATATTCAACATGGTATAATAAAAAAGAAATTTCCCATAATGAGAATTTATGAAACCCCGTAGTCAGATTTTATGAGCATTATTTAATTAACATTTGACTTAAACTCGATATGGGAAATGCCCATATTCATAACAAATGAACTATTTATATGAAAGCACACACAAAAAAAGAGAGCATCAAAGATAACCATCTTTAATTATTGATTTTAAATAAGGGATAGATAACCAAACATGAGTAAATACAGTAATGACCTGAAGTTCCAAGAACATGGACACCGAAATAGATCTCACTAAAGCCTTTTGGCGCCTAAGTATGAGAAGGTACGTGATGATTACTCATCTAGAAACATTATTATCATGCCTATGTCACATAATTTAGTTTTCATCAAAAGAAAATTACTTTCGAATTATTCCTGGATGAATAATTCCGAACATATAGGCTTTATAATATATAACTCTAAACACATTAATAAAACATAAATAAATTGAGTAATAAAATGGAAAGAAAAAAAGGTATATCGAGTGGTGGTAATTCTTCGAGGTTCCAAGGTGGTTAAGCTATGGAGTTATTCTACAATAGTGGTGATTCAAATCATTAAACTTGCAAATCTGGCAAAAACCCATAAGAGAAAAAACATGTTAGATCTAGAAAAATTAAATGAAAACTTTAAACATGTTAGATTTAGAAAAATTATGTTAGATATTAAACCTCTACACCCACCCTAAAAAAATTGAAACTAAGCAAAAAAATAAATAAATCTAACTCATATGTATTGCATAAACCTTTTTTATTTTTTCCCATAAGTTTAACCTGCAGTATGGAACCAAAGTGGATAAAATTCTCTTTATTAAACCACAAAATAAAAGAAAAATAAACAAAAATCATTCAAACCAAAATATCATACAAACCAAACCCTAGACATGCTTAATGGAACAAATAGCAAAGTCATATCAGACCCAATTTGAGGGAAACTAAAGATATGGACACTAATTAATGTAACACCCGTAATTTTGAGGATTTAGTATTTAATTATTTTTGGGAGAAATAAAACTATTTAAATTGGAGAATCTTAACTTTATGATTTGGATAATTTATTTGAGTGGGACGAATTATTTATATTTGACGACCTTAGGTTTGATTATTGGAATTATTATTGAGTCGCATTTTGAGGACAAAATTAGAGAATGTTATAAAGTATTTTGGATAACAATTCTGAGTGCACGGTTGAGTCCGGATGGGTCGAAATAGTCAGAAAAGTGTACCCGATGGTGGTAAATGGGTCTCATGGTATTTTTGGGCATAGCCGGGGCCACATGGGGAAATTGGGCCATTTTAATTGGCCCGTGTGACTAAAAAACGGGATTAGGGGATATAAACATAGGTTTGGGATTTATGGGAAGCCATAAATCATCTGGAAGAAATCTAAGAACATAGAGGAAACTAGAGGGAGTAGTTGGAGAACTAAATGGGAATCTTTTGGAGATAAATCGAGGGACAAAGTGGGTGTTCATCATTAAGCCTGATTCTACACCAACGTATCAGACTCTATGAATCCTATGAGGTAAGTGGTTAACTTGTTGTGATTCCAATTTTGTGATATTCGATTCATAATATGGTGATGTGTAAAACAAAATCTAATTTTTGGGTGGGTTTTTGGTGAGAAAACTCGTATTTTGGTAAATTAGTTATGGATTGGGAATTAATGGTTAAATTGATGTTATAATGCTATTGGATTTTGTTACATTTGGGACTATACCAGAAGTCTAGGAATCGATGTGAATAATGTGGATTGTGGAATCATATTTTTCGAATAACGATTGGGATTATACCTTAGGAATTCATTTTTTTAGAGTTTGTGATAATTCGAAAAAAATCAATGATGCTAAATTGTTTGGATGATGATTATAGTTCATATTAGATGTAAAATGATGATAAATATAATGTATTGAGGTTGGGAACTGAGAAAAGAAAACTTGGGTTTTCGTTAATGGCCGAAAAAGAGAATCAGATACGAAAGGGAATTGGTCGATCGATGAATCGATCCAGGGAGTCGATCGATCAACGGTCCCAGTTTTTTGACAAGCCGGTCAGTTTTATACATAAGGGGGAATTAATTTAAGATTTAATTTCCATATATTATTTAGTGATATATATATATGAAGCACATGTTCCTAACAATTATAGGGGAAAGTAATGGGGATTATGGAGGATTTATGTGGGGCATTTTACGGATAAATTTAGGAAATAAATTCCCAAATATTTATATACGGATCGTATGAGTAAGTCTAGGTGTATTTGTTAATTGGCGCCAAGGTATTTAATTAACTAATGAGAGGAATAGATTAATTTAGAGTCAGACCACATACTTGGGAAGGTAAATTAATTAAATTAGAGTTGGACCATAGACTCGGGAATATACAGGCTAGTGTTACAGATTTTAGTACACGGTAAAGCCGGGATATATATTATATATATACGGTGTGTGATAGTGTATATATATATATATATATATATATTATGTGTGTGCTTATAAATATCAGTGGCTAGATATTTAATTAAATTATGTACTCTAGTGCTATCAAGGGAGGTTACGTGTTGTTGGTGAATCCCCTAGCTTGAGGAGTAGATCGAGTATATCCCTAGGTCATAGCGTCCGTTATATGGGTGAGGGGGTGAGGGGCCTATCTCACTTTTAGGAAGGAAATACGACTACCTCCAATGTTTATGTTTTTCGCCAACTTCGTGAGAGATTCTAACTTGGGGTAACTAGGTTAAGTGAGCACACCTGGTATGATAGCACTTTAGATGAAATCATCCGGCGAGGGTATACTCAGAAGGATGGATATACATATGGCATTTGTGTGGATGTTGTAGTAAAGATACATATATAGCGCTATTAAATATTATATGCAGGTAATAATGTAGAGTGTGATGTATTTACTTATATAACTTGTGTCACGGTTATATGATATTATTTTAAAGGAATTAATTAAGTTAATGTGAGAGATAACTTATAACCCATAAATAATAATACTCAGTTTAGAGTAATATGGAAAGGGGAGTTTATACTAGGACTAGTTGGACGGGGTAGTATAACTAGGTGGGGTTAAGGTAACCGTTAGGTGTGCACATTAGTGGATGGGTGAGTATGTCCTCAAGAGAGTGCGGCATTATCTTAAGTATGAAGTGCATTCATGCATTTTTAATTACTGCAGTTAATTGACTTGATAAATATTTTCAAAATATTTTGGGTTCTAACTCTTGCTATAAAACTATTTTCAAAACCTTTTGGGCGTCCAGCCACAGGGACTCCAGGCTTGATATTCTATTCCAGAGACACGTAGATGCGGCACATGTGGTTTGTAGCAGGAGCTTGGATTAAACGCATCGTTCATTCTTTCCTAGAGTAGGAATCATCTATCAATTTTAGTTTTACTTAGGGCTTGTCGCCAAAACTTTTCAGTACAGTTTTCAGATTCATTTATTCAGTTGTTGGACGATTGTTATTAGACTATTTACTTTTGTGGCCGATGGTTTATTCGGCAAGTAGTTTATTTATTTATTTAATTCTTTTGTTTCAGTTGTTGTGAATGGCTTATAGTGCATTTCCGAATGTCATTGTTTTTGTTTAATTAAAGATAAAATTTGGCTCCAACTTTTTGGAATACTAGGATGTTAATAAGTTTTAAAATGGTTTTCGACAGTGATGCTAAGAATAAACAAACTGGGATGTCTGTTTTAATTTAATATATGACTGATCACTCGGTATTTTATTAGGCGGGGTGTCACAGGTGGTATCAAATCATCAAGTTCTAGTGTCCTTAGGATCTGTGCGACTTTTCATGTTTTGGCTTAGCGTTCTTTTATATAGAGCCCTATCATAGGATTGTTGTATTCTTATACGTATGCGTATTTACGTTCTTCTGCCAATTATTTTATATTTGATGGTGAACTCATATGTTTTGATTCTCATTTTAAATGACACCCAAGAGAGAGAGAGAAACTCGGACAGCAGGGGAAGATGATCCTAGAGAGGCTCATCAGGAGCTAGAGTTACCGTAGTAACTGCCAGAGATGATTTTGGCAACACAAGTGACTGAATTAGTGGCACAGGAAGTTAATGCTACGATGATCGCAATGGTGAGATACTTTCCATGAAATCAGCCACAACCGTTAGGGGAACCAGATGTTCAGGCTCACTCGGGGCCGTCAGAGTGCAGTGAGTACGAGAGCCCTTTCAGAAAGTCCATCCACCAAAGTTTCAGGGGAGTTCAAATGTGGTGCTAACGTGTCAATGGAAGAAAGAGATGCAGTGTCACTTGCACATGGTTGACTGTAGTGAGGTATAGAAGCAAATGCTAGACACTTTTAAGTTAGTGGGGGCAACACTACGGTGGTGGGACTCAATCACCACCATTAATGAAAGGGACACATTGACTATTATCGAGTTTTGGCTGTGGTTCGACTGCAAGTATTTTTAGCCAGTAGTTGAGGACGATATGAGGAGTAAATTCAGTGAAGTGACTTTGGGGGACCGTTCAATGGCCGAGTACGAGGAAGAGTTCACTCTTTTGGAAAATTTTATATCAGATGAGGTAAACAATGGAGAAAGAAAAAAAAGCACTATTCATTGGGGGGGGGTATCCTGGAGGATTAGGAAACATTTGATCGATAATCCCACATTAGAAGCTTATACAGACATCGTTAATGCAGCACTCCTACACTACCATGAGCATCGCTTCCACATGAAGGGAAGAAAGAGGGGAGTTTAACCCAGTCAGCCGGATAAGGAAGGAGGGGGCAGTTCCAGTGGGGTATCCGAGCAGCAGATAGAGGGATATCAGGGGCAGGATTCCCGGAAGGGGAATCAGGCCGAGAGATTTAGATCTGGGGGCTATCGACAGGATGGCCAGGACTTCCGACAAGGCCATCAAGGAAGGGATCAGTGGCAGGGTTAATTTATTAGGAAGTTTTTCATTTTTGGGGAAGCGGGACACATGAAGAGAGATTGCCCTAAGCGAGGCGGGGGCAACTATAGGACGAGGTTCTGGATGTACAGCCGTTACAGGAGTTTCTGGACAGTTCAGACAAGAAAATTTTAACCAGGAACCCGAGGATTAGCTATTTCAGCTAGAGTATGGAGGTAATTATCTCTTTATCCCGTGGGCATGGGGTGTGTTTGGAGTGACAATGAGGGTGTCACAATGTAAAATTTGTTTTCACTAGAGTTGCGGGTAAGTCGATTTTAGTGGGTGTGCTAGCTATAGCAGCCATATTACGTATATAAATTTTCGTGGGGTAGATGAGTTATTTGGTGTTAACCATGTGAGAGTGAAGTGTACATAGAGAAAAGGTTTGAATTTGTACGAGGGGTCACTGCTTTAAAGAATTATGGGAGTAGGGTTGGTGATTTTCCAAGTATCGGCAGGATAGCGATGGATTTGAACAATTGTGGATAGTGATGGTAAGCTTTGATGTTCACGACACTAGGGTATGAATGAATTTTACTAGGTGTCACTGGAGGGGGCGTTTAGCCTATATATAGGTGTGTGTATATGTTGTATTGTGTGGTACGATAGACACATAAGGATGTCTTGTGTTATTATATGTTATCACGGTAAGTAGGGGTGTCTACTAAAGCGAGTCAGGGTTGTTAGATTTATTTTCGAGCAGGGATAGATAACTCGGGGTTTATTTTACGCAAGAACTAGTGATAGTAAGGGTGCACTATTTTATGTTGTCTTTTGTAGCATAAGAGTGAGCCTGTATATTTTTTGTGAAGAGACAGGTATTTGGGGGTGCATGCTACGGACTGAGGGCTTAACGGATTTCCACAATTGACAATATTAGGTAGTAGTGTATCGTGGGGGTTCTTTGTTTGGATTTTTCTTTACGCGACATCCCATGCATGAAACTTAGTGCATTGTTGGGAGTGGGGAGATGTGTGGTCGTTAGTATATGGGTTGGGTACCCCGATTATTACTCATGTAGTTATATTACGGTTCATGGCTAGTATAGTCGGGTGACTTTCGTGCGGTTAAGCACGGGGATAGGGTGTATGGGCACCCTAGTTAATTAGCGTAACTTTCGTGCTGTTAAGCACGGGTACAGGGTCTATGAGTACCCTGGTTAATTGAAATGGATACTTTTGTAACTCATAATTAGAAGTGGGAGAGTTAAATGTAGCAATGTTTGAGGCACATGACTAGAGAGTGGTGTTCGAAGCTTGGAGTGCTAGGTCTATCTTAATTTCGAGGATGAGATTCCTTTGTAAGGGAGGAAGTATGTGACACCCCATAAGTTTTAGGATTTAGTATTTAATTATTTTTGGGTGATATAAAACTATTTAAATTGGAGAAACTTGACTTTATGATTTGGAGAATTTATTTGAGTGGGACGAATTATTTATATTTGGCGACCTTAGGTTTAATTATTCGAATTATTCTTGAGTCGCATTTTGAGGTCGAAATTAGAGAATGCTATAAAGTATTTAGAATGACAATTCTGAGTGCATTGTTGAGTTTGGATGGGTTTAGATAGTCGGAAAAGTGTACCCGGGGTGATAAATGGGTCTCGGGACATTTTTGGGCATAGTCGGGCCCACACTGGGGTAATTGGGACATTTTAATTAGGCTGGGAGAAATCTAAGAACGTAGAGGAAACTAGAGGGAGGAGTTGGAGAACTAATTGGGGATCTTTTGGAGATAAATCGAGGGACAACGTGGGTGTTCATCATCAAGACTACCTCTACACCAACGGATTAGAATCTACAAACCCTATAAGTCAAGTGGTTAACTTTATGTGGTTTCAATTTTATGATATCCGATTCATATTATGGTGATGTGTAAAACCAAATCTAATTTTCGGGTGGGTTTTCGGTGAGAAAAGGAATTTTCAGTAAATTAGTGATGGATTGGCAATTAATGGTTAAATTGATGCTATAGTGCTATTGGATTTTGTTACATTTTGGACTATACTAGAAGTCTAGGAATCGATGTGAATTATGTGGATTATGGAATCAGATTTTTCGAATAACGATTGGGATTATACCTTAGGAATTCATTTTTTAGAGTTGGTGATAATTTCAAAAAAATCAATGGTGCGAAAATGTTTGGATGTGATTATAGTTCATATGAGATATAAAAAGATGATAAATATAATGAATTGAGGTTGGTAACTGAGAAAAGAAAGCTTGGGTTTTCGTTAATGGCCAAAATAAATAATCGGATAAGAAAGGGAGTTGGTCGATCGATCGATCGACCCAGGGAGTCGATCGATCGACGGTCCTAGATTTTTGACAAGTCGGACACTTTTATACACAAGGGGAAATTAATTTAAGATTTAATTTCCATACATTATTTAGTGATATATGTATATATATGAAGCACATGTTCCAAACAATTATAGGGGAAAGTAATTGGGATTAGGGATGATTTACGTGGGGCACTTTACGGATAAATTTGGTAAATAAATTCCAAAATAATTATATACGAATCGTATGAGCGAGTCCAAGAGTATTGGTTAAGTGACGCCAATGTATATAATTAACAAATGAGAGGAATAGACTAATTTAGAGTCAGACCATAGACTCAGAAAGGTAATAAAATTAATTAATGAACAAATTAATTAAATTAGAAGCAGATCATAGACTCGGGAATATACAGGCTAGTGTTACAGATTCCAGTACACAGTAAAGCCGAAATATATATTATATACATATGGTGTGTGATGGTATATATATATATATATATATATATATATATATTGTGCTTATAAATATCGGCGGCTAGATATTTAATTAAATTGTGTACTCTAGTGCTATTAAGGGAGGTTGCACGATGTGGGTGAATCCCCTAGCTTGAGGATTAGGGTGAGTATATCCCTAGGTCATAGCGTCCGTAATATGAGTGAGGGTCCTATCTCACTTTCAGGAGGGAAATATAACTGCCTCCAACATTTATGTTTTTGGCCAAGTTCGTGAGAGATTCCGACTTGGGGTAACTGGGTTAAGTGAGCACACCTGGTATGATAGCACTTTAGAGGAAATCATCCGGTGAGGGTATACTCGGAAGGATGGATATACATATGGCATCTGTGTGGCTGTTGTAGTAAAGATACGCATATAGTGGTAATAAATATTATATGCGGGTAATAATGTAGAGTGTGATGTATTTACTTATATAACTTGTGTCACGGTTATATAATATTATTTTAAAGCAATTAATTAAGTTAATGTGAGAGATAACTTATAACCCATGAATAATAATACTCGGCTTAGAGTAGTATGGCAAGGGGAGTTTATATCAGAACTAGTTGGACGGGGTAGTATAACTAGGTGGGGTTAAGGTAACCGTTAGGTATGCACATTAGTGGATGGGTGAGTATGTCCTAAAGAGTGTGCGACACTAACTTAAATATGAAGGGCATTCATGCATTTTTAATTACTGTAGTTAATTCACTTGCTAAATATTTTCAAAATGTTTTGGGTTCTAACCCTTGCTATAAAACTATTTTCAAAACCTTTTAGCTGTCCAGCCACAGGGATGCCAGGCTTGCTATTCTATTCCAGGAACACGTAGCTGCGGCACATGTGGTTGGTAGGAGAAGCTTGGATCAGACGCATCGTTCATTCTTTCCTAGAGTAAGAATCATCTATCAATTTTAGTTTTACCTAGGGCTTGTCGCCCAGACTTTTCCGTACAATTTTCAGATTCATTTATTTAGTGGTTGGATGATTATTTTTGGACTATTTACTTTTGTGGCCGATGGTTTATTCGGCAAATAGTTTATTTATTTATTTAATCATTTTGTTTCAGTTTTTTGTGAATGACTCATAGTACATTTCCGCATGTTATTGTTTTTTTATTTAAAGATAAAATTTGGCACCGACTTTTTGGAATACTAGGTGGTTAGTAAGTTTTAAAAAGGTTTTCGACAGTGATGTTAAGAATGAACCAACTGGGTTCATGTTTTAATTTGATATAGGACTGACCACTCGATATTTTATTAGGCGGTGTGTCACAGTTAACTAATAAAAAAAATTGTTAAAATTGTTCAGATATGTAGATGTAAAAGCCCCCCCAAAATTTTTGGACATGTAACCCAAATTTGGTTGAATAAAAGCGCTGATGGTTCAATGTTTTTAAAATATAGACATAAAATTTATAGACCATAGAAGAACAATTAATTTTCTCCAGAAGGAAATACGTCATATTTAAAGAAAATAAATTCACAATAAAATGAAATAAAAAGACAACCTATTTTTTTTTTATGCACAACAAATAAAACTAAGAAAATTGGGTGCAAATCCATTAATATGAGATTTGTAGTGAAAATCCAAATCCAAATCTCAAATCAAACAAAAAGAGACAAAATATATGGTATACCTGAGATTTGTAGTGTAAATACAGATACGTGTGGTGTATTTCCTCTTGTTGTCATCCCAAAATCCAAATCACCCAACCTTCTTCAATGGAGATGCAAAAAATTATACCCAATTTCTATCATGGTTGGTTACTCCAAAAGTGAGTGAAACTCAAGTTGAGAGATCTAACCTTGGTAGTGCTCGGAGAGAGTCTAAGTAGACGGGGCGATGTTTTGGTGAGTGTGGAAGAAACTGGGTTTATACCTAAAAAAATGGTGAAAGCTAAAAATTTCAAACCCATAAAAAAACTCGGTTTGGGTTTCTTCAACACAATAGATGATTGGGATTAGAGCAGTAAAATCACGAGGGAGGCAGAATCAAACCCAAAACTACCAAAAAATTTGACACCCCAAAAATACTAATGTGTGGGTGTATTGCTATAAAAAAGATTAAAAAAAATATGATCTCAACCTATAAATTCCTATACTCGCATAATAAAAGAAAAAATAAGAAAAATAAAATTAGCATTAGATCATAAATAAGAGAATGCCTTACGAAAACTAAGGCAGAGAGAGGGAGAATTTGTGATGATCAGAGATATTCATGGTAGAGAGAGAAGTTAAGGGTTGAGTGAGAGCGTTCTAGTGTGTGATTGAGTGTTTTAGAGGATTTGGATTTGCTGGAGAGGCGAGGGGAGAGAGAGAGGGATGAGATGTCTTAGTGGATTGAGGAAATGGTCACGTGGGAACAATAAAAGAGACAGTAGTCTTTTGATAAAGGAAATGAAAAAAGTAGAAGAAAATTTTAAAATTTGAAATATAAATGGAAGGAGTTGATCTCAACCCTCCATTTTGTAAAAATGTCTAAGGATGTGGTATCAATCTGCATCATTAAAATGTGTATGTAATACAAAAACTTCCCTATCATATTATATATATATATATATATATATATATATATATATATATATATATATATATATATATATATATATATATATATATATATATATATGTAAATATATATGTAATACCCCGTAATTCTGCCTAATTAGGAAAATACGTTTTATTTAAATTACGTGAGTAGAGTAATTTAATGTGACTAAATACGTGTTATTTAAATTACGTGAGTAGAGTAATTTAATGAGAGTTTTATTTAAATTACATGAGTAGAGTAATTTAATGTGATTAAATACGCTTTATTTAAATTACGTGAGAAGAGTAATTTAATGAGATATAATGTTAATAAAGATGAATATGAGGATTAAAAATTTACTAAATGTGAGTAGTAAATTTTCAATGTTGATATGTACGGTCTAGTGACTATATGGACGTACCGGAGTTATCTCAACCGAGTGTCACACGTAGGAAAAAAAATTAAGGATGAGAGTAGAAAAATATTTAAGAGACTCAAACGATAATTTAGAGTCCACAGTTGATTCCGAAAGGGTCGAATTAGTCAAAATAGTGTACCCGGGGGTACTAGTTGAGTGCCGGATCATTTTCGGGCTAAACCGGGACCATTCGGGGGCATTTTGGTCTCTTTACAATTATGGGAAAGAAGACCTACGAATTTTGAAACCCTAGATCAGATTATAAGAGTGGAGGCTAGGGTTAGACAAAAAGATATACACTATAGCCATTAGAGAAGAGGGAGAGAGACAAATTCCTAAGGCAAAAGAAGGAACGAAGGATCATTTTAAGGAGATTTCACCGCAAAGATTGTTGGGAAGGAGGATTGAAGTATCAAAATCATCAACCATCATCAACAACCACGAAATCAGACCCTACAAATCATAAGGCAAGTGGTTATTTACAAAATAATTGAGTTATAATACCCATAATTAAGCTTTATTAAGAACATAATTTTTATGATATTCTTGGGTATAAAACAATTGATTATGATCCATGATTGATAAGGATTGCATGTAGGACGTTTTTGGATTTCCAAGTATGTTGATATCATAGAAAACTTGATGATAAATTCGTAAGAAAAATCTGGAATTTGGATGAAAGATATAAAGAATGCAGTTTTAGGGTTCTTGAATATTAAAGAGATTTTTAGTTAATTTGGCCAAGATTTATAATGATTTTGTTGTTTTAAATCGTTAGTAATCATCCCAGAACATGTAGGAATGATTAGAAATTGTTGGTTGTGATTATGGTGGATTATCATGAAAGATAGATAAATAAAAATTGTGAAACCCGTAGGAAGAAGATGAACTGGGTCTGTCACTGCTTGATCGATCGATCGACCCTTTAATGTCGATCGACCAGCAGTCGATCGATCGACCATATCCCCTCGATCGATCGACCCTGGCTGGACTTTAGAGAATTTTGTGGATAAATTTCTTTAATTACCGTCGCTTAATGGGAACCTTAGAAATGATATTTTACCTATGAGGGGACTTTATAATTACCAGTAGGTGTATCATTAGGTTTCTCCACAAATGATTGAGTGGAAATTTTGGAGAAATGGATTGACGAAAGAACGATCGATTTAGCCGTATGTTGAGATTTTTAGAATTAAATTACGGAAAGAGTGAGATTTAATACCGGAAAGAAAATACCAGTAGGTTAAAATTAACTTAACTACTCAATTAAGGGAGGGGTAACTAAGGCCCTTAGAGTTGTGTGAATACTCGAATAAATACAATAGTGAAATAAATTGTAATTAATAAGTACGGTGAATATAAGTAAAATATATTACGTACGGGTATGATTTGTTAGGTCGGGTGTGTACCTACTAAATTATATAAAAAGTTTGGGTTAAGAGAATATTACCTAAATTCATTATGTTAGGGTCGATGTGACATTCCGAACTAACATAAAATTATTATATATTTGGGGTCGATGAAAAATGCCGAACCAAACTTTTAACTGGTGTCGCGATGAAAGAGTCCCAAACCAGAATATGTGTATATATTTATATTTTTAAATTGTTGGGGTCGATGGATCATTCCGAACCAACCTTCACTTGGGGTCGATGAATTATTCCGAACCAAGAGTCCTTTATGTGTAATAAAAGGATATGTTAGTGGTAACTAATATTAAATACATTGTTGTGTGATAAATGTATTCTATGTGCATAATCTACTAATTTAGAATGGCAGACAATGAAATGAAATGTAAATATCTTAGTAATAATTTATAGCGTGATGTAATTATTACAAGAATAAGGACAACGAACAATAAATAAGTTAACTACGGTTATGGGTAGTATAACTAGGAAGACTAAGTATCCTCGATAGTTACGTACTATGTAAGAGAGGTGAGGAAGTTCAAGGGAGTGTGCGAAACCTTAATATGTGTAATCAATAACTTAATTGTGATAACTGCTTGCAAAATATTTTCAAATGTTTTGAGTACTAACTCTTGCTATGTAAAATTTTAAAAACCTTTTAGGTGCCCAGCCACAGGGACACCCAGCATGATTTCATTCCAGAGATTTGGGAGCTGCAACAAGTGTGGATGTTGCAGGGATTGTTTAGACGCTTCCTCTTTTTCAATTCTAGTGCAGGATCTCAGTCTTAATATTCTTATTTGGGACATGTTGTTCTACCTTTATTATTTCAGTTTATTCTAGTTATGGATTTGTAGTTGTCTTTTATGGGCCGTGGTTTCGGCAAGACTTTACCTGCTTTCAGAGTATTTTTGCAAACTGCTTATTTATTACTAGAATTTGTAATGTGGTTGTATGGTGAATGTTTAGTTTTAAGAAGGTTAAAATTTGGCACCCGTTTAATTTCATTTAGGTGGTTAGTATATAAAAAGGCGTTCGACACTGATGCTAAGAATGAACCATTTAAGAAACCTGTTTAAATTAAAATAAGGCTTGATCACCCAAGGTTTAATTAGGCGGGGTGTCACAATATATATATATATATATATATATATATATATATATATATATATATATGAAATTGATACGAATGTTTGAATTCTAAAGACACTTGAATTCAAAAACATGGCTATGAAAATAAAGTTTACTCTGATATGTATTCTTTATCATCACAATTAAGAAGTTTTCTGTTTCATCTTAATATTTAATAAATGACCATCATGAATTATAGCACTAAGGTATTGAAACTTTTCATGGTCATGTTTGGTTTTAGTTCTTTAACCCATGAGTATTATGCCAAAAGCAACCGTAATTGATGTTTTCTTCCATTTTTTAAAGTAAATCATCCGAACATGAAATAAAGAATTCAAAAAATAGTTTTGTTCATACTTTCTCATATATATATATATATATATATAATATTCAAATTTGCTAAAATATATACAGTTTCTTTGTAGTGTTAAATAATTATGGATATGAAACATATCATTATTATAATATGATTTTATAATTTAAACTTGTCTAGAAGTCAACAAAATGACCCGACAAGAGTAATTATAAATATCATGTTATATATTGTACTTAGTACATATTATTTTATATTAAGATAATATTATATTACGACGCATTTTTTATTTTTATTTTTATAATCATAGATAAATAATTAGTCCAACTATATATTGTTTTGTAATTATTTTAGAAATTAAAATTAGGTAATTAGAATTTAATTTTTACTTATGTGGGAATCGAATACCCAAATTTACCATGCCTTATTAATTCGAAATTTATGATTACTTAACCTAATTACAAATAAAAATCAAATGTGTGAACATTTTGTTTATGCTTAAAGCCAAAACCGTTATGATATTATTTATTCATCACATCATTTATTGTTAATGCGTGTTCACACTCAAAGCATTAAGGTAAATTTATTAATTTAAACATTTAATGTAGTATCTAGTCCTGTTTCACTTCCCTCACAAGCTTCATCTGTTTCGATATTCAATGGAATTATTTTTTCAGATTGGTGTGAACAAGTCCAATTTCACTTAAGTGTATTGAATCTGGACTTGACAATTGAAAATGAAAACCCCGTTGCTCTTACTGAGACTAGTACTGCAGATAAAAAAAAATTCCCATAAAGTATGGGAGAAATCAAATAGACTGAGTATTATATTTATATGAATGACAGTTAAAAATAATATTAAGACTTGACTTCCTAACACTGATAGCGCCAAATAATTTTTGAAAGTTGTGGAATATCGTTTCTGAAGTGCTGATAAGTCACTCGCTGGGACACTAAAGGCTAAATTAGCCACAATGATTTATGATGGGGATTAAGCGATGCATGATCATACCCAGTAAATGAAAATCCTAGCCACCAAACTTAAGAGTTTGGTAATGAATGTGGAAGACTCTTTTCTTATTCAGTTTATTTTAAATTTCTTACCTCCTCAGTATGGCCCATTAAAAATTTGCAAAAATATTATTAAAGAAAAATAGAATGCGAATGAATGGATAGTATTGTTGTTTAATATGAGGCAAGGATTAAATGACATGGAAATCACTATGTTAATTTAGTAACTGAAGGAACATGAAGGGAAGTAGGTAATCATGGAAAGGGAAAGAAAAGAAAGGCACCAAGCATTAATGAGTCTAATAATGTTTTTAAGGATCAAAAGAAGGAACATGCCAATGAGAGGAAGTGATACTTATGTAAGAAGGCCATGCATCTTCAGAGTGTTTATCATAAGTGTGAGGCATAATTCGGAAAGAAAGGTAAATAGTTAATTTTTGTACGTTTAGAATCAAACCTTACCAAAGCTCCTCCTAATACTTGGTGGATTGTTTTTGGTTATACTATTCATGTTTCAAATAAAATGCAGGGATTCCTTACGACCCAAACCATTAAAAGTCTAAATGAATGTTTTATCTACATAACGCATCATGTTAAATCTCCAATCGAAGCCAGTGGAACTTTTTTATTTTATTTTTAGATACCTGATATTATTTAGACTTAAACGAAACTCTATATGTACCTTATATTTCTCGAAATTTAGTTTCTTTATCTAGGATTGACAATGATGGTTACTATTTTAAATTTGGGAATGGTTGTTTTAGTTTGTTTCAGAATGCAAGCTTTATTGGTTATGGTGTTTCATGTGACGGGTTCTACAAATTGAAACTTGATAATAGTTTTACTGAAACTCTTTTGACCCTCCATTCTAATGTTAGAACAAAATGTAGCCTAATAAATAAAAATTCATCTTTTTGTGGCACAAAAGACTCGCACATATTACCAGAGAAAGATTAAAGAGACTTGGAAAGGCGCTATAAGAAATAGCAAACTTCTTGAAATTATCCACAATGATATTTGTGGACCCTTAACCACTATTTGTTTCGGTGGTGAAAGGTATTTTATAACCTTTATTAATGACTTTTCATGTTATGGATATATTTATTTATTAAGTAAAAAATCTCAGGCAGTGGACCTCCTTTAGTTGTACATTACTAAGGTTGAAATACCATTAGATAGTAACGTGAAAGTTGTAAGGTCTGATTGGGTAGTGAATATTATGGTAAATATAATGAGTCCGGTCAATGCCCGAGACCATTTGCTAAATTTCTAGAAAGTGGCTTATGTGCTCAATAGAAAATGCCAAGGACAACATAGCAAAATGATATTGCTAAATGGTGTAACATTACTCTAATGTATATGGTTCAGAGAATGTCAAGTAACTCCACGTACCTTAATCATTATGGAATGATGCCCTAAAAATTATTACCTATGTATTAAACCGAGTACCTCGTAAGACAGTTCCAAAGAATCCTTTTGAGTTATTGTTAGGGAGGCAACCTAGTTTAAGGAATCATCATATTAGGGGATGTCCTACAAAGGCGAGGATTTATAATACACATGAAAAGAAATTTGATTTTAGAACAATAAGTTGTTATTTTCTTGGTTAGCTTGAAAAATCCAAAGGGTATAGGTCTTATTGCAATAAACTTAGTACGAGAATCATAAAAATAGGTCATGCCAAATTCATTGAAAATGATGAGATTAGTGGGATTGGAAAAGCACGTAAGGTGGATCTTAAATAGGCTAGGGTAAATATCCCTTTACCCAAACCTTCTAAACAAGTTGTTGTTCCCGTTGCTTTTAACCAATTTAATAACAATGAACAACAATAGAAGGAGGAAATACTTCACAATGAGATTGTCATCGGTGAAAAAGTAGTAGAAGAACCACAACAATTACGATTATGATGATCTACTAGAGAAAGGGGATCTTTTATCTCAGATGACTATGTTGTTTATCTACAAGAGTCTAATTTTGACAAAGGGATGAGTAAAGATCTAGTTTCATTTTGACAAGCCATAGAAAGTTAATATTCTACTAAATGGGTTGACTTGATAAAATAAGAATTGAACTTAATGGACCAGAATGGAGTTTGGGATATTGTTGAATTGCCTTAAGGATGTAATAAAGTTTGTTGTAAATGGGTCTATATTACCAAACGTGATACTAAAGACAATACTGAACTATACGATTAGTGGCCAAAGCTTTCACTGAGATGGAAGGCATTGATTATAAAGAGACCTTCTAACCTCCATTTAAGAAGGACTCACTTAGAAGCATCATTTAATGAATGGCCCATTATGATTTATAGTTACACCAAATAGATGTGAAGATTTCTTTACTAAATGGGAATTTTAAAAAAGAAGTCTATATGAACCAACCTCAAGGATTCTTATTAAATGGAAAGGTACACCTGGTTCGTAAACTTAAGAAATCATTATATAGACTTAAACAAGAATCATGTTAATTTTATATCATGTATAATGATACCATTATCTCGTTTCGATATAAGAAGATTACCGTTGATCAGTGTATATACCGAAAGGTTAGTGGGAGCAAGTTTATTTTTCTGATTCTGTATGTTGATGATAGCTTATTTGCTAACATTGATCTTGGTACATTATATAAAGCTAAGAATTTTCTCTCTATGAACATTGAAATGAAAGATGTGGGTAAGGCAAATTATATGACTGGGATCAAAATTTTTTGAGACCAAAAACATGGATTGTTGGGATTAACTCATAAAGCATATAATAAAAGAGTTCTTGAGAAGTTTGGAAAATTATTCATTTAGTAATGCCCCTATTCAGAAAGGTGATAATTATAGCTTGATAAAATGTCATAAGAGTGACTGCCAACGTAAGCACATGGATGAAATTCCTTATGCTTCAGCTGTGGGAAGTCTAATGTATACATAGACTTATACCGGACTAGACATTAGTTTTCTAGTTGGAGTTTTAGGTAAAGACCAAAGTTATCTAGGAATCAAACATTAGAACGCCGCAAAGAAAGTCATGAGGTAATTGGAAGGAATGAAGGATTACATGCTTACCTTTAAAAGGATAGACCTCTTGGAGGTGATAGGATATTCTAACTCGGACTCTGTCGGATGGCCCAATAGTAAGAAATAGACTTTTGACTATGTCATCCTAATAGGTGGAGGGGCTATTTCAGGGAAAAGTGAAAATCAATCTATTATTGCATCATTTACCATGTAGGCCGAATTTATGGCATGCTTTGAGGCCACATTTCAAGGTCAGTGTTGCAAAACATTTTTTTAAGGCTTAGAGTTGCCGACTCTTTAGCTAAGATGATAAAAATTCATTGTGATAATGCTGCAGCTAGTTTCTTTTCTAAAATTGACAAGTATTATGATGGTGCCAAGCACATAGAGTTGAAATATCTTTCCGTTAAAGAGGAAGTGGAAAAACAAAGAGTATCCGTAGAACATATAAGCACACAACTGATGATTGTCGAGTTATTAACCAATGGATTGCCACTTAACACATTCAAAGGGCATATTGCTAGTATGGTTCTTGGAATTGTCCCATAACATTATTTATATGGATGTATGGACTTATGATTTATTCTATTAGATATCTTGAGATCTCATTATCAGTAGTTTTTGTAAAAATTTTAGTTTTTCCAGTATGTATATATATTTTGAGTGAATGAATGATAACAAGAATAGTATTGAGAAAATACATTATTGTTGGACCTTATATAGGCAATATATCATTTGCCTATTACCTTAATTATGAACTACATTAAATTGGTTATTAATGTTGTGATGAATGGAAGGAACTAAGTCGTTGTAGTGACGTAGAACTGCCATGACTCGCATTAGTAGGTTATTCGATATGGTATAGTGAAGTGTAACCAAATTAAGAAAAATGGATTAATGATATGTTTTGATATATTATTGCGATCACATAATGTTATGGGTTCCACAGTTTAAAACATTTGATTAAAAAAAGGTTTATTAATTTATTATTATTTTTTAGCTAGTTTAAATCATATGGGACTAGTGGGAGAATGTTAGAAATATTAATATTATAACGTGTAGATATATTTCATGTGTCCCACATGATTATTTGAGTACTTATTAATATTATTGTGGAATCTTTATAATGATACATCCAATAATTACATGTGTCATATTTTTATTAGTAAAAGGATTAATGAATATGTGTCTTTTTGATGGTGAAGAGACATAACAAGTGGTTTCGAATTGGGTCCTCACTCGACCCTATAAAAGCCCACACCCTTTTCCGATCCTTAGTGGTTCGAAAATATTTATGCAGAGAAAAGTTTGAACACATTAAATCTGTGAAATTGTTGAAGGGGTGAAGAGAGAGAAACACCAAATCCTTATTGTGATCATTCAAAGAGTACAATACAAACACTAAAATGGATTAAGATATGATTTCACTTATTGTCTTTTATGATTTCGTGTGAGAAACGTAGTGATTTAAGATTTATTGTTTGGGGTTTCATAAAGCAATTGAGATTTACAGATAGAAGGAATACCGCGATATGATGCTGATTACGTTCTTAAATAAAGCAAGCAGTCTCTAATCTTAATTCTTGTGTCTGATTTAATAGACAAAGACAGTTGATGATGATTTAATGATTAATATAATGCACACAATTAAGATCATGATTAAAAAAAAACCAACGAGATAGAGAATATGAAAATTTAATCATGAGTAATCTCATGCTTAGTAGACATACGACAATCTAGTAGATCAACACAAACAATGTGTAGGGTAATAAAAAGAGTGTGAGCATAGATCACGGCCTCTCTACCAAGATTAAAGGATTCCAAAGTCAGTCGATTAACTGTAGGAACAATGATGTTTCTTAAACTCACAAACCATTATCTTATTAACCACATATAATAGTGAAAGGAGAAAATACTATACAAACATCTAATGTGATAAAAGCATTATAAACACTCTAGATAATTCTATAGATTTGTGAAATCAATGACCCTCTTGGTCTTGATGCCATCATGTGTGATACGAATGGTAGAAAAATGATGACGAAATGGTCAACTAAAGGATTATTATCTTAATAGAGAAATGGAGAGTTACACTGATGTATAGAGAAACGAGCACCAATGTTTGAACTCGCCTGGCCCACTACTTCTACTTCTAATTGGAGGCAAATTATGTTTATCATATGGTGGTGTTATGGGCCCCACACATGAATATAGGGGAAGCGAAGGATCTGCCACGTTCGGGTGGCATGCTTCCTTCGATTTGTTTTGATCCTTATGAGGATGCAAGAGTTATTGCCTCTAGGTATGCCATTTCTCCCCAAGGTCAAGTTATTGATTCAGTGATTGATGATTTACCCATGGAAGTTGTTTGACACCATATCTAGTTTTTATTGCATGCCCTAGTTTAGGCATAATATAAAGTATTCTCTGTGAGAGGGTTCATTGGTTATTTATAGTCTCAAGTTTATTTTATATAAAAAAAAAACAAAAAAGGTGTGGGTTATCCCTTTTGGGCTAATCCTAAGGCAGTTTTAGGTCTATGATAAATGTGGAGATTCTTGTTGTGCGATTCGAGATTCTTGTTACGCGTGGAGAAGGCATTAAGAACCCCACTTATTATTTATTCTTATTTATCTATATGCTTATTATCTCTAATTACAATATTTGATTTCTTTGAGTTTATTTTTTAACATGTTACTCGACTTTAGTATGAGAATCCCTGAAAACGTAAATAAACACTTATGTATAAAAATGGTATTAGTGAGGTGTAGGAACTTAACTTAAATCGGTGTGGGAACATAAGACTACTTGTGTGTGAGTGTGCATCCGGATAATGGATGGTCGTTTGTATGTATGTAAATGGGTATGAGGGATAACAGTTTGTATAATAGGAGGACGTTAAAGGGTAGCTTCAAGAGAAGTTCAAAATGGAAATGAACCCAAAGATTGCTGATAGTGACATATCATGTTATGATAGTTGGCCAATGACTGTCCAGAAGGTGTTGCTAAACCTTTGGAGTAGTTTCGGGGATTAGAAGGTGAGGTTTTATTTTTGGGATTGGAGTGGACTAGAAGTCACCTATAGATATTTGTGTATCCCTTATGGACATGACTAAAATTCCATAGTTGTCATAGTCCTGGGGCTGATAAGAAGGGATAGAGATGATCAATTAATTTGAGAAATAGCGGTTTGGACTAGAGATGGAGTCATTCCTAATATATAATATGTAGGGAGTCATATTATAAGGTTTGGTCTCATGATTTTTGCTCAATATTGTACCTACGTACCTAAGAGAACTTGAGACTAAAGCCAACATAGTTCCAACAAACGGGACAAATTTAGAGATGTAGGCGATGGGATATTGGGCATACAATGTACATCGTTATTTTATTATGGAGCCTAGTCCTTAATATAGCCTTTTCTTTATGAGTTGGAAAATTGTATATACATGTTAAAAATATGTTAATCAAAGCCAGATGTTTGGCAAGTATTTTAAGAAAAATACATATTCAAGGGTGCCATCATTGAGGTGGGCTTTGTTCGCTTAAAGAAGTGGTGAGCGCATTCTGATTTTAGACTTTGGTTTTAGCAAATTTTCATAGTAACTCAGTTCATTGTCACTTTACTCATAATGGCATTGAAAAGTATGTGTTAATGTTGCATTTAGTGGTAGCATTTGACTAGAATTTATTTAACATATAAGTATATCATTTCAGATCAATAAATAAAAGTGTTGGGTTAAAACTCAGACTTTAAAATATAGATGTTATTAAGTTCATATCTGGTACATTACGGAGGCAGGGCTAAGTGATTTACACTGACATTGATAGTTTATAACATAGTATATATTTAAGATATTAACTCAAAATTCCTATAGAGTTTATTTACCCTTCTAGTGTAATCCTAATTTTACCCCCATGGAATATTCCCTATAAGGTGGCATCGTTTGGTTGGAAAAATCTTCACTTGGAAGAGCCAACTTTCATGGGGTGTTTGCTGGTAGAGGTTTGCCTTTGGTGTTCAAAGGAAGTGAATTTATTAAAGTATGAACTTCACTCGAGATTTTTCTGATAGAACTCGAGATTCAGAAATGATTAGGGTTGAATTAATTTATAAAACCAATTTAATGTTGGATTTGGGAGGTCCTTTTTAATGTTGGTGGGGATATCTATTTACAGTGATCATTGGGGTCCTTTAATTGATCGGTTATAGTATATTTATCCGTGTATGATGGATGTGGGTGGTTAAGCGAAGGTGTGGCACGGGGAGAAAAGTGGAGGATTTGGCAATCATTGAAATTGGATCATCATCCTTTTGGTTTGAGGTAAAATGTGTCCTTTAACCATTCAGTTAAAGTACCCCCTGCAGTTGTTATGTGTCTTTTGGTAGATTTTTTGAGGTTTTTCACTTTGCCCCCCTCCTCTTCATTAGAAGTTTATACCCCCTTTTATTTTTGGTGTTTTCCAACTTCCACACCGTAAGATTATTAGGGTCTCAAGTAGGTAAAGGACTCAATCCCCAATCATGGATTAGGGTGTCCACATATACTATAAAAATAAAATACAACCTTAAGAGAGGGACACAAAGGTATTATCAAGGAAAATGATCAAAGCCAATGGGAACTTGTCCAAAGCATTCACTGTTGATTGATTACTGTTATACCATAACATATGACATCTCGTGGACTAATTAAAAGATGGCACATGACCCAGTCACTACACCAAAAGAGGTCGGCTCGGTTATAAATATGGTCCAACCCCAATTATGAAGTCGGCTAGAGAGTTCCATTAGTCCATTTAATGCTATTAGTTCAGAGCGAACTAACAATATTAATTCGCGCCGTTAAAATACGCATGTACTTTGCGGTTGGGCGATGTTAGCAGTAGTCACAACATATGTCCATACGAAAATATACAAATATCCTCCACCATGTACGCATAACCAAGTCATGATTATCCCATCACCTTTATGTAAAATATGTACCTTCTTGTCTTATAAAGGCACAACATGTGTCCCTGAGCGGAATAGAGGGAAAACCAAATAATATATAGGCATTTATTAACATATATCCTCCTATACACACTAAAGAGATCCAAATAATAATATGTTGAGTGGTTGTTCTCAACATGTTTGTTTCCTGAGCAACTAGTCGTTGTTTACCATTCTTTAGGTGGTTAGAAAAATCTTTGAATAGAATGCTAAATGTGACAAAACCTTCCTGTAACTAATGAAATATATAGGATATGCGCCTTTATTATCGAATCCACTCCTTGTTGAAAAACTATAAATTTATTCGGCGGTGTTTGAGTCTGCCGTGGGCTTGGCTCTGGTATGACTGGAAGATAGTGTCTAGGAATCGGTATATTACACTATCAAGGTGTACCGTGGACCTAAAATCCATTACCCCAGGTTGAAAAATATAGCACTCACTTTCATTGAAGTGTACACGAGGATGAAACCTTACTTCTAAACTTATATAATTATTGTGTACACAGACCTCCCCCTTCGATAAGCTATATCTAGTATGAGATGAGAACAACAATCAAGGGTTAGACAATGGTTGATTTTATTACATAATTGACTTATGAGGAGGAGAATCCAACTTCGACAAAGGCTAATCCAAATTTAAAAGTGAGAACCTATAATCATCAGGCCAATAAGAAGAAGGAGATTGAGATCTCTAGATTATGAAGAAATTATTTGAAAATTGTGCATTTGGTTGAAGGAAATTTTGAAAAAGAGCCTTCAATTTGGCAACTATATATGGGCGGTTATCATGTGCCAATTGAAGTAGAACATGATTGATCATTTTAGCACCTGATGTGGATGATGTAGAATATGCCTCAGATTCAAATTTGAAGCCTCAAATGAAGCAGAATATAAAGCCTTAGTCGAAGGTTTAGGCTGGGCTTCTTCACTAGGAGCTGAGAAATTGAAAGCCCATAGTGATTCCCAACTAATGGTCAACCAACTGCTCGAGATTTATAAGGAAAGAGAAGAAATGATGCCAAAATACTTGGAAATGTGAAAAGGCTAATACCCATATTCAGAACTGTGCAATTAATGAGGTTTGAAGGATAGAGAATTCCCAAGAAGATGTATTTTCTCTTTTAGTGTCTCTAATTAGGGCCGAGCTGAGAACAATTATGCCTATGAAAATAGTAATGAAATAAAGTGTTGATGGAGTTGAACATGTGTCCATCATAGATGAATCATATCAAGTCATATATAGGGTCTAGTAAGGTACTAATCGATCATAAAGAAGCACGCAAACTATGTTACAAGTCAGATCGATATCTGATAGATGGAGGAGTTTTGTTCAAAAGGGGATTTATACAATTATTTTTATGTTGCGTTCATCCGAAAGAAGTGCCTAAACTAGTAAAGGAGGTATATGAGGGATGATTTGTAGCTCACTCAGTAGGCCAATCAATTTTCAATAGAATGGCAATTCAGGGCTATAATTGTCCCACTATGTAATATGATTATTCCAATTATGTGAGAAGGTGTGATAAATGCCATGGTTCTGATAACATGTACAATAGACAAAGGGAAGAGCTTATGTGTATCACTTCCCCTTAGCCCTCTATGATATGCGGTATGGATTTGGTCGACCCACTTCCGAAGATAAAAGTGAGATTCTTTCTTTTTTTCTTGACAGTAAACTACTTTACAAAGTGGATGAAAGCTGAACCGTTGATGGAAATAAAATGTGACCACGTGTTCAATTTCATATGGAAATATTTCATGTGCATATATGGAATACCATATGCCTGCATAACAGATTACGATATATAATTTGACAATAAGCAATTCTAAGGATACTACATTCGTTCGAAGGTCAAGAAGTTACATTATGCTCCTATCCATCTCGAGTGCAGCGAGAAAATTATGGTCACCAATAGGTAGTAACTTGAAGGGATGAATATAAGACCGATAATGCAAATGGAAACTTGATCAATAAACTTCAGAGCATACTATGGGCTTATAAAACCATGCTAAGGATTGCAATGGGTGAAACCCCCATTACTTATCATTTCGCACTGAGGCGATGGTGCCCACTGACATCGGCTTTCCCAGTGATAGGGTGCCGAACTTTGAATCCCCCCAAATTGATTTCATTCATAGGCTTAGTTAGGCCTAATTAAAGAAGTCAGAGAATAAGAAACTCTAAGAGTAGTAGCCTACCAGCAGAGAACTAAGAAATTCTACAATAAGTGGGCAAAGTTGAGCACTATAAAAGAAGGGGATTACATCCTAAAAAAAGAGACTCATAAATTAAAGAATCTAGAACTTAATTGTCACATCCCTTATAGAGTTTCAAAGGTGATCCGACCAATAACGTACATAATAAAAACCCTAAAAGGTGAGACCTTCATAAACCCTTAGAACTCTTAGTGTATGAGGAGGAATCATCAATAGAGATGAGAAAATTTTAGTTTGTAAATAGATAATCCATGTAAGTACATTTTAATTACACAAAATCAATAGGAAGAACTTACTTGTGTGAGTGTGTGTAAAAAAGTGTTTTAGTTGTAAGAAAAGCGTAAGAAAAGTGTGAGAATTCCCCTTTGGAATTTATGAGCAAACCCTTTTTTTTCTTATTTTTTGGGTTTTTATTTGTATGGAAATAAGAGATGTGCAGTAATACTAAATAACGAGTATATTAGGATATGTGAGATGAGGGAATAAAAGTGCTAACTAATAAAACAAGTTAATATGAATTTATGGGAATTTAGGGATATAATTGAGAAAATTGGACCTTCTTGAAGATCTTGAGCTTGATATTGAATGTTGGAGAGCAGCCCTTGCACTTGGATGATGATGGAGGGTAGTGAATTCACCAAGTTTGATGAAAAGGATGATGAAAATTGAAAGTTGGAAAGGGTTTTGGATGTGGAAATCACGCTGACTTCGAGAGAGGTTTTCTGGATTTGCTGAGACTGATATGTTTTAGATAAGGGCTCTCCTTGCAATGAAGTCAAGGCCTCCTTTTTATAGGCCCAGGGAATTGCCAATCGGCATAGCCCTGGGCCTGCCAATTGACAGGTGCATTTAGGCACACTACTGATAGGTAGGGTCTGGGACCTACTGTTTGGTAGTGTCTTTCAAGCCTTTTTGGAAAATTTGTCGCTGATCACAAGCCGTTGATCTAAATCATGCACGAGGGAAACCTTTGGAAAGGTATAGACCTTCGAAAGTCCTTTGGATTGATCCCAGGTTCGAGAGTTGACTTTGGGTCAAATGTGACTCGGAAGCGCTCGTCAGTCCATTGGACGGGGAATCGTTGGATGCAAACGGATCGTTCGTCCGCATGGTAAGTTTGAATCGTGCACGGGGTGGACCACTGGAAAGGTTAGGAGATGTACTTCGACATTCCAAAGAGAATGATCTGGTTCAAGGAGTTGACTTTGGTCAACCGGGCCCTGGAAGCATTTGGTGACCTCTCAGAGTAAAATGGATCGTTCGTTCGTACTGTAAGTCAGAATCGCGCATGGGGTGGATCATTGGAAAGGGATTTCAATGACCTTTGAAGATTCATTTAGTCTCGATTGAGTTAAAGAGTTGACTTTTGTCAAATGGAACCAGAGAGAATCCGGTGGCCTTTAGATCAAGTTTTGGGGGAAAACGGGTCGTTCGTCCGCATGGTAAGTTATAATCTCGCATGGGAAGGATAATTGGAAAGGGGATTCAGTGCCCTTTGAATATTCATTCAGTCTCACTGAAGCTGAAGTGTTTGACTTTTTGGTTAAACGGAGCCTGGGAGCGCCCGATGGCTTTTAGGTCAGTACTCGGGGTATAACTTGGGTTTGTATTGATGAAGGGAGGTGCAAGGGACCTAAGGAGATTTTAAGGGGTAACATAATGGGGTGTCTACAGAGCCCCTCAACGGGTGAGTTTGGAAAAAAACGATAGCCATCGAATAGACACCGCATGATGCTTTTGAAAATAGGATGACCAATTCAGGGGGTCGAGGCCAATTTTGAGGACCTGGGGAGGTAAGGATGATAAATTCAGAGGGTCAAGTCCAATTATGAGGACCTAAGAGGGGAATAATAGGGATGGTTTGGAGGAAAGGTTTAGGTCAATTCCTAAGGAGGTGCTAGGGATGACCGATTCTGCGGGTCGAAGCGAATTCTGAGGGCTTAAAAATGAGGGTGACCGATTCTGTGGATCAAAGACAATTTTGAGGGCTTGAAGATGAGGGTGACCGATTCTACGGGTCAAATCCAATTCTGTGGGCTTAAGTTGAGAGGACCGGTTCTGCGGGTCAAAGCCAATTCTACGGGCTTAAAAATGAGGTGACCGATTCTGCGGGTCAAAGCTAATTCTACGGGCTTAAGTTGAGATGACCGATTTTATGGGTCGAAGCCTATTCTGTGGGCTTAAAGATGAGCTGACCAATTCTGCAGGTCAAAGCCAATTTTGCAGGCTTAAGTTAAGATGATCGATTCTGTGGGTCGAAGCCAATTCTGCGGCTTAAGTTGTGATGACCGATTCTGCGCGTTGAAGCCAATTTTGCGGGCTTAAGTTATAATGACCAATTCTGCGGGCTTAAGTTGTGATGACCAATTCTGCGGTTCAAAGCCAATTCTGCGGGCCTAAGTTGTGATAACCAATTTTGTGGGTCAAAGCCAATTCTGTAGGCTTAAGTTATGATGACCAATTCTACGGGTCAAAGCCAAGTCTGCGGGCTTAAGTTGCGATGACTAATTCTGTGGGTTGAAGCCAATTCTGCGGTCTTAAGTTAAGATGACTAATTCTGTGGGTCGAAGACTATTCTGTGGGTTGAAGCCAATTCTGCGGGTTTAAGTTGAGATGACCAATTCTGTGGGTCGAAGCCAATTCCGCGGGCTTAAGGAAATAAGGATCAATAATTCTGCGATTCAAAGCTAATTATGCGGGCTTAAGTTGTTATGTTCTCAAGGAACTCTGTCGGGGAAGTTACCTTATGAATTTGATTTGAGCCGGGGAGCCGATGGCTGGAGAAATCCTTTGTGATTTTGTGAAGGGATAACCAAAATTCCACTAGGGAAGTGATTAAGTGGTCCAAGTTTCGAACGTATTACTCGGGGAGGTCTGAGACCTTTGGGGCATAGGAAGTGATCCTTAGAGATCCTCTGGGATTTTATCGGGAGGATATTCACTTGGCTTTTGAGAGTTTCACTGGGGAATTAGGGGTTTCGCTTGAGCGAATGCGAAATTTTCTTGGCGAAAATGTTCTAAATCCTTCTGGTGATTTTTTGGAAATTTCTTGGGATTTTTCAGGGTTTTCTGGGAATTTTTGTACGAAATTTTAAGGGGGGTGCCGGTCGGTATGGTGCATAGGGTGCCATTAGGCAGTGGCAGGGACTTTTGGGTTACCTCGAGAAGGTAAAGGGGCAGTGTCGATCGGTGGTTGGGGTGTCAATGACGATCGACATGACCCTTGGCATCCTTTATAAAGGGGCGAATTCCCTTCATTTTTCACAGCTTCTTTCTTTCTCTCTTTCTGCGATTTTACTCTGCAAATCATTCTAGCATTTCGATCTCTAAGAAATGGACGCCTTTGTGAGCACTGCATCACATAGGGAATGGTTAATTGTTGATGACTGGGCAAATGTGGAGTAGAGGTTCAGGGCGCTTCTTGCTTTAGGGAGCGAGAATTCCTTTGACGCATTCGAGCCGGTTGCGGATGATCGGACTTTGCTATGGGAGCCATCGCATTATTGCTCTTTGAGGGTGGTGAGCCCCGACAATTATGTAAGTAACCTGACTTCTGGCATTCTTCTCTTTTTTCTTGTTAATTTTTCCTTTCTTCTTGAATTTTTGACAAGTTTTTTTCTTTTGATAGTCTGATATCTCTTTGAAGAACATGCGTGCCCGTGGGACGATGGGGCTTAAGGAAATTTGGTAGCATCTTCCACCTGTGGTGCGTTAGCTGGTATCATCAGTGGGTTTTGGGAGGTTAGCGTTTGCGCTGGATGAGACGCCTCATTCGACAACGGTCTTATGTGCTCTGGGGGAGAGATGGTGGGATACTACCCATACTTTCCATTTTGGCTTTGGGGAGATGACCATGATTCCCATAGACGCGTAGCAGCTGCTAGGGCTGAATTGTAACGGAGAGCAGATAGAGGTGGATCGCTCCTTACGGGTCAGGCCGAAAGCAGTGTGGGCGGCGTTTGGTGACGTAAGGAGGATAGTTTATGGGGATTCCATCCATCTGTCCTTGCTGAAGGATGTTTTATTGAGTAGGGTGGTTGATGTGGAGGATGGGCTACAGGTGAGGCAGATGGCCTAGTTGTTCATATTATTGGTGCTGGGAGGTTTCGTGGTGGCGTCGAGGGGCGACATCCTCCATTTGTGGTTCTTGCCGTACTTGAGGATATTTTTGAACATCCCTCTCTATGATTAGGGGAGCCTGACTTTGGCAACCCTCTATTTTTCTTTGGATCCATTGAGCCGGTGCTGCCGATAAACTTTTACTGGAGCCACGTATCTTTTTGATGTATTTTTCAGTTTGCGTATTCTCCTTTCATGCATTCAAATTTTCCTTATGTGTCTCTTTTTGTTTGTGAATTCTTGTCTTTGGTAGAAGTGGTTCTATGAGGTGATTGGCTGTGATACCGAGTTGATTTCCCTGAAGGACGAGATTATTGGGGACTTCTCCCATTTGTATCGATAACGGAAAGCCAATCGGCAGTCGAAGGGATCTCTTTCTCTAGAGGCAGTGCATCAGGTCTTGAATAGCCTGACTAGTGATAGAGTAAGACTCTTTCCTCTTTAGTCTTGGTTTTTTCATGTTCTAATTCTGTATTGACTTATACCTGCTAGGGATTTTCAGGTGACTTTTTACCCTTGAGGGACAACAATTGAGGATACGGGGGCGACTGGGGTGAACGCGCAGATGAGCAATTTACTGGTGCATGAGTTTGGCCATTCTTGGTATCTTGGGGAGAGGGTGGTTCGAAAGATTACTGAGAAGGAGGTGATGGTGCCACCTGCACAGCCTCCTATGTTCATGAGGCGGGAGGGGCTGTTGCCGGAGGATGCAAGGACCGCTGCGATGATCGGCGAGTCCTACTTGTTGTACACTGATACGGCTTCTCCGTATAACTATATGGACTTTGTGATGAGCTGGTTGATGGCACCCAACATATATAATGCCTTGCCTTTCCCTCCTGTGGGTTCGAGTCGGGCGGTGGGGTTTTCCCACAGCGACGGTGGTCCGTCGGCGTCTGTGGCGGCGACTACATCAGAGTTTCCCTTCATTCTATGGCATACTCCTTGATACAACATTCGGTGGGATGATGGAGGGATGTTCCGCATGTTGCATCGTCCTTATGCAATGGATCCGGAGGAACTTGGTTTGATAGAGGAGGCTTTTCATCCTGCAGTATACCTTTCTATTATTTTCCTCTTTTTGGTTTTTTTCTGTTGTGATCCTTTTTGCTTTGATACTGATTTTGCCTTTTACTTGCAGCAAGTCCAGGTGTCGACCACTTGGTTGAGGGACATTAAGGACTGGATATCTTCGGTGACTTCCCATATTCAGGATGCAGTATCGGTTCCTTCTTGCTTGGTGCCGTCTGCTTCGTCCGGGGAGGACTCTGTCTCGGGTAGCCGTGGTGCATCATCTTGCCGTAGGGGAAAGAGTGCGTGTCACAGGGGTGGAAGCTCTTAGAGATATGGAGAGAGAGAGAATGTGGGTTCGAGTTGAGTCCTGTTGTTTTTTACTTTTCTTTTATTTCCTACAAAATTTGATGTAACACATAAGAATATATATATGCAATGCAATGGTTTTTTTATTATCTTTTATTAATGGTGAATGCATGCACATGCGCTTTTACTTTGCTGCTGAGACTATAAAAAGATATATTTTTGGGATTTGGAAGGAAAGTTTTAAGGTGGTAGAGGATTTTTGAAATTTTGTTGAGAATAACAATTTATTTTTTATTGAGCTTCTGATTTTGACAAAAGATGAAAAAGGAAAATTTCCAAAAATAGGGGGTTGCGGATCGGCAAGACCCTTGTCCCGCCTATCGGCAGTTAAGTCCAGTCCCATCAATTCAAATATTTGATTAGTGCCCTCTTCAGCCTCTTGTACTTTGTGGGGTAGGATTTCCTCCGATTTCTACAAGGGTCATGTTTTTTGTGAGGGTTTTCAAGTATAAAAAGGGGTAAGGGTGTTTTCAACACACCTTCACATTTTTACTTACTTGATTACTATTTCTTAGTCTTTCAAGGTGGCTCTCCCTGGTAGCATTGAGTTTGCTAACTACCTCGAAGCCTTGGAAGCAATGTCCTCTTATAATATCGACTATGATGGTTTCAATATGCGTCGAGTTTCTTTGTGGCGCAACCGACCCATTGAGTGGAACATGTTGATGGATATGGTACAATTTTGGTACCCCTAAGACCATGTATTTTTCTTTGGGTTTGATGAAGTTTGTCCTACCTACGAAGAATTTTCTGCCATGCTGGGGATAAATCCCAGTGTTGCTGCAGCTCTTCCTGAGTTTTCCCGTTCTCCCAGGGATTTGTTGGTCGTATTTATTTGTATTTCACCTTCGGCGTCTAGACCATTAGTTGCCGGGGGAATGATCTCCCTTATGGCGGTGTTACAGTCCGTGCATTTGTAGGAGGATGACAATGCTGGATACGTCGGAGCCCTTGTTCTGGACTTAGTATCAAAATTGCTGCTAGTGATTGGGGAACAACTACTGGACCCACAACTTGCATCCATTACTTTATGGATGTCATACCATCATAATCCTATGGCAGTGATACTGGCGGAGACTTTGAATGGTCTGGATGCCTGGCGAGAAGGCCGTTATGACTTTCTAAGGGGTAGCCTCATGATGCTGTTCATGTGGTTGTCTGAGAGACTCCGCCTGGTGACTACTCCGGAATACCCTTTGTTGGTTGCACCCAACTTCTTTTCACGCTATTTTATCAGCATTGGCTTAGACATCAAGAGGTAGGAGAACTGGTTTGTGGAGCACGGGGCTCTAAATCTGTGCTGGTCAGTGCCTTGGTGGGACAGTTGCTGCCTATGCTAGAGCTAGGAGAATACCTGTATGTATGGATGGTTAGTCTCAGACAGATCTCTTTCTATTTCCCTTGGCGGATTCTATGTTAATTTGGCTGGGAACATGTCATGCCACCTCGGACACTAGACTTCTTTCTGGTAGAAGATTTTACCGAGCGTCTGCGCATGCGGCTTGTCTCTATGTGGGAGAATCGGCGTCCGTCGACCCACCCTTCTCAGTCTATTGGGAGAGTTTGGCATATCCCTAGGGATTATATTAAGTGGTTATGGAGGAGAGTGGTCAGCAAGATGTTGGCAATGGAGACTGGACAAATGTGGCTTGTCTTATTTAATACCATGGAGGGAGGTGTTATGATTTTTTCGAAGATGGTTCGGTCTTATCGGTCCATGGAGCGCCTGAGGCACTCTGTTCAGGTAGGGGAATCTTGGAGACCCCAGTATGTAGATGATGATGATGACGGAGCGGGATCCTCTGGTAGTTGTGGATAGGACTCTTGCAGAGTTTATTTTTTAATGGGGAATAAATGTGGGGATTTTATTTTGGCTTTTTTAGGAAGGTAGGGGGAAGGGAGTTATCCGTTCCTTTTCTCATGTAATTCGTAATGTAATTTCTTATTAGTGAAAAAACATGTTTTTGATCATTCATCTGTGCCTTTTGATGAGTTTTGTGTTTTTGAATTATCTATACCTATCGCTAAGGCATACATAATCCTTTTGTTCAAGTATATGTTTGAATGGACTGTTGTTCTCAGAGATAAGAAATGAGTAGTATTTTGTGAAAAAGAAAGGGCCGTGCCCATGTAAGGTGAATAAGATACCTACGTACCTCTGGGGTTTTAAATATTTTTAAATTGTTTGAAAATGGTTTTGCAGAGCATCAATCCCACGTAGTTCTGGGTAGATGGAAATGAAGATTTTTTTTCTTTGAATAGAAAGGAGATGAGAAGAGTCGTAGCGCGCCGAGATTTCGAAGTAGGGGTAAAATTTCTTGAGATGGTCCAGGTTGACTGGGTGAGCCATATCGTCCCCATCTAAGTCGGTGAGCATGGCGGCACCGCCGGATAAGATCTTCTTCTCAATGTAGGGGCCGCTCCAATTGGGCTTGAATTTCCCTCTGGGGTCCCAAATGGGTTCTACTATTTCTTTGAAGGCTAAATCCCCCTCTCGGACACCGCGATCCTTGACTCTCTTGTTGAATGAAAGCTCTATTCGGAGATGGTATCCTTGTATATGGTATAGAACTTTCAATCTCTTTTCATTTAGGAGGGTCAACTTTGGCACCACTCTTCTTCGCTGATTTTGCTTTCAAGCATGACGTGCAGCGAGGGTATTTCCAACTCCACGGGTAGGACTGCTTCCATGCCGTAGACTAGAGTGTAAGGGGTAGCCCTAGTAGATGCTCGAATTGAGGTTCGATAGCCCTAGAGGGCGTACGGGATCCGGTCATCCCAATAAGAACCTCAAGGCCATCATCTTCATCTGTGCCTTTTGATGAGTTTTGTGTTTTTGAATTATCTATACCGATCGCTAAGGCATACATAATCCTTTTGTTCAAGTATATGTTTGAATGGACTGTTGTTCTCAGAGATAAGAAATGAGTAGTATTTTGTGAAAAAGAAAGGGCCGTGCCCATGTAAGGTGAATAAGATACCTACGTACCTCTGGGGTTTTAAATATTTTTAAATTGTTTGAAAATGGTTTTGCAGAGCATCAATCCCACGTAGTTCTGGGTAGATGGGAATGAAGATTTTTTTTCTTTGAATAGAAAGGAGATGAGAAGAGTCGTAGCGCGCCGAGATTTCGAAGTAGGGGTAAAATTTCTTGAGATGGTCCAGGTTGACTGGGTGAGCCATATCGTCCCCATCTAAGTCGGTGAGCATGGCGGCACCGCCGGATAAGATCTTCTTCTCAATGTAGGGGCCGCTCCAATTGGGCTTGAATTTCCCTCTGGGGTCCCAAATGGGTTCTACTATTTCTTTGAAGGATAAATCCCCCTCTCGGACACCGCGATCCTTGACTCTCTTATTGAATGAAAGCTCTATTCGGCGATGGTATCCTTGTATATGGTATAGAACTTTCAATCTCTTTTCATTTAGGAGGGTCAACTTTGGCACCACTCTTCTTCGCTGATTTTGCTTTCAAGCATGACGTGCAGCGAGGGTATTTCCAACTCCACGGGTAGGACTGCTTCCATGCCGTAGACTAGAGTGTAAGGGGTAGCCCTAGTAGAGGCTCGAATTGAGGTTCGATAGCCCTAGAGGGCGTACGGGATCCGGTCATCCCAATCTCGACAGTTTTCGGTCATTTTACTGATGATGGACTTGAGGTTCTTATTGGCGGCTTCGACTGCACCGTTAGTTTGAGGTCGGTAGGGAGAAGATTTGTGTCTCTGAATACCATACTCATTGACCACTTCTATGACTTCTTCCTCGAAATGCAATCCATTATCTAATACTAGCTCATATGGGACCCCATATCGGCAGATGATATTTTTCTTGATGAATTTGGCCACTTTCTTGGCGTTCAACACTGGTATGATGTAATCAATGGCAACTAGGATGAACTCTTTCCCGTTAGAAGCCTTTAGTGTAACTTTATCTATGATGTCGATACCCCAGGTGGAGAATGGCCAGGGATAAGTCATGTTGTATAATTCACGTGGAGGCAGATGCTGAAGGTTGGAGAATTATTAGAATTTGAGGCATCTCCGGACATAGGCGGTGCAATCTTGGGTCATGGTGGTCCAGTAGTGGCCTTATCGGACGATCTTCTTGGCAAGCATGTGACCGTTCATATGAGGTTTGCATTCCCCACTATGGATCTTCTGCATTATCTTTTCAACGTTAGCCCCTGTGATACAGTGCAGATAAGTTCCATCGAAGTTCCTTTTGAGCAGTGCTTTGTGAGAGGTGATGTACTGGGCAGCCAGTCTTCAAAGGGTTGCTCGATCTTTCTTGTTGGAACCCTCAGGATACCTACCATGCTTAAGGAGGCACCATATATCATAGTACTAGCAATTGGCTAGCTCGGGATCTTCTATGGTGACGAGCTTAATATGGTAGAAGTGGGTTGGTTTGTCTTACATTTGAACAAAGAAGGAGGTCATTATGATTCCTTTGGGCATGTCGACCATGGAGGCCAAGGTCGAAAGGGCGTCGTCTAGGTTATTCTTTACTCGAAGTAGGTAATGGAAGGTGATGTCTTGGAATTGAGAGTCTAGTTCTTCTAAGTGGGCATAGAAGGGTTGTAGTTTCTCGTCCTTAACTCTCCATTTTCTGAACACTTGAACGATGATGAGGGCGAAATCCCTGTAGTTGTCTAGGCATTGAATACCTTTCTTGAGAGAAACTTTGAGGCCTACCGTCCATGCCTCATATTCAGTCATGTTGTTGGTACAAGGGAAATCCATCTTGATGTCGATGGGAGTGTGAGAGTCATCTGGGTCAATTAGAACTATCCCAATGCCATATCCCTTTTTGTTGGCAGCGCCGTCAAAGAACATTTGCCATCGAAGATGATCCTGCGTAGTGCAGAGGATGTTTTCATCTGGAAATTCGGAGATCCATACATCGGCTTCATCCATGGGGTAATCGGCGAGGTAGTCATAGATGGCTCTTCATTTCATGTCTTTCTACGTGACGTAGACGATATCAAACTCGGATAGGAGCATCAACCATCAGGCCATTCGTATGGACATGGAGGGTTTCTCAAGAAGTTATTTGATGGGGTCCATTCGAGATACAATTTTTATGGGGAAGGCGAGCATGTAGTGCCTCAACTTTTGGCTGACCCAGACAAGTGTGACACACACCTTTTCCAAAACAGCGTAGTTGACCTCGTATCTGACCAATTTGCGATTGGTATAATAGATGGCTCTTTATGTGCAGTAATCTTCAAGGTATTGGGCTAGCAAAACCCCAGCTATAGTGTCGGTTATGGTTAGGTATAGGAGTAAGGGGAGACCAGGCTATGGTGGTATGAGTACCGGGGGTTGGATCAGATATTGTTTGATTCGGTCAAAAGCTTCTTGGCAGGCCATGTTCCAAACCTTGGTTGAATCCTTTCGGAGGAGTTTGAAGATAGGTTCGTAGATGGAGGTTGGTTAGCTGATGAACAGACTGATGTATTGAAATTTCCCAAGGAAACCTCATACTTATTTCTCCGTTCAGTGACGTGGCATCTCAAGTATGACTTTCAGCTTAGTAGGATCTGCTTTTATTCCCTTCTCACTGACCATGAATCCCAAGAGTTTTCCCTTGGTAATGCCGAAGATGCATTTTTGTGGATTGAGTATCATCCGATAGTGTCACAGTCGTTCGAAGAACTTTTGGATAGTGGGAACATGACCTTCTCTAGTTTTGGATTTGATAATCATATCATCCACATAGACCTTAACTTCTTTGTGAATGAAATCGTGCAGGATGATTGTGGCAACCCTCTGGTTGGTAGCCCTAGCGTTCTTGAGACCAAATGGCATAACATTGTAACAAAAGGTTCCCCATGGGGTGATGAACGCGGTCTTTTGTTGGTGGTATGGGTGCATTTTTATTTGGTTGTATTCGGCAAACCCATCGATGAATGACTTGAGAGCATGACTGGCTGTACTGTCCACGATAATGTCGATATTGGGTAACGGATAATCATCCTTTAGAGAGGCTTTGTTCAAGTACAGGTAGTCTACACACATCCAAACCTTCCCTCCTGATTTCGGCATAGGCACTATGTTGGCTAGACACATGGATATTCGATCATATGAATGAGTGCCACGTTCAACTGTTTGCCAAGCTTTCTCAGCTATTATTTAACCGGCTTGTAATCTGGGAGAGTGGGAATCTCATGCTGACCTATTTCAGGATCAATGCCGGGCATATCGTCATAGGACCATGCGAAGACATCCACGGATTCCTATAATAATTCCTCTAGTTGTGCACGCTCATGCTCGTCAAGGGTAGCCCCTATCCTAATCTTGTGCAGTTGGCTACTAGAACTGAGGTTAGCAACAACAGTCTCTTCTTCATTAACTTGAACATGGTTATGTTGTTTATTATTATCCTTATTTAGATCACTTAAGAATTGTTCATTTGCAAAATCATCATCATTAAAAGTTTGATTAGAATCCAAGCAGTTAATGTACGGCACAACAAGATACTCAAAATCTTTGCCTATTTCATTGATAGGAAAAATAGCATTGAGAACCTCGTCAAAGGGGGACTCGATTACATTTGAGCGAGGATAAACAACAGAAGAAGAAATAGGGTAAACATTGGGATTAGGGGGGACTTCAACAGGTAGAACTGGAGCAGCGTGCCAGTTGAGGAGAGGTGTATCAACAAATTTCATCAGTTGGGATGGATCCGATGATGTAGTGCCTGAGTGAACCATGCAAAGTATTAGCCCCAGTGTCTGTAAGTTATAAGAATCTTCGGAGTCACTTTCCTCAGTCTCTTCGGTATCTTTGATGAGAGGTTGTGCATGGTGTTGGGAACTCTCGGCCCATGGGTAGGCATCTTGGAAAAAGATCTCCATTCGAGGCTTTATCTTCTTGTCTGTATGGTCATACCATGGTTCTGGAAAGCCAAAAAAGGGGAAGTCTTTGCCCTCTTTGATGAATCGTTCATTCAAGGAGTCACCTGGGATAGTCTGGATGCAGTATAGTCCTCTTTTTAGTCAAGACTAGAGAATCATTCTGAGCTCTTGTTCTAACGGTTGATATCCCAAACCACAAGGAGAGAAAGCTTTCTTCAGTTAAATCGGCTCAAGTATACCTTATGGTCTTTATCCTAGCCCCAGCCCGGGCATAAAGTGCATATTTATGAAAATATGAATCACATTGACGTTGCCATGAGGGTCATATTCTAGATAAACCCCTTCTTTGAAGTCGTCCCCTGCCGGGAGTAGAGGCTGTTCAACTCAGAATCCTGATAGGAGCATATCATTTGACCCGTGCTGTATCTTAAGAATTGGACTTCTGGTACTTGCACCCTCGGTATTGTCATTGTCACCCAAAATGGTGATGAGCCATCCATTGGCGAAGAACTTCAATTTCTAATGGAGCGAGGAAGACACACCCTTGATACTGTGGAGCCAAAGTCATCCTAGCAACATATTGAAACAAGCTGGGATGTTAATAACTTGGAATTTGATGATAGGGTTTATAGGGCCAACCCATATTACAAGCTTTATGGATCCCATCACCTCCCGAAGGGTATTATCGTAGGCACGTACAACATTGGAGGTTGGAGCGAGGTCTCTTTCTTTCAGTCCTAATCATTTGAAGGTTCTTAGTGGGAAGACATTCAAGGCAGATCCATTATCGACAAGAACGAGTGGTACGACCTTCCCCATAACTTCGATGGAGATGTTGAGTGCATGATTGTGGTTTGGCCCAATAGTGGGTATTTCTTCTTCGAAAAAGGATAGCATTCGGGTAGAGGTCAAGGATCCGACCAAATTTACCGCTCTTCTGGTGTGGTAGAAGGAGGAACTGTGGGTCCAGTGAGCAACTTGATCAAAGCATTTCTGTGCAGCTGAGAAGACATGAAAAGCCCCTATAGAGTGATGCTATCTTGAGTTTTCTTTAGTTGATCGAGGATCTTTCTTTCCTCGATGGTCATTTCTGACATAGGAAGGTTTTTAACGCCCCTTACTTTGTCATTGACTAGTAGTGAGCTTGGAATCTGGTAATGCCTCCCTCATCTGGTCATGTGATTTACTGAAAAAGGGAAGAACATGAATCCTGTTTCCTCGTCAATCTTGGGTTGTTCTTCCACATTGTTTATTTCTTCGAGAAGTTCTTCAAATGATATCATCCCACACATGTCATCTACCGAGCCAGTTTTCTCTGAAGCTTGCTCTTTATTTGAATCTTTGAACTATTTCCCCCATCCGGTGGCAACAATTATTTCTTTCCATGTAAAGTCAATGCATTCCACTTCAATGGCTTCTTCATACAGGTCTTCCCATTCTGTGGGGATATGTAAGGGTGAAGGGACCAGGCACCCTTGTAGCTTCAGAGTATCAAGTAACTCAGTAATACTGCAATTATCGTTGGTTCGCCTGAATATCTCTGCTATAACCTGGACAACATCATTTAAGCTGACTTCATTGGTTGGTACTACCCAACTGTCTGACTCACGAGCCCATTTTTGTTCTTCCAAGAACAGCGTACTGAATCTCTGGTAATCAATGATCATCTGTGAGGGCAATTTCAGCTCGAACTCTAGGAGTTGGTTTAAGACTTCTGATAATTCCATACTTCTATTTTTAGAATGGGTACGGACAACGATGCATGCTCTGGTAAGGAGTGATAATGCTTAATCAGTGAGGCTAGCAGGGTGTAGGAGGAAATATGGGCAAATTTAGAGAGGTTTAGGAGAGTATATGGGTGTGATTTGGGTTGAAGGATCAAATTCTGGGTTTTCTTCTAAGAAGATGGCATTGGCATGATTTGGGAGTGGGTTATGTGTAGTGTTTGCTTAGGATTGGCTGGTGGGGTGATATAACCCTAGTCAATTAGACCTTGGATTATGTTTTGGAGGTGAAAGCATTGGTCAGTGGTATGGCCAACGGTTTGGTGAAAGGCGCAATGAGCATCTGCCTTGAAGTTTCTTGGGAGCGTATTTAGCAAATGATGGGGATCCAAGGGTTTGATAAGGTTTCGGATCAACAAGGCTTGATAAACTTTGGAGAGGGGAGCAAGGAACTCGATGTATTCTTTTCGAACCGAGATAGGAAGACCTTATAGTGCCCACGAGGTGGTTGGTTGAGAGATGTTGTTGATGGTTGAGGCTGTAGCACTGGTAGGCTTATCATATTTCCTGGGGGTGAACTGCCCAGACACCTTCTTTGGTTCGACATCTGGATTAGCAAGACCATCCTCGATTTCTATTCCTGCTTCTCTGAGAGCTCAAAAGTGGGGATAGTATTGTCCTCCTATGGCTGCTCGGACATGGGGTAAGAAATTCTTCTTCACTATGGTGACTTGTTCTTCCTCGGAAGGCCGATTGGTTATGGTTGCTGCTTTTTCCCTCCATCAGGATATGAAGTTAGTGACTGATTCCCCAGAATCCTGTTTGTGCATCTCTAAATCACAACGGGTGACCTTAATCTCTTCATTATATTTGTACTGTGACATGAATTCTCAGGATACATCCTCCCAACTACGAATTCTGGACTATTCGAGAGATAAAAACCATCGGAGTGTGCTATCCTTCAAAGTTTGCTGAAACAATTGGGCCATCACTTCTTCATAAGCCCCTAGTAGAGTCATGTAACGGTGATAGCTAGGGAGATGAACAATCGGGGGTCCACTTCCTCCGAATTTCTCGATATTTGGCATCTTGAACTTCTCGGGTAACCTCGCTTTAGGATAATGAGACATGTTGGTGTATTCCATGTAATTCCCAGAGATTATGACTTGGTCAAACTTCTTAGTGAGCATCTTTAGATCTTCTTTGACCTTGTTCAACTCCTCCTATTTCGGATCAATGATCATAGGCAAGTTGGCCCCATACTGGGCAAGGTTCGATATTGAAAGTTGGGCAGGCGGTGGGCCATTAGCAGGAGGGGAAGGTGGAGCGTGCTGATACTCTTCGAGAACCCATATAGGCTCGGGTGGATCCATATCACGAGGGAATATGGCCTCGGGCTCTTGAGGAATGGGAATCTGGTTTCATTGCATCTCTGGGACCTCAGTCTGGAGGGTTTCAATCTTGGACACGAGCTGAACTAGGACTACCATCAGATCTGGATGCACAATGGGTAATTGTTCTTTTTTCTCCATGGAAGGTGGATGGATTTTGGGCTCGAAAGAAGTAACAGGGGAACGGACGAAACTCCGGTGTGATTTGACTGAAGATCGAAGCCAATAAGGAGCCAGGACAAGGGCTTGCGATCAACCTGAGGAGGCGCAAAATGGGATTTATTTTTTTAGTAAAAGGATGAAAATATTTTTGACATTTTTTTTAAGATTGGAAGACAAAATATTTTTGGATTTTTGATAAATAGAGGATAAATGTTTTTGGATTTTTGACAAATAGGGGAGCAATGTTTTTGGATTTTTTATAAAGAAAAGGAAAGATTTTTTTTGGGAGATGGTCTCATCATGATTATTATAATTATTATGTTCTCAGTTGTATTAAATTCTCCCAAATGCAAAATGAAATGCCGGACGGGACCCGAGCCTGGAAAAATTGGGTTTGTAATATATGCAAAGCTATGGCTGGACTTGTGATAAGGATCATGGAAAGGGTCCCGTTTTAAAAATGTGCAAAAATTCTAGCGACAGGCCGACCCAAAATTTCAGCAGAGTTTCGAGTTGAAACCGGCAATCTTATATGTGTGTCCTAGGCTTGACACCTATATGAGGGTATGTAGTTGCTTGGGTGAATCGAAAAGGGTTCCCCCCCTTTGGCGTGACTTCCACAATATACGTCTTTCTCTTGTAGTTAATCGGTACGTGTGGACAAGACATTTGATATACCTGAGTGTACGTAAATTGCCTCACCATATACCTCATGGGGACGGTACGTGTGAGAGAGAATTCGATATACTCGGCGTACGTGAATGAGTTCCCTGCGATATACCTCCTGTCATTACTTCGGTCAAGCAGTACGATGTGGGGGAACTATTCGATATACGCTGAAGGTACTTGGCTAATGGAAGGTGAGAGTCATATCGCTTAGGCTAACTGCGCCCTGCCGGACCAGCACCCATCACGAAGTGACCCTCCAGTTACTGGACAAAATTTGGTCATTCACAATGCTCTTTGGTGATGTCGTGTGAATCATGAATGATTCTTTTATTAGTATCTTATGAGAATGTCTTTCTTGATCTTGCCAAACAAGGAGCAATGTACAAGTACCAATGGTACATCAAGTATGGATGGGTAATGCGTGCAAAACATGGATATATGTGATCCTAGTTTCACGTGGTGCGAAGTGTACATGGGGAGTTTTCTACAAGTGCTTGAATAGAAGCATAAGCACGGAATACGCATGAAAAAGGGGAACATGCAGAAATGGGGGAAAATATAAACAAACATAACACCCATGTAAATAGAGTTTAGCCCTCAAAATAATATTCCCCAGCAGAGTATCCACTATGGCCGTCCCCGATCCTCGCGGTGGACGGGAGCGTGAGGATCCGAGGTCCCACGCATCCCTCTCGGGAGCGCTTCAGTCGGCGTCATTGATGAGGTGAAAAATGTAGAGAGATGGAGTTGCCAATCTATTTTAATCAAAACAGACAAAAGAAAGGGAGCCATCCCGAAGGACAACATCCAAAGACATACTGAAGCATAGGAAACCAAAATTATTCGAAAAGGGTCCGTAGGCTAAGTTACGAAATGGGAAGTTGTTAGGAACCCATTCTGCCCTTACGGTCTCTCATGGGTTTTTGATATTTTCCTTTATTTTCCCTGTGATATGTGTGCATGTGTATATGTAGTGGAGATAGGAGTCATCGACTTGTACCATGGAAGAGATAAAGTGAGTCATCCGTAGGAATGTAAAGATAATAATAGAAAATAGGGTTTGCACGATCATCCTTGTGTTGATCGTTGTAATGGAACGATAACGTATGGGGAATAATATGCCACTGAGAACAAATATATGCATATATATGTAATCTAAGAGAATTGAATTTAGAGAAAATAAAAAATGGGAAAAAGAGTAAAAAATAGAACTCGAGTCTCGGGTTTTACCCCAGATGCCTACGTAGCCTATAGAGGCATCAAAGTCCACGTAGTTCGTATGCAAAATGAGGGGTGGGGTTTATCCCATAAATCCAATCGGGGGATTCTCTTATTTGTATGCGTGTGCAAAAAAGTGTTTTAGTTGTGAGAAAAGTGTAAGAAAAGTGTGAGAATTCCCATTTGGAATTTATGAGCAAACCCTTTCTTTCTTATTTTTTGGGTTTTTATTTGTATGAAAATAAAAGATGTGCAATAATACTAAATAACGAGTATATTAGGATATGTAAGATGAGGGAATAAAAGTGCTAAGTAATAAAATAAGTTAATATGAATTTATGGGAATTTAAGGAGAGAATTGAGAAAATTGGACCTTCTTGAAGATCTTGAGCTTGATCTTGAATGTTGGAGAGCAGCCCTTGCACTTGGATGATGATGGAGGGTAGTGAATTAACCAAGTTTGATGAGAAGGATGATGAAAATTGAAAGTTGGAAAGGAGTTTGGATGTGAAAATCACGCTGACTTCGAGAGAGGTTTTCAGAATTTGCTGAGACTGATATGTTTCAGATCCGGGATCTCCTTGAAATGAAGTCAAGGCCTCCTTTTTATAGTCTCAGGAAATTACCGATCGGCATAGCCCTAGTCATGCCAATCGGCTGGTGTGTTTAGGCACACTACCGATAGGCAGGGTCTGGGACCTGCCGTTTGGTAGTGTCTTTCAGGCCTTTTTGGAAAATCAGTCGCTGAGTGCAAACCGTTGATCCAAATCATGCACGGGGTAGACCTTTGGAAAGGTAATTCAGATACCTTCGAAAGTCCTTTGGACTGCTCCTAGGTTCAGGACTTGACTTTGGGTCAAATGTGGCTCGAAAGCGCTCGTCGATCCATTGGACGGGGAATCGTCGGGCGAAAACGGATCGTTCGTCCACATGGTAAGTCTGAATAGCACACGGGGTGAACTGTTGGAAAGTTTAGGAGACTTACTTCAAAATTCCAAAGAGCTTGATCTGGTTCGGGGATTTGACTTAGGTCAACCGGGACCTGGAAGCATTTGGTGACCTATCGGAGTAAAACAGATCGTTCGTCTGTATCGTAAGTCAGAATAGCGCATAGGGAGGACCGGTTGAAAGGGGTTTCAGTGCCCTTTAAAGATTCATTCAGTCTCGATCGAGCTGAAGAGTTGACTTTGCTCAAATGGAGCCCAGGAGCGTCTGGTGGCCTCTAGATCAGGTTTCGGGAGAAAATGGGTCGTTCGTTCGCATGGTAAGTCAGAATCACGCACGGGACGGACCATTGGAAAGGGGATTTAGTGCTATTTGAATATTCATTCAGTCTCATTCGAACTAAAGAGTTTGACTTTTTGGTCAAACAGAGCCTGGGAGTGCCCGATGGCTTCTAGGTCAGTACTCGAGTTATGACCTGGGTTTGTAGTGATGAAGGGAGGTGCTAGGCACCTAAGGAGAGTTTAAGGGGTAAGAGAATGGGGTGTCTACATATATTATTAAATAAATAAAAAATATATATGTTCTTTATAAATACTAGTGAGAACACACGAATGAGTTATTAGAAGTCAAAAAGGTCCACAAAATATAAGTCTACAAGTTCCTAAGCCACATGAGCATTTTACATTTCTAGGGTGACTTGAGGAGTACTTTGAGTTTTTGGATTGACTTGAGGAGCATGCTAATCACCAGCATCAGTCATGGTGACATCTTGGACAACCTTTGTAGTTAGGGTAAGAATGGTATCTACAATAATAGTCTGATCGACTTGACCAGTATCCTCATCCTCTACACTGGACTCATCCACCTCCATTTGGTTTCAATTACTGAGAAAGCGGAGATCACTTCAAAAGCGCTTATATAAATTTATGAAAGCGTTATGATATTGATTTGAATAAATTTACAAATTCCAATTAAACCCATATTTATTCAATTAACAAATTTAAATCAAATTAATTAAATTTAATTTTAATTAGCCCTAAGAAAACATCAAGGTGTAGTGGAACATGCCAACACAAATAAATATGAATTGCTGACTCACAGATTTCAAGAAAAAACCCAAAAGGGAAAACCTTTTATTTCACTTAATAATACTCATGATGATGCAGATACCCACAAGAACATGAAGTTTTGAATCAACAATGAATCAACCTCAAAAGATCCACAAAGACACGCAATACAATCTTCCAGGAACACCCACGAGTACTCCCTATGACATGTAGTCAACGTAAGCCCAGTACCTCCCTCAAGTGGCACCTAGATCATCAGTAGGTTATCCTTCCTACTTGAGAAACTCTAGCAAAGATGTATATTGGGTTCCAAAACAATTCATTAAAGCATTTGGGACTTTTGTGAATTGAAAAAGCAAAAAATTGAACTCTAAAATGAAGAAGACAAAGTGTTCTGCTATTTTACAGTTTGTGCAGAATGAAAATCGCCAGGTCTTCTTAACGAAAAAAGACTCATTTAACACACTTTATATAAAAAACTTAAGTCGGCAGATCGCTCAAACGAAGTTCTAAGGTCGCTCAAACAAGGACAAATGTCGCTCGAATGACATCGCGAAAAAATAATTTTCTATTTTTTTCTTTATAAAATCCGCTTTAACACTTAGAAAAATATTTTGACAAAAAACAAATCCTCAACACTTGGAAAATATTTTAGAAAATTATCCCAAAACTTTTAAAAGAACTGTAAAGTAGTCAAAACACAACCTTACCAAAACTAACATTGGAGAAGATTTATTGTTGAAGAACTTTTGATATTCGAATCCGTTTTCATGTAACTGCAAACTTGAACTTTTTCTTTAACGGGTTGTATCAGTATACAGCATACAATAATGTAAACATGACTTATAAAATATTTCCTTACAAATCTTCCCTTATGTCTATATCGGTACAAACTAAAAACATCCCAATTATGAAATCAAAATGCCTATACAAATCTAATACCCTCCCATGAATCCCAAACTGAAAAGGTGATAAGATTTCAAGATACAAAAAATTCGTCAAAAATCTTCAACATCAGATCTTCAAATGTTCAAGCTTTTCTGAGCGGGGTGTGAAACATATGATCATCAATATTTATACCTACACACATGAGAAAAAGTAAATACCTTCGTGACGTATTGAGTTTGAAATGAGATAAACAAAACATCAAAACAAATATCTAATCTCAAATCTCCCCCATAATGTAAAAGTCCCCCATAATTCGTTCTCCACCATTTTATCTATTCGAAATAGACAAGGAAAAGAATAATCAAAATAACCATGGAGTGCCATGACAATCAAAGAAAACAACTACGATCATTAAAAGATACTCAAAAGCATTCCACCAACTATTTTTCATTTTTCAAAATTTTCAAACAAAAAAAATGCAAAAATAATTTTACAAAAATCACACACTATGAATTTTCATTAAGATAACCAAATCGTGGAAACGGAATGAATGGGTTTGAAAAAATTTCAAATGAAAATGAATGCAATCAATCATAACATATTTTCATGATAAATATGGATATTACTAACGAACGAACTCAAAAATCATCCTTAGGTGTCAAAAATGTGAATTTATATGACATCGACTCAATCTAATCGACACATTAAAGTCTAAAATGATTTCCACACCAATAACGTCTAAAACTATGTAATGCTTTTTCAAGACTTTGTCAGGACACGCAAACCCGTTTTTTACACATTTTCAGCCAAACTCCCTCATAAATAATAATGCATTTTTTTTAGGTGATCTATTTTTCTCTTCTTAGAGAAATCCTATTGACCCTAATTTTTCGCATATTTATCATTTTATTGCCTTAATATTTTCTTGGACTGTTTTAAATGGTGGATTTCACGACGAGTTAATTTTGTACTCTTGCAGCCCTTTCCTGTGAACAGTCATCATTTTTTTCAATTTAATTCCTCACGGTAAATGGTTCTTACCTGCACTACTTTCACTATCAAGTTTTATCGAATTTGGTTCGTTTTAAAGACAGGGTTGAGATATAAACACTTTGACCAACATGTGATTTGACAAGTACAATAACCAAAAAAATCCGTGCAAGTGTGCATTAAAGGAAACTAAGAGTCAAACATGTAGGTAGTAGTCACAAATTACATCCTAATGACTCCAAATCTTATAAAGCACAAAAATGAAATAATAACGCATATCAAAATACTAGCAAACAGTCACATCGATATGGAATGGAATAGTGACTCGTTCATCCTAAATGTTCATTCGTATATGGTGTAAACTCAATAGAAAACTCTTTTTGTCTTTTTTTTAAAGTTTTATCAAAAATAAAAATCTAAGACAAAAACAACATGTGTCATAACAATAGCAAACATATATCTTGACACACAACTAGCGTATGACAAAAAAACCATACAAACACAGTCATCTATAAGATATAGCAAAAGAAGAATCATGTGCTAGCAACCGAGAATCAACTAGTATAACATCCAGTGCCTCTAAAAGTGACTTCCTAACCCAAATTGTTGTCTTGCGATGCATGGGGTTATGGGAACCAAGGGAACACTAGACTTCAACTTTCTAGGACTTATTCCAAGATCAAAACAAAAATGCCTTACCTGACGTTTACTACCACGATGTGAACATGTGTAAAAGGGTGGAACGACACCTATGGGTTGACATTTTCAAATGTCCTTGGAATTGGTTGAGCCTCTAAGGAAAATAGTGGTATTGGCTTTAGCGACGGAAATATTAGGTACGTGTGAGCTACTATCATTGCTACCAACACTAATTGAGTATGTTAAATATTTGCGGCCAACACTACTCTGATACAGATTTGAGAAAGTGGTGATCGCTTAAAAAGCTCTGATACCAATTAGTGAAAGCGATGCGATATTGATTTGAATAAATTTGCAAATTCCAATTAAAACTTTATTCAATTAATTGTCAACTTTAAACCAAATTAATTAAATATAATTTTAATTAACCCTAAACAAACATCAAGGTGCAGTGGATCATGCCAACACAAATAAATATGAATTGTTGACTCATAGATTTCAGGAAAAATCCCAAAAGGGATAACCTTTTATTTAACTTAATAATTCTCACTATGATTACAATCGATATCTGCAATGAATTTTTGTAGATATCGACAAGATCACGCAGTTCTGAATCAATAATGAATCTACCTTAAAAGATACACAAAGGCACGGAGTCCAATCAGTCGGGAACACCCACGAGTACTCCCTATGACACAGAGTCAAAATTGTCCCTGTACCTCCCTCAAGTGGCACCTAGATCAGCTGTATGTTACCCTCCCTATAAGAGAAACTCTAGAAAAGATGTATCGTGGGTTCCAAAACAATTCACTAAAGCATTTGGGATTTTTGTGAATTGAAAAAATAAAAATTGATCCCTAAAATGAAAAAGACAAAGTGATCTGCTATTTTGCAGTTTGTGCAGAATGAAAATCGTCGCTCTTCTTAATGAAAAAGGCCTCATTTAACTTTAGTTGGTAGATCTATCAAACGAAGTCCTAATGTATCTTGAACGAGGATAGATGTCGCTCGAATGATATCGTGCAAGATGCCTATGTCGCTTGAAAGACAAGAATATGTCGCTCAAACGATGGAGCCAAAAATATTTTTTTTTCAAAAATCCGCCTCAACACTTAGAAAAATATTTTGACGAAAATCAATGCCTCAACACTTAGAAAATATTTTAGAAAATGATCCTAATACTTTTAAATGAATCGTAAAGTAACCAAAACACAACCTTACCAACATTAATTTCGCAGAGGCTTGATTGTTGAAGAACTTTTGATATTCGGATCCATCTTCTTATATCTTCTAACTTGAACTTTTTCTTTGACGGTTTATATCGGAAAAAGACATACACTAATGGAAATAGGACTTATAAAATATGTCTTTACAAATCTCTCCCTATGTATATGGGGTTATAAACTAAAAACATCCAAATTATAAAATATAAATTTCTATACAAATCAAGTACCCTCCTATGAATCCCGAACTAAAAAGGTATTAAAATTGAAAGTTAAAATTTTTTCTTCAAAAATCTTCAACATCAGATCTTCAAATATTCAAGCTTTTCTCATCGGGGTGTGCAACATGTGATCATTAATCTTTGTACCTACACACATGTGACAAAGAAAATACCTTCGTGACATATCGAGTTTGAAATGAGATAAACTAATAATCAAAACAGATATTGAATCTCAAATCTCCCCCATAATGTAAAACTACCCCATAATTCCTTCTCCCCCTTTTACTTGTCCAAAATAGACAAGGAAAATAATAAACAAAATAATAATGGAGTGCCATCATAAGCAAAGAAAAAAACTAGGATCATTAAGAGATACTCAAAAACATTCCACCAACTATTTTTTATTTTTCAAAATTTTCACACAAAACTAATGCAAAAATAATTTTACAAAAATCACACACCATGAATTTTCACTAAGATAACCAACTCGTAGAAACGTAATGAATGGGTGTGAACAAACTCGATATGAAAATCAATGCAATCAATCATAACATATGATGCGACCAAAGTGCACCTTTGTACTCAGAGTCGCTAACCTCGGGCTGTCTCACAGCCGAGTTGACAAGAAGCTCACAACTGCCATCAGGAAGGTCGTGTTCTGCAAGGTCGTCTCTCTACTACCAACCTCGGCTCTACAGCAGCCGAGGTCAGCAGCACCTTATGGGGACAGGTTATTGTCAACATCTTACCCCTCTTGAGCCGACGTTACATCTTACCTCGTTCCCAACCTCGACCAATCTTCCTGGCCGAGTCCATTATGGCTATCGACAACACAAACCAACACCATCGGACAACCTCGTACTCGTCCAAGTCGAGGTTACATCAGTCAAGGACACAATTCCGAGCATATGCAAGGTCTGGAACCCGTGAACAAATCAGTTATAACCGAACCATTCCCCTCACGTGGGGGAATATTGTGGTTATCATTATCTACATGAGATCAGCCAAGTATCATCATCATACAGGTTTGATCCTCATAAACATGCTCATTGCATGCTTGGGGGGTACATTACACCCCCAAGCACTATATATAGAGGTCTTCCTCTACCTTGTAAAAGATCGATAATTACAATCCTAGCTGAAACTATGTTGGTTTACACAGTAGAGAGAGAAAGCTTGAGAGTTTACATCTATGGACATTAGTGCTTTCATCTAGGTAAATTACTCACATACTCACAGTGAACGTAGGCCTAATTGGCTGAACCACTTATATGCTAGTGTTTCTCCTCTTCTCCTCACCTCCCACTACTAGATATTTACTCTTATGTTGCCATTGTTATTGCTAGTTTGATCTTATCAACACCTCTTACTGGTGGTGCTATTTACAGCATCATTATTTTGGCACCGTCTGTGGGAACGAGAAGATTCATCTCTTCCTCTTTTGCTGCTTAACCTCACCGAAGACTCTAGTGGTGAACCAAGCCTTACCCTTCACGTGGAGCCGTTTCACCATTAAAGGAGGTCCCTTAAGGTTTCAAAGCTCTATAGTCATTTCATCAAAAGCTCAAGCATATAGAACCAGAGTTACCACCACCTTATCCACTATCTGGTGTTGGAGGACCCAGTTCCAGTGAGGCACCACCCCAGTCTGAGATGGATGAGGTGGCAGCAACCTTAAAATCCTTAGCTGCAACTCAGTAAGTGATGCAAGAACAATTTTCTCAACTAAGCCCAAACATAATAATTAGACCAACTGGGGTCTCACCGAAGATGATTACTTCGGCGGATTCTCATCCATAGCAAGAGTCCAGGGGACCACCCTAGGCACCATGAAAGGACCAACCTACTCCTCAACATAGGAGGGCTATTCCTGACCCTAGGCATTTACGCCTGGGGAGGTAAGGAAACCCTTACCCTAAGGATAGGTATGACGACATTGAGGCGTAAGATGCCCCAACAGACTGTTGGTAACCGTATGAGGTCTCAAATAATATTGTACGTCCTATAAAGTAGAGTTGAGTTCAGTGTGAAAGGCAAGATGGTGATGCACGACAGAGAGTGTCAGCTTTTGATCGCTTAAGTAAATGGTCAGCCTTTGAAAGGCTCGGCCCAGTTAATGATCTAAGGCGGAGGCTATCCAGGTCAAGAAGGATAGCTAGCTCACAAAGGGAAAGTGGTGATCGTCGGCCTCATCATGGTTGACCCCCACATGGCAGAGACTATGGTCTGGGGGAGGTCAACAACCAACATTGCACAGCAGCTGGGGAACCCTCAGTTCACCCTTTAGAAGTGGCTAGGGACAACCTCAGCCAAGCTGAAATTGACAAAACATGGAATGATTCTATTCAGAGGTTGGAAGAGAAGATAGGGGATCTCATAAAAATCCGAGACCTATTGCATAGGGGGTACTCGGAGGGCTCACCATTTGTGGCAAGGATTGTTAACTTCCCAACCCTTGCCAAATTTAAACCCTCAGTGGTGTCTCCCAAGTACGATGGTAGTACTAACCCAGTCCATCATATTGAATTGTATCAATCTGCAATAGACATTTATTCAATCTCTGATGAGATGAGGTGTCGAGCTTTCTCAAGCACTTTGACTGGGCCTACACATATCTGCTTCACTTCTCTTCCTAAAAATTTGTTAAAAGCCGAGTGGTTTATTCATAAGTTCTGTTTTTGGGTAAGACCTCAAAAAAAGAGGACCCACTTGCTTTGTGTAAAGAAAGGGAAGAATGAAAGCCTCAGAGACTACATCACGAGGTTCAACAAAGAAAAACTAGAGGTAGAAGATTATGAGGAGAGCATAGCCATGACAACCCTTATTGGAGGAATTTAGAAGGGAAAACTACTTTGGAAGCATGATGAAGACCCTCCCAAGTCTATGGCCGAGATGTTAGCAACAGTTGGAAAGGTCACGAACGCGGAAGAAGCAACGAATGCGAGAATGAGGATGAGAATGGAAGTAGTAGTGGGAAGTTTCAAAGGAAAAAGAATGGAAAGAAGAGGACTACAGACGATAAGTTTTCACACTACACTCATTTAACTGTGAACTGCCGACATATCCTAAGTGAAATAAAGAATGATAGATCCCTGAGATGGCCGTAGAAGCTGAAGCTCCTCCACATAAGAGAAACAAAAATCTATGGCGCGAGTTCCATCAAGATCACGACCATATGACTGACAAGTGTTTCACCCTAAAGGACGAGATTGAGAAGATGTTAAAGTCTGGAAATCTCAGAAAGTATGTGGATGGTAGATCTTCTAAGAGGGGAAGAGACGACCCTAAAAAGAAAAGAAAAGAAATGATAAATACCAGGAAGATGTCCCTACCAAAAGAGATGATGACTCAGATGATGATGACAATGGCCATGACCTCCCACCAAAAGACGATAATGCCCCAGCAAAGAGGGTCGGTATGATCTCTTTCGATGTGAACACTATTTGTGGGAGACTAGTAGGGGGTGGCTTAGAGGTAGTTGATCGCAAGGCTCATGTGGCAGAGGCCAATGTAGTGACTAAAGCCATGGTTATGAACTTGGCATCTCCGGAGGTTAATCGCGAAAAGAAAAAAAAGGTAGATATGGATACCCTCATGGTCGGCTTATCACGACTTGACATCAAGGGTATCTTAGCTCCCCACGATGACCCTTTAGCCATCACCATAAGGGTGCATGGTTGTGAAGTTTAGAGGATCCTCATTGACGGGGGTAGTTTTGCAGATGTTATGTTTTGGCCCTATTTTAAGAGCCTAGGCCTCAGCAGAGCTAGGCTTGTCCCTTATCATTATCCCTTGATTAGCTTCAGTGGTGAAAGGGTTCATCCATTATTTATGTAGGAAATGGATGTTAGAATGGGAGATGAATGACCTAAGAGGTTGACCAGAAAAATTAATTTCTTTGTGATGGATGAAAATGTCTTCTCATCTTACAACCTCATCATAGGATGAGTAGCCCTCAAGGAATTTTAGGTCGTGCCTTCAACGGTCCACCAGATGCAGAAATTCTCAACTCCTTATGGAGTAGGGGAATTGCAAGGGAACCAAATATCGGCACGTGAATGCTACTTCAACTCCGCAAAATAGAGATAGGCTCAGAAGAAGGCAACAACCATGTACAAGATCGACACACTTGATCCGAGGGATAAAACAAATCTCAAAAAGGGAAAAGCCACGGAGGAGATAGAATCCATCATCCTCAATGAGGAAAAGATGGAAAAAACCATCCAAGTCTGCAAAGCACTAAGACCTGAGATCAAGGAGGAACTAGTAAAGCTATTAAGGAAGAGATAAAGTGTTTTTTCTAGGAGCCATGCAGACATGCTGGGTATTGATCGTGAGATTATGTTCTATAAAACCAATGTTGTAGAAGATGCCAGGCCCATCAAGCATAGAAGAAGAGTATACTCAAGGGAAAAGTATGAGGTCATCAGAGACGAGGTTCGAAAGCTTGAAGAGGCCAAGTTCATCAGAGAGGTCATATACCCCGAGTGGTTGTCTAACGCTGTCATTGCGCCCAAAGCTAATGGGAAATGGAGGATGTGTGTAGATTTCACTGATTTAAAAAAATCTTTCCTAAAGTACAATTTTCCCCTGCCTCCTTTAGGTAAGATGGTTGATGCCACAGCGGGACATGAGCTCATGAGCTTCATAGATGCATATTCTGGGTATAATCAGATATTTATGGACTCCGCTGACTCAGAGAAGACATCCTTCATTACAAACAAGGGGACCTATTACTACAAAGTCATGCCCTTGGACCTAAAGAACATAGGTGATACATACCAATGTCTTGTAAATAAGATGTTCAAAGATCAGATAGGCAAGTCCATGGAAGTTTACGTGGATGATATGTGGACGAAGAGTCTGAAGGTCGACACTCGTGTGGCCGACCTCGAAAGAACTTTACACCATGGAAAAATATAGAATGAAGCTCAACCCCACCAAATGTGTCTTCGGGGTAGGAGTAGGAAAGTTTCTGGGATTCATCATCAACTAGAGGGGAATAGAGGCCAACCCTGAGAAGATCAAGGATTTTATGGAAATGAAGACACCCAGAACTATTAAAGACGTTTAGAGGCTAACCGAAAGAGTTGTTGCGCTTAACAGGTTTGTCTCAAAAGCCACAGATAAGGGTCTTACTTTTTTTAAAGTCCTTAGAAAGGCCTTCGAATGGAATAAGGAATGTGACATTGCTTTTAAAGAGCTAAAGTCCTACCTCGATTCTCCCCTACTACTATCCCGGCCAATTCAAGGTGAGGAGCTATATGTATACTTAGCTATCTCAAAGTCAACCATTAGTGCTACGATAATAAGAGAAGAGGATGGAGTGCAGAGACCAGTGTACTTCAATAATAAGTCACTCCAAAGATCTGAGCAGAAGTACCCTCGGATTGAAAAGTTATCCTGTAATTTGATACATGCTTCCAGGAAAATAAAGCCATACTTTCAAGCCCATGATATGGTCGTCCTCACTGATTCCCCACTCAAACAGGTCCTCCATAAGACTGAGAAGTCAGGAAGGCAAATGACTTGGGTAATTGAGTTAGGGGAATACGATATTTTTTATCAACCTAGGGTTTCCATCGAGGGACAAGCAGTTGTGGACTTTGTGGCCGAGTTTACCTGGGATAAGGCTGACGTTGAGATTAATCAAGAGGCTACACATGAGGCAGAAGAGGGAAACATCGACCGAACATCAAACGAGGTCGAGATAGGTATATCCAAGTAGAGAATAGTTGAGAATGGGGAAGAGAGATACCTCTTCAAGCAGGGGGCCATGACAGAGGGAAACTTTTCTTAAAATGCAACCATTTGGAACCTCTTCGTTGATGAATCATCTTGTGAAAGCGGAAGTGGATCAGGGATAATAGTGTCAGCACGGGATGGTACCGATATTGAATATGCGCTGAGGTTCAAATTCAAAGCTTCCAACAATGAGTTAGAGTATGAAGCATTAATAGCAGGTCTCTCTTTGGTAAAAGCCCTCAATGTCGGTCAGCTCCTAGTCCAGAGAGACTCAAGGTTAGTCGTGAACCAAATCCTGGGTGTGTGTGAGGCCAAAGAAAAAAGGATGGACAGATACCTGAAGAGGGTGAGAAAGATCCTAGAGATCTTCAAGGAGGTTAAGATGAAAAGGATACCCCGGCTAGACAATAGCCGAGTTGATGCACTCACAAGGTTGGCCCCAGCAACAAGGACATACATAAGGAGAACAGTACTAGTTGAGATTATGCTCAAAATAACCATCAAAGAGGAAGAGGTTTATAGAGCTTGCCTAAACCTAAGTATGGGAGCCTTATGGATGAGCCCTCTTATCAGATACATCAGAGAGGGAGAACTGCCAGAATCGAAGTTAGAAAGGAGAAAGCTTAGGTTCAGAGCTGCTAAATTCTCAATTGTAGGAGATGTCATATATAAAAAGGGATTCCTACTCCTTCTCCTCAGATGTGTTCACCCTTCATAGGCTCCACACATCTTGCACGAGGGATCTTGTTCCAGTCACATAGGACGAAGGCCGTTGTTTATGAGGATAATCACTCAGGGGTACTGGTGGCTGACCTTGGCCAAAGATGCAGCCGCGTATGTTAAGAAGTGTGATAAATTCCAAAGGTTATCCACCATCCCTCATCAGCCTCACCAGCCTATGACTTCAATAAGCTCCCCTTGTCCATTTGCAATATGGGGCATTGATTTGGTAGGACCTCTGCCAAGAGCTGTAAACAACTATCGGTTCTTAATAGTGGTAATTGATTATTTCTCCAAATAGGTAGAAGCTGAGCCAATGATCATAATCACTTAGCAGAAGACCTTCCAGTTCATCTGGAAGAACATCATATGTAGGTATGGTCTTCTAAACACCCTCATCTCAGACAATGGAACCTAATTTAAGAACATATCCTTAGAAAAATACTGTGAAAGAGTGGGAATCAAGCAGTTCTTTTATTCTCCCGGCCGACCCTACGCAAACAGCTAGACTAAGGTCACAAATCGAACAATCCTTGATGGGATAAAAAAGAGGTTGGTAGAGGCCAAAGGAAGATTGATAGAGGAGCTATATGATGTGCTTTGGTCCTACAGGACAACAGTGAGGGAGCCAATAGGAGAAACACCATTTATGTTAGCCCATGTCTTAGAGGCTGTCATTCCAATAGAGGTAGGACTTCCCACTCAAAGAATTCTGACATATGACCCTCATAGGAATGGGGAAGAAAGAAGACTCGATCTTAATTTGATTGAGGAAAGAAGAGAGGATGCAGAGATAAGGTAGGCAACCTATCAACAAAGAACTAGGAGATTCTACAATCAGAGGGTAAAGTCACGGTCGATAGTTGTGGGGAACCTAGTCCTAAAGAAGACGTGGAAAAAAACAAACAAGCTCCACCCTAATTGGCATGGTCCTTATAGGGTAATTGATGAGGTTGTACCTGGTACATACCGGCTAGAAAATATGGAAGGATAACCTTTCTCCAACCCTTGGAATGCCCATCACTTAAAGAAATATTACTTATGATGTTGCAATTGTTATCTTTTTGTAATACATGTATCAACTTAAATAGAGGATGTTAATGAAAAAGTAGCAACATTGTGGTAATGCTCTTGCTCCGATGTATGTGTATTTAACATCATTAAATTTGTGCAAATTGGAGGTGAAACATCATAATTTGGTGACCTCAAACCTTAAAAAATCATTAAGTTTGTGAAAATATGAGGTTAAACATCATAATTTCGTGGCCTCAGACCTTAAAACATCATTAAGTTGGTGAAAATATGAGGTTAAACATCATAATTTGGTGACCTCAGACCTTAAAACATCATTAAGTTGGTGAAAATATGAGGTTAAACATCATATTTTGGTGACCTCAAACCTTAAAATATCATTAAGTTGGTGAAAATTGGATGTGAAACATCATAATTTGGTGACCTCAGACCTTAAATCATCATTAAGTTAGTGAAATTTGGAGGTTAAACATCATATTTTGGTGACCTCAGACCTTAAAGCATCATTAATTTGGTGAAAATTAGAGGTGAAACATTATAATTTGGTGACCTCAGACCTTAAAACATCATTAAGTCGGTGAAAATTGGAGGTTAAACATCATATATTTGTAACCTCAGACCTTAAAACATCATTCAGTTGGAGAAAATTAGAGGTGAAACATCATAATTTGGTGACCTGGGACCTTAAAACATCATTAAGTTAGTGAAAATATGAGGTTAAACATCATAATTTGGTGACCTCAGACCTTAAACATCATTTAGTTGATGAGACTATGAGGGTAAAACACCATCGTTGGTAACCTCAGACCTTAAACATTATTAGTTGGTGCAAATAAGAGGTAAAACATCGCAATTATAGGGCAACACCAATAAATGAATTTTAAACAAAACATCATAATTCATAAAAACAAGAATCAGACAAAAGTTCATCAAAGTTATAAATATTGAAAAGATTCACTAGCAAAAAAGCCTATGTCTTGGCGGGAGCCGACCCACCAACAACATCAGTCATCTGGTTAAGGCCGACGCTTGTGACTTTAACTCCAACATCATGATGAGTCGCATCCTCAGTCTCTTTAACCTAGAGAGGAGCAGCCTCGGCTGGAGCAACATCACCCTCTTTAACTTATTTCAAGGCCTAAGAGAACCGAGGCTCTCTAAAGTCGAGATCAACAAAGTCTCAGGCAGTTAAGCCCCCAGACTCACTCTCTTTCATGGATGCCCATTTTCCAGTCACTTTGATGCCTATCTCTAAGTAATCAAAGTCGAAGCTGACAAATTCATTAGAGATGTTGTAGTCCTAGATGGCCTTGTCAACAGTATATTCCAAAGCAGCCTTAATTGCAGCATCAACCTTAGACTGAAGAATATCGTCCTTAGACTTCAGAGGCTTTTTGTGATCCTTCTCGAGCTGAGACAGCTGGCCGTCCCTCTTCATGATTACTCTGCTCAGCCTTGCAACCTTTGCATTCAGAGAGGCCTCAACCTTCTCAGCCTCCTGACCCTTTTCTATAAGGGGAATCTTCTTCAAAGTCCAATCAACATGATGATGAAAAGACAAGACACCCTACAGAAGAAGATCAGATGTATGAACATATGAGTTATAATTTCTAAAAATTTGATGTTACACTTATGGATTGAGTGATACTTGGATTAACTTATGGAGAGCAAACTCGGCCAATAAAGGAACATCCAATGTGCATAGGAAATGCTTGTCTTCCTCAGTCATTATTGCGCCAATAGCATCGATAACTTTCAAACTGTGGCCGATCAAGCTATCTCTGATCTTGAGCTGAGATAGACGAGAAACCCGGGCATCGGCTGTAGAGATGGGTATGTCACGATCCTTGTCCTAGGTCTTTCTCGGCCTCGCATGTGTTGGGTCAGCCGTGGACTTCCTCTTTTTATCAGCGTCGACCCTAGAGGTGTCGATGTTCTTTTTTGAAGCTGGAGGTGGTGCACTCTTACCACCTCTCTTTTCCATGAGCTTCACCAGACTAAGAGCAGACATTTCCCAAAACTCGTCTAGTATACCTGCTGGAGGCTCTACAAGATAATTCCTTGAGTTAGTAAGTCAGAGATAAAAAATATAAGAGGTATGACTTGGGGTAAGAAAAATCTTGAAAACTTACGAAGATCTTCTAGGGAACCACCCCCAAACCTGTTTGGGAAAGGTAATGGGGGGTCACATGATGCTCATTTAACGAGACGACCTTTCTCGCCCTGATTGCATAGGTCCTCATTGTTCTCGTAATTGTATTGGCTAAGTTCAGGGTCACCTTTGGCAGCAAGGGAGACCTTCCCCCATCTCAGAGGGGTCCTTGGAACCGAAATCCTAGAAGCCTCATCCGAACAAAATTCCCACGCCACAGAAATAAAAAAGTACTGAGGTTTCCAATTATGGTTTGAAGTTTTGGTAACCAAGAGCATTTTATTCTCTGATTTCCTAGCTAGGAAGTGGTAGTAGATGGGGTGATTTAAGGAACATAATATCCTTTAAAAACTATAACTGGAAGGTTTAAATGGTGAACAACCCTCCAAAGGACGATGGACCCAATCATAACCCTCCAGGCATTTGGGGACAGTTGGGAAGGGGCAAGATTTATGTGAGAAAGTATAGCTCTGATGGTTGGGTGGATAGGAAGATGAAAGCCCAAATTAAACATCTTCTCATAAACACAGATTTCTCCATCTCAGCCATCGAAGGCACTCTAGTCCCTCAGAGGTTTCCCAAGGATCATTGAAGAATATATAGAATAGAGGTGCCTGAAAGAGATAAGGTTGTACTCATTCATGGTACTCTCATATTCAATGGCCTTAGAGGTATCAAGATCGCTCCCTTCATCTTCTTCACCATCCCCAAAAATGTCAGCCTGGGCAGGTGTAGGAGAACCACCAGGAAACCTCTGAGCAAATTTAACCCCGGTGGCTGCTGATAAGGGTATATCATCAATAGGAGGGGGAATTGCCACACTTGGCCCTAAGATTTAAACATCGGAAGACCTACACAAAGTGCTATTCCCTTGGTGAGACGAGGCATGACTTGAAACCTCGGCTTCCTCAGGAACCCCACCTTGCCTAGGAGAATCATCCATGGCCTCTTAAAAAGAGTTTATAGACTCACCTGCTTCAGACGTTGACATAAGGTCTGAGGAAGATGACTCAGACATTGGGATAAGATCCTTAGGGACCTCTATAGGCTCAGTAGGCTATGCAGGCTCATGGTATATGGCCTTTAGTGGGGGAAGAAAAATTGGTCTGAGGGGAAAGGCCTTAGCCTTATGAGCTTCCTCTTGGGATAGTTCTATCTGCCTTATCTTTTCAAAAGTCTTCTCACGAAAAGAGGGGAACTCTTCTATAAGTTGGTATAAGGGTCTGAGCATAAGGAAGATGACACTACAATTAAGGGAAAGACTCAAACTACAAATCGGTACACAACTTAAAGAACCCAAATTAAAGATTGAAGGGTGGAAGTTGAAAGGTCTCAAACGAAGAACACCCTAAGCTAGTTGCCAGAGAAGATGACTAGGGGGTCACCGATAAACCTAAAAAAGGGTTTTTTGTGGCTGAAACAACCTCGAAGCTGCCTAGAATAGACCCAAAACTACCTAATCACTATAAGCCTAGCCCTACAACCACCTGACAGTAGTGGAAAACCTCTTCGTAAAAAGAAGAACTCGCCAAAAAATTAAAACTATAAAAATAGCGACTAGAAATGGAAAATGAAAGGTTAAGAAGAAATACCTGATTGATTATGATTGCATAAGGAAGAGGTTAGAAACAGAAAACCCTGAATCACAATAAACAATGGAAGGATTAAAGAAATTCGCAATGGCAGAAAAGCTGTAGGCGGGAAAAAATGAGAGAAGAAGAGTAAATGAGGAGAGAGAAGGCTTTTAAAACTTCTCAATGATGGGGAACAATTTCCAATGCCCCCATCATTACCCTTGGAAACCTAAAAGATGCTGCCAAAATTTTCATACCTTGGGGAATACGTTAGTCACCTTAGTGAGTGACATGTGTCAAGGAATCACTTCATGCCCCAAGGCATTAAAAGAAACTCAGCCTCGGCCTAATATACCCCTCAATCACTTACTCACATAGGAGACTAAGGGCTAGGGGGTGATTGATATACCCAAAGTGAACCCTCATACTTAGAGTCGCTAACCTCGACCTGTCTCACAACCAAGTTGACAAGAAGCTCACAACTTCCATTAGGAAGGTCGTGTTGTGTAAGGTCATCTCTCTACTATCAACCTCCCATCTGTAGCAGCCGAGGTCAGCAACACCTTATGGGGATAGGTTATTGTAAACATCTTACCCCTCTTGAGTTGACGTTATATCTTACCCCGTTCCCAACCTCGGCCAGTCTTCCAGGTCGAGGGCATCATGGCTATCGACAAGACAAAGCAAAACCATCGGACTTCACCAACCTCGTACTTATACAGGCCGAGGTTACATCAGTCAAGGACACAGGTCCGAGCAAATGCAAGCACATGAAAGGTTTAGAACACGTGAGCAAATCAGTTATAACCGAATCATTCCCCTCACATGGGGGAATATTGTGGTTATAGTTATCTACATCAGATCCTCCAGGTGTCATCATCATACTGGTTCGATCCTCGTAAACATGCTTATTACATGCTTGGGAGGTACATTACTCCCCCAAGCACTATATATAGTGTAATTTTTGTATTAGATTTTTGTTCTAATACAAAAAGTACAAGTGTCATAACACTAGCAAAAACATATCATGAAGCAGAACTAGGGTATGACAAATAAACCATGAAACACAGTCATTTATAAGATATAAAAAGAGAAAAATCATGTGCTAGCAATCGAGAATCAATTAGTCTAACATCTAGTGCCTCTAAAAGTGATTTCCTAACCCAAATAGGTGTGCAGCGACGCATGGGGGTTATGGGAACCAAGGGAACACTAGACTTTAACTTCCTAAGACTTCAATGCCTAAGGTGACCTTTCCTTCCATAATGTGAACATGTGTAAATGGGTGTAATGACACCTATGGGTTGACCTTTTCTAACGTCCCTGGAATTGGTTGACCCTCTAAAGGAAATAATGGTCTTGGCTTTAGCGATGGAAGAATTAGGTACATATGAGGCACTGTAATTGATACCAACAATACTCAAGTTAGTCAAATAATTGCTACCAACATTACTCTGATATCAATTTGAGAAAGTGGAGATCGCTTGAAAAGCCCTGATACCAATTTGTGAAAGCGGTGTGATATCGAACTGAATAAATTCGCAAATTCATTGTCAACTGTAAACCAAAATCAATTAAACCTAATTTTAATTAACCCTGAACAAACATTAAGGTGAAGTGGATCATGCTAACAAAAATAAATATGAATTGATGACTCAGAGATTTTAGGAAAAAAACCAAAAGGGAAAACCTTTTATTTCACTTAATAATACTCACAATGATTACAAGCGAAATCTGCAACGAATATCCGCAGATACCAACAAGAACATGCAATTCTAAAACAACAATGAATTAGCCTCAAAAGATCCAAAAAGACATGCAATCCGATCAGCTAGGAACACCCATGAGTACTTCCTATGACACGCAGTCAATGTTAGCCCAGTACCTGCTTCAAGTGGTACCTAGATCAGCAATAGGTTATCCTCCCTACAAGATAAACATTAGGAAAGATGTATCTCGGGTTCCAAAACAATTCACTAAAGCATTTGGGATTTTTGTGAATTGGAAAAAATAAAAAATTGAACCCTAAAATGAAGAAGTCAAAGTGTTCTGCTATTTTGCATTGTGTGCAAAATGTAAATCGCCAGGTCTTCTTAACGAAAAAGGACTCATTTAATACACTTCATATAAAAAAACTTGAGTCAGCAGATCAATCAAATGAATTCCTAATGTCGCTCATACGTGGGAAAATTTTGCTCGAACGACATCGCGCGAGATGCCAATATCGCTTGAACGATAGGTATTTGTCGCTCGAACGACGGAGTGAAAAAATAATTTTTTATTTTTTATTTCAAAAATCTGCCTCAATTTTTTAAAAATATTTTGATAAAAAACAACGCCTAAACAGTTAGAAAATATTTCAGAAAAATATCCCAATATTTTTCAATGAACCGTAAAGTAACCAAAACACAAACTTACCAAAATTAATCTCGCATAAGCTTGATTGTTGAAGAATTTTTAATATTCGGATCCGTTTTCATGTATCTTCAAACTTGAACTTTTGCTTCGACGGTTTGTATCGGTATACGACATACATAAATTTAAACAAGACTTATAAAATATGTCCTAACAAATCTGCCCCTATATCTATGCCGGTATAAATTAAAAACATCTTAATTATCAAATCAATCCCAAACAGAAAAGGTAATAAATTTGCAATATAAAAAGTTTTGTTAAAAAATCTTCAACATCAGATCTTCGAATATTCAAGCTTTTCTCATCAGGGTGTTCAACATGTGATCATTAGTCTTTGTACCTACACACATTGGACAAAGAGAATACCTTCGTGACATATCGAGTTTAAAATGAGATAAACATGACATCAAAATAAATATCAAATCTCAAATCTCCCCCATAATGTAAAACTCCCCCATAGTTCACTCTCCCCCTTTCTATTTGTTCGGAATAGACAAGGAAAAGAATAAACAAAATAAGCATGGAGTGCCAGGACAAGCAAAGCAAACAACTATGATCATTAAGAGATATTTAAAATCATTCCACCAACTATATTTGATTTTTCAAAATTTTCACATGAAAAAATGCAAAAATAATTTACAAAAAGGACACACTATGAATTTTCACTAAGATAACCAAATCGTGGAAACGGAATGAATGGGTGTGTACAAATTCAATAGGAAAATCAATTCAATCAATCATAACATATGTGCACGATGGGTTTGGATACTCCTAATGAGTGAACTCAAAAATCCTCCTTAGGTGTAAAAAATATGAATTACATGACACTAACTCATTCTAATCGGCACATCAAAGTCTAAAATGGTTTCCATACCAATAATGTCTAAAACTATGTAATGCTTTTTCAAGACTTCGTTAGGATGTGAAAACCCATTTTTTTACATATTTCCAACCAAACTCTCATAAATAATAATGCTTATATTTTTTCTTTGAGGTGATCTATTATTCTCTCCTGAGAGAAGTCCTATCGGCCCTAATTTTGGGCATATTTATCTTTTTATTGCCTTATTTTTTTTTGGGATCTTTTAAATAGTGGCTTTCATAACATGTTAATTTTGTACTCTCACGGCCCTTTCTCATGAACACTCATCATTTTTTCAATTTAATTCCTCACGATAAACGGTTCTTACATGCACTATTTTTATTGTCAAGATTTATCGCATTTGGCTTGTTTTAAAGATAGGATTGAGATGGAAACACTTCGACCAACATGTGATTTTACAAGTAAAATAATCAAACAAATCAGTGAAAATGTTCATTAAAGGAAACTAAGATTCAAACATGTAGGTAGTAATCTCAAATTATATCCTAATGACTCCAAACATTATAAAGAACAAAAATGAAATGATGACGCACATTAAAACACTATCAAACAATCACATGGGTATGGAGTGAAATTATGAATCGATCATCCTAAATGTCCATTAATATATGGTGTACATACAATACAAAACTCCTTTTTATCCTTTTTCAACAATTTTATTAAAAAATATCTTCTTGTATTTTTCAAAAGTTTTATCAAAAACAAAAAACTAATACAAAAAGTATAGGTGTCATAACATTAACAAACATATATCTTGAAGAATAACTAGCGTATGACAAACAAACCATGCAAACGCAGTCATTTATAAGATATAGCAAGAGAAGAATCATGTAATAGCAACCGAGAATCAAATAGTCAAACATTTAGTGCCTCTAAATGTGATATCCTAACCGAAATAGGTGTGCAACAATGGATGGGGGTTTTGGGTACCAAGGGAGAACTAGACTTCAACTTCATAGGGCTTCTTCCAAGATAAAAAAAGAATCCTAAGGTGAGCTTTCCTACCACAATGTGAACATGTGTAAATGGGTTGAATGACACCTATGGGTTGACATTTTCTAATGTCCTTGGAGTTGGTTGACCCTTTAAAGCAAATAATGGTATTGTCTTTAGTGACAAAAGTTTTAGGTACATGTAAGACATTATTATTGTTGCTAACACTACTCAAGTCTCTCAAATCATTGTTACCAACACTACTCTGATACCATATTGAGAAAGTGGTGATTGCTTAAACAACTCCGACACCAATTTGTGAAAGCGGTGCGATATAGATTTGAATAAATTCGTAAATTCCTGTTAAACCATTATTTAAACAATTGTTAACTTCAAACCAAATTAGTTAAACCTAATTTTAATTAACCATAAACAAATTTCAAGGTGTAGTCAATCATGACAACAAAAATAAAAATGAATTGCTGACTCACAGATTTCAGGAAAAAACCCAAAAGGGAAAACCTGTTATTTCACTTAATAATACTCATAATCATTACAAGAGAAACCTGCAATGAATATCTGTAGATACCCACCAAAATATGTAGTTCTGAATCAACAATGAATCAAACTCATAATATCTATAGATACACGCAGTCCAATCAGCTAGGAACAACCACGAGTACTCCTTATGACACGCAGTCAATGTCACCCCTGTACCTCCCTCAAATGACACCTAGATCAGCAGTAGGTTATCCTCCCTATAATAGAAACCCCAACAAAGATGTATCATGGATTCCCAAACAATTCACTTAAGCATTTGGGATTTTTGTGAATTGAAAAAACAAAAAATTGGACCCTCAAATGAAGAAGACAAAGTGTTCTTCTATTTTTCAGTTTATGCAAAATGAAAATTGTCAAGTCTTCTTAATGAAAAAGGACTCATTTAACAAGATTTATGTAAAAAACATGAGTCGACAAATCACTCAAACAAAGTCCTAATGTTGTTTGAATTAGGACAGATGTCTCTCGTACGACATTGCGCGAGATGCCAATGTTGCATCAACGACACTCATATATCGCTCAAACGACGGAGAAAATAAATAATTTTTTATATTTTATTTCAAATATCCACCTCAACAATTAGAAAAATATTTTGATAAAAAATAGTACCTCAACACTTAGAAAATATTTTAGAAAAATATCCCAACACTTTTAAGGGAACCGCAAAGTAACCAAAATACAACCTTACCAAAATTAATCTCGTAGAGGCTTGATAGTTGAAGAAGTTTTGATATTCAGATCCCTCCTCATGTATATTCGAACTTGAAATTTTCCTTTAACGATTTGTATTGGTATACGACATACACTAATGTAAACAAGACTTATCAAATATTTCCTTACAATTGCCAAAGTTGTGCCTTCATCATCTTTATCTCCTCCCTTGCCAATAACTTCTTTTATGTTGGGATAGTGTTTCATAAACCTACTTTTAAGGTTTTTGTTGCACTCAAGGAATAAGGATATGATCTTCATGTTGCAATCAACATAAGTTTAGAACTTGGAAACCCCAGCCTCCTTAGCTTTTAACAGAGCCTCATTAACCTCGGTGAGCTCTTCTTTAGGATTTGTGAGCTCTTTGTTGCCTCCTCAAAACTATAAAGCTTAATGGCATTAGTGCCAATTTGTACTTTCATATTCTTATGTTCTTATTTGGTTATACTAAGAGCTAGTATTATGACGACCACCTGGCCATCCTTTTTTTGAAGTTCATTACATGCATCTAGTATCCCATCAATGAACTCTTTCAGTTACTCCTTTATCTTAGTGTTCTGATAGGTAGGTTCTTTAATGACATCTCCTTACTCTTGGTAGGATTGATGGTTAGTCATAGCTTTCTCCCGGAGGAGAATGATGTCCATTGCACTCACAGAGCTTCAGACTAAAAACACCTAAAAACTTCATAATATGGACTCTGCCATAGTAGTCGAGAAGGTCTATATCATTATTAAAAAAATTAAATACGGAGATGCTAGAAGGTGACATGATTGTTAGGGTCAACATTGAATTCCTCCACTTTAACATAGTGGGGGGAAGAGCCTTCTCCATGGACGAGCTAATGAGTAGGATGCTCTTTGATCTGTACCCTATCCACGACATACCCTGTTTGCCTAAGCTCATTCACCCTTTGGTTATTGGGGTCACTTTTTCAGTTGGACTCTTTTCTCCAACATTTGGATAAGCAGAAGGTATGGGGGATTTCCCTTTGGATTCTTCCTTATTAGCAGCAGCATCAATCTGAACCTTTATCTTAGTAGCAATTTTAACATTTTTATTAGCTTCTGCTCCAGCTTTCTTCTGAGCCTCGACTTGATTCTTATCCCTGGCTTTGGAATTTTCTTTCTTCTTCGCATCATGCCTAGTATTTTCTTGATGAAAAATCTCTATGGCTCTACGATAAACTTGAGAAGTGTACATACTATAGGAAGGTTCAACTCTGAACAGTAAGGATGCGGAGTTAACAACTACACAAAAGTTATTAAAAGTAGCCATAATACAATAAAAAGAAAATAGAAGATAACTGGTACAGTCAGTAAGATTTCCTTACCTTCTTTAAGCTTGACTTCTTAATCGGCCTCAATGTCACCCCAGTAACAAGTGGTACTAAATATCTTACGGGGGAGCACCTCCTGTAGGGGTGTAGTATCTAATACTAATAAACTTCTCAATGGATATGAGATCCTCAAAATTATAAGGACTAGTTATACAAGTTCTCTGCACCAAGGCATTCAATATTTGAGATAGTCTGGGATCCCTCGTCTCTAAAAAGGATGAATGAAAGAGCTAGCACATTTCACAATGAAGGGGGATAAAAAGAAAATAAAGAAAAACATATACCAATTTTTTTAGATCCACTCTAAATATGGGGGATATATTTAGTCCGAGATATCTCGTGTGGGAAGAATTGCGAACTGTTCTTTAAAAACACGTACTGAATTTTCTAAATATGGTCACTCGTTTTAGCAACTTTCACCATCTTCAGGTGGGAGTTATTTGGGGCAAAATAGTAGTATCTGAGTGCCTTGGAATTAGATTTTATGCCATAGAGGAACATAAAAAATCCCCCGTATGGTCAAAACTAGTATTAACATGCTAATACACCACGGACCCAAGTATTGTTCGATAGGAATTTATGGGAAGTTATGTCAGACATACCCCATAACCCCTTAAGATCGACCTTATAATGGGGTGAAGTGGAAGATGAATTCCAAATTAGAGACCCTACAAAGGAAAATAAATATCATCGGCTTTATGCTAACTATAAACCCTTTCATCACAATTTGACAACCTCATTGTAATATTAATAGGGAGGTCATACTAATCTATCAAATCATCCAACACGTCCTCTGTAACATTACAACCACAATATTGAGCCTCAATATTGGATGGATCATATGATTCAAAATAACTACCATAAGTACTCTCCTAGGTAGGAAGTATCATGAAAAGGGAAGCAGATGGCCTAGGTCTACCAGACACGACCCTTTTGGCTGAAGCCTTTAAGTTTATGATTGATATATAGAAAATAATGTTTCCACCACCAGGCTCGTGGCTGACCTCTTCAATGTTAGGGGCACCTATAAATTTAGGGCTTTTATACTCCACGTATGGAAGCTGTGGAGAAAACCCAATTCAAGACTAAGCTTGAGGGCTAAACTTAAGATGTGATGGACTATCTTGAGAATGAATGACTTATAGTAGAACTAATCTCCTAGCCTCATAAAATCTAGGACATATTTCGTGAAGTTCACAGATGCATCTCAACACTCTCTGAGCCTAGGAGCTTTCATTCATGAAGGTTATAATTTGGGGAAATCAAAGGATTGGGATTGTTTGGTTTCAGAATGAGGAGTTATTTTGTCCTTAAGGGCTAAATCGATGATGGAAGAAACAAAAAATTAACAAAACTCTCTAACAAAATGTCAATCCAAGAACAATAATCAATAAAAAATGACAAATCACAAAAAAGATTAAAGAAATCTATAGAAAAAAACCCTAAAAGTATTGAATTCGTGAGTAAGCGTACCAGAAACCCTAGTTTGCAAGAAATGATTTAAAAATCGCCTAAACTCTATTAACAAATGATTGGAAATCAAAAACCCACTCCAAAAAAAAGTTTCCAAATAGAGAATAAATCGAAAATGGAAGAAATAAGGAAAGGTTTTCCAGAGAAGGAAGATTTTTTTAAAAGGAAATTTCTCTCTTTGAAATGCTATTCTGCGAAGTAAATGTTTTGGAATGTTTGAATTGATGAAAAATCAGGCTTTTATACAATTTAAGTGGTAATCATTACCCCTATTAAAGAAAGTCATGATGTCATGAATGGAAAATGTAATTGGGTCTTTAGAAACTGGCGCCATGCTACCCCGGGAACGGGTATCAAAATTACACCTGACACCAATCTTAACGCTTGACATGTGTGTATTTCGATTCCAAGGGAAGATCCAAAGAAAAAAATATTAAAGAGGCTGACGGAATTCCTCAATTAACACTTCACTCACTTAATTCACCTAGCATCTGCCTAGAAGACACGACACTCAGGTGAACCTGCTACAAGTTCCAATTGTTAGCAAAATATTTGGGGCTTTTGTTATACCATAAATATGGGAGAATAATCAGATAACAGGTGGATCCACTCGTTACAAAAGAAGAGGTCAAATCAATAATGAATCTGGTTGACCCCCAATTATGAGGTTAGCCAGATAGTTCTAGCAGCCCATTTAATATTGTTAATTCACAAGCTAACTAATAATGTTAATCCACTCCGTTAAAGCAAGCATGTATTGTGTGGTTGGATGATGTCAGCAGAAGTTGTAACACGTGCCCATGTGGACATACGCAAATATCATCCCCCATGTGTGCATAACAAACTCATGATTATCTCCCAACCTTATGTAAAGCATGCACGTACCTGACTTATAAAGGCACAACGTGTGTCTTTCTCTATTCTCTCTGATCTGATAGCGAATAAATAATGCGCCACAATTATGGGTGGGGATTTGAGAAATCTTTTCCTACTATTATGTTTCAAAATTTTAGATAGAACTTGAAGCCAAGCTTGTGCATGAAGACTTTGATGTCAAACATGTGAATTTTGTTTAATGTTACTCATTTTCTTAAGTTATCACTAGTTCTTGTAAGTGCCATTCAGTAGAGGATTTTTCTCCTTATTATAAAAAAAGTCCAAGGGGCTATATATATATTGCCCAATGATATAATCTCAATTACCAATCACAGTGGACGTAGGCTATTTTTGGCTGAACCACTTACAACATGATGTGTTCTCTTTCTCTATTTTACTGTCTTCTCTATATTAGCATCTCAGTTGTTATGATCTTTTATCTATCATATGTTTATAAAAAATGAAACTAAGCTTAGATAAAAACATGTACTAGTTTTAGACGATAACAATTATGTAAAAAAATGAATCACTCAATAATGATATAAGGAAGGAAATCAATGGTATAATAAAGAACACCTTAGGGTCATGTAAAAACCAAAAAAGAGGGAATCAAATAATGATGTGAGATGCGATCATATACACTACCCTGATTGATCAAATCTAAAAAAATTCGAAGTAAGAACTAAGTTGAGACTAATTGCACATTGCCTAAATTTTTGAAAACTAGGGTTTCAGTATCAAGACCTTGAGTCTGGAATAAATGAAGATTGAAACTAAAATTGATGATTTAATTGGTTCCGAACATTATTTTATAAAACATTGATGTTTTATGGAGATAAATATATTACTATAATTTATTCAAAATTAATCAAAATTTTATTGTAACTCGAACCAAAAACTCGAGAGTTCTCCACGAACTGCGCGTACGGAGACTAACCGTAACCATGGGTATGGCCTTTAGGAATAATTGAAGAACATGATTCATACCCCGCGTAAGGTAAAAAAACCCCGGTGTCCATATCAATCATAAAAATCGATGCTTATGGATGTTAATAATATGCTCATATGCTTTCAAATATATAATGATTGGGGTGAATTCGTGCATACGGGGAATTAACTTACGCGTGTACAAAGATAATTTGTAACCAAAAATCTAAATAATGTGTATGATCCCAAATCACATTCTTATGCACGCCTAACTAAAAAGACTAAGTCAAGGAAATTTCAATTTCCATAAAGTAAGTCAAATCAACGAATCATGAAATCCACTTTCTTAAAACATGACATATAATCTATGAGAATGAATATTTTGCAAATGATATTTATAAAATAAACACAAAAAATAAAAAACACTATACACATAGTTTAAGACATGAAACCATAATATTAAGATTAAAATGAAAATTATACTCATAACATAAGGCAATTTTAACGTACAAATACAAATTAAATAACAAGAAATTGTAATAATCATTCAAAATATAACCATGAGATTAAAAAATCTTAACAAATCATAGATAATTCACTTGTTTCCAACATGATTTGGTTTTTGTAAAACAAAATATCAAATCAGCAATGCAATTAAAACATATAAACATTCCCTTTGAATTAAAAATCATGTTAATGATTTAATAAATTTACCAAATCCAATAAAATCAGCTAAAGGTTGTTTCTAACCATTAAGTCACTATGAATATACTATTTCTAATACAATGAATTAAGAGTAGGGAAAAGGTCTCGGACAACCATCCTTATGATGTCTAACATTCATCATTCTCTTAAAACATCATCGGGTAAAAAATCATAATCACTTTTAAAAGTCAATTTTTGAAATTTTGATGCAAGTATACTAATATTTATATTTAAGTCACCAAACACATAAAAGACATGTGACCTAGTACCATCATGTGAATCCCTAATTTTATAGAAAAAACTTATAAGTTTTCCATGACTATGAAAAACATTACATACATAAGGATTACATCTCATGTCCTAGGGACCATTCGATTAGTGACGAAGTCCGCAAATACCTTAAAATCTCTTGGACAAACACTAGTAGGTACTTATATTGTAATTTTATCATTTGTAATGAAATATATAGAGCAACACCTTTCACAGTGGATATAGGATCCTCAGTTGATGTTAGTACCTGTTTGGCAAAGTCTTTGGGAACCATAGTTCCATCCAATCAGATAGAACCCCTTTAAAAATAGGTTCAAGAAAAACTCAATAACATCCTCAGGAGGCTTGATTTACCACTTGTGGTTGAGGAATTAGACATATCTAATCATAATGGAACTGGGGAAAAGCATCGAGTCCCGGTTATTAGGAGAAAAGGATAATGAGGTTGTAACCAGAGCTCCATTACAATTTTTGACTCATATCCAAATTAAGTATATGTTGTCATTACTAGATATCAATGCCATAGAGGTTTTAGGCTAGGCCCTAGGTTAGTGAGATCATGATGATGGAAGATTGATTGAGGGTTGGGGAACTTCCAAAACCAATACAAGACACAAACTAATAATACCATAAAGTTGTCCCTCCAAAAGACGCTATCCCCATTCTCCAATGAGATCCAACACTATTATCTTCCACCAAGTGAAATGTTCCTAGTATTAATCCATTTAATTGATCCAAACACCCTATCGACCATCTGGAAAGTTATGAATCCCCCATGCTTGTTTCAGATACCCTAGATGAGTTCATATGAATATATTTCCCCACTACTATAATGGGAATAAATACTCATTAGTTTATTATCTCAAACTAGGAACCATTGGAAACTTCACAAAACTGGTTAGGTTTTTTTTCAGCCATTTCATAAGGGCTCGGAAGGTGAGAAAACTAGTTACTTGTATTTTCCAATTCAGATAGAAGTCACGCAAAGCCCTTAAATAATATTTCAAGATATTAAATCAAAAATCTCTACAAGTGGAAAATCTAAACGACACCATTTTTATGAAGGCCTTCATCTTAGTCCTTACATAAGATGATTTGCTGAGGTCTTTTAGTAAGAGAGCCCCTCGGTCCATGATAGAGAACTTTGAGAGAGCTAAAAAATGTATGAATGAGGAAGATGCGATCACTGCAAGGCTAATTATTTCCTCCCCTCAATAGGAGGAAGATGAAAGAGGTAGTATCCCACCTCGGAGAGTCATTTGACGTAGTTGAGGCCAAGAAGAGGTAGAATGGAAGATAGAATAATGTAACTCTAAAAGAAAAGAATTTCATTATAATCACATCAACTATAGAAAAATTAATATCAGTTATGGACACACAATACCTCCTACCTCCGCCTAAGACAATAAGCACTTCGAAGGACTATATAGACAATTTTAAGTATTTTTGATTCCATAGAGACCACGAGAAAAAAATTAGTTTCTATTTCCAACTCAAAGATGTTATCGAAGGAGTGATCAACAGGGGATAAATCAAAGAGTTTGGAGGATTCACCGATGATCGAACCTTCTTCACAGCCTAAAAATATCTCCCCAAGAACATGGATTAAGAAGGGATATAAGTGAACAGTGTGTACTACAAACACCAATCACTAAAAGAATCTCCCATGATGATATTTCTAGATACATACTTCAAAAGAATACCCATTTCACATGATGACCCTCTAGTTGTGACTATGATAATGGGCAATGCAAATATGAAGAGAGTACTGGTTAAAACTAGGAGATCCATATGCATCTTATTCTAGATTATTTAAAGTCCATGGTCCTCACCATAAAGCGCATGCAAAACATCACCATTCCATTGATTAAATTGAATAGAGAACGGACCTACTCCAAAGGGTAAATCACTCTTACCCTTACAATTGGATCCATGGATTTTTGCTCCACTATTTGGAACAAGTTACTAGTCGTGGAATTTCCAGCATCCTACAGCGCAATCATGGGAAGACCTTTTCTCGATGAGTTGGATGTATTGTGCCTACTTAAAGGACAATGATGAGGTTATAATCCCCGATGGGTGTGGGAGAAGTGTTTGGAGACAATAATAAAGAAAAAGAGTGACATAACCCTCCCATGAAAAAAAAAGAAGTGTTCTTTGTAGTTTCCCAAAGGCTACATGAGGGACCAAAAATTCCAGAATAGTGTTGCAGTCATATAGAGGTCCTTCCTCCTCCACCTGAAATGAGTAAGATCACAGGAAAGAGTTTGGGAATATAATTAATGAATGTAAATTCTCTCGATTTGTGAGATGAAGAGAGGGAAAAAGTAGGTGATCCAACATAGGATTTTACCACCATTTTCATCGATGCGAAAGATCCTACCAAGGTCATCAAAGTTGGGATTGGTTTGAATTCATCCCTTAGAGAGAAGGTGGCCTTGTTCCTGAAATAAATAAATAATTTACTTTTTTAGAGCAAAGAAGACATGATAGGGGTAGATCCCGAGGTCATGATCAACCACATCATCGTGGAACCGAATCACAATCAAATATACCATAAAAAAGGTTTTGGCCCCAAAATAAAAATAGTTACTATTAAGGAGGTAGAAAATAACTTGGAAGAAAGTTTCATCATAAAAGTACAAAATACCAAATGGATTTCTAATGTGGTGATGGTGCTCAATCCCAACAAGAAATGGTGACTGTGTGTGGACTTCAATTACCTCAACAAGGCTCGTCTTTACGATTTTTACCCCTAGCCTCGCATTGACACGTTGGTGGATTCCACTACTGGTCATGAGCTCCTATCCTTAATGAATACATATTTTGGGTATTATTACTTCATAATGACTCCTATATTTGAATAAAATACATCATTCATCGTGAACAACTATACTTAGTTCTATAAAGGAATGTATTCTGAACTAAAAAATAAAGGTTACACTATCTTAGGTTGATGAATTCCATTTTTAAAGACCTAATTCATAAATCCATAGAGGTATACATTGACAATTTGCTATTGAAAAGTTTAGAGGATAAGGATTATGTGCCAAACCTCAAAGAGATCTTTGCCATCCATAGAGAGAATCAAGTGAGCCACAACCTACATAAATGTGCTTTTAGGGTAGATAGGGAAAGGTTCATGGGGTTTATGGTCACCAAATGTGCCATAGAGGCTAACATAAAAAAATCCAATCTCTAGTAGGTATTGAATCTTTAAGAACAGTAATAAAAATCCAAAGACTTACTAGAAGATTTGTTCCCCTCTCAAATGCAATGGACAAGTTCTCGTCTTTCTTAAAATACTCAATAACTCTTTTTAGTGGACTCGAGTGGCTAAGGAGGCCTTATAGAGACTGAAGAAATATTTGGGATCTCCCCTTCTCTTATCTTGCTCTATCACTAGGGACGATTTTATACCTATATCTTACTTCCTCCCCATCAACAATCAACTCAACATTGATCAAAGAGGAATATGATGTTTGGTACCCCATGTATTATGTCAGTAAAGCTTTGCAAGGGGTAAGAGAAAATATATAAGGATTAATAAGAACGCTTGAGGTACATTACCTCAACTAGACATATGAGACCTTAATTTCAACCACACGCCATGATGGTTATAACCGATAAACCCCTCTTCTAGATTCGACACAATTTTGATACCTCTAGAAGGCTTATCAAGTGGTCTATGAATTTAAGTGAATTTGGCATCCGACACCAACCACAAAGTGCAATCAAAGGTCATGCTTTGATTGATTTCATTATGGAGTTCAACAAACTTCGAGAAAGTAGAAGAAGATCTCAAGAGATAAAAAATAGAAGTAATAGTTGCCAAAGAGACCAAGGTTCCACTTTTATAAGTTATGAACTCCATTTTCCCTATGTGGTTATAATATGTGGATGTATCCTATAACAACTTAGGCAACGGAGTTGGACTTCACTTTTTTATCCCAAGGGAGGTATAATTTCTCTTGCCCTCTATTTTCACCTCAAATCCTCTAGCAATGAGGCAAAGTATGAAGCTTTAGTGGTCGGCCTAGCATTGGACGTCCATTTAAAATAATGGATGGTGGCTATCAATGAGTTTTAACTGTTGTTCAATCAAGTTATTGAGGTCTATGAGGGCAAAGGTAACTAAATGGAGGGATATTTGGTGATTTTGAAGCACCTCATAGAGAGAGTCCTTAAATTCAGCGTCACAAGAGTTCCTATGACTGAAAATTATGAGGCTGGTAGTATTTCACGAGTAGCCACCTCGAACGAGGTGGACCAAGATGTTGTTATAGGAAACTTATACCAAGTAAGAATAACTAAACCCCAAATAGACCTTGTTGAAGAGAATCAGAGATAAGTTAGCGATAAGTTAATATTTTGATAATGGCGTATGTGGGGATAATAATTACATTGGCAGCTTATACTGGACCACGCCCATCAAAATGTACCTTTGAGATGGGTTCCAGAAAAAGGATAAGCTCTAAGACACACTCCTAATGTCCTTAGCGATAAGTTAATATTTTGATAATGGCGTATGTGGGGATAATAATTACATTGGCAGATTCTCGGTATGATCATTTGTATAGAGAACTTTTCAGTATGTTTCGTCATTGCTTGAAAGTCCTCTAATCAAAATCCTCAAAATACCAACAAAATAATATCAAACTAAAGTGTAGAGAGGTAAGTAAGGATGTCGATCCACATCAAGGGGGTAAGCTAGAGACAAACTCAATTGTATTAAATTTTTTATTTCTTTTTGAGGCTTTTTAATTTTTCTATTTTTTTTTTAGTTTTTCAAATATTAAAACGATTTTGGGTTATATGAAGTGAAATAACACTAACTAAATCAAAGATGTGAAGAACAAACTAAAAAGTGACTAAAGATATGAACTAAGTCTAACGCTAAAATAAGAGATCAAGTGAGGTAAATAAATGTGAGAACAATCAAGGAATGGGATTACAATGCAAATTTTAGCTGTTCTAACTAATTAATTTAATTATTTGAATTTTCCCAAATTAATATCAAAATTACAATTCAACACTCATTGCAAGTGTAATTTTAATACCAATCTTTTAGACAATTAAGTTTTACTTCCCCACAACTGTAGAAAATAGATCTACACTCCTTTTAATTAATCATCCGCTGGGATTGATCGATTAAAATTTGTATAAATCATAGAAAATGAAATTAGAGTTGAAATTTAAGGAATAATACAACACTTGGGAAACCCCTATCTCTAGTTCAAATCTAAAATGGGTATTATAACTAGAATTTCGATTCTCTCGAAAATCATTTACCCTCTCTCGAGGCATAAATCAAAATTAACAATCAAAGGGAATTTTTAATTAATTAAACTAATTAAATCAAAATAACGTCAAATAAGAGTTCACCCCACCCCTTGAAAGGGTATCTAGCCTAACATGATATTAAACATGATAAACAAATAATCAAAGGAATATATAATAAAAGAGTAGAGAAAGAGAACAAATCTTTAACAAGTCTCCTTGAAATTGGCAATTTGAACTCTATCATCTTTCATACAATTCAATTACTCACAAATAAATCTCTAAAAAAAATAAAAACTATTTACAAAAATAATTTCCTAATTTATTTTGTAATCTAACCTATCTTTGTACTTTTCTCTAGAATTTTCTCTCTCTATTTACATCGTTAAAAAGCTCTAGATAATAATGGATGAATTCAACTACATCAATCTATTATGAATTAATTGCTAAAAATGCAAAAAATCATTATAGATGGATGGGGTGGAATTCATCCTAGAGATAAATTTCACTCCACACCTCTATATTGACATATTTTCTAAAAATGCAAATACTCAGCATAGAGGGATGTTGGGAAATTTATCACACAAGAGTTTTAAAACTAAATTTGAGATCCTCATAAGGGATGAATTTTACTACATCAATCTATTATGAAATAATTGCTAAAAATGCAAAAATTCATTATAGATGGGTGGGGTTAAATTCATCCTAGAGATAAATTTCACTACACACCTCTATATTGAGATATTTGCTAAAAATGAAAATACTCTCTAAATAGGAGTGTAGAGAAATTTATCACACGAGTTTTAAAACTAAATTGGAGTCTTCTTCAAAATGGTCTTCTTCTTACTTAAATAGTAGACATGGAGCATGGGGGTAAATTGGGTAAGGATTAAATGGATAATAAGGGAGTGAGGTTAAGTTGGATTTAAAATATGGAAATGCACAAATGTGCATGGGTTGTGTGAGGTCATGTGGGAAGTGGGGAAAATGGGATAAAACAAATCAGATTTGGTTATGGGGTATTTTGGTCATTGGGGTAAAATGAGTAATTGGGGGTATATAGGGAAAAAGGTTTTAGGTTGTTTTAAAACACAAGTGGGCATTTTTGTTTGTCTTTGGCTTGGGGTATTTGATTTGGCAGGAGAAAATTGATTTTGGCATTTGGGTTTTGCTGTTTGTTTGAAATGGAGGTCGAGGGTCTTGTCGGGTTATGGGTGGTCCGCTGGAGGGAGGACGGGTGGAGAAAGGGGTATGGCTGCTCTGGGTTCGGCAAGTTAGAATGGCAATTTTGGGGCTGGTCAGCCCGAATCGCGGGTAGGGGAACGAAGGGGGTTAGTTTCACCACAGCGGGTCTCGGGTAGGTACGTAGGTGGTTTTCGGGTTACTGCGGTGGGTTGCTTGTTGGAACAGGTGGGGCCAGGCAGGTCCGGTGACTGGGATGACACCGGAGGGTTCGGATTTGTGTAGGGACGTGATGGGTCAACGGTTTTAAATGGCCGGAGCATGGGGTTGTAGGGTCGATTTCGGGTTCGGGGTTGTTAGAGAGAGAGATGTGGTGTGGTGTTGGATTGTGGAGGTGATTAGAGAGAGAGAGAGGTGACTTTTGTTTGGGTGTTTGGTTATGGTGAAAAGAGGAGAAAGAGTGTGGTGTGGGGAAGATTATGGGTTGGGGATGGTTGTGTGTGGTGAGTTGTAGGGTAATTAGGTGTGTGTGAGTGTGTATGGTATTGGGGTTTGAGGGGCTGTGTGTGTGTTTAACTTATGACCCTTAAAAAAATAAACTAAAAATAAAAATAAAAATTTGACTAAACTAAAAAAATAAAAATCAACAAAAATAAAAATGACACGACACAACACACTATACAACTCGAAAAAAAACTAAACACAACTAAAATAAAAACTATAAAAATAAAAATAAAATAATAAAATAATAATTAACTAACTAAAAACTAAGAAAATAAAAGAAACTATAAAAACTAAGACATGACATGCTAAAAATATAACAATCCTAAAAATATATACATGACTCAATAAAATAAAATAACAAAATAAACCCCAAAAATAAAATGGCACAAATAAAATAAATTAGGACAAACTAAAGGCACACGGTTTGGGACAGGTTTAGGTAGGTTTAGGGTAGGCTAGGGTATGAGACAAGGTTAATTATCTCCATAATCCGCACAATTGCCTTGAAATACGCGTTTGAACACCGTAACGTGCATTTGACCTACAAAATAGACAATAAAGCACATAAGACTCAAATTGTCGAGAATTAGTAACTAAAATATGACTATTCGGGGTATAAAATGTACACTTTTGGGTGCTTATCAATCATCCAAGATTTTTTACCCAAAGTTAATAAAGAGTCCAAGTAATAGGAAACTCCTGCGTATCCATCACTTAAAACGACTAAAATTGATAAAGGATGTGTCTGAGATCTTTAGGACAGCCATTACCAGAGATTAGGTATATCCTAAGCTTATTCATAAATGTAAAATCGTTCCCCTTTGAGAGGGATATGTGATATTGTATTGTTTCATAGTTCTACAACTTTTCTGATCAGTTATCTGAAAGTAATACAAGAATAAACCCAAAACCCCGTAGACATAGGCATCTTGCCAGATTATGTAGTTTCATTATTTTGTTTAATATATCTCTTAGTTTATCTTATGTAAATTTAATACTATTATTGAAGGAAATTACCATCTGTAATATGCATCGTCTTTAGGACTAATCTGAGTTGTTTGACACAAGCTAATTTCTTGGGATGTCTCACTCACCTAACTAAGATCATTTGAATGCAAATGATGAAAAGGATCATACAAATGTATTCAAATCCATTAACATAGTTTTCTTTGAACCAATATAGAATATATTCAATAAGATACAAGGTTGGTAATGCTTAAAGTGGCCAAATAAGATGCTTAGTACCCCTAAGGAGAGAAACAAGATCAAATATTTCAAAATGTTCAAGTCCCACCATGAGAAACTGGTAAAAGGTGGGAACCTAAATGATTTTATGGAGAAAAAGGAAGGTGTAGAACTACTTGTGTGGGACTAGAGACCATACAATGTTCTGGACGATGACATACGACATGAGTTCGCGATATTCCATAGGGGCCCAAGATAAGCTAATAGCTTGGATGAATGTTTGGGTTATGAATTAGAAATCATTCATGGGGCCTCAAAACCAACACCAGATAAAGGGAAATTCCCTCAGTATGGAAGTCAAGAAACTCACAACTGTTATGTAACCTTTCAGATCAATCCATACAAGTCCGTAGTCGATAAATACCGATGACCTGGAGATATTGATTACTCGAAGCACATGGTTTTCACCGACAATGATCTATTCGAAGTAAGGACTCCCCATTATTATGATCTCATAATCACTCTTAGGGTTTCTAACTAGTATGTCGACAAGCTATTGATATACCAGGGGACCTCCTCGAAAGTAATATATCTCATAATGTTCAACTAGTTGAACCTATGCATAGAAGACCTATAAGAAGCCACTATGAGTCTGGTCAACTTTGCAGGAAGCATGACCTTGGCCCTACGAAAGATTTTCCCCCCATTTGATTAGGAAGAATCTCTAAGATTATTGAGCTCCTCGTGGTAAATATAGATTGTCCATACAATGCTATACTTAGAAGAGGATGATTGCATGCTATGAGGGCAGTGCCATCCACCTATCACAAGAAGGTAAAGTGAATCACTTACAAAGAGGTCATGGAAATTCAGGAGACCAATCCATACCCCAGGAGTGCTTCATATCTAACATCCAAGAAAAATAAAAAAAGAAGAAGAAAAATGTTATGGAACTAGGGGAGGGATCCATACCGTCTAAATATAAGCTAAAGTATAGATGAACTGATGTTAGGGAAACTAGGGTGCACTCAATTGATCGGGTCATGTAACCTCTTCATAAGGTAGACTTTAATGATGACCATACTGAAAAGCAGTTCTTAATAAGTAGATCACTCCCAAATGAAGAGAGAGAAAAATGGTTTTTTTCCTCAAAAGCTATCATGAGGTTTTTGTTTATGAGATGTATGATATGGCAGGAATAGATCTAGAAGTAATGTGCCACAAGATCCGTGTTGATCCATCACATTCAATAGTGAAATAAAAGTCGCAAAAATGTAAGGCAAAAAAATCCAGGGTAGTCGAACAAGAAGTGGGAAAACATCTTCAGGCACAGTTCATCAATGAAGCTCAATTCCCCAAGTGGATGTCAAATCCAGTGGTCATGACAAAAATAGAGTGAAATGAAGAGAGGGTTTTGAGAGTTCTTATAGACGAAATAACGACAGTGAGAAGCTCTCCGTTCAAAGTTGTTTTATTTTTGAAATGAAAAATAAAGTTATGGAGAGAGTGGGAATCATTTTATTATGGAAAAAAATGCCCTCAAGGTTGCCTTAAAGAATGATAATTACATACGTATATAACAGTTATCTAAGTAATAGTTAACCACCAATAAAAGAGGCTTTATGTACTAGCGTGCCTCAAGGGCACTTAATGCACAAAAATCCTCCAGGTTGAAGGGAATTTACCAAATCACCATTCGACTAACCAATAAAAATTCTAGGCAAAAATCACTAAAAATAAAGGAATATCAATATTTGCTTCAGTATGAAGAATTATCATAATTAACACCCGACCGAGATACAACAAATCCAGTTACCTTAAGGACACCCTAAGCTTTGGGGTCAACTGTAAGGACCATAATTATGCTAGGAAATTCTCAACACAAACGTTTAGGCTTCTTGCACTATAAGGTAATAAACAGTCCTATTCATAGGAGACTCCTGCATATCTATCACTTGAATTGGCTGAAATTAATAAATCATAGGTCGAAGCTTTTAGGGATAGTTATTAATAAAGCCTAATATTCTCCTAGGCCTCCCTATAAATATAAACCCTATCCTCTTCCAAAAAGGGGCATTCATGTCATTGAGTAATACTACAACTATGTCGACCAGTTCTATGATAGTAAGAAAAGAACAAACCCTAAACTCTGAGGATGCAAGGACATTGCCAAACCACATGCATCTTCTATTGTGTTTGATTTCATTATTTTCTTTAATATATCTATTAGTATGGCTTATGTGCATTGAATACTAGTATTATAGGAAATCAGCACTTACAATGTCCTATTCAAAAATGGATACTCCTCATCACTTTAATGATGTCTATGCCCCCAAGAAGTCATTTATGTCTTTAGAGATCTCCACGAAGGCATTGGCCGTGCCCAAACTCGCCGTAAGACCTTATTATATAAGCTCCTAAGGAAAGGATATTCCTTGCCCACCATATGAAAATAAGCTAAATATTTGGTACATTAATATGATAAGTTTTCGGGGTTCCCCTTCATTACAAAGAAAATAATAAAAATGATCCCAATGCTAAGTCCATGGACTTTTGCTCAATGGGAGGTGGACTTAGTAGGGCCTCACCCTCTCACCAAAAGTCTGAATAATTTTTTCATTATGGACACTAAATACTTCACAAAGGGGGGTGAGGTTAAACCCTTGGTTACCATCACCGAGAAGAGAACCACCAACTTCATACGGAAGAACATTATCTATAGGCTTGGTTTTCTAAGAGTTATCATCTCAGACAATGGAAAACATTTTCAAAACCCATCCTTGAAAGAATTTTGCTGAGATTATGGGATCAACAATCACTAATCATCACAAGGTGACCCTCAGGATAAAAGGCACATTTAAATAACCAACAAGACCATCTTCCACAGCTTGAACAAGAAGTAATAGAAAGACAAAATCTTATGGGCTGAGGAGATGTTACACATCTTATGGGTTTACATAACCAATATTAAAAGGTCCCAAGGAGAAACCCCATTCTCACTAACCTATGTCACTGAGGGAAATATCTCCACTGAGATCAAATCAAAGGCTAATGTTCAAGGGATTATGAGGTCCCTAGAAGAGATGAAATCGAGATGCGAAGATGCACTAGTCAGGACGAGTGCCTACAAGTAAATAACAACCTCTTACTTTCATAAGGATGTCCTCCATGGATAATTTAAAACAGGTGACATGGTCCTAAGGTAGGACATAATTGAAACCAAAAATCCGAGCAGGAGAAAGTTGGACCCTAAATGGGAAGTTACTTTACGCTAATCAAAATAGCAAGGCCAGGATGCTATAATTTAAAAGTCAGGGAGGGATACGAGCTTCCTCACCCCTAGAACATAGGACATCTCAAGAAATACTTCTAGCTATGTACTCTACGATGGAAATGAAATGAAAATAACTATTCTTCGGCCTACATTCTTTAAATTTAGTGTTTATTATGAGTTACATGGAATTAAGCACTGGTTATAAATGAAACCTAAGGTCCAGGAACTCAATGAGAGTTATAATGATTTAATCCTTGTCTCTTAATAAAGACTGCGGTCCAAGGATCCAATGCAAGTTATTTGATCCTTGGATATAAATAAAATTTCTATGGTTTAAAGGACCCCAAGAGAACGAAACTAAGAACTACTAGGCTTTCATCCTTGGTTCCTAAGGGGTTTAAGGTCTTAAATGGACAAAGAAAAGAGGGAAGGAATTATTCCTTGGTTCGAAGAAACTATCTAAGGTCTGATGGACCCTGATATACCCAAAGTGTACCTGATAGCTCGGAGGCACTAACCTCGGCCAGCAAGACGGCCCAAGTAACAAGGGCTCAAGACTGATGACCAATAATCTCTTCCAACATAAGGTCAACTATGGATGACATTACTAGTTACGCCACCATCAGGAAACATCCAAAGCCTTCATGACTAATGAGGTCAGTTTTCCATCAGGCCATCCATAGTCGACATCGCATCTACCTCATACATCAACCTCGGCCGGGCATCAGCCGAGGTCTGCAGTATTGGCCTCAGCTGAAGATACAGTCAATGGTCGAGATCAGTAGTATTACATAGTGGAACCATCTGGAAGTCCTACCATCGGCCCTGGCCGACGTTAAAACTCTTCCGACTTAACCTCAACCAGCTTATCTGGTCGAGGTCATTATGAATACCCTCGGATAAAGCAGCATTCAGACTTCATCAACCTCATACTCTTCTAGGTCGAGGTAGTACCAGTCAAGGGGAAGGACGAGAAATTCTAAGCATATGCAAGGATAGGAACATGTGGACAAAATCAATTGTAATCAAATCAATCCCCTCATGTGGGGGAATATTTCATCATCATTCTCTATATGTGACAGTGACACATGTCTTCATCATATTGGCTAGATCAACACACACATGCTCATTGAATGCATGGGGGTACATTACACCCCCCAAACACTATATATACATGCCTAATTGGCTGAATCACTTATATGTTGGTGTTCATCCTCTTCTCATCATTTCTATCACTTATATTTAAGTATGTACTTGAGCTGCAATTATTATCACTGATTTGAGCTTACAAACACATTGCTAGGTGGTGTTATTTCCAGCATCATCATTTTGGCTCCGTCTATGGGAAACCTCTTTTTCCTCTTAACCTCACCAGAAACTCTGGTGGTGAACCAGGCCTCACCCTTTGCATGGAGTTGTTTCACCATTGAAAGAGGTCCCTTAAGGTATTAAGCTCATTTTCTTCATAAGCTATTAAGTTTTAACACATGGCACCGGAGTTGCCACCATATCCTCCATTGTCTGGTGTTGGAGTACCTAGTTCTAGTCAGGCATTGCCCCAGTCTAAAATGGCTGAGGTAGTGGCGGCATTGAAGTCCTTGGCTGCAACGCAGCAAGCAATGAAGGAGCAATTTGCCCAGCTCAATCAAAATATGATGAGGCCACCTAGAGTCTCACCAGAGATGATTATTACATAAGCTACTCAACCCCACCCTGAAGCCACGTGACCACCCCAGGCACCGCGAAAAGACCAACCTACTCCTCATCGGAGGAGGGACATTGCTAACCCTAGGCATTTACGCTTAGGGAGGCAAGGACACCCTTGCCCTGAGGATAGGTATGATGATCTGGAGGCGGAAGAAGATCTAGAGGGCTGTTGTGAGACATATGAGATTTTGAAAAACACTATACATCCTATCCACCAAAGCCAAGGTTGTGGGGATAGAAGAGATGGTGGTGCCTAGCAGAGAGGATCAACTTTTAATCTCTTGAGCAGAGGGTCAGTCTTTGAATGGATCGACCCAGTAAATGACCTGAGGCAGAGGTTATCTAGGTCAAGAAGTGCAGTAGGGTTACAAAGGGAAGACGAGGAACATCAGCCTCATCATGGACGAGACAGGGATCGGGAGAAGATCGACAACCGACATTGTGCTGCGGCTAGGGAACCCTCAGTCCACCCCTTTGAGGTGGCTGGGGATAACCTCGGCCAGGACAACATTGCAAGGTCATGGAATGACTCCATCTAACATCTTAAATAGAAGATAGGGGACCTCATCAAAAGCAGAGACCCACTGCAAAGAGGTTTCTCAGAGGGCTCTCCATTCGTGGGTAGGATAGTGAACTTCCCAACCCCTGCCAAGTTCAAACCACCTACGGTGTCTCCCAAGTATGATGGTAGCACCAACCCTGTACATCATATTGAGATATACCTGTCTGCAGCGGACATTTATTCAATCCTAGATGAGATGAAATGTCGAGCCTTCTTCGGGACATTGACAGGAGCTGCACACATTTGGTTTACGTCTCTTCCAAAGAAATCAATTGAGAACTTTAAGGTCTTGGCTGAATGTTTCATTCACAATTTCTGTTTTGGGGTAGGACCTCAAAAGAAGACCACCCATCTGTTTTATGTCAGGTAAGGCAAGAACGAGAGCCTATGAGACAACATTGCTAGATTCAATAAAGAGAAATTGGAGGTTGAAGATTATAAAGAGAATATAGCCATGACGGCCCTTATTGGAGGACTCCAGAAAGGGAAGTTGCTATGGAAGCTTGCGAAAGAACCTCCCAAGTCTATGGTAGAGCTATTGGCAACTGCATGAAAGGTCATGAATGCCGAAGAGGCTATGGCCGCGAAGTATGAGGATGAGAATGGAAGTGGCAACGAGAAGTTCCAAAGAAAGAAAGATGGAAAAAAGAGGTCGGCAAATGACAAGTTTGCACATTATACTCCTCTAACTGTGAGCTACGAACACATCCTCAATGAGATCAAGAATGATCGGTCTGTGAGATGGCCGGATAAGTTGAAGGCCCCTCCGCACAAGAGGAATAAGAACCTGTGGTGCGAGTTCTACCAAGATGTAATACCCCGTATTTTTATGCTATATTAATTTGGGGATTTATTAAATTTAATGTGAATTAAATTGGGACTACCAGAGCATTTACATCGCATTCACGATGTATTCCACATCTCGTCGTTGAGACGGTATCTTCGGGATGATATGGCCTATACTCACATCGCGATAGATGAGATAGACTTACAGCCTGACAGCTCTTACGAGGAGAGACCGGTGGCTATCCTAGACTATAGTGAGAGGAGATTGAGGTCGAAGATAGTTCCACTTGTACGGGTACAGTAGTAGCATCATAACGTGGAGGAATCCACTTGGGAGCGCGAGGCCGATATGCGCGAGAGATATCCAGATTTGTTCTTACCAGGTATGCCTTATTTTCCAAATTTCGGGACGCAATTCAGTTATTAGGGGGGAAGTATGTAATACCCCATATTTTTATGCTATATTAATTTGGGGATTTATTAAATTTAATGTGAATTAATTATATAATAAAATCCGGAAATTAATTATGTTATAATTATTAACGTGACGAGAGTTAGTAATTATGGGGAATTTGTCGAATATTACTAATGAGAAAAGTAATATATAATATTGGTTATATTGAATGTCACGAGTGAATAAAATGACAATTTTGGAAATTTGAGTCGGGACGCGCCCGTGTCGCGTCGGGACTAAATATTTATAAATAAAAATGAATATTTTACAAGTTGTTCATATGGTCATTTTGAGTGCGTCAACGCGTTCGGAAGGGTCGAGATAGTCAGAAAAGTGTGCCCGAGTGTTTAGTTTGGGTCTCGGGATGTTTTTAGGCCTAATTAGTACCCCGGGAGGACATTTTGGACATTTCACATTTTTGGGTAATTAAACCCACGAAAATTAAAGGGGTTATATCAGATGTCTAGTTTATCATTTAGGGTTAGAAAACTCAAAACTCTAGAACGTCCATTGGATAAGAGAGGAGAGAGCTCTCAAGGCAATCCAAGGCTCAAAACTCAACCGTTTGCACCGCCGCCACCGCCAACGCGTGGATCGCGAGACGGGGAACACAACCACACCAATTTCGGCACCAAACCAGACTTCTGAAAATCCCAGGCAAGTTTTTATCTTGCTTATTTCGTTGATGCATCTTTCATATTAGTTTAGGAATGATTAATAATGAATAAGGGAAGAAAAACCCAATTTGAGATAGGAAATTTCATGTAGTTATGGTTTAAATGAAAATTCTGGAAACCCTTTGTCATGTAGAGGAGCAAACCACGAAATTATGATGTTTACAAGAAGGAAATTATGGAAAATTCTTGTTAGATCCATGTTTAAGAGATTTCTAGGGTTCTTGATAATTATATAAATTTTTGGGCTGTTAATCCATGTTTAGTGACAGAAATCTACATGCTTTACGTTGGAAATATCTGGTATGAAGATATAATGTTAGCAGTATAAATTTTGGGACGATTGGGATTGAAAAATATGGATTTGGTGAAGGTTAGAAGATGAAACCCGTAACTGCAAATCTGCAGATTTCCCAGACCTGCTTAATCGATCGATCGAGCCCAGAGCTTCGATCGATCGAAGGCTCGCTCGATCGAGCCCCAGACCTCGATCGATCAACCCCTCCTGGCAGACTCATGTTTTCCCTTCTTGATTAGTTGAAATTCACTTTAATGAGGAATAATTCATGGACACCCTTATAAATATGTTTTGTGAGATAAAGAGGACCAGTAGGGTATATGAATAAGTTTTGGGACCTTTAAGGTTAGACGAGAATTGTATCCTTGGGAGATTTCATATATAAGAAACGATAAAACTACGTTTTTTGTGAGAAGATTATGTAAAATCGTTATGAAAGAGAATAGATGAATACCTACTAAATTTTTATAGGTGGGAGGATAAAAACCATGAGAGTTATGTGGTATGTGGGAATAATACCGAATCAAGGTTAGAAACGAACTGTTACATGTGATAACAAATAATGAGATATGAGAAATAATGTCAAAATTATGGGATTTGAGAATATACCCAATATTGATATGGTAATATTAGTATAGTTATATGATTGTGTATGCATATGCTATCTATGTGTGAAAAAAACATGCCCACGCTACTTGCTATCCCTGAGGTAACCGCGCTGGGACGAATCTTATCATGTGTGCCTTATGGGGGATATTAACTCGTACCCTAGGAGATAGATATCCTTTGTACAGGCTATCGATTTGATAGTTCAGACGGTCCTAAGAGATGCGGGTATGTGCCATCCTCTTAGAGACTTGGAATCTATGCTTCGCCTCAATATTGTTGTGTATGTGTTAATACAATTCGAGAGTGATTCCGAATTTGTATTCACCTTAATACGAGTGATACGGGGATTGGATAGTAGAGTATGCCCACACCATAGTTTTTATGTGAGGTGGTGTTATGATATATATATTATACGAGTAGTTAATATATATGAAATTCTGAAATCTGGAACTGCCTACTGTATACTTGTGTTGTTCAGTTGTAAATCCTGCGAATAACCTAAGGTAAGTTAAATCATTGGGGAAAGATAGTGTGGTATATGACAAGATAGACCATTGGGAAGGTTAGTGAGATAGGTGTGCACATTAGAAGATAGGTGAGAATTTCTCAAGAGAGTGTCGCACTAATATGTTGTTGCATTAGCCTGTAATCAATTTAAATACTTACTAAACGAATTTTTAAATCATATACACTATCGGGCTCTGACCCGTTTCCATTTCTCTTTCTCTCTTGTATATATATATATATATATGTATATATTACAGGGGCCCAGCCACAGGGGCATCTTGCATAGGGTCCTTTGGCAGGAACGAGCTGCAGCTTAGGTGGGAGTTGCAGGCCTGTTGTTTAGACGACTTCATCCATTTGATTCTACTCCTAGTTCAGTTTTATCCAACAGGGGCATGTGTCGCTCTCTTTCTATTATTTAGTTGGTATTGTCAGAGATTGTAATTTTTACTTCCAGTACCTTTATTTCGGGATTTATTACTGTCAGGATGTTTTCCTTTAGTGTTGTAAATGTTGGGATTTATTATTGATGATTAAATTCGTGCATGTTCAATTCTATTTTTATTCTTAATGTGTGACTCTTAAAAAGGTAAATGGTTAAAGGTTTTATAATTGGATTGAATAGAATGGAAATAATGTTTAAAATTGGTTTTGACACTTAGCTTAATTATTTAGGTTGTTTAATTGGAAAAGATTTTTATTAACGACAGTGATGCTGAGAATGAACCAACTGTTCACCTTGATTTTAATTTAATAAAGGAGTGATCGCCCGGTATTTAATTAGGCGGGGTGTCACAGGTGGTATCAGAGCATCAGGTTCTAGTGTCCATAGGATCTGTACGGCTTATTTTCGCTTTCAGCTTAACGTTTTTGCTATAGAGCCCTATTTTTAGGATTGTTGTATTTCTTCTTTTACGTTACGTCTTCAACTATTTGAGATTTGATAATGACTGTAGAATAATAAACTTCTTCATGTTTCAGATGCCTCCGAGACGTGCACCAAAGGATAGGCGTGCCCAGGCCGAGCAGCTAGCAGCTCCGGCACAAGGCACTATGAATGCTAATGAAGTAGCCGCCATTGTTGCTCAGGCGGTGAATGACGCGTTAGCGATGGTTCAGCAGGCTCCACCCCAGATTCAGGCATTGGGTCCAGTACTAGCACAACTTCCATCTGCATGGGAGAGGGTTAGGGATGCTTTTCAGAAAGCGCATCCCCCTGAGTTCTCTGGTATCTCAGATATCGTCACAGTCAACCAATGGAAGAAAGACATCCAGCGGCATCTTCATATGTATGAGTGCAACGACGTGCAAAGGTAGTTATTGGCCTCCTTTAATCTGTGGGGGCCGCTTTGCAGTGGTGGGAGTCCACTACCACCTTGGAGGAGAGGGACACGATCCCTATTCAGTCGTTCTGGGAGCGGTTTGACCGCAAGTACTTTCCACCCGCCGTGCAAACTGAGATGAGGTAGAAATTACTGAATTTGAAACAGGAGAACTCTACTATTGCTCAGTATGAGGAGGAATTTACGAGACTTCTCACCATAGTTCCAGATGAGGCACCTACTGAGAATAAGAAGATAATGTTGTTTGTGGACGGGTTAGCTTGGAGGATCCGTCAGCATCTTATAGGGAATCTATCTCTGAGTACTTTCACTGATGTACTCAATGCTGTGTTACTACATTGCCAGGATCACCGCTTCCATCTGCAGGGAAGCAGGAGAGTAAGAGAGTCCAGCCAGCATGGCAGGACCAGGGGTAGTAGTGCTAGTGGGGCACCATCTCATGGACAGACTCGTCAGCACGAGCAGAGTTCCCATCAGGGGGACCCTGCTAAACGATTCCTTTTAGGTGACTTCAGGAAGGGATTTGGGGTTTATAGGCAAGGTCAGCAGGGCCAGCCTAACCAACAGGGCCAGCAAGGCCAACACCGACAGCAGGGTCAGCAGTAGGACCAACAGGGCCAACAGCATGTTTATCAGGGCCAACAGGGCCAGTGGCGTAGTGGTAACGACCAGCAGGGCCGTGGTCAGCAGGGTCAGAGGGGAGGAAACTTCAAAGGCCGATGTTTTGGGTGTGGTAAGCACGGCCATAGGCGCCAGGAATATCCGGAGGGAGATAGGGGCCCACAACAGCAGGGTGCCCGTAATGAGCTGCAGAGACCACTTTTTCCACCTACCCTCCCAGCTCCAGCCCAGGTGCTAGCCCTACCAGCCGTTCCAGCAGCTCCAGTGCAGCAGGGGCAGTTACAGTACGGACGCGTCTATAACGTCCACCAGGCAGCAGCTCCACAGGCACCACCCGCGATTGAGGGTACATTTTCTATCCATGGTACTATGGGTCAGGTTTTGTTATATACTGGGGAGACGCATTGTTTTATAGCTACGCATTTTGCGAAGGCCTTAGGTTTGTTAGCCACAGCAGAGAGCACAATGACGTGTGTAGACTCACCACTGGGGAGTGGGTCGCTTATCTTCTTTATATGCCGGGGAGTGGGGGTAGAGATTGGTAGTTTGGTATTACCTGCAGACATGTTAGTCTTAGATATACATGAGCATGATGTTATTATCGGTATGGATTGGCTCGCAGCTTATAGAGCCATGATTGATTTCTTCGGTGGGAGCATTGCTTTTTCCATTCCGGGGCAAGAGATGTTTGTAGTGGCGATGCCTCGCCCAGAGGGAGGTTCGACCGCTCATTTGTATTATATAGAGGAGGAGGCCTATAAGGAGGTTGTGATTCCTTTATACTCGATCCCAGTCGTTCGTGAGTATTCCGATGTATTCGAGGAGATACCAAGCCTACCCCCCAGTTGAGAGATAGACTTTATCATTGATTTATTGCCAGATACGAGACCTGTAGCACGCGCTCCATACCGTATGGCTCCGACGGAGATGCGAGAGTTACGAGATCAGATAAAGCAGTTGTTAGGTAAGGGCTTCATTCGCAGGAGTACCTCACCTTGGGGAGCTCCAGTCTTATTTGTGAAGAAGAGAGATGGTTCAGTGAGGTTATGTGTGGACTACCGAGAGTTGAACAAGGTCACGATACGGAACAAGTACCCGTTGCCTCGAATCGATGATCTGTTCGACCAGATGAGGGGAGAAACATTCTTTTCGAAGATAGATCTGAGGTCGGGGTACCATCAGCTACGTATTAGAGAGCAGGATGTTTCAAAGACTGCCTTCTTGACGAAATATGGGCCTTACGAGTTTAGAGTGACGACATTTGGTCTCACAAATGCTCCAGCCGTATTCATGGACTTAATGAACCAAGTATTCAGAGATTTCTTGGATCAGTTTTTCATCGTCTTCATAGATGAAATTTTGATATATTCACACTCCAAGGAGGAGCATGCCGATCACTTGAGGCAGGTTCTTCAGACTTTATGAGAGCATCAGTTATATGGTAAGTACGAGAAGTGTGGATTCTGGTTGCGAGAGGTACAGTTCTTGGCGCATGTTGTTTCTGAACAGGGGATAGCAGTTGACCCGAGTAAAGTGTCAGCGGTGAGGGAGTGGGGACATCCCACGACACCGACAAAAGTGCATAGTTTCTTGGGGTTAGACGGATACTACAGGAGATTCATTCGGGGATTCTCCAAAATAGCGGGTCCATTGACGAACCTGACTCGCAAAGGGGAACCATATGTTTGGGATGATGCTTGTCAATTGGCTTTCGATGAGATGAAAGACAAGCTTACTTCAGCACCAGTCCTTGCTTTACCGAAGCCGGGTGTGGAGTACCTGGTTTACACCGATGCCTCTTTACGGGGACTTGGGGGAGTACTTCAGCAGGAAAAGAAGGCTATAACTTTCGCCTCCCAAAAGCTTAAGCCGCATGAGAAGAATTACCCCACCCACGACCTGGAGTTAGTAGTGGTCGTATTTGCATTGAGGATATGGAGACACTATTTATTGGGGGAGAAGTTCTGTTTGTTCACAGACCACAAATCACTGCAGTACCTGTTCACTCAGCGAGAGCTGAATATGTGTCACCGCAGATGGTTAGAGTTTGTGAAGGACTATCAGTTGGACATACAGTATCATCCGGGGAAGGAAAACGTAGTTGTTTATGCATTCAGTCGTACACCGGTAAATAAGGTAGCGGGTGTCTGGAAAGCGAAGTGGAAGGAGTTGGATCACCAGGACGCAGTAGCCCGTTCCTTCATATCTGTTATGACAGTCACACCCGAGATTGTTACGAGGGTAATACAGGCCCAAACCACAGACCCGTTTTGCCAGGAGCAGATTGTACGACTTTTAGTCGAGGGTGCTGAGTCCTATTCTGTTAGTTCTGATGGGGGTTTGAGGTTTAATGGGAGGTTAGTGGTTCCAGAAGGGGCAGAATTGCATCATGCAGTGATGACCCAATCTCACGGGTCCCGATTTGCGGTACATCCTGGAGGAGATAAGATGTACCAGGATATGAGGAGGCAATACTGGTGGAGTGGGATGAAGAAGGACATTGCTGAGTTCGTGTCCAAGTGTTCTACCTGCCAGCTGGTGAAGGTGGACCATCAGATGCCGTCAGGATTTCTTCAGCCATTGGAATGACCCGCGTGGAAGTGGGAGAGTATTTCCATGGATTTTATTACAGGGTTGCCTACATCACAGCGGGGCCACGACTCTATCTGGGTTATTGTAGACCGTTTGACCAAGGTGGCTCATTTTTTGCCGGTGCGGACAGGTTATACCACAGGTCAGTATGCTCAGTTGTTCATTGCTGAGATTGTCAGATTACATGGGGTGCCCCTGAATATTGTGTCAGATAGAGACAAGATTTTTGTGTCGCATTTTTGGGAAAGCTTTCAGGAGGCTATGGGTACTGAGTTGAGGTTGAGTTCAACCTATCACCCACAGACAGATGGACAGACAAAGCGTACTAATCAGATGTTAGAGGATATGCTACGCATGTGTGTTCTTGATTTTAGAGGAGGTTGGGAGCCACATCTTCCACTGGTAGAGTTTGCTTATAATAACTCTTATCAGTTCACGATTGGTATGGCTCCATTTGAAGATTTGTATGGCAGGCCTTGTCGTTCTCCAACTTGTTGGATCGAGGTGGGGGATAACAAGTTGCTAGGACCATAGGTAATTCTGGAAACCTCCGCGAGGATTGAGATGATTAGGAGTAGCATTCGAGTAGCCCAGGACAGGCAGAAGAGCTACGTCGATGCGAAACGGTTCTTCCGGGAGTTTAATGTGGGGGACCAAGTGTTACTGAGTGTATCTCCTATGAAAGGAGTGATGAGGTTCGAGAAGAAAGGGAAATTGGCCCCGAGGTACGTGGGACCATTTCCCATTATCGAGAGGATTGGGCCGGTAGCATAGAGATTGGGACTACCAGAGCATTTACATCGCATTCACGATGTATTCCACATCTCATCGTTGAGACAGTATCTTCGGGATGATATGGCCCATACTCACATCGCGATAGATGAGATAGACTTATAGCCTGACAGCTCTTACGAGGAGAGACCGGTGGATATCCTAGACTATAGTGAGAGGAGATTGAGGTTGAAGATAGTTCCACTTCTACGGGTTCAGTGGTAGCATCATAACGTGGAGGAATCCACTTGGGAGCGCGAGGCCGATATGCGCGAGAGATATCCAGATTTGTTCTTACCAGGTATGCCTTATTTTCTGAATTTTGGGACGAAATTTCGTTATTAGGGGGGAAGTATGTAATACCCCGTATTTTTATGCTATATTAATTTGGGGATTTATTAAATTTAATGTGAATTAATTATTTAATAAAATCCGAAAATTAATTATGTTATAATTATTAACGTGACGAGAGTTAGTAATCATGGGAAATTTGTCGAATGTTACTAATGAGCAAAGTAATATATAATATTGGTTATATTGAATGTCACGAGTGAATAAAATGACAATTTTGGAAATTTGAGTCGGGACACGCCCGTGTCGCGTCGGGACTAAATATTGATAAATAAAAGTGAATATTTTATAAGTTGTTCGTATGGTCGTTTTGAGTGTGTCAACGCATCCGGAAGGGTCGAGATGGTCAGAAAAGTGTGCCCGGGGTTTTAGTTTGGGTCTCGGGACGTTTTTAGGCCTAATTAGTACCCCGGGAGGGCATTTTGGACATTTCACAATTTTGGGTAATTAAACCCACGAAAATTAAAGGGGTTATATCAGATGTCTAGGTTATCATTTAGGGTTAGAAAACTCAAAACTCTAGAATGGCCATAGGAGAAGAGAGGAGAGATCTCTCAAGGCAATCCAAGGCTCAAAACTTAACCGTTTGCACCGCCGCCACCGCCAACGCGTAGATCGCGAGACGGGGAATGCAACCACACCAATTTCGGCACCAAACCAAACTTCTGAAAATCCCAAGAAAGTTTTAATCTTGCTTATTTCGTTGATGCATCTTTCATATTAGTTTAGGAATGATTAAGAATGAATCATAGGGAAGAAAAACCCAATTTGAGATAGGATATTTCATGTAGTTATGGTTTAAATGAAAATTCTGGAAACCCTTTGTCATGTAGAGGAGAAAACCACGAAATTATGATGTTTACAAGAAGGAAATTCTGGAAAATTCTTGTTAGAACCATGTTTAAGAGATTTCTAGGGTTCTTGATAATTATATATACTTTTGGGTTGTTAATCCATGTTTAGTGACAGAAATCTACATGCTTTACGTTGGAAATATCAGGTATGAAGATATAATGTTAGTAGTATAAATTTTGGGACGATTGGGATTGAAAAATATGGATTAGGTGAAGGTTAGAAGATGAAACCCGTAACTGCAAATCTGCAGATTTCGCAGAACTGCTTAATCGATCGATCGAGCCCAGAGCTTCGATCGATCGAAGGCTCGATCGATCGAGCCCCAGACCTCGATCGATCGACCCTCTTGGAAGACTCATGTTTTCCCTTCTTAATTAGTTGAAATTCACTTTAATGAGGAATAATTCATGGACACCCTCATAAATATGTTTTGTGAGATAAAGAGGACCAGTAGGGTATATGAATAAGTTTTGGGACCTTTAAGGTTAGACGAGAATTGTATCCTTGGGAGATTTCATATATAAGAAACGATAAAACTACGTATTTAAAGTGAGAAGATTACGTAAAATAGTTACGAAAGAGAATAGATGAATACCTACTATATTTTTATAGGTGGGAGGATAAAAACCAAGAGAGTTATGTGGTAAGTGGGAATAATACCGAATCAAGGTTAGAAACGAACTGTTACATGTGATAACAAATAATGAGATATGAGAAATAATGTCGAAATTATGGGATTTGAGAATATACCCAATATTGATATGGTAATATTAGTATAGTTATATGATTGTGTATGCATATGCTATCTATGTGTGAAAAAAACATGCCCACGCTACTTGCTATCCCTGAGGTTACCGTGCTGGGACGAATCTTATCCTGTGTGCCTTATGGCGGATATTGACTCGTACCCTAGGAGAAAGATATCCTTGGTACAGGCTATCGATTTGATAGTTCAGACGGTCCTAAGAGACGCGGGTATGTGCCATCCTCTTAGAGACTTGGAATCTATGCTTCGCCTCAATATTGTTGTGTATGTGTTAATACAATTCGAGAGTGATTCCGAATTTGTATTCCCCTTAATACGAGTGATGCAGGGATTGGATAGTAGAGCATGCCCGCACCATAGTTTTTATGTGGGGTGGTGTTATGATATATATATTATACGAGTAGTCAATATATATGAAATTCTGAAATCTGGAACTGCCTACTGTTATTTGATATGTAGGACTTGGTTGATGACTCAAATTATAAATACTTGTTTTGAGAAAGTATAATATGACACTGGAAAACTTACGTTTTAAATACTTGTGTTGTTCAGTTGTAAATCCTGCGAATAACCTAAGGTAAGTTAAATCATTGGGGAAAGATAGTGTGGTATATGAAGAGATAGACCATTGGGAAGGTTAGTGCGATAGGTGTGCACATTAGAAGAGAGGTGAGAATTTCTCAAGAGAGTGTCGCACTAATATTTTGTTGCATTAGCCTGTAATCAATTTAAATACTTGCTAAACGAATTTTTAAATCATATACACTATCGGGCTCTGACCCGTTTCCATTTCTCTTTCTCTCTTGTATATATATATATATATATGTATATATTACAGGGGCCCGGCCACAAGGGCGTCTTGCATAGGGTCCTTTGGCAGGAACGAGCTGCAGCTTAGGTGGGAGTTGCAGGCCTGTTGTTTAGACGACTTCATCCATTTGATTCTACTCCTAGTTCAGTTTTATCCAGCAGGGGCATGTGTCGCCCTCTTTCTATTATTTAGTTGGTATTGCCAGAGATTGTAATTTTTACTTTCAGTACCTTTATTTCGGGAGTTATTACTGTCAATATGTTTTCCTTTAGTTTTATAAATGTTGGGATTTATTATTGATGATTAAATTCGTGTATGTTCAATTCTATTTTTATTCTTAATGTGTGACTCTTAAAAAGGTAAATGGTTAAAGGTTTTATAATTGGATTTAATAGAATGGAAATAATGTTTAAAATTGGTTTTGACACTTAACTTAATTATTTAGGGTGTTTAATTGGAAAAGATTTTTATTAATGACAGTGATGCTGAGAATGAACCAACTGTTCACCTTGAGTTTAATTTAATAAAGGAGTGATCGCCCGGTATTTAATTAGGCGGGGTGTCACAGGTGGTATCAGAGCATCAGGTTCTAGTGTCCATAGGATCTGTACGACTTATTTTCGCTTTCAGCTTAACGTTTTTGCTATAGAGCCCTATTTTTAGGATTGTTGTATTTCTGCTTTTACGTTACGTCTTCAACTATTTGAGATTTGATAATGACTGTAGACTAATAAACTTCTTCACGTTTCAGATGCCTCCGAGACGTGCACCAAAGGATAGGCGTGCCCAGGTTGAGCAGCCAGCAGCTCCGGAACAAGGCACTATGTATGCTAATGAAGTAGCCACCATTGTTGCTCAGGCGGTGAATGCCGCGCTAGCGGTGGTTCAGTAGGCTCCACCCCAGATTCAGGCAGTGGTGCCAGTAGCAGTACAACTATCATCTGCATGGGAGAGGGTTAGGGATGCTTTTCATGAATGTATGATGAGTTTACTCTAGGGAAAAGTATGATGTCATCAGGGAAGAGGTCAGAAAGTTAGAAGAGGCAGAATTCATCAGGGAGCTTATATACCCAGATTGTTTATTAAACGTCGTCATTGTGCCCAAATCCAACAGAAAATGGAGGATGTTCGTAGACTTCACCGACCTGAACAAGGCTTGCCCTAAGGACAGCTACCCCTTACCTCGGATCGATCAGATGGTAGATGCCACTGTAGGGAACAAACTTATGTGCTTCATGGATGTGTATTTAGGCTACAATCAGATCTTCATGAATGTTGAAGACTCGTAGAAGACAGCATTCATCACAGATAAGGGGACCTATTGTTATAAGGTCATGCCCTTTGGCTTAAAAAATATAGGGTCCACGTATTAACGTCTTGTAAATAAGATGTTTGAAGATCAAATTGGGAAGAACAGGGAGGTATATGTAGATGATATGTTGACTAAGATCTTGAAGGCCTGCACCCATGTACCAGACATGGAGAGAACTTTTAACACCATGGACTCATACAGGATGAAACTCAATCCGGCCAAGTGTGTCTTCAGAGTAGGAGCTAGAAAATTATTTGGATTCATCATCAAACAGAGGGGGTTAGAGGCCAACTCCGAAAAGATTAAGGCTTTGCTTGATATGAAGACACCGAGAAATATAAAAGACATTCATAGGCTCTTCAAAAGAGTTGCATCTCTCAACAGGTTTGTTTCTAGAGCTACGGACAAGTGTCTTCTGTTTTTCAAAGTACTGAGAAAGGCCTTCAAATGGGACGAAGAGTGCGATAAGGCCTTTAAGGATCTAAAGTCCTACCTTGAGTCCCCTCTACTCTTATCTCAGCCCATTCTGGGGGAGAAGTTGTATGTTTATCTAGCGGTCTCATAGTCAGCTATAAGCGCAACCATAGTACGGGAAGACGATGGGGTACAAAGGCATGTATACTTCAATAGTAAGGCCCTATAGTGGTCTGAACAGAACTATCCTCATATGTAGAAGTTGGCCTACTCTTTGATACACGCTTCCAGGAAGATGAAACCTTATTTTCAAGCCCACTCTATGGTCATCCTCACTGACTCCCCACTAAGTCAAGTCGTCCACAAGCCTGAAAATTCAGGAAGATTGATGACTTGGGCCATTGAGTTGGGAGAGTATGACATTTTCTATCGACCTAGAGTGTCCATTAAAAGGGCAGGTACTCGCATATTTTTTTGCTGAGTTTACATGGGAAGAGGTTGAGATTGAGAATAATTCGGAGATTACTGAGGGATCAAAGAGTAACGTCTTTCGAGACTCAGAAGAGGTTGTGTATAGCAGGGCCAAAAATAGAATAACTGAGAATGAGGAAGACAATTACCTCTTCAAGCAAGGAACCCTCTCAAAGGGGAGCTTCTCTTCGAATGAAGATGTTTGGAACCTCTATATTTATGAGTTTTCTTGTGATAGTGGCAGAAGTGCAGGGACGATACTATCAGCTTCGAATGGTACATATGTTGAATATGCGCTAAGGTTCAACTTTAAGGCCTCAAACAACGAGTCAGAATTTGAGTCCTTGATAGCATGCCTCTCCTTGGCAAAAGCCCTTAGAGGTGGCCGACTCCTTCTTTATAGTGACTCGAGGTTGGTTGTTAACCAAGTACTTGGAGTATATGAGGCTAAGGATTAAAGGATGATCAAATACCTGAAGAGGGTAAGAATGATTCAAGAAGGCTTCAAAGAGGTGAAGATAAATAGGGTACCTCGATAAAATAATAGCCATACAGATGCACTAGCAAGGTTAGCTTCAGCGATAATAACAATCATCAGAAGGATAGTAACAGTCGAGATCCTGCTCAAACCGACCATTGAGGAAGAAAAGGTTGCCAGCTCTTGCCTAAACCTGAACCTAGGAGACTCATTGATGGACCCCCTCATCAGATATATCAGTGAGGGAGAGTTGCCAGAATCAAAGTTAGAGAGGAGGAAATCGAGGTACAGAGCTACAAAGTTCTTAATAATAGGAGATGTCCTATATAAGAAAGGATTTTTGCTGCCTCTCCTCAGATGTGTCCATCCCACAGAGGTCGCCCGCATCTTACAGGATATACACGAGGGATCTTGTTCCAGCCACATAGGAGGAAGACCTTTGGCTAAGAGGATAATTACGCAGGGATACTGGTGGCCGACCTTGGCTAAAGATGCTGCAGCCTATGTGAAAAAGTGTGACAAGTTCCATAGAGTCTCCACTATCCCTCATCAACCTCATCAACCTATGACATTGATCAGTTCCCCTTTTCCATTTACGATATGGGGGATTAACTTAGTGGCACCATTGCCAAGGGCTGTAAATAATTACCAATTTCTGATAGTAGCGATTGATTACTTTTCCAAATGGGTAGAGGCTGAGCCGATGATCATGATTACAGAGCATAAGAACTTACAATTCATCTGGAAGAGCATCATATGCAGACATAGCCTTCCGAACACCCTTATCTCAAACAACGAAACCTAGTTCAATAATTCTTCCTTGAAGAAGTATTGTGAGAGAGTTGGAATCAATCAATTTTTTTCTTCTCCTGGCCGACCTCAGGCAAATGGTCAAACCGAAGTCACGAATAGAACAATCCTCGATGGGATTAAGATGAGGTTAGAAGAAGCTAAGGGGAGATGGATTAAAGAGGTGTATGCTGTGTTACGGGCCTACAAAACAATGGCTAGGACACCAACAGGGGATACCACATTTATGTTAGCCCATGACTCAGAAGCCATCAAACCAACAGAGGTAGGACACCCCACTCATAGAGTTCAGACCTATAACCCCAAGAATAATGGGGAAGAGATAAGACTTGACCTAGATTTGATTGAGGAAAGAAAGGAAGGTGCTGAGATCAGACATGAAGCCTACCAGTAGAGAACAACAAAGTTCTACAATCAAAGGGTTAAATTAAGGCCTATAGCTGTAGGAGACCTAGTGCTGAAGAAGATGTTACAAAAGATAAACAAACTTCACCCAAATTGGCATGGCCCTTACAAAGTGATCGAGAAGGTTGTACCCAGTACCTACCGGCTAGAAAATCTCGAAGGGGAACCTTTCTCCAATCCATGGAATGCTGATCGTCTGAAGAAGTATTACATATGATGTAGCAATTGTTTCTATGTAAATGCATCATTTTATGAGGAGAATATTAATGAGAAGATCAGTTCCGATGTCAATTCTTTGTTCATTATGCTTTAATAGTGAAATTTTTGGGGGTAACATCTTAGTTTGATGACCTCAGACCTTAAAACATCATAATTTAGTGATAAGGTCTGAGGTGAAACATCATATTTTGATGACCTCGGACCTTAAACATCATAATTTTTTATAAGGTCTGAGATGGAACATCATATTTTGATGACATCAGACCTTCAACATCATTAATTTAATGAAATTTTTGGGGGTAACATCTTAGTTTGATAACCTCAGACCTTAAAACATCATAATTCGGTGATAAGGTTTGAGGTGAAACATCATATTTGGATGACCTCAGACCTTAAACATCATTAGTTTGGTGAAATTTTTGGGGGTAACATCTTAGTTTGATGACCTCAGACCTTAAAACATCATGATTTAGTGACAAGGTATGAGGTGAAACATCATATTTGGATGACCTCAACCCTTCAACATCATTAATTTGGTGAAATTTTTGGCGATAACATCTTAGTCTGATGACCTCGGACCTTAAAAAATCATAATTTGGTGACATGGTTTGAGGTGAAACATCATATTTGGATGACCTCAGACCTTAAACATCGTTAATTTGGTGAAATTTTTGGGGATAACATCTTTGTTTGATGACCTCAGACCTTAAAACATCATAATTTGGTGACAAGGCCTGAGGTGAAACATCATATTTGGATGACCTCAGACCTTCAACATCATTAATTTGGTGAAATATTTGGGAATAACATCTTAGTTTGATGACCTCAGACCTTAAAACATCATAATTTGGTGATAAGGTCTGAGGTGAAACATCATATTTGGATGACCTCAGACCTTCAATATCATTAATTTGGTGAAATTTTTAGGGGTAACATCTTAGTTTGATGACTTGAGACCTTAAAACATCATAATTTGGTGACAAGATCTAAGGTGAAACAACATATTTGTATGACCTCATACCTTAAAACATCATAATTTGGTGACAGGGTCTGAGGTGAAACATCATAGTTTAGTGATGAAGACACCATTATATTGAGGCTTCAGACCTTAATTCACACTATTTAATGACATATAAAGTCATCCAACGAACATTCATCAAAAGAAGCAAAATACTTTTCAGAGGATGATATAGCATCAAGAAATTAAGTATTACAAGCCAAAATGTGCATGAGAATGTTATCAAAAGTTATGAAGTTACAGATGAAAAAAAAAATTATAAGTGATGCTTCACAAATTAGGGTCTAAGTGTCTGCAACCACAGGGTTGGTAACCTTGGCCTGGTTATTTTGGCTGACATTAGTAACCTCGGCTCCATCATCTTGAGGGTTGACATCCTCAGTCTCTGTAGCTTCTGGTTGGGCAGTCTCTATAGGCAAAGCACTTCCTTCCTCCTCGACCACTTGTAAGGCTTGAGCTAACTGAGGGTTTGAAAAACCCAGACCAATAAAGTCTTAGGCCGTCAAACTCCCTCACTCCTTTTCTTTAATGGCCGCCCATTTACCAGTAGATTTAATACCTCTATCAAGGTATTAAAATATGAAGCTTATAAATTTGTCAGAGACCTGATAGTCAGCCAACCACTTGTCAGAGGCATCCTCAAGGTAAGCTTTCACTGTAGCATCAACCTTTTGTTGAAGAGCTTCATCATTTTCCTTCATAGCAGAGTTGTGGTCCTTCTGGATCTTGGTTATCTCCTTCTCCCTCTACTTCACCCTTTTCTCAGACCCCTCTAAGGTGTTCTTCAGATGTTCCACTTCAGCATTTAGGGAGGCCTCCACCTTCTGGGCCTCTCTTCCCTTTTCAATCGGGGGAAACTTCCTGAGGGTCTAGTCAATAAACTGGTACATGGACAGGATACCCTGCAACACAAAGTCATATGTATGAGATCAAGATAATCCAAATTAAAGACGAGGTTACACTTGAGATAAAAAAGATAAGTCTTTACCTGGATAGACATGTGAAGGAAAAACTCGACCAGTAGAGGAGTATCAATAGAGCGTAGGAAGCTCTTGTTAGCATCGGTCATCGTAAAGACGATGTCATCCATCACCTTCAGACCATGAATAATTAGGCTATTGATGATCTTCAACTGCTCCAGACAAGCAGCCAGCGCATCATCAGACAAGATCTGGATGGCGCGGTCACTCTTTTGGGCTTTGCTTTACCTCTGATCCTCGGGGGCAGTGGTTGAAGATTTCCTCTTCTATGTAGCATCGACCTTAGAAGTGCCGACGTTCTTCTTTGGTTAGTTAGAAGGAGGTGCATTGAGCCCTGCTTTCTTCACCAACTTGATCAGGCTCGCAGTAGACATCTCCCACAGGTCGTCTAATATACCTTTGGGGTGTTTTATACAAAACATGTCTGAGTTAGTAAATCAGAGACATTAAATATCAGAGGTGCAACTTAGCAAAATAAACACTTACGAAGATCAGCTAAAGGACTTCCCCCCAGGCCAGTCTCAGAGAGGTAGTATGGAGTCATCAGATGCTCGTACTTACCAGATAACCAAGATCCCCCCTGATCTTTAAGGTATTTGACCTTTTATAGGTTGTCTTGTCTTAACCCAGGGTCGACTTTGGCAGCCAGTGACAGTTTTCCCCACCTCAGAGGGGTCCTGGCTGTAGAGATGAAGAGGGGACACAAGTACCAAATTCCCATGCCCCAGAGATAAAGAAATATCCTGGATTTTAATTATGATTTGAGGTTTGAATAACTAGAAACATCTTCTTATCAGACTTCCTAGCTAGGAAGTGGTAATAGCTCGGATGATTTCTAGTAGAGGATGGCACGTAACACCCTATGAAGACCCAGACAGGAAGGTTTGAGTGATGGACTACCCTCCATAGGATAATGGCTCCAATCATCACCCTCCAAGCATTAGTGGATAATTGGGAAGGGGCCAGGTTAATATTGGATAATATGGCCCCAAATATTGGATGGATGGGGAAACGAAATCCTAACTTAAACATATGCTCATAAATGCAGATTTCCCCATCTCGGACACTAAAGGCCCTCTCATCCCTCAGAGGTCTCCTAAGTTTGATAGAAGGTCCTATGGAATAAAGGTGCCTAAAGTCTAAGAGGTCGAACTCATTGACAGTGCTCTCTATCTCGACTACCTCCAAGACATCAACATCACTCTCATGACCATCGTCCTCATCCCTGGTGATGTCAGCCTGGGCAGACGCTGGAATACCATCAGGAAGCCTCTGAACGAACACAGCCCATGTGGCAGCTGACAAAGGGCTAGCATCAATTGGCGGTGGGATGGCCACACTCATCCCCATAACTTTAACATCAGAAGAGGTCCATGAGGTGCTGGACCCGTTGTGGGATGAGGCATGAATTTCGACCTCGGCTTGATCAGGGGCCTAATCTTGCCTAGTGGAGAAATCCATTACCTCTAGGAACGAATCTATAGATATAGGGTTTAAGGTGCATGACTCAGACATGGGAGAGGTATCAATTGGATCCTCTGGTGACTCGGCAGTCTCGACTGGTTCAAGGTATACCACCTTCAGAGGCAGGGGAAAGATAGGTCTTAGGGGAAAGGCCTCAGCCCTACGAGCCTCTTCTTGGGCTCGTTCTATTTTCCTAATCTTTTCCAAAGTCTTCGCTTTATGAGAAGGGAAATCCTCAATAAGTTCATAAAGAGGTCTGAGCATAGGTAGACGACCATACACATGGACCCCAGACCAAAAATAAATAACTGGACTTAACCTAACTAAGGATCTAAACCTAGTTTTAATCAAGCTTAAATGAAGAACAATCAAGAACAAGGGCCACCGGAAAACTCAAAATCTCACCGAAAAACTCATACAACCACCATAAAATGCCAACAGTTTCCGAAAAATGCAAGAAATAGAGAAATAAGGATGAAAATGGAAAGACGAGATGTAAATAGTACTTGAGGAATTATGAGATGAAGAAGAGGAGGATTAAAAACTAAGGAAAATCCCAAAACTCAGCAATGGTGGAGCCCTTGAAGAGAGAGAGAGCACAGGGATCTCAAGCGGGAAAGTGAGAAGAAATGAGGAGGAAGGAGAGAGAAAAGGGGTTTAAACAACCTAACCACGCTGGCACAAATACTAAAGCCAATCATTTCCTTGGGAGGCCAAAAGTTCATCATCGTTGCACTTTCCCAGCATGCAATCGACTTCAGTAGTGGACCCTTGGCAAAGAAAGGTTGGCACAAAAGGAAGAATAGCCTCGAAGTTGCATACCCCTTAGTCACCTATTTCACATATGTAACTAAGGGCTAGGGGTGATTGATATACCCAAAGTGTACCTGACATCTCGGAGGCACCAACCTCGGCCAGCAAGACGGCCGAGGTAACAAGGGCTCAAGACTGACGACCAATAATTTTGTCCAACATAAGGTCGGATATGGCCGACGTTACTAGTTACGCCACCATCAGGCAATAACCGAAGCCTTCATGACTAATGAGGTCAGTTATCCATCAGTCGTCCACAGCCGACATCGCATCTACCTCATACATCAACCTTGTCCAGGCATCAGTCGAGGTCTGCAGTATCGACCTTAGTCGACGATACAGTCAACGATCGAGATCAGTAGTATTACATAGTGGAACCATCTGAAATCCCTACCATCGGTCCAAGACGCTGTTACAACTGTTTTGACTTAACCTCGGCCAGCTTATCTGGCCGAGGTCATCATGAATAACCTCGGATAAAGCAACATTCAGACTTCATCAACCTCGTACTCTTCCAATCTGAGGTTGTACCAATCAAGGAGAAGGCCTAGCAATTCTAAGAATATGCAAGGATAGGAACAGGTGGACAAATTCAGTTTTAACCGAATCAATCCCCTCACATGGGGGAATATTTCATCATCATTATCTACATGTGACATTGACAGATATCTTCATCAGATTGGCTAGATCAACACACACATGCTCATTGCATGCATGGGGGTACATTACACCCCCTAAACACTGTATATACATGTCTTCTCCAACCTTGAGAAAGATTTAAAAATTAACAACCCTAGCTGAAACTCTATCCAATTACATAGTAGAGAGAGAAAGCTTGAGAGATTGTATCCATGGTTGTTAGTGCCTTATTCCAGTAACCTTATTCACTCACTTGCACAGTGGACGTAGGCCTAATTAGCTGAACCACTTATATGTTGGTGTTCATCCTCTTCTCCTCATCTATAGCTCTTATATTTAAGTATGTACTTGAGCTGCCATTGTTATCACTGATTTGAGCTTACAAACACCTTGATGGGTGGTGCTATTTCCAGCATCATCAGACCCAAAAAGACAAAAGGAATTACCAAGGCTTCCATACTTGACTCCACGTGAGTAGACTAAGGTCTAAGTACCCAAAATGGTCAACCTAAAGGACTTTTTTCACCTAAAAATATGCCTAAAAAACATAACAACCATCTCTCGAAACTTATGAGTCCTCATTTTAAAATATTTTTTAGGTGTTCGAGATTTAAAAAGATAAAAAAATCCCTTAAATTCATGATTTAAAAAGGGAAGAATTAGAAAAACTTTTTCTCTAAAAATTTATTTGGGGGTAATTGTTTGTGTCCAAAAAAATATCAGACTTCGAGTTTTAAAATAGAGGTGCAAAGTCCAATATTTTTATGTCTTTCATCCTTAGCTAGTTAAGTTTAGAGGTCTTAGGACCCGTAGTGGATCTTTGTATTTTAAACTTCTAAGGCTTTCATACTTATTTAAGTTAATAGGTTTTAGGACCCAATGTTAAACTTCACAATTTAAACATAAAAGGCTTTTATGCTTAGTTAGTTAAGTTTAGAGGTCTTTGAACCCTTGGTCGAACTTCATATTTTATCTATTAAAGGTGTACATACTTAGTTAGTTAAGTTTTGAGGTCTTAAGACCCGTAGTGAAACTTTAAATTTGAAATTTTTAAGGAATTCATCCTTACATGGTTATGTTCATAGATCTTAGGAGCCTTAGTGTGACTTCATAATTTAAAATTGTAAGGATTTCATCCTTACTTGGTTAGGTTAAACATCATGGGACCCTTAGAATAAATTAATTTTAAACCCTAAGGATTTCATACTTAGTTCAGTATGATTTAGAGGTCTTAGGACCCTTTGTGGATCATCAGTATAACTTATAAAAGTCCTTATCCTTAGCTGATTGTAATTACAAGATCTTTAGACCCTTAGTAGATTTACCTTTTGAACTTCCATCCTTAAAATTTTGGGGAGGCATAAGGGTTTGTACAAAAATTCTAAGATGTTCAATCTTAAAAAGCACAATTTTTAAACTCCTAAGACTTTTATCCTTACTCGGTTTAGCTTTTCAGGCCTAACGACCCATAACAGAGTTGCTGTTCAATACTCCAAAGACTTCCACCCTTACTAGCTTATGTTGCAAAGCTCTGCTAGAACATTAGGTGAACTTTAAAACTGTTGAATATTGATTCATTTATTTACCAAATAATCTTGGGGGGCTAAGTGGGGATATTACTACCTCAAAAAAAAAAAAATTCTTAGAAAAGAAAAGAAAAATAAATAATTGTGAAAGACAAGTAAAAAATTTCAAAACAAGTTCATTTTCATTTGAGCTGAAAGTGTTAGAGGTGTTACATCAATTCCCTATGGTCAGAAACATAGTACAAATATTTTAAAAATCCTTTTAAGACTAGGCTTTATAGTAGTTTTCTTCACAAAGGCCTTAAAATCCTTCACAGAGGGCTTGGCGAAGGTTTAGTCTCCATAATTGGAGGAGTATGGAATTAATTCTTGGGTTATTCACCCTTGTCTTCTGGAAGGAAGGCCTAAAAAACTTCACTCTCACTATTATTTTCACTATCATAATTGTCCTCAGTGGAGTGGGGATCCATAGTGAAAAGACTGTAGACATTGATCTAGGGGAAAGTAGTTGGACCTTATCCTTGCAAGCTTTAAAGACCAAATAGTACTTTTGGAAGGAAAAAAACTCTAGCATTCCTAAGAGTTTTGATAACAATCGAACTTATTCCTTAACATATAGTTTATCTTCCCCATAAACCTAATGTGTTTTACTTGAATCTCAAACAACTCTTTATCTAGTTTTAGGACCTTAATTATCAAATGGTCCCTCCTAATATTGAGGTCTAATACTTGCTTCTGCGAGGCATCAATGTCATCGACCGAAGAAATAAGTTGTTAATTATTGCCTCAAAGCTTGATAACTTCATCCTGAAGCGCCTATAGAGCTTTCGCATATTTGATCAAGGACATTGGCCCTTTCAGCGCTAACTAACCAGCTCTAAGCAACAAAGAGAAATAAAGAATTATCCTTACTATTATTAGGGAGTGCTCATGGGTATTCCAGGGATAAATTGGAGTTGTGGTTCTTGCTGACTCTAGGATGGGGTCTATGTGGGTTTTCTGCGGTTAACTCATTACGAATTTCATTTTAATCATTGTAAGTATTACATTGAAATAAAGGTTTTACCCGAAAGATTTTTTTTCCTGAAATGTGTGAGTTAGCAATTTTATTTGTGATGGTTTGACACACACACATCAACTTGCATGTTTAGAGGATGATTTAATTTGGTTTAAAATTGACTCCAATTAAATCAGTTTAAATTGGAAATTTGTGAATTTATTTAAATCAGTGTCGTGCACACATTCTCCAATTGGTATCAAAGCAGGTTTCAATAATTTATTGTGAATTCCTATTTTTTCGCACAATTTGTGTGATATTGATTTTCTTTGAAAAATATGATTTTAGAAAAAAATTATCGCAATGTTTCCGAATTAAAACTTATATAATCAGTTTCCAATTTTTGACGGGTCTAATTATGCATACTTGAAAGCCCGCATGAAATCACATTTAAAAGCAATTGATGAAAGAGTTTGGATGATTTGTTAAAAAGGTTGGACTCCTTCCATTGTCACTCTAAATAATGTCACAAATTTAAAATTTGCATCAGACTAGACTAGGGATGAGTTTAGATGGACCACTTTTAATTCACATGGGTTGGGTGAAATTTTTGGTTCCATCACTCCTTAGAAGTTTCGACGTCTTATGACAAGCACCACGTCAAAAGAAGCATGGGAAATTTTACAACTTACCCACAAAATCACTAGTGTGCTAAAAGAGTCTAAAATTCAAAATTTAACTACTCAATTTGAAATAATTACCATGCTTGAGACTGAGTGCTTTGATGATTTTTACGCACGATTAACTGACATTGTCAACACTAGTTTCAATCTTGGTGAGCCTATACCTGATGCATGATTGGTTAAAAAGATTTTATGAGAGGAAGTGTCCATGAGAGAGAAGAAAAATAAGGTGAGATTTTGTGAGTCCGACTCTGAGGGTGGGGTCGATATTGATATGTCCGTGCTTACGAATTTTTTAAAAAAGCTTCTCAAGTTTTCGAAATAAATTCTTCCAATAAAAGAATTTTTGAGAAAAATAAAAATGAGGCCAGAGAGAGAGGTGATAAAGAGGGTGAGAAAGAGTTCAAAGTCCCGTTTTGGATAGAGGCCCTTCAGAGTCCTGTTAGAGTAGACTTTGACCCCATCACCTAGGGTCAGGTCTAAGGTCCGCTCTAATAGGAGTCATAATGCTTTTAACTCATGCTATCGTCATCGTAAAGAAAAATATGTGGAAACAAATAAATAACCAAAATCAAGGAAAAATTCACGACTTGTTCGATGCCTATGAACGACGGCTTCATCAATCGGAGGATGCCACACACCATAAATAAGAGGAAAACACCCATTTTCAATGTCGGCTAGAAATAATTGAGCAATAGATCCCTGGGGATAAACTCAAATTTTAAGCCCAAATAACTTGCTCTCAGGTAAGTAAAACTCGTAACTTAGAAACGAGTTCGCGCTGTGATCAATAGCTCTCGAGGTATAGGATCCCTCTATAGAAAATCAATCAGGATGGAGGACGTCGCAAGAAGGATCGTCAGAACCGAATTCACCAAGAAATGGATGAGCACCCCGCTCATCGGGGAGCCATGTCCACTAAAGAAATTTCTAAGAGGGCCTTTATCAGCCATATGAAGTCTCCTTTCTTGAAATAAATTTAGGAACTAGAACCTCCCATGAAATTATTCACCACTAAATTCAAAATCTAAAACGTGAAAATTGATCCTATCAATTATGTTTGCTAGCATCAGTACGCAATGACCCTCTGGAGAAATAATCATTCCCTTTTGTACCACACAATCCTTTCTATTTGGGGGGATATCATGCAAAAAATGGTTTGAGAGGGTACCACACAGGTCAGTCATGTGCTTCAAATATCTCATAGAAGTTTTCACCTCCTTTTTATAACCAACAGTTCCCACTGGAAGAGGATGGACTCACTTATCATCATAAGAAAGAAGCCTTAGGAAACCTTGCAAGAATATGTTTGGCAATACTTGTAAACCTAAAATAAAATGAACCTCATTCAAGATTGGTCTTCCAATAAACTCTATGTTTCACCAATACCACACGAAGAAGGAAGTAAAAATAATCGACGACATTATGCCAATAATTAAAAAATATGCCAACTGGAAGGTGTGGTAGCTAAAGAACCACACGACAACAGTCGATCAAAAATAGCCAAGAATGGAAACAAGGATAATGCGCCCAATAATGAAGCCAAGAAGAAGAATGGTGGATCCAAAAATAATGACAAGGAAGACTCTACCAAGGATCACCAGGCAATCAATAAAGTCTTGAATGAAGTGATCTACAGAATCTTAAAGAAGATTAAATATCAACATTACTTCAACTCACCGAGGAAATGATAGGGGCCACATTCAAGAGAAATACTGCCACGAGATATTCCTATCACATGAAGCAGAAGAACAAAATAAATAGTTATAAAGTTTTCAACTTCCACTTTGAATATTTTTCCATGACTAGCCACCTAGATAACTATGTGGAAAAAAGGGTGTGGAGGCCATTTTGGAGCACGAATAAAAACCTGAAAACATCATGAATGATAATGAAATGGGGGATGAGTTTGCAGTATTCCATGGTAACACTATACAATTGAAGTTTAAGAAGGCCACTACAGCCATATAGGCTTTCCATATTAACTCTACCGAGACCCCAAAGGTAAAATATCATCGATCAAAGGGCATTGACTATAACAAGCATACACCCCTTAGTGAGGAAGACCTGGTTGAAGTTAGGACTCCACATCATGATGCGTTAATAATCACTCTTGGGATTTCTAGCTTGATATAGATAAGATACTAGTTGACTACGAAAAATCCTCAAATCCAAGGTAATATTATTTAGATGGAGTTAAAAAAGGTCAATATGATCATAGAGGCTTTATAGATTTACTCTGCAGAGACCCAAAACGGAAAATTGCACCGACAAAAAGACATTGACTATAATAAGAATATAGTCTTTACTGAGGAAAACCTAGTCGAAGTCAGGAATCCAAATTATGATGCACTAACAATCACTCTCAAAATTTCAATTGGGATGTAGATAAGATAGTAGTTGTCTAAGGAATCTCCTAGAGGCTAAGTACTATTTCTATTTACCAATCTCAAACTTAATATGGAAGATATAAAGAAAAATACCATCCTTTTAGTCTACTTTGCTAGAAAGATGAACATGCCATTCAGGATGGCAGCTTTTCTAGCACGAACTAAAAATATCTCGAAGTTAATCAAGTTCCTAGTTATGGACATTGAGTCCCCCTATAACGTTATCTTTGGATGAGGATGGCTTCACGCCATAAAGGTTGTCCCTTAAAATTATCACCAGAGGATCAAATTCATCACCGATCGTGGGATAATGGAGATAATGGGAAACCAAGTCAGTACTTGGCAATGCATTATCACTTTCATCATGCCTAAGCAAGAAAAGATAAGGAAAAAGTGGTCATGAATGAGGCGACCAAGGATGGGGATTTTCTGTTCCAGTAAAAACTCATGTACTGGAGATCGTGGTGGAAGAAATAAATGTATCCCCATAAATAGAGTCATGGGACCATTATATAAATTAGTGTTTGATAACTTACAATCGAAGAAGAAATATATGATCAGTAGCTCACTCACCGATCATGAAAAAAGAGGTACTGATCTTTTTGATAAAAAAAAATCAAGATGTATTTGTTTGGTGGCCTTATGATATGTCTAAGATTGATCCTGAAGTCATGTGACACATACTTCATTTGTACCCAACATTCCTATTGATCATATACGAGACACACCGAATATCCTAAAAAATGCCACAATTGTAGAAGAAGAGGTGGGGAGAATTATGGAGGCAATGTTCATTAAAGAAGTTTAAATCCCTAAGTGTCCCTTTAACCCAGTCGTCATATTAAAGTGTAAAGACAAGTGGAGAGTCTGCATTGACTTCATCGACCTTAATAAAGTGTGTCCCAATAATAACTTTCCTCTGCCAAAGACTTAGCAGTTGGTCGATGCTACAGCTAGCCATGAACTGATTAGATTTTTGGATGCATACTCTCAGTAACATCATATCCCTCTATTTGGTCTTGACCACAAGAAGACTTCATTCATTACCACCCTTATCTTTCGCTTCTACACAGTCATGCCATTTGGGCTCAAGAACACGGGAGGAACATACCATCAGTTCGTCATCAAGATGTTCAAACAGCCATTGGGTGACACCATGGGGTTTTATACAGATAATATGCTCATGAAAATCAATCATAGATCCGATCATATGCAACATATGGGAGAGAAATTTGATGTCCTTAGATGTTACAAAAGGAATATTAACATAGCTAAGTTTTCCTCTGGATTTCAATAATGTAAGTTACTAGGATATTTGGTTAGTCAAATGGAGATCCAGGAAAACTCCAACTATATTAAGTAAATTAAAAATGTTTAGCCACTGAAAATGGTATGAGATGCTCAAAATTTGATCAATATGTTAGCAGCACTCAATCGTTTCATTAATAAATCCTATGAGGAGTGCCAACCATTCTTTCAGCTCTTGAAGAAAGATAAGGGATTCTACTAAAATGAAGAATTCTCAAAGGCACTTAAAGAAATAAAGCTTTATTTAAGATCACCACCATTGATCGCGGTCCTGAGTCTAGGAGATTGAGTTCACTTATGCCTCGAGGTGTCCAACCATGCAGTTAGATCGGCCTTAATAAGTCAAAAGGAAGGGAAACAAGCCCTGGTCTTTTATGTTAGCAAGATGATGTTCGAAGACGAAAAATCTTAACTTCCTATGGAGAAGCTATATTACTCTCTGATAATCGCCTCATGGAAGTTGAAGAACTATTTTGAATCCCATCTAGTCACAATCATCACCTCAATTACACTCAAGATAGTCCTCAGAAAGACTAAATGTAATACCCCATATTTTTATGAATATTATTTAGTTCAGAAAATTAGTATAAATTAATTATGTGTTCTTATTGTGATTAGAGATTTCATTCTTTACACTTTTGTGTATTATCTGATTCAGATTTGAAATTACATTTTACATATGTTAATTCATTAATTGGATGATATTTGGACTCATATTGGTGGATTATTAAGTGTTTGAGTGATTAGATATTTGATTTGGCATATTTTTTACTCGGCTTTTGGGATGTATAGAATTCCCGTTATTAGTTCAAATTGTTGGGTTTTAAGCCTAGTGGGTTAGTATAAGGCTTGGGTAAGGTTTTAAGTCATTTGGAGGTGAATTTGTGATCCTTTAGGTGATACCCATTTGGGGCCCAAGACTAATTTCGTGGATTAAGGGTTTTAATGAGGATTAAGAATCTCATATTACACATAACACAAATTAGGAGTCAACTTAGGTCGAGAGGAAAGGAAATTGAAGAGAAAATAAAGGAATTCAATGGAAGAGGAAGAATTAGGATATTTTGGCTTAGTTCTCTCCATAAATGAGTTGAGGCAAGTTTGTAAGAATTTGATTATGATTGCATGTATTTTATGATTACATCTATTTATTGGAATCTAAAGCTAATATTGTTGTAAATCTACTTTTAGAGGGTTAAATAGTTAATTTTCAAAATTAATTTAATCAAGAAATTAACAAGGTTAATTTCCCCTCCTATTATGTTATTTCCTCAAGAACTTGGTTTGAAATTATTAGGGAATTATTAGAAGATGTACAAAAATTTGGTGTAGTTTGTATTGTGGATACGATCAAATGATTATTGGGATGTTTTGTGTTGAGATGGTTGGAGATCAGAGACATTTGAAGAGTTGAAGTGTTTGAAATCTTAATATAGAAGTGGGATAGTAGAACGATTAATTTTAATGGGATTAAGGAGTTCTAATGGGTATATGGAAGCCATTAGGGGACATTCAATTTAGATCTACCGCATTGATTAGAACTATAAGTTATTAAACTATTCGTGTTAGGTTGTGTTTGAAAAACCTTATAGGATAGAATGTTTATGACAGAACGTGTGAGCTTGATCGGAGCAGGCAAATGAGTCTTTACAACTAAACTGGAGCAGGGTTTGGGGTCCCAAGAAAAGTACCAAGTATTTTTAGATATGTTTCCAATAAGGAGAAATTGTGAGTTTGGTTCCAAATGGGAGTGGGTAACCCAATCATGTGGGTAATCTTTGTTATGGTGAGGTCGGTGTTGTTTGGCCATAACCGTTGACTGTTAACGTATGCCTAGTTGGGAAATAAGTTATCGTAATAGTGAATAGAATAGCTTGGTCCAGAGTTTTAGACAAACACGATTTTCAACGAGAGATACCTAGGAGTGTAATAGGTCGTAGTGGAGTGTATTATTTTTAGTAGTGTTAGGACACTATATGTAAGATATCTTTAAACTTACAAGTATATCTATATGGAATTTTAATTTCAGGAGAAAAATTCCCTATTTAAGGGGGCAGGAATGTAAGATCCCTTATTTTTATGCGTATTATTTAATTAGAAAAAATTGATGAAAATTGATTATGTGTGCTCGTCTTTACTAGAGATATCACTATTTATAATTTTGTGTATTATTTAATTCAGACTTGAAATTTGATTTTATATTTGTTAATTCATTTATTAATTGAGTGATATTTGGACTCGTATTGGTTGATTATTAAATTTATGAGTTTTTAGATGTTTGGTTTGGAATATTTTCTGTTCGACTTTTGGGACGTGTAGAATGTCCATTTTTAGTTGAAAATGTTGGATTTTAAGCGTAGTGAGTTAGTATAAGGTTTGTATAAGGTTTTAAGTTATTTGGAGGTCATTTTGGAATCTTTTAGATGAGGCCCATTTCAGGACCAAGCCTAATTTTGGGGATTAATGGTTTTAACGAGGCATTAAGAATCTCATATTACACATAACAAAAATTGGGAGGCACCTTGGGGCAATAGGGAAGGAAATTCAAGAGAATAGAAGGAAATTCAAGGGAAGATAAAGAATTGTAAAGATTTTGACTTGGTTTTCACCACAATTGAATTGAGCCTAGTTTCTATAGGATTTGATTATAGTTGCATGTGTGTTAAGATTATATGAATTCATTGAAATCTAAAAAAAATAGTTTTGTGAATCTTATTTTAGATGATTAAATAGTTAATTTTCATAATTAAATTAATCAAGATAGTAATTAGGTTAATTTCCCCTTTATATTGTTTGATTTCCTCGTGAGCTTGGTTTGAAATTGTTAGCGACGGATTAAAATATTTTTGCTATTATAAATTAATTAAAATCCCTCTAATTTTATAAATTAATCCATAGAAATCATAAGTTAATTGAAGAAATTAGGATTCTATGGTTCTTGAGTAAAAATTGCATTTTCCCCTTAAATCTCAAATTAAACTTGGGATTTTAATCTAGGAATAGGTTCTAATTATTAATATGGCGTGAATTTATTGGTTGGGTGTTGATTGGAGGTTTAGAGGAAGATTTTGAGTTTATTAAAGGAGTTTGAGAGGGAGAATTGGGGGTTTGAAGATGATGATTCCCGTAACAAAGGGGGAGTGCCCACTTTTTGGGATAGTCGATCGATCAAACCCAGACCATCGATTGATCAACGATACTAGGTTTAGACTAGTTTGGACTTTTGTTACTTTGGTTAAATTGTTGGGTTTGGGGGCATAAGGCTAGGAATTGTTTGGCCTTGGGCTTAATATACTATTTCATTGGAGATGAACTCTAATTATTTGAGATGTTGGAAATTAGTGTTTAAGCTATTTGGATAATTGGGGAATTTGGGGGTTTAAAATAGATTATTTTAAGTGTATAGCTTTAGCCTGAAAACCCAAGAGTTAGATGGGTATTATTTGAAATTAGAAAGTTTTAGAGGTGCGAGCTTATTGGTTGGGAGTTATTTAAGTCTTTGTGATGAATTAGTGGGTGCATGTCCCTTGCGTGATATAAGGAATTTGGTTGAAATCCCAAAGGTAGGTTAGTTTTCATATTAGATGGTTGTGTATATATTAGGTGTGAGATTGAGTATGGTTGATATGCATAATTTATTTATGATAGGGTGAGACAACACCTATGTGATGAATATAATGTTAAATAGATGTTATGCCTTTATTTGATAGGGATTGTAGTATGACCCGATAGTAGTGAGATTGAAATGTGTATACAATTTATCTTAATCCATTGGTGAGGGTTGTGTATGTGTTTGATTTAACCCGTTAGTGATGGTTATATTTGATTTGGAGGCTTTATGTGCAATGCATACCATGTGTGAGTGATCATGTATATTGTACTAAGAGGGATTCCATTATGGGGCGCATGCAATGTTAACCGTGATGATGCCTTGGTGAATATACAAGTTTGCTATGGCCATTTACCCTAGGGTCCTACCTCTAGGTATCTATGTACCGAGATGGTTTCACGAAGATAGTTCATCATCTGGTCTTGGGTATGGTCGGCCATATGTATGATGTGTAGGCATAGCAATTTATCATTTCTTTGTGATAAGGTGTTATGTTTGAGGCGGACAAATACTATAACTATTACACGTGAGTTAACCCTGAAGGCAATAAAGATAGGCCTTAATTATGTGCAGGCATGAGAGATGCCCATTTACTTGTATGCATCGGGAGCTATGCCTAGGTGAGGATGTTAAATCTAGACATTTTTTTTCTTCTACCATATGTTGTGTGGCGATCCTAGAGATAGTTATACTAGTTTATATGCTATACTAAAAATTTTATGACTTATCATAAGGATGCCTACCTACATATATATGCCCCGAATTTATGTATTACATATACTAGAGATTTTTATATTGCATTATTGGTGTGAGATTACCCATCATGTGATTTATAATGAATGAGATTACCCTAATATTGTAATGGTAAAGATTAGGGAATAGAGAGGTAAAAATTTAATCATATGGGATAGATATGGGTTTGAGATATTTTAGGCTGTTAGCTTAGGTAACTAATAACTTAAAATTTACTAAAAGGTTTGAGGAAGATATATAGATATAATGTGGACCAGATTCAATTATAATCTTAGTCTCCATACACTTGTTATTTACATTGTTATGTATATATGTTTTTCCCTGGTGTTGGATCATTTTCCCTACCACGGATAGTGTTGATCATTGGAGGATAATCTCTTATAATGTTCCATTCATACTCCTAGGTTGTAGGAATCGAGAAAGTTTAGCCCGTCCTCTCCTTGTACTTTTAGTTCCGTTATCTTTTACATGTAGTTCTTGTATTCAGAAATTATATGAGTTATATTTCATATTCCAGAGTTTTGTTTACTTGTATGGGTAGTGATTGGTATTATAGTTGCATTGATGTTATTCCTTATTTCATTATATTGATTTTACTTGATCAGTTTAACTTAATTCGTTATGCTTGGAATGTTACCAAGTGTTCTTTATTCCCGTGATTTTTATATTAGAACTCATCAATCTATTTATGAATTTTATGAGGTGCCACACTAACGTCTTTAGAATGATGTCCAAATGGTCGGCTGAACTGGGGAGGTTCGATATCCATTATCAACCAAGAAATGTAATGAATTCATATCTATTAGCAATATCATCTTTGAGTTCATCGGGGGAAGGAGCCTGATGAGGGGGAACATGCCGATCAAGTAACTAATGAAGAGTTTGATCAACTCAACAAATGGACGCTCTATGTTTATAGGGCCTCCAACTTAAAAAGGGATGGAGTGGTAATTACCCTTATAACTCGAGAACAAATCATATTCAGGAAAGGGATCAGACCTGTCTTTGCGATATCTAACAAGGAGGCTGAATATAAAGAACCTCGTCCTTAGTTTAGTAAAGGTCATAACCCTTGATGCAAATCACTTTAATGTATTCTGTGATACAAGGCTGGTATCTAATCAAGTATCAGGAGACTATGAAATCATAGATGAACGTATGTTCTCATACTTATAAGTCATCTAGGATCTGATCACCCAGTTCAAGAAAGTTGGTATCCAATAATTCCCACAAGGCAACAACAACTATATAGATACTCTATTCATTTTGGGTTCATCCGTTGAGTCCGACCTTAAAATAACAATCGAGGTGTAATACTTTGCCCAACCAAGCATCATAAATTTAAAGTTCATTAAACAAGTCCGTGCGTTCTTAAAATTTCCAAACTGGATGGCCCAAATTATAGCCTACATGTAAGAAGATTTTATGCTTTTTGAAAAGAAGCCAGCCCATTAGACCATGGCCAAAGCTGATCTTTTTTTAAATGTCACCTTTCATAGATAGGACCATACCTCCAATGTGTAGGCCAAGGCGATGTCAACTAAATCCTATCTGATTTTCATGATGGAATGTATCAAAGTCATGAAGGGAGAAGTTCCTTAGCATTTATGGCCATTAAAGAACATCACCACTGGACTGACATGAAAAAATATGCAGTCTTATACATCAAAAGATGAAGGAAGTGTTAAAAGTCTCACCTATGCTTCACCAATCAACCACCGACCTACAATCACTAATCGGTTAGTGGCCTTTTAATCAATGGGGATTATACATTATGGGTCCCCTACCTACAACACTAGGGAATTGAACGTATCTCTTGGTTGACACAGGTTACTTCACCAAATCGATAGAAGACGAACGTTTGGGAAATATGAAGGGACACTAATATGATCAAATTTATCTACAGGAACATCATGACCCATTTTGGTGTACTAGGAATGATTATCACTGATGATGAGACACAATTTGAAAGTGAACCATTTTAATACTTATACAATAACCTTAACATCAATCACGATTATATTTTGGTGTCTTATCCCCAATGCAACAAACATATGGATGATTCCAATAAGAATGTTCTCGACAAGATGAGAAAGAGTCTAGAAGAAGCAAAAGGTGTCTGGGTGGATGAGCTTCCCCAGGTCCGTTGCGCATATCGTACAATGCCCCGGAGATCAATTGGAGATACGTCTTGTGTCTGAGCTTATAGAATTGATGCCATAATCCTATTGGAAGACAACTTGTAGACAAGGAAGATAAATGTTGTCGATCCAAGCCTGAACGAATAAATCATAAGGACTAAGCTCGACCTGGAAAGGGAAAGGAGAGAAATAAGTGTTGATCAAGTTGTCATCCTACTGATAAAAGTTGGGTTAGAATTACAAGAAATGCATAAATCTTAGGAAGTTACCGGTTAGATATTACGTCCTCAATAGGTTATTGACGATGCAATAAATCCATTAGGTGACGAGTTAAATAGTAACTTAGAAAGACCCTTTAAAGTCATCAGAGACGACCTCTAAGGAGCCTACCATTTGAAACAAATTAGGGGAATGGAGATTCCTAAGGCCTAGAATGTGGCTAATCTGAGGAAATTTTATTTTTTAAACTTTTTATATTTTCTTCATGTTTAAAGTTTTTATTTGTTAAACAATTTAAAGTTCAATTAATGAAATTAGCTTTCTTAGTATTGTACATGGCAATTCAACTTGGCCAATTACAAATTACCATCATGGTAAGATTTTTTATATTTTAAATATTCTCAAATTTATCCAATCAATACCTGATCTCTAGTTTGAATGCCTTAGTGAGATTATACTTCATAAAATCCTAGGATTACTTATTTTCGTCATTGATATACCCAAAAACATCAAGAATTGCCTAGGAGAGAATAAGACCTACGATGGATCCCTGGGTCTAGCTGTCTTGACCATGGTTGCCTAAAATCCTAAACGGGTGGGTTTCCATATGAACATATGCATTTTCTCCAGAGTTCATTCCGAGACTAAAGGGGTGTGATGACATTTATCCTAAAAGGTATGGAACTGATAAAAACATTCTCGACATTGAAAATGGGAAAATGCAAGACATTAATTAACTAACTCATTATACTCAGTTACTTTAATTACAGGTTGTTGTATCAGTGGGCTACAATACTGATATACCAAGGTGATGAATAAACATTTCATCTTCGGCTCTCCATATCAATGATAATTCTAGCATGGACACCATCATCTGGATCAATATAAAACTCTTTGTCTTTACAATGGTCAAGGAGATAGTCCTTTATTAATTGGATTGGAATGACATGTATAGTGATCCAACCTTCCTAGTCGCTAATAGGTAGAAGCCAAACAAATGGGCGATCTACCTCGTACCAGTGCCAAAGTTTAAAGTCGCGTGGAACACTAATAACAACTAAGGAATTTAGCCACCCATGATTCTACACGTCCTGATTAGATTCATATAAATGTGGCAAAGCATATGTCCGTCCTTTATCATAACCATCTAACCAAACTACGATAGGTCAAATATCAAAATGATATCTTAATATCGTCACCTTTGGTACAGTCTCCCCTTGGTGACCTGGTCTTCTATAATTGTCTTTTCATCCTTGATGAATTGTTCCCTAAGAGAGATGTTCTTGCACTCCAATATGATACCCACATTGGCTACTTCTTTGATCTCATCCTTGAAAGAGGAAACTAAATGTGTCTGCTCGACATTAATATTGTACTTTTTTTGAAGTGCTTGTCTAACTCGTAGGAATGCTTCAAGACCTCAGTCAAAATATTCCCAACCAAGGATAAACTCCAAATCTTCATATTTTGGTGTCGTAGGCATCAAGGTTAACTTACCACCTGACTACAAAGACGTAAAAGAAAAGGCAGTTAGAAATGGGAAGACAACAAGAATTCACCAATAGTCAAAAGGAATTAAGGATAAAACGATATGGAAAAACATAACATTTTATTAGCATAGAAGGTTGGGCCAGACCTTACAATGGAAAATAAATAAAAGATAGTAAAATGCTAGGAATAATTAGTCATAGGCTAATTTAAATAGCTTGGACTTCCTTCTCTTTCACTTACTCTTTATCGGCTAAGCCCTTATTCAGGTTTGTGGCCTCCTTTGCTTGCTTGCCTTTATCCTTCACTTGTCCAATGCCTAAAGCCTCACTTTCCTCCTCATCCATATTTAGGGGAGAGTACGGTTCATGTTAATGAAAAAGTTCAGACTCAAAAGGGATTCATTCCTTGTCTAATCTCGAGTCCCATCCTTTTTTAAAATTAAACTTATGGATATAGACTAACTGCTTCTTGTCTTGGATAAAGGCGTCCTCCATACTTGGTTATAAGCCTGAACCTTTATTATTAAAGTCTTAGATAAGGTCTAGGCATATTTCTCAGTGTAATTATTCACTTGTTGATGCTTGGATACAAGCTTAGCCATCTACATCTCTTTAGCCTTATAATGAGTCACTTAATCCTTCTAAAGATCCATCAATCCCTTTTAGGACTCATCCAAAGAACACCCCAAGTTAACATTAGATTTTTTATGGTCTCCTCTTCTATCTATTTTGTCGATAAAGTCCACTAAGAAATGAAAGGGAAATGTCAATAAAAAAACTTCGTACATTAGAGAAACTTCTAAGTAAAAGTTGGAGAAAATTTGAATACTTATCAAAGAAAACTCCTGGGCAGTGTGAAAGACCAGTTGATTGGTAGATATCCTAATGAACTCATCCTTGTCTTGTTGTAAAATGGCCCCTTCAGCAGAGCAGGGTCTAAGTCGGGATTTTTGGCCACTGACATCATAGTTTGGGCCATATCCTTATTAGGGGAATCCATATTTTTTGTGGGAAGAGCAGCAGGAACAACAAGACGGTTCTATTTTTGATCTTGTTTGTAAGATGAATTTTTGACTTATCAAGGGAACTTCATAAGTTAATGCAGTCAGACAGCCCTGACCTATTTTTTATTAGAGGATTGGGCTTTGGGGGAAGTAAGGACATCGAAATCAATCAACAAGTTGGTAATTTCCTTTTTGGAGGCATTCCTTCTTCTGAGGTAAAAGGAATTACAGTGGGGATAGAATTGATGTCCGCAAACTCAAAAGATCTTGAGGTGGTTGCACTTCATAACTCCTTACTTTCGGAAGGGACTAGGATTTTTAGTACTTTGTCCGTCGACCTCAGGATAAAGAAAGTGGTGGTGTTATTGTACACCAACAACATATATTTCTACCTAGGATGCTTATAAAAAATAGTCAAAGCTCCATATCTTTCTCATCCCACCAAAGTCAACGTGTGTTTTGTTAGGATCTTTTTTCTAGGAATCGTTTGGACAAAACAAAGAAGGAAAAATTGGGGTGAACTTTAAAAAAATATTTGGTCTACAAAAATGAGAAGTAACTGCATACAATAATCGACTTATGTTGTGGCACCTAAAAGAGCACCTGAAGCCCTTGTAAGGTTCACTACCCTGTGGAATACATGGATATTTCTATTGCTTCATAGAAAAATAGTCATACTAATAATATTTGGTAGACTTAGGCAAGTTATCAAACATAATCCTTTCCTCCATCTCGGCCTTAAGTACGATGTATTATCCTTCATTCATAGATACATGTTGAAATATTTGATTTCATGGATCCCTTATTGAGTTTAGTAAAACTCATTAATCATATTAATCCCATTCACTTTGCTCCTAGTGTTTAGGCTACATTGAGCAGGAACTATATTGTACTATTCACATAATGCAAAAAATAATTTATTCGGAGGGAAGATCGCTCGAATTTCAACAATAAACTGGGTAAACATACAATATCCACCCTTAATGTTATAATAGTCTTTGGTTTTCCCCAGATTCGATCTTTACCTACTCAAGGATATAGAAAAACATCTAAACTCCTTTATGGACCTCTTGTTCAATGACTAAGCCATTTTTCAACTCAAGAAAGAAGAATGATGGAAAAATATAAAGACAGTTGCATGAGAAAATTATCGAAAAATAATAAATGAGGGAGAGGAAGAAGACTTCTACTTAATAAAGAATGAAAATGGACTGAGATGTTTTGAATAGTGTATAAATGAAAGTATGCTCTAAAAAATGATGATAGTTCTTTCACTAAACAGGGAAGTTTAACTTACAATACACGTTCATTATTCGAAACACAACCCTATATGATGATTGACTCGTATGTCACTAGCTTTTAGTCTCATGAACGCTCAATTACAAGTGTACCCCTGAAACAGTAGGGAAAATTACAAGCATGGCCCAAATCTCAATGGTCAGAAGAAATTTAGTTTTAATCTAAAAAAAATACTAAGTGTTGATACTCTCCGACCATCGCTTCCATAAGCGATCAAATATCACATGCGACCAGTGCCATGATCAATAGTAAATCAAACATCTACACCCCATTCATGCTACTAATATTTGGGGGAAATTGTGGAGAAATTATCTGGCCTAATGGGGGAAGTTTACACTTGTATGTCACTCTTGATAAGTGATCGTAACTTATAGATAAGAACAATAGAGGAGATGATTAGAAGAAGTAATGGGATTAGATTCGCTCGACCAGATCACAACAACACTCCAAGTCCATAGAGTCCCAGATGACTCATTTTCTTTGTTCTCTGTAAATGTAATCTATATACCTAAGAAAAGTGATATGTAATATTTGTTATAAAGATTTGATCAATAGAGATGGAGAAAAACACTTCGTAGACTTAAGCACATTGCCCAACAACATATATTCTAAATTGTGTGGTTACGAATTTACTTTTTGTTAAATTTAATAATGTTGAGGCATACATAGTATGTTTTTACCAACTACATTATCCTTTCAAGTTATTGATAAAAAACTTTAAAGATTATATTAAGAATAGGCAGTATCATCATCATCATCATCATCATCATCATCATCATTATCATCCTTGCTATAATCCCATTACATGCGGTAAGGTACATGGATTATCCTTTTCCATTCTAATCTACTATAAATAATATTATCATTCAAATTTAATACCTTAACATCTCTCCTAATAATTTCCTCCCACAATAGCTTAGGGTGTCCCCTTTCACTTTTACCTTCTATGTCCAGTAATCTTCCTATTGTTATAGGTGAATCCCTTGGTATACACAACACATGCCCATACCATGTAAATCTACTTTCTCTTAATTTATATCTAGTGGTAGCTAATCTTAACTTTTCTCTCTCATACTAGTTTTTAATCTTTCCCTTTCTAGTAATTCCTAACATCCATCGGAGCGTCCTCGCCTCACTAATATAGATACTTTGTTCATTTTTTTCTTTAAATCCCGCCGCACCTCTCTATATAGGGTCATTGGCCTAAAAATTGTTTGATAAAATTTTTCTTTTAATTCATTAGTTATCCTCTTATCTCATAACACCCCACTTGCTTGTCTCCATTTCATCCAACCAGTTAATATTCTACTTGTGACATCCTCATCAATATCACCATTACTTTGTATCAGTGAACCTAAATAACAAAATTTATTAGATTAGTTTATCACTTTTTCTTCAATCATTAACATTATGCTATCACATGCCATATTAATAAATTTACATTCCATAAATTCAATTTTATTTATACTAAGAATACATGGTATGTTGAAGAATTAATTCAAGAATACTACATAAAAGAACAATCATCATTATACACTCGTGAATATATGATAGAATAATGTCTTAGGAGGTTCAATACTCATGGAGAACTAGTGATAGAGGAACTTAATGAGTTTGAGTATTAATTACCTTTCATGATCCCGAAATAGGTGAGACTCGTCAATATGCAATTTGAGCAAGAAGCTATATAGATCTTTAGATCGTAGGATGAAGTTGAAGATTGGATAGAGTAAGTACCTACATGTATAATATATTTTCTTTTGAATATTTGTATTCTCTATATTACCATGTAAATTCTACAGTTTGATGAACATGTAAAGGAAGTCTGCAAGTGAAACGCTTGAAATGATAAGCAAAAATGTTTAACAGACAGGATGAATGATTTCAGGGCATGGGTATAAAAAAGGTTATTGTCACCTATTTTGTTGCGGTAACTTATGTATGTGTTGTAAAGCATACCCTTGTACAAATCCACTCGTACATACCCCTTTTAAAAAGACGTGATGTCTCCCCAATTTATGCCTTGACTTCTCATGTGGATATCAAAAGCGATAAAAATCCAAAGGATAATGTGTTGACCTATTGTGGGATTGTCTAACAAATCTTGGAATAATATTATTGAGATTGTAAAGAAACCCTCTTCTAATGTGACTAGGTGAAGGCGGAGGACACTACTAACGGTTGTAAAGTTGATACTGCCACATAACTTGTCATGGTTGATTTATATAAGATGAAAATCAAAGAACGTATGGTCGATGAGCCTTTTGTTTATGACTTTCAAAATTTGAAGAAAATATTCTACTCAAAGTACATAAATGATGACAATTGGTCTATTGTTATCTATGCACAAAAGGGTTTAACTTCTCAAGAAGACACATTAAAAGCCCCTTCAAAATTTCAGTGTGATCTTGATAACAAGCCTAATTTGAAGGATATTTTACATAATTTAGACGAAGATTGAGTTTTGATACATTTTTACTTGTTATTTACTTATTCTTTATAGGGCACCCCTATTTCATCATATGTATATGAACAAAAATTAGAACAAATCCCTTGTATGTATTTACATTTGTGTTTGTATGTATGACATGACCCGCTATAACAACCTGTTTATGAGTTGAACATGATATGATATCACGATAACATAACAAAAAATTGGAAATTAATGCCCTATTGTTAATTTGATTAATGTGTTCAGTGGTCCAAATAGTGAAGACAAAATCTTTCTATCATCAACAGTGTTTTAGAGGTTTTAATCTTATTAGTGAATCAACAGTGGTTTTAATCGATGTTGTGTGGAACCCATCAGTGAAAATGCAGTATATTACCTTGTCTTTTGGGCTTAGCCAAATTATATCTATACACAACCGTTTTTGGCTAGGGCAATAAGCCTCACAAATAGCCTTTGTTTCAGCTCATGGATTCCACAAATCGACAATGCGATTAAGTTTTGTTCAGAATATTGATATTGATCAAGGCTACTCCAAAATTTAATTTTAGTTTTTGTGTGATTACCCTTGAAACTTTTCTTTCAAATATAGTTGGAACGAAAAATTCAAATATATTAGTAGAGTTGATCTAGTTATAGTTGGAACGACAAGGAATGAGCTCAGCTAGTTATAGTTCGAACGAAAAATTCAAATATAATCACACAAAACTAAAATTGGATTTATGAGTAGAGTTGATCAATACTAATTTTCTCGTAAAAACTTAATCAACCAATCGGTTGCAATACAGGACATTAGTCATGCTTATATCATCACTAAAATTTGATTTTGTATATCTACAATTTGTCCAAGCCTATAATACCAACCAATAGCCAACATTTTAACTGATATGTTCAACATAATATCGATTGAAACCACTCTTGATTACCTAACAAAATTAATCCCCTCTGAACAACACTTTGTTGATGCTAGTAAGATTTTTCCTATACTGTTTGGATCATTGAACACAATAATCAAATTACCAGTATGATATTAACATTATAACACTATGTCATGATAATATTACGCAAAGTTCAATTCCAATGTATTTTTCTACATAGGCATCCCCAAGTCATATTAGGATTCGAGTCATTTCTTACGTAGACTTATTTCTTTACTATCTTTTCATGTGTACTTACTTTTTCCCTGATGTAAGTAAGATGATTCTATTCTTCTCATGCATGAACACACTTTGTCACTCACATTAATGTACCAAACCTAATAAACATGATAAGATGACTATGAGGGGTTGGTAGCTCTGATTCAACTAACACTGTAACACGTTAATAAAATAATTCTTATCTTATAAATTATGTTCAACACATTTTTTAATATTTGTATCTCTATTTCATGTGATTACCCTTGAATTATTTTGAGGGTCTAACTAGTCAAATTCATTTGGGATTTTAGGCCTAATAAGGTTATGCCATAGTGTTGTTTGAAATTAGGAATCCTAAATGAGTTTGACCAGTGAAACCTCTAAGAAAACCAGGGTTACTGACACAAAACTACTCACACAAATCTCATTTAAACAACTAGCATCTTCTACACGTATATTTTTTTCTCTTACACTTATTACTTTTTTGCGTACGGTTTCTAAAATCCTTTATAGTTTACCAGCCCTATAAATGTTATTATGCATATTTTAGTCTTCTTATTCCATTTCTAGCTTATTTACTATACTTATAACACTAATCCCACTATTTTTATTATCATAAAAGCATTCACATCTATTTTCATAAATCAAAAAATCAAAAAAGCGATTATATCACAATTAAAAGAGACACCCTAGGTTCGGATTATAGGTCAGACATCAACCTTGTTCATCTTACGAAGTAGGTGGTCTTTGATTCCATTTTTGGCTATGTGGGATCCTGAATAATTTTAGGATTCAAGTCCTTCGTTACCATTTGGAAACTTTTTAAATATTTAAAGGTCTAGTTGGGTATACATGGATGTCGATTACAATGAGATTGCATATGCTTCGAGGAAGGAACAAATTTAAGAAGTTCAATTTTTTTTTTTGGATTCATGTAATTAAACTAATGGCTTAATAAATTTTGTATTACTTTCTTTTATTGATCGCTTAGTTAGTTCTATAATGGAATTATATACAAGTTTGAAAAAAATTTAGAAGACATTTTTTGGAAGCAAACATATGAAAATTATATTTTATAATAAATTTATTGTTGGTCATTGTCCAAAATTGATTTAACAAGATTTATAATGATCATTATGTTTTTAAGTTTGGTTTATTCCATTACAATCCACTTCACCATCATTTATATTCTTAAGACTTCAAGAGAAGACTAGTTAGTTACTGAATGAAATAATAAAATATCAATCGTCACTATTTATATTGGAGATAGTACATAATGGTGTTTCTGTGTAATATTTTCATTCAGGGGTATTTTAAAAAGAGTTTGTAAACTTCATATATTTTTCCATTTTTTTGAAATGTTTTTTCAAAATTTTGTAAATTCATTAGAATTCTATTGGATGTCATTCGAACGAGTTCCTATACCACGTTAGAACAACTTCGAACATCATTCGAACAAGATTATTATTTGCAACACTTGGAAGTCATTTGAATCGTTTGACATGTATTCGAACGAGAAAGGGTACTTCATTCGAATGAGATATACCTTTCTTTGAACGAGTATGCGAAAATTATTTTATACCTATTTTCAAATGCAATCTTTCATGTATATCTCTTGGAGATTTTTCTCTGTATATATAGATATTTGGCCCTACATTTTAAACTAGGCATGTTAGACATCTTTTGTGATCAAACGCTTTTATTTTTCAATCCAAACACTAAGATTATTTGAGATCACATTATCAAACTAAGAAGAACACAATATTTGTTCAAAACCTTGTGGATTTAATACTCCACTACTTATGATAGGAATACATTTTTTTTGAGGCTGATCGATGGACATTGAGGCAAGTAGATCTTCATCACTTTCTATTGACAACTTAAAAGGAATACATTAATGCATCACTTAGTGGAGCTATAAGTTTTGTAAGTCTATAGACTTCGTTCTATAATACCTGGTTGTACTAGTGCTGAAATATTGGTTTTCCCCGAAAGGTATTTTTCCTTATATCCTATATTCTATTTGTTGTTGTGGTTTTTTGGCTTCAATTTAGTTTCCACATATTACATATTTAGGTTCACCTAATTTAATCAAGATAAAATTTTTACTAAATATATTTTGTTGTGTTTGTGACCTACTCTACAATTTATATATATAAATGGACCACTTTGTAATTTCAAAATTGGTATCAGAAGTTGTTTCTATAAGTTACTTAGATGAATCGTGGTGGTTATATGGAAAACTCGTGCAATAGTCCACTATTATTTTATAACTGTAATTTTGACTATTAGAAAGATTGAATTAGATCGGTTTGGAAATTAATCCACGAGCACACTTGGCTTGTTGTTGAAAGGGGGTGGTGTCCTTCCATTGTGACTAATGAACATGTCATTATTCTCAAGATAATTTCTAAATGGACTAAGGATGACCTTAGACTGTGAAAATTTAACTATTGATGTTTAAAAGTATTTTTTGTTGTTGTGACACAAGAATAATTTCCTTGATATCATGACGTGTACCAAGTCAAAAGAATCTTGGGACATCATCTATCTCACACATGGAAGTACCAATGGTATACAATATTTTAAGCTTTAAAATCTCATCAAACAATTTGAAACCATAGGCATGAATGAAATTGACACGTTTAATGAATTCTATGCACATCTTTCAGATATTGTGAATTTTATTTTTAATTTGGGTGAACAAATTCTAGAAGTGAGTGTGGTTAAGAAAATTATAAGGTCTCTCCCGCCTTGTTTTAGGACGAAAGTCACCATCCTAAACTCTTTAGGAATTTTGGACATGAATAGGTTAAAAGAGCTCATAGGTGATCTTAAGACTTATGAAATAAACATGTTACCCAAAACTAAAAGGAAAAAGGAAGGAATAGTTTTAAAAGATAAAACAAAAGAAAATGTTTTTAACTCCAATTTCCAAATTAATCAAGTTGATTTTGCTTTATTTCCAAAAAAAAATTAAAAAACTTATCAAATTTAATAAAAACAATTCTTCAAAAGTACAAAAAAAAAATTTGAGAAAGACAAAAATTTCAAAGCAGACAAGAATGATCAACATAGAGGTATATATGATTACCTTAAGAAAGTTGAATTGGAGAGATGTTATGAGTTCAAGGGAAAATGACATAAAGCTCATCAATGTGCCACTAGGCTTATGAGACGTGAAAAAGGCAAAGACTCCTACAATTCCAATGTAAGCGATAATGAATCCATGTCAGTGGATTCCGAGGATGAATCACAACATGAACCTAATTTCACTGCATTCATGGCTAGCCACATTAGCACTTCTAGTATGTCCCATGCCTATGAGGGAATTTCAAAATGTGATAACCTCAATAATATGTTGAACCATTCCAGCGAGAGTGAGAGTGATGAAGAGAATTTGAGTGAGAGAGAATGTGGCCTCCAACAAGCTTACATCGAAAGTTACAGTGAGGCTTTAAAAGGAAAAAATAAAAATAAATATTTGACTCTAATGGTGTTGACTTTATAAAAGAAGTTGAAAGTTTTGATAGAATATGAGACCTCAGTCAGTCAAATCGAGATGTTAAAAGTTTCTTTGTGTGAGAAACATATTGTGGAAGGTATGAAAAAGACATATTTGACCAATAATGTGGATAATCTTACGAGAGATCTTCAAGTATCATTGGATACTCATGAGAAGCTTGAAGACCATATTTCCTAACTTTAGAAAGATCTCGAACGTACCTGGGAGTTAAAGTTTAGTTTAGAGGACACTCCCAAGAAGGTTGGAAAGATGTTCCTAAGTTCTTTAAGGCATAGGTTACGATGGTGCATTAACTTACAATGCCGCACCCGAATCGATTTCCATGTTTGAGATGGATCCTTATGGTCCTCGAGCTAAACCACTAAGGAGTACTGGTCCTAGGAGTTTTAACCAAGGTCCACCTAAATCAATCTACGTTTGTTCCCATTCTAAACAAATAGGTTACCTTAGGGAGTTTTATTTTAAACTATGAATAGTTTCTCCCACAATTGCTTCTACACATGCTCCCACATATCACTATAAGGACTTTTATAGTCTTCCAGGCAAAGAAGAGTTTTTAGTCAAGACTTCTCAATGTTTGATGGAGGAATTTCAAAGGATGTTTAATCCTTTTGAGAACACCTCTCGGACTAATGATTGAGGTAATCAATTATTTCTAGCATAGGGTGTTTATCTTTTTACTATCCGTATCCCTATTACAACATTGTATTCTTCTGTTTAGATTTTTGAAAATTCCTAAAAGATTTTTTTTTTATTTTACAATTTTTTTTAAAAAAATAAAAAGGATTTTTTGTATTTTGTTTTACACCATATATGGATGTACATTTAAGACGTTCGAGACACAATTACGTTCCATCCATTCATGTGACTTACTCATTGTATTATGAGACTTTACTTCATTTCCTTTGTTTGCTTAAAAATGCATGCTTAGAATTACATTATTCTCTCGTGAATACCTCCTTCATTCTAGACTTTATATATCTCCTTTATTGCACAAATGCACATAATTTTGGATATTTTTTTTTCTTATCCTATGTCAAATAGGGTGTTCTCATCTCAATCGTGCTTAATAACGAACCAAATATACTATGAACTAATAGTGTATGGAAGGACCATTGCCCATATTTTTTTCCTAGAAAATTTTATTTTTGTTTATGTAAGTGGAAGTGGCTACAAAAGAAGAAGTATTCTTTGTGTTAAAGGACACCATTGCAAGAGCCTAAAAGATGATTTCGGCACATATAAATAGAGGTGTCAAGGCCTTTTTTTTTCATTGATGCTTTATTAACACGAGGAATATGATTCCTTCAAAAATCTTGAGAGTCTACGCTTAAAATATGAGATTTTGAGGGTGTTACAAGTTTAAGATCAATGGGTTTGCACAATAAACATACTTCAAAAAAAATAGTTTGGTATTATTTATTTAAGAAGCATTGAAATTCATGACCTTTTGCATAAGTTGAGTCAATTTCATTTCGTTCAACAATATTACACCAAAGGCTGAATTGAATTCTTTTTTTAGGAGTATCTATCTAACTTCATGAAACTTTGCTAGGTATGCCTATGTGATGTTCCCCGTGCATTGAGTTCACACAATTTAATTCCATTTCCATGATTCCAATATTTTCCTGCTACTCCATGTTGTGACTATTTGCATTTGTACTTATATGTATTTGTATATATGCAAAAAAAATAAAAAAAAATTCAAACAATGTTGGTTGTGATGATATTTTATATTTCGATTCTTGATATGCTAACATTTTAGGATTATTTTCTAACCCTTTGTCTATTACGGATAAAAAGAGGGAGAAAATATCGAGGGGGAATTTTGTGTTTTTCTTTAAACTATATTTGTCAAAGTATTTCTTTACTTCATGTGTGCAGATTTTTTCCACCTTGATGATTCCATGGACTACACGATGAAAATTTACAGTTGAAGCCAAAATCACAAATGTCTTTTCCTTTTCGGGTTTGGGAGGGCATTAGTTGAATTTGTCTTAGGGGTTGATATTTTTTTAGTTTTTGTGTTTTCTGCCAAAATATCCAAAGGAGGGGATTCGCAAAAGCAATATTTATAGCATTCTTTATGTTTTAATGTTTGGCTTATTCTATTAAACATCGTTTCATCATCTTGTACTTCTCAAGATTTCAAGTGAAGACAAGATATTGACCGAATGCAACAATCGAAGAACAATCGTCACTATATTTATAGGAGAATGTATATGAGGTTCTTTTTGTGTAATCTTTTCATTCGGTGGTATTTTTAAAAAAGTGTGAAAACTTAAAATATCTCCAAAATATTTTTTGAAATTTCACAAAGTTGTTAGAAAGACATTGGATGTTGCTCGAAAGAGTTCTTATACCTCATTATAATAGGTTTGAACTTCGTTCGAACAATAATGTTTTTCTAAATTTTGGCCGGATCTCGAATCTTATTAGATCATGTTTTTTAATGTGAATTCAAATAAGAAAGGGTACTTTGTTCGAATAAGATTCGAACACGTAAGCGAAAAATGTTTTTTACCTGTGTTCAAATGTAATCTTTTACGTCTATCTCTTGGAGATTTGTCTCCCTATATATAGTGATGCGGACCTACATTTTAGACTAAGACTTTTATAAGTATTTTTATGATAAAACTCTTTTATTTGTTTCAATTCGATCCCCTTATATAATTTTAGCTCACTTTGTCAAACTATAAAGAACACAATCCTTGTTCATAACCCTGTGGAGTTAATTCTCCATTACTAGATATTGGAATACGATTTCCTAAGGCTAATCGGTGGACACTGAGGCAATTAGAGCTTATTATGGTGCATTGTTGAATATGTATCGCTTACTATTGGAAACTTGGAAGGAAGATAGGACTCCAAAACTTAGGGAATCTCTAAGTTTTGTAAGTCTGTATATGTCATTCGGTAATACTTGGTTATAAGAGTGGTGAAATATAGGTCTTTCCTTAAAGAGATTTTTCCACATCTCCTATAATCTATTTTTGGTTTGTTTGGCTTCAATTTAGTTTCAATATATTACATGTTTAGGTTCACCTAATTTAATCAAGACAAAATTTGGAATAAATAAATTTTGTTATATGGTGATCTACTCTAGAATTTATACATATAATTGAAACACTCTCCATTTTTTACAAACCATGACAATATTATAATGTATTAATAGGTGGTCACCATTAGTAACCATGATCATAGGACATGTGGTCACAACCGCGAGTTATAGTTCAATACCATGACCAACCAATATAATTTCTTTGAAGCTTATCATAGTAAATAACCATGACCATGCAACCTATATTTGCAGAAAATATTTGTGGTTCATGATCGTGAATCGAGCAAATCAGTCATGGTCATGACTGTGACCACTGGAAATGGTCCATAATCGTGCCCATGTGCCAAACATTAGGGTTATAAACGAGATCATGACTCTTTATATTAGTCGTAGTTTTGGACCATGACCCCGTAATTAGTTAAGTATAAAATTGTCATGGTCCATTACCCTGATCCGAGTTGTTCGTCATGGACCAAAATCTTGATTATTTTTGGTGTATGGCATAATGGAACCTATTTTACTAAAAATAGGAAAAATAAGGAGCCATATAAAAAAGATAGCTAAAAGACAACTAATGCATGTGAACCAAATAGGAAATCATGTTAGAGATAATGTTATGGAGTGGGAAGGTGTGATGCACTCCTATGTCGTTTTAGTGTCTTATGGTCTCTATAAAATATTTTCCTTCTCCTAAATAAATTAACATATCTGTATGTGGTGAATATTTTGTGCGTTCAAAGTGAACAAAGTGGAATAAAAAATAAAATATACATGGATGTGTAAGTGTGTGTGTGTAGGAGTGGGACCACCATACTCACATAATGAGAGAGATGGATATGAATTATCGTAAGGAGATAACAAGTGAGTGAATTCCTGAAAGTATAAATTCACTATAGAGAGACTGAGTATGATAAACGTGATCGCTAAAAAAAGAGCAAAACTCACTAAGTGTGAGTACTAATTTTAATAAATGTAAAATGACTATAAATGTGAGCGATGCACCAAAATCTAAATCTCACATAGGAAAGTGAATGCACATATGGTACCGCTTAGAGGATAATAAACATAAAAGAACTAACTAAATGAGTAGAATATACTACCTACATGAATGGGATGATAAATTATGGAAATGAACTAAATGTGATAGATAAACATATTTAAATTACAAATTTTCTTCGGGATTCCAATGTAGACAAAAAAAGGCATAAAAGTCCAAATAGTTCGCATGATGAATAAGGTTGGGATCTAACCTATAATCTTAATCTAGGGTGTATCTTTTAATTTATGAAAATGAGGTGATATATGGTGAAGGTGTACAAATGTTTGAGAACACTCTAAATTGAGAATTATGAGTTAAACCCCTTTTGTGTGTGGTGGGAGGTGGGGTGAGGGGGAGGTTTATGAAAATAGACTTGGGGATATATATGATAGTAAAAAGGTAGGATTACAGCTAGAAATATAGTAAATCAAATTATAAATAGAGTGGAGATACAACATATGGAAAATGATATTTATGGGCATGGTAAAATGTAAAGGAATTTGGAACGTCAAGCAGTTTCGAAAAATATTTTGAGATATTTGTTTATTATTTTTTTTTATTCGATGACAATGGTGAAGTGGCCATTAATGTTACAACCTTCCTATTTTTATACTCGGTGGCCAAACCTCCAATAAAATAAAATAGAATTTTCAATGTGGTTCGTTCTCAGCATCATTGTCACAATATTGATATAATATAATTAATACAATAAAACCATACAATCATGAAGAATGAAGTGATCACCACGCATAAATAGATAATAAGAGTGGACCGAATAAACCACCAGTTACCAAATAAAACATCCACAATAACTGAATAAATAAACTAAGTACCGAAATATAAATGTTTGATAGTAAAATAAAAGTATATCCATCAATAGGCAACATGCCCGACTATAAACTGAAACTATTGATCATAGACAGAGGTGTCTACATAAACAAATGTAGCATCCACATCTATTGCATGGTAATAATGGCTCTATGCCTACACTCTCGGTTGCGGCTAATACACACCCGGGGTGTAAAAAGAAAATTCAAAGAAAGGAAAAAACTTTTGGGTTAGGGTCCGAAGAGTTGAAAATTTTTAGCAAGTGGACAATCGTTTTAAATCAATTAAAACATTTTTTTTAAGATTAATCAATCCCACTCACATGAGATAAAACCATACCTCTCAACTACAGTGCACACCTAACTTGTTCATTTTAGTATCCCAATTTAACTACCCGGCCTAACTAGGATATATAACCTATATTTAAGCCTAATCCCGGTAATACTCTTTATTACATAAGTGTAACTACCTTCATTGGGTAATCATTCACAAACAATATTGTAGAGACACATTTGCTGTAAATAATTATTCATGTTATAAACATAACATAGCTACACATGTGATATCAATAGATATACGCACTATATCATATAAACATACATATACATCACTTGATATGTACATATAACCGTATCCATAGATCTTGGACCTCACGAATAAACTCCTCGGGTGCTATCCCACTCTAGGAATCATGCCTCACACCCAGCCACCGGGTAAGAGTATCACCACCAATCCCAAATGCGGCTAGGATCCAAAACCAAATACAGTGGTATTTTCTAGCAATAACATAATGGAGGCAGTCAATCAATATTTATTGATCCGAAAACTGATTAAAATCCAATATATCACCTATGGTTACATAAGAAATATATTGAATCGATTATGTACGGATTTTGAATCTTTATAATGGATTTTATTGGCATAATGGAAAATAGGAATCTTTGGTGATTCAAGAGACGACTTATCCATATTCATGATAATTATAATTTCATCAGATCTGGTATGTGATATGGTTTCGAAGGATGAACCAGATATGGATATTTCCAATAAGATTTCATTCTTGAACAAAAATCCATTTTTTGATTTATTTCATCTATTCCATGACCAGAATAGGGGAGGATACACATTACACCACGATTTTGAAACATATTGTGATCTATTGGTAAATCGACTTTGATTCTCTATCAACCAATAATGTGGGACCATTAACATGGTTAAAGCTAAATCGTTTGAAGTCCAGACGCAGTATAGTACTCTATCTACCTCATGGGGAGTTAGCCGGACCCACGAATGATATAAAGACTACTGATGGTTTGTCTTTACTCACGTCAATGGCATATTTCTATGCGGTTCTTAAGTAAAAATTAATTTTTTCAAGAAAGAAGAAGAAAAATGAGTTAAATCATAGTCTAATTTATTTTATGGACTATTTTGCTAACTCCTATGATTATAATAGACATTAATTTTCGAGCCCCGTTGTTATCTACTACATTCAAATGGGTCTGAGGTTTAATGATATCATTTTTTAATGTGTTCTTTCAATACAAAGCTATGGGATGTAAAAATATATCGGTAGGGGAGTGTTCTGCCTTAGAGGGAAGCAACCGTGCAAGCGGTGGTGGGATGAATTGGTTAAAGCGCCCAACTCATAATTGGTGAATTCGTAGGTTCGATTCCTACCGGATGCACACCAATGGGACCCTCCAATAAGTCTATTGGAATTGGCCACTCTCAGTGAAATTTTGAAGTCTTATTTAGGCGTACTCTTTCCTCGATTTTGACCAATTAATATAAATAAAGATCAAAGTTTTTCATTAGGCAAAACCTTGGTTCTGTAATTTTTTTCTCTATCTCTTTTAGAGAACCACCTAAAGTTCCAACTAAAAAATGAAATGATTTTTCATAATCTCAATTGAAGTAATGAGCCTCACCGGGGCTTCGTTCGCTGCCTCCCTTGTCATCTAGTCACCAACTGCCTTGACCTTCCAGTATTGGGAAGGCGTCATCCCCCATACATCGTCTTACAACTTTATGGAGACCTGTGTTTTTTGTAAACAGTCGCTCAGGCCTAGTCATGAATGGTTCACCCTATCCCCAAGTTCAAACTAACTTCCCAATTAATAATTTAACTAGTTCCTTACTTGACCACGCTAGCTAATTATTAAACCCCGAACTAATGAATAGTGAACAAAACTATTTTTAATTAAATATTCTCTCACGTGGATAACCTCTCACATACTCGCATGAGTTCATAAAAATACTTGCATGAGTTCATAAAAATCCCCAAAAAATTTCCACAACCCCCCAAAAATTTCCATGACCCAAACTTGACCCAAACCACGAGTCATGTGGCTATCCAGGGGTTCCCCCTTTTTCTTTTTCCCGGGTTCCCTTCAGCATGAGCATAGGATAACACCCTTTCTCAGGGCTCTCGGTCGTCATCAATGTGGGATAATGTGTAGAGATAGAGTTGCCACCCTATTTTTCATAAAAATAGGCAAAAGAAATGTCGTCGCCTTGAAGGAACGACATCAAATACAATATTAATGCTTGAAAAATCAAGTAGTTCAATGGTCCATGGACTAAGTTATGGAATGGAAAGGTGTTAGGCTGAAATCCTTCCCTTTCGGTCTCTTATGGGCATGTATAATATTCTCGTTTTAAATTCCTTGAAATGTGTGCTTATGTGTATAATATAGATGAACAATGGAATCATTCAAATTTCATCATAGAAAAGAACTGGGTGAATTATTTTATAGATGAAGAATGGAATCATTCAAATTTCATCATAGAAAAGAAGTGAGTGAATTCTTTCTTAGGAGTTCTTCCAAAAATAGTAATTAGAAATATAGTATGAATGTTTGCCAAATCACAAGTCGTTATGGAAGAACGAATGTATATATCGGACGAAACACGAGAAAATATATATATATATATATATATATATATATATATATATATATATATATATATATATAAGGAGGAGGAGACATTTCTTTTGTCTATTTTGTAAAACATAGGTTGGTGACTCTATCTCTACACATTATGTCGCGAACGTGCCGAAAGGAACCCCTCAAAAAGAAGAAGGGAGAATCCTCGAGATGATCAAAGTGGCGACTCTGTTGGGAAAATTTAAATTATCTTAGCGGTGCCGGTGAATTTGTGGTTCCACTGGGGAATTGTAGTTGGCTAGAAATAAGAATATTAGATTGATACAACTGTGAATTTTGAGAGTTTTTAAGGGGCTTAGTGATTCAAAAAATTATTTTCTTAAGAGAAAAGAGTGTTGTGAAATTTTTGCAAAATTTATGGGTAATTTATGGAACTTTCTAAAATTTTCTGTAAAAAAATTGATGGGGACTGCCAATAGGTAAACCTGGGAAGGTGACAACAGGTAGAGTCACGGACTCCTGGGATTTTTTGGGAAAAAAAGGTAGTTGCCGACCAGCATGGGCAAGGGTCTTCAAAACTTTGCTTGTGGGTGGATTGTTGATTCGTTGTTGGGGACATAGGTGACCTTCTACCCTTGGAGTCTTTCTTCGAGGGCCACAAGGGCTATAAGCATGCAAGTGTATATAAGGAGGTTGTTGGCACATGAGTTTGGGTAATTCTGGTACCTTGGAGAGAGAGTGGTGAGGTAGATGATGAGACGTCGATTTTTTATTCTTTACTTTTAAGATTCTCTCCCATATTTGTCATTGAATGGGGGAGCTTGGCATTGACCATGTTGTATGCTTGGTTGCGCCGCTTTATAGTTCCTGAAAGGGGAGACTTAAGAAGGCAAAATAGATGCATCTTTTTTTGTTTATTATCTTGATTTAGTGGATTATTCTTTATGCGCCATTTTAATTTTCTACTGAGATTGTTTTATGCTATAGAGATAAATATGGAAATGATAAGGTAAAATGTTTATTTCTTTTATAAAAGGAAAGTAAGAGTTATTAACTCTGGGGTTAATATATCTTTTCAAGGCAAGAATTTTTTTTGAGGTTTCAATAAAGAAAGAATTTATTTTGAGAATGAAAATGATTTTTGAGGAAATTATTTATTAAATAAAAAAAGGAGCAACGAAATTGAATGACACAGGGTATTTTTTCAAAATAAGGACTTTTTTTTAAAAATAGAAATTGAATCACTCATAAGCTCTTATTGCACTTTTCAGCATACTTTTGTATTTCTGTAGGGCTGAGAATTAAACAAGTTTTTGCAAATTGTATTTTTTTGTCAAGGATTTTACGGATAACAGGAGGTGTATGGGGTGTGTTTTCTTCACCAACACCCACATTTTTTTTCTTTATCTATTCACCAAATGGATCCTCAAATGTACAAATAATTCTCTTCTTATCTTGAAGGCTTAGAGGCCATGTGACTCTACAATGTTGATTGTGATACTTTCTGCTTGTGTCGGGTTGTTTTGTGGCGCAATCGGGCGATAGATTGGAACTTGCAAGTAAAGGCGATATAATTCTGGAACCCTGTGGACCGTTTCTTTCATTTTGGCATGGATAAGGTCTATCCTACCTATGATAAAGTCCCTTTAATGTTGGTGGTTAGCCCTAGTGTTGTGGTGGCCATGCCTAATTTTTCTTGTTCTCCCCGGGTATCTCTAGTGGATTTCCCCCATATTTTCCCTTCGGCAGCTAGATCGTTGGTTAATAGAGGTATTATTAATCTTTCAAAAGTTGAGCATTTGGTGCATTAGAGGGATTTTAATGATGTTGGATTTGTCGGATCTATTTTTTTTAGCCTTATTACGAGGCTTTTACCGGTGATAAGGGACTTGACAACTGATCTCCAAGTAGGTGTGAAAGCGACATGGATGTCATAGCGCAATAATCCTATGGTGGTGGTGCTCGCATAGACCCTGAACAGTCTAGATGATTTGAAGGAGGGACGTTCTAATTTTCTGAGGGGGAGCCTGGTGATGTATTTCATGTATCTTATAGAGAGATTCCGTCTAGGGTCTCCTCGTGAGTATCCCTTAGTGGGTGTGCCTAATTTCTTCGTCCGATCATTTTTTAATTTTGACCAATCGATACAGTACTGGGTCAACTCATTCATGGATCACAAATTTCGGTGTCTTCATTGGTCAGTGCTATGGTGGGTAGACATATAGCTTGTTTTGTGGTTAGGATTATTGCTATGTGAGGTTAGTTGGTCATTGTTAGAATTTCTTTTTATTTCCCTAGAGACTTCAATGCCAAGGAGAATGAGGGAAAATTGCGCCTCCTAGATTAACAAACTTCTTCCCGATGGAGGATTTGACTGAATCATTACGGATGTGGAAGTTCTTTAGGTCATCTACTCATCTGTCACAAACTGTAGGAGGGGTCTGACATGTGTTTGGGGACTACCTGAAGTGGTTATAAAATTGGGTATTAGAGAAGATTATGGACGAAACGACTGGACAAAGGTGGATTGTCACCTTCGACACCACGGAGGATGGTGTCGTGGTTTGGGCCAAACCTTTCAGGGCATATCACTGCATGGAGCGCATATAGAGTGTTAACCATGAGTGGGAGACTTGCTAACCTCAGGGGGAAGGGAATGATGATGAAGAGGGTCCATTTAGCAGTTAAAGACATCATAAGTGAAGTCGGGATAACATTTTATGAAGCTCGGTTGATATGTGAATTGGATTTTTTGGGGTTTTGAGCTTTTATGTGGGAGTAGGGAAATTTTTTATGAAGCTGGTAGGGTTCAATTTTTTTTAAGATGGATTTGGTTGGTGGAAAGGGGGCGGTCTTTTTGACTCCCTTTACTGATATTTTATATAACGGTGATGTATTCCCTTATTAAAAATAAATATTATTTTGATCTTATTTTATTGTGCCTCTTGATGAGTTTTGCGTTTTGAACTATCTATACCAATCGATAAGGCATACATTATTCTTTTCTTCATATAAATGATAAGGTGTACTACCATTCTCGGAGGGTAGAAAAGATTATCATTTTATGAAAAAGAATGGGACCGTGCCCGTGTATGGCATATGGGTTGCCTACGTACCTCTGGGAGTTTTAAAATTTTCTATGAGACTCATTTGGTAATAAATATTTTTGAGAGGATTAGGTCCCACATAGTTTTGGGTAGGAGGAAAATAATATCGTTTTTAGCGTAGAAAGAGGATGAGAAGAGTCATAGCATGCTAAGATTTTGGACTAAGAGTGAAATTTCTTGAGATGGTCCAAGTTGACTGGACGTTCCATATATTCTTTGTCGAGCTCTATAAGAATAGAAATTCCACTTGAAAGAATATTCTTTATAATGTAGGCGCCGTTCTAATTCAGTTTGAATTTCCCTCTCGTGTCCTAGACGGGTTCTATGATCTCCTTAAGAGCAAGGTCTCCAACCCAAAAACTGTGGTCCTTCAATCTTTGGTTGAATGATCTCACTATCTGGAGATGATACTCCTATACATGGTATAGAGACTTAAGTATATTTTCATCCAAAAGTGAGAGTTAATCATAGTGGCCTTGATGCCAATCTTCTTTGTTAAGTCTTTTTTGAGCATGATGCAGAGGGATGGTATTTCTATCTCAACAGATAGGACCGCCTCCCTATTATATACTGGAATATAAGGGGTAGCCTCAGTAGACATTTTGATTAAAGTGCGGTAGCCCAAGAGGGTGTGTGGGATCTGGTCGCCCCAATTTCTATAACTTTCGGTCATCTTATTGCACCTGGTCTTGAGATTTTTATTTGCGGGTTCGATAGCACCATTAGTTTTGGGTCTATATGGAGAAGATTTGTATTGATGAACTCCATACTCGTCAACCAGCTCTATGACATCGTCTTTGAAGTGGATCCTAATATCTGATACTAACACATGGTGAAACCTGTATCTGCAAATGATGTTCTTTCTGATGAACTTAACAACTTTGTTGGCATTCAACATGCGTATTACTCATCTTTTACCGAATCTTTGGAACTCATGATAGTTTGAATCTTTGGAAGTGACCTTCCTTATGATGTCAATGCCCGAGGTGGGGAAGGGCTAGGGAAAGGTTAACAAACTATTGGCATTTATTGTATCTTCGAACATAGGCAGTGCAGTCTTGAATCATGGTACTCCAACAGTACAGTTGACGAATGGTATTATTAGAAAGCATATGACCATTCATACGGGGTTCACATTCCTCGCTATGGATGATCTGCGTTATTATTTCATTATAATACCCTGCTATATAATGTAAATGGGTTCCATCGAAGTTTCTCTTGAAAAACGCTTGTCCCAAATGATGTATTGGGTCACTAGTTTGAAAAGGATCGCACGGTATTTCTTATCTGCGTCTTCGGGATATCTACCATGTTTGAGGAGGCGCCAAATGTCATAGTACCGTAACCCAGCCATATCCAAATCTTCCTCAGTGATGAGATCAACATGATAGCAACTGGTGAGCATAGCTTGTTTCTGAATCATGAAAGTGGCTATTTTTATTACCTCAGACATGTCAACCATGGAGTCTAGGATTACAAGAGCATCAACTAAACTAGAACTTATACGAGGAAGATAATGGAAGGTTACATCTTTGAATTATGATGCCAACTCTTCTATGTGGGTGTGAAATGGTAGGAGCTTCTCGTCTTTAACTTTCCATTTTATGAAATTTTGGTCAATGATGAGGGAAGAGTCCCCGTAGATGTCAAAGTGCTTGATACCGTTCTTAAGGGAGATCTTAAGGCCTATGGTGCATGCCTCATACTCAGTCATGTTGTTGGTGAAAGTGAATTCTAATTTGAAAGTAATGGGGTGTGAGAGTCACCAAGGGTGATGGGGAGTATCCCATTGTTGTATCCTTTCTTGTTGGCAGCATCGTCAATGAACATATGCCATCTAAGGTCCTCTTAATGGGTGCAGCGGATGTATTCATCTTGGAATTTGGAGAACCCAACATAGGTTACTTACATGGGGTAATTAGCAAGGTAGTCGAAGAGGTTTCTCCCTTTCATATCTTTCTGCATGATGTAACAATATCGACTTTGGCTAGAAACATCAGCCAATAGGCCATTCGGCTGGACAGAGCATGTTTTTCTAGCAAGTTTTTGATGGGATCCATTTGGGATAATAGTCAGATAGGGAAATCGATCTTGTAGTTCTGTAACTTCTGTATAACCCAGACCAGGGCGACACATATTTTATCCAAAGCAGTGTAGTTGAGTCCGTATCTAACCAGCTTTTGAGTAGCATACTAGGTGATCTTTGTTTACAGGATTGTTCAATGTATTAGGCTAGAAAAGTCCCTACTATGGTATATGTGACAATCAAGTATAAGAGGAGAGGGAAACCTGGATACGGAGGCACGAGCACCAGAGGTTAGGTGAGGTATTGCTTTATTTGGCCAAATGATTCTTCGCAGGCCTCATTCGAGACTTTAGTTGAATCCTTTTGGAGAAGTTTGAAAATGGGTTCATGTATAGAAGTCAGTAGGTTGATGAACCGAATTATGTACTATTATTTAGCTATGAATCCTCATAAATCCCTTTTTATCTGTGGTGGTGGCATCTCAAGTATGGCTTTCATATTGGTAGGGTCCATTTTGATTCATTTCACTGACTTTCATCCCAAGAGTTTTCCGTTTTTTTATTCTAAAAACACATTTATGTGGATTTAGTCACATCAGGTATTATTACAGTCGCTCAAAGAACTTTCAGAGTGCAGGAATATGACCATCACAAGCCTTATACTTAAAAATCATGTCGTCTAAATAAACTTCAACCTCCTTGTGAGTAAGGTCATGCATGATGGTTATGGAAACCCATTTGTAAGTAGACTTAGAGTTCTTGAGTCCGAACGACATGATAGTATAGCAGAAGGTTACCTATAGGGTGATGGAGGCGGTTTTCTCCTAATGGCCAGGGTGCATCTTTATCTGGTTATATTCGATAAATCCCTCCACAAATGACCTGAGGGCATGGTTTGCTTTGTTGTCCAAGATCATGTCAATATTGGGTAGAGGGTAATTGTCCTTTGGGGAGGTTTTATTCGAATTCTGATAGTCGACGCACATGTGGACTTTTCCTTCTGACTTTGACACGAGGATAATATTATCAAGTCATGTTAGGTATTCGACTACGCCCATGAATCCCACATTTAACTGTTTGACCAATTCCTCTTTGACCTTGGCGACCATTAGGTAAGGAGTTTCCTTAGCTTCTGTTTGACTAGGTTAAATTTTGGGAATGTCAGGATCTCATCCTGATCTATTTATGGGTCAATGTGTAGCATGTCATTAAAGGAACATGCGAAGACGTTCCAGAATTCTTTCAAGGGTTCCTTAAATTGTGCACACTCATACTCATTGAGGTCAAAACCTATCATAATCCCATGATAGTGTCTTCTAGAACTAATACTAATAACAACAGTCTCATCATCATTAATTTGAACGTGGTTATGTTGTTTGTTATTTTCCTTATTAAGACCAGTTAATAATTGTTAAGTTGCAAAATCATCATCATCAAAGGTCTGATTAGTATCAAGACAATTAATGTAAGGCACAACAAATACTCAAAATTTTCATTTATTTTACTTCCAGGAAAAAAATGTTTAGAACCTCATCAAAAGAGGTATCAGTTGCATTAATATCAAGAAAAGGAAAAAAAATAACATTTGAAGAGACTTGAACAGGGTAATAAATATGGCCAGTTTTTTTTTCAACTTGTTGGACTAGAATGGCATTACAGTTTAGGAGAGGCATATCAACAGTCATGATCTTAGTGGATGGGTATAATAGAGCAACATCTGAGAGAATCTTGTTGAGACTTAGCCCCAGTGTTTACAGGTCGAATGAGTCTTCGAAATCATTTTTATCGGAGTCTTTGGTAATTATCATGGATTTCTCGGTGAGTTGTTTCACTTCATTTTTGTAGTCTTTGGACTAAGAGTTACTATCTTGAAAGAAGATTTCCATCCCCGATTTTATCTTCTTGTCAGCGTGGTCATACCACGATTCATGGAATCAACAAAAGGGGAACTCTTCACCCTTCTTAATAAATCTTTAGTTCAAAGAGTCTAATAAAATAATATTTTAATCTTCCAAGATTCTTTTTAGTCTTGGTCGAAGAAGTGATTTAAGTTCATCCATTGAAGGTTAGTAACCTTGACCACATGTGGGAAAGGCCTCCTTCAGGACTATGTGGTCAAGGATTACTTAATGTCGTTGACCTAGCCCCATTACAGGCATGAAGTGCATGATCTTGAACATATGAATCACATTGAAATTCCCATAAGGGATGTCTTATGGAAAAACTCGCTCTTTGAAGTTGTCCCCTGCTGGGATGGGGAGATAATCAATTCTGAAACTGGAGAGGACCATGTCATTGGTCCCATGCTAAATTTCAAATATTGGGTTATTGGTACTTGCATTATCTACACTGTCATCATCCCCTAAAATGGCGATGAGTTATCCTTTAGCAAAGAACTTTAGTTTTTCCTAGAGAGAAAAAGATACTCCTCGGATGTTATAGAGCCATGGATAGCCAAGGAGCAGATTAAAGCATGCATGTGCGTCAATGACTTAGAACATAGTGACAGGATTGATAGGGCCAGGCCCTGGTGTGAGTTTTATGGACATCACTACTTCTTGATGATTATTGTCATGAGCACGCATGGTGGTAGAGGTGGGAGTGACATAACCTACTTTCAGTATTCAATAATTGAAGGTTCTGAGCGGACAAACATTGAGAGTAGATGTGTTGTTGACAAGTAATGGTGAGATTTCCCTCACAATACTTCTATAGAGATGTTGCGAGAGTAATTATGATAAGATCCGAACTTTGGTATCTCTTATTTAAAAAAAGAAAAAAGTATGGAAGAGGTTAGGGACCCAACCATATTTATGACTAATACTAGAGTATAGGAAGGAGTGACTATGGATCTCTTGAGTAGTTTTATCAAGGCATTTCGGTACAACCGAGAGGACATGAAAATCCTCCATAAGGTGATATTGTATTAGGTCTTCTTGACCTGATTAGGGAATTTTCTCTTTTCAATGGTCATTTTTTGCATTGGAAGTCCTTCGACCACTCATTTTCCTTTGTTTATTTTGGTTGTATAAGGAATCAGATTTTTATAGTACCGCCCTGATCGGGTCATGTGGTTCACTGATACGGGGAAAAATAAAAACCCTGTGGCTTCATCTGTCTCTGTCTGAATAAACACTTTTTTTATTTATCCCAACAAATCCTCAAAGTAGATCATTCCATGTAGACTGCCTACTAGACTAACTTTATGATTCGACTCATTGCCCAAACTGCAAAAGGCATTCCCCCATCTGGTGGAAATGATGTTTTCTTGCCAAGGGTAATTAATAAACATAACAACCTCAATGTATTCATCATATAACTCTTCCAACTCAGCGATGAAGTGCAGGAGTAAAGGGACCAACCATCCCTGAAGCTTCAAAGTAGTGAGCAACTCAGAGATGATGAAGATTTCACTTCTGTGTCAAAATATATCAACCATGGTATGTACCACGTTCTCTAGACTGGATTTTTTAACAGGTACTACCCATTCGTATTACTCCCAACCCACTTCTGTGCTTTTATGAACAAGTCACTGAACTTCTGACAATCATCAGACATTTTTGTGGGAAATTTTAGCCTCAAATCAAATATTTGGTCTAACAGAGAAGGTGACTCCATGCCTCCCCCTTATACTAGATGCGAACAGTGATGTAGGACCTTGTAAGGAGTGACAAAGATTGATCAAAAAATAAGGTAGGGTGCAAGAGGAAGGACATACAAACCTTGAGAGGTTTAGGTGAGACTGTAGGTATGATGGGTGTCTTACTAGGCACGATTTGAGTAGATGGGTAAAGATCTGGGTTGTTTTCTAGGAAGATGGACTTTATATGACCTGTAAGCGGAGTCTGAGTGGTATTAGGTTTATCATTAGCTAGTGGGGAGATGATACCTCGGTCAATTAAGCATTGGACCTCATTTTGAAGGTTGAAGCATTGCTCAGTGGTATGGCTTGCGGATTACTGAAAGTCACAGTGGAGAACCCATTTTATGTTTTTAAGGAGTGGATTTGGTAATGGATCGGGGTCCAAGGGTTTGAAGAAATTTTGTCTTGACAGGGCCTGGTAGATTTGGAACGAGGTAGCATGAAGTTCAGTGTATTCTTTCTTAGTAGGGTTAAGGTGACTTTCCAGTAATGAAGAGGTAGCAGGTTGTGAAATGTTGTTGATAGTTGAGACTGTAGCACTAGAAGGCTTCTAATAAATTTAGGGAGGGAACTGTCTGTTTACTTTCTTTGGTTTAGAATCCACTTTGGCGACACCTTCCTCAATTTCTACACCAGCCTCTCGAAAGGCTCAAAAGTGTGGATAACGGATTCCTCCCATAGATGTTAAGATATGAGGTAAGAAGTTATTTTTTAAAATACTAACCGGTTCTTCGTCGTAGGGCATGTTGATCATGGTGTCATCTTTCTCTCTCCACCATACAATAAAGCTACTGACTAATTTTTTAGGATTTTTCTTAAGAAGCTATATATCTCAGTGTGTAACCTATAACTCCACATTATACTTGTATTGAGACATGAATTCTTAGGTGACATCCTATAAATCCTATAATCTTCAAGGGATAAAAACTATCGAAGGGAGCTTACTTTCAAGGTCTTTTGGAACATATGGGACATTATCTCTTTGTTGGCACCAAGGAGGGTCATGGCTCGGTGATATATTTGAAGGTACATAATTGTTGGTCCGCTTCCCCAAAACTTCTCGATGTTAGCCATCTTAAAATTATATGGTAGTCTTGATTAGGGATAAGGAGACATATGGGTGTAATCCATGTAGTTCAAAGATATATTGACTTGGTTGGACTTATTTGGCAGTGTCTTGAGGCTTCCTTGACCTTGTTCAGTTCCTTTTCTTTGGGATCCATGAGTACTGGTAGTTTAGCCCCCAATTAGGCAATGTTCAAAATCAAAAGTTGAGATGGTGACGGTCCATTGGCAGGTGGGAAGCACAGATCACGATGATACTCTTCTGGGACCCAAACATGCTCAGGAGCGGGTGGAGCGATAGAACAAGGAAAGATAACATCGGGATATTTAGGAATTTGAGCTTTATGTCACTGCATTTCATGGACCTCAATTTGAAGGTTGTCAATCTTGGCACTGAGTTGTGTTAAGATGACCATCAGATCTAGATGAACATTCGATTCTTGGTCAGAATTCTCCATGTAGAGCTCGTGGAGGTAGATCCTAAATTTAGATGAAGTAGCATAAGATGCAACGAAGCTTCGGAGCGACTTGACAGAAAATCGAAGCCAGTAGGGAGTCAAGACAAAGTTGGGCATGCGATCAATATGAGAGGGAAAACTATTCGGATTTATATTTGAAGGAATGAGGGAGAATTTTTTTTTGAATTTTTGAGAAAGAGAGTAATTTTTTTTAGTATTTTGTCTTTGTAAAGAGAGGGAAAATGGAAAGATCTCAACGTGATTATTATTATCAGTATTATTAGATTTTTCACGTATATTAGGTTTGCCTAAGTGCAAGACAAGACTTGAGACTGGGAAAATAGTGTTTGAAAATATGTAAGATGTTGATTGACTTGATTTTAAGCTCACGGACAGGGTCGTGTTTTAAAAAAAGTGAAATAGCGCGAATATTTGGGTGGTATGCCAACCCAGAATTTCTTCAGAGTTTCGCATGGTAGTCGGCAAACTAAGCATGAATGACATAAGCTTGACGCCTACATGAGGTTTATGAAATTTTTGGGCTAGCGGAAGGGTTCCCCTCTTCATACGACTTCCACGATATACCTCTTGCCTATAAGGTAATCACCCATCAGTACGTGTGGACAAGCCATTTAATATGCCTAAGAATTTGTGAATTGCCTCACGATATAGCTCGTAGGGATGGTACATGTGATAGAGAATTCAATATACTCGATATATGTGAATGAGTTCCTTGTTATATACCTCCCGTTGTGAGTTAGATTAAGTGGCATGATGCATGGGGAACCAATTAATATACATTGAAGGTACGGGGCCAATGAAAGGTGAGAGTCATATTGCTTAGGTCAACTGCACCCCGTAGGACCAATGTCCATTACAAAGTGACCCCTAGTATGGGACAAAGTTTTGGTCAACATTTCCATGCTCTTGGTGATGTAGTGTGCAAAAATGCATGAGCCTTAATTAGTGTATTGTGGAGAGAGAGAGAGAGAGAGAGAGAGAGAGAGAGAGAGAGAGAAAGAGAGATAAAGAAAGAGAGAGTCTTTTATTTTTTTATTTGCATGATGAATAAATAGAGTGTTTCACTAATGAGGTAGAATATACAAGAATTGTGAAAAGTAAACCTAACATGGACATGAGCACTATACTAAGGATGGTGATAGAAAAGTATAGGGATATATACATCTGAGTAAGAGTGGATGTATATAAGTGTAAGAAGTGTGGGTGTGTGCTAGTAAAGCCTAAGTATGGATAATATAAGTGGTGTGTGGAACATTTGAGTAGAAATGAAGTTAAGTATCAGTGTGTGAAGTGAACAACGAAAGTATATATAAGTGTGTGAAGTGTATAAATTAATGAAAAGTAACATATAAATGATAGATATAAGCATGATGTAGATATACACAAAGAGTAATTCGAGGAGCCTAATAGCTTTTACATGAATATATGTGATATAATGTGTAAGGACATATTTTCCATCTTGTCCCTAGTTCCTAGTTTACATCGTGTATGGTGTATCCCATTCCAACCGTCAAAGCAATTCATGTTCACATGTTCAAGAAGACGGATTCGAATATCATGCATCTTTAACATCTATGTGACATGAGGTATATTTTTGCATGGATTTTATTTTGTGTTACTTTGATTTTTTTACTATGTATTGGGATATATTTTCCAAAATGTTTTATTACAAAATGAGGCATTATTCAAACTTAAAATATTTTCTGAGGTACCTATAGGTGAACTTTAAAAAATCATTTCTCTCATTCAAATGACATTAGCATGTCGTTAGATAGGTTATTTGATGCCCAGTATCTCATATGGATCAAACAAGAGAGTACTGTTTTGTTTTTTCATGGTCATTTGAAGGGGTCGTTCGAAGCCACATCTAACGACATCACCATCTCATTCTAATGACCTTATGATCCTGTTCAAACGAGATTCTTCTGCCTTAACTTTTTTGTTTGCCTATAAAACCTGTTTTGTGAAGCTTTTTAATTGAGATTTTTTATTTCAGCAAACTACAGAATAGGTGCAAAATAATCTTCACTTTTTAGGGAAAAACTTATTTTTGATTCACACAAATAAATACCAACTACTTTTTTGAATAATATTTGGAACTCAAATTTTTTTACATAGAAGTTATTCTTATGGATAGATGTCTCTATTACTGATCTTGGAAATGCTCGAGGGTATTCACTACCGAAGAAAGAACTGCGATTCTTGTGATTCTCGAGGGAGTCATTACTGACTGAAGGTTGAGGTCTTTGTCGTTTCTTATGGGAATTCATTGTAGTATTTCTCTAAAGTGTTGTAAGTTGCAATTTCCAAACTTTAGTGAAATAAAGGTTTTGCCCTGCGGGGATTTTTCCTGAATCTGTGATTTCTTTACATGATTATTTGAATCACTTAGCTGAATGTTTAGGGTTTAATTAAAATTGGAATTTTTTTGAGATTGACATATGATTAAATAAGTTGAATCCATTGAAATATTGTGCATTCGCAAATTGGTATCGCACTATCCCACTTTATCAAATTGGTATCACAACAGGTTTCACAAAATTAGCGTAAGATCCTTTTTTCGCAAAATTGTTTGGGATATTAATCGTCTTTGAAAAATTGATTTTTGAAAAAACATAATTTTTTATGGATAACTTTTATAATCGGATTCCCGTCTTTGATCGTGCAAATTATGCTATTGGAAAGCCCACATGAGATCTTGTTTGAAAGAAATTGATGAAAGAGTATGGCTCATTTATGAAAGAGGGTGGATTTCTACCACTATCACCATTGAAAATGTCAGAAATCCCAAATATGTGTCTGATTGGACTGATGACGAATTTAAATGGAGTACCTACAACTTTGGAGGCCTTACTGCTATTTCTAGATCCGTCACTCCCAACGAGTTTCGACGTATTATGATGTGTACCACATCAAAAGAGGTAGGGGATATCCTCTAGTTGACACATAAGGGTATCAACATGGTTAAGGCGTTAAAATTGCAAACCTAGTTTGAGACTATCACTATGTTATTGTCTTAATGTTTTGATGAATTTTATGCTAGGTTGTCGGACACAGTTTACATGAGTTTAAATTTGGGTCAAAAATTAATGATTCGAGAGTTGTGAAAAATATTTTGAGGTCACTCCCATCCTGATTTCTTCCTAAGGTCACTATGCTTTACTCTTTAGGGGTCTGAGACTCTCTTAGGTTAGAAGAACTCGTAGGAGACCTTCAAACTTATAAGATCGACATGTTACCCAAAACCATTAAGCCTAAGGATAGAGGGATATCTTTAAAGAATCAAGTTAAGAAAAAGAAAAAAGAGAGTTTGTGAATCTGATTCTGAAGGTGAGGTTGATTTAGATGACCTGGCCTTATTTGCTAAAAAATTTAAAAACTTTTTCAAATTTTGAAAAGATAGTTTTTCTAATAAAAATATTTTTTAGAAAATAAAAAGAAATATGAGGTCAAGGATAGCGGTGAGAAAGAGGAAGATATAAGGTGTTATGAGTGCGAGGTCAAAGGGTACAAGGCATTTAAGTGTTCTACTATGCTAAAGAGAAAGTTCAAGAAAGTTGATAATACGACTACTCTTAGTGATAGTGACATCGAGTTGGATGATTCTGTGAATGAATCTCCACGTGAAAAGTTCATTGCTTTCATGGATAGTCAAATGAGTGCATCTTGTTTGTCCCACGATGATGAGGACACATGTAAAAGTGAGAGCCTCGAAGATGTTTTGAGCCAATTGGGGGGAAGTGCGTATGAGGATGAGATTGAAAGAAAGGGAGAAGGGGATGTCCAAAATTCGTTTAGAGATTGGTACACCGATACTTTGAAGATGAAAAGGTTGAATAAATAGTTAGGTCTTAAGGTGTTATATTTGGAGAGAGATAGAGAATTTTTTTATGGTGTGTGAGGTGTCAGTGAGTCAACTTGAGAAGATGAGAGTTTCTTTGTGTGATCAGTTGATCGTCTTAGGCCTGGAAAAGAGTGAATTGACCAAAATCGTGGCTATTATTACGGGAGATCTTTAATCCTCTTTGGAAACTCATGGAAAACTTAAAGCTCGTGTATCCCTACTCGAGATAGATCTCGAACACGCCCGGGAGGTAAAGGTCACTATAAAGGACACGTCTAAGAAGGTTGGAAAGATGATTCTCGGTCCCGCTTTGGATAATGTCGAGAGACTATGAATAGGTTATGACGGTGCGTCCACTTCTCACATTGCACCCAAGTCGATTCCCAAGTTTGTTATAAATCCTTAGAGTCTGTTTCCACATAAGAGAGCGCGTCTTAGACGTTTTGAGAGAGGTATTCCTAGTCCCGTATATGTTTATTCCCATCGAAAGAAAAGAGGGAACCTTAGGAAATTGTTCTTTATGTTTGGTAGTGTGTCTCATAGGTATTTACCTCGTTATGCTATAATATTCACTCCCACTCGCACTACCCCACATGATACTTTATATGCTCCCAGACATCACATGAGAAATTTTGAGCATTTTCGCATGCAAGTTGAGTATTTAGTCAAGACTTCACAAAATTTGATGGATGTTTTTCATAGGGTGTCATGACCTTTGGAAAACTGCTCTCAACCTAATGATTGAGGTTTAATCTTGTTTGCTAGCATAGGTTCATTTTCATGTTCATATCTTTATGCCTATTGCTAGTGTGTACTATTATTGTATTTATTTTTTCCATTTTGATATATTTTTCAAAAATCCAATAAGAGTTTTTTTTAAATAGTTTGGAAAAATACAAAAAGATTTTCTATTTTTTTTTAAAAGTGAAAAGGTGAAAAAGATTTTATTTTGATAAATTTTTTGACAAACACAAATCTATTTTTCTATTTGTTTTCACACTATTTAAGAATGGAAATTTAGGATGACTAAGTCATAATATCATTCCAACATCCATGTGACTTTTTGATAGTGTTTTGAGATGGAACATCATTTCGTCCATGTGCTTTATAATGTTCGGAGTCATTGAGATGTGATTAATGATAACTTTCTTATGTTTGACTCGTGATTTCTTTTAATACACACGTGCAAGAATTTGTTTGATTTTTGTACTTGTCTTTCATATGTTGGTCAAAGTATTTTCATCTCAATCCTATCTTTAAAACAAACCAAGTGCGATAAAAAGAGACAATGAAAGTAGTTCATGTAAGAACCGTATCCCGTGAGAGTTTGTTTAATATTGAAGAACTGTGGAAAGGGTTGTGAGAGGTAAGTGAATTCGTCGTTAAAGCCACCATTTGAAAGAGCCCAAGAAAAAAATAAGGCACTTAAAAAAAATATGCCAAAAAGGGGCCAAATAATTTAGTTCGAATGATCTTTCAAAAGAAAAAATAGAAAATAAGATCATGTTTATCTTTTGAGGGAGTTTGGTTGGAAATCAACGCGTTGTCATGTCTTGATAGAGTCTTGATAAAGAATTACATAGTTTTAGATGTTATTGGTGTGAAAATCATTTTAGACTTTGATTTGTTGATTAGATTGAGTCAATATCATTTGAATTCAACAATTTTAAACCTAAGGATGATTTTGAATTTATTCGTTAGGAGTATCCAAAATTCATCATCCACATATGATTATGATTGGTTGATCTGATTTTCCTATCAAATTTGTTCACACCCATTTAATCTGTTTCCACAATTTGGTTATCTTAGTCTTAATTCATGGTGTGTTGTTTTTGTAAAATTATTTTTTTCCCTTGAAATATATTTGAAAAATGAAAAATAATTTGCAAAACCTTTTGAGATTATCCTTTCATTAGCTTATTTGATATATATTTTTGATGATTTTCTTGCTTAATTTGACCCACTCTGGTTTATTATTTTTTATTCTTTTCCATGTCTATTTCAGAAAAATAAAAATGGGGAGAATGAATTATGAATTTTGGGCCAGTGAGAATTTGAATTATAGGGAGGGGGGAGAATTGATTGATTTTATTTTATTTTATTTATGATATTTTATTTTATTTCAAACTCAATACATCACAAAGTATATTTCTTTGTCTATTGTGTGTAGGACTTCAACACAAAAGAGGAAAAATAAAAAGAAAGGATATTTGAAGATTTCAAAGTTGAAGATTTTTTAAGACTTACATATTTAGTATCATTCCACTTTTGGGGTTTTAGGAAGGTACTATATTTGTATAAGATATTTGTTAATAATTCAGATGTTTTATTTTGTATCAAATTAGTCATAGGGTGAGATGTGTAAGGACATATTTTCCATCTTATCCCCAATTCCTAGTTTATATCGTGTATGGAGTATCAAATTTTAACCGTCAATGAAATTCAAATTCACACGTTCAAAAAATGGATCCGAATATTATGCATCTTCAACATCTACGCGACTTTAAGTATATTTTGGTATGGATTTTTTGTTTTGTGTTACTTAGATTTTTTATTAAGTATTGGGATAAATTTTCCAAAATGTTTTATTTCAAAATGAGGCGTTTTTCAAACTTAAAATGTTTTATGAGATACCTATACGCGGACTTTAAATAATCATTTATGTCATTCAAACAATAGTAGCATCTTGTTAGATAGTTCGTTTGATGCCCAGGATCTCATACAGATCAAACGAGATCATATTGTTTTTCTTTTCCATGGTCGTTTGAAGGGATCATTCGAAGCCACATCATACAACATCGCCATGTCATTTTAATGACCATATGATCCCGTTCAAACGAGATTCCTCCGCCTTAACTTTTTTGTTTGCCTATAAAAACATATTTCGTGAAGATTTTTTATTAACACTTTTTATTTACACAAACTACAGAACAACTACAAAATAGTCTTCACTTTTCAGGGAAAAAATTATTTTTTGATTCACACAAGTCAATCCCAATTAATTTTATGAATGATCTTTGGAACCCAAACACTTCTACTTCGTGATAATTTAGGGTATTCACTGCTGAAGGAGGAATTGCGATTCTTGTGATTCTCAAGGTAGGAGGAATTGCGATTCTTGTGATTCTCAAGGTAATCATTTATTACTGAAGGCTGCGATATTTGTGGGTTCTTACAGGAATTCGTTACAGTATTTCTCTAAAGTGTTGTGCGTTGCGATTTTCGAACTTTAGTGAAATAAAGGATTTTCCCTACAGGGATTTTTCCTAAATCTTTGATTTTTTTTACATACTTTTTTTGAATCACTTAGTCGCATGTTTAGGGTTTCATTAAAATTAGAATTCATTTGGGATTGACATCTAATTAAATAAGTTAAATCCATTGAAATATTGCGCATTCGCAAATTGGTATTGCACCTTCTCGCTTTCTCATAATGAAATAAAATCATAAAGTATAAACAAAGAAACTAATACTGAAATAAGATAATTAGATAAATAGATGGAGAATCGGATATCCTTATGAATGTTTGATGTTGATCTTGAGTGTAGATTTGTTGATATTCCTATGGGATGAAAGTGGTATGAAGATATGGGGGGGAATTTACGAAAAGAAGTAAGTAAGTGATGGAATGGAATGAGGGAAATGGTCTTTTTAGTAAGGGAACAACTGCGATTTGAGAGAAAGTTCTATGAATTGTTGAGAGGGATATTCAAGGAAGCTTTTCAAAGAGAGGTCATGACCTCTATTTATAGGTCAAAGGGAACTCTCAATCAGCATGGTCCTAGACCTATCTATCGGTACGTCACCACAATCACACTGCTAATAGGCAGTGTCCTAAGGGTTCCATTTGCCAATCTCTGACAGGTGTCTCAAAAAACCGATCGTAAAATGTAATGTGTAAGTCAGAAACGCGCACAAGGTGGATCGTTGGAAAATGTATTCAGAGACCTTTAAGAATCCATTGACCTACTCTCGAGTTTGTGTCGCATCCATCAATTCTATGTTTTAATGGTAACCAAGGAGTAACAATAAATACTACAATCAAATTACACTACACCAAAACTGGCGATTGGTCACGGCAAAAATCCTTGACCAAAGTTGTGGGTCGCGGACTTGGGCCGTGACCATTTCGGGCGTGACCATTTTCTTGGATCGCAGCCCAAGTCCGTGACCAAAAAATGGTCACGGTCGAGAAGGGTCACGCCAAATGGTCGCGGAATTGGACCATGATCCATGCCGTGAGGGGTCGCGGCCCTTATCCGTGACACACAACCGTGACAAATTGGTCGCGGTCAAAGTCCGCGACCCACAACCGTGACAAAAAAATTAAAAAAAAATTGGTCGCGGCCCTCATCCGTGACCCATAACCGTGTCAAATTGGTCGCAGCCAAAGTCCACAACCCACGACCGTGACAAACAAATTTAAAAACATTGGTCACGACCCAAGTACGTAACCCATTATCGTGACAAAAAATAAAAAAATGGTAGCGGACTTTGGCCGTGACCCACAACCGTGACCAAAAAAAATAAAAAAAATGGTCGCGGCACAAGTCTGTGACCCAAAACCATGACGAAAAAAATAAAAATGGTCATGGACAATGTCCATGACCATATTTAACTATAATTTTTTAAAAAATGTATTTTTTTGGTCCAATCCTATACTTGGGGGTCCTCTGAGTGCACCGTCGGTTGCTACGTGTAACGTTTGACGCGTACGAGGTGTTAAAAATATTTATTATTGGCAAAACAATAAAAAAATCACAAAATTGCGAATCGAGAACGTTGTTAATAAACAAATATATACACAAACTTAAAAGTATTACACATCTTAATAACTCACAAAACAAAAAAAAAAAATTGGGCAGAGTTTCCTCTATTTTCTTGACATTCCAAAACCTGTAAATATAAAACCTGCTTATTATAAAGCCCGCACGGCCATAAAGTTCAATAATCAAATTATAAAAGGCCGCACGGCCATAAAACTAAACAATAAAAGCCCATGCGGCTGAAACACAAAAAACAAAATACTAACTGTCCACAACATATAAACAATCTTCATGCTGTAAACCATTGCCTCCTTCATTTGTTTCGCGTACAAAAATCCTACAAATGATAGGATACATAAAAAAAATATCAGTAACAAATTAGTTTTACAAAAAATTTAATCAAGATGAGAAATTGCAAATATGAGTTAAAATTATCAACATATCAATATTTTTAAGCCTAAGTCTAGAAATATGTAAATTACCAATGTATTCTCAAACCGGGAGTCTCGCGACTGCGGAGTCAATTCCTACGAGTTACATTTGTCCCGTGGGAGGTTTTGGTGCCACCCACGGAGACGTTCGAGGGTTGTTTCGAGTTTTCACCCACTAACGCCATGTTTGTAAGCTTAAGTCTAAAAATATGCAAATTACCATCGTATTCTCAAACTGGGAGTCCCGCGGACGCGTGGTCAGTTCCTACGAGTAACATTGGTCCCGTGGAAGTTGTTGGTGCCACCCGTGGGGTCGTTCGGGGGTTGTTCCGAGTTTTCACCCTCTAATGTAATATTTTTAAGCCTAAGTCTAGAAATATGCAAATTACCATCGTATTCTCAAGGCGGGAGAGCCGCGACTGCGTGGTCAGTTCCTACGAGTTACATTGGTCCCGTGGGAGGTGTTGGTTCCACCCACGGGGACGTTCAGGGGCTGTTTCGAGTTTTCACCCTCTAACTCCATGTTTTTAAGCCTATGTCTAGAAATATGCAAATTATCGTCGTATTCTCAAATCGAGAGACCCGCGGCTACGTGGTCAGTTCCTACGAGTAACATTGGTCCCGTGGGAGGTGTTGGTGCCACCCACAGGGACGTTCGGGGGATGTTTCGAGTTTTCCCCCTCTAACGCCATGTTTTTAAGCCTAAGTCTAGAAATATGCAAAATACAGTCATATTCTCAAACCGGGAGACCCGCGGCTACGTTGTCAGTTCCTACGAGTTACATTGGTCCCGTGGGAGGTGTTATTGCCACCCACGGGGCCGTTCGGCGGCTGTTTCGAGTTTTCACCCTCAAACGCCATATTTTTAAGCCTAAGTCAAGAAATATGCAAATTATCGTCGTATTCTCTAATCGGGAGTCCCGCGGCTATGTGGTCAGTTCCTACGAGTTACAATGGTCCCATGGGAGGTGTTGATGCCACTCACGGGGACGTTCGGGGGTTGTTTTGAGTTTTCGCCATCCAAGCTCATGTTTTTAAGTCTAAGTCTAGAAATATGCAAATTACCCTCATATTCTAAAATCAGGAGACCCGCGACTGCGTGGTCAGTTCCTACGAGTTACATTGGGCCCGTGGGAGGTGCCGGTGCCACCCACGGGACCGTTCGGGGGATGTTTCGATTTTTTACCCTCTAACGCCATGTTTTTAAGCCTAAATCTAGAAATATGCAAATTACCATGGTATTCTCACACCAGGACCGCGATTGCGTGGTCAGTTCCTACGAGTAACATTGGTCCCGTGGGTGGTGTTGGTACCATCCACGGGGATGTTCGGGGGCTGTTTCGAGTTTTCACCCTCTAACGCCATGTTTTTAAGCCTAAGTCTAGAAATATATAAATTACCATCGTATTCCCAAACCGGGAGTCCCGCGACTGCGTGGTCAGATCCTACGAGTTACATTGGTCCCGTGGGAGGTGTTGGTGCCACCCACGGGGTCGTTAGGCGGCTGTTTCGAGTTTTCACCCTATAACGCCTTGTTTTTATGCCTAAGTCTAGAAATACGGAAATTGTCATTGTATTCTCAATCTTGGGTACCCACGGCTAGATGGACAGTTCCTATGAGTTACATTGATCCCGTGGGAGGTGTCGGTGCCACCGACGGGGCCGTTCGGGGCTGTTTCGAATTTTCACCCTCTAACGCCATGTTTTTAAGCCTAAGTCTAAAAATATGAAAATTATCATCATATTCTCAAATCGGGAGTCCCGCGGCTGCGTGGTTAGTTCCTACGAGTTACATTGGTCCCATAGGACGTGTTGGTGCCACCTACAGGGCCCTTCGAAGGTTGTTTTGAGTTTTCACCCTCTAACGTCATCTTTTTAGCATAAGTCTAAAAATATGTGAATTATTGTCGAATTCTCAAACCGGGAGACATGCGGATGCGTGGTCAGTTCCTACGGGTTACATTGGTCCTGTGGGAGGTGCCGGTGCCACCCACGGGACCGTTCGGGGGATGTTTCGAGTTTTCACCCTCTAATGCCATGTTTTTAAGCCTAAGTCTAGAAATATGCAAATTACCATCGTATTCTCAAACCGGGAGACCCGCGACTGCGTGGTCAGTTCCTACGAGTTACATTGGTCCTGTGTGAGGTGTTGGTGCCACCCACGGGGACGTTCGGGGGCTGTTTCGAGTTTTCGCCCTCTAATGCCAATTTTTCAAGCCTAAGTCTAGAAACATGCAAATTACCGTCGTATTCTCAAACCGGGAGACCCGTAGCTGCGTGGTCAGTTCCTACGAGTGACATTGGTCCCGTGGGAGGTGTTGATGCCACCCACGGGGACGTTCGGGTGTTGTTTCGAGTTTTCACCCACTAACTCCATGTTTTAAGCCTAAGTCTAGAAATCTACAAATTAATGTCGTATTCTCAAACCGGGAGACCCGCGGCTGCGTGGTCAGTTCCTACGAGTTATATTGGTCCCGTGGGAGGTGTTATTGCAACCTACGGGGCCGTTCGGGGGCTGTTTTGAGTTTTCACCGTCTAACGCCATGTTTTTAAGCCTAAGTATAGAAATATGCAAATTATCGTCATATTTTCAAATCTTGAGTCCCGCGGCTGCGTGGTCAGTTCCTACGAGTTACATTGATCCCGTGGGAGGTGTTGGTTCCTCCCACGGGGACATTCGGGGGCTATTTTGAGTTTTCAACCTCTAACGCCATGTTTTTAGGCCTAACTCTAGAAATATGCAAATTACCATCGTATTCTCAAACCAGGAGACCCGCGGCTGTGTGGTCAGTTCCTACGAGTTACATTGGGCCCATGGGAGGTGTCGGTGCCACCCACGGGGTCGTTCAGGGGCTATTTCAAGTTTTCACCCTCTAACGCCATGTTTATAAGCCTAAGTTTAGAAATATGCAAATTACCGCCGTATTCTAAAACCGAGAGTCCCACGGCTGCGTGGTTAGTTCCTACGAGTTACATTAGTCCCATGGGAGGTGTTGGTGCCACCCACAGGGCCTTTCGGCGGCTGTTTTGAGTGTTCACCCACTAACATCGTGTTTTTAAGCTTAAGTCTAGAAATATGCAAATTACCATCGTATTCTCAAACCGGGAGTCCCGTGGCTATGTGGTCAGTTCCTTCGAGTTGCATTCGTCCCATGGGAGGTGTTGGTGCCACCTACGGGGCCGTTCGGGGGCTGTTTCAAGTTTTCACACTCTAACGCCCTATTTTTAATCTTAAGTCTCGAAATATGGGAATTATCTTCGAATCTCAAACTGGGAGACCCGCGGTTGCGTGGTCAGTTCCTACGAGTTACATTGGTCCCGTGGGAGGTGTCGGTGCCACCCACGGGGCCGTTCGGGGCCTGTTTTGAGTTTTCACCGTCTAACGCCATGTTTTTAAGCCTAAGTCTAGAAATATGCAAATTACTGTCGTATTCTCAAACCGAGAGTCCCGCGGCTGTGTGGTCAGTTCCTACGAGTTGCATTGATCCCGTGGGAGGTGTTGGTGCCACCCACGGGGACATTCGGGGGCTATTTTGAGTTTTCAACCTCTAACGCCATGTTTTTAGGCCTAACTCTAGAAATATGCAAATTACCATCGTATTCTCAAACCAGGAGACCCGCGGTTGTGTGGTCAGTTCCTACGAGTTACATTGGGCCCATGGGAGGTGTCGGTGCCACCCACGGGGTCGTTCGGGGGCTATTTCAAGTTTTCACCCTCTAACGCCATGTTTATAAGCCTAAGTTTAGAAATATGCAAATTACCGCCGTATTCTAAAACCGAGAGTCCCACGGCTGCGTGGTTAGTTCCTACGAGTTACATTAGTCCCATGGGAGGTGTTGGTGCCACCCACAGGGCCTTTCGGCGGCTGTTTTGAGTGTTCACCCACTAACGTCGTGTTTTTAAGGTTAAGTCTAGAAATATGCAAATTACCATCGTATTCTCAAACCGGGAGTCCCGTGGCTATGTGGTCAGTTCCTTCGAGTTGCATTCGTCCCATGGGAGGTGTTGGTGCCACCTACGGGGCCGTTCGGGGGCTGTTTCAAGTTTTCACACTCTAACGCCCTATTTTTAATCTTAACTCTCGAAATATGGGAATTATCTTCGAATCTCAAACTGGGAGACCCGCGGTTGCGTGGTCAGTTCCTACGAGTTACATTGGTCCCGTGGGAGGTGTCGGTGCCACCCACGGGGCCGTTCGGGGCCTGTTTTGAGTTTTCACCGTCTAACGCCATGTTTTTAAGCCTAAGTCTAGAAATATGGAAATTACCGTCGTATTCTCAAACCGAGAGTCCCGCGGCTGTGTGGTCAGTTCCTACGAGTTGCATTGATCCCGTGGGAGGTGTTGGTGCCACCCACGTGGACATTCGGGGGCTGTTTTGAGTTTTTGCCCTATAACGCTATGTTTTTAAGCCTAAGTCTAGACATACGCAAATTACCATCGTATTCTCAGACTGGGAGACCCGCGGCTACGTGGTCAGGTCCTACGAGTTTCATTGGTCTCGTGGGAGGTGTTGGTGCCACCCATGGGGACGTTCGGGGGTTGTTTGGAGTTTTCACCCTCTAACGCCATGTTTTAAACCCTAAGTTTACAAATATGCAAATTATCATCATACTCTCAATCCGGGAGACTCGCGGCTACGTGGTTAGTTCCTACGAGTTACATTGGACCCGTGGGAGGTGTCGGTGCCACCCACGGGGCCGTTTTGAGTTTTCACCAACTAACGCCATGTTTTTAAGCCTAAGTCTAGAAATATGCAAATTATCATCGTATTCTAAAACCGGGAGTCCCGCGGGTGTGTGGTCAGTTCCTACGAGTTATATTGGTCCCGTGGGAGGTGTTGCTGCCACCCACGGGGCCGTTCGGAGGTTGGTTCGAGTTTTCACCCTCTAACGCCATATTTTTAAGCCTAAGTCTAGAAATATAAAAATTACCATCGTTTTCCCAAACCGTGAGTCCCGCAGCTGCGTGGTCAGTTCCGACGAGTTACATTGGTCCCGTTGGAGGTGTTGGTGCCACCCACGGGGATGTTCGGGGGTTGTTTCGAGTTTTCGCCCTCCAACGCCATGTTTTTAAGCCTAAGTCTCGAAATATGTAAATTACCCTTGTATTCTAATATCAGGAGACCCGCGGCTGCGTGGTCAGTTCCTACGAGTTACATTGGGCCCGTGGGAGGTGCCGGTGCCACCCACGGGATCGTTCGGGGGATGTTTTGAGTTTTCACCCTCTAACGCCATGTTTTTAAGCCTAAGTCTTGAAATATACAAATTATCATCGTATTCTCAAACCGGGAGACCCGCGATTGCGTGGTCAGTTCCTACGAGTAACATTGGTCCTGTGGGAGGTGTTGGTGCCATCCACGGGGACGTTCGGGGGCTGTTTCGAGTTTTCACCCTCTAATGCCATGTTTTTAAGCCTAAGTCTAGAAATATACAAATTACCATCGTATTCTCAAACCGAGAGTCCCGCAACTGCGTGGTCAGATCCTACGAGTTAGATTGGTCCCGTGGGAGGTGTTGGTGCCACCCACGGGGTCGTTCGGCGGCTGTTTCGAGTTTTCACCCTCTACCGCCTTGTTTTTAAGCCTAAGTCTAGAAATACAGAAATTGTCATTGTATTCTCAATCTTGGGTACCCACGGCTAGATGGACAGTTCCTTCGAGTTACATTGGTCCCGTGGGAGGTGTCGGTGCCACTGACGGGGCCGTTTGGGAGCTGTTTCGAATTTTCACCCTCTAACGCCATGTTTTTAAGCCTAAGTCTAAAAATATGAAAATTACCATCATATTATAAAATCGGGAGTCCCGCGGCTGCGTGGTCAGTTCCTACGAGTTACATTGGTCCCATAGGACGTGTTGGTGCCACCTACAGGGCCCTTCGAAGGTTGTTTTGAGTTTTCACCCTCTAATGTCATGTTTTTAGCATAAGTCTAAAAATATGTGAATTATTGTCGAATTCTCAAACCGGGAGACATGCGGATGCGTGGTCAGTTCCTACGGGTTACATTGGTCCTGTGGGAGGTGCCGGTGCCACCCACGGGACCGTTCGGGGGATGTTTCGAGTTTTCACCCTCTAACGCCATGTTTTAAAGCCTAAGTCTAGAAATATGCAAATTACCATCGTATTCTCAAGCCGGAAGACCCGCGACTGCGTGGTCAGTTCCTACGAGTTACATTGGTCCTGTGTGAGGTGTTGGTGCCACCCACGGGGACGTTCGGGGGCTGTTTCGAGTTTTCGCCCTCTAATGCCAATTTTTCAAGCCTAAGTCTAGAAACATGCAAATTATCGTCGTATTCTCAAACCGGGAGACCCGTAGCTGCGTGGTCAGTACCTACGAGTGACATTGGTCCCGTGGGAGGTGTTGATGCCACCCACGGGGACGTTCGGGGGTTGTTTCGAGTTTTCACCCACTAAATCCATGTTTTAAGCCTAAGTCTAGAAATCTACAAATTAATGTCGTATTCTCAAACCGGGAGACCCGCAGCTGCGTTGTCAGTTCCTACAAGTTATATTGGTCCCGTGGGAGGTGTTATTGCAACCTACGGGGCCGTTCGGGGGCTGTTTTGAGTTTTTACCGTCTAACTGCATGTTTTTAAGCCTAAGTATAGAAATATGCAAATTACCGTCATATTTTCAAATCTTGAGTCCCGCGGCTGCGTGGTCAGTTCCTACGAGTTACATTGATCCCGTGGGAGGTGTTGGTTCCTCCCACGGGGACATTCGGGGGATATTTTGAGTTTTCAACCTCTAACGCCATGTTTTTAGGCCTAACTCTAGAAATATGCAAATTACCATCGTATTCTCAAACCAGGAGACCCGCGGCTGTGTGGTCAGTTCCTACGAGTTACATTGGGCCCATGGGAGATGTCGGGGCCACCCACGGGGTCGTTCGGGGGCTATTTCCAATTTTCACCCTCTAACGCCATGTTTATAAGCCTAAGTTTAGAAATATGCAAATTACCGCCGTATTATGAAACCGAGAGTCCCACGGCTGCGTGGTTAGTTCCTACGAGTTACATTAGTCCCATGGGAGGTGTTGGTGCCACCCACAGGGCCTTTCGGCGGCTGTTTTGAGTGTTCACCCACTAACGTAGTGTTTTTAAGCTTAAGTCTAGAAATATGCAAATTATCATCGTATTCTCAAACCGGGAGTCCCGTGGCTATGTGGTCAGTTCCTTCGAGTTACATTCGTCCCATGGGAGGTGTTGGTGCCACCTACGGGGCCGTTCGGGGGCTGTTTCAAGTTTTCACACTCTAACGCCCTATTTTTAATCTTAACTCTCGAAATATGGGAATTATCTTCGAATCTCAAACTGGGAGACCCGCGGTTGCGTGGTCAGTTCCAACGAGTTACATTGGTCCCGTGGGAGGTGTCGGTGCCACCCACGGGGCCGTTCGGGGCCTGTTTTGAGTTTTCACCGTCTAACGCCATGTTTTTAAGCCTAAGTCTAGAAATATGCAAATTATCGTCGTATTCTCAAACCGAGAGTCCCGCGGCTGTGTGGTCAGTTCCTAAGAGTTGCATTGATCCCCTGGGAGGTGTTGGTGCCACCCACGGGGACATTTGGGGGATGTTTTGAGTTTTTGCCCTATAACGCCATGTTTTTAAGCCTTAATCTAGACATACGCAAATTACCATCGTATTCTCAGACTGGGAGACCCGCGGCTACGTGGTCAGTTCCTACGAGTTTCATTGGTCTCGTGGGAGGTGTTGGTGCCACCCATGGGAACGTTCGGGGGCTGTTTCGAGTTTTCACCCTCTAACGCCATGTTTTTAACCCTAAGTTTACAAATATGCAAATTATCATCATACTCTCAATCCGAGAGACTCGCGGCTATGTGGTTAGTTCCTACGAGTTACATTGGACCCGTGGGAGGTGTCGGTGCCACCCACGGGGCCGTTCGGGGGCTTTTTTTAGTTTTCACCAACTAACGCCATGTTTTTAAGCCTAAGTCTAGAAATATGCAAATTATCATCGTATTCTCAAACCGAAAGTCCAGCGGGTGTGTGGTCAGTTCCTACGAGTTATATTGGTCCCGTGGGAGGTGTTGCTGCCACCCACGGGGCCGTTCGGAGGTTGGTTCGAGTTTTCACCCTCTAACGCCATGTTTTTAAGCCTAAGTCTAGAAATATAAAAATTACCATCGTTTTCCCAAACCGTGAGTCCCACAGCTGCGTGGTCAGTTCCGACGAGTTACATTGGTCCCGTGGGAGGTGTTGGTGCCACCCACGGGGATGTTCGGGGGTTGTTTCGAGTTTTCGCCCTCCAACGCCATGTTTTTAAGCCTAAGTCTAGAAATATGTAAATTACACTCGTATTCTAAAATCAGGAGACCCGCGGCTGCGTGGTCAGTTCCTACGAGTTACATTGGGCCCGTGGGAGGTGCCGGTGCCACCCACGGGACCGTTCGGGGGATGTTTTGAGTTTTCACCCTCTAACGCCATGTTTTTAAGCCTAAGTCTAGAAATATACAAATTACCATCGTATTCTCAAACCGGGAGACCCGCGATTGCGTGGTCAGTTCGTACGAGTAACATTGGTCCCGTGGGAGGTGTTGGTGCCATCCACGGGGACGTTCGGGGGCTGTTTCGAGTTTTCACCCTCTAACGCCATGTTTTTAAGCCTAAGTCTAGAAATATACAAATTACCATCGTATTCTCAAACCGAGAGTCCCGCGACTGCGTGGTCAGATCCTACGAGTTACATTGGTCCCGTGGGAGGTGTTGGTGCCACCCACGGGGTCGTTCGACGGCTGTTTCGAGTTTTCACCCTCTAACGCCTTGTTTTTAAGCCTAAGTCTAGAAATACGGAAATTTTCATTGTATTCTCAATCTTGGGTACCCACGGCTAGATGGACAGTTCCTACGAGTTACATTGGTCCCGTGGGAGGTGTCGGTGCCACCGACGGGGCCGTTTGGGGGCTGTTTCGAATTTTCACCCTCTAACGCCATGTTTTTAAGCCTAAGTCCAAAAATATGAAAATTACCATCATATTCTCAAATTGGGAGTCCCGCGGCTGCATGGTCAGTTCCTACGAGTTACATTGGTCCCGTAGGACGTGTTGGTGCCACCTACAGGGCCCTTCGATGGTTGTTTTGAGTTTTCACCCTCTAACGTCATGTTTTTAGCATAAGTCTAAAAATATGTGAATTATCATCGAATTCTCAAACCGGGAGACATGCGGATGCGTGGTCAGTTCCTACGAGTTACATTGGTCCTGTGGGAGGTGCCTGTGCCACCCACGGGACCGTTCGGGGGATGTTTCGAGTTTTAACCCTCTAACGCCATGTTTTTAAGCCTAAGTCTAGAAATATGCAAATTACCATCGTATTCTCAAACCGGGAGACCTGCGACTGCGTGGTCAGTTCCTACGAGTTACATTGGTCCCGTGTGAGGTGTTGGTGCCACCCACGGGGACGTTCGGGGACTGTTTCGAGTTTTCGACCTCTAATGCCATTTTTTCAAGCCTAAGTCTAGAAACATGCAAATTAACATCGTATTCTCAAACCGGGAGACCCGTAGCTGCGTGGTCAGTTCCTACGAGTGACATTGGTCTCGTGGGAGGTGTTGGTGCCACCCATGGGGACGTTCGAGGGTTGTTTCGAGTTTTCACCCACTAACTCCATGTTTTTAAGCCTAAGTCTTGAAATATATAAATTAATGTCGTATTCTCAAACCGGGAGACCCGCGGCTACGTGGTCAGTTCCTACGAGTTACATTGGTCCCGTGGGAGGTGTTATTGCCACCTACGGGGCCGTTCGGGGGCTGTTTTGAGTTTTCACCGTCTAACGCCATGTTTTTAAGCCTATGTATAGAAATATGTAAATTACCGTCGTATTCTCAAATCGGGAGTCCCTCTACTGCGTGGTTAGTTCCTACGAGTTACATTGATCCCGTGGGAGGTGTTGGTTCCTCCCACGGGGACATTCGGGGGCTATTTTGAGTTTTCAACCTCTAACGCCATATTTTTAGGCCTAACTCTAGAAATATGCAAATTACCATCGTATTCTCAAACCAGGAGACCCGCGGCTGCATGGTCAGTTTCTACGAGTTACATTGGGCCCATGGGAGGTATCGGTGCCACCCACGGGGTCGTTCGGGGGCTATTTCAAGTTTTCACACTCTAACGCCGTGTTTATTAGCCTAAGTTTACAAATATGCATATTACCGTCGTATTCTCAAATCGGGAGTCCCACGGCTGCGTGGTTAGTTCCTACGAGTTACATTAGTCCCATGGGAGGTGTTGGTGCCACCCACAGGGCCTTTCGGGGGCTGTTTTGAGTGTTCACCCACTAACGTCCTGTTTTTAAGCTTAAGTCTAGAAATATGCAAATTACCGTTGTATTCCCAAACCGGGAGTCCCGTGGCTATGTGGTCAGTTCCTTCGAGTTACATTCGTCCCATGGGAGGTGTTGGTGCCACATACGGGGCCGTTCGGGGGTTGTTTTGAGTTTTCACACTCTAACGCACTGTTTTTAAGCTTAAGTCTCGAAATATGGGAATTATCATCGAATCTCAAACTGGGAGACCCGCGGTTGCGTGGTCAGTTCCTACGAGTTACATTGGTCCCGTGGGAGGTGTCGGTACCACCCACGGGGCCGTTCAAGGCCTGTTTTGAGTTTTCACCATCTAACGCCATGTTTTTAAGCCTAAGTCTAGAAATATGCAAATTACCGTCGTATTCTCAAACCGAGAGTCCCGCGGCTGTGTGGTCAGTTCCTACGAGTTGCATTGATCCCGTGGGAGGTGTTGGTGCCACCGACGGGGACATTCGGGGGCTGTTTTGAGTTTTTTCCCTATAACGCATTGTTTTTAAGCCTAAGTCTAGACATATGCAAATTACCATCGTATTCTCAGACCGGGAGACCCGCGGCTGCGTGGTCAGTTCCTACGAGTTTCATTGGTCTCGTGGGAGGTGTTGGTGCCACCCATGGGGACGTCCGGGGGCTGTTTCGAGTTTTCACCCTCTAATGGCATGTTTTTAAACTTAAGTTTACAAATATGAAAATTATCATCATATTCTCAATCCGGGAGACTCATGGCTGCGTGGTCAGTTCCTACGAGTTACATTGGGCCCGTGGGAGGTGCCGGTGCCACCCACTGGACCGTTCGGGGGATGTTTCGAGTTTTCACCCTCTAACGCCATGTTTTTAAGCCTGAGTCTAGAAATATGCAAATTACCATCGTATTCTCAAACCGGGAGACTCGCGATTGCGTGGTCAGTTTCTACGAGTAATATTGGTCCCGTAAGAGGTGTTGGTGCCATCCACGGGGACGTTCGGGGGTTGTTTCGAGTTTTCACCCTCTAACGCCATGTTTTTAAGCCTAAGTCTAGAAATATACAAATTACCATCGTATTCTCAAACCGGGAGTCCCGCGACTGCGTGGTCAGATCCTACGAGTTATATTGGGCCTCGTGGGAGGTGTTGGTGCCACCCACGGGGTCGTTCGGCGGCTGTTTCGAGTTTTCACCCTCTAACGCCTTGTTTTTAAGCCTAAGTCTAGAAATAGGGAAATTGTCATTGTATTCTCAATCTTGGGTACCCACGGCTAGATGGACAGTTCCTACGAGTTACACTGGCCTCGTGGGAGGTGTCGGTGCCACCGACGGGGCCGTTCGGGGGCTGTTTTGAATTTTCACCCTCTAACGCCATGTTTTTAAGCCTAAGTCTAAAAATATGAAATTACCATCATATTCTAAAATCGGGAGTTCCACGGCTTCGTGGTCAGTTCCTACGAGTTACATTGGTCCCGTAGGACGTGTTGGTTCCACCTACAGGGCCCTTCGAAGGTTTTTTTGAGTTTTCACCCTCTAACGTCATGTTTTTAGCATAAGTCCAAAAATATGTGAATTATCATCGAATTCTCAAATCGGGAGACATGCGGATGCGTGGTCAGTTCCTACGAGTTACATTTGTCCTGTGGGAGGTGCCCGTGCCACCCACGGGACCGTTCGGGGGATCTTTCGAGTTTTCACCCTCTAACGCCATGTTTTTAAGACTAAGTCTAGAAATATGCAAATTACCATCGTATTCTCAAACCAGGAGACCCGCGACTGCATGGTCAGTTCTTACGAGTTACATTGGTCCCGTGTGAGGTGTTGGTGCCACCCACGGGGACGTTCGGGGGCTGTTTCGAGTTTTCGCCCTCTAATGCCATTTTTTCAAGCCTAAGTCTAGAAACATGCTAATTACCGTCGTATTCTCAAACAGGGAGACCCGTAGCTGCGTGGTCAGTTCCTACGAGTGACATTGGTCCCGTGGGAGGTGTTGGTGCCACCCACGGGGACGTTCGAGGGTTGTTTCTAGTTTTCACCCACTAACTCCATGTTTTTAAGCCTAAGTCTAGAAATATACAAATTAATGTCGTATTCTCAAACCGGGAGACCCGCGGCTGCGTGGTCAGTTCCTACGAGTTACATTGATCCCGTAGGAGGTGTTGGTTCCTCCCACGGGGACATTCGAGGGCTATTTTGAGTTTTCAACCTCTAACGCCATGTTTTTAGGCCTAACTCTAGAAATGTGCAAATTACCATCGTATTCTCAAACCAGGAGACCCACGGCTGCGTGGTCAGTTCCTAGGAGTTACATTGGGCCCATGGGAGGTGTCGGTGCCACACACGGGGTCGTTCGGGGGCTATTTTAAGTGTTCACCCTCTAACGCCATGTTTATAAGCCTAAGTTTTGAAATATGCAAATTACCGTCGTATTCTCAAACCGGGAGTCCCACGGCTGCGTGGTTAGGGCCTACGAGTTACATTAGTCCCATGGGTGGTGTTGGTGCCACCCACAAGGCCTTTCGGGGGCTGTTTTGAGTCTTCACCCACTAACGTCCTGTTTTTAAGCTTAAGTCTAGAAATATGCAAATTACCATCGTATTCTCAAACCGGGAGTCCCGTGGCTATGTGGTTAGTTCCTTCGAGTTACATTGGTCCCGTGGGAGGTGTCGAAGCCACCCACGAGGCCGTTCGGGGCCTGTTTTGATTTTTCACCGTCTAACGCCATGTTTTTAAGCCTAAGTCTAGAAATATGCAAATTACCGTCGTATTCTCAAACCGGGAGTCCCGCGGCTGTGTGGTCAGTTCCTACGAGTTACATTGATCCCGTGGGAGGTGTTGGTGCCACCCACGGGGACATTCGGGGGCTATTTTGAGTTTTTGACCTATAACGCCATGTTTTTAAGCCTAAGTCTAGACATATGCAAATTACCATCGTATTCTCAGACCGGGAGACCCGTGGCTGCGTGGTCAGTTCCTACGAGTTTCATTGGTCTCGTGGGAGGTGTTGGTGCCACCCATGGGGACGTTCGGGGGCTGTTTCGAGTTTTCACCCTCTAACGCCATGCTTTTAACCCTAAGTTTACAAATATGCAAATTATCATCATATTCTCAATCCAGGAGGCTCGCGTCTACGTGGTCAGTTTTTACGAGTTACATTGGACCCGTGGGAGGTGTCGGTGCCACCCATGGGGACGTTAGGGGGCTTTTTTGAGATTTCACCATCTAACGCCATATTTTTAAGCCTAAGTCTAGAAATATGCAAATTACCGTCGTATTCTCAAACCGGGAGTCCTGCGGCTGCATGGTCAGTTCCTACGAGTTACATTGATCCCGTGGGAGGTGTTGGTGTCACCCACGGGGACATTCGGGGGCTCTTTTGAGTTTTCAACCTCTAACGCCGTGTTTTTAGGCCTAACTCTAGAAATATGCAATTTACCATCGTATTCTCAAACCAGGAGACCCGCGGCTGCGTGGTCAGTTCCTACGAGGTACATTGGTCCCATGGGAGGTGTCGGTGCCACCGACGGGGTCGTTCGGGGGCTGTTTCGAGTTTTCAGCCTCTAACGCCATGTTTTTAAGCTTAAGTTTAGAAATATGAAAATTACCGTCGTATTCTCTAACAGGTAGTCCCACGGCTACATTATTAGTTCCTACGAGTTACATTAGTCCCATGGGAGGTGTTGGTGCCACTCACGGGACCGTTCGGGGGATGTTTCGAGTTTTCACCCTCTAACGCCATGTTTTTAAGCCTAAGTCTAGAAATATGCAAATTACCATCGTATTCTCAAACTGGGAGACCCACGATTGCGTGGTCAGTTCCTACGAGTAACTTTGGTCCCGTGGGAGGTGTTGGTGCCATCCACAGGGACGTTCGGGGGCTGTTTCGAGTTTTCACCCTCTAACGCCATGTTTTTAAGCCTAAATCTAGAAATATACAAATTACCATCGTATTCTCAAATCGGGAGTCCTGCGACTGCGTGGTCAGATCCTACGAGTTACATTGGTCCCGTGGGAGTTGTTGGTGCCACCCACGGGGTCGTTCGGCGGCTGTTTCGAGTTTTCACCCTCTAACACCTTGTTTTTAAGCCTAAGTCTAGAAATATGGAAATTTCCATTGAATTCTCAATCTTGGGTAGCCACGGCTATATGGACAGTTCCTACGAGTTACATTGGTCCCGTGGGAGGTGTCGGTGCCACCGACGGGGCCGTTCGGGGGCTGTTTCGAATTTTCACCCTCTAATGCCATGTTTTTAAGCCTAAGTCTAAAAATATGAAAATTACCATCATATTCTCAATCCGTGAGTCCCGCGGCTGCGTGGTCAGTTTCTACGAGTTACATTGGTCCCATAGGACGTGTTGGTGCCACCTACAGGGCCCTTCGAAGGTTGTTTTGAGTTTTCACCCTCTAACGTCATGTTTTTAGCATAAGTCTAAAAACATATGAATTATCGTCGAATTCTCAAACCGGGAGACATGCGGATGCGTGGTCAGTTCCTACGAGTTACATTGGTCCTGTGGGAGGTGCCGGTGCCACCCACGGGACCGTTCGGGGGATGTTTCGAGTTTTCACCCTCTAACGCCATGTTTTTAAGCCTAAGTCTAGAAATATGTAAATTACCATCGTATTCTCAAACCGGGAGACCTGCTACTGCGTGGTCAGTTCCTACGAGTTACATTGGTCTCGTGTGAGGTGTTGGTTCCACCCACGGGGCCGTTCGGGGGCTGTTTCGAGTTTTCACACTCTAATGCCATGTTTTTAAGCCTAAGTCTAGAAATATGGAAATTTACGTCGTATTATCAAATCGGGAGACCCGCGGTTGCGTGATCATTTCCTATGAGTTACATTGGTCCCGTGGGAGGTGTCGGTGCCACCCACAGCGCCGTTCGGGGGCTGTTTCGATTTTTCACCCTCTAAAACATGTTTTTAAGCCTCGGTCTAGAAATATGTAAATTACTGTCGTATTCTCAAATCGGGAGACCCGCGACTTCGTGGTCAGTTCCTACGAGTTACATTGGTCCCATGGGAGGTGTTAGTCCCACCCACGGGGCCGTAATGGTGTTGTTTCGAGTTTTCCCCCTCTAACGCCAAGTTTTTAAGCTTAAGTGTAGAAATATACAAATTACTACCATATTCGCAAACCGGGAGACCCGCGGCTGCGTGGACAGTTCCTACGAGTTACATTAGTCACGTGGGAGGTGTTATTGCCACCCACGGGGTCGTTCGGGGGCTGTTTCGAGTTTTCACTTTAACACAATGTTTTTATGCCTAAGTCTAGAAATATGCAAATTAACGTCGTATTCTCAAAGTGGTCGTCCCGCGACTGCGTGGTCAGTTCCTACGAGTTACAATTGTCCCGTGGGAGGTGTTGGTGCCACCCACGGGGACGTTCGGGGGCTATTTCGAGTTTTCACCCTCTAACGCCATGTTTTTAAGCCTAAGTCTAGAAATATACAAATTACCATCGTATTATGAAATCGGGAGACCCGCGGGTGCGTGGTTTGTTCCTACGAGAAACATTGGTCTCGTGGGAGGTGTTGGTGCCAGCCACGGGGCCATTTGGGGGCTGTTTCGAGTTTTCACCCTCTAATGACATGTTTTTAAGCCTAAGTCTAGAAATATACAAATTACCATCATTCTCATACTAGGAGACTACGTCTGCGTGGTTAGTTCCTACGAGTTACATTGGTCCTGTGGCAGGTGTTGGTGCCACCCACGGGGCCGTTCGGCGGCTGTTTCGAGTTTTCACCCTCTACCGCCTTGTTTTTAAGCCTGTGTCTAGAAATATGGAAATTTTCGTCGTATTCTCAATCCTGGGGACCAGCGGCTAGATTGTCAGTTCCTATGAGTTATATTGGTCCCATGGGAGGTGTCGGTGCCACCCACGGGGCCGTTCGGGGTCTGTTTCGAGTTTTCACCCTCTAACACCCTGTTTTTAATCCTAAGTCTAGAAATATGCAAATTACCACCGGGAGACCCGCGGCTACATGGTCAGTTCCTACGAGTTACATTGGTCCCGTTGGAGGTGTTGGTGCCACCCACGGGGCCGTTCGGGGACTGTTTTGAGTTTTCACCCTATAACGCCATGTTTTCAAGCCTAAGTCTAGAAATATGCAAATTACCGTCGTATTCTCAAACCGAGAGACTCGCGGCTGCGTGGTCAGTTCCTATGAGTTACATTGGTCCCGTGGAAGGTGTTAGTGCCACCCACGGGGCCGTTCGGGTGTTGTTTCGAGTTTTCACCCTCTAACGCCATATTTTTAAGCCTTAGTTTAGAAATATGCAAACTACCATCGTATTATCAAACCAGGAGACCCGCGGTTGCCTGGTCAGTTCCTACGAGTTACATTGGTCCCGTGGGAGGTGTTGGTGCCACCCACGGGGACGTTTGTGGGCTGTTTCGAGTTTTCACCCTCTAATGCCATGTTTTTTGAGCCTAAGTCTAGAAATCTGCAAATTACCATCCTATTCTCAAATAGGTGACCCCCGGTTGTGTGATCAGTTCCTACAAGTTACATTGGTCCCGTGGGAGGTGTTGGTGCTATCCACGGGGACGTTCGGGGGCTGTTTCGAGTTTTCACCCTCTAACGCCATGTTTTTAAGCCTAAGTATAGAAATATGCAAATTACCGTCGTATTCTCAAATCGGGAGACCCGCGGTTGCGTGATCAGTTCCAACAAGTTACATAGGTCCCATGGGAGGTGTTGGTGCCACCTACGGGGACGTTCGGGGGCTATTTCGAGTTTTCACGCTCTAACGCGATGTTTTTTAGCCTAAGTCTAGAAATATGAAAATTACTGTCATATTCTCAAATCGGGAGTCCCGCGACTGCGTTGTCAGTTCCTTCGAGTTACAATGGTCCCGTGGGAGGTGTTGGTGCCACCCACAGGGACGTTTGGGGGCTGTTTCGAGTTTTCACCCCCTAACGTCCTATTTTTAAGCTTAAGTCCAGAAATATGCGAATTATCATCAAATTCTCAAACTAAGAGACCCGCAGCTGTGTAGTCAGTTCCTACTAGTTACATTGGTTCCGTGGGAGGTATCGATACCACCCACGGGTCGTTTGGGGGCCGTTTCGAGTTCTCACCCTCTAATGCCATGTTTTTAAGCCTAAGTCTAGAAATATGCAAATTACCATCATATTCTCAAACCGGGAGTCCCGCGGCTGCGTGGTTAGTTCTTACGAGTTACATTGGCCCCGTGGGAGGTGTTGGTGCCACACACGGGGACGTTCAGGGGCTGTATCGAGTTTTCGTCCACTAACACCATTTTTTTAAGCCTAAGTCGATAAATATGCAACTTACCATCGTATTCTCAAACTTGGAGTCCTACGGCTGCGTGGTCAGTTCCTACGAGGTACATTGGTCCCATGGGAGGTGTTGGTACCACCCACGGGACCGTTCGGGGGCTATTTCTAGTTTTCACCCTTCAACACCATGTTCTTGAGCTTAAGTTTAGAAATATGCAAATTTCCATTGTATTCTCAAATCGAGAGACCCGCGACTGCGTGGTCAGAACCTACGAGTAACATTGGTCCCGTGGGAGGTGTTGGTGCCACCCACGGGACCGTTCGGGGGCTTTTTTGAGTTTTCACCCTCTAACGCCTTATTTTTAAGCCTACGTCTAGAAATATGCAAATTACCGACATATTCTCATATCGGGAGACCTGCGGCTACGATGTCAGTTCTACGAGTTACATTGGTCCCATGGGAGGTGTTGGTGCCACCCACGGGGACGTTCGACAGCTGTTTCGAGTTTTCAACCTCTAACGCCATGTTTTTAAGCCTAAGTCTAGCAATATGGAAATTACCGCCGCATTCTCAATCCGGGAGACCCGCGGCTACATGGTCAGTTCCTACGAGTTACATTGGTCCCATGGGAGGTGTCGGTGCCACCCATGGGGCCGTTCGGAGGCTGTTTCGAGTTTTCACCCTCTAACGCCATCTTTTCAAGCCTAAGTCTAGAAATAAGGAAATTTTCATCGTATTCTCAATCCTGGGGACCCGCGGCAAGATGGTCAGTTCCTACGAGTTACATTGGTCCCGTAGGAGGTGTTGGTGCCACCTACGGGGACGTTTAGGGGATGTTTCAAGTTTTCACCCTCTAACATCCTGTTTTTAAGCGTAAGTCTAGTAATATGCGAATTATCGTCATATTCTCAAACCGGGAGACCTGCGGCTGCGTGGTAATTTTCTACGAGTTACATTGGTCCCGTGGGAGGTGTCGGTACCACCCACAGGGCCGTTCGGGGGCAATTTTGAGTTTTCACCCTATAATGCCATGTTTTTAAGCCTAAGTCTTGAAATATGCAAATTACCTTCGTATTCTCAAATCGGGAGACCTGCGGCTACGTGGTCAGTTCCTACGAGTTACATTGATCCCGTGGAAGGTGTCGGTACCACCCACGGGTCCGTTCGGGGGCCGTTTCGAGTTTTCACCCGCTAACGCCATGTTTTTAAGCCTAAGTCTAGAAATATGCAAATTACCGTCGAATTCTCAAATTGGGAGTCCCGTGGCTGCATGGTTAGTTCCTACGAGTTACATTGGTCCCGTTTGAGGGGTTAGTGCCACCCACGGGGACGTTCGGTGGCTGTTTCGAGTTTTCACCCTCTAACGCCATGTTTCTAAGCCTAAGTCTATAAATATGCCAATTACCATCTTATTCTCAAACCAGGAGACCCGCGGCTACGTTGTCAGTTCTACGATTTACATTGGTCCCGTGGAAGGTGTTGGTGCCACACATGGGGACGTTCGGGGGCTGTATCCATTAACACCATATTTTTAAGCCTAAATCTATAAATATGCAAATTACCATCGTATTCTCAAACCTGGAGTCCTACGGCTACATGGTCAGTTGCTACGAGTTACATTGGTCCCGTGGGGGGTGTTGGAGCCACCCACGGGAACGTTCGGGGGTTGTTTCTCGTTTTCACCCTTTAACACCATGTTCTTAAGCCTAAGTCTAGAAATATGCAAATTACCATCGTATTCTCAAACCAGGAGAGCCGCGGCTACGTGGTAAAATCCTACGAGTAACATTGGTCCCGTGGGAGGTGTTGGTGTCACCTACGGGGCCATTCGGGGGCTGTTTCGAGTTTTCACCTTCTAACGCCATGTTTTTAAGCCTAAGTTTAGAAATATGAAAATTACTGTCGTATTCTCATATCGGGAGACCTGCGGCTGCGTGGTTAGTTCCTACGAGTTACATTGGTCCCATGGGAGGTGTTGGTGCCACCCACGGGGCCGTTCGACCGCTATTTCGACTTTTCACCCTCTAACGCCATGTTTGTAAGACTAAGTCTAGAAATATGAAAATTACCATTGTATTCTCAATCCGGGAGACCTGCGGCTACATGGCCAGTTCCTACGAGTTACATTGGTCCCGTGGGAGGTGTCGGTGCCACCCACGGGGCCGTTAGGGGGCTGTTTCGAGTTTTCAGCGTCTAACGCCATGTTTTCAAGCCTAAGTCTGGAAATATGGAAATTGCCATTGTATTCTCAATCCTGGGGACCCGCGGCTAGATGGTCAGTTCCAACGTGTTACATTGGTCCCGTGGGAGGTGTCGGTGCCACCCACGGGGCCGTTCGGGGGCTGTTTTGAGTTTTCACACTCTAACGCCATATTTTTAAGCCTAAGTCTAGAAATATGCAAATTACCATCGTATTCTCAAACCAAGAGTCCTGCGGCTGCGTGGTCAGTTCCTTCGAGTTACATTAGTCCCGTAGGAGGTGTTGGTGCCACCTACGGGGCCGTTCAGAGGCTGTTTCGAGTTTTCACCCTCTAACATCCTATTTTTAAGCGTAAGTCTAGAAATATGCGAATTATCATCGTATTCTCAAATCGGGAGACCCGCGGCTGCATGGTCAGTTCCTACGAGTTACATTGGTCCCGTGGGAGGTGTCGGTACCACCCACGGGGCCGTTCGGGGCTATTTGGAGTTTTCACCCTCTAACGCCATTTTTTAAGCCTAAGTCTAGAAATATGGAAATTGCCATCGTATTCTCCATCCTAGGGACCCGCGGCTAAATGGTCAGTTCCTACGAGTTACATCGGTCCCGTGGGAGGTGTCGGTGCCACCCACGAGGCCGTTCGGGGGCTTTTTTGAGTTTTCACCATCTAACGCCATGTTTTTAAGCCTAAGTCTAGAAAAATGCAAATTATAATTGTATTCTCAAACCGGGAGTCCCGCGACTGCGTTGTCAGTTCCTACGAGTTACATTGGTCCCATGGGAGGTGTCGGTGCCACCCACGGGGTCGTTCGGGGGCTGTTTTGAATATTCACCCTCTAACGCTATGTTTTTAAGCCTAGGTCTAGAAATATGCAAATTACCGTCGTATTCTCAAATCGGGAGTCCTGCGGCTGCGTGGTCGTTTCCTTCGAGTTACATTGGTCCCGTAGGAGTTGTTGGTCCCACCTACGGGGCCGTTCAGGGGCTGTTTCGATTTTTCACCCTCTAACGTCTTGTTTTAAAGCGTAAGTTTAGAAATATGCAAATTATCATTGTATTATCAAACCGGGAGACCCGCAGCTGCGTGGTCAGTTCCTACGAGTTACATTGGTCCCGTGGGAGGTGTCGGTGCCACCCACGGGGCCGTTCGGGGGCTATTTTGAGTTTTGACCCTCTAACGCCATGTTTTTAATCCTAAGTCAAGAAATATGCAAATTACCTTCGTATTCTCAAACCGTCAGTCCCGCAGTTGCGTGGTCAGTTCCTACGAGTTACATTGGTCCCGTGGGAGGTGTTGGTGCCACCCACGGGGACGTTCGGGGATTGTTTTGTGTTTGCGCCCTCTAACGCCATGTTTTTAAGCCTAAGTCTAGAAATATGCAAATTGACATCGTATTCTTAAACCGGGAGACCCGCGACTGCGTGGTCAGTTCCTACGAGTTACATTGGTCCCGTGGAAGGTGTTGGTGCCTCCCACGGGGTCGTTCGGGGGATGTTTAGAGTTTTCACCCTCTAATGCCATATTTCCAAGCCTAAGTCTAGAAATATGTAAATTACCATCTTATTCTCAAACCAGGAGACCCTCAACTACGTTGTCAGTTCTACGAGTTACATTGGTCCCGTGGGAGGTGTTGGTGCCACCCACAGGGATGTTCGGTGGCTGTATCGAGTTTTCATCCACTAACACCATGTTTTTAAGCCTAAGTCTATAAATATGCAAATTACCATCCTATTCTCAAACCTGGAGTCCTACGGCTAAATTTTCAGTTTCTACGAGTTACATTGGTCCCGTGGGGGGTGTTGGAGCCACCCACCGGAACGTTCGGGGGCTGTTTCTAGTTTTCACCCTTTAACACCATGTTTTTAAGCCTAAGTCTAGAAAGATGCAAATTACCATCGTATTCTCAAACCGGGAGAGCCGCGGCTGCGTGGTAAAATCCTACGAGTAACATTGGTCCCGTGGGAGGTGTTGGTGTCACCTACGGGGCCATTCGGGGGCTGTTTCGAGTTTTCACCTTCTAACGCCATGTTTTTAAGCCTAAGTTTAGAAATATGAAAATTACTGTCGTATTCTCATATCGGGAGACCTGCGGCTGCGTGGTTAGTTCCTACGAGTTACATTGGTCCCATGTGAGGTGTTGGTGCCACCCACGGGGCCGTTCGACCGCTGTTTCGACTTTTCACCCTCTGACGCCATGTTTGTAAGACTAAGTCTAGAAATATGGAAATTACCGTCGTATTCTCAATCCGGTAGACCTGCGGCTACACGGCCAGTTCCTACGAGTTACATTGGTCCCGTGGGAGGTTTCGGTGCCACCCACAGGGCTGTTAGGGGGCTGTTTCGAGTTTTCAGCCTCTAACGCCATGTTCTCAAGGCTAAGTCTCGAAATATGGAAATTACCATCGTATTCTCAATCCTGGGGACCCGCGGCTAGATGGTCAGTTCCTACGAGTTACATTGGTCCCGTGGGAGGTGTCGGTGCCACCCACGGGGCCGTTCGGGGGCTGTTTTGAGTTTTCACACTCTAACGCCATGTTTTTAAGCCTAAGTCTAGAAATATGCAAATTACCATCGTATTCTCAAACCGGGAGAGCCGCGACTGCGTGGTAAAATCCTACGAGTAACATTGGTCCCGTGGGAGGTGTTGGTGCCTCCCACGGGGTCGTTCGGAGGATGTTTAGAGTTTTCACCCTCTAATGCCATGTTTCCAAGCCTAAGTCTAGAAATATGTAAATTACCATCTTATTCTCAAACCAGGAGACCCTCGACTACGTTGTCAGTTCTACGAGTTACATTGGTCCCGTGGGAGGTGTTGGTGCCACCCACGGGGATGTTCGTGGGTTGTATCGAGTTTTCATCCACAAACACCATGTTTTTAAGCCTAAGTCTTTAAATATGTAAATTACCATCGAATTCTCAAATGTGGAGTCCCGCGGCTGCGCGGTCAGTTCCTGCGAGTTACATTGGTGCCGTGGGAGGTGTTGGTGCCACCCACGGGACCATTCGGGGGTTGTTTCTAGTTTTCACCCTTTAACACCATGTTTTTAAGCCAAAGTCTAGAAATATGCAAATTACCATCGTATTCTAAAACCGGGAGACCCGCAGCTGCGTGGTCAGTTCCTATGAGTGACATTGGTCCCGTGGGAGGTGTTGGTGCCACCTACGGGGACTTTCTGGGGCTGTTTCGAGTTTTCACCCACTAACTCCATGTTTTTAAGCCTAAGTCTAAAAATATACAAATTACCGTCGTATTCTCAAATCGGGAGACCCACGACTGATTGGTCAGTTCCTACGAGTTACATTGGACCCGTGGGAGGTTTCGGTGCCACCCACGGGGCCGTTCGAGGTCTATTTCGAGTTTTCACCCTCTAACGCCACGTTTTTAAGCCCAAGTCTAGAAATATTAAAATTACCATCTTATTCTCAAACTGGGAGACCCGCGACTGTGCGGTCAGTTCCTACGAGTTACATTGATCCCGTGGGAGGTGTTGGTGAAACCCACAGGGCCGTTCAGGTGTTGTTTCGAGTTTTCACCCTCTAACGCCATGTTTTTAAGCTTAAGTCTAGAAATATGCAAATTACCATCGTATTCTCAAACCGGGAGACCCGCAATTGCGTGGTTAGTTCCTACGAGTTACATTGGTCCCGTGGGAGGTGTTGGTCCCACCCACGGGAAGTTCGAAGGATGTTTCGTGTTTTCACGCTCTAACGCCATGTTTTTAAGCCTAAGTCTAGAAATATGCAAATTACCCTCGTATTCTCAAACCGGGAGACCCGCGGATGCGTGGTCAGTTCCTACGAGTTACATTGGTCCCGTGGGAGGTGTTGGAGCCACCCACGGGGCCGTTCAGGTGTTGTTTCGAGTTTTGACTCTCTAATGCCTTATTTTTAAGCCTAAGTCTAGAAATATGCAAATTAGCATCATATTCTTAAATTGGGAGACCCGCTACTGTCTCGTCAGTTCCTATGAGTTACATTGGTCACGTGGGAGGTGTCGGTGCCACCCACGGGGCCGTTCGGGCGCTGTTTCGAGTTTTCACCCTCTAACGCCATGTTTTTAAGCCTAAGTCTAGAAATATCCAAATTACCATCGTATTCTCAAACCGGGAGTCCCAAGGCTACGTGGTCGGTTCCTTCGAGTTACATTGGTCCCGTAGGAGGTGTTGGTGCCACCTACGAGGCCGTTTGGGGGCTATTTCGAGTTTTCACCCTCTAACATTCTCTTTTTAAGCTTAAGTCTAGGAATATGCGAATTATCATCGAATTCTGAAACCGGGAGACCCGCGGATGCGTGGTCAGTTCCTACGAGTTACATTGGTCCCGTGGAGGTGTTGGTGCCACCCACGGGGCCGTTCGGGGGCTGTTTTGAGTTTTTACCCTCTAACGCTATGTTTTTAATCCTAAGTCAAGAAATATGCAAATTACCTTCGTATTCTCAAACCGTGAGTGACGCTGTTGCGTGGTCAGTTCCTACGAGTTACATTGGTCCCGTGGGAGGTGTTGGTGCCACCCACGGGGACGTTCGGGGATTGTTTTGAGTTTTCGCCCTCTAACGCCATGTTTTTAAGACTAAGTCTAGAAATATGCAAATTACCATCGCATTCTTAAACCGGGAGACCCGCGACTGCGTGGTCAGTTCCTACGAGTTACATTGGTCCCGTGGAAGGTGTTGGTGCCTCCCACGGGGACGTTCATGGGTTGTTTAGAGTTTTCACCCTCTAATGCCATGTTTCTAAGCCTAGGTCTAGAAATATGCAAATTACCATCTTATTCTTAAACCAGGAGACCCTCGACTACGTTGTCAGTTCTACGAGTTACATTGGTCCGGTGGGAGGTGTTGGTGCCACCCACGGGGACGTTTGGGGGATGTATCGAGTTTTCATCCACTAACACCATGTTTTTAAGCCTAAGTCTATAAATATGCAAATTACCATCGTATTCTCAAATGTGGAGTCCCTCGGATGCACGATCAGTTCTTGCGAGTTACATTGGTGCCGTGGAAGGTGTTGGTGCCACCCACGGGACCATTCGGGGGTTATTTCTAGTTTTCACCCTTTAACACCATGTTTTTAAGCCAAAGTCTAGAAATATGCAAATTACCATCGTATTCTCAAACCGGGAGACCCGCAGGTGCGTGGTCAGTTCCTACGAGTGACATTGGTCCCGTGGGAGGTGTTGGTGCCACCTACGGGGACTTTCTGGGGCTGTTTTGAGTTTTCACCCACTAACTCCATGCTTTTCCTAAGTCCAAAAATATAAAAATTACCATCGTATTCTCAAATCGGGAGACCCGCGGCTGATTGGTCAGTTCCTACGAGTTACATGGGCCCGTGGGAGGTGTCGGTGCCACCCACGGGGCCGTTCGAGGGCTGTTTCGAGTTTTCACCCTCTAACGCCATGTTTTTAAGCCTAAGTCTAGAAATATTAAAATTACCGTTGTATTCTTAAACCGGGAGACCCGCGACATTGTGGTCAGTTCCTACGAGTTACATTGGTCCCATGGGAGGTGTTGGTGCCACCCACGGGGCCGTTCGGATGTTGTTTCGAGTTTTCACCCTCTAACGCCATGTTTTTAAGCCTAAGTCTAAAAATATGCAAATTACCATTGTATTCTCAAACCGGGAGACCCTCAATTGCGTGGTCAGTTCCTACGAGTTACATTGGTCCCGTGGGAGGTGTTGGTGCCACCCATGGGGAATTTCGGGGGATGTTTCATGTTTTCACCCTCTAACGCCATGTTTTTAAGCCTAAGTCTAGAAATATGCAAATTACCATCGTATTCTCAAACCGAGAGACCCGCGGATGCGTGGTCAGTTCCTACAAGTTACATTGGTCCCGTGGGAGGTGTTGGAGCCACCCACAGGGCCGTTCAGGTGTTGTTTCGAGTTTTCACTCTCTAATGCCATGTTTTTAAGCCTAAGTCTAGAAATATGCAAATTAGCGTCGTATTCTTAAACCGGGATTCCCACAAATGTCTCGTCAGTTCCTACGAGTTACATTGGTCACGTGGTAGGTGTCGGTGCCACCCACGGGGCCGTTCGGGGGCTGTTTCGAGTTTTCACCCTCTAACGCCATATTTTTAAGCCTAAGTCTAGAAATATCCAAATTACCATCGTATTCTCAAACCGAGAGTCCCGCGGCTGCGTGGTCGGTTCCTTCGATTTACATTGGTCCCGTAGGAGGTGTTCGTGTCACCTACGAGGCCGTTCGGGAGCTGTTTCGAGTTTTCACCCTCTAACGTCCTGTTTTTAAGCTTAAGTCTAGGAATATGCGATTTATCATCGAATTATGAAACCGGGAGACCTGCGGATGCGTGTCAATTCCTACGAGTTACATTGGTCACGTGGAGATGTCGGTGCCACCCACGGGGCCGTTCGGCTGTTGTTTCGAGTTTTCACCCTCTAACGCCATGTTTTTAAGCCTAAGTCTAGAAATATTCAAATTAACATCATATTCTCAAACCTGGAGACCCGCGATTGCGTGGTCAGTTCCTATGAGTTACATTGGTCCCGTGGGAGGTGTTGGTGCCACCCACGGGGACGTTCGGGGGATGTTTCGAGTTTTCACCCTCTAACGCCATGTTTTTAAGCCTAAGTCTAGAAATATGCAAATTATCATCGTATTGTCAAAACGTGAGACCCGCAGCTGCGTGGTCAGTTCCTACGAGTAACATTGGTCTCGTGGGAGGTGTTGGTGCCACCCACGGGACCGTTCGGGGGATTTTTCGAGTTTTCACCCACTAACTCCATGTTTTTAAGCCTAAGTCTAAAAATATACAAATTACCGTCGTATTCTCAAATCGGGAGGCCCGCGGCTGATTGGTCAGTTCCTACGAGTTACATTGGGCCCGTGGGAGGTGTCGGTGCCACCCACGGGGCCGTTCGAGGGCTGTTTCGAGTTTTTACCCTCTAACGCCATGTTTTTAAGACTAAGTCTTGAAATATTAAAATTACCGTCGTATTCTCAAATCGGAAGACCCACGACTTTGTGGTCAGTTCGTACGATTTACATTGGTCCCGTGGGAGGTGTTGGTGCCACCCACGGGGACGTTCGGGTGTTGTTTCGAGTTTTCACCCTCTAACGCCATGTTTTTAAGCCTAAGTCTAGAAATATGCAAATTACCATTGTATTCTCAAACCGGGAGATCCGCAATTGCGTGGTCAGTTCCTACGAGTTACATTGGGCCCGTAGGAGGTGTCGGTCCCACCCACGGGGCTGTTTCGAATTTTCACCCTCTAACGCCATGTTTTTAAGCCTAAGTCTAGAAATATTAAAATTACCGTCGTATTCTTAAACCGGGAGACCCGCGACTTTGTGGTCAGTTCCTACGAGTTACATTGGTCCCGTGGGAGGTGTTGGAGCCACCCACAGGGCCGTTCAGGTGTTGTTTCGAGTTTTCACTCTCTAATGCCATGTTATTAATCCTAAGTCTATAAATATGCAAATTAGCATCGTATTCTTAAATCGGGAGACCCACAAATGTCTCGCTAGTTCCTACGAGTTACATTGGTCACGTGGTAGGTGCCGGTGCCACCCACGGGGCCGTTCGGGGGCTGTTTCGAGTTTTCACCCTCTAACACCATATTTTTAAGCCTAAGTCTAGAAATATCCAAATTGCCATCGTATTGTCAAACCGGGAGTCCCGCGGCTGCGTGGTCGGTTCCTTCGAGTTACATTGGTCCCGTAGGAGGTGTTGGTGTCACCTACGAGGCCGTTCGGGGGCTATTTCGAGTTTTCACCCTCTAACGTCCTGTTTTTAAGCTTAAGTCTAGGAATATGCGAATTATCATCGAATTCTCAAACCGAGAGACCCGCGGATGCGTGGTCAGTTCCTACGAGTTACATTGGTCCCGTGGAGGTGTCGGTGCCACCCACGGGGCCGTTCGGTGGCTGTTTTGAGTTTTCACCCTCTAACGCCATGTTTTTAGGGCTAAGTCTAGAAATATACAAATTACTGTCTTATTCTCAAACCGTGAGACCCGCGATTGCGTGGTGAGTTCCTACGAGTTACATTGGTACCGTTGAAGGTGTTGGTGCCTCCCACGGGGACGTTCGGGGGCTGTTTCGAGTTTTCACCCTCTAACGCTATGTTTCTAAGCATAAGTTTAGAAATATGCAAATTATCATCTTATTCTCAAACCACGAGACCCGCGGGTACGTTGTCAGTTCTTCGAGTTACATTGGTCCCGTGGGAGGTGTTGGTGCCACCCACGGGGACGTTCGGGGGCTGTATCGAGTTTTCGTCCACCAACACCATGTTTTTAAGCCTAAGTCTATAAATATGAAAATTACCTTCGTATTCTCAAACATGGGGTCCCGCAGCAGCGCGGTCAGTTCCTGCGAGTTACATTGGTCCCGTGGGAGGTGTTGGTGCCACCCACGGGACAGTTTGGGGGCTGTTTCCAGTTTTCACCCTTTAACACCATATTTTTAAGCCTAAGTCTAGAAATATGTAAATTACCATCATATTCTCAATCCAGGAGACCCGCAGCTGCGTGATCAGTTTCTACGAGTTACGTTGGTGCCGTGGGAGGTGTCGGTGCCACCCACGGGGCCGTTCGGGGGCTATTTCGAGTTTTCACCCTCTAACGCCATGTTTGTAAGCCTAAGTCTAGAAATATCCAAATTACCATCTTATTCTCAAACTGGGAGTCCCGCGGCTGCGTGGTCAGTTCCTTCGAGTTACATATGTCCCGTAGGAGGTGTTGGTGCCACCAACGGGGCCGTTCGGGGGCAATTTTGAGTTTCATCCCCTAAAGTCCGGTTTTTAAAATTAAGTCTAGAAATATGCGAATTATCATCGAATTGTCAAACCGGGTGACCCGCGGCTGCGTAGTCAGTTCATACGAGTTACATTGGTACCGCGGAGGTGTCGGTGCCACCCACGGGGCCGTTCGGGGGCTGTTTCGAGTTTTCACCCTCTAACGCCATGTTTTTAAACTTAAGTCTAGAAATATGCGAAATTACCATCGTATTCTCAAACCGGGAGACCCGCGACTGCGTGGTCAGTTCCTACGAGTTTCATTGGTCCCGTGGGAGGTGTCGGTGCCACCCACGGGGCCATTCGGGGCCTATTTTGAGTTTTCACCCTCTAAAGCCATGTTTTTAAGCCTAAGTCTAGAAATATGCAAATTACCGTCGTATTCTCAAATCGGGAGTCACGCGGTTACGTGGTTAGTTCCTACGAGTTACATTGATCCCGTGGGAGGTGTTGGTGCCACCCACGTGGACGTTCGGGGGATGTTTCGTCTTTTCACCCTCTAACGCCATGTTTTTAAGCCTAAGTCTAGAAATATGAAAATTACAATCATATTCTCAAATCGGGAGACCCGCAGATGTGTGGTCAGTTCCTAAGAGTTACATTGGTCCCGTGGGAGGTGTTGGAGCCACCCACGGGGCCGTTCAGGTGCTGTTTCGAGTTTTCACTCTCCAATGCCATGTTTTTAAGCCTAAGTCTAGAAATAGCAAATTAGCATCGTATTCTTAAATCGAGAGACCCGCAACTGTCTCGTTAGTTCCTACGAGTTACATTGGTCCCGTGGGAGGTGTTGGTGCCACCCACGAGGCCGTTCGGGGGCTGTATCGAGTTTTCACCCTCTAACGCCATGTTTTTAAGCCTAAGTCTATAAATATGAAAATTACCTTCGTATTCTCAAACATGGAGTCCCGCCGCAGCGCGGTCAGTTCCTGCGAGTTACATTGGTCCCGTGGAAGGTGTTGGTGCCACCCACGGGACAGTTTGGGGGCTGTTTCTAGTTTTCACCCTTTAACACCATATTTTTAAGCCTAAGTCTAGAAATATGTAAATTACCATCATATTCTCAATCCAGGAGACCCGCAGCTGTGTGGTCAGTTTCTACGAGTTACGTTGGTGCCGTGGGAGGTGTTGGGGCCACCCCCGGGGACGTTTGGGCGATGTTTCGAGTTTTCACTCACTAACTCCATGTTTTTAAGCCTAAGTCTAGAAATATACAAATTACCATCGTATTTTCAAACCAGGAGACCTGCGGCTGTGTGGTCAGTTCCTACGAGTTACATTGGGCCCGTGGGAGGTGTCGGTGCCACCCACGGGGCCGTTCGGTGGCTGTTTTGAGTTTTCACCCTCTAACGCCATGTTTTTAAGCTTAAGTCTAGAAATATGCAGAATTACCGTCGTATTCTCAAACCGGGAGACCCGCGACTGCGTGGTCAGTTCCTACGAGTTACATTGGTCCCGTGGGAGGTGTCGGTGCCACCCACGGGGCCGTTCGGAGCCTATTTTGAGTTTTCACCCTCTAACACCATGTTTTTAAACCTAAGTCTAGAAATATGCAAATTACCATCGTATTCTCAAACCGGGAGTCGCGCGACTACGTGGTCAGTTACAACGAGTTACATTGATCCCGTGGGAGGTGTTGGTGCCACCCACGGGGACGTTCGGGGGCTGTTTCGTCTTTTCACCCTCTAACGCCATGTTTTTAAGCCTAAGTCAAGAAATATGCAAATTACCACCATATTCTCAAATCGGGAGACCCGCAGATGTGTGGTCAGTTCCTACGAGTTACATTGGTCCCGTGGGAGGTGTTGGAGCCACCCACGGGGCCGTTCAGGTGCTGTTTCGAGTTTTCACTCTCCAATGCCATGTTTTTAAGCCTAAGTCTAGAAATATGCAAATTAGCATCGTATTCTTAAATCGGGAGACCCGCAACTGTCTCGTTAGTTCCTACGAGTTACATTAGTCCCGTGGGAGGTGTCGGTGCCACCCACGGGGCCGTTCGGGGGCTATTTCGAGTTTTCACCCTCTAACACCATGTTTGTAAGCCTAAGTCTAGAAATATCCAAATTACCATCTTATTCTCAAACTGGGTGTCCTGCGGCTGCGTGGTCAATTCCTTCGAGTTACATTGGTCCCGTCGGAGGTGTTGGTGCCACCAACTGGGCCGTTCGGGGGAGGTTTTGAGTTTTCATCCCCCAACGTTCGGTTTTTAAGCTTAAGTCTAAAAATATGCGAATTATCATCGAATTTTCAAATCGGGAGACCCCCAGCTGCATAGTCAGTTCATACGAGTTACATTGGTACCGCGGAGGTGTCGGTGCCACCCACGGGGCCGTTCGGGGTCTATTTTGAATTTTCAACCTCTAACGCCATGTTTTTAAGCCTAAGTCTAGAAATATGCAAATTACCATCGTATTCTCAAACTGGGAGACACGCGGCTACATGGTCAGTTCCTACGAGTTACATTAATCCCGTGGGAGGTGTTAGTGCCACCCACGGAGACGTTCGGGGGCTATTTTGAGTTCTCGCCCTCTAACGCCATGTTTTTAAACCTAAGTCTAGAAATATGAAAATTACCATCGTATTCTCAAAACGGGAGACCCGCGGCTTCGTGGTCAGTTCCTACGAGTTTCATTGGTCCCGTGGGAGGTGTTAGTGCCACCCACCGGGACGTTCGGGGGCTGTTTCGAGTTTTCACCCTCTAACGCCATATTTTTAACCCTAAGTTTATAAATATGTAAATTATCGTCATATTCTCAATCCGGGAGACTTGCGACTGCATGGTCAGTTCCTACGAGTTACATTGGTCCCGTGGGAGGTCTTGGTACCACCCACGGGGTCGTTCGGGAGCTGTTTCGAGTTTTCACCCTCTAACGCCATGTTTTTCAGCTTAAGTTTAGAAATATGCAAATTACCGTCGTATTCTTAAATCGGGAGACCCGCGGCTGCGTGGTTAGTTCCTACGAGTTATATTGGTCCCACGGGAGGTGTTGGTGCCAACCATGGGGCCTTTCGGGGGCTGTTTTGAGTTTTCACTCTCTAACGCCATGTTTTTCAGCTAAAGTCTAAAAATATGAAAATTACCGTCGTATTCTCAAATCGGGAGACCCACGACGGTGTGGTCAGTTCCTACGAGTTACATTCGTCCCGTGGGAGGTGTTGGTGCCAACCACGGGGCCGTTCGGCTGTTGTTTCGAGTTTTCACCCTCTAACGCCATGTTTTTAAGCCTAAGTCTAGAAATATTCAAATTAACATCATATTCTCAAACCTGGAGACCCGCGATTGCGTGGTCAGTTCCTATGAGTTACATTGGTCCCGTGGGAGGTGTTGGTGCCACCCACGGGGACGTTCGGGGGATGTTTCGAGTTTTCACCCTCTAACGCCATGTTTTTAAGCCTAAGTCTAGAAATATGCAAATTATCATCGTATTGTCAAAACGTGAGACCCGCAGCTGCGTGGTCAGTTCCTACGAGTAACATTGGTCTCGTGGGAGGTGTTGGTGCCACCCACGGGGCCGTTCGGGGGCTGTTTCGAGTTTTCACCCTCTAACGCCATGTTTTTAAGCCTAAGTCTAGAAATATGCAAATTACCATCGTATTCTCATACTAGGAGACCTGCGGCTGCGTGGTCAGTTCCTACGAGTGACATTGGTACCGTTGGAGGTGCTGGTGCCACCCACGGGGCCGTTCGGCGGTTGTTTCGAGTTTTCACCCTTTAACGCCTTGTTTTTAAGCATAAGTCTAGAAATATGGAAATTGCAGTCTTATTCTGAATCCTGGAGACCCGCGGCTAGATGGTCAGTTCCAACGAGTTACACTGGTCTTGTAGAAGGTGTCGGTGCCACCTAGGGGCCGTTCGGGGGCTGTTTCGAGTTTTCACCCTCTAACATCATGTTTTTAAGCCTAAGTCTAGAAATATGCAAATTACCATCATATTCTCAAACCGGGAGTCCCGCGGATGCATGGTCAGTTCCTACGAGTGACATTGGTCCCGTGGGAGGTGTTGGTGCCACCCACGGGGACGTTCGGGGGTTGTTTTGAGATTTCACCCTCTAACGCCATGTTTTTAAGCCTAAGTCTATAAATATGCAAATTACTGTCATATTCTCAAACCGGTAGACCCGCGGTTGCATGGTCAGTTCTTACGATTTACATTGGTCCCGTGGGAGGTGTTAGTGCCACCCACGGGGGACGTTCAGGGGTTGTTTTGAGTTTTTACCCACTAACGCCATGTTTTTAAGCCTAAGTCTAGAAATATGCAAATTACCGTCATATTCTCAAACCGGGAGTCCCGTGGATGCGTGGTCAGTTCCTACGAGTGACATTGGTCCCGTGGGAGGTGTTGGTGCCACCCACGGGGACGTTCGGGGGTTGCTTTGAGATTTCGCCCTCTAACGCCATGTTTTTAAGCCTAAGTCTAGAAATATGCAAATTACTGTCATATTCTCAAACCGGTAGACCCGCGGCTGCGTGGTCTGTTCTTACGAGTTACATTGGTCCCGTGGGAGGTGTTGGTGCCACCCACGGGGACATTCGGGGGTTGTTTCGAGTTTTCACCCTCTAACGCCATGTTTTTTATCCTAAGTTTAGAAATATGCAAATTTCTGTCGTATTCTCAAACCGAGAGACTCGCGGATGCATGGTCAGTTCCTATGAGTTACATTGGTCATGTGGAAGGTGTTGGTGCCACCCACGGGACAGTTTGGGGGCTGTTTCCAGTTTTCACCCTTTAACACGATATTTTTAAGCCTAAGTCTAGAAATATGCAAATTACCATCGTATTCTCAAATCAGGAGACCCGCAGCTGCGTGGTCAGTTTCTACGAGTTACGTTGGTCCCGTGGGAGGGGTTGGTGCCACCCCCGGGGACGTTCGGGCGATGTTTCGAGTTTTCACCCACTAACTCCATGTTTTTAAGCCTAAGTCTAGAAATATACAAATTACCATCGTATTCTCAAACTGGGAGACCCGCGGCTGTGTGGTCAGTTCCTACGAGTTACATTGGGCCCGTGGGAGGTGTCGGTGCCACCCACGGGGCCGTTCGGGGGCTGTTTCGAGTTTTCACCCTCTAACGCCATGTTTTTAAGCTTAAGTCTAGAAATATGCAAAATTACCATCGTATTCTTAAACCGGGAGACCCGCGACTGCATGGTCAGTTCCTACGAGTTACATTGGTCCCGTGGGAGGTGTCGGTGCCACCCACGGGGCCGTTCGGGTGCTATTTTGAGTTTTCACACTCTAAAGCCATGTTTTTAAACCTAAGTCTAGAAATATGCAAATTACCATCGTATTCTCAAACCGGGAGTCGCGCGGCTACGTGGTCAGTTCCTACGAGTTACATTGATCCCGTGGGAGGTGTTGGAGCCACCCACGGGGCCGTTCAGGTGCTGTTTCAAGTTGTCCATCTCCAATGCCATGTTTTTAAGCCTAAGTCTAGAAATATGCAAATTAGCATCGTATTCTTAAATTGGGAGACCCGCAACTTTCTCGTTAGTTCCTACAGTTACATTGGTCCCGTGGGAGGTGTCGGTGCCACCCACGGGGCCGTTCGGGGGCTATTTCGAGTTTTCACCCTCTAACGCCATGTTTGTAAGCCTAAGTCTAGAAATATCCAAATTACCATCTTATTCTCAAACTGGGAGTCCCGCGGCTGCGTGGTCAGTTCCTTCGAGTTACATATGTCCCGTAGGAGGTGTTGGTGCCACCAACGGGGCCGTTCGGGGGCGATTTTGAGTTTCATCCCCTAAAGTCCGGTTTTTAAAATTAAGTCTAGAAATATGCGAATTATCATCGAATTGTCAAACCGGGTGACCCGCGGCTGCGTAGTCAGTTCATACGAGTTACATTAGTACCGCGGAGGTGTCGGTGCCACCCACGGGGCCGTTCGGGGGCTGTTTCGAGTTTTCACCCTCTAACGCCATGTTTTTAAGCTTAAGTCTAGAAATATGCAAAATTACCATCGTATTCTCAAACCGGGAGACCCGCGACTGCGTGGTCAGTTCCTACGAGTTACATTGGTCCCGTGGGAGGTGTCGGTGCCACCCACGGGGCCGTTCGGGTGCTATTTTGAGTTTTCACACTCTAAAGCCATGTTTTTAAACCTAAGTCTAGAAATATGCAAATTACCATCGTATTCTCAAACCGGGAGTCGCGCGGCTACGTGGTCAGTTCCTACGAGTTACATTGATCCCGTGGGAGGTGTTGGAGCCACCCACGGGGCCGTTCAGGTGCTGTTTCAAGTTGTCCATCTCCAATGCCATGTTTTTAAGCCTAAGTCTAGAAATATGCAAATTAGCATCGTATTCTTAAATTGGGAGACCCGCAACTTTCTCGTTAGTTCCTACAGTTACATTGGTCCCGTGGGAGGTGTCGGTGCCACCCACGGGGCCGTTCGGGGGCTATTTCGAGTTTTCACCCTCTAAAGCCATGTTTTTAAGCCTAAGTCTCGAAATATACAAATTACCGTCGTATTCTCAAACCGGGAGTCACGCGGTTACGTGGTTAGTTCCTACGAGTTACATTGATCCCGTGGGAGGTGTTGGTGCCACCCACGTGGACGTTCGGGGGATGTTTCGTCTTTTCACCCTCTAACGCCATGTTTTTAAGCCTAAGTCTAGAAATATGAAAATTACAATCATATTCTCAAATCGGGAGACCCGCAGATGTGTGGTCAGTTCCTAAGAGTTACATTGGTCCCGTGGGAGGTGTTGGAGCCACCCACGGGGCCGTTCAGGTGTTGTTTCGAGTTTTCACTCTCCAATGCCATGTTTTTAAGCCTAACTCTAGAAATATGCAAATTAGCATCGTATTCTTAAATCGGGAGACCCGCAACTGTCTCGTTAGTTCCTACGAGTTACATTGGTCCCGTGGGAGGTGTCGGTGCCACCCACGAGGCCGTTCGGGGGCTATTTCGAGTTTTCACCCTCTAACGCCATGTTTGTAAGCCTAAGTCTAAAATATCCAAATTACCATCTTATTCTCAAACTGGGAGTCCCGCAGCTGCGTGGTCAGTTCCTTTGAGTTACATATGTCCCGTGGGAGGTGTTGGTGCCACCCACGGGGCTGTTCGGGTGTTGTTTCGAGTTTTCACTCTCTAACACCATGTTTTTAAGCCTAAGTCTAGAAATATGAAAATTACCATCGTATTCTCAAACCGGGAGGCCCGCGGTTGCGTGGTCAATTACTACGAGTAACATTGGTCTCGTGGGAGGTGTTGGTGCCACCCATGGGGATGTTCGGTGGTTGTTTCGAGTTTTCACCCTCTAACGCCATGTTTTTAATCCTAAGTCTAGAAATATGCAAATTACCATCGTATTCTCAAATCGGGATACCCGCGAATGCGTGGTCAGTTCCTACGAGTTACACCGGTCCCGTGGGAGGTGTTGGTGCCACCCACTGGGCCGTTTAGGTCCTGTTTCGAGTTGTCACCCTCCAATGCCATGTTTTTAAGCCTAAGTCTAGAAATATGCAAATTACCATTGTATTCTTAAATCGGGAGACCGGCGACTGTCTGGTCAGTTCTTACGAGTTACATTGGTCCTGTGGGTGGTGTTGGTGCCACCCACAGGGACATTCGGGGGTTGTTTCGATTTTTCACCCTCTCACGCCATTTTTTAAGCCTAAGTCTAGAAATATGCAAATTACTGTCGTATTCTCAAAACTGGAGTTCCGCGGCTGCGTGGTTAGTTCCAACGAGTTACATTGGTCCCGTCGGAGGTGTTGGTGCCACCCACGGGGCCGTTCGGGGGCTGTTTCGAGTTTTCACCCTTTAACACCATGTTTTTAAGCCTAAGTCTAAAAATATGCAAATTACCGTCGTATTCTCAAACCGGGACACACGCGGCTGCGTGGTCAGTTCCTATGAGTTACATTGGTCCCGTGGGAGGTGTTGGTGCCACCTACGGGGGTTGTTTTGAGTTTTCACCCACTAACGCCATGTTTTTAAGCCTAAGTCTAGAAATATACAAATTACCGTCGTATTCTCAAACCGGGAGACCCACGGCAGCATGTTCAGTTCCTAAGAGTTACATTGGTCCCGTGGGAGGTGTCGGTGCCACCCACGAGGCTGTTCGGGGGCTGTTTCGATTTTTCACCCTCTAACGCCATGTTTTTTATCCTAAGTTTAGAAATATGCAAATTTCTGTCGTATTCTCAAACCGAGAGACTCGCGGATGCATGGTCAGTTCCTATGAGTTACATTGGTCATGTGGAAGGTGTTGGTGCCACCCACGGGACAGTTTGGGGGCTGTTTCCAGTTTTCACCCTTTAACACGATATTTTTAAGCCTAAGTCTAGAAATATGCAAATTACCATCGTATTCTCAAATCAGGAGACCCGCAGCTGCGTGGTCAGTTTCTACGAGTTACGTTGGTCCCGTGGGAGGGGTTGGTGCCACCCCCGGGGACGTTCGGGCGATGTTTCGAGTTTTCACCCACTAACTCCATGTTTTTAAGCCTAAGTCTAGAAATATACAAATTACCGTCGTATTCTCAAACTGGGAGACCCGCGGCTGTGTGGTCAGTTCCTACGAGTTACATTGGGCCCGTGGGAGGTGTCGGTGCCACCCACGGGGCCGTTCGGGGGCTGTTTCGAGTTTTCACCCTCTAACGCCATGTTTTTAAGCTTAAGTCTAGAAATATGCAAAATTACCATCGTATTCTTAAACCGGGAGACCCGCGACTGCATGGTCAGTTCCTACGAGTTACATTGGTCCCGTGGGAGGTGTCGGTGCCACCCACGGGGCCGTTCGGGTGCTATTTTGAGTTTTCACACTCTAAAGCCATGTTTTTAAACCTAAGTCTAGAAATATGCAAATTACCATCGTATTCTCAAACCGGGAGTCGCGCGGCTACGTGGTCAGTTCCTACGAGTTACATTGATCCCGTGGGAGGTGTTGGAGCCACCCACGGGGCCGTTCAGGTGCTGTTTCAAGTTGTCCATCTCCAATGCCATGTTTTTAAGCCTAAGTCTAGAAATATGCAAATTAGCATCGTATTCTTAAATTGGGAGACCCGCAACTTTCTCGTTAGTTCCTACAGTTACATTGGTCCCGTGGGAGGTGTCGGTGCCACCCACGGGGCCGTTCGGGGGCTATTTCGAGTTTTCACCCTCTAACGCCATGTTTGTAAGCCTAAGTCTAGAAATATCCAAATTACCATCTTATTCTCAAACTGGGAGTCCCGCGGCTGCGTGGTCAGTTCCTTCGAGTTACATATGTCCCGTAGGAGGTGTTGGTGCCACCAACGGGGCCGTTCGGGGGCGATTTTGAGTTTCATCCCCTAAAGTCCGGTTTTTAAAATTAAGTCTAGAAATATGCGAATTATCATCGAATTGTCAAACCGGGTGACCCGCGGCTGCGTAGTCAGTTCATACGAGTTACATTAGTACCGCGGAGGTGTCGGTGCCACCCACGGGGCCGTTCGGGGGCTGTTTCGAGTTTTCACCCTCTAACGCCATGTTTTTAAGCTTAAGTCTAGAAATATGCGAAATTACCATCGTATTCTCAAACCGGGAGACCCGCGACTGCGTGGTCAGTTCCTACGAGTTACATTGGTCCCGTGGGAGGTGTCGGTGCCACCCACGGGGCCGTTCGGGTGCTATTTTGAGTTTTCACACTCTAAAGCCATGTTTTTAAACCTAAGTCTAGAAATATGCAAATTACCATCGTATTCTCAAACCGGGAGTCGCGCGGCTACGTGGTCAGTTCCTACGAGTTACATTGATCCCGTGGGAGGTGTTGGAGCCACCCACGGGGCCGTTCAGGTGCTGTTTCAAGTTGTCCATCTCCAATGCCATGTTTTTAAGCCTAAGTCTAGAAATATGCAAATTAGCATCGTATTCTTAAATTGGGAGACCCGCAACTTTCTCGTTAGTTCCTACAGTTACATTGGTCCCGTGGGAGGTGTCGGTGCCACCCACGGGGCCGTTCGGGGGCTATTTCGAGTTTTCACCCTCTAACGCCATGTTTGTAAGCCTAAGTCTAGAAATATCCAAATTACCATCTTATTCTCAAACTGGGAGTCCCGCGGCTGCGTGGTCAGTTCCTTCGAGTTACATATGTCCCGTAGGAGGTGTTGGTGCCACCAACGGGGCCGTTCGGGGGCGATTTTGAGTTTCATCCCCTAAAGTCCGGTTTTTAAAATTAAGTCTAGAAATATGCGAATTATCATCGAATTGTCAAACCGGGTGACCCGCGGCTGCGTAGTCAGTTCATACGAGTTACATTAGTACCGCGGAGGTGTCGGTGCCACCCACGGGGCCGTTCGGGGGCTGTTTCGAGTTTTCACCCTCTAACGCCATGTTTTTAAGCTTAAGTCTAGAAATATGCGAAATTACCATCGTATTCTCAAACCGGGAGACCCGCGACTGCGTGGTCAGTTCCTACGAGTTACATTGGTCCCGTGGGAGGTGTCGGTGCCACCCACGGGGCCGTTCGGGTGCTATTTTGAGTTTTCACACTCTAAAGCCATGTTTTTAAACCTAAGTCTAGAAATATGCATATTACCATCGTATTCTCAAACCGGGAGTCGCGCGGCTACGTGGTCAGTTCCTACGAGTTACATTGATCCCGTGGGAGGTGTTGGAGCCACCCACGGGGCCGTTCAGGTGCTGTTTCAAGTTGTCCATCTCCAATGCCATGTTTTTAAGCCTAAGTCTAGAAATATGCAAATTAGCATCGTATTCTTAAATTGGGAGACCCGCAACTTTCTCGTTAGTTCCTACAGTTACATTGGTCCCGTGGGAGGTGTCGGTGCCACCCACGGGGCCGTTCGGGGGCTATTTCGAGTTTTCACCCTCTAAAGCCATGTTTTTAAGCCTAAGTCTCGAAATATACAAATTACCGTCGTATTCTCAAACCGGGAGTCACGCGGTTACGTGGTTAGTTCCTACGAGTTACATTGATCCCGTGGGAGGTGTTGGTGCCACCCACGTGGACGTTCGGGGGATGTTTCGTCTTTTCACCCTCTAACGCCATGTTTTTAAGCCTAAGTCTAGAAATATGAAAATTACAATCATATTCTCAAATCGGGAGACCCGCAGATGTGTGGTCAGTTCCTAAGAGTTACATTGGTCCCGTGGGAGGTGTTGGAGCCACCCACGGGGCCGTTCAGGTGTTGTTTCGAGTTTTCACTCTCCAATGCCATGTTTTTAAGCCTAACTCTAGAAATATGCAAATTAGCATCGTATTCTTAAATCGGGAGACCCGCAACTGTCTCGTTAGTTCCTACGAGTTACATTGGTCCCGTGGGAGGTGTCGGTGCCACCCACGAGGCCGTTCGGGGGCTATTTCGAGTTTTCACCCTCTAACGCCATGTTTGTAAGCCTAAGTCTAAAATATCCAAATTACCATCTTATTCTCGAACTGGGAGTCCCGCAGCTGCGTGGTCAGTTCCTTTGAGTTACATATGTCCCGTGGGAGGTGTTGGTGCCACCCACGGGGCTGTTCGGGTGTTGTTTCGAGTTTTCACTCTCTAACACCATGTTTTTAAGCCTAAGTCTAGAAATATGAAAATTACCATCGTATTCTCAAACCGGGAGGCCCGCGGTTGCGTGGTCAATTACTACGAGTAACATTGGTCTCGTGGGAGGTGTTGGTGCCACCCATGGGGATGTTCGGTGGTTGTTTCGAGTTTTCACCCTCTAACGCCATGTTTTTAATCCTAAGTCTAGAAATATGCAAATTACCATCGTATTCTCAAATCGGGATACCCGCGAATGCGTGGTCAGTTCCTACGAGTTACACCGGTCCCGTGGGAGGTGTTGGTGCCACCCACTGGGCCGTTTAGGTCCTGTTTCGAGTTGTCACCCTCCAATGCCATGTTTTTAAGCCTAAGTCTAGAAATATGCAAATTACCATTGTATTCTTAAATCGGGAGACCGGCGACTGTCTGGTCAGTTCTTACGAGTTACATTGGTCCTGTGGGTGGTGTTGGTGCCACCCACAGGGACATTCGGGGGTTGTTTCGATTTTTCACCCTCTCACGCCATTTTTTAAGCCTAAGTCTAGAAATATGCAAATTACTGTCGTATTCTCAAAACTGGAGTTCCGCGGCTGCGTGGTTAGTTCCAACGAGTTACATTGGTCCCGTCGGAGGTGTTGGTGCCACCCACGGGGCCGTTCGGGGGCTGTTTCGAGTTTTCACCCTTTAACACCATGTTTTTAAGCCTAAGTCTAAAAATATGCAAATTACCGTCGTATTCTCAAACCGGGACACACGCGGCTGCGTGGTCAGTTCCTATGAGTTACATTGGTCCCGTGGGAGGTGTTGGTGCCACCTACGGGGGTTGTTTTGAGTTTTCACCCACTAACGCCATGTTTTTAAGCCTAAGTCTAGAAATATACAAATTACCGTCGTATTCTCAAACCGGGAGACCCACGGCAGCATGTTCAGTTCCTAAGAGTTACATTGGTCCCGTGGGAGGTGTCGGTGCCACCCACGAGGCTGTTCGGGGGCTGTTTCGATTTTTCACCCTCTAACGCCATGTTTTTTATCCTAAGTTTAGAAATATGCAAATTTCTGTCGTATTCTCAAACCGAGAGACTCGCGGATGCATGGTCAGTTCCTATGAGTTACATTGGTCATGTGGAAGGTGTTGGTGCCACCCACGGGACAGTTTGGGGGCTGTTTCCAGTTTTCACCCTTTAACACGATATTTTTAAGCCTAAGTCTAGAAATATGCAAATTACCATCGTATTCTCAAATCAGGAGACCCGCAGCTGCGTGGTCAGTTTCTACGAGTTACGTTGGTCCCGTGGGAGGGGTTGGTGCCACCCCCGGGGACGTTCGGGCGATGTTTCGAGTTTTCACCCACTAACTCCATGTTTTTAAGCCTAAGTCTAGAAATATACAAATTACCATCGTATTCTCAAATCGGGAGACCCACGGCTACGTGGTCGGTTCCTACGAGTTACATTGGTACCGTGGGAGGTGTTGGTGCCACCCACGGGGACGTTCGGGGGCTGTGTCAAGTTTTCACCCTCTAAAGCCTTGGTTTTAAGCCTAAGTTTAGAAATATGCAAATTAGCATCCAAGTCTCAAACCGGGAGACCCGCGTCTATGTGGTGAGTTCCTGTGAGTTACATTGGTCCCGTGGGAGGTGTTGGTGCCACCCACGGGGCCGTTCGGCTGCTGTTTCGAGTTTTCACCCTCCAACAATTTTTTTTTAAGCCTAAGTCTAGAAATAGGCAAATTACAATTGTATTCTCAAATCGGGAGACCCGCGACTGTGTGGTAAGTTCTTACGAGTTACACTGGTCCCGTGGAAGGTGTTGGTGCCACCCACAGGGACGTTCGGGGGATGTTTTGAGTTTTCACCCTCTAACGCTATGTTTTTAAAACTAAGTTTAAAAATATGCAAATTACTGGCATATTCTCATACCGGGAGACCCGCGACTGCGTGGTCGGTTCCTACGAGTTACATTTGTCCGGTGGGAGGTGTTGGTGCCACCCACGGTGACGTTCGGGAGTTGTTTCGAGTTTTCACCCTCCAACGCCATGTTTTTAATCCTAAGTCCAAAAATATGCTAATTACACTCGTATTCTCAAACCGGGAGACCCGCAGCTGTGTTTGCCAGTTCCTACGAGTTATATTGGTCCCGTGGGAGGTGCTGGTGCCACCCATGGGGACGTTCGGGGGCTGTTTTGAGTTTTCACCCTCTAACGCCTTATTTTTAAGCCTAAGTCAAAAAATATGGAAATTACCGTCGAATTCTCAAACTGGGAAACCCACGACTGCGTGGTCAGTTCCTACGAGTTACATTGGTCCCGTGGGAGGTGTTGGTGCCACCCACGGGACCTTTCGGGGGCTGTTTAGAGTTTTCACCTTCTAACGCCATATTTTTAAGCCTAAGTCTAGAAATATACAAATTCCCATCGTATTCTCATACCGAGAGTCCCGCGGCTGTGTGGTTAGCTCCTACGAGTTACATTGGTCCCGTGGTAGGTGTTGGTGCCACCCACAGGGCCGTTCGGGGGCTGTTTCATGTTTTCACCCTCTAATGCCATTTTTTTATTCCTAAGTCTAGAAATATGCAAATTACCATCGTATTCTAAAACCAGGAGACCCGTGGCTGCGTGGTCAGTTCCTACGAGTTACATTAGTCATGTGGGAGGTGTTGGTACAACCCACGGGGGGCTGTTTCGAGTTTTCGCCCACAAACGCCATGTTTTTAAGCCTATGTCTAGAAATATGGAAATTACCATCGTATTCTCAAACCGGGAGTCTCGCGACTGCGTAGTGAGTTCCTACTAGTTAGATTGGTCCCGTGGGAGGTGTTGGTGCCACCCACGGGGACGTTCGGGGGATGTTTGGAGTTTTCACCGTCTAATGCCATGCTTCTAAGCCTAAGTCTAGAAATATGCAAATTACTATCGTGTTCTCAAAGAAGGAGTCCTGCGACTGCGTGGTTAGTTCCAACGAGTTACATTGGTCCCATGGGAGGTGTTAGTGCCACCCACGGGGGACGTTCAGGTGTTGTTTTGAGTTTTTACCCACTAACGCCATGTTTTTAAGCCTAAGTCTAGAAATATGCAAATTACCATCATATTATCAAATCGGGAGTCCCGCGGATGCGTGGTCAGTTCTTACGAGTTACATTGGTCCCGTGGGAGGTATTAGTGCCACCCATGGGGACGTTCGGGGGTTGTTTCGAGTTTTTGCCTTGTAACTCCATGTTTTTAAGACTAAGTCTTGAAATATGCAAATTACTGTCGTATTCTCAAATCGGGAGACCCGCGGCTGTGTGTTCAGATCCTACGAGTAACATTGGTCCCGTGGGAGGTGTTGGTGCCACCCACGGGGCCGTTCGGGGGCTGTTTTGAGTTTTCACCCTCTAACGCCATGTTTTTAAGCCTAAGTCTAGAAATATACGAATTACCGTCATGTTCTCAAAGCGGGAGTCCCGCGACTGTGTGGTTAGTTCCTACGAGATACATTGGTCCCGTAGGAGGTGTTGGTGCCACCTACGGGGACGTTCGGGTGTTGTTTTGAGTTTTCAACCTCTAACGCCATGTTTTTAAACCTAAGTCTAGAAATATGCAAATTACCATCGTATTCTCAAACCAGGAGACCCTCGGCTGCGTGGTCAGTTCCTACGAGTTACATTGGTCCCGTGGGAGGTGTTGGTGCCACCCACGGGAGGTTGTTTCGAGGTTTTGCCCACTAACGCCATGTTTTTAAGCCTAAGTCTAAAAATATTCAAATTACCGTCGTATTCTCAAACCGGGAGACCCGCAGCTGTGTGGTCAGTTCCTATGAGTTACATTGGTCCCGTAAGAGGTGTTGGTGCCACCCACGGGGACGTTCGGGGGCTGTTTCGAGTTTTCACCCTCTAACGCCATGTTTTTAAGCCTAAGTCTAGAAATTTGTAAATTACCGTCGTATTCTCAAACCGGGAGTCCCACGACTGCGTGGTCAGTTCCTACAAGTTACATTGGTCCCGTGGGAGGTATTGGTGCCACCCACAGGGACGTTCGGGGGATGTTTCGAGTTTCCACCCACTAACGCCATGTTTTTAAGCATAAAATATATCATTTAACAAAATATATCATTTAAATTTTTGTCCATGGTCAATAAGGAAGTTAGTGGTCAGGAATTTCTATGAGTATCAAAGCAACTGTATTTATTTTGTCTAAGAAAGTATATTTAGAATGTGAAATGACGTTCACCTGTAATCAATGCATTCCACTATAATGTCTCTTTCTGCCAACTGATATCCTAAAAGAGAACCCTAAGCTTTATACCTACATTACCAAAGAATACAGAGACCTCAATGGGAATTACCTCATTTGGAATTACCTGAATTGTGTGAAATGAGTCATCAAAAACAATTTGATAACATCATTCCATGAATACAAAATGTAAAATTGAAAAATAAATGAAAACCATTCCAAGTAGGCAATATGTAAACCTCGATCTGCTTGCTTTCAATATGTAAACCAATCCATAGAGAATGCATCTATGCTGATGCATATATGTTCGCATATATGCTACATATATGCAAGCATATATGCAGATGCATATGTGCATATATGCAAGCATATATGTAGCCTCAATATATGCATATATGCAGATGCATATATGCTGAATATATTCATATGCATATATGCTGTCGGGTTTTTTCAATCATACATATAACATTTTTTTATAAAACATGAAAAAATGAATATCGATCCACGTTGTCTAATTTAATAAAATAAAAGGCAAATTTATATCTATAGCAGGAGTTGTCTGACCCGAAATGCTGGCAGAAGATGTCGTTCCCGGATAGGTGCAAAATATTGGAAATATACATATTAGTTAACGGACGCTTTCACACCTTTGGTTGCTACTATTCATTTCATACTCGAAGAGACGATCTTATTACCGGTGTAGAAAATGAAGACGATCCTAACGGACATTGTGTCGAGTTTTTTCCTTCTAATGCCATGTTTTTAAGCTCAAGTCTAGAAATACACAAATTATCGTCATATTCTCAAACCAGCAGTCCCATGATCGTGCGGTCAGTTCCTATAAGTTACATTGGTCCCGTGTGAGGTGTTGGTGCCACTCACGGGGCCGATCAGGGGTAGTTTTGGGTTTTCGTCCTCTAAGGCCATTTTCTTAAGCTTAAGTCAAGATATTTTCAAATTATCAACGTATTCTCAAACTGGGGGTCCCGTGATCGCGCGATCAGTTCCTACGAATCACATTGGTCCCCATACAAGCTGTTGGTGACACTCACGGGGCCGTTCAGGGGATGTTTTGGGTTTTCACCCACTAACGCCATGTTTTTAAGTCTAAGTCTATAAGTATGCAAATTATCATCGTATTCTCAAATCGGGGGTCCCGTGATCGCGCGGTCAGTTCCTACGAGTTACATTGGTCCCGTGCGAGGTGTTGGTGCCACTCACGGGGCCGTTCGGGGGTTGTTTCGGCTATTCACCCACTAACGCCATGATTTTAAGCCTAAGTCTAAAAATATGCAAATTATCATCATATTCTCAAACCGGGGGTACCGTGATCGCGCGGTTAGTTCCTACGAGTTACATTGGTCCCGTGCGAGGTGTTGGTGCCACTCACGGGGCCGTTCGGGGGTTGTTTCATCTATTCACCCACTAACGCCATGTTTTTAAGCCTAAGTCTAGATATATGCATATTATCATCGTATTCTCAAACCGGGGATCCCGTGATCGCGCGGTCAGTTCCTACGATTTACATTGGTCCCGTGCGAGGTGTTGGTGCCTCTCACGGGTCCGTTCGGGGGCTGTTTCGGGTTTTCGTCCTCTAAAGCCAAATAATAGAAATAAATAAATGAAAACATATCTATTCTAAACAAAAGAAATGATAAATTACGTACCATTTGCACAAATATCAGGGCATTTCACTTAAAAGTAGATGAAATTCATAAATTAAAGTAAAGTGCAAATACAATGTCAATATCATAATAGGATACAAATAAGATTGATGAGGATAAAATAATATTTTGATACTCAATGTTCCTCTAAATCAACTAAAAGATCCTTCAAATTAGGGTTGTCATCAAGAGCTGATTAGAACTCTTTTGGAGCCTTTAATGCGTCTACTTTAGTAGTCATACCCTTTGGTGCATGCACAACAATAGACTAATTGCCATCGTTTATGCACTTCGAGTAGAATACCTTCTTTACGTTCTGAAAGGCACAAATAAAAGGCTCGTCGACTATGCGGTGTTTAGTCTTCATCTTTGATAAATCTACCATAATAAGTTTGGAGTCGGGATCAACTTTTCAAGCATTCGTTGTATCCTCCACTGTTACCCAATCACAATAGAATACGGTTTCTATGAAATCCAAGTAATCAAGTTCTAAGATTTGTTGAATTATCCCATAATAGGTTAGCACCGTATTCTTTGGATTTTTATCACTTTTGCTAGCGATACAGGTGGTCAAGGCAGAAATTGATATTCAACTCTTTTGCGTCAAAATCTTTTCCTCATATGAATATGAAATGAAATCAAAATCGTTGGTGCCGAATTTCTTAAACTCTTTCGCACGAAAACTATGACCTTTTGCTAGGCATGCAAGTCTGGAAGAGACATATCCTCTTTTTAGAAGCTGCATTTATTAATGAATTTGTATTAGGGAATGTTTTTACCACACATCAATAAATAACCGCACACATAAGATGTGAAAAGTACCTCTTTTGACACCCATGCCCTAAAGTCAGTTGTCGTCCAATTTCTTCTTTGATTTTGGACAATTTCGTTCTCGTACTTCCTAACAAAAAATTATAGAGTTTAGATCATAAAATAAAAAATACATATAATCAAATAAGAAGAATTCGGTAGATACTCACTCTCTCCAGTCTTGGACTTCATCTTGCGATTCAAAGACATGACGAGTTGCTTGCTCGTATTGTAGGTTTGTGAGTTACACCTCTTTAGGGTTCCCAAACGATAATTCGTCCTCAAACTCGTCAGGTTCCTCTATCACTCGTTCTCCACAAGGATTAAACCTCCTCACCTCTTATTCTGGCATATGTTCCCTAGCGTATAGCGATGATTCCACCATTGCGTATTCTTCAGCAATCGACCCTCCAATATACCGTGTATTCTTTACATAATATTTGAAGGTTTTTATCAAGCGCTCAAAAGGATACATCCAACGATACCTCACGGGACCACATAATAAAGCTTCATCGCATAAATGCACAAGCAAGTGGATACTGATATCGAAGAATGACGGAGGAAAATATTTCTCTAATACACAAACTGCGTCGGCTAAAGTTGATTTCACAGATTTAATGTGCTTTTTGTTTACCACTTTTACACAAAGTAGGGACACAAACTGATTTTCATAATTGCCCGATGAAGATCTTTGTGTTCAGAGAAGCAATGCCAAAATAACAGCGGGATTAATTGGATGATTACGTGCCAGTCGTGAGACTTGCACTGTTTCAAGTCATTTGCTTGGTAGCTTACTACCCTACGTAAATTACCCGAATAACCGGTTGGAGTCTTCAAGTTGAACAACGTGTCTAAGAGGATCTTCTTCTCACTAGTAGTCAAAGTGAAAGCAGTCGGGGGGATAGAAATTCTTCCTGTCATTGGATCATTTTTTAACCATAGTCTCTTCTTTATTTTCATATCCTGTAGATCTCGGCGGGCATGCTTTCCATCTTTGGAATGAGATCCACCCATACATGTTCCTATCAAATGTTCTACAACATTCTTCTCTGTGTGCATCACATCAATTATATTCCTTAAATGATGATCTTTCCAATACGGCAAATCAAAAAGTATTGATTGCGTGGACCATGGCTTCTCTTTACTAGGGTCATTCGGATCCTCCCAAACTTTACGCTTCAGGTTTACAAATTAGGGGTGTTTGCCTACGTACCTATTCCCCGCAGTCTCAACCGCTGCCTTATCCTCAATTTGCTGACCAAAAAGTTAAATAGGTGTCGTTCTGCGCTTGTGACCAACAGGCAAAAAGTTAGGTTTATAGTTCCTAAAAGGTTGACTGGTCGGCAGAAATCTACGATGGCTCGTGTAACTCATCTTACCATTATGTTTTAACCAACGGGCTTCAGTTTCCTCCCCACATATGGGACATCCATAATAACCATGAACATTACAACCGGACAAGGTCCCATAAGAAGGAAGATCTTGGATCACCCACATCACCATTGCTTTAAGTGTGAACTCTTCACCCTTATGAGAATCGAACGCCGTCATGCCTTTATCCCACAACTTTTTAAGTTCTTCGATTAATGGTGCTAAGAATATATCAATATCATCACTATGAGCCTTCGGCCCGGGTATCAACAAAGATAACAATGTGAACTCCTTTTTCATGCATAATGTCGGAGGAAGACTTAAAGGCGCCATGAGAATGACCAATAACTCTAACTAGTACTTAAATTACCGAAAGGGTTAAACCCATTGGGTTGAGATTGCAAGACGAACGTTGCGCGGTTCCTTTGCAAATTCATGGTGTTGTGCATTTGAAATTTGCCAGATGAGTGAATCAACCGGATGACGCATCAAATTCCCACCCACCTCGCATCGAGCATGCCATGTCATGGACTCTGCTACCCACGATACAGTAAAAAAATGTTTTAACCGTGGCCCAAGTAGAAAATACTTCAAAACCTTTTGTGGGACTTGCGAGCACTTGCAATTTTTTGCATGTTTGTCATTTCCATTCTCACAAACCATATATCTAGGCTCACTGCATACAGGACATTCATCCTTCTCTTCGTGCTCGTTTCGGTACAATATGCAATCATACTTGCAAGCATGAATAGATTTGTATTTCAAACCTAAACCCTTTTAACTCTTCTTCATGGTAGGATAATTGTTTGTTAACATGTTCTCTTTTGAGAGAATTTCTTTAACCCACTTAAGAATTCCGGTTACGCTGTTCCCAGACAAATCAAATTGACTCTTCAAATTATGGTATAATACCGAGTGATCTTCATCGCAATCTTTATACAATGGTCTAGCCGCATCGGCTTTCAACCGTATGTATTCCAGATCTCCAAGTAGTTCAGCATCAATTTGTTCATTTACTTGGTCATAATGAGCATTATTTGTATCCATAGGTTGGTGGCTTTATTGGTTGTGGAGTCCGTAAGCATCATCAATTAAGTCGGTCAATGGACGATGTGTTGGTGAATCATGTACCACTTCTACTCCTTGGGGTTCCATTACACGGTCGGGTGCCGGTAATTCTTCTGGAACATAAGGCACAACTTTTTCACCATGGTATGTCCATTTTATATAGTCTTGATAAATTCGCCACTTTAGTAAATGCAACTCAATAACTTCCAATGACTTATATTTTCCGTTAATACAATGAGTGCACGGACACAGAATCTTCTCACTTTTAAGATTTTTGGAAGCGTATTTAACAAATTCATAAATGCCCTTTACATAATTATTTGATATCTGGTTAGTCTCTCCCATCCACTCTTTCTATTGTGGGAAATCCATGTAATAATCTTCAAATTTCAGTCATGTGGTAATAGGTTAAAAAATATTATTACAACTGAAACAAAAAGAATATTCTTACGACTGAAACAAAAAAAAATATCATTACAAACGAAAAAAAACCAATATTCTTATAACGGAAACAAAAAAAATATCATTCCAATTGAAGCAAAACCAATATTCTTTCAACTAAAACAAAAAAAAATTATTACAACTGAAACCAAAGAAAATATTATTAAATCTTGGCCAACAGATAAACTGGCCAAGTAGTAAAAGATTTTGCATAATTCCTCAATTCTATCCCATCCCCGTTGTTAACGTACACAGGTACATCTCTGCAACCGTTGTATATTTCATCGACCATTATTTTAGCCTCACCCTTATCCAAAGGTCGGTGATGTACTAGAGTTCCAGGAACCGTGGAGATGAGTATGCACACGCCAACAAACCTCAAATTCATGTCCTTGATATAGTAATCTTCACCATAGTCACTGTGAGTTGTTGACGATGATCCGAGCCCCGTGATTGGCAGAGGTGCGGGAGTGGGGAATGTTAGATGATGAGTCATTTGAGAGGGGAATGTTGGAGGGAAAGGATGTGCGAAACCTTGAGTAGGAGTAGTGTACGGGTAACCTTGAGGAGGCATTGGGGGCCTATAACTTTCAAAAAAGTTCACCAGTTTCCCAATTTGATTTGTCAATAATCCCAGGAAATTTTAAATTTCATGGACTTCCCCATTGATCTTCAACTAGTGCTCCTTTTGGGATGAGATACAATTCTTGACCGAAGAAAGCTCGTCCACAAGAGGTGCAATGTGTTGAAGTTTTGTTTTTGGCATATGTGGGCCAACACCTCTCATCCTCCCCCTTTTGTCCTTTCCAAAGGTCTGTGTCATGGCATCATTTTCAAGGTCAAAGTCATCAGTAGGGCTCAAATCGGATTGATTGCTAATGGCCTCTATTGATTCCAGTGTCTTAGCCAAGTGCGGCGGGAATTTATTATCTTTGTCCCGTCGAGCATGAAGGAATAAGTTGGACCGATTTGGGTTTTTACCGGCATCTGGACCATCTTTTGTCCTACTCTCCCATTCATTCTTCAAATCCTCATATGATTTGGATCGCAACCTATGAATATCAGTTTTTGTGCCCTATTTTTTTTTGTTTTTATCCCTCTGGACCAACTTTTTTTCCTTCGCCTCATTCTCCAAAAACTTATTCCACTGATCCAACGGAATTTCAACATTAGTAGGCACTCTCTCTTTTAAAGACAAAATATCTGAGCTCGCTGCCTCTTTTAGAAAATGTTTCTTATGAAGGTTTCTCCTGTATGTCCTCAATCCTTCAGCAACCCGAGATAGAACCTTATTCTTGGAACGGTCAGGAAATGAGAAATGCTTACAAAGTTGGTCATGTATGTCATCTTTGATAGCTTGATCAACACGGTTCCAATTGTCAGGTCCACCGACTCCCGCGTTCATTTTTCCCAGCGATAAGCACCAGGCTTTAAAGTTCAGCACGTCATTCATATCACCCATCGGGTTATTCCCGAGAAAGGAGAAGACAATAGGCTTCTTTTCATTTGAGCGAGAGGCATCAGAAGTGCTGGATGGGGGCATTAAAGTAATGGGAGTGCTGGATTGGGGTGTAGGAGCACTTGGAGTTGGACTTGGTGTGGAGTGAACCATTGGTGGAGTTTTGAATTGCTCAGCCATTGGTGTTGAGAATCCGGGTTCTGCACGAGATGGTGAACCTCGTTGTGGTGTCACCTCAGCACTTGGTACCCTTGGGTGGTTTCCTCTCGACATTATCTACAAAAATTAAAAAATATACGTGACTAAATAATTATAGTAATATGAAATTATAAATAATTAATCAAGCTTAATTAGGTATATAGATAGATAGATAGATAGATAGATAGATAGATAGATAGATAGATAGATAGATAGATAGATAGATAGATAGATAGATAGATACCTTTTCAAAGTAAGACTTTAGAATAAGTTCAATGTGTCTGATCTCCATCCATTCGGTATTAGTTTTTAAGAACCTATGAATTTTTACACGTGGACAACTAGGAGTAAGGGTATCTATGATTGATGTGTAGATGTCAGTGACATGAACTCGGAATCCCCTATTTCTCAATTTGTTGGCAAGATTCAATTTTACATGCATGTGGCGCGAGACATCACAGTCTATGTTAATGCTCTCTATACGCAGTTGTATCCATAACGGGTGGATTTTTTTTTCCGCCTTCTCCAACAACGTAACCAAGGTCAGGGCTATGTCAGGATTATATGTGTGAAATATATTTTGTATAACGTCATCCCAGTTTTGTGGTAGAGAAAATAGAATACGATCGAACAAATAATCTTGCTGGATATCAAATCCACGATTTACAAGGTAGTTAAATTGTTCGATCTTTTTATTTCCGCACCTATAAATAGTAGTACCCTTTATATGACACACGCTAATAAAAGAGTTATGTGTGCGGTCTAATTGCAACCTATCCCACCCTTGTTGACAGTAATTATCACCGTGCCTCATTTTTCCTGAGAAAAGTATACGAGGGCATGAATACGAGTCCTGTATTAAGGTTTGGGTTTGAAAGTTATGAGAGTTTAAAAGTATATGTGAAATCCCAACAACAACCCGCCGTAATTGTTTATAACACATATTGTAGTACTTACACACATATTGCAGTGCAAAAAATCACGACATGCATATAACCCCTAATATAATATGATGGCACGCATATAACCCCCAATAAAATCACGACAAGGTGGATGTAAATTGTTTTACTCATTAAAAATCCATTTAATTATATTTTGTCAAAAAAAATACACACACATACAATCTAGGTTTATTGGCATAATCTATACAAACACACACATGCAATCTAGGGTTTATTGACATAATATATACATACACACACATACTATTTAGTGTTTACTAAACCCTAATATTATTTAGGGTTTACACACATACAATCTATACATACACACACATACTATTTAGGGTTTACACACATACAATCTATACATACACACACATACAATATAGGGTTTATTGACATAAACATACATATACATATAAATCTATACACACACATAGATAAACATAAATCTATACATACATACACATACACACATATAAACGTAAATCTACACATACATACATTAGATAGAAATCACGAAATCCAAATGAAATCAATACACACCTCAACCTCCAAATGAAAGCAGCGGCCAACTCAACCTCCAAATGAAATAAATTAGAGCAGCGAGGGACTTTTTTTTAAGACCTGGCACTGGTCACGGCCAAGAGCCGTGACTCCATACGCGAGACCCTTAAAACTAATTGGGTTCTCCAGACCTGGTCACGGCCTATAGTCGTGACCCACTATGCAAGACCCTTTTCCATGCTTGATTGAGCAATGGTCACGGCCCATAGCCGTGACCCATACCAACAAATGGTCACGACCCATATCCATGACCCTCAATTTGTGATGCACGACCCTTCTCATCAACCCTATAGTGCTTGGATGAGGGATGGTCACGGCCCAAAGCCGTGACCCACAAACAAAAATGGTCACGGACCTAAGTCGTGACCCTCAATATGTGTACTCTCTTCTTCATCATGCCATGGGTCACAGACTTGGGCCGTGACCAATCCGCGACCAAGCTTGGAGGGAATTTTGGCGCGACTTTGGCGCTAAGATGGTCACGACTTGGTCACGGTCGAAGTTCGCGACCACCGTGGTCATGGAGTTGGGTCGTGACCACTTCTAGAGTGTCGATAATTTAGTGTGATAATAAATATGGTCACACCAAATATTGGGTGAGTCACGGCCGAAGTCTGCGACCAGCTGGTCGCGGACTTGGGCCTTGACCCACTGGGCGTGACCATTCGCAGGATTTCGTGTAGTGTTAAAGGCACTGGATATTAAAAAACTTTTACTATAAGGATGCCTAGCATCCTATTACATAGCTGAGTTTGAAAAAAATGGAAATACATAATTATTCGTACATTCCATATATAAGATAAACCTTGTAGAAAAACATTCGAAAATCATAAGAGCTAATAAGATGCGGTGTAGATATTCCAACGGGGAGTACCATCCTTGTCTGCTATAACCCATACATACGTAATTGAAGATATTTTTTGAGGTAATATAGAATAAAAGTCCAAACGTGCGGTAGGTATCTCATCTTCCTCAAGTATGTCGTCCATTTGGAAGGAAAAAAGTTTAAGCACACATGCCAAGTAGATAATTTTATTTCTAAACAAGGTATGAGAAAAAAAAATGTACTATTATAGAGTATTTGGATTTAATGTTGATAAAAATTTGGAGACAAACTAAAATATCATAGAACTATCAGTTCTATACAAGAGTCTAATGATATATAAATTAATAATATGGTGGAGTATAACTAGTTAAGTTGTGTATCAAGCTACCAGGATAAGGGTTCATACTATAACAAGATAAGTTATAAATTATCGATTATATGGAATTAAAATGTGTAGACATACCATGACAACATCGTACAAAGCACATCATATACTTGGATAGGCAATCACAAATTGTTTGGGAAAATAATAATAATAATAATAATAATAATAATAATAATAATAATAATAATAATAATAATAATAATAATAATAATAATAATAATAATAATAATAATAATAATAATAATAATAATAATAATAATAATAATAATAATAATAATAATAATAATAATAAAGGCTTGGAACACTTAGCTAAAGGGGCACTCAGATATATGTAGAAAATAATAACTAGGCACTCACCATCGGAGTCCTATAGGTCAATTAGAACTGTCATGGTATACTAGGATCTAATCCCTAAATCGTAAGGTATGCTACTAGGAGTTTCACTGATATTGGTCATAAATTGCAGCTTAATATGAAATTATCATAGTAGGTTGTAGGGCAATACCACAATTAAGGGTAAAAAGAGTTCAACGTTTTTTACTAATGTAGTAGGCTGTAGTGGTTTATCGGGTTTAGGGATAACTAAATATTGAGAGAATAAATATATGGGATAAACATGAACTACACAAATGAGTTATTAAATTGAAACATGAGTTCAAAATTATGAAAATATGATATGACAATCAGTAATTTAGAAAAACATAAGCTCAATTTGCTTAATACTGAAATTAAAATCACCTACATTGAAATTTTGAATTTCGAGTTTGTGCGTGTAATTCAATGGGATTGACTGGATAGTCTAAAATCATGGAGAGTACAAGTAGGTCATATAGGCCTAAAATATTGCTTATGTGATGCAGTATGATGCTAAATTGTAGTAAGTTTTGTGTAAAAATAACTAAGAGGGTATAATATATAGTTTTAAAAAGTTTTAAAAATAATGTTTTTCTTCATTTCTATTTGAATTTGAATTTAGTGACAAGAAATAAAATGGATTTATTTTCAATAAAGAATATGGGGAAAAAGTTTGGGGATATTTTGAAATACGTAGAAAATTGGTCAGGGGATTATATGTAAATTATAACTTGAATTTAAACTTTAAAACTGATTTTCTGTAGATAATACTTTCCACGGATCCAAACATGGTGATTTAATATACCATTTTGTTCAGAATTAAAAAATATTTTTTTGGGAAAAACAATCATATTTCTTATCAGAGATGTGCCCTTACGTGCTGAGTTAAATAATTCACATGCGTAGATTGACTCTCACTCGTGCTCATGTAATCCACTCATCTTCAACCTTCGATGGTTTGACTATTGGGTTTTAAAACTTTGAGCTTAAATTCGAGAAGTTTTAGACATTTATTTGAGTTAGCTCGTGAATGAAAATTGCATAACTTTAAAAGAGGAATTCGACCACATTGGTTTCAAGGATTTTAGTTGGCTAAATTTAGCTATTGAGTTTCTATAAAAATGGTAATTTTTTTATGAAGTATAAGTGACTCAAAGCTATGATTTTTGTTTCGACATTATAAGGTTTTTGTTCTATATTGAAAATGTATCAAAATGAGGTTGGTTTAAGGGATTTTGGTCAAGTAAAACTCTTGAATTTATTTCTTAAAAATTCTAGGCCCGAAAAATTCAAGGTTGGATTTGGGGTATCAAAACACATTCTTGGTTCAATTAAATCTTTCACCTAGGTTATTGGGAACTTGAGCTCAACTTACCTTGCTTTGAAATGGGTTAAATGTCAAGGAAGCATAATCCACCAATGAAGCTGAAGCTTTAATGAAGTTTTATAGTTTTCGAGCTATTTCAGTGCATTCACACGTGAACATTCATATTAAAACACATAACTCTACTCAATATAAGTGTAGAAACATAACCCAATTGAACAAACATGTTTTAATACATATAATAATGGAAATGCAAAAACTCTCGAAATTTTACATTGAAATAGATCTCAATTGCTGTGCACTTTTACTTAGGTGAAGATGGACTTTTATAGGGTTGGTGGGGATTAATTTATTGGTTGGTTTGGGAGGTGAATATCAACTAAGTTTTCACAACTTCCACCATTATATATAGAGATGGAAAATGGGTACCCATAGTGCTCTACATGGCACATGCCATGTTGGCAGTCCAACCAATCCCATATCAATAGGGAAGAAAGTATAAATGAGTTTGGGTTTTGGTTTAGGTCCTTAGATAGTTTTTGTATACAATTTAGGGATTTTAAGTTACTTTGTAAAGTTTTAGGGGCTTACATGCAATTATTTAAACTTAATGGATTTGTTTATCATATTCCTACAAAATATAAGTCATTTGGTTAAACTTTGAGTGCAAGTTAGGTTTTTAGTTGATATAGAAGATGTAAGTTAACTTAATTCATATATTTAGGGGTATTTTGGTAATTTAATAAAGGCCTAGGGTTTATTTGGAATTATTATATTCTTGAGAAACTAAAGGTCTTTTTAGTGTGGTTGTTACATTCTTTCCATGTAAAACAAAATTCATCCTCAAAATTACCTAGAAAAAGTGCAGGATATTGTTCTCTCATAACATCTTATGTTTACCATGTTGCTTCTTCATTTTCTTGGTGTCGCCAAAGAACTTTGACTATTGGGATATTTTTACGTCGGAGAGCCTTTTTTGACGATTGAGAATTCGAATAGGAAATTCCTCAAATTCATTATTGGATTTAACTTTTATATTCTTGCAAGTAAGGATGTGACTCGGGTCAAAGATAAATTTTTGCAATTGCAAAACATGAAACACGTCATGAAGATCAGATAGTTTGGGATTTTAGATGATATGCTACTGGTCCAATACGTTCAATGACTCTAAAGGGACAAATATAATGAGGTGCTAATTTTACGATTTTTCCAAATTGAATTATCCCCTTTCGTGGAGATTATCATAAGAACCCTTAGTCATTTATTTAGAATTATAAGGGATTTCGATGAGTATCAGCGTAACTCTTTTATTGACTCTAGGCTGAATCAAATATTTTTCAAATAAGGTGTATCTAATCTATGATTTTGATGATAATATTGGGTCCAAGTGTGTGATTTATCCTAATTCATTCCAGCATAGAGGCGAATGGCAGGGTCGTTCATAGAGAGCTTCATAGGGAGTTGTCTGAATGCTGGTTTTAAAACAATTATTATAGGACTATTTGATTAGGAAAGATGATTATTCCATGAACCGGGAAAGTCTAACGTGCGGGCTCATAACATATCTTCCAGAGTTTGAATTATTCATTAAAATTACCCATCGGTCTGAGGATGAAAAGTACTGCTTATGTATAGTTTGGTTCCTAGGAGGTTTTTAAGGCTTGCCAAAATTTTCCAATAAATCTGGGGTCTCGATCGAACATAGTGGAAAGAGGTAAAACATGAAGTCTGACAATTTCCTTAATGTAAATTTCACTTAGTCATTGGAATGAATTGATGGATTTGGTGGGTAGAAAATGGGAAGATTTTGTAAGATGGTTGGTGATAACCCAACTAATATTGTATCCTTGAAAAGTTAGAGGAAATTCGCTGACAAAGTCCATGGTTATATGATCACATTTCCATTCCGGGAGTGGTTAGAGTAAACAGCTGGGATGTTAATGCTCAATCTTTACTTATTTGCAAGTTAGACTCTTTGCTACGAAGTGTACAATATCTTTCTTCATACCTGGACACCAATAATGTTTCTTGAGAGTTTGATACATTATGGTGCTTCTGGGGTGAATCGTGAATTTAGAATGGTAAGTTTCCTGAAGGATTTTTTCTCGTAATGAGGCTATAAGAGGAACACATACTCGATTTCAGAATTTTAACGCACACTCTGGATACAAAGTCCTATGTTTTTCCGTAAGGTTTCTCCGAAGCTTTTTTCCTCGAGAATGCAAAAATTCATCCTCATCTTGGAGGTCAACGATTTTCTTATGAAAAATGGGGCGTGCAATAATATCTTTCTTGAATAACTTGGTTCTTCGGGGATACCCATTTGAGATTATATTCTCCAATGGTTTTTAATAATATAAAGATACTATGGAGACTTTCCTAGGTTTTGCGACTTAAGGCATCAACAACTAAATTATATTTTTCGGGATGGTAGAGTAAGTTAAACATAAAATCCTATAAACATTCTATCCATCGTCTACGATGAAGGTTGAGATCCTTTTGCTTGAAGATGTGTGTAATACTCTTATGATTAGAAAATACCTTAAATTCTTCTCCATACTGATAACATCTCCAAATTTTCTAGGAAAATACTATAGCTAGTAATCCCAAGTCATGTACCGAATAGTTACTCTCATGAATTTTCAATCGTTATGATCTGTAGTCGAACACTTTCTCTTTTTGCATCAACATGTAATACCCCGTATTTCTAAGTATTTCTATTTAATTAAATTTGAAAATTAAATGATAAAATACAGTTTGGAGAATTAATTTAGTAACAATTGTGATTATGGAGTATTAATCGAGAGATAGATACGGATTAATATTGCCACATTCTATTTGCTCAGTGCAAGTTGTAAATAATTACTTAGCGCATGCAGACCATTTTGGGGTGAGAATGAGTAATATTTTTAGTGACTCAAATGATAATTTAGAGGTCACGGATGAGTTCGTAAGGGTCAAAATAGTATACCCGGGGGTACTAGTTGAGTCTCGGGGTTATTTTGGACTAAACCGAGACCGTTCGGGGGCGTTTTGATCTTTTAACATTTGAGGGTATAGAGACCTACGAATTTGAGAGTCTTTTATCAGCTGTATGAAATAGGGGTTAGGGTTAGAAAACCCACGTAAATACCAAGACCATTAGAGAGAAGGAGAAAATAATTCTCAAGGCTTAGAAGATGCTTTTGAAGAGGTTGAGTTTGGATCTTGCATACTAGGAGCCAAAAGAGGAAGGATTGAATAAAAAAAACAATCCATCATCAACGCCACGAATTCAGAACTCCTCTATCAAGGCAATTTATTTATTGCAAAAATTATAAAGTTATAATGCCAATGTGTAGGGTTTTTGAATAGTTTTGTTAAATCAATATCTTGGTAAGAAAAGAATGATATTTATGCATGTTGGGATAGGAATCGCATGTAAAATGATTTAACATATATAGAGGAATAATATTCAGAGTTAACTTGATAATTATTTCGGAATAAAATTTGGGTTTTGAATGAATATATGGGAAGAACACCATAACTAGGGTTTTAAGAAATTCTGAGTTTAATCCACTATTTCTTTAAATGAATTGAGGTTTTGATGCATTTGAAACATTAGAAATTATCCTAGTATATGTGGGAACATGTTGGGATAATTGGGTCGAAGTTTAGTGTACTATAATGAAGTTTGGAGATTTGTTAATGGATGAAGAAATAAATAAAGAAGACAAATTGTTGCTGCCCCTGATCGATCGATCGATCGACTTTGAATGTAGATCGATCGACTAGGTCTATCAATCGAACCCAGGATTCGATCGATCGACTTCAGATGTTTTCTCGAATCCTTCCTTGGTTAAGGTTTCTTTGATTTCTGAAAAAGAATGGGAATCTTAGGATTTATATTATACTTATATGGGAATTAGAATAAGACCAGAAGGTGTATTATTAAGGTCCGGTAAGGCCATTGGTTGTAGGACTTGGATTATGGACCGATGAGAATAAACTGATTGAGTAGAGCATCGGGGAATTTGGAATTGATTTACGAGGCGAGGTAAACTCAATTCAAGTGATAGAGGAGTAGGGTAAGTAATAACTACTAAAATTATATGTGAGGGGTAACTAGGGCCCTTAGAGTTGAGTGAATACTCAAATAAATGCGATAGTGAGAAATCGTAAATTAACGAATACAAATAATATAAGAGAATACTATATTACGTACAAGCATGATTGATAGGTCGGGTGTGTTCCTACTGAATTGTATGAACTATTAGGTTGGGAGATATATACCTAAATTAGCTATGTTAGGGTCAATGGAGTATTCCGAAATAACATAGGTTTATTTTATGTTAGGGTCGATGAAGTATTCCAAACTAACATTAGGTTATCATATGTTTGGGGTTGATGTAAAATGTCGAACCAAACCTTCCAAGATGTGTCGTGATGAAAGAGTTCCGAACCAGAATATGAGTATATAAATAATTGGGGTCTGTGTATCATTCCGAACCAATTCTTACTTGGGTTCGATGAATCATTCCGAACCAAGAGTCGTTTACGCGTGTCAAAAGGACATAATAGTAATGACTGATATTTAGTATATATAGTGTGTGAAATATATATTAATGATATTCTACTTCTGTGTATTAGTAGATTGATATATGTTGTATTTAAAGATACATACCAAACTGGTAAGTTAAGTAGTGAAACTTAATTATGAAACGTAATGTTAGCTAGAGAATATCTAATTGGTGATTTAAGTAGTGAAACTTAATTACAAAAGTGGGAAGATATAAATTGTAAAAATTTAGTAGTGAAACTAAATGAGAAGTTTTGAAAAATAACATAGGTGAAATGTTACTTGAGAATTAATTAACCAACACGAGATGTTAATGAAATGGATGTACTGTATGGGCGGTACGAGAACTTAGGTACAGATAAGTTCAGATGATTACTTTAGTCCTAGTTAGCTTGGGAGATATGGATAGGTAGGCTAGGTGTTGAACGTTAGGTGTGAACAATAGATGAGGAGTGAGTAAACTCAAGAGAGTGTCTGAGAACCTAACATGTGTAATCAATAACCGCATTTTATATTGTGATAAACGCTTGCTAAATATTGTCAAAATGTTTTGAGTACTAACTCTTGCTTTAAAATATTTTCAAAATCTTTTAGGTGTCCATCCACAGGGACGCCATGTATGTTGATTTCATTCCAGGGACTCGAAGCTGTAGCACAGTGGATGCTTACAGGATTTTGATTAGACAATATCTCTCATTCAGATCTAGTGCAAGATCTCAGACTATCCTATGTACGGACTTGTGGTCCGGTATCAGTCACAAATGTTTAGTCTCAAACTAGTGGTCGCTCTCTTGTTGTTTTTGGGATTTTTAGCCAATGGTTTATTCGGTAATACTATTGTTCTATTGTACTTATACTGTGTTGAATGGGCTGTAGTACATAGTAATTATTATACTTTGTTCTGCAGGGTAGAATTATCTGTTTTAAGAAAGATAAAATTTGGCACCGATGTAATTTCCGCCTAGGTGATTAAAAAAAAGTTTTCGACAGTGATGCCAAGAATGAACAATTTGAGAAACCTGTTTTAATTTAATAAAGGCCTGATCACCCAATGTTTAATTAGGCGGGGTGTCACACAACACATAACCCATTCCTTGTAAACAGGCATCGGTATAAACATCATAATTGTTATTGTTAGAAGAAATAGTCAAAACATGGGCAGTGGTTAAATTTTTCGTTAGGGTACAAAAAGGCTTGTTCACATTCTAAGGTCCATATACATCGAGCATCCTTTCTAGTCAACATCATTAAAGGTGGGTAAATTTAGGAAAATCCTACCAAAAAGCGTCGATAATATCCGACAAGTCCTAAAAAGATACATAGTTCTGTGATGGTAGTGGGTTGGAGCCATTCAAGTACTGCGGTGGTTTTGGATGGGTCTACCTGTATACCTACTTCAGTGACTACATATCCAAGTAACTTTACTTCTTTCATGAGGAAATATCATTTACTCTATTTTATGTAAAGCTAATGTTTACAAAGAATTTCCAGCACTATATAGAGGTGATCTTCGTGTTCTGCCCTTGTCATGGATTAAATTAATATGTTATCTATAAAGACGATCACAAACTTATCTATGAAAGGGATAAATATTCCAAGAAATTGGTCCATGAAAGCGATTGGGCATCGGTTAATCCAAAAGACATGACTAAGATTTCAAAATGGCCATATCGTGTCTGAAAAGAGGTTTTATGTATGTCTTATTTATTAACACGAAGTTGGTGATACCCAGATCTCAAATCAATCATTGAAAATGTCTTTGATCCTCGTAACAGTTCAAACAAATCATATATCTGGGCAATGGATATTTATTCTTAACGGTCACCTAGTTTAATTTTTTGTAATCGATACATAACCGAAAAGATCCATCTTTCTTTCGAACAGATAAAATTAAAGCTCCCAAAGGTGATGCACCGGGCGTATAAATTATTTATAAAGTAGGTTGTCTAGTTGTGTTCGAAGTTCTCTCAATTCTAAAGGATCTATACGGTAAGGGGGTATTGAGATAGGGAAGGTATTTGACAATATATTGATAAAAAATTCAATCTCTCGAAGTAGGGATATTCCGGGTAAATCTTCAAGAGACATATATTTGTATCTTCTCAAGATGTTAGAAAGGGTGGGGGTTCCTTTTTCACGTATTTGAAAAATTAGAGGTTCGTGGGGATTTTTCCCTTGGAAATAAAATGAAGTTTGATGGGGTGGTTTGAATTTCACCGTCATTTCATGACAGTCAATGTGAGCAAAGTTCAGGTATAAATGTCCATTACTATTATTAAATTGAACTCCATTAAGATGAGGACTACTAAATTTATAGCTAATGTCCTAGTTCCAAAATGTAAAGTGTGACGTCTTCAAATCCTAACGGTAATGGCCGTCTTTCTTGTTAGCATTCATATAGTAAAAATGTGGGCTAATAGACTTGAAGATAATTGCAGATGAGTCATATATAAATGACTAATGAAAGAGTGTGTGGATATAGAATCAAATAATATATGCACTAAGATATTATAAAAAATAAATTTTACCTTCTACCACACCGTGGTAATTTGTATTTTTCACTAAGGGAAATGGGGAATTCTAATATTCGTTCCTATTGAGTGGTTCTTGATTTCTTGCATGGGGATTGTGTTGTGGTGAGAAGTTAGAGTTATTGGTTGGATTATTGAAAGGAGATTTGAAAAATTTGGGGGAGTTATAAGGAGGAGGCTTGTGTAAAATAGGGCATTGGGGTATAAGATTTCCAACTTGGTTAAACTCATGACAAAGCATCAAAGGTCTACTGTAAATGTACTGAATCTCACTTAATACTCGACCATCCTTGGGGTTGTTGTAAGGATAATCTCACTGATTTGGCTAATTCCTATTAACATACGGATTTCAATAAGGAGTAGAGATTTGAGTTATGTTGGTAGAGGCGAGGCTGTATATATCATTTGGTTAAACTCTCGGAGTTGTAAATGAATAATGGAGGATATGATGTTTTGGAATAAACCTCGTTCAAAATGCTTGAACATTTTAGGTTCAGTGTTAATTAGTTATATAGATAGATAGATAGATAGATAGATAGATAGATAGATAGATAGATAGATAGATAGATAGATAGATAGATAGATAGATAGATAGATAGATAGATAGATAGATAGATAGATAGATAGATAGATAGATAGATAGATAGATAGATAGATAGATAGATAGATAGATAGATAGATAGATAGATAGATAGATAGATAGATAGATAGATAGATAGATACCTTTTCAATGTAAGACTTTAGAATAAGTTCAATGTGTCTGATCTCCATCCATTCGGTATTAGTTTTTAAGAACCTATGAATTTTTACACGTGGACAACTAGGAGGAAGCGTATCTATGATTGATGTGTAGATGTCAGTGACATGAACTCGGAATCCCCTATTTCTCAATTTGTTGGCAAGATTCAATTTTACATGCATGTGGCGCGAGACATCATAGTCTATGTTAATGCTCTCTGTACGCAGTTGTATCCATAACGGGTGGATTTTTTTTCCGCCTTCTCGAACAACGTAACCAAGGTCAGGGCTATGTCGGGATTATGTGTGTGAAATATATTTTGTATAACGTCATCCCAGTTTTGTGGTAGAGAAAATAAAATACGATCGAACGAGTAATCTTGCTGGATATCAAATCCACGATTTACAAGGTAGTTAAATTGTTCAATCTTTTTATTTTCATACCTATAAATAGGAGTACCCTCTATATGATGCACGCTAATAAAAGAGTTATGTGTGCGGTCTAATTGCAACCACTCCCACTTTTGTTGACAGTAATTATCATCGTGCCTCATTTTTCCTGAGAAAAGTATACGAGGGCATGAATACAAGTCCTGCTATTAAGGTTTGGGTTTGAAAGTTATGAGAGTTTAAAAGTATATGCGAAATCCCAACAACAACCCGTCGTAATTATTTATAACACGTATTGTAGTACTTACACACATATTGTAGTGCAAAAAATCACGACATGCATATAACCCCGAATATAATATGATGGCACGCATATAACCCCCAATAAAATCACGACAAGGTGGATGTAAATTTTTTTACTCATTAAAAATCCATTTAATTATATTTTGTCAAAAAAATACACACACATACAATCTATGTTTATTGGCATAATCTATACAAACACACACATGCAATCTAGGGTTTATTGACATAATATATACATACACACACATACTATTTAGGGTTTACACACATACAATCTATACATACACACACATACTATTTAGGGTTTACACACATACAATCTACACATACACACACATACAATATAGGGTTTATTGACATATACATATAAATCTATACACACACACATATATCAACATAAATCTATACATACACACATACAAACATAAATCTACACATATATACATTAGATAGAAATCACGAAATCCAAATGAAATCAATACATACCTCAACCTCCAAATGAAAGCAGCGGCCAACTCAACCTCCAAATTAAATAAATTAAAGCAGCGAAGGACTTTTTTTTAAGACCTGGCACTAGTCACGGCCAAGAGTCGTGACTCCATACGCGCGACCCTTAAAACTAATTGGGTCCTCCAAACCTAGTCACGGCCTATAGTCGTGACCCACTATGCAAGACCCTTTTCCATGATCGATTGAGCAATGGTCACGGTCCATAGCCGTGACCCATAACACCAAATGGTCACGACCCATATCCATGACCCTCAATTTGTGATGCGCGACCCTTCTCATCAACCCTATAGTGCTTGGATGAGGGATGGTCACGGCCCAAAGCCGTGACCCACACCCAAAAATGGTCACGACCCTAAGACATGACCCTCAATGTGTGTACTCTCTTCTTCGTCATGCCATGGGTCATGGACTTGGGCTGTGACCAATCCGCGACCAAGCTTGGAGGGAATTTTGGCGCGATTTTGGCGCTAAGATGGTCACGACTGTGACACCCCGCCTAATTAAATACCGGGCGATCACTCCTTTATTAAATTAAATCAAGGTAAACAGTTGGTTCATTCTCAGCATCACTGTCGATAAAAATAAATTTTTTTTTTCAATTTAACACCCTAAATAATTAAGCTAAGTGTCAAAAACATTTTCATACAAACTTCCAAATTTTAATTACAGAAAAGATTTACTTACACAAAACAACATTTCTACGATATAGAATCACACCACGATGAACTAAAATAAAATCATACATTCGTCAATCGAATGTCAACATAATAAAACCAAACATCATAAACTATCCTGAATAAATCCCATAAAACAATACTGGAATAACTGAAAATATAAAAATCCCAACAATAAATGAAATGATGAAAAGTGCGACACGTGCCCAATAAATGAGAGTAGTAGGAGTGGAGTCAATAAAAGAAGCCGTCTACTCAAGTGACCTGCAACTCCCACCAAAGCTGCAGCTTGTTCTTCACAAAGGATCCTAAGCAAGACACCCCTGTGGCTGGGCACCTGAAAATATACATATATATACAAAAGAGAGAGAGAGAAAAAGAAACGGGTCAGGGCCCGAAAGTGTGTTTGATTTTAAAATACGTTAAGCAAGTATTTAAATTGATACAGGCCAATGCAACAACATATTATTTCGTCTCTCTCTTGAGAAAATACTCACCTCTCTTCTAATGTGCACTCCTATCGTACTAACCTTCCCAACGGTTCGTTTATCTTAACTTACTCATATTTTTTCGAAACCGAACGATGACAATATTTTAAAAGGTTACCTTCAATTTGTGGTACTCCTCTCGTTTTAGCTTCATTGAATTATAAGGTTTCCCAGTGACTTCTCATACTTTCACAAAACAAGTATTTATTATTGCGTCAACAATTATGTCCTACTTATCAAATCACAGTAGGCAGTTTAAAGTTTATAACCTCATATATATATTAACTACTCGTATAATATATATATATATAATGGCACCCCAACTAAACTATGGTGCGGGCACACTCTGCTATCCAATCCCCGTATCGCTCACACAAAGGGAAATACAAGTTCGGAATCACTCTCGAACTGTATTAACATATACAAAACAACGTTGAGGCGAAGCATAGATTCCAAGTCCAAGAGGTCAGTACATACCCACACGTCTCTTAGGACCGTCCGACTATCAATCTGATAGACCGTACCTAGGATCTCTATCTTCTAGGGTACGAATCAATATCCCCCATAAAGCAACACAGGATAAGATCGTCCCAGCGCGGTAACCTCAGGGATAGCAAGTAGCGCGGGTACGTTTTTCACATGTATATAATATAATGTACACACAATCATATAAATATACCAATTTCATCATGTTAATATAGGTCACTCTCCTTACCCATAATTACAACATTTAACCTTAATTTTACATTTTTAAGATTTCGTATAAGGTTTCGTCTCTAACCTTAACTCGGAGGGTTTTCTCACTAATTACGTGACACTCGTGGATTTTATCCATCCAAGTAACAAATTCAGTAGGTAGACGTCTATTCACTATCGTAGGTATTCGTTGCAATCTCTCACTTGAAATACACAGTTCGTCGTTCCTTAATTAATTATCCCTTAAACCCAATTATCATTTCATAATAAAGTTCTCAACACTTAATCATATGTCCTACTGGTCTCTTCTATATCCCAAAACATTTTATTTATAATGCCCAAGAAATATTCCACGGTAAATTAGTTCAACTAATTAAACAAGGGGAAAAAGAGTTTGCCAGGAGGGGTCGATCGATCGACGTCTGGGGCTCGATCGATCGAACCTTCGATCGATCGACGCTCTAGGTTCGATCGATCGATCAAACAGGTATTTCGATTTCTGCAGAAGTGTAGTTACGGGTTTGACTAATATTCTTCATTCAAATCCATAATTTCCAACACTAATTGTCCCAAAACTTATACTACAATCATGGTAATATATTTCCAGATGTTTCTAACGTTAAGCATGCATATAACCATCATTAAACATGATTAAACAACCTAAAATCTCATCTAATCATCAAGAACCCTAAGTTTTCTTAACTTTTGTTCTAATCAGTTTTCTCCCGAATTTCCTTCTAACATAACATTAAAAATTCGTGGGTTAATCATCTACTTCACATATTAATTTCCAGAATAAGGTTATAATGATTTCTACATGCAAATCCCTATCAAAATTGGGGTTTTCTTCCATTGGTTATACTCCTAATCATTCCTACACTAATATGATTATTGCACCAACGAAAATATGCAAGCTAAACACTTGCCTGGGATTTCAGAGGTCTGCCTTCCTGCTGATATTGGTGTGGTTGCGTTCTCCTCCTCGTGATCTACGCATTGGTGGTGACGGCGGTGAAATCGGTGGTGTTTTGGGCCTTGAATCACCTTGAGAGCTCTCTCCTCTCTTCTCCAATGGCCGTTCTAGGGTTCTGAATGTTCTAACCCTAAAAGGCTGACTTAAATGGCTGCTAAGGATGGCTGAAATTCGTGCGTTTAATTACCCTATTTTGTAAAATGACCAAAATGCCCTCCCGGGTCACTAATTAGGCCTAAAAACACCCCGAGGCCCAAACTAAACCCCCGGGTACACTTTTCTGACTATCTCGACCCTTCCGGATGCGTTGGCGCACTCAAAACGACCATACGGACAACTTATAAAATATTCACTTTTTAATTAACATAATTAGTCCCGACGTGACACGGGCACGTCCCGACTTAAATTTTCGAAATAGTCATATAATTCACTTATGACATTCAATATAACCAATATAATATATTACTATGCTCATTAGTAATATTCAACAAGTTTCTTATAATTACTAACTCTAGTCACGTTAATAATTATAACATAATTAATTTCCGGATTTTTATTAAATAAATCATCACATTAAATTTAATAAATCCCCAAATTAAATATAGCATAAAAGTACGGGGTATTACATACTTCTCCCCTAATAATGGAATTTCGTCCCGAAATTCGGAAAATAAGGCATACTTGGTAAAAACAACTCTGGATATCTCTCGCGCATATCTGCCTCACGCTCCCAAGTGGATTCCTCCACATTATGATGCTCCCACTGGACTCGCACAAGTGGAACTACCTTCGACCTCAATCTCCTCTCACTATAGTCTAGGATAGCCACCGGTCTCTCCTCGTAAGAGCTATCAGGCTATAAATCGATCTCGTCTATCGCGATGTGAGTATGGGCCATATCATCCCGAAGATATCGTCTCAGCGACGAGATGTGGAATACATCGTGGATGCGATGTAAATGCTCTGGCAATCCCAACCTGTATGCTACTGGCCCAATTCTCTCGATGATGGGAAATGGTCTTACGTACCTCGGAGCCAACTTCCCCTTCTTCCCGAACCTTATCACTCCTTTCATAGGAGATACACGTAACAACACTTGATCTCCCACATTAAACTCCCGAAAGAACCGTTTTGCATCGGCGTAGCTCTTCTGCCTATCTTGGGCTACCCGAATACGACTCCTGATTATCTCAATCCTCGCGGAGGTCTCCTGAATCACTTCTGGCCCTAATAACTTGTTTTCCCCCACCTCGAGCCAACAAGTTGGAGAACGACAAGGCCTGCCGTACAAAGCCTCAAATGGAGCCATGCCAATCGTAAACTGATAGGAGTTATTATAAGCAAACTCTACCAGTGGAAGGTGTGGCTCCCAACCTCCTCCGAAATCGAGAACACACATGCGTAGTATATCTTCCAACATCTGATTAGTACGCTCTGTCTGTCCATCTGTCTGTGGGTGGTAAGCTGAACTCAGTCTCAACTCTTTACCCATAGCCTCCTGAAAGCTTTCCCAGAAACGTGACACAAAAATATTGTCTCTATCTGACACAATATTCAGGGGCACCCCATGTAATCTGACAATCTCAGCGATGAACAATTGAGCATACTGGCCCGTGGTATAATCTGTCCGCACTGGAAGAAAATGGGCTACCTTGGTCAGACGGTCTACAATCACCCAGATAGAATCGTGGCCTCGCTGTGATGTAGGCAACCCTGTAATGAAATCCATGGAAATACTTTCCCACTTCCACGCGGGTACTTCCAACGGCTGAAGTAATCCTGACGGTTTCTGGTGGTCCACCTTCACTAGCTGGCAAGTAGAACACTTGGACACAAATTCAGCGATGTCCTTCTTCATCCCACTCCACCAGTACTGTCGTCTCATGTTCTGGTACATCTTATCGCCTCCCGGATGTACTGCAAATAGGGACCCATGAGAATGAGTCATCACTTCATGACATAGCTCCGCTCCTTCTGGGACCACTAATCTCCCATTAAATCGCAACCCTCCATCCGAACTAACAGAATAGGACTCAGCACCCTCGGCTAGAAGTCGTACAATCTGCTCCTGACAAAACGGGTCTGTGGTCTGTGCCTGTATCACCCTCGTAACAATCTCGGGTGTGACTGACATCATGGATATGAAAGAACGTGCTACTGCGTCCTGGTGACCCAACTCCTTCCACTTTGCTTTCCATATGCCCGTTACATTGTCAACCGGTCTACGGCTCAACGCATCAGCAACTACGTTGGCTTTCCCCGGATGATACTGTATATCGAACTGGTAATATTTCACAAACTCTAACCATCTGCGCTGACGCATATTCAGCTCTCGCTGAGTGAACAGGTACTGCAGTGACTTATGGTCTGTGAACAAACGGAATTTCTCGCCCAATAAATAGTGCCTCCAAATTCTCAATGCAAAGACAACCGCAGCTAACTCCAGGTCGTGGGTGGGGTAATTCTTCTCGTGCGGCTTAAGCTTGCGGGAAGCAAAAGCTATAGCCTTCTCCTCCTGCTGAAGTACTCCCCCAAGTCCTCGTAAGGATGCATCTGTGTAAACCAGGTACTCTACACCCGGCTTCGGTAAAGCAAGGACTGGTGCCGAAGTAAGCTTGTCTTTTAGCTCATCGAAAGCTAATTGACAAGCATCATCCCAAACATACGGTACCCCTTTGCGAGTCAAATTTGTCAGCGGACCCGCTATTTTGGAGAATCCCCGAATGAACCTCCTGTAGTAACCAGCTAACCCCAAGAAACTACGCACTTCCGTCGGTGTCGTGGGCTGTCCCCACTCCCTCACCGCTGACACTTTGCTCGGGTCAACTGCTATCCCTTGCTCAGAAACAACATGGCCCAAGAACTGTACCTCTCGTAACCAGAATCCGCACTTCTCGTACTTAGCATACAGCTGATGCTCTCGTAGAGTCTGAAGAACCTGCCTCAAGTGTTCGGCATGCTCCTCCTCGGAGTGTGAATATATCAAAATGTCATCTATGAAAACGATGACAAACTGATCCAAGAATTCTCTGAATACTCGATTCATCAAGTCCATGAAAACGGTTGGAGCATTTGTGAGTCCGAACGGCATCACCCGGAACTCATAAGACCCATATCTCGTCAAGAAAGCAGTCTTCGAAACATCCTGCTCCCTAATACGTAGCTGATGGTACCCCGACCTTAGATCTATCTTCGAAAAGAAAGTTGCTCCCCTCAGCTGGTCGAACAGATCATCGATTCGAGGCAACGGATATTTATTCCGTATCGTGACCTTGTTCAACTCCCGGTAGTCCATGCACAATCTCAGTGAACCATCTCTCTTCTTTACAAATAAGACTGGAGAGCCCCAAGGTGAGGTACTCCTACGAATGAAGCCCAGACCTAATAGCTGCTCAATCTGATCTCGTAGCTCTCGCATCTCTACCAGAGCTATACGGTACGGTGCGCGTGCTATAGGTCTCGTATCCGGCAATAAATCTATAACGAAATCTATCTCACGACTGGGCGGTAGGCCTGGTATATCCTGAAACACATCGGAATACTCCCTAACAACTGGGATCGAATCCAAAGGAATCACAACCTCCTTAGAGGTATCCTCCTCAATGTAATATAAATGAGCGGTCGAACCTCCCTCTGGGCGAGGCATCGCTACTACAAACATCTCTTGCCCCGGAATGGCAAAAACAATGCTCCCACCGAAGCAATCAATCATGGCTCTATAAGATGCGAGACAATCCATACCAATGATCACATCATGCTCGTGCATGTCTAAGACTAGCATGTCTGGAGGCAATACCAAGCTACCAATCTCTACCCCTACTCCCCGGCATATAAAGAATATAAGTGACCCACTCCCCAGTGGTGAGTCGACACACATCACGGTGCTCTCTGATGTGGCTAATAATCCTAAGGACTTTGCAAAATGCGTAGCTACAAAACAATGCGTTGCCCCCGTATCAAACAAAACTTTACCCATAGTACCATGGATAGGAAACATACCCTCAATCGCGGGTGGTGCCTGTGGAGCTGCTGCCTGGTGGACGTTATAGACACGTCCATACTGTAATTGCCCCTGCTGTACTGGAGCTGCTGGAATGGCTGGTAGGGCTGGCACCTGGGCTGGAGCTGGAAGGGCAGGTGGAAAGAGTGGCCTCTGCGGCTCATTATGGGCTCCCTGCTGTTGTGGGGCCCTATCGCCCTCTGGGCAATCCTGACGCTTATGGTCGTGCTTGCCGCACACAAAACACCGGCCTCTGAAATTACCTCCCCTCTGTCCCTGCTGACCACGGCCCTGCTGGCCGTTACCTCCACGCCATTGGCCCTGTTGGCTAGGCTGACCCTGATGGCCCTGCCTGTATCCCCCGAATCCCTGCCTAGAATCACCAGAACGGAATCGCTTAGCAGGGTCCCCCTGATGGGTACTCTGCTCGTGCTGACGAGTCTGTCCATGAGTTGGTGCCCCACCGGCACTATTACCCCCGGTCCTGCCCTACTGGCTGGACTCTCCTGCTCTCTTGCTTCCCTGAAGATGGAAGCGGTGATCCTGGCAATGTAGTAATGTTGCATTGAGTACGTCAATGAAAGTACTCAGGGATATATTCCCAATAAGGTGCTGACGGATCCTCCAAGCTAACCCGTCGACGAACAGCAAAATTTTCTTGCCCTCAGTGGGTGCCTCATCTGGGACAATGGTGAGAAGTCTCGTGAACTCCTCCTCATACTCTGCTACAGTAAGATTATCTTGCTTCAGATTTAGTAGTTTCCGCCTCATCTCCGTCTGTACTGCAGGTGGAAAATACTTGCGGTCAAACCGCTCCCAGAACATCTGAATAGGGATCGTGTCCCTCTCTTCCAAAGTAGTAGTGGACTCCCACCACTGTAATGCGACTCCCACCAGCTTAAAAGAAGCCAATAACTGCTTTTGTACCTCGGTGCACTCATACATGCGAAGATGCCGCTGGATGTCTTTCTTCCATTGGCTAACCATGATAATATCGGAGCTACGAGAAAACTCAGGGGGATGTGCTTTCTGAAAAGCATCCCGAACCCTCTCCCATGCAGATGGAAGCTGTGCTGGTACTGGCGCCACTGCCTGAACCTGTGGTGGGGCCTGCTGAATCACCGCTATCGCGGCATTCACCGCCTGAGAAACTATGGCGGCCACTTCATTAGCATTCATTGTGCCTGGTGCCGGAGCTGCTGGCTGCTCGGCTTGGGCACGCCTATCTTTCGGAGCACGTCTCGGAGGCATCTGAAACGTGAACAAAATTTATCAGTCTACAGTTATCATCGAATCTCAATTAACTGAAGACTTAAACATAGAAATAGGAATACAACAAATCCTAAAAATAGGGATCTATAGCAAAAACGTTAAGCTGAAAGCGAAATAAGCCGTACAGATCCTATGGACACTAAACCTGATGCTCTGATACCACCTGTGACACCCCGCCTAATTAAATACCGGGCGATCACTCCTCTATTAAATTAAATCAAGGTAAACAGTTGGTTCATCCTCAGCATCACTGTCGATAAAAATAATTTTTTTTTTCAATTTAACACCCTAAATAATTAAGCTAAGTGTCAAAAACATTTTCATACAAACTTCCAAATTTTAATTACAGAAAAGATTTACTTACACAAAACAACATTTCTACGATATAGAATCACACCACGATGAACTAAAATAAAACCATACATTCGTCAATCGAATGTCAACATAATAAAACCAAACATCGTAAACTATCCTGAATAAATCCCATAAAACAATACTGGAATAACTGAAAATATAAAAATCCCAACAATAAATGAAATGATGAAAAGGGTGACACGTGCCCAATAAATGAGAGTAGTAGGAGTGGAGTCAATAACAGAAGCCGTCTACTCAAGTGACCTGCAACTCCCACCTAAGCTGCAGCTCGTTCTTCACAAAGGATCCTAAGCAAGACGCCCCTGTGGCTGGGCACCTGAAAATATACATATATATACAAAAGAGAGAGAGAGAAAAAGAAACGGGTCAGGGCCCGAAAGTGTGTTTGATTTTAAAATACGTTAAGCAAGTATTTAAATTGATACAGGCCAATGCAACAACATATTAGTTCGTCTCTCTCTTGAGAAAATGCTCACCTCTCTTCTAATGTGCACTCCTATCGTACTAACCTTCCCAACGGTTCGTTAATCTTAACTTACTCATATGTTTTCGAAACCTAACGATGACAATATTTTAAAAGGTTACCTTCAATTTGTGGTACTCCTCTCGTTTTAGCTTCATTGAATTATAAGGTTTCCCAGTGACTTCTCATACTTTCACAAAGCAAGTATTTATTATTGCGTCAACAATTATGTCCTACTTATCAAATCACAGTAGGCAGTTTAAAGTTTATAACCTCATATATATATTAACTACTCGTATAATATATATATATAATGGCACCCCAACTAAACTATGGTGCGGGCACACTCTGCTATCCAATCCCCGTATCGCTCACACAAAGGGAAATACAAGTTCGGAATCACTCTCGAACTGTATTAACATATACAAAACAACGTTGAGGCGAAGCATAGATTCCAAGTCCAAGAGGTCAGTACATACCCACACGTCTCTTAGGACCGTCCGACTATCAATCTGATAGCCCGTACCTAGGATCTCTATCTTCTAGGGTACGAATCAATATCCCCCATAAAGCAACACAGGATAAGATCGTCCCAGCGCGGTAACCTCAGGGATAGCAAGTAGCGCGGGTACGTTTTTCACATGTATATAATATAATGTACACACAATCATATAAATATACCAATTTCATCATGTTAATATAGGTCACTCTCCTTACCCATAATTACAACATTTAACCTTAATTTTACATTTTTAAGATTTCGTATAAGGTTTCGTCTCTAACCTTAACTCGGAGGGTTTTCTCACTAATTACGTGACACTCGTGGATTTTATCCATCCAAGTAACAAATTCAGTAGGTAGACGTCTATTCACTATCGTAGGTATTCGTTGCAATCTCTCACTTGAAATACGCAGTTCGTCGTTCCTTAATTAATTATCCCTTAAACCCAATTATAATTTCATAATAAAGTTCTCAACACTTAATCATATGTCCTACTGGTCTCTTCTATATCCCAAAACATTTTATTTATAATGCCCAAGAAATATTCCACGGTAAATTAATTCAACTAATTAAACAAGGGGAAAAAGAGTTTGACAGGAGGGGTCGATCGATCGACGTCTGGGGCTCGATCGATCAAACCTTCGATCGATCGACGCTCTAGGTTCGATCGATCGATCAAACAGGTATTTCGATTTCTGCAGAAGTGCAGTTACGGGTTTGACTAATATTCTTCATTCAAATCCATAATTTCCAACACTAATCGTCCCAAAACTTATACTACAATCATGGTAATATATTTCCAGATGTTTCTAACGTTAAGCATGCATATAACCATCATTAAACATGATTAAACAACCTAAAATCTCATCTAATCATCAAGAACCCTAAGTTTTCTTAACTTCTGTTCTAATCAGTTTTCTCCAGAATTTCCTTCTAACATAACATTACAAATTCGTGGGTTAATCATCTACTTCACATATTAATTTCCAGAATAAGGTTATAATGATTTCTACATGCAAATCCCTATCAAAATTGGGGTTTTCTTCCATTGGTTATACTCCTAATCATTCCTACACTAATATGATTATTGCACCAACGAAAATATGCAAGTTAAACACTTGCCTGGGATTTCAGAGGTCTGCTTTCCTGCTGATATTGGTGTGGTTGCGTTCTCCTCCTCGTGATCTACGCGTTGGTGGTGACGGCGGTGAAATCGGTGGTGTTTTGGGCCTTGAATCACCTTGAGAGCTCTCTCCTCTCTTCTCCAATGGCCGTTCTAGGGTTCTGAATGTTCTAACCCTAAAAGGCTGACTTAAATGGCTGCTAAGGATGGCTGAAATTCGTGGGTTTAATTACCCTATTTTGTAAAATGACCAAAACGCCCTCCTGGGTCACTAATTAGGCCTAAAAACACCCCGAGGCCCGAACTAAACCCCCAGGTACACTTTTCTGACTATCTCGACCCTTCCGGACGCATTGGCGCACTCAAAACGACCATACGGACAACTTATAAAATATTCACTTTTTAATTAACATAATTAGTCCCGACGTGACACGGGCACGTCCCGACTTAAAATTCCGAAATAGTCATATAATTCACTTATGACATTCAATATAACCAATATAATATATTACTATGCTCATTAGTAATATTCAACAAGTTTCTTATAATTACTAACTCTAGTCACGTTAATAATTATAGCATAATTAATTTCCGGATTTTTATTAAATAAATCATCACATTAAATTTAATAAATCCCCAAATTAAATATAGCATAAAAGTACGGGGTATTACAACGACTTGGTCACGGCCGAAGTTCGCGACCACCGTGGTCACGGACTCGGTTCGTGACCAGTTCTAGAGCGTCGATAATTTAGTGTGATAATAAATATGGTCACGCCAAATATTGAGTGGGTCACGGCCGTAGTTTGCGACCAGCTGGTCGCGGACTTGAGCCTTGACCCACTAGGCGTGACCATTCGCAGGATTTGGTGTAGTGTTAAAGGCACTGGATATAAAAAAACTTTTACTATAAGGATGCCTAGCATCCTATTACATAGCTGAGTTTGAAAAAAATGGAAATACATAATTATTCGTACATTCCATATATAAGATAAACCTTGTAGAAAAACATTCAAAAATCATAAGAGCTAATAAGATGCGGTGTAGATATTCCAACGGGGAGTACCATCCTTGTCTGCTATAACCCATACATACGTAATTGAAGATATTTTTTGAGGTAATATAGAATAAAAGTCCAAACGTGCGGTAGGTATCTCATCTTCCTCAAGTTTGTCGTCCATTTGGAAGGAAAAAAGTTTAAGCACACATGCCAAGTAGATAATTTTATTTCTAAACAAGGTATGAGGAAAAAAAATGTACTATTATAGAGTATTTGGATTTAATGTTGATAAAAATTTGGAGACAAACTAAAATATCATAGAACTATCAGTTCTATACAAGTGTCTAATGATATATAAATTAATAATATGGTGGAGTATAACTAGTTAAGTTGTGTATCAAGCTACCAGGATAAGGGTTCATACTATAACAAGATAAGTTATAAATTATCGGTTATATGGAATTAAAATGTGTAGACATACCATGACAACATCGTACAAAGCACATCATACACTTGGATAGGCAATCACAAATTGTTTGGGAAAATAATAATAATAATAATAATAATAATAATAATAATAATAATAATAATAATAATAATAATAATAATAATAATAATAATAATAATAATAATAATAATAATAATAATAATAATAATAATAATAATAATAATAATAATAATAATAAAGGCTTGGAACACTTAGCTAAAGGGGCACTCAGATATATGTAGAAAATAATAACTAGGCACTCACCATCGGAGTCCTATAGGTCAATTAGAACTGTCATGGTATATTAGGATCTAATCCCTAAATCGTAAGGTATGCTACTAGGAGTTTCACTGATATTGGTCATAAATTGCAGCTTAATATGAAATTATTATAGTAGGTTGTAGGGCTATACCACAATTAAGGGTAAAAAGAGTTCAACGTTTTTTACTAATGTAGTAGGCTGTAGTGGTTTATCGGGTTTAGGGATAACTAAATATTGAGAGAATAAATATATGGGATAAACATGAACTACACAAATGAGTTATTAAATTGAAACATGAGTTCAAAATTATGAAAATATGATATGACAATCAGTAATTTAGAAAAACATAAGCTCAATTTGCTTAATACTGAAATTAAAATCACCTACATTGAAATTTTGAATTTCGAGTTTGTGCGTGTAATTCAATGGGATTGACTGGACAGTCTAAAATCATGGAGAGTACAAGTAGGTCATATAGGCCTAAAATAATGCTTATGTGATGCAGTATGATGCTAAATTGCAGTAAGTTTTGTGTAAAAATAACTAAGAGGGTATAATATATAGTTTTAAAAGGTTTTAAAAATAATGTTTTTCTTCATTTCTATTTGAATTTGAATTTAGTGACAAGAAATAAAAAGGATTTATTTTCAATAAAGAATATGGGGAAAAAGTTTGGGGATATTTTGAAATACGTAGAAAATTGGTCAGGGGATTATATGTAAATTATAACTTCAATTTAAACATTTAAACTGATTTTCTGTAGATAATACTTTCCAGGGATCCAAACATGGTGATTTAATATACCATTTTTTTCAGAATTAAAAAATATTTTTTTGGGAAAAACAATCATATTTCTTATTAGAGATGTGCCCTTACGTGCTGAGTTAAATAATTCACATGCGTAGTTTGACTCTCACTCGTGCTCATGTAATCCACTCATCTTCAACCTTCGATGGTTTGACTATTGGGTTTTAAAACTTTGAGCTTAAATTCGAGAAGTTTTAGACATTTATTTGAGTTAGCTCGTGAATGAAAATTGCATAACTTTAAAAGAGGAATTCGACCACATTGGTTTCAAGGATTTTAGTTGGCTAAATTTAGCTATTGAGTTTCTATAAAAATGGCAATTTTTTTATGAAGTATAAGTGACTCAAAGCTATGATTTTTGTTCCGACATTATAAGGTTTTTGTTCTATATTGAAAATGTATCAAAATGAGGTTGGTTTAAGGGATTTTGGTCAAGTAAAACTCTTGAATTTATTTCTTAAAAATTCCAGGCCCGAAAACTTCAAGGTTGGATTTGGGGTATCAAAACACATTCGGTTCAATTAAATCTTTCACCTAGGTTCTTGGGAACTTGAGCTCAACTTACCTTGCTTTGAAATGGGTTCAATGTCAAGGAAGCTTAATCCACCAATGAAGGTGAAGCTTTAATGAAGTTTTATAGTTTTCGAGCTATTTCAGTGCATTCACACATGAACATTCATATTAAAACACATAACTCTACTCTATATAAGTGTAGAAACATAACCCAATTGAAAAAACATGTTTTAATACATATAATAATGGAAATGCAAAAACTCTCAAAATTTTACATTGAAATAGATCTCAACTGTTCTGCACTTTCACTTAGGTGAAGATGGACTTTTATATGGTTAGTGAGGATGAATTTATTGGTTGGTTTGGGAGGTGAATATCAACTAAGTTTGCACAACTTCCACCATTATATATAGAGATGGAAAATGGGTACCCATAGTGCTCTATATGGCACATGCCATGTTGGCAGTCCAACCAATCCCATATCAATAGGGAAGAAAGTATAAATGAGTTTGGGTTTTGGTTTAGGTCCTTAGATAGTTTTTGTATACAATTTAGGGATTTTAAGTTACTTTGTAAAGTTTTAGGGGCTTACATGCAATTATTTAAACTTAATGGATTTGTTTATCATATTCCTACAAAATATAAGTCATTTGGTTAAACTTTGAGTGCAAGTTAGGTTTTTAGTTGATATAGAAGATGTAAGTTAACTTAATTCATATATTTAGGGGTATTTTGGTAATTTAATAAAGGCCTAGGGTTTATTTGGAATTATTATATTCTTGAGAAACTAAAGGTCTTTTTAGAGTGGTTGTTACATTCTTTCCACGTAAAACAAAATTCATCCTCAAAATTACCTAGAAAAAGTGCGGGATATTGTTCTCTCATAACATCTTATGTTTACCATGTTGCTTCTTCATTTTCTTGGTGTCGCCAAAGAACTTTGACTATTGGGATATTTTTACGTCGGAGAGCCTTTTTTGTCGATCGAGAATTCGAATAGGAAATTCCTCAAATTCGTTGTTGGATTTAACATTTATATTCTTGCAAGTAAGGATGTGACTCGGGTCAAAGATAAATTTTTGCAATTGTGAAACATGAAACACGTCATGAAGATCAGATAGTTTGGGATTTTAGATGATATGCTACTGGTCCAATACGTTCAATGACTCTAAAGGGACAAATATAATGAGGTGCTAATTTTACGATTTTTCCAAATTGAAATATCCCCTTTCGTGGAGATTCTCATAAGAACCCTTAGTCATTTATTTAGAATTATAAGGGATTTCGATGAGTATCAGCGTAACTCTTTTATTGACTCTAGGCTTAATCAAATCTTTTTCAAATAAGGTGTATCTAATCTATGATTTTGATGATAATTTTGGGTCCAAGTGTGTGATTTTATCCTAATTCATTCCAGCATAGAGGCGAATGGCAGGGTCGTTCATAGAGAGCTTCATAAAGAGTTGTCTGAATGCTGGTTTTAAAATAATTATTATAGGACTATTTGATTAGGAAAGATGATTATTGCATGAACCAGGAAAGTCTAACGTGCGGGCTCATAACATATCTTCCAGAGTTTGAATTATTCATTCAAATTACCCATCGGTCTCGGGATGAAAAGTACTGCTTATGTATAGTTTGGTTCCTAGGAGGTTTTTAAGGCTTGCCAAAATTTTCCAATAAATCTGGGGCTCGATCGAACATAGTGGAAAGAGGTAAAACATGAAGTCTGACAATTTCCTTAATGTAAATTTCACTTAGTCATTGGAATGAATTGATGGATTTGGTGGGTAGAAAATGGGAAGATTTTGTAAGATGGTTGGCGATAACCCAACTTTGATTATATCCTTGAAATTAGAGGAAATTTGCTGACAAAGTCCATGGTTATATGATCACATTTCCATTCCGGGAGTGGTTGGAGTAAACAGCTGGGATGTTAATGCTGAATCTTTACTTATTTGCAAGTTAGACACTTTTCTACGAAGTGTACAATATCTTTCTTCATACTTGGACACCAATAATGTTTCTTGAGAGTTTGATACATTATGGTGCTTCTGGGGTGAATCGTGAATTTAGAATGGCAAGTTTCCTGAAGGATTTTTTCTCGTAATGAGGCTATAAGAGGAACACATACTCGATTTCAGAATTTTAACGCGCACTCTGGATACAAAGTCCAATGTTTTTTGGTAAGGTTTCTTCGAAGCTTTTTTCCCCGAGAATGCAAAAATTCATCCTCATCTTGGAGGTCAATGATTTTCTTATGAAATATGGGGCGAGCAATAATATATTTCTTGAATAACTTGGTTCTTCGGGAATTCCCGTTGTAGATTATATTCTCCAATGGTTTTTAATAATATAAAGATACTATGGAGACTTTCCTAGGTTTTGCGACTTAAGGCATCAACAACTAAATTATATTTTTCGGGATCGTAGAGTAAGTTAAACATAAAATCCTATAAACATACTACCTATCGTCTATGATGAAGGTTGAGATCCTTTTGCGTAAAGATGTGTGTAATACTCTTATGATTAGAAAATACCTTAAATTCTTCTCCATACAGATAACATCTCCAAATTTTCTAGGAAAATACTATAGCTAGTAATGTCAAGTCATGTACCGAATAGTTACTCTCATGAATTTTCAATCGTTATGATCTGTACTCAAACACTTTCTCGTTTTGCATCGACATGTAATACCCCGTATTTTTGAGTATTTCTATTTAATTAAATTGGAAAATTGAATGATAAAATACAGTTTGTAGAATTTATTTATTGAGGTTTATTAACAATTGTGATTATGGAGTATTAATAGAGAGATAGATACGGATTAATATTGCCATATTCTATTTGCTCAGTGCAAGTAGTAAATAGTTACTTAGCGCGTGCAGACCAATTTGGGGTTAGAATGAGTAATATTTTTAGTGACTCAAATGATAATTTAGAGGTCACGTATGAGTTCGTAAGGGTCAAAATAGTATACCCGGGGGTACTAGTTGAGTCTCGGGGTTATTTTGGACTAAACCGAGACCGTTCGGGGGCGTTTTGGTCTTTTAACATTTGAGGGTATAGAGAACTACGAATTTGAGAGTCTTTTATCAGCTGTATGAAATAGGGGTTAGGGTTAGAACACCCACGTAAATACCAAGACCATTAGAGAGAAGGAGAAAATCATTCTCAAGGCTTAGAAGATGCTTTTGAAGAGGTTGAGTTTGGATCTTGCATCCTATGAGCCAAAGGAGGAAGGATTGAAGAAAAAAAAGCAACAATCCATCATCAACGCCACATATTTAGAACTCCTCTATCAAGGCAAGTTATTTATTGCAAAAATTATAAAGTTATAATGCCAATGTGTAGGGTTTTTGAATAGTTTTGTTAAATCAATATCTTGGTAAGAAAAGAATGATATTTATGCATGTTGGGATATGAATCGCATGTAAAATGATTTAACATATGTAGAGGAATAATATTCAGAGTTAACTTGATAATTATTTTGGAATAAAATCTGGGTTTTGAATGAATTTATGGGAAGAACACCATAACTAGGGTTTTAAGAAATTCTGAGTTTAATCCACTATTTCTTTAATGAATTGAGGTTTTGATGTATTTGAAACATTAGAAATTGTCCTAGTATATGTGGGAACATGTTGGGATAATTGGGTCGAAGTTTAGTGTACTATAATGAAGTTTGGAGATTTGTTAATGGATGAAGAAATAAACAAAGAAGACGAATTGTTGCTGCCCCTAATCGATCGATCGATCGACCTTGAATGTAGATCGATCGACTAGGTCGATCGATCCAACCCAGGAGTCGATCGATTGACTTCAGATGTTTTCTCGAATCCTTCCTTGGTAAAGGTTTCTTTGATTTCCGAAAAAGAATGGGAATCCTAGGATTTATATTATATTTATATGGGAATTAGAATAAGACCAGAAGGTGTATTATTAAGGTCCGGTAAGGCCATTGGGTGTAGGACTTGGATTATGGACCGATGAGAATAAACTGATTGAGTAGAGCATCGGGGAATTTGGAATTGCGTTACGAGGTGAGGTAAACTCAATTCAAGTGATAGATGAGTAGGGTAAGTAATAACTACTGAAATTATATGTGAGGGGTAACTAGGGCCCTTAGAGTTGAGTGAATACTCAAATAAATGCGATAGTGAGAAATCATAAATTAACGAATACAAATAATATAAGAGAATACTATATTACGTACAAGCATGATTGATAGGTCGGGTGTGTTCCTACTGAATTGTATGAACTATTAGGTTGGGAGATATATACCTAAATTAACTATGTTAGGGTCGATGGAGTATTCCGAACTAACGTAGGGTTATTTTATGTTAGGGTCGATGAAGAATTCCAAACTAACATTAGGTTATCATATGTTTGGGGTCGATGTAAAATGCCGAACCAAACCTTCCAAGGTGTTTCGTGATGAAAGAGTTCCGAACCAGAATATGAGTATATAAATAATTGGGGTATGTGTATCATTCCGAACCAATTCTTACTTGGGGTCGATGAATCATTCTGAACCAAGAGTCGTTTATGTGTGTCAAAAGGACATAATAGTAATGAATGATATTTAGTATATATAGTGTGTGAAATATATACTTAATGATATTCTACTTCTGTGTATTAGTAGATTGATATATGTTGTATTTAAAGATACATACCAAACTGGTAAGTTAAGTAGTGAAACTTAATTATGAAACGTAATGTTATCTAGAGAATATCTAATTGGTGATTTAAGTAGTGAAACTTAATTACAAAAGTGGGAAGATATAAATTGTGAAAATTGTAAAAATTTAGTAGTGAAACTAAATGAGAAGTTTTGAAAAATAACATAAGTGAAATGTTACTTGAGAATTAATTAACCTACACGAGATGTTAATGAAATGGATGTACTGTATGGGCGGTATGAGAACTTAGGTACAGATAAGTTCAGATGATTACTTTAGTCCTAGTTAGCTTGGGAGATATGGCTAGGTAGGCTAGGTGTAGAACGTTAGTTGTGCACAATAGATGAGGAGTGAGTAAACTCAAGAGAGTGTACGAGAACCTAACATGTGTAATCAATAACCGCATTTTATATTGTGATAAACGCTTGCTAAATATTTTCAAAATATTTTCAGTACTAACTCTTGCTTTAAAATATTTTCAAAATCTTTTAGGTGTCCATCCACAGGGACGCCATGTATGTTGATTTCATTCCAGGGACTCGAAGCTGTAGCACAGTGGATGCTTACAAGATTTTGATTATACAATATCTCTCATTCAGATCTAGTGCAAGATCTCAGACTATCCTATGTACGGACTTGGGGTCCGGTATCAGTCACAAATGTTTAGTCTCAAACTAGTGGTTGTTCTCTTGTTGTTTTTGGGATTTTTACCAATGGTTTATTCGGTAATACTATTGTTCTATTGTACTTTAACTATGTTGATTGGGTTGTAGTACATGGTGATTGTTATACTTTGTTCTGCATGGTAGATTTATCTGTTTTAAGAAAGATAAATTTGGCACCGATCTAATTTCCGCCTAGGTGATTAAAAAAAAGTTTTCGACAGTGATGCTAAGAATGAACCATTTGAGAAACCTGTTTTAATTTAATAAAGGCCTGGTCACCCGATGTTTAATTAGGCGGGGTGTCACACAACACATAACCCATTCCTTGTAAACAGGCATCGGTATAAACATCATAATTGTTATTGTTAGAAGGAATAGTCAAAACATGGGTAGTGGTTAAATTTTTCGTTAGGGTACAAAAAGGCTTGTTCGCATTTTAAGGTCCATATACATCGAGCATCCTTTCTAGTCAACATCATTAAAGGTGGGTAAATTTAGGAAAATCCTACCAAAAAGCGTCGATAATATCCGACAAGTCCTAAAAAGATACATAGTTCTGTGATGGTAGTGGGTTGGGGCCATTCAAGTACTGCGGTGGTTTTGGATGGGTCTATCCGTATACCTACTTCAGTGACTACATATCCAAGTAACTTTACTTCTTTCATGAATACATATCATTTACTCTATTTTGTGTAAAGCTAATGTTTACGAAGAATTTCCAGCACTATACAGAGGTGATCTTCGTGTTCTGCCCTTGTCATGGATTAAATTAATATGTTATCTATAAAGACGATCACAAACTTATCTATGAAAGGGATAAATATTCCAAGAAATTGGTCCATGAAAGCAATTGGGCATCGGTTAATCCAAAAGACATGACTAAGATTTCAAAATGGCCATATCGTGTCTGAAAAGTGGTTTTATGTGTGTCTTATTTCTTAACACGAAGTTGGTGATACCCAGATCTTAAATCAATCTTTGAAAATGTCTTTGATACTCGTAACAGTTCAAACAAATCACATATCTGGGCAATGGATATTTATTCTTAACGGTCACCTAGTTTAATTTTTTGTAATCGATACATAACCGAAAAGATCCTTATTTCTTTCGCATAGATAAAATTAAAGCTCCCAAAGGTGATGCACGGGGCGTATAAATTATTTATAAAGTAGGTTGTCTAGTTGTGTTCGAAGTTCTCTCAATTCTAAAGGATCTATACGGTAAGGGGGTATTGAGATAGGGACGGTATTTGATAATATATTGATTAAAAATTCAATCTCTCGAAGTAGGGATATTCCGAGTAAATCTTCAAGAGACATATATTTGTATCTTCTCATGATGTTAGAAAGGGTGGAGGTTCCTTTTTCACGTATTTGAAAAATTAGAGGTTCATGGGGATTTTTCCCTTGGAAATAAAATGAAGTTTGATGGTGTGGTTTGAATTTCACCGTCATTGCATGACAGTCAATGTGAGCAAAGTTCAGGTATAAAATGTCCATTCCTATTATTAAATTGAACTCCATTAAGATGAGGACTATTAAATTTATAGTTAATTTCCTAGTTCTAAAATGTAAAGTGTGACGTCTTCAAATCCTATCGGTAATGGCCGTCTTTCCTGTTGGTTTTCCTATAGTAAAAATGTGGGCTAATAGACTAGAAGATAATTGTAGATGAGTCATATATAAATGACTAATGAAAGAGTGTGTGGATATAGAATCAAATAATATATGCACTAAGATATTATAAAAAATAAATATTACCTTCTACCACACCGTGGTAATTTGGATTTTTCACTTGAGGAAATGGGGAATTCTAATATTCGTTCCTATTGAGTGGTTCTTGATTTCTTTCATGGGGATTGTGTTGCGGTGAAAAGTTAGAGTTATTGGTTGGATTCTTGAAAGGAGATTTGAAAATTTTGGGGGAGTTATAAGGAGGAGGCTTGTGTAAAATAAGGCATTGGGGTATAATATTTCCTACTTGGTTAAACTCATGACAAAGCATCAAAGGTCTGTTGTAAATGTACTGAATCTCACTGAATACTCGACCATCCTTGGGGTTGTTGTAAGGATAATCTCACTGATTTGGCCAATTCCTATTAACATACGGATTTCAATAAGGAGTTGAGATTTGAGTTGTGTTGGTAGAGGCGAGGCTGTATATATCATTTGGTTAAACTCTCGGACTTCTAAATGAATAATGGAGGATATGATGTTCTGGAATAAACCTCGTTCAAAATGCTTGAACATTTTGGGTTCATTGTTAATGTGTTACTAAGAATATTTGGATAATTCGGTGAACTTAGAGTCATATTAGGTCATAGTAATTTGTTGTTTTTGTAGGCTTAGAAAATCTATAATCATTTCATCTCTTAGGGACTGTCAAAAGTTCTTGTTGAAGAAGATATCTTCAAACTGCTCCCAGATTAGTTCGCTCAAAAACCTAAAATGTAGAATAGACAGCCACCAAAAGTCTACTTATCCTTCGAATAGATATGAAGCCAATATTACCCTAAGTTTAGGGCTAATGCTTACCCCATTAAGTACTTTAAGTGTTTGAAGGATCCATTTTTCTACTTTGACTGTGTTGGGCTTCTAATAGAATGTTGGGGGTTTTCATCCCAGAAATTCCATAAAAGCCTTCATTCTTCGATTGTCTTCAAATAGGTCATTATTAATGAGGGGTGGAGGCATATTTTGTTGTTGTTGGGTTAGTATATTTAATTCTTGAAGACAGCGTAGAATTCCTTCATTAGTAGTAGTCAGATTAGGCATCTGTGGAATATATCGTCCTCTTGAGTTCCACTGGTAGTTGCTTTAGTATTAACCATCCAATATGAACAATTTATCGAGGGATAAATTATAGGTAGAGATACAACAATAGACTTGTTACATTATATCACATTTGGTTACTTAGTATTCCATAGGCAACGTAGAAAATAATAAAGAAAACTACCTAGCCATTGTACCTGTTTTACAACAAAATAATGCTTAACTAATACAAAAGAACTATTATTTTAAACTACTATCGCCATTCAGGGATATGGGTTTCGTATACTTGCACACGCATACCACTAAATTTTATTTCTTTACAGTCATATTCCATCAAAAGTCTTCAAGCCAATCGAGGAATCGTTCGGTCAAACTCCAGATCTGGGTCAGTTTCTAAGAGATCTGAATCATATGGGGAATTACTGGGGGTAAAGATAGTAGTGGTTGGAGAAACACAACCATAGTCGATTGGCGAGTCAGAGGGAGTAATTGTGACTTTATTAGGTAGCACAACATTCCATGTGAGATGGATTTCTTATTGAAGAATGTTAGGGTATCCATAGAACCTCTTGCCTAGTTGGGTTTATTGACCCTCTCCCACAAGGCGACCAATAAGTACACTATATTTGATCTCAGGAGTAGCAATTGCCCAGTCATGATCAATGCTCCTTATGTGTTGACAAAGCCTTGCATAGCCAACCTATTTAATTCCCATTAAAACCTTTCGTGAGTCGAATCACGATTATTAAGATAGATAGTATCCCAAATATTCATCACCGTAAAACTGTATGAGTAACAAAATGTGATAATGGAAATATTAATAATAATAATTATTATTTAAGTCGTAGGCAAAAGATTCTTATATTTGGTCCTGTATAGGCAAAAAAAACTGGCGATGCTCTGATACCATGCTATGGTATCCACAAATTCTATGTTTTAATGGTAAGTAAGGAGTAACAATAAATACTACAATTAAATTAAAGGAAGCGGAAATTAAAATATTTTTACTATGGGGATGCCTAACATCCTATTATATAGCTGAGTCTGAAAAAAACAAAAATACATAATTATTCATACATGCCATATGTAACATAAAACTTGTAGAAAAACATTCGGCAATCAGAAGATCTAATAAGTTGCGATGTAGATATTCCATCAGGGACTACCATTGTTGTCTGCTACCACCCATACGTACATAACTGAAAATATTTTTTAAGGTAATATAGAATAAAAGTTCAAACCTGTGGGAGGTATTTCATCTTCCTCAGGTTCATCATCCATCTTAAAGGAAAACAATCTAAAAAGACATGCCAAGTAGATAATATTATTTCTATACAAGGTACGGGAGAAAATGTACTTTTAGAGAGTAATTGGATTTTATATTGATAAAAATATGGAGACAGCCCGAAAAATCGTAGAAATATCAGGGGCATACTAGAGTCTCATGATATGTAAATGAATAATATGGTGGGGTGTAATCAGATAGATTGTGTATCAAGTTACCAGGATAAGGGTTAAGACTACAATGAGATAATCCATAAATTATCGGTTATAAGGGCTTTAAATACCTAGACATGCCATTACAATATCATCTAAACCATATCATACACTTTCATAGGCAATCCTAGATTATTAGGGAAAATAATAATAATGAAGGCTTGAAACACTCAGCCAGAGTGGCAATCATATGTATGTAGCAAATAAATACTATACGCTCAACATTGGAGTCATATATGCCAATTATAACTATTGTTGTAGATTGGGGTCTAATATCTAAATCGTAAGGTATGCTACTAAGGGTTTCACTAATAATGCCCATAAATAACAGGGTAATATGCAATTATTGTAGTAGGTTGCAGGGCTATACCACAATTAAGGATAAAAAGAGTTCAATGTCTTTTATTAAAGTTGTAGGCATTAGCGATTTATCGCATTTAAGGATAATTGAATATCGAGAGACTCAATATACGGGATTAACATGAACGAAAAAAATGAGCTCATAAATTGAAACATGTGTTCCAAATTATCACAAAGTGATATAACAATCAGTAATATTAAAAAATATAAGCTCAATTTGTTTAATACTCAAATTAAAATCACCTAATTTGAAATTTTGGATTCCGGGTTTTTGCATTCAATTCACTAGGGTTAAGTAGATAGTCTAAAATCATGGAGAGTATAAGTAGTTCATATAGGCCTAAAATAATTCCTATACGATGCAGTAGGATGCTAAATTAGAATAAGTTTTCATGTGAAAACAACTAAGAGGGTATAATATAGTATTTTTAAAAGTTTTTAAAATAATTTTTTCTTCATTTCTATTTGGATTTGGATTTAGTGATAAGAGACCAAATTGCTTTATTTGAACTAAGGAATTTGTTGAAAAAGTTTGGGGGTGTTTTGAGATACTTGAAAATCGGTCAAAGGTTTATGTGTAAAACTAAAACTTGAATTTCAACTTTAAAAGTGATTTTCTCGAGATAATACTTTTCAGGGATCCAAACAAGGTGATGTAATATACCATTTGGTCCAGAATTAAAAATTAAAAGTTTTGGGAAAAAAATCAGATTTTTCTGATTGCAGACGCGCCCTCACATGCTGAGTCAAACAGTTAACGCACCGGGTTTGACTCTCACTCGCGCGCATGTTACCTAATCACCTTTAACCTTCGACAGTTTTACTTTAGGGTTTTTAAGTTTTGACATTGAATTCAAGACATTTTAGAAATCCATTCGAGTTGGTTCCAAAATTAAAATTGCATAACTTTAGAAGAGGAATTAAACCATAATGGTTTCAAGGATTTTAGTGGGCTAAATTGAGCTATTGAGTTTATGTAAAATTGGGAAAATTTTAACTATGCATAAGTGACTGAAAGCTATGATTCTTATTCTGAAATCATAAGGGTTTTGTTCTATATTGAAAATGTAGCAAAACAAGACTCGTTTAAAGGATTTTGGTCAAGTAAAACTCTTGACTTTGTTTTTTGAAAATTTCAGGCCCAAAAACTTCAAGCTTGGATTTGAGGCATCAAAGGATGTTCTTGGTTCAATTAAACCATACATCTAGGTTTTTGGGAATCTTATATTAACTTACCTCACTTTAAAATGGTTCAAAGTCAAGGAAGCTGAATCCACCATTAGAAGCCAAGCTTTAATGGAGTTTTTTTTATTTTTGAGCTATTTCAGTGCAATCATACGTTAACATTCATATGCAAACACATAATTCTACTCTATATAAGTGCATAGACATAAAAAATTGAAGAAACAAACATTCATACATAAAATAATAAAAATGCAAAAAGTCTCAAAAATTTACATTAAAAAATCACCTAACTACTGTGCATTTTTACTGATGTGAAGAGGGCATTTTATAGGGTTAGTGGGGCCGACTTTATTGGTTGGTTTGGTAGGTGAATATCAGCTAAGTTTGCAATAGTTTTACCATTGTATAAGTGGATGGATAATTGGTACCCATGGTACTCCTCATGGGAAATCCCATATTGGCAGTCTAGTTAGTCTCATGTAGGCAGGGGAACAAGTATGAATAAGTTTGGGTTTTGGTTTAGGTCCTTAGATTGTTTTTATGTAGAATTTAGGGCTTTTAAGTCATTTTGTAAAAGGTCAGGGGCTTATGTAAAACTATTCAAACCTAATCAATTTGTTTATGATATTCCTATAAAATATAAGTCATTTGGTCAAACTTTAAGTGAAAGCTAGGTTTTAATTGATATATGAAAGTGTAAGTTAACTTCATCATTCTTGTAGGGGTATTTTGGTAATTTGGAAAAGTCTCGAGTTTATTTAGAACTATTATATTTTATAAAGACTAAAGATCTATTTAGAGTTGATTGTTATAATCTGTGAGTTAACCAAGGCCAAATGGGGCCTGAAAGTGCCCGTTTATCTTTGGATAGGAAATCCTCGTAGGAAGATGGATCATTCATCCATATCGAAAGGACAAATCATGAATGGAATAGGCTGTTGGAAAAGGTATTCAGTGCCCTTCGATATTTCATTCAACTTCGTTTGGTTCAGAGAGTTAACCGAGGTCAAACAGGTCCCAGAAATGCTCGATGACCCTTCAGAGTAAAATGGGTCATTTATCTATATGATAAGGATGATTAACGCATGGGGAGGACTATTGTAAAGGGTATTAAGAGCCCTTCTAAAATTCATTGAGTTTCACTCAAGATGGTGCGTTAATCGAAGCTAAATGGGGCCTAGGAGTGTCAGATGGCCTCTTGATCAGTTTTCAAGGTAAAATGGATCATTCCTTCATATCGTAAGATCGATTCGTGCACGAGACATACCGTTGGAAAGGGGTTTCAGAGCCCTTTGAAGATTCATTGAGCTTTTGCTCAAGCGAGAGAGTTAACTGGAGTCAATCGGGGCTCAAGAGTTCCAAGTAACCTCTAGATCGATACTTGAAGTATTCTCTAGGGTTTGCGATGAATGAGTGAGTGCTAGGGACCTAAGGAGGTTCTTTGGGGTCCTAAGATGGGGTGTCTATAGGTCATTTGAACGAAATACAATCTCATTCGAACTAACATGACATCTCTTTTGAACGAGATTACAGAATCAAGATCTGAAGCTTTTTTCGTAGGCGGGATTCACCCCAAAAAATTCAATTTCATTTCGAGGGTTCTTTCTACCAAAATGTCAAGAATCCTAACCCAAATACCATCAAGAAAATACGATTCCATCATTATATATTCAGTTATTACATGGTAACCCTTATAAATTCAAGATAACAATTCCTTCATCTAATCGACATATAATGATTAAATCTCTCCATCTACGTTCTACATATTCTTTCATTAAATATCATAATTGTATTTCTAATCACAAGTGTAATCAATCCCAATTAATCATTAGTTCAAGATCATTCATCCCTTCTCATTTAGGTTTCTACAACAAATCATGATGTTACGATCTTTCATACTCTAAATCGCCCATTTTTATTCTTAAACCAAGAAAGCAATTAACTACAATAAAATTGTGATATAAGGAAAGTAACTACTAGCCTCGTTGGATTACAAATCCGAAGTTATCTACTTGATCAATAATGGGTTGAGTTCTCTTTCTTCTCCTCTTCAAGTTTCCTCTTCTTTCTTCCGTCTTTTTTCTTCTCTATGACTTTCTCTCTCTCTTCATCTCTTGTGTAAAATATCAAAGGTGGGTTGCCATCCTCCTTCCTAACCTCTTAAATAACCCTTTTATTCATCGAATCCCATTTTTCTTCCTCGACCCAAGTATAAAATGATCCTCCTACCATTATACGGGCCCCATGATGTCTAAAAAGTCCTCAGAACCAAAATAGAATACCATGGTACATATTTTGCACTATTTTAAACCTTCCCGTATCACCGATACACTCAAAAAGGTCATCCAAGTCACCCAAATCCAAATATGCTAACTTCTAGTTAATCAATCATGACACGGGTGTACTCTACGTGTCGCCCACAACTTAAACCAATTCGTTGATAAAACATCTTGTCGACATATAACAATAAATCGTCACTATCACATAACTATTTACTTATCACTCACAAGTAAATATTAACTAATAATAAATATTAATCATTTACCTAGGTAATTAATATATACTAAATTCCAATTTAATTTTTCCCCAATTAAATTAAAAATACTTACCACATGAAAATTAATTAATAATAAAAGTACGAGGTATTACATTCTTCCCCCATAACAATGGAATTTCATCCTCGATATTTAAGCATACCTACCATGAAGATCTCCGGATACGTTTCCTGCATGTCATCCTCACGCTCCCTTATCAACTTTGCAATCTTGTGGTGACCTTACCATACACGCATAAACAGTGCCACCTTGGACTGAATATTACACTTGTTATGGTCCAAATTGGCAACAGGTCTCTCCTCATATGAAATATCTAGCTGGAAGTCAATCTTCTCTAATGATATGTGCCAGAATGCCATGTCACCCCTGCGATACCTCTTCAACGACAACACATAGAACACGTCATGAATATGTTGTAAATGCTATGTCAAGGCGAGCATATATACAACCGGCCTAAACCTATCGATAATGAGAAAATTCCCCACATACCTGGGTGTTAAATTCCCCTTATTCGAGAACCGAATTACTCCCGTCTTGGTAGATACTCACAGAAACACGTGATCACCCACATCAAACTCTACAAACGTCGGATTCGCATTGGCGTAACTCTTCTATATGTCATGAGCCACCTGAATTCGACTCCTGATCAACTCAATTTTTGCTAACATCTCCTAAATTAAATCCATCCAGAGTAGCTTGTTGTCACCCATGTCTAATCAATAAGAGGGTGAGCGATAAGGTCTCCTATGCAAAGACTCAAACGGTCCCATGCCAATATTAAACTGGTATGAGTTATGATAGAAAACTCTACTAAAGGCAGATACTGCTCCCAGATACCCATAAAGTCCGGAGTACACATCCTCAGCATATCCTCCAATATCTAATACACCTCTTATGTCTGCCAATCGGACTAAAGGTGGTAAGTCATGATCAAATGTAACTCTTTCTCCATCGCCTCCTGAAGACCCTACCAGAAGTGGGACACAGAGATCTTATCCCGATTTAAATGTATATTAAGAGTCATACCGTGCAATCTCACAATCTCAGTTATGAATAGTTGTGCAGACTTCCCCATCATATAATCTACCCGAACTGGCTAAAAATGGGCTACCTTGGTCAATCGATTCATAATGACCCAGATGGAATCATAACCTCGTTGTAATATCAGTAACCCCATGATGAAGTCCTATTAAATACTCTCCCATTTTCACACTGAAATCTCCAATGGCTGTAGAACCTCGGTTGGTCTATGATGATCAATTTTCACCATTTGGTAAGTGGTTCACCTGTAGACAAACTTTTTTATGTCCCACTTCATCCTGACCCATCAATACTATCACCCCATATCATGGTACATCTTATCCCCTTCGGGATGTACTGATAGTCATGACTCGTGTCCCTCCTAGACAACTACATGCCATAGGTCCTCATCATCTCGAATAACCAACCTCTTATTGAATCCTAAGACACCCTAATAACTGACTGAGTAAGAATCCACTCCACCTTCTAATGATGATATGGATACCCTACCTGTGCCTTCACAACCCTCAAAATAATCTCAACTGTGATGGTCATTACTGCTAAGTACGCCCAGACTACCTCATCACCCTGACGAAGCTTTGCCCACTTCGCCTTCCATAATTTTACTAGTTGCCCTCTATGTATCAATGCATATGGCACTACATTAGCCCTCCCTGAATGAAACTAGGTTTCATATCGGTTAACCTCCATAAACTCAATCCACCTACACTGCCTCATATCAATCTCCTTGTGCGTGAAAAGATACTAAAGTGTCTTGTGGTTCGTGAACAATTGAAACTTCTCCCATAAAAGATAGTACCTCAAAATACTCAATGCAAATACTACTGCTGCGAACTCCAATTCACGAGTGGGATAATTCTTCTCATGAGGATTAAGCTTACGAGATGCATAAGCTATCCCCCACTCCTCTTGCTATAGAACTCCCCCTAACTCTTTGTAAGGACGCATCGGTAAAAATAAAGTACTCTGCTCCTCCTCTAGGCAATGCGAGTACTGGCACTGAAGTCAACTTGTCCTTAAGTTCATCGAAGGCTAACTCACAATGGTCATTCCAAATAAAAGGTCGGGAAGGGACCCATAATCCTTGAAAATCCAATAATGAACCATTGGTAGTACCTTGCTAACATAAAAAAACTTCTCACCTCCATCGGTGTCGTGGGCTGGCCCCACTCCATTACCACTAAAAGATTACTCGGATCCACATAAATTCCTTTCTCAGAGATAATGTTACTAAAGAACCGCACCGACCGTAACCAGAATCCAAATTTTGCAAACTCAACATACAACTAGTGGTCCCATGAAGTATGAAGAACTATAAGTAACTACTCTTCATAATCACCCTCTGTCCGGGAATGAATTAAGATGTCATCCATATGCACAATGACAAACTAATCCAATAAGTCTCTGAACACCCTGTTCATTAGATCCGTGAAACTGTTGGTGCATTGGTTTGCATGAATGACATAACCTTGAACTCATAAGACTTGTATCTCGCCAGGTGTGTGAACTCTTCCTCATATTTTCCCAAAGTTATTCCCTCCTATGAAAGGTTTAAGAACCTCCTCCTCATCTCCATCTAAACTGTTAATGAAAAGAACTTATGGTCAAATCTCACCCATAACTCATGTATCATCGTAATGTCTCTCTCCTCTATTGTGTTGATCGATTTCCACCACTGAAGTGTTTCTCCCATTAGCTTAAAAGTATCTATTATCCTCTTTTGAATGTCATTGAACTCAACCATGCACAAATACCTTTATATGTTTTCCTTCCACTCGGTAGATGCAACCACATTCGCACCCCCTTGGAACTCTAGAAGATGGACCTTCTGGAAGTCCTCTCTGAATCTCTCCCAAACAGATGGCACTAAGTGATCTTGAACTGGTGCCAGTAAATGCTATGGTTATGCATAGGGAAAATTTTATGCTAAGGAAGTCATTGTAGCATTAACTTGTCTTTGCAATAATAGTGGTGACCTCTTCTGAAGTCACCATCCCCTAAGTGGTTGGCCACTCTAGCTGAGTGTCCTCCTCTGTGTCCCTCCTAGCGACATGTGTTGGTCTAGTTCTTCTGTCATTTGGGACCTAAACTAAACCAAAATTGCATGAGAGTCACTTCAATCATAGATAATAGAATAAGAACATAAATGTGAAATATGAAACAATAGTCCTAAATATAGGGCTTTACATCAAAGGAAATGCAACACTGTCAATATAGTAAGATAACAAATATCCTAAGGACGCTATAACCTGATGCTCTAATACCAACTGTGACAACCAGCCTATTTTAATACCGGGTGGCCAATCCTCTCCTAAAATAAAATATGAATATAAATATGGTTCATTCTCAGCATCACTATTGCAATATCGATAAAATAATAAGTGATATGAACAAACCATACTATCATAAAGATTGAAATAATCACCATCTATAAATAGATAATAAGAGTGAACAGAATAAACCATCGATCACCAAATAAAACATCCGCAGTAACTGAATAAATAAATTGAATACTGAAAGATAGATATCTGATAGTAAAATAAAATCCTATCCAAACAACATGCCCAACTATAAATTGGAATAATTGATCCTATCTAGATAAAATCGAGAGAGGCATTTAAGAAAAAAATGTAGAATCTACAACTAATGCATGATAATAATAATAGATCTATATTTATGGTTGTGACACCCCGCCTAATTAAATACCAGGTGATCATTCATTTATTAAATTAAACTAAAGTGAGCGGTTAGTTCATTCTTACCATCACTGTTGAAAACAATTTTATTTTATTTATCACCTAATAAATAATTAAGCTAAGTGTCAAAACATTTAATTTTAATTATACCCAAATAATCCGTTAATAAATTACCATCCTTTACTACATAAGCTATATGCATTCCACGTAAACATAATAAATAATGGACATAAATCAATTATTGAAATAAATAAGACTAGACAAAACATTCCAGTTGAAAATCTCAAACCAATAGATCAAAATAATACTCAATAGAACTGAAAAGATCTACAAAAGTAAACTGAGTACAACCTCTAGGATAAAACAACTGAGAATGGGCAACACGTGCCCTAAATGAAATCTCAGAATAGGACTAAAGGAAATGATAGATGCGTCTAAAAATCAAGGACTTGCAACTCCCACAACCGCAGCAGCTCGCTAAATGATCCACGCATCAAAGCCTAGTAACCCTGTGGCTGGGCACCTGATAAATTATATATATATATATATATATATATATATATATATATATATAGAGAGAGAGAGAGAGAGAGAGAGAATAGCAAGAAACAGGTCAGAGACCGAGTTGTAAAAATATTTGTTTTAGCAAGTATTTAAAACTACAATGAAGTAAGTATTATGCGTATGTTAGTTTCGAACTCTCACATGAGATTTTCACCTCTCATCTATTGTGCACGCCTAACGTACATCTTCCCCACCTAGTTATCTATATTACTCCCAACTAGGCCATAACCTTATACTTCTAACTATAATCCGAAGGAGTATCCCGTATCGCGCACACGATACGTTATTAAATAGTTATCCCACCTAACTAAATTTCGTTATATTCCCCGTTCGAATGGGTAAACTTCTATTCACTCAAATCATTCTATTTCTCATTATTATTATATCTACTAATTTCACACAGTAAAATTTTTCCCAAGTATATTTATATATACATAGTCACAAGATCCCTATATATATATACACACACTAGTCATACACCCCTTGGTTACGACCACTTGGCGCAAAATATTTTTTATTATTACCGTATCTACTAGCTTCACAAAGTAGAAATATCCACAATCACATATATACATATAGTCATAACATCCCTATACATATATAGATAATAATCATGTACCCCTTGGTTAAGACCACTTGGCACAATGCATACTCTTCTATCATGTCCTGGTGCATCGCTCGCTGCATATGGACAAATTGGTTCGATGTCTCTCACGAACCATGAATCTCATAACACAAATATTGGAGGTGAGCATACTCACCATCCAAATGGGTCACGCACATACCTGCGCTCCCATTCAATCGTCGAAACTATCCTACGTCTCAGATAGCACGTATCCAAATTCATATGCTCTGGGTACAAGTCAAATATCCCCCCATTGGGTCACCCAGGATAAGACTATCCACTGCGCAAAACCTCCTCCCGATAGAAAGTAATGTAGGTATGATATACACACAAATACAATCATATAATAGGCATTTGCACATCATATTAAAAATCAAGGTATTCACCCAACCCATACATGTATTTTCCATACGCAATATTCTCTCATTACTACTTATAATATTATTATCTCGATTATTCTCTCCCTCGAAATTTCCATGGTTAACTCACTTTTCCAAAATATATAAGGTATTACTCTATGAATATCCCCTAGCAATTCTGCACTATGCTAAAATCATCAAATCATAGTTTTCCTCACTCAAAATAACTGTGCAAATCGAATTGGACTAAAATGGGATTTTCCAAATTTTGAACCTATTGTTCGAACCAGAATGGATGTCGTTTGAACGACATGCATCCTCGTTCGAACCAGACTCAATCTCGTTCGAACGAGATTGAGCAAAATCCAACCCTACAAGACCTATTACGTTTTTCAACATTAACAGTTTCGTTTTCCACCATTTTTAAGCCTAAAACCTCAAAATACTCAGCCCAAACACCAATCATTCAATTCCAATCAACTATATAACATCTATATATGATTTCCAACACTATAACATCATTACATCATCACTAATCATCAACTAAATTCGAAATTCCCAATTTAATTATCAAGAACTCTAGTTCTTAAATTATGTGCATAACTCTAAATTAAAATCAGATTCGTTTATCAATTTCAACATATAATTATGGGATTTCTATTCTACATGCAAAGGGATTCAATTATTCATCAAAACAACTCTCAATCCATGATTTAAGTTCTCTAAATTCACTCAAATCAATTCTACATCATGTTTTTGATTCCTATACTAACATGACCAAAATTATTGCTAATAGAAACTAACTAATAAATACTTTCCTCAATTTTGAAGGTCAGATCCATTAGTGATATTGGTATAGGTTCATTCCTCGTCTATCGATCTACGCTTTGGTGAGATTTTTGGTGTAGGTTCTTGAGTTAAGCACCAAGAACTCCTATGTCTCCTTCTTCCTTCCTCTGTGCCTTTCTCTTTTCTCTCTTGTAGGCTCGGAACTGATAACTCCTCTCTAACCCATGTATAACAATAATTAATTTCCTAATTTTCGTCTATAACAATTCCCCAAAATTTCAAGGGACAAAAATACCCCTATGGGGTGCCGGTTAGGCCTAAAAACATCCTGAAGTCCAAATAAAATACCGAGGTAGAGTTTTCTAACTATCTCGACTCTTTCGAACTCAAAGGTGCACTCAAAATTTCCATACGAGTTACTTAAAAATAATTTACTTCTTTAATCCATTAAATTAGTCCGTACACGAATCACACGCGCGTTCCGACTTAATATATCAAACTGTCACGTTTCACACTCTCGACAATTTATAAAATTTCATAATTCCTTAATTCAACAATAAGTATTAACCCTTATCACGCTAGTTAATATTTATTTTTAATTCGGATTAATTAACAATTAATTTCTCACATTTTTAATTTAATTAATCCAGCAATAAAAATTAATCCCATAATTATTTAATATCAAAAAAATACGGGGTGTTACAATGGTCCTGATTGCTACTGCACACCCAAGTTGTAAAAAGAAAAGGTATAGAAAGAAAAAAGCCTGCGGGTCAAAGCCTAGAGAGTAGAAAAATATTTTGCAAGTATATAATTGTTTTAAATCAATTAAAACACAAGTGTATTAATTTCAAGAGTAACGAGTCGTATTCCCACAAGATAAAACCTCACATCTCAACTATAGTGAACAACTAACGTGTTCATTTTAATATCCTAATTAAACTACCTGGTCTAACTAGTACATATAACCACTACTAAGCTCAATCCCTCTAATACTATTAATTAGCTAAGTATAACTACCTTCACTAGGTACTCGTTCATAAACAATATTATAGTGACACCCTTTCTCTAAATAATTATTCTTGTTTTAAACATAACAAAGCTATACACGTGATATAAAAAGATATATACATTATATCATATAAACGTACATATATATCGCTTGTTATATATGTATAACCGTATGCCAAGATCTTAAACCTCGCGGATACATTCCTCGTGTACTATCTAGCTTTAGGCATCACGGCTCACACTAAGTCACTGGGTCAGAATCTCACCATCGATCCCAAATGAATACACATACAATGGAGGCGGTCATAGAAATACATCTGTGAGTTCCAACCATAGAACGTTGTGCCCAACCGAACTAAAAACCAACACATATCCTCACACACGGATAATGGTCATGCAACAGTATTATGACCTGGAAAATTAACCCAACACCTGTTGGTCAACACCAAAGTGGATTGCCCATTATACCCAACCTCCCACGATAGCACCCTCGAGTTGGTATGTTTAAATAAAACAAGTATCATGCACACATACATATATATATACACATGACTCTAATATGTATATATAATATCATCGAACTCATATGCATATCCCACCGTGCACGGTTCATCCAATCCTGAAGTTCGAACTAGCTTCTGAATCAATTATATAACGAATCCCTTACCTAAGCACTATAGTTAATTATTAATAAAAGTACAGGGTATTTTAGTTATGGGTGGTACAAAGTCATGTAAGAGAATGGATGATATGACGTTGGGGAAAATGATTTATGCTATAAATTCGAAATAGTTGTCACAATAAAATTGAGGTCCTCTACAGATGAGGTAATGGTTTCATTATATAGAAAAACCCTAAAAAATGACAGATATTCCCCCAGGGGTATGCAAGTGGACTGGGCCCCTGGCCTTTCTGTTGATAGGTTGGCTAGACGTGCTTGCTAAGAAAACTGAAGTTCATATCGGAAAATCTTTGCGAAATTAGTTGTTTGGCTAAATTTTTTGAACCGTACGTCAGATTTGCCCACAGTTATGGCCATTGGAGAGAGAATTAAGATCTCTCTAATATTGTGATGGAAGAACCCTTGGATTCGGGAGTTTACTAAAGTCAAATGGGTGCAGGTAGAGTGTTATTGTTCTTTGATTAATTATTTGTTATTGAGTCAGACCCCCACAATTTTGCTTGATAAGAGTTTGACCTCGATTTTAACGGATTCTGTCAGTTGAATGTTAACTAGCTCATTTTTAGGCCGAAATTATCTAATATAATCCTGATTTCATACTTATTAATCACATTTCACCATAGAAATCCTAATCATTGTGTTTTTCTCAAACTTGTTTCCTGGTTCACGAGTCTCGCAAACTTGTTTTTGATTGCAACCTAAGTCAATCGGGTCATTGATCTCGAAAATCTCCACATGCTTTACTCACAACCAGAGCCAAAACCTCAATATATTTTTAAGTGAAAATGTGTGAATTTTGTTTGAGAAAAACGCCAATAAAATATCTTGTTTTATATGCAAAAGGATTATTCTGAAATATTAAAAATAATCGGATAAAAAGAGTATGTTTGGTATCTTTTGGGGGTTAAAAACTCTGAAGGGTTCTCTCTAAAAAATAAAAAAAGAAGTTCTTCTTTTTTTAAACTTGTGAAACTCCTTTTTATAAAAAATGGTTAGTTGAAAAATGATTCCTAACTTAACCATAACTTTTATCAACCAATAAAAATAAGATTTAAAAACTTGTTGATTATGTAAATCAACAAAGGAATAAAGCAAAATACCCTCCCCCCCACCCCCCCCCCCCCCCCCCACCCCAAAAAAAAAGCATTAGAAAGGAAATCCACGCTTTAAAACCAACCTAACCGGCCTTTTACTTAATTGCAAGCCACCGATATAGCCAACCCCCACCCGTTATAGAGGTGGGATGAGTCGTTATAGAAATAATCCAAGGCCACAATCACTGGCTTTTGTACCGCAATTAGCTTGCGATTAAGATAAGAGTTAAACTCGTGTACTTTTTCTTTTGCCTTTTGAAAACCACTGTATGTTGAAAAATAATTAGGGAAAATTTTCGGTGCCACTAAAGACTATCACTGAAAATTCTATAGCATAAAAACATAGAAAACCTCCAATAAAAAATTCAAATTTATTTTATAAAAAAACATTAAAAATTTATAAAGTAAAATTGTCATTTATATTTAAAAAAATATTTTTTCCCGCAAGTTATACCTATCTGTTTGGCTTGAAACTTTAGTGGGATGGATCATTCCCACCATGTTGATGTCGTCGTGTCGATTACACAAAATTCAGTTGTGTAGAAGAAATTCAACAATTGACACGAACTAAAACTTCGTTTTGAATTAAAAATTTAGACAAGAAAGTGAACTATTTTCTTACATCTTTACTTATTATTTTCATAATTTTTAAAAGTTTTCTTAGTAATTTCAAGAATTTCCAATTTTTTAGTTTTTCTATAAAAAAAATTTGCTTGCTATCATCATATGTTAATTTTTTTTTCAATATTATTCAATCATTTGAAATATATTTTCTAATGTTTATAAATTTTAAAATATCCTTTCAATATGTTTTTAAAAGTTTTTATTTTTTATTCAAACTTTTAAAATACTTTTTTTATTATTTACTGAGTTTTTATCGAGTCTTCTCTCCCATTTTTTTTTCAATTTTTGGTTTTCTTTTTTTAGTTTCACTATATTTTTTCTATTATTAAATTTTTTATTTTAATTTTCAATATTATTCAAATATTTTTATTTTAATTTCTAATACTCTAAGATTTTTTAAAAGCCATTTTTACTTGGTTTTTTTTATGATTTGTAAAAGTTTTTCAGTTTTATTCAAACCTTTAAAATACTTTTTCTATCATTTATACAATTTTAAAAACTTTTTTATAGTATTTTCTCTGTTTTGTTGTAATTTTTTATTCTCTTTTTTCAAATTTTAATTTTTTCCAACATTATTCTAATATTCTATATACATTTTCCAATATTTCATAAATTTTTTAAAGTCTTTTTCACTGATTTTTAGATATTTCAAAATTCCTTTTCAATAACCTTTAGATTTTCAAATTTTTAAAAAAAAAAATTTCTTTTTTAAAAATTTCTTTGTGATGTCCTAAATTTAAAATATTTTCCTGTAATTTTAAAATTTTGAAAAATGTTTTTCTATAATAAGGTATTGTAATTATTTTTTTATTGTTTTCCTATAATAGTATGATTTTCTTAATATTTTATTAAATGCTTTTCTTTTATTTCTATTTTTCTAAATATTTTATATTGGCTTGGATCAAAATACCCTATTGTGCATGACACATGACAAATTTTCCATTTCTTCTATCTAAATGAAGAATAAACCCTAGATAAAGAAAAAATTAAATCTTCATGGACTATTTTTTATTCAGACATAGCAACCTTCAAACATTTTTGGCCAGTCACCATCATTGATCATAACAGTAAGAAATAAACATTTAATACAATAGCTACATTGTATGCCTCACCCGTAAAAAAATACTTCATGTTGAAGAAACCGATTTTGCATCCTTACCCCAACCTTTCTGAAATAATGGTGTTCTGACCATCCGGATCTCTGAGGATGAATTCGAGCAGTCTTTAAATAACCAATCGTCTCTTATTGGTCGGGTGATTCTGTCAAAAGGAGAAAACATCTGGAAGACTCGAGATTTAAAGGACAAACTTTCTCACTTATGGAATCTAAAACATTCTTGGTAGCTAACTCCTATAGGTAAACTATGCATTTTCCATCAATTGAAACTATACAGTAAATTTGGTCTAAAACTAGACATTCTCAAGCTCTTGAAATGGAGTCTAGACTTTAATCTAGTTGATCTCAAGCCCACCACTGCACATGTTCGCATAAAATTGCCCTGTCTCGGAGGCCAAAAAATCTTTTAGAGATTGCTCGTTGCCTTGGTACCCCAATTAAGATAGACGAATCAACAATTGAGAAGAAATTTGGTCATTTTTCTAGAGTTTGCATCGGAATGGAACAAATTGAGGATAACCGCTATGAGCAAGATGTAATTTTTAAGAACCTCCCCCTACATGCAATCATTGTCGAATCCTTAGGCACTGGGTCACTGAATTCTCGATTGTTAGAAAGATTCAAGTGGATGCCTCTCATGATACCAACCAAATTCTTGTTTCAAATGTTATTGTTCACCTCAATGATAGAGGATGGCCGCTCTTGCAAAGAACCAAGACAAAATTCCCCACAATGCAAAGTTGTTCAATGGCCTACTCTTGAGATTGGAGACCAATCTGGAGCAAAAAATGACAATGGACTAGAAGTCAATGTAGAAGAGATTTTTGTTATTGAGCAATTAAAAAGGAGTATGTTCAGTCTCAGGATATTAGGGAGATTACAACCTTAATCAATTGGTTATCGAGCTTGTCATTTCACATGTTTCACCTAATGTTTCGAATTTAATGACCACTAGACGTATGTTAACGAACAATTTAATAAGAATTTCTTATCCAATAACTAGTTTCCCATGTTTTACTTATAGTATCAGACTTAAATGACTAGCAAACTATAATACCCCATATTTATGCGTATTTTTATTTAATTAAATTGTGGATTTAATTAGGAATATATATATATATATATAAAATACGTTTTAATTAAAGTACGCGAGTGAAGTAATTTAATATGACTAGAAAATAATTGTGACTATTAAATATTAATCGCGAGATAGATACTGATTAATATCGTATTATGATATTTACTAAGTGCATATAGTAAATAATTGATAATTATGATTATACGACATAGAGAGTGATATGTCTGCATTTTATTTTATCTCAACGGGAGTCACGTGTAGACTATTTTGAGGTGAGAAATGAGAAATATATTTTAAGTGACTCGTATGATAATTTATAGGTCATGAACGATTCCGGATGAGTTGAAATAGTCGGATTAGTGTACCCGGGAGTATAGTTTGGGTCCCAGATCAATTTTGGACTAAACAATGACCTATTAAGGGCGTTTTGGTCACATTTCAAAAAGATGTTAAGGGAACTACGAAATTTAGAGCCATATATCTGATTTTTAGAGATTGGGTTTAGGGCTCATAACACAAAAGATTAGAGAGATCCTTAGAGAAAAGAGAGAACCATTTTCCCAAAGCCTAAGAAGAGGATTGTGAAGGTGGTGAAGGGTTTCTTGCACCTCAAGGCAATTGGAAAGAAAGATTGGAGGAGAAGCAACCAATCATCAACAAGTAACCAAGAAATGAGATCAATGAATCTCAGTCAAGTGTTTATTGTAAATTGAACTGATATTTTAATTGATTCTATTTAAAATCTTTGATGAAAAGTATCAATTGATCACATGTTTGGGTATAATTCCATATAGTTGGTGCTTAGATCTGTAAAGAATCATAAATGAGAGGAGTTTTGATTGTTACTATGGATTTTAATCTGTGTTTTAAATTGAATGAAATGGATGAACACAAAACTAAATTTATAAAAGAGTTTTGGGGGTTGATTAATTCTTAATAATTTTTGGTGAAGTTTTAATGTGTTTGAAACATTAGAAATCATCCTAACTCATGTATAAACAGTTAGGAATAATAGGATGTGAATTTGGTGAAGAATTATGTGGTTTGGGTGAATCATATGGTGTAAACGCTGCAGTGAAACAGAGAGAAGAAGTTGTAGAAAAACGGATCGGTCCGGTCCGGGAAAGCCGGATTGGTTCGGTTCTTTGAAATTTGGAAATTTTCCTTTTCCTCATGTATTCCTAAATGGACATGGGGGAAAACCCTTAGGCACTTTTGAAAATAATATTGGGAGACTTATTATGTTATAGTCGGCCTACGATGGAGTACGACTTCGTCTTAGAGAGAGGATTAATATGGGAATAGGATTGGTTAAAGAAATACTTAATTAATTTAAGAGATAGATAAATAATTATAGGAATTTAATGAAACTACTTACATCAGTAGAGTAAAGATGGTAACTAATGAATTTATATAAGGAGGGTAACTAGAACCTTTAGAGTTGTGTGAACACTCATATAGATGTGATAGTAAGATAAATCGTAAAGTAAATAGTACGACGAATATATGAGAGAGATATACTACGTACTAACACGTATTATCAGGTTGTGTGAATACCTAAAGTATATTATATATATATATTGGTGATTGAGGTGTGATTCCGTGCCAATATAAATCACTATTGGTGATCGAGGGAGGATTCCAAGCCAATAACCCCTAAAATGTGATACAGGGAGGTGACTATATAGTATGTGTGTTATAGTATATATTATGTGCAAAATATATATACATAAAGTGTGCTTAATTCTGTATTGGGGTTGATGATTATTTGTACCAATACATGAAAGCTTGATTTGGGGTCGACGATTATACGGACCAAATTCGCGGATGAATAATATTGGGGTCGATGATAATGCTGGACCAATATACATATGTATGACCTTTACATTGGGGTCGAGGGATATTCGAACCAATGTAAATGGTAGGATTATTGGGGTAGATGAATTCTTGAACCAATAAATCCTTATAGTATATATTGTGTGTGAAATATATACTTCGTGATATTCTACTTATGTGCAGATGTAGACTTGTAGATGATATATATATATCTAAATTGTAAATTAAGAAGAGATAAACTTAATTTGAAGAGTAAATATAGATTGGGAATATCAACAATAAATTAAGTAGTGAAACTTAATTGTGGAAGTTGAATGATGTTAGATATGAACTGTTGTATGAATTATGTAGTGAAACTTGATTCTGATGATGAAATTTAACATATGTGAATGTTACATAAGAAATGAAGTACATACGAGAAATGTTAATAATAAAGGATGTTGTATGGCCGGTACGAGAGAGTAGACTTGATAAGATCGGTTATATACTTTAGTCAAGATAGCTTTGGTTTGATAGCTAGTTATGCTAACTATGGAACGTTAGGTGTGCACATTAGATGAGAGGTAAGGAAACTCAAGGGAGTGTGCGCAAACCTAACATGTGTAATCAATAATCGATTTTAATTGTGATAAACCACTTGTTAAATATTTTCAAATGCTTTGATTACTAATTCTTTCTATAAAAATATTTTCAAAACCTTTTAGGTGTCCAGCCATAGGGACGCCATACTTGATAGTTTCATTCCAGAGACTCGGAGTTATAGCAAGGTGGATGCTCAATGGATTTTAAGTATTTGATTCTTTCGTTCGAATCTATCATAGGTTCTCACTCTTGTATATCCTGTTTGGACTGTGGTCAGTTGTCGGTATTACAATTTCAATTTTGTATCGGTTTTACTTTGCAGTTTGGACTTGGATTATTACTTGGTTTTGGTTGTTTTAGTCAATGGTTTATTCGACATGACTTTGATTCATTTACATATCATGATGGTTTGGATTCTAGTATATTGTGAATGTTGTTTTGGTTTTCGAACTATTTATTTATTATGTTTAAATAAAAAGATAAAATTTGGCTCCGTGTCTTTTGAATACTGGGTGGTTCATAAGGCTTAGAAAAAGTTTTCGACGGTGATGCTAAGAAGAAACTAGATGAGATTCCTGTTTAATTTGATATAGGGCTAATCACCCAGTATTTTATTAGGGGGGGTGTCACACACTTATATGTTAAGGAATAAATTTATGAGAATGACTTATCTGAGCCACGTATATATATTTTGAGGAATATGTTACTGCACCAGCGGGATAATATCTTCTTGTTCTCCACAAGTCATTGTTGCCAATATTTCCAATGTTGATAATAAATCTTCTCTTATAAATTCCTAGCTAATTATTGAACTACTCTCATGGGGGAAGATAATGAAGATGAAAATCATATTTCGATGGATAAGTTAGGGGTGTAACTACCACTCTTATTAATCATAGATTCTCCTTTAAGCTACAATACGCGTAAGAGCCTTCAGCACCATCCCCTTCAATTATGAAATTCCAACCAGTTATATTAAAATCTCATATAAAGAAGAAGAAAAAGCTTCATAATAGGAAAAATGGTCAGTCAAACCATCACGTCTATAATCTCATATCCAAGCCATCCTATAAATAAAGGTTCTTTATTAGAATGGTGGATGAATTGCTAATTCCCCAACTTAACTAAACCTAAAAACTATGTACTTTTCTCATATAGTAGTTTTCCTATGTATTTCTCAACCCAAAGCTTCTTTATCTTTTATGCCTCTTCATTTCTAGACTACTCTTGGAATGACCATCTTATCAACCAATATTAAAGGAGTTCTTCTTCCTAATATCTAAATTTTCTATTATCTTTCTTTTCCCCTCCATTCATCATTATGAATTACTCAAAACACATTACTATCTCCTCTTCTCTTGATGGTATTAATTGCCTCATCTATTTTATTTACACGTCCATAAATTATGTTCATTGAAGAAATTTATGGGTTGCTTTTCAATAGCTTAGCTCATGGTTCTCTTTGCCTTGGTCTCTTGTGGGTGATTTTAATGTTGTGTTGGTCTCTAATGAGTCTAGTGGACCATTTCGTACACTTAAAATTGCCTATGAATAATTTTAGAATATGTTTGATTCATGTGATCTTACTAACATTGACATTGTTGGTGTGGAATATATTTGGATGAAAAGTGAGAACTCTAGGGTCAAAATAACACTAGATAAAAGTTTATGAAACCACAATTGGCTTAATGCCTGAGATTCCATTTCTTGCATTACATTCAAAATAATTAATTCTTATAACCATCCCATTTTTCTCAACTCCTCTATATCTAACTTATCAGACTCCAAATCTTTCATATATATCTATGCTTGGTTCTCTCACCCTTTCTTTCTTGACTTAGTGAATAAGGAATGAAAAGTAGCCCCTATAACTGGATATACCTTGTTTGTTTTTATCTAAAAAATTTAAATATAAAAGGAACGCTTTAAGGACTTAGAATTTTAATGTATTTGGAACCATTTATGAAAAAGTCATCTTATTTTGGGTACTCTCGGGACAAGAATTTGAAAGCTTCTACTGCTCAAAAGGATCTTCTTGATGCTCTTAAATTTGAAAAAATATTCGTGAAAGACAAGGCTGGAGTTAATTGGATTACTGAAGAGGAAAAGAATACTTAATTTTTCTATAAGATGGCTAAAAGTTAAGAAGCTAGAAGTCAAGTTGCCATTTTGAAAGATGGACCTTCATAATTTTTCGAACCTCTGCATATCAAATCCCACATTATTGACTATTTTACTTCATTGGACACTTCATATTCTAATTTTTTTTATTATTGCCTTATTGATGATGTGGTTCCTTCCTTACTTAATGAAGATGACAACATTATGTCATCTGAGACCCCTAATCCAAAACAAGTGAAGAGCACTCTTTTCAATCGATCCATCTTCTGCTCCTGGTCCTGATGGTATTTTATTTCAAAAGCGTTATCACATTGTTCATTCCAATGTTTCAAATGTCATTATTAGTTTCTTCAAAAATGGATTGATTCTTCCTGACTTTAATGCAAACAATGTCTTCTTGCTACCTAAAGCTCCTAATATTTACTCTATTTCTCAATACAGACCTATTACTTTAGAAATTTTAGTTTCAAAACTAAAAATAAAATTCTTGCTAATGTATTAAGAAAAGTTATCACTAAAATTCTCACCTCTAATTAGTCTGATTTCATTAAAGGAAGAAACATTGCAATTAATATCGATGTGGTCTCAGAATGCTTTAATTTTCTTAATTAGAAATTTTTAGGATTAAATGATCTTAACAAATTTGATATGACCAAAGCATTTAACAACATTAGTCTGACTTTCATTTTGAAGACTCTAAGTGCATTTGGATTATGCAACACTTTTATCACTTTGATTAGGGATAGTCTCAGTTTTATAAAGCTCTTTATTATAGTTAATTACTCTCCTTATGGTTTCTTTGGCCATTCTAAAGGAGTCAGAAAAGGGATCCTTTATCTCCTTTTCTCTTTCGTATTGCAGTTGATGTGCTCATCAGAAATATTATCTCTAAAGTGGAGCATGGACTTATTCAGTCTATTTCTTCCCTAGGAGGATTCTCTTCTCCCTTCCATCTCATTCTTATTCACGACATAATGGTTTTTGTAGTGGTAACAATATTTCTCTTAGCACTACTCATAAATCATTTAAAGAGTATGTTGTTACTTCAGGTCAGGTAATTAATAAAGACAAATACCGGGTTTTCATTGGTAAATAAGTTATTTGTAGAAAAACTACTATTTGCTCTATATTGGGTATCAAAGAAGGTCCTACTTCTTTTAATTACCTTGTTGTTCAATTTTTTTAGAGGAAATACTAGATCCTCTTACAGTTAACCTATTGCTGAAAAAATAAGGTTTAGGTTTGAAGGCTAGTTGGGAAAGCTCCTCTCTTTGGCACGAAGGGCTGAGCTTATCACGTTTGTCATCACTTATATGCTTCTGCACAATGCATGGTCTATAAATGACGCTTGTATCTTATGAGTAAGATCAATCAAGGGATATGGAATTTTCTTTGATCTGGAACTATCGCATTCTATAAGATTATTATTGTCTCTTGGAGCAAAGTTTATAAGGAGAAGATTAATGGAGCCTTGAACATTAAAAATTGCTCCATTTTTAACAAGTCTATTCTTATGAAGCAAGATTGAGACAACTTTTACAAACCTTTTATGTGGTCTAACTGCATCCATGCCAGATTCAAGCCTCTCAAAGATCAATGTTCCTACATAGTAAGTTTAATATGGATTGGTCGAAAAGAAGCTTTATCTTTTATAAAATTTCATGCTAAGTGGATTATTGGAGATGAGAGTTCCATTAATGTATGGACAGAAAACTGGCTTGAATAATTGATTTACAACATGATGTAATGGAAAAACTTAGATAATGGTAGGCTAAATCTCACTATGAGATCTCTTGTTACTAATGGGTAATAGGATATTCCACCGAAATTCTCATCAGCTTTCCCTAATATTTATTCTTAGATTATTTCCACTCACTGGACCTCTTCTTCTATTAAAGATAAGCTCATTTGGAAGAACTCTAACAATGGGGATTTGATATTCAAGCTTGAGTATTCTCTGTTGCAGAACGGATTCACACTTCGAATTGGTTTGGAAGGCTTTCATTCCTCCTAGAATATCCATCTTTTGTCGGAGACTTTTTCATAATAAATTTCTCACACGTGATCGTCTCCTAAATAAAGGTCTCGAATTTCCTTCTAGGTTCTCCCTATGCAAAATTTCTTTAGAATATGTTAACCACTTCTTCATATTTTGCCCTTTTGCTACTAAAATCTGGAATTGGCTTCTTAATACTTTTAATTTAAGTTTTTGTTTGAAAGATAGTCTTCTTAATTCATGGAAGGATTCCCTTAAAGTCAAACTCCAATCTTAAATTAAACATTTATGACTGGATTATTTTTCTTGGTTGTTTTGAAATCATTTGCAGAGGTAGAAATCAAGATATTTTTAAAGGTAGCATCCTTTCTACTCAACATTGCACTTCTTATGTCACTAGGTGGTTAAAATTAATTAATTCTCGGATTCCTAGTCACATGAGTAATCCTACTTTTGATTTGGCTATTTTTTATAGCTCGAGGATCCTAGGCAATCATAGAAAAGCCCCCTCCCTTGTTATTATTATTATTATTATTATTATTATTATTATTATTATTATTATTAAATGGAAGTGTCCTCTCCCTGGTTGGCTAATGTTGAACACTGATGGTTTATCCCTTGGTAATCCTAGCACTTTTGCTATTGGAGGAGTCTTCACAACTCATTGAGGCTTCATTAGAGCGTTTATTGCACCTCTCTTGGTACTCATGCGATGTTTTATGCACAAATTGCTTACTCATATTTCTGGTGTTGAGATGGAGGACAAATATGATTGGGATTATATTTAGATCAAGAGTGATTATGTTATCGGTGTTACTTATCTAAATTCTAAATTTTCTTATGCCTCCTTGGGATTTGTTTACTATATGGAGGAACTGTTTACATTGACTCTCTAGTATAAATAATAGAATTCTACACATGTATAGAGAAGGGAATACGGTTGTTGATGAGCTCTCCAAAATGGGCCTTAATTATCAATCTTTCAAATGGTGATGGTCTTCCCCTCATGAGATTCAATGCTTAGTGGGTAGAGTTATTTCTCAATACCCAAATTATAGATTTAGACTTTATTGTTCTTATTCCCAGATTGTACCATCTCTTTCCTCATGTGGTTGCGGAGTTTTGTTTCTTCATAATTTTTCTTTCTCATGTTTGTAGAGGTTTTGCCTCCTATTTTTTTTATCTTTTCAATAATATATCCTCTACTTAGGCTCTTCCAACGCTTAAGTTCCATAAAAGAAGAACAATTTTCCACCCAAATATTTAACATCGTTAAGGTTTTGTGGTGTATTCAAGAGGGTTTGCAAGTTTAGGGGGTTAAGTCCGGAAACTAAAAGTTCGGATGGTGAAGTGAAAAAAAGGGGTAAAGTTTAGGGGGTAAATATAATTAATCATATAACAATAAAACGCATTTTCTAATTGAATTTTTTTTAACTGTTAAAAATTATTTTTTATAATAGAAAATGCTTTACATGTTTTATAAAAAATATTTTAATAATTTTTTCTACTTTCTATTTAAAGAATACATTTAAAAAAAGTTTTTTCAATAAATAGCATACATTTTTTTTATATAAATAACGATTTTTTAAAAATTAAATAAAAACATAATTAAAAATCCTACATTTTTTCTAAAAGAAATATAGTTAAAAACAATGTAGTATTTTTATTAATAAAAACTGTTATATAAAATAAAAATTTTATATAAAAAAAATTGAGTTTTTAAATAAAAACATTATCTTATTTTTACTACATTTTAGTTTAGAAAAAAAAAACTCAATGTATTTTAAGTGTTTTTCTTTAAAACTATATGTTATTAATAAAAAAACATTTTTGTAAATGTAGATTTGAAAAAAGTAATTTTTTTAATTTTAAAACAGTTAAAACAATCTTTTATTTTTTGAAATAGTTAAAACATTTTAAATTTTGATGTTTTAAGAAAAAAGACACAATGGTTAGGAGTTCAATGGTGAATTGTGATTGCTAGTCAATAAATGGGGGGTATATTGGACATCTTAGACCTAAAAATGAGGTAATTAACGGTCAAATAATGGAACCTGTCAAAGGGTCAAACCCCTTGAAGTAAAAGGTAGGGGAGTTTGATTCAATAACCAAGGGTACGGTACATGGTACCACAAGAGTGTGAAATAAATAACCCTAGTCGATTCAATAGTCAAAATGTAAATATGGTATGTCCATAAACATTTACACAAGCGCGCGCGCGCGCACACACACACACACACACACACATATATATATGTGTGTGTGTGTGTGTGTGTGCACGATGAGGCTCTCCAGCACATCTTACTTAACACACCAAAAAATACACCTCGCTTATTCTCATATCAGGTTAGGCCGGGTCATTAAAAAAACATGACCCATGTTATAACCCTTACACCAAGAATATGCGAGGTGTGTTTTTTTAGGTGTCTTAGAGATCCTCGCCATATATATGCATATACCCCGAAGAGTCTCATTTAAAACCTCTAGTGGAATCATAAAGGTAAAACCAAACCTTGAACCCATATACCACACCTTAACTTTTGCCAACATTCGTGGTCATATGGATAATATGATGTCGTGAACAAGGTTTTAATGACATTTACTCTCTACTAATATCCATGTCCACGAGGCTACTTTACAGCCTTGCTCATGACGCATGTTCGCAGCTCAGGCGGAGAATGCTGGGGCTGAAAACCTAAAATTCAGCCAAACCTTACCCTACTCCATATTTTTTTCCCTAGATCATACTAAAACGTTATTATAATATTAAAACAATCCTAATACACATAACACGTGATCTCTAAATGATTTTGAACATGATTATAATAGTTAATGATCATTATTCATGTTAAAACATTAAAATAGAGATTGAATCAACAATTTTAGCATGAAAGTGATTATGGTTCATAGTGATTTTGGTATTTGATCAATAAAGTTTCGCTTAATTCATTAAAGCCTATTTAAAACGCACGATTGATCTATAATACTTCGATTTGATATGAATCTGAAAGAGTTAGAAGCATAAAAACAAGATATTGACAAAAGTACGATTTCGTCATGAATCATATTTTGTTTTACAACATAAAGCTCACATACTATCCAACGTGCAACCCCTAATGTGTTGGATTCAAACCTAACAGATGTCTAAACCGAAATAGATTCAATATAACAATCAAATCATGAACAAATGACATATTAAACCGTGACAAAGAAAGATAGATATTGCATATTTTTTGTGATTGGAGGCTCTAGCTTGATTCATCTTCTTTATATCTCTAAGTTTCTCTCCAAAAATCATCCTTAGCTCTCCCAAAACTCTTAGGTTACTTATGTAAAGTGATTAAATAATGAGGGTTAACACCCTTTAAATATCGTTAATCTCGTAAGTCCAGTAAATGCCTAATTGTGGGCCTTCATATGAGCCCAAAGCACTATACAAATTCGTTAAAATTTAATCAAAACGTATAGCTACCACCTTGGCCCAATCAAAAGAATTAGAAATATACCGTCGGGCCTTCGTACCACTCTAAAATTCGGTTCAAATGGTAATACATCACAGTGGACAATAATACCTCACAACGTAAAATAAAATACACAGACTTAAAATAAACGATAATACCTCACAATGTTTTAACTATTTTAAAATTTTAAAAAAAGTGTTAAAAAAACATATATATTAAAACAATTAAAACATTTTATTATTATTGAAAAAAAAAAGTTTTTTTATAAAACAGTTAAAACGTTTATATTTATTTTAAAACAATTTTTTTTGTTTTTTAAACTTTTTTTTATAAAAACAAAATTCAATCATTTTTTATTTTAAAATATTTTTCATATTAAAAAACATTTATTATTTTTATAAGACACTAAAAAACTATTTTTTATAAATAATTTTAATTAATTTAACTATATATATCACTATTCCAAAAAAACCCGCCTAGGCTTGAGGCTTGGGAGAAACGTCTCGCCTTAAGCTTTTTACGCCTTATTCTTAGTAAAACCCTTAAGGCGCACTTTTTTCTAAAAACAACAATGCTTTAGTAAAACGATATTGCCCTTTAAAGAACTTTTTTACAAACTGGGACCATTATCTCATCCAAAATAATCAAATAGTATTTTAATTTGCATATATTCAGACATATTTTTATGATATGTACAATTTTAGTGTTTTAATAGCCTTGTTATGGTTAAAAAATATTAAAATATATTAAGAAGGCCAAAACGCCTTTTTGCACCTAAGGCCCGCCAAGGTTTCTAAGGCTTAAGGCTTGGCCTACACGCCTCGATCACGCCCCGCGCTTTTTAGACACTACACCAAAACACGCCATTAGTAACACAATTTTACCGTTACTAAAAATATTAGTAACACAATTTTTTTCGTTAGAAAAAAGGCGTGGGGAACGAAGTTAGTAATGGTAAAATTCTGTTACTAATAGTAACGGTAAAATTCAGAATTAGTAACGGTAAAATTCTGTTACTAATAGTAACGGTAAAATTCAGGATTTGTAACGGTAAAATCTTGTTACTACTAGTAATGGTAAAATTTAGAATTAGTAACGGTAAAGTTTTGTTACTAATAGTAACGGAAAATTTATGTTACTAATAGTAACGGAAAATTCGAGATTAGCAACGGTAAAATTCTGTTACTAATAGTAACGGTAAAATTCAAAATTAGCAACGGTAAAATTATGTTACTAATAGTAATCGAAAAATTCAAAATTAGTAACAGTAAAATTATCTTACTAATCTTAGTACATATTTAAAAAAAATATTTTTCAAGGTCCATTATCCTGAATTTAAAATCAGGAACACTAATTAAATCCTAAGAACATATACAAAAATAGTGATCTAATCATATTTCAAACTAATCAATTCGAAAATAAACACAAAAAACCTAATCATATTTCAAACTAAAAAGGGGAATGAAAAGCTTCCAACTTGAACACAATCTCATAGCAAGGCACCAAGGTAAGTAAACCAATCAAGCAAACAAATTTTTACAACATAATTTGCAAGTTAAATGTAAAATAGTTTCAACGTGTAACGAAAATAACCCAAAAACTAGCAACACCCTTTCTCTCTTCCCTATATAATATTCATTCTTCCTGTTTATAGAACTATCCACTCTACTGAAGACAACAAATAAACTAAAAACAACAATAGTAATAGTCTGTAGATATTATACAAATAGTATGCAACGTACCAACAATGTTGTTTGAATTCTTATGGTACTTAATATACTTGAACATAGGTCAATTTGGTACTTTCTCCTACACAGGAAAAGAAAAAATACAGTTAGATAAAAGAAAAATTAATTCATATTTTCAAACTAAATGAACATTTATTCTCTATTTTTAGGTATATACATTTGTTTCCTAAAACACGCCATTGTAGAGTCCTAATTCTAAATCCATATACTCCAAAAATATAAAAAGGTTTCTAATTGCGAACATAAAACAAAACACAAAGACCCCAAGCTATAAACTCAATAATGCAAACACTATACATAATCAAACACTATATATGCATAAATAATGTCAAAAACTATATATTTATTCAGAGTGTGCCAAACTTATAAAAATATGTCTATATGGTTTCTTCAATATGAATTGTGTTCAAAATATGATTCCACGTGATACTTACTCCTAAGAATGGTCAGGACAACCATCAACACTAATAATAATATATCCAGCCCTAGTTACAAACATATGAAAACATAGACAAATATACAATAAGAAACAAGAAAACGTACTGAAAGGAAACCAACTTACTGGAGTGCTTCCAACAGCATTGACATCAACATTGTTGTATCCCAAAAGCATGTTACTGAAAGCCTTGCCCCCTGATCTAGTTAATGCCGAGAACAAAGTCTCTCCCCAGTCTTGAGTCAACTGAAACTCACACACATAGCACAACTTATATGATTAACCAAAGGAAAGACCATTATATATATATATATATATATATATATATATATATATATATATATATATTACTTGCCCAATTAGAAAAAATGAAACTTATTCTATGCATTATCATGTTCCCTTTCTTCTGTATTCAACTATTTAAAAATTAGATCATCTCAAACAAATTAAATTAAATAGTAGAGTTCAGACACAGCGTCTGTGCATTTATCAAGTGCAATCACTGATTTATCATCTATTACTTATTTTATTTATGACTGGCAGGTCCTACCTTATTCTATGCTAAAAATTTATTTTATTTGAGGGGTAACGTAAAAGCAACCCTAAAATTTTGAATGGGGCGAGGGCAACCTCAATATCCCAATGATAATGGATATCCGTACACTTCGCAAGGAGGCAAATGTGGGTCACTACACTAGCCTGGCTTCTCCTTTGTTTCTTTGGGCAAAAAATGGGAAACAAGGAAAGAAAATATAAAGGTCACTTCATTTCATATTAGCATGAACATACATTAAAAAAAATTAAAAAAGAAACATAAAACATAAAAATTAGCAAAAAGAATTAGGATTGGGTGTATCAATCTTATCATTCTTACGTGAGAACTTCGCGATCACCCCTTCTCTTTGTCATCTGCCATGCTAACCCCCAGTTAGGATCCAAACCAAGCTGTAAAATCTCCAACCCATGCTTCCTCACAAGTTTACATAACTGAAATAGGTAGTCATAACAAACATTTTATTATAAGATATCAATAAGAATAACATTGAATCTTCAATTTCACCTATTTTGTCACATACATATTATTTCTAAAGCCTTTTTACTTATTACCTTCATTTAATAAAGGATGTTTTAGACTTGATTAAGTAAGTCAGTAAAGCCTTGCTCACACTTAAGTATATGTTTTTTTAATACTTGAGTAAGTTTATAGTGACATTTCCTGACGACACATGTTTCTATCACTTTGAGTGACGTTCGACAAAGCAAAAACAAATGTGTGTCACTACAAGTGTCATTCAATAACAAAATTTTGTGCCAGTTGCTAAAAAAAATTGTGACTGAACTTTTTTTTCACATTTAACTTTAACAGTTCTTAAAAAGAAAGTACCTATGTCTTAAAAAATAGAACATGTCTAATTAAACCCAGCCTTTTCTTTTTGTTGCACATATTTTTCTACCATTATTGAGAAATGGAGCATTAGTGTGAAGCTCTGGTTGGTCCACCAAATATGTAAAAGTACCAATTATTATATGATGAAACATAAGTAAACCGACTCATCCCTGTATAAGAAGTTCACGAGAGGACTCAAAGTTCACGAGAAAATATTTTACACAAAAAGACACAGCTTAGAAGGTCGTTACTTTTAATCCCTTCTCTCAAAATGTCTCCATCAGATTCATTCATACGCTGGCTAAACGCAAAACTCAATCGAAAGTTAATACATGTATAGCAAGAAAAATGAAAGGGAAAAATAATTAATTAAATGGTTTGAGGCAGAGAGAAGTAAACCATGTGAGATAAAATTACGGAAAGTTTGTCAATAGAACAACTCAAATATATTTGGAACAATCAAAACTTAAGAATAACAATAAAACATTACACATATTGATATTTAAAATAAATTCATGAGGATTGAAATAGAGTGATAATACAAGTTGTATATACTAAATTTCAAAGCTTAGAACGAATATTCTTGTAGTTAAAATATAAACCTTTATTGACTTGCTATTGCCCTTGTTCATCAAGTTTCGGGTCCTTTGCAAAGAATTGCAACCTCTTTAGTTTTTGAAAGAGCCCAGCAGTAGATTTTCGCAAGGACTCCGCACCAGCTTTAGGATAAACTGATAAGAACCTCATAACAACAAATAATCTCAAGGCCTCAAGCTCATGTAACAAAAACCATCTTGTTGCACACTGCAAACTATATCATGTCAAAATTTAAATATTACAAGTGCTCTAGCATTGATAATTATAACTTATTGTAACTTATTGACCTTTTTGGTTTTTTTTTTTCAACCTCCTGATATAATACAATATTTAAAGATGCCCCCCACCCCAACCCCCCAAGGGGGAGGCATGCGCATCAAACCGAATGCACCTTATTGAATTAATCAATTGCATGGAGGGGGGGACAAGTCTAGTTATTGAACTTGTTAGGGGGATCTCTAAATACTGCATGATCGCAGGGGTAAATTCAAATAAATCCAATTTACTAGTAGGGGGTATCTCTAAATACCGCATTGGACCAACTATCGTTTGAATTTTGATCTAAAATTTTCTATCTAGATTTGTTTTCTCTCCAATTATAAGTTGGCCAATTTTTTATGATTTGCATAGTATCCTATTTTATTACCAATGTTTTTTTCCATCAAAATATAAGGTAGGCAATTGCCCACCTTGATCCTCAAGTGGGTTCACCCCTGTCACCCGCTATATATCTGAATTTAATAATCTTTTTTGGTTATCTCTTAGTGTAAATAAACGTAATAAACAAATCTAGATAGTAAACTATAAGTTGAATGTGTAAATAAACACATTCAACTCTTTTGCTATAGAAAACACAATAAACTCGTGTGTTTTATATAATTCAAATAGTGTACTAATCTATCTTATATACCCAACATCGTATACATCCTCTATTAAACTCGTGTTTTCTATAATTCAAATAGCTACAATACAGCAAAGACGCACAGCTAGTTAGGGACAATTACCAACCAATAGGGCATAATTCCTTCAATCAATCAATTAATTAACCAAAGGGGTAAATGATATTGGCTAGCTGTAGATTTCAACATCAAAACAAGATGAAACAAACATTTTTTAGTACCGAATAACACTTACGATCTGCAATAGGAAAAAATGACAACAAATCACGAGGAAACTAAGAGCTATGTTAGGTATGATCACAAGATTTTCAATATCGTGAGCTGTGTTGAGCTCTAAACAAATGTTGATTACCCAAATCTTTTATCACATCATTGCTTCTCTATAGCGTATATCGCACCAAAAGGTTTCCAATATCAAACAAATGATGTTGAGACAAAAGCAAGCAGTCAGCAACTTGCTATTCTGAATCCTGTCAACGACATGCTGAAAATTATAGTATCTTGATTTCAAAATTATTTAAATCAAAAAGTAACTTTATTTTTCAACACCATCAAACGACCCCCACACCTCACCCCACCCCACAAAAGAATGAAAGAATAATAAGTTAAGAACTTGAGAACCTAACTGAGAAAGCTCATGAGCATGATGACTTCATCCGGGAGGTTAACCACGATTTATTAGTTTTCATTGATTAATTATCCCAAATTTTTAATATGTGATTTATATTAGTTTTTGACGCTTTTTAACCCTCATAATTTTATGACTAAGAGATATCAAGGAATTATTAATCTAATTTGATATTATGATTAGCTTAAGTAGTTAGATTAATTAGAGGAAAGAGAATGGAACAAAGTAGTTAGATATATTATAACGACATTCTTAGAGAGTATGTTAAGAAAGCTAGGTTATGTATATCTCCCCTAGACTTGTATAGAATAGATAAGGAATTAAACGAATGAAGTGGACATTAGAAATACCTTTCGTTGTAGATCAATGTAGACATTAGATTAGTAAACTCAGCAACTCTCTGTTGTCACTCATTAAAACTACACGTAATAAAACATTCAATTTTAGTGAACCAGGCTTGGTTTGTTTGCAGCTCTATCCATAATCGAATAAATATGAAGAACTGAAATGGCATGAGAATATATTAGATTAAGAGATCAGACCTTTTGGGAGTATAGGTAAGCGATGCAAGGTCCAGAAGAAAGTAACATTTCATCGACCAAGTGTTTCCTTAAAACTTGTTAATAATCGTCGTCCCACCACTCTTCTGTGTCAAGTCAAACACACAAAACTGTACAAATCAAATTAATAATCTCGTAATCATCAATCAACAATAAAAAAAATACTATTTAGTAAAGTTAGAACAATGTTATATGTGATACTGAAGAGCAATGACATCAGATGGTGGAGAGTCTTCTGGTGGAATGTTATCTCCTTTTTCCTACATCAAACAATGTCGAAACAGAAGTACAGTTAGAACTAAACCATTACTATTTAGTTGCTTATTCAATAAAGGAAAGAACAGGAAAATAATTAATACAACTAGCGGGATTGATAAACTAATAGAGTAATAAGAAATAAATAAAAAATGATAATTAAAGATAGCATACCCGCATCTGTTGTTTGATGAAGAGCATAATATTTTTCCCATCAATGGAAATTGACTTGATACTGCTGCTAATAACATAACCATCTGCAATGGGTATAACATGAGTAGCCCCATCGCCTTAAAATAACATTCAACAAAAGAAGGAAAATAGTACCACACAAAACGAAAAAAATGTGGACAACATAAGTCAATGTGAGAAACAGAGAAACAATAACCGACATGAGAGAATGTGAGAATCAAATCTTTACCTTTCGTGTCCATCAATTTTCTCTTTTATGACCGCTGCAAAGCAAAACGAAGCAACTAGTGAACCAAATTATAGAAGTCCTAATCATAATCCAAATCTAAAGAGTTTAGGGATAATAAATTCAGTAGACCTTAATTTGACATCTCAAACCTTACTCTTCATTATCTATCAAAATCAAATTAAGCTAAAGAATTCACTAGATCTTAATACGATATCTCCAACCATACTCTTATTTAACTATAATGTAGTTCATGACTTTTCTTATGGCTTGTAAGAGTATCAGTGGGACAATGGCAAAGCTATCTAATGGTGGTAGTGTTAGTATAAAGATCTATATAAATGATATAATTAAACAAAAATATCTAACTTCTTGATGAACATTAATTTAATAAAAAAATAAACCCCAAACAATAACTTAAAAATCACCAAAACAACAACAAAGATGCTTTAATGCTAATAGATATTTGTATAATGTGTTAAACTCTTTTGGGAGTTTCATCAAACGCCAAAACCCTAGGGTCTTTGAACAAGAAAGAAATAAACCCCAAACAACAACTTAAAAATCACCAAAACAACAACAAAGATGCTTCAATGCTAATAGATATTTGTATAATGTGTTAAACTCTTTTGGGAGTTTCTTCAAACAACCAAACCCTAGGGTGTTTGAACACGATTTATCATGAGTTAGAACAAGACAACATAATTAGATACCAAGCAAAAGAAAACATGACGTTTAACATACTTGTAAAATAAGATTACTAATTCTTGAACACAAATCAAATATTCCATGCCATTACTTAAATTTTCTAATAAAACTAACCAATATATAATTTCAAAGGTTACTTGCACCTAGAAAATTAGGCACATTATATGTTAGCACAACACCAAATAAAATAGAAATTAATAGAAAAAGAATCAAACATATACAACATAGTTTACATACAGAACCCAAACCTATACATAATCACAGAACAAATGACGTATATATTGATATGGACACATATGAGTGTAGATTAAAAAGAGTTGAAGGAAATCTTACAGGTTTGGGGTCTAAATCGACCACGATTCTGCCAAATGATCAAACCCTAGGTCTTCCAAACTACAATCCTTTCAAACGACCAAACCCTAAATCACGATTTGGAGAACAACCTTCTCCATTTCTAAGGCCAACTAAACGACCAAACCCTAAGTACTCCAAAATCGCGATTTGGAGAAGATGGGGTTTATTTGGAGAAGATACTGTAGTGGGGGTATCTCGTTTAGGTGTAGCCAAGTCGGGGTCTTTTGGGGGTTGGGAACAAATTTCCACACTTTTTTCATTAAACCAATTTATTTTAAAATATTGATCTAATATTACTAACACTTATCTTAAATTACTAACGGTAATGTAATGTGAGAAACAATAATGGTATGTTATTGTCAGTAATATCAAAAATAGTTTGTTACTAAATGAGCTTTTTGTTATAGTGAGAACCTTGATATATATATATATATATATACATACACACACGAAAGAAGTTTTAAGAAAAAAAATACAAAGGTTAGGAGTTCTATGGTGAAGTGTGATTGGTAAGTAATAAATGAGGGGTGTATTGGATAATCTAGGCTTTAAAATTAGATAATTAACAATCAAATGATGGAACCTATCAAAATGGGGGTCAAACTTTATGAAGTAAGTATGGGAGTTTGATCTAGTGAGGGGCAAACTCCAAATAACTAATAACCAAAAAACAAACAAACTAGGTAACTATAATAATTTAGGGCCTGTTTGGTTTGCAACTATAATTCTGTTTTCTGTGTTTAAATACAATTCCGATAAAGAAATTCGTTTGCCAACCTGTTTTTAAACACAGAATTATAATATTTCTGTGTTATAATTATGTTTTTCAGAAAACAGGTTTATGGTGTTATATAACTTCTGTTTTTTATTTTTTAACTCAGAATTATTCATTCTTCATATTTTAATGCAGTTATACCTTAATACATAATATACATACATAATACATTAATATATGTGAAATTCTTATAAATAAAAAATATATATGTACATGTACACAAAATTACGTATGGAATAATATAAAGTTAATAAATATTATCAATAGATACATGATACTCGTATATAGTTTCATTCATGTATTATTAATGTATGAAATAATATAAAATATACATATAGTACATATGTATTAAAAAATATTATCAATTCATGTATGTATTTAATTTTATAGTGAATTATACATGCAATATATATATATATATATATATATATATATATATATATATATATATATATATATATATATAAACTCCCCAACACACCTCATTAAATATATCTAAAAATACATGATATTAAATGCATGTGTAAATAATTTATGATGTATGTATGTATGTATGTATGTATATATGTATACATTCATGTATCACATATGTATGAAAGTACTCTCCATATACCTAATTAAATATACCTAAAATTACATGATGTTAAATGTACGTGTATATAATTTATGATGTATGTATGCATGTATGTATGTATCATATATGTATGAGTACTCTCCATATACATCATTAAATATACCTAAAAATACATGATATTAAATGTACGTGTATAAAAGTTATGATATATGTATGTATATATATATAACTATATATAAATAAATATATATATATATATATATATATATATATATATATATATATATATATATATATATATATATAAATAAATATATATATATAGTTATTGTTAAACTCCTCAACATACCTCATTAAATATATCTAAAAATACATCATATTAAACAGGGCCGGCCCCGAATATTTGAGGGCTCAAGGCAAACATGTAAAATGGAGCCTTTTATATAAAAAAAAAATTCGAAAAGTAAATTATGTATTTTTACAAGTTAAGAAGAAAAGAAAAAAATTGAATACACAACAATCCAACAATCAATCTAAAAAATTTCAACTAAGAAGTATAATTAAAAAAATGACAAATTAACAAAAAAAATGGTAACAAGAAGATATAACTTTTTATTCACTTTTAAACTACATCATATAAATCCAAAAACATAAATGTTATTTTTTTACTAATCTAAATGCTTAAAAATATAGAAAAAATGACAACAAGAACAACATTTAAATTCAAGAATTAACAACAATAGCTAAAATTAAAAAAACAAAATGACAACAAGAAAAGATAAAAAAGGGACAATAAGAAGAGATAAGTTTCTATACACTTTTAAACACTTTAATTAGTAAAATAACAACCTTTAAAAAATTAATAAAAGTGTTTAACATATTAGTAAAAAAATATAATAAAAACCTCTTGAATATTTTTGGATTGAAACTTGAGAGTATTGTAAGCATTTAAAAGATGATGAGAGAGAGTTTAAATGGTTAGAACTTGGATGAAATTTGGAAAGTTGGTGTTGGATATGGCGGGAGCCGTTTTTTTCAATTTTGAAATGGGTGTGATGAATGAGCAAATGAAGATGAAGGATTAATTGTTGGTGGGTGGATTTTAAGTTTATTTTAGGGGTTTGAGCCTATTCTTAGAAACTTATATTATACATAGATGTATAATATTTTGAGCCTATATTTTTATATCAAGTTTGGGGGCCCAAGGCGGTTGCCTCATTGGCCTACCCCTTGGGCCGACCCTGATATTAAATGTACATGTATATAATTTGTAATGTATGTATTTATACATTCATGTATCATGTATTTATGAAAGTTTTATGTATGTTTATACACACACACACACACACATGTATGATATACATATATATGTTTGCCAATTTTGTTAAATTTTAAAAAAATTGTATTTAAAAATAAGTTACCAAATGCATACCAATAATTATAAATAAATAAAATGAATTTTAAAACTGTATTTAAAAACAGCGTTTAAATTAAATTTTTTGAATAGAGAACCAAGCGGCCTTTATATGTTAAAACTGTTCCACCTGTTGAGTTTGGTTCTCACTTATTATTTAATTGATTTTATTTTATTTTATTTTATTTTATTTATGTGATGGAAGAATAACGTCATGCACATAATCAAACAATGAATAAGTTGACGAATATAGAAAGTTGTATAAGAGTCATTAAGTGGAGCGAGCGGCAGCACCAATATCCAAAGAATAAGTTAAAGTTTCTTATTCACATCTAAAAAATTGTTTTAGTCCCCAATGTCAAGGAGGATGTATCTCTAAGCATAATGGATTGACATATATTGCCTTTTCTCTAATAGACAAATGTGAGGGATGCGAGTGGTATCTTTTTGTTCGTAACTTGGGGACCCGTTGATGTCTACTAATTGTAAAGTTGTAGAATTGGCCATTACACTTTTCCCCGCAATATTATATCCTCAATTTATAAAAAAAAAAATCCAGAAGTTTCAAACTGAATGATTATTTAGAGTGCGTTTGTTAATAAAAATAACAGATTAAAAATAATTAATATTTAAAAAAATTAAAACAAGAGTTCGAATAAAGGTTTAGATGTTCAGTTAGTTTTCTATTTTACTATGAAATTCAATTAATTGGAGCTGAAAAAAAATTTATGACGAAGAAAGAAAAGTGAGAACAGATGTTACACTTCAGACTATTGTTCCTGCACAATGATTTTTTGAACAGGCATTAAAAGTTAAAATATAAGCAACGGTGTAAGATTTTCTATGGAAAAATGCAATTTATATCAAACACATTCTCAGTAATTCGTTAGGCTCAGTTATTGATTTCCAAAGTAGTATATCACGTATCTTATTATGCGATAATGTGACACTATAAACAAGAACATAAATGCATAACTCCAGGATGATAAAATGTTCTTATGATTACTATATTGTCACGACACTCACGTCAGGTGATAAAAATGATAAGAAGGGTAAAAAGTGTTAAGAAGGGTAATATTAATCTTACTCAAATGTACTGAGTTGCGGGGCATTAAATAGAAAAAATAGAGATAGATTATTTTTTCTAAAACTAAATAGAGAGAAATTATTATTAAAGGAATTTGTATAATTATGCAAGGCACCCACATACATGATCATCTAGGACACACATGATTCGCTTGTAGTAAGTGTAAGGCGAGCAATTGTACTAGGTAAATCGTAACTCTGCTCACAAGAGTAGGTATTGCCTTGAAAACAAACACAAAATCTTTTTAAAACGATACTGTTCAACATACACAATGGGAACGATAATAAAATAGAAATTATAAATGCTTTTCAAAAACTGACAGCGACCGTATTAGGGTAGAATCATTCCCTTGTTTCCACAACCTTTACTTTATATTAAGAGGAAAAGAGAGACATGCAATGAATCTTGTATATCGAAGTCATCAATCATCTTGAATTTCTATCGAAGATTGCAGCAAAAGTTTTTGTCTCACACCCCTGAAGAGGTTTGAAAGGAGCTGGACCACATTTATCATAACTGGTTGTTGGGTTGAAATATTGTGATTGGATGTGTCATAATTAAGAAAAGAGCTGCATTCATTGTGCACTCACATTATTTAGATATTTAAAAGTTTGTATGGTAAATTGAGGCAATTGAAGTGGAGATATGTAAAGAAGTGTTTCTTCATGCTTATGGAAAAAAATATATTAAACCCTATCATACTCCAACAAATCTTAGGACTTAATTATGACACATTTAACACACCTATTTTTTAATATTAAACTATTTTATTTTAGGGCTTCTTTAGTTATGAATTATAATATAATTTTCTTTATTTAAATATAATTCTTACTAGAATTTACATTCAAATCACCTATTTTTTAATATTTATGTGTTATAATCCTATTTTTAAAAAGCAACAAAAGATTGTTTTTCAAATTCTATTTTCCATTTTTTGATTTAAGAATCGTACCCTCTACATTTTTATGAATGTATACCTTATTATATAATATACATATACAATACATTAGTATGTATATAATTATAATAAATAAAAGTTATATATGTACATATATCCCGTTTTCGATTCGGACCAATGCTGAGTAAGTTGCCAACTTGGGTATAACTAGGTACAAGTGAAGTTTCTCTCCCATGAGCGGTCTTGAGAGTAGGGGTAGAGATTCTAAGTATTTCTTCATATTGATGAGTGCATGAATTTAATCTCGGTTAGCATCAATACCTCTATGATTTACTATGAAGTCGAGGAACATTCAATCCTGCGCGACGAAAACACATTTTGAGGGGTTAAGCTTCATCTTGTGTTTCTTCATTTGATCGAACGTCACGCCGAGATCTTTAATGTGATAAACGTCTTTCTTAATCTTACTAAGCTTGTCATTCACGTATACTTCCATGTTCTTATCGATATATTCCTTGAAGACTTTATTTACTAACCTTTGGTATGTAGCTCCAGTGTTTTTTTAGCCCCACAGGCATAATGTTATAGCAGTATGTACCGAATATAGTATGAATGAGGTTTCTCCTTGTCTTTTGGCTTCATTTTAATTTAGTTATAGCCCGAATATGCATCCATAAAGCTGAGTAGTTCATGCCAAGTTGTAGCATCAATCAATTGTTCAATCCTGGGCAGGGGATAATGGTCCTTCGAGAAGGTTTTATTCAAGTCTATGAAATCAACACACATACACCATATATTGTTCTTCTTTATAACAATAACTACATTGGCTAACCACTCGGGATACTTGACGTCTTCAATGAAACTTGCTTTCTGTAAGTTCTTCACTTCCTCCTCTATAACCATGTTTTTCTCGAGACTGAAGACATGACGTTTTTGTTTAATCGGTTTTACATCGTTCACAATGCTGAGTTCTTGACACACGAAATTTGGATTGATCCCTGGCATATCCTCATGACTCCAAGTGAATGCATTCTTCCGATGTATGAGGAAATCCACTAATTCCTTCCTATTAGTAGGGTCTAGCGATGAGAAAATCCATGTTATCTTTTTTGAGTGTTCGTCGTCCATAAAAATGGTCTCTACTGCTTTCATGACATGTCCCTTGACCAGTTCAACCGCTTTGCGAGGGTCTGTGGTCTCTATCTGGTAGGTAGTTGTTAGCTTCTTCAGTTCTTGATAAGGACCCAAAAGTGCTTAAATAAAACCCCAAATAGACAGTTTTTAATTGCTAATTCTTGATGAAATTGGAGTTGTGATAGTATTTGTTTGTTTTGTAGCTCAATAAGCGTTTGCGGAGTTTAAAGTGCTAATTCAGGGTAAATGCGCGAAAAAAGTGGCTTAATCCCGTAACCTGAACCTTATCCCGTAACCTTAACCAAGCCTAACATAGCCTAAACCTAGCCCAAAACTTCACCCGAGCCCCGTGTGTGTTTAGTTTATACTTTTTATACTTTTCTAGATTTTTATTTTATGTCGTTTTATTTTAGATTTACTTAGAATTTTTAGGATTTATTTTAGATTTACTTAGAATTCTTTTTAGGATTTATTTTCTATTTCTTTTTAATTAGTGTATTTTTATTTTTATTAGTTTTTAATTTTTAGTTTTTATCTTATTTTATTAAGATTAATTTTTAAGAGTTTATTTTTAGTTTCATTATATATATATATAGGTCTTTAGTTTTATATTTTTATTAGATTTTTAGTGTTTATTTCTTTTATTTTATTATTTGAGTTTTATTTTATATATTAGGATTTTATTTTTAGTTGATTTTATTTTTTTAGTTTGTTAGTTTTATTTTTATTTAGTTTTAGTTTAATTTTGAGGGTGCAACTAACACACACACTTATCATATACCACGCACTCACTCCCACCCACACACTAACTAATCTACACCCTCACACCCTCAACCACCTCTCACACCCATCTTCAACCTCCCACCACACCCACATCTTCTCTCTCTCCTAAATTCAACCACCCACACTCTCTTTCCTCCATATCCAAGACCTCCACTTCCTCTCCAACCACAATTAACACAACCACCAGACCTTACCCCCTGCCATGGTCGACTCTAGTTGTGTCAGCCCTCCGACCTACCTCCAAACCAGAGCAACCCGAGTCAATCAATAACCCCTGACCCATATTTGTTGAAACCATAAACCCCCATAACCCGATTTGTTCCAGACCCATCCCCAACCATCAACCACTATCTACCTTAAACCGAGATTGACCCAAACCCGACAACACCAAAATCAAATATACCCACTTACCCATTTCTTCCCTTTGACCCAAATCGATTTCTACCTTCCAAATCTTCTTCCAAAGTCACAAACCAAAGACCAAAACAAAAGCAAAAGACCCACATGTCTTTAACTTTTAACCCAATTCCCATATTACCCCCAACTAACTTCTTATCCCTTTTTTCAAAAATACCCTCACATGCCCCCATTTCTCACATGTGCATTCCCTCACCCAAATCATATTGTTACCTCACTCAACACACATGCACACATGTGTGGATTTTTCAAAAATACCCCTAGCTTCTTCCACCTATAAATTGAAGACTTGATGCCATTAAAGAATATCTCAAATTTAGCTTTTAAAACTCTCGTGTGATAAATTTCTCTACACCCCTCTATAGAGAGTATTTTCATTTTTAGCAAATATCTCAATATAGAAGCGTGTAGTGAAATTTATTTCTAGGATGAATTCCACCCCACCCCTCTATAATGATTTTTTGTATTTTTAGCAATTATTTCAAAATAGATTGATGTAGTTGAATTCATCCCTTATGGGAGGTAAATCTAATCCATTCCTTTATTTTGAGATTTTGCATTTTTAGCAATTATCTCAACATAAAGTAATGATCTAAAATTTATATCCTTGGATGAGTTCTAATGTACAATTTTATAATTTTAGGATTTGCATTTTTAGCAAATCTCTTTATTATTTAACTGTCCATTATGAATTCATCTATTATCTTTTTTTTTGAAGTTTTTATTTTAGATTCAATAAATACATTAGTGAGAGATTATGATTGAGAGAATTTGGATGTACAATTGAAGAGTTGCTCCAATTCCAGTACAAATGGGTTTGATATATTCTTCTTTAATTTCTTTTGATTTAATCCTCACATGCTCTTATTGTTTATTTTTATTTTTAGATGATGATTATTGAGGGCGAATCTCCCATTCATGGGATGAATTTTAAAGCCATCATGAGTCCAAATTAGCTAGTTTACGCAATTTTGTTATCTCACTTTTCTTAAATTAGCTTTTACATCTTAGTTAGTACCTTAAAAATTAGTATATAGTTAGTTAATTAATAATACCTTGAAAAATCCATAAAAAATATAAAAAGCAAAAATAGAAAAATCATAAAAATAATAATATGGAAATGAATTACACGTCTTCATATATTTTGGGTTTCATCCTTAGAGTTGGATTAATACTCTATTACTTACCCTATACATATTTTTAGTTTATTGGTAAGTTCAAGGGAATTTTGATGGAAAAAGAAGTTGCAACAATGACAAAAATACATAAGAGATCAATTTTTTTATCAATTCTTGTTGGTCGGATGATGTCTAGTAGCACTCCTTGACTTCGACTTGATTTTCTTTAACTACGCCAACTCCATAATGCATGGGAAACTGCATACATTGATGTATGGTGGAGGCCACAACATCGAACTTCTTCAATCCAACCCTATTGAGGACAATATTGTAGTCTGAGTAGACATTTTTTCCAAGGATGAAAAAACGTATCTTCTCAGTTCGACAGGTTGGCTAGGTGCCAATTACAACTTCTAAGTTGATATTTTTTTAGAGGATATACATTCTTTACAAAGACCTTGATGAGGAGTCTATGATAGGGCTGAAGCTTGCTATCTCGCAGTCATAATCCTTTGAAAAAGTTGTAGAATAGGACGTTGGTTGAACTACTGTTATCAATCAACTCTCTAGCTAACCTTTCCTAGTGAACCAACATCGTGATGACCAGGGGAACATCTGGAGGATAAAGTACTCCTGAAAGATCATCCTTGGAGAATCCTATTGCCAATCAGTCTTTGTTTACTTTCCTTGGGAGATTATCCATGTCAGCGGATAGGTTGATCTATCGAATATAGGCACATGCTTTGGATTCATCGAGGTAGGCTTTCCTATTAGCTATTTCATCGCCGTCGCTGGCATCACCACCTGAAATAAAATTACAGCCAAAATAGATAATTTTCTCCTCATATACAGGCTCCTTAAGTCTTCTCGGTAGACATGGATCATCCTCCCCACCATCATCCTTGGCTCTGTTCTTAATGTATCCCCTTCAACAAGGAGATTTTGATCGTCTTCTATTTTTTTGTTCATCTAAAGGATCCACTCGGTCTTCTTTATCCATGAACCTTGATAGCTTCCCTCTTCAGGTTATACTTTCTATCTCCTTTTTCAAGGCTATGTAATTGTTCGTGTTATGGTCGTGATCATTGTGGAACTCGTAATACTTACTTATATCCCTTCGATTTGGGGGAGATTTTAGCTTCTTAGTCCATTTCAGTTCCCTTATTTCCCTAATTTATTCAAGAATGTGTTGCACACCAACGGTAAAAGGAGTGTATTTCACTACACCAAAATGGTCAAATTGGCACCCTTCAAATGGCCAGCCTCGTCACGATCCATGACCGTGACAAAAAAATACACAATTTTTTATCACGGTCATTGGGCGTGATAAGGTCGTGACAAATGTTTGTCACGGTCAATGACGGTGACAAACCAAGTAAACTTTTCACGGTTCAAGACTGTGACATATCTGTGACAATTCTGTCAGTAAAAAAACCCTAGCCTCTTCTTTTTTCCCACCGATTTCTATTCCCTCCATTTATCTCTCTCTCTTTAAGCGACTGCACTCTCTCTCTCTCTCTACGATTTTGGTACTTTTTATCACTCTATTTCTCTACCATTTGTATATATGTGTGTGTATATGTGCGTGTGTGTAAATGTGCATGTGTGTGTGTGTGGTGGATTAAGGGGGCATGGCTGGGGGTGTATATGTTCGTGTGTGTGTATATATGCGTGTGTGTGTAGATGTGCGTGTTTGTGTGTGTGTGTGTGTGTATGTGTGTGGTGGGCAGTGATAGTGGGGGGTAGGGCTGGGGGCACGGGGTGGGGCTATGTGTGCGTGTGTGTGTATATGTGCATGTGTGTGGGGGGAGGGGAAATGGGGAGGGGGGTGGTGCTTTTTAATTTTTTTTAATCAAATTTTGATTGGTTTATTAGATATTTCCCCCCACATGCAAGTAGCGCCCCTTGTAAAAGAATTTATTGATTAAATATTAATTGGTTATTAATTTTTTTAGAAAAGTAATAATTAGTGCCCCTTTCATATGCAAATAGGATTGCCCCTCATTGTAATTTAATAAATTAATAATTGTATACTTTAATTGTTAGTTTAATTGATGAAATGAATTAATTGAGTAGATGAATTAGAAGGAGTAAGGGATACACATTTGTTGTTGCTATTGTGGTTGGATTATAGTGGATCGATGTTCGATTGGTTAATTTTAGAAGTGCCATGACCACTGGATTATTATCCATATGGGGGTGGGATTTTTTAACTTTTTTTAAAAATTACTTTGTATCACGAACAACACATATATAGTATGGTAATTAAATGAAACATACTTGAAATTACATGTAGTGCGCATAGATACTAGGCTTCTAGTTCTATGCGTTCGCATTCAATAGCCCTTAGACCCGTTCGAGAGTCATTACCCCTGCAACGAGATCTCTTGAATTGCCCCGTTTGGACAGTTTGGGACTGCATAATTTATGTATAATAATATTCTTAGTGGCTCAAAGTAGTTACTTTTGGAGGAAGTTCTGCAGTCGTATCCTAATGTTCTCTGGGTACATACTAGATTGACAAGTGTGACTGTTATTTCAATTGACCAATTGAAATAGCACTCACACTTGCCAATCTACGTCGTGTACTTGGAGAACTACGGGGATATGCTGTTGAATTTTTCTCAAATCGTGACAATGTGCATGAGCTATTAAGTATATTATAGAAATATGCGGTCTTGAATGGGATAGGACCACTCACCCTTTAGCGGTCTTGAATGCCGAATTTAAAAATCGAATATAAATAAGATAATTAAATGAAACATACTATAAATCTAATTTTTGTTTATACTAATCCATGAATATATGCTTATTACCATTAATAGTTGATTAGTTGTGGTAGCTGTGATGAGATATCCTAAATACAAAGACTGGATGGGTGAGACAAATAGAATAGGGGATGTGTTTCGCAGAGGTACTAATGAATTTGTGAAATACGCAAAGAGATGTCATAATGATGAAGAGTTTCCGTGTCCGTGTGGTAGGTGTAAGAATGGTAAGGTGTTTGAGTGAAAAATAGTTGAACTACATTTGTTAACATGGGGTATGCAATATATTTATCGATTTTGAAGTTTTCACGGTGAATTGAAATTTCCTTTTGTCCCCGAACAACCTTCACAACAACCTTCAACAAGTAGGATAGATGTAGAAGGGGACGACGTAGATCATAATATGTTAGAGAATTTAGTTGATGATGCGTACGGAGTTTATGAAGCGGAGGAGAATAAGGTTACTGATGATGTACAAGGTTCAGGTGCTCATGAAGATATCACAATAAACCTTGATGATGACTACCAAAGTTTAAAATTTAAGGTGACCCAACCATTATTCTGCATTATTTTACTTTGCGAGGTCGATAATAATTTTACATTATTTTGTTTCAGGGGACGGGGAGTGGCCCTGGGGGTATGCCACATAGGCTTGATACTTATGTGGCTATTCGGACGAAGAAGGGGAAATATAAGGAGGTGTCCCCGATTATCGCGTCCACAATTGTAAGTAATTCGACAGTTTACTTTTTGTTAATTACGTTATAATTTTTTTTACTAATTTAACTAATCATGTGCTTTTTGTCATTTCAGGCAAAGCTTAAGGAAGTGCATGAGTTGCAGTCCGATGCCAACAAGGCATCTTTGTCCACAGACGCACTCAACCAAGTGCTTGGTGTTGATCGCAAGGGGATGATAAGGGGGTGAGCTCGCGGGTAACCAAATCTAGGATCATCGGATTGGAGATAAGCAACACCAGGTTGGCTCGAATAGTGGACTCGCATGACGTGAAGCTATCCCGTTTGGAGGCGATGGTTCAAGATATGTTCTCATTCATGAAGCGTTCGTCGGGCGAAAACCATAAGGGGAAAGGGAAGGATAAGGTGGTTATGGAGGAGGAGGTGCAGGAGGATGAGGACCTCGCTGCTTCATTGCTGACATGTGAGGACTCAGATGATCCAGTCCCCTATTTGGCTCCTTTAGACCGACTGATGTCGACACTTGGTTGGCCGAGCATATTTATTCAGGACATATTTGATGGCCAATGGACAGGGTGGGGGTTAATGGACCCGAATACCGTCTAAGGTATGCCAATTCATGGTCATTTGCTTCAAAACATCGAGGCCAAGGTGCTCATCATGCATGTGATACCCGAGAAGAAGAACTCTCCATTGTGGTTGCACGAATAATGCGACACAATACATATTGATGGGTGTATTAATTCGTATATCATGTGGCCTACTCACCTCTTAAGACCTACCCTAGACATGTAGTGACAATATTTGAATTGAATTTTTTTAAGTTGTTACATTTGAATTATAGTTGGATTATATCACGATGCATATTGTTTTGAATGTATATTTGCATTATCTTTATTTTATTTGGATATATGATGTTTGAACAGGAACAACGTTGCTATAATAGGTACAAATATACTGTTGGGCAGTGGCAGTGGCCATACTGCCCAACAAATTTTTTTCAATTCCGCCCAGAATTGTCACGGTCAATGACCGTGATAATTTTTTATTAAATGTCACGGGTTTATCACGGTTAATAACCGTGACTAATAATGTTACGTTCATTGACCGTGACATTACTGTGACAAGTATAATGAACTTGTCACGATCATTGACCGTGACAAGTCTGTGACAATAAACGTTGTCACCCCAGACTTGTCACGGTTAATAACCGTGAAAATCCGGCAAATTTGGTGTAGTGTTTGTTATACGTCTTGGTTTTATCTATCTTCATATCCGTTTAATCTTTCTTCTCGGAGCCCTTATTGCCATCGGCCTTCGAGTCGTAGGACTATTTAGTAGCCATGGCCTCCCAGTGTTCATAATTTTACTCTCGTTGGCTAGTAATTCGGTCATGGTCTTTTGAGGCTCTTTGGCTAGAGCATTGTATAGTTTCTCATGAAGAAAACTAATCATTAATGTTGTGATCATCGTCTTCTCTTTGGAATCAACGACTTCCAGTTTTTCACTATGAAATTGAGTGATGTACTCATGCATGGTTTCTCTAATTATCTAGCGAACACTTAGTAGATGAACTACCATTCTAACTGGCTTGGCTTCAAAGAAGAAGTTACCAATAAATAAATTAGACAACTTTTGAAAGCTAGAGATCTATCCTCGAGGTAAATTGTTATACAAGATCTGGGCTGACCTAGTAATAGTGCTAGAATATGTGCAGTAGCGCATCTCATTGGGGACTGATATATTAACGGCATGATGATATTATTTCTCATGAAGTACTGGATCTATTTTTCCATCTTACCTACGGGTTACCATGGGATGCTTGAACTTGGAAGGTGTAGGGTAATACATAATTGCAAGCATGAGGGGTGATCCCTTTATGAAACTTCAATGTAAGGGATTTTTTAAACTTTACTATTTTCCCCAAAAGGTCTTCCAATCATTAAATTAATCATTTTCGTGGCTACTCGTCAAGGTTTGCTATAATGGAGACAGTTTTAGCCACCCGACTATGGTTTTGTGCTGAGCTCTCTTCCTGAGAAGTTTTCTTAGCATGCACTGATCCTCATACGCTAATGTTTGACCTAAAATATCCATCTTGGTGATCCCTGTATCCTCCGGTCTCTATGTGGTGGTGTTCCCCCGTCGCTGATGGACCTAAACGATCAAATTCTGAGCCTCTGCTTAGTCTTTTCAACACATTCATCTTTTTTGAGAGAATGATTGTCCATCTTAATAATCAGTGGACCTCAGGGATGAGGTGGTGCTAGGATGGTAAGTTCAATCATTGGTTTACCAATTGTACCTAGATTTTCCCCTCTCATCCATTCCTGCTGAGTTTATGGGCTGCATGTCCCCGTAATGGGAAGGAGGAAACATTTATCCTCTTCTATTGGGGTGTTCTTGTTCAAGAAGCATGGCGAAGGCTGCCATAGGCTTGGCTTGGAGTGTCTGAGTCAACTATTTTCACAATCTCTTTCATGTCCTCTTTACCTTTAAATATTCTCATCAAAATTCCTTGGAGATCCCCTACTCTTGGAGGGGCGGAAGGTAGGGTGGTTTTAGCTGCACGATTACTTTCTATATTGTATGCCACTTTCTTGTCCTCGTAAGCTAGCGATTGGAAAATTACTTTAGGATTGAAAGTAAGTAGGAAACTACGATGGCTTGTCAGCTTTGCACAAACGGTGACAATCTATTGGTATTTAAATTTGGTATGAAGTTTAAAAGGAGTCTTAGATTGATTATACCAAAAATTTATCTACCACTGATAAAGAATAAGTGATTGTGAGCTAGAGATAAATGAGAGGCAAGGAATGAGACAAAGGTTTTTACGTGATTCATCCCAAAGAGGTACCTACATCAACGGGTATTAAGTACTAGGGATTTATGGTTAAGTACTAGCTCTAAAGAATTATCTATGATTTAGTATATGTTGTTTTTCAATTGTCCCCCAACTGAGGGGTGTAGTAAGCTATTTATATTATAGGGAAGGAGAAGAAGATAAATACCTTTATACATCAGGTATTTATAAATTTGTACATTTATGGATAACAATTAAGAGTGAACCATCATGTCTTTAATGTGTACGTGCATAGTTGACTGTAGAAATTTCCACATGTGCTTGTTTCACTTTGTTGATGGTTCGCATTCCTTAAGATGGTCGAACATTCTGCCGATCGAAGGGGATAATAAGCTGATCAATTTAATATCATGGGATTGATCCCACTAGATGATAACAAGGGTCATGTTATCATTGGTCCACGTAGTACTGTTATTTTAGGTTACAACATATGTCTTATTAAAGTATATAGTAAACTAAGATCAATATGTTAAATTTTAAGCCATAAAACACTAAACTCTTTCACAATTTAAAACACTCACAACCACTACATTTTTCATTGTGCTTAAAAATAAATTTTAAGACATAAAACCCTAAACTAAGTAATCACTAAATGCTAAACAAACTAAATAATGAATAGTAAATTAAAGCAACATATATTTGAACCTTAAATTATCTAAATGCTAAAACAAAAAAAAATCCTAAACACTAAATACTAATCCTTGAAAAATCCGATAAACCTTTAAAAAACTAAACCCTAATATTTAAACCTCAAAACATTTCCCAAAGTAATATAATAGAATAGACGAAGGCTTATTGGTATATAAAGAAAAAAAGTTAATTAAATGAAAATATACTTATCTCCTAGGGGATAAACATTAATTACACCTTAATTATAAATCAATTAATATTTGGTTAACATCTTAGTTTACAATTAGTGAAAATAAATTCTCTACCACCCATAATAATATTATCACCAACCACCACCATCCCTCTCACCACTGTCGCCCATCACTAGCACCACCACAAAAAAATAGTCACTACTTGTCACTATCGAAAAATAAAAAGTAATAATGAAAAAGGAATGAAACCCAAATTGCAACCAAAATCACAAAGAGGATTGGACTTATTCATTTGGATCACATAATATAAAAACCCATTCATTTGGAAACCGGTTTGGATCAAATCAAATAAAAACTGACCTTTAAAATTAAAAAAAAACATTAGAAATCAACAAACCTCCTTAATGATTTGATTTAGTTGTATATTTGCACACATACAATTATCTGTGTGTATATACCTACATGAAAAATTGAATTTTAACTCTCTTGATTCCATATATATATATTAGTGTATGCCCGTGCCTGAAGGCACGAATTTTTTTTTCTCAAGTACGTAATTGTAAAATGACAAAAAATTTCAAAGTAAGTAATTGCAAAACAAAAAAAAAATCAAAAGTGTGCGTTGTTTATTGGACCCTACATCGTATTTTGTTCGTATACATTCATACTCAACATTTTAGAAGACATTCGGTCAGAAAATATTTTAGAAAACATTCAATTTGACAGAGGAACACGAAAAGCTTGTTGACGTACTAAAAAAACAACACAAAATCTGTTATCAATGGAATAGTAAATATCAATATTCACAACGACAAAGAAGCAGAGGACATGTTGGAGATCTTAACTCGCATCCGTTCATCTAATCTATGGATCACATCCATTCAAAGTTTTTGTCACTACCAAGGGATTCAAATTAAAATCACATCTCCTAATTTGATGGTTCAGTTTACGAGCAAATAGAGAATGAAAATTAAATGAGAGAAATATTTTTTGTGGAATTTTAAATTCAAATTCTGCCATTCAAGATATGTGTGCATTAACAATGAGAAAATTAAATTACTGAGCCAAAGGGAAATTTATTCTAAAATCCATTTTATATTAATAAAAATAAGAAATGTAGCAACAATCAAATGCGTTTATTGCTGAGCCAAAAAAGTATATGAACTGTTAAAAAAACACTACGTACTCAACTCTGTCATAAACCATATAGTTCATTAAATGGAATTACAGAATACATTTGCAACTATACAGATGTTGTTTAGCTGGTTGTTTGTGATATAGCTGCTGAAATATACCATCACAGTCCCCCCAAAAAACATCAACTTGAGTTTAACTTACATATACAGAGTGTTACTAATCATGAAACATATGCACTGAAATGTATAAAACATGAAAATTTATGAGATAAAAAATGTAACCAAGTAGAAATTAATATTTGTGGACACCGATATCACGCACTCATAAAGCGCCTATTTTTTTCTGAATTGAGTGCTTGAAGAGTATTTGTGGGAGTAGAATTCACAGCAAATAAAGTGTTTTCCCAATCTAGAGTCTCGTAAGTGCAAAGAAATTAAAAATTCAAGTAGTTTTGAGGCTCATACGTCTTTTTAAACCCTACATGTTCCAAAGCCATGTAAAAATATCAGTTGCATCAGTTTAGTATATGAGCATCTGAAATAATAGGTGAAAACAGTTCAGGGTTTTCAAATAAGTAGATCTAAGGTATAATGAAATATGGGGAAAATGCTGAAACTTACAATTCATAGCTTCCATTGTTTACACGTATCAAAGACATGGATTACCAAAGTTTAAACTCTAAATCGCTATATTGAAGTCGCAAAATTCACTAATCTCATAAACAGGCCTTTATTAAAGATGAAAAAACATCATTCGAAAATTAAATCCTGAAGGGTGTCAAACATATTTTTATTCAGAACCCCGCCCAACCCTAGATCCTGGATCTAAAAAGAAAAAATCAAGGAAGACACATCAACAAATAAAATATGGATCGGTAATGCAAATGAACCCTCATAACTGCATAAATTTAATTCCAAATCCTAAAATATGCACACAATGAAAAGCCAATAGAGTTTATACCGTGGGTTAGTTTGAATGGTGGTGAAAAAGAACAAATATTATCTACTAATTGAGATCAAAATTCATCAAATCTGCAAAACAAAACCAAATAAATCAGAACATAAACCAAAAAGTCCACCGTGGGATACAAATACTTACATGGAAAGAGAGCTCGAATAATGAGATAAAGGCACTTACATGGGATATAGATACTTACATGGGAACACCAAATAGCAGGATCAAAATCAAACTCAAGCACTGCTGGAGATCAAAGCAGTATTAAACATGGGTGCTCTCAGGTCCCATTCTCTCCCTTTTATCCAAAGATTAAACAGGGGTGCCACGTGTTTCTTTCAAAACACCTAAGACAGCCATGAGATATATCTCCAAAATAAATCAACCTTCTTTTCCATTTTAATTTAGGACATTTCAACTATTCATAGGCTCGTGCTTGTAAAAGGGATATAATGAATGTATCACGCGGATTTCTCGCTCTTGATTTGAGGTCCCGCACTAACAAAAGAGTACTTGCACTAACAAAGTTCAACAATGGGTAATTCCAATCCAAGAATCATGTCATGCACTGACAAAGTTCAACTAAATACAAAACTTATAAAGGTATAGCACAACATTATCATTTGGAGATCAGTTAATACAAATAGTGTGTAATTATAATCCCAAAGTCATGTTTATAGTAAACAAAATATAAAAATCACTTTCACATCTAATCTGGACAAAAACCTCTCCAACAAAATTAAAAACATTCACAAGGACTTTCTTACAGACTATTTCAAAACCAACCTGATTCCTAAGTTATTGAATCATTCAAAGTTGATGGCATATATTATGAAATTAAAAAAATTGGATTTATCACTATAATCTCAATACCTCCAAAGTTTAAGGACTCCGTGAAATACAAAATGTATTAGCTCCTACTACTAACAATAGTAGATCCTACAGATAAGAAGGTGTCCACAATACAATAAGAAATCAAATAAGATAATAAAACCAAAAGAAAATTGTATAACGATGGTTCAAAACATCAAAATCAAATAAAATTTTCTACGATTTTTCTTCTAAATGATGAAGCTAGGGGTTTGAATCTATCAAATTAGTCAATGAACAAACAATAATTTATGAAAAAGTTGTGTTCTCGAAGATGCTATTTACAAAGCATATAAAAACATCGGATATTGTAATAAACTAAAACCAAATGCGAGGATCTGAATAAAGGGTATACCTCACATATTGGCACATCAAGATCTTAGCATCACCTACATCATATAATCCCCCCAAAATAGAGTGAGGAAATAGTTAAGAGGAAAGTAGAAATTTTAGTATAGATGCGGAATGAATATCTATGTGAAAAATGCATAAAAATTGCAGATCTCCAAACACATTAAAAATGCCAACCCGCCGTCCTCTTTTCTTTAGATCCAGTGGTTTTGGGGTTCACATATTTGAGGTTTCAAACCATTAAAGGATGTTTTTTCAAACCATTTTACAGATAAGACAACTTACACCGTAGTTCTTCCATGACTTCCATTGTTCCTTCTAACAAAAATAAAAAAGGTATGGAAACATAAAAAACTCACAAATTTACATAAATAAATGAACACACACATAGATAGTGAGAGACCCATTGACAGTGAGGGACGAGATCTTGGAGTATTTTGAGAGAGGAGGATTTAGGATGGGAGGTGGGATAGTTTTGAGAGGGTAGAAAGTATGTGTGAAGAGGTAGTAACCTCCAAGATTTGACCGCAAACGCACAGTGCAAACACAAATGAAAATCTGTCGAACATGAAAAACAATGGTAGTAACCTCCTTGATTTGTGAACCATTTTATTTGAATACCTCACAAATATATCGAACATGAAAATCTAAAATCTAGAAAGTAAAACTCAAATGAAAAAAAATGTAAACCCAAAATTCTTCACAGATAATGGAACATACCTTAAACTAAAAACCCAAATAAAACCGCACCATCAGATCTGAAAAGAAATCACACTATAAAATCTAAAAGTAAATCGTAACATACGATTTGGAAATAAATCGCACCAAGGTAGAAAAATATGAGATTGTTTTTGTGTGTGAAAGAGAGAGGGATATTACCTCGAGGTGTTTTGGAGAGGAGGAAGCGGTGACGTGAAGAGGAGAGGGGGTGGCGGATGAGGCGAATTCGAGAGAGGGAGAATATGAGTAGAGGGTAGGGTTTGGGGGGAAACATCAGAGACGGGGTAAGCCAAGTTCAAGGGAGACGGGTGTCACACCCCGCAAAATTCGATAGACGAGGTGGCCAGCCACTACTGCCGATCTATATCAAGCGTGAACTAAATAAATACCATTCTTAGCATGAGACATATATGAGACATAAATAAATCAATCTTCAAGATAAATACTTGAATAAATACCAATTGACAATAACAAATGAACGATAAAGATTCATAACATTCTAAAACTCCGAATAAATCTAATCTCCATTAATGATTAAATAAAATATGAATAATAAACCGACTGAATAATCCAACTGAAATCCTCTAAACAAGTTTGGAATCGAATGGCCCAATAAAACTCAAATGAAGTCTCATAATTAAATACAACTGAAAAGAAAGTCTATCTAAATAAAGGAATAATATAAGTAAACTCTAGCTACAACCTCCAAACGATAAACTTCGATAATCCTATGCAGCTTCTCCAAAACTTATCCTGAAAAAGTTTGTCAATGCATAAGGTCAGAGCCCCGATCATGAATACACACTACTCCCCTGCAATAGGATCCTTGAATCTAGATAGTAGCATTATACGTAATAAATATCACAATAGAATATTTTAAATTAAACGAATAATTAAACGCGATAAATATAAATCACTAACTACCTGTAGAGATTTCCATTTAAAAGGCACACCAATATGTATTTACATTTCCAAGTCCCACGATGTTAATTTAATTAAATTAAACAACATTTATTATTGTTCTCACTTGTTATTATGGCGGTCCTCCAGCCCCGGGTGGTAATTTCCACCAAAGTGTCACACTTCCCCTTGCCAAAATGCTAGCCGAATTCGTTTAAACTATCGATCCCCCGCAATTTGACAAGGTTCCACACACGACACGATATAAAACGCTAGTCTAATCCTTTTAAACTGCCGATCCCCTGCAATTTATGTCACCACCAATTTTACTACCCGTTTTTATCTTAGGCATTAATTCTCAATTTCACAAATTATAAATTACCCCATCCTTTAATTCAATGTGAGATCCTCAAAATATCCCTTAGTCCCATACCTAAGGGTTCCCAAGTTATCAATACGTCATACCCTATGTATAGGACGAATTTCTAACATGAACCTCGACCTAGTTGTAACAAACCTTACTTTTGAGAAATTTATTTTATATTAATTTACTGTGTGAAGCAATTATATAAAATAATGACTGATGGAGTAAATATCAATTAAGAGAGTTAATATAGAATATTTACTAGATTGCTACATATTTACTGTTACATGTATGTAAATGTGGGTACCCAGAATTAATACCATGGGCCTAGACGAGTAGCCCAATTCTAGCAGCCCAAAGTCTAAGCCCCCACTTCTTATTTTGATGCAGTCTCTTCCCACGTTCCCTTGAAGGGAAGTTATGGGAAGGATGGAAGACGTGGGGAAACCATCACCCCCACTCACCTAAATGTACATGTATATATTAAACCCTAGATCCGGGGCAAAAGGACAAGTTGTATTCTCTGTAATTACTCTCCGGAGTATATAAAAATAATATCGACTGCACCACCGTTGACGTAGGCACATCTTTGCTGAACCACGTACATCCTTTGTTGTGTGATTGTCATTTTATATTCCTTGTTCTTACTTGGTGAATGCTTTTTTTCTATTTATTTGTGTTGCACGATAATTGTCACCACAATTGGCGCCGTCTGTGGGAAGCGTTCATCTTTCCCTGAGAAGAGCCCACACCAAGAAAGGAGTTTAAGATGTCTGGTCACAACAGCAATGCCCCTCAGGCAGGGGATATTCAAGAACCACTTGCTCCTCGCAGGATTAGGTCTGAAGTTCGACGTTCAGATCAGCGGGATCGCTTGGAAAGGCCAGCCTCAGAAGAAAGCCAGAGACCAGTAAGGTCCACACAGATATCCAAATTGATTGATGCGTACGAGGCAAGGCTCCACGAGCAGAGGGAGTCTTTTCGTAGATACGAAGCTGAGAATGCTCGCTTAAAAAGGAAACTGGAAAGACTGGAGAGGGAGCTTCATCCTGATAACAGGAGACATCCATACCTCACTCCTAGCCCTCAGGCAAGCAAATCTCGCAGCCAAGGAAGGATCCCAAGGCGAGGATTTTGAAAGGTCAAGGGAGACGAATCAGACGACGACCTCCGCGAACAGCTGCAAACAGCTCGACGTTACCAGAGCCCTACTCATAGCAACAAGAACATATGAGATCTGTTCAGCAGGGAAATGGACCAACATCCTGCCCACCACGGTGCCAGATCAACCAGAGAACTCGCAAGGCGAGCTCTCAAAACCCCGATGAAGTCACCCTTCACGAGGGAAATCGAAGAGGAAGAAGCCCCCAAGAAATTTTCTATTCCAAGGTTCAAGATTTATGACTATAAGACTGATCCCATCGATCACGTCAGGCAATACCGACAGGCCATGGCCCTCTGGAATCACCGGGATGCACTGATGTGCCGTATTTTCCCCTCAAGCTTGCATGATGTGGCGCAGAAATTATTTGAAAGACTCCCCCACCGATCCATCCGAAGTTTCAAATCCCTAGCCGAACTCTTTACGGCCCACTTCATTACTTGTAGCTCCCATCCCAAAAGGATGGACGCCTTGTTGATAATAAAGAAGACTCCTCAGAGACCTTCCGAGACTACGTAAAAAGGTACTGAGAGTTGTTCAATGAGGTCGAGGACTGCTCGGAGCAAGTGGCGGTGGCCTCCTTCAAAATTGGGCTACCCAATTCTTCCCTTCTCTACCAGTCTCTAACGAAGAAGGAAGCCATAACCATCGATGACCTAATGGCTCGCATCGAGAAGTATGCCAAGGTGGAAGACGTCACCCGCCCCAGTACAGGGGAAAATGGTCGAGCTAAACTCACTACTAAGGGAAGTGACAAAATCGAGAACCAGAAAAAAAAGGAAAGAACGGGGGAAAAAATGGCTCCAAGAACGGAGGGAACCATGACTCGTCAAAAGCATTCCAGGCAGTCAACACCGTCTTCAAAGAACCAATTTACAAAATTCTCGCGAAGATCAAAGATGAGCCATTCATCAAGTGGCCTAGTAAAATGGGAGGAGATCCCTCGAAGAGGAACAATGCGTTAAGATGCACTTTCCACAAAGAGGGAGGACATAAGATCGAGCACTGCAAAGCTGTAAAGTCTCACCTCAAGGAGTTGGCCCAGTTTGGTCATTTGAACGAGTTTGTGGAAAAGAGGGCATAAAGAGTGGCTGCCAACAGAGAGGCGAGACCTGACAACGTGCTGGAAGATGATGTCGGATATGAATTCGCAGTAATCCATGAAGCATCTGACGTCAAGCAGATACATGGAAACTCAGCTCGAATGGAAATGAAAAACTTACAGCGGTAATGCAGGCTTTCCAAATCGACCCAGTAAAATCACAGTCAGGAAAGCGTCGACGAGCAGAGGACGTCAACTATAACAAGCATATTGTTTTCACGAATGAAGATCTTATGGGAGTAAGGACCCCACATCATGATGCCCTGGTCATTACACTCAGGATAGCCAACTTTGATGTCGACAAGCTGCTCGTCGATCAAGGAAGCTCATTCGAAGTAATGTACCTCGTCCTATTCAAGAAATTAAAGTTAAGCATCGCCGACCTAAAGGAAGCTACTGTTCCTTTAGTTGGATTCGCTAGGAAAATAACTATGCATCTGGGCAAGGTTGTATTACTGGTGCGCGCTGGAAACGTTTCTAAGATGATCGAGTTTTTGGTAGTCGACATCGATTCGCCATACCAGGACATCCTCGGCAGGGGATGGCTTCATGCGATGAAGGCAGTCCCCTCGGCCTACCATCAGAAGCTCAAGTATGTAACCGAGCTAGGAGTAATGGAGATCCACGGTGACGAAGCGATGGCAAGGAGGTGCTTCATAGCAGCCATCCGACCAAAGCCAGAGAAGAAGGACGAATAACCCAGCGAGAAAATTGAAGAAGGTGTGATACCTTCTAAATAGCAATTAAAGTACGAAAGACCTGGAGTAAAGGAGACCAGGCTCCCCCCCTCAGAGCATGTCGTCGAGGACCTAGTAGAAATTACAGCTGAAGATGGCAATAGTAATAGAGTCTTCTTGATTGGAGCATCTCTCACCGACCAAGAACGGAAGGAGTTGACAACCTTGCTGAGGTGCAACGTAGATGTTTTGGCATGGGAACCATAAAAATTGCCTAGAATTGACCCTGGTGTGGTCTGTCATCAGCTGCACATCGACCCCACATTCAAGCCAATCACCCAAAAGGCACGGCGAACTGCGCCCGAGAGGCTAAAGCGGTCGAAAAGGAAGTAGAAAAACTGCTGGATGCAGGATCCAAATGGGAAGTACAATTCCCCAAGTGGTTGTCCAACCCAGTAGTAGTTCCGAAGAATAATGGGAAATGGAGAGTTTGCATCGACTTCATTAACCTCAACAGAGCATGCCCTAAGGATAGTTTCCCCCAACTAAAAATAGACCAACTAGTAGATGCCACTGCAACTCACGAGCGAATGAGTTTCCTGGGCGCATACTCAGGGTATCACCAGATCCCCTAGTATGCCCCAGACCAAGACAAAATGGCATTCATCACAACAGCTGGGTTATATTTCTACAAGGTCATGCCCTTTGGGCTCAAGAATGCAGGGGCAATCTATCAGCGGCTAGTCACTAAAATGTTCAAGGATTAAATGGGATACACCATGGAGGTCTACATCGATGACATGCTCGTTAAAAGCAGAAAGAAAGAAAATCACCTCTCTGACCTGTCAAACACCTTCGAAATCCTCAGAAAGTACCGGATGAAACTTAATGCGAGCAAGTGTTCCTTCGGTGTCCAGTCAGGAAAATTTCTTGGATACTTAGTCAGTAACAGAGGAATAGAAGCTAATCCAGATCAGATCGATGCAATCAATAGGGTGCGACTCCCTCACATAATCCGGGACATGCAGAAGCTCACTGGAATGCTCGCTGCCTTAAATCGCTTCATCTCTAAATCCTCCAAGAAGTGCAAGACTTTTTTCCAGCTTCTAAAGGGGAGTAAAACGATAGAGTGGAGCCCATATTGTTCGCGAGCATTGGACGAGCTCAAGTCCTACTTAGGCACTCCACCTCTGCTTGTCATACCACAACAAACAGATTCTTTGTACCTGTACCTCTCTGTATCCAATCACACTGTCAGCTCTGCGCTAATATGCGAGGTTGCAGGAATCCAACACCCCATTTATTACGCAAGCAAGACCTTATTAGACGCCGAGCAAAGGTACCTGCCATTGGAGAAGCTTGCCTTTGCACTAGTAATAGCCTCGAGGAAGCTGAAGCATTATTTCGAAGCTCATACTATCATCGTCCTTACATCTCATCCCCTTAAGGCGGTCCTAAGGAAAGAGGATTTATCGGGTAGATTGTCTAAGTGGTCAGTCGAGCTCGGCCGGTTTGACATCCAATTTCAACTAAGGACAGCTATCAAGGGTCAGATCCTTGCTGATTTCATAGCCGAATTCACAAGCAAAGAACTCTCCGACCAACCTCAACCAATAAGGAAAAAGAAGAACCAGACAATAGAGGAAACTTGGAAACTCTTCGTTAATGGAGCCTCCAACTCAAAGGGGGCAGGGGTAGGCATTGTTCTCATCACTCCAGAAAACACAATCCTTGAGGAAGGAATCAGGCTTGGATTTGCAGCCTCCAACAACGAAGCAGAGTACGAAGCCCTAATAGCTGGTCTCCAAAAGGCGCAAACTCTAGGAGCAAAATGTTTACAGGTGTTCGGCGATTCTCAACTAGTTCCAATCATATAAGTGGAGATTACAATGCGAAGGATCAAAGAATGGCAGCCTACCTCACCTTAGTGAAAAAATTAATGACAAGCTTTGAAGAGATCAACATCCAGCAGTTTCCCAGGGGGCAAAACAGTCATGCTGATGCCTTAGCAGCCTTGAGTTCGACATTTGACTCTGACCTAAAAAGGATCATCCCCGCCGATTTCCTCATTTGTTCGAGGATTAACCACAACAGCAAGCTACCAAACGTGGAACAGATACTCTAGGTGGGGTTAGCCCCCAGCTGGATGGACCCATTAAGGGACTATTTAAAGGATGGCACGCTCCTAGATGATAAGAAAACTGCCCACCAGATAAGAGTCAAAGCTGCTCGCTTTCACTTATCCACAGGAGGCAACTTGTATAAGAAATCTTTCTCCGGTCCCTACCTTAGATGCGTCCACCCAGGTGATGTCGAACAATTGCTACATGAGCTTCACGAAGGAATCTGTGGAAGTCATGTTGGAGGAAGGTCTCTAGCCTTTCGAGCAATGAAGGAAGGCTATTGGTGGCCATATATGCAAAAGGACTCCGCAGTATATGTCCGCAAATGCCTAAAATGCCAACTCCACGCTCCTATGTCCCACCAACCCACCAGCGACCTAAAGTCCCTGTCCAGCCCATGGCCCTTCGCCCAATGGGGAATGGACATCGTGGGACCACTGCCTACCACTACTGGCAATCGCAAATATCTCTTAGTTATGACTGACTACTTCACCAAATGGATCGAGGCAGAACCCCTGGCGAACATCTAAGATGCTGATATGATAAGGTTCATATAGAGGAATATAATCACTCGATTTGGAATTCCCAGAACCATCATCATCGATAATGGAACACAGTTCGAAAGTGGACACTTTTAGGACTTCTGTAACAAACACGGGATTACACACCACTTCAGTTCGGTGGCCTACCCTCAGAGCAATGGCCAAGCTGAAGCTTCCAACAAAACTCTGATCGATGGATTGAAGAAGAGATTAGAGCGAGCCAAAGGCGCATGGGTAACAGAGCTACCCCATATCCTATGGGCGTACCGAACCACGCCCCGGCGAGCCACATGAGAAACCCCATTTTCGCTGACATATGGCATGGAAGTAGTTATCTCACTAAAAGCGGGTTTGCCAATAACGAGATCCAACCTTGTTGACCAAGGCCAGAATGATGAGCCATTGCTCGCCGAACTCGACCTAGCCGATGAGCGCAAAGAACTTGCCCTAGTGAAGCTAGCGAGCTATCAGCAACATCTCGCGAAGCACTACAACAAAAGGGTTAACCAGAGAACATTCCAAGTTGGGGACTATGTTCTAAGGAAAGTCCTGGGCAGCACAGTGAAGTCGTCAGACGGCAAGCTAGGCCCAAATTGGGAAGGACCCTTTAAGATAACTAAAGACGATCTGCAAGGTGCCTATCACTTGGAAACGATGGCGGGAAGAGAAATACCACGAGCATGGAACGCAGCTAATCTCAAGAAATTCTATTTTTAGATCTTTTTCTTGTATTCTTTTGTTATGAAAATAGAAGTTCATTTACCTTATTACTACTTAATTGGTTATACTCTGATTGGTAACAACTGCATTTATCGTACATCTTTTCAAAATAACAAGCACATTGATCACTATAGTAGGGAAATACCCCTCCTCAGGTCATCGTCATAAAACACGAGAGACCTCTTAGCACTGCCCCTGGCAATATATGAAGCCCTACAGGGGATCCTTAGGCAATATGACAAAATTTTGTACTGGTCGTCTAACTTACTTCGATTGAGTAAAATCCTGATCGAATGAAGACGTCCAACACCAGGTGTGTTCTCGCCAATTACCCCACTTAGGACTAAGGGAGTGTGACGACACAACCTAAAAGGTAAAGTGGAGCACAATGGTATCTTGGTATTATACTGGACTGGGGGGACACTTGCATGACAAAACAAAGAAGATTATAGAGCAACAAGAATATGAAAAGTAGGATGCACACGTTTAGTCGGCAAAATTGCCCAAAACACAAACTTTTCATTAATCCATCATACTTACAACAATGGTAATACATGCTTAGTCGGCGAGCTCACCCAAAGCATTTACATTATCAAAAATACAAAAAAAATAATAACTGGCATAATCTCAATGGGGTGGAAGCCTCCGAGCAAGATAATCAGCCACTCGAGCTCTTCGTCCGTCATCAGGAGCAGGAGCTAACTCCTACATAACCTCATTCGCATCTTACTCCAGTAATTGCTGAGGAATATCATCGATGGGGATCCATCGATCGTCCCTCCAGAATGGGTTAGGCATCAGGGTGGAGGAAGACATCTCATGACGATACCAAAGAACCGAGTTCCTCGGGACTTGCAGCTCCTTCAAGGCACTTAGCCACCCCCTGATAAAAGAAAGCTCCTCAAACTCAGACAACCTTGTTGGAGCATCCGACTAGCCTTGATCATAACCATCAGCCCACGCTTGCCGAGGGACTTTCTTGAACAAGTGTCGCAATCGAGTAACGTCCCTTTGAAGCCCAGTAGCAATTACATATGCTCGCTGAACATCACCGCGGAGTTCTTCCATTTCCCTATCACGAAGTTCTTCTGCTTCCCTATTTCTGCTCCTGGTGCTCCTTCCAGCTCTCGGAAGGGGAGGGCGAGTGGGACTTCGCGACATAGGAGGAGTAACATTATGACCAGCTCTAGTTTGCGATGATGAGGAGCCTTGGAATATTGCTCGAACAGCGCTCGGCGCATGCTCCCTGAGTCGTAAGACTTCTCTCCTCAGGTCTTCATTCTCGTGCTAAAGAACCTCCCCTACTTGGTTGATCTCGGAGGCCTCTAATAGTTTTATCCTCAGCATATTGACCTCCTCTTGCACTGAAGCCCCAATGTCCTCCATCTCCTGGAGCCTATCCTTCATCTTGTCCACGAGCTCAGATTTCTCCTTATACTTCTAATTTCTAGACCTAAGGGACTTGCAAAGCTTAACGAAGGCCTGACGAACTTCGGGACTCATATTAGGACCAAGGGTCCTACCCAACTAGGAAGTAGCAGGAATGTAATCATCCACATCAACTAACTACAAACGAAAGAAAGAAAAAGGAGAGGAAGGGACAAATCAGTACAAGCAGAAATGAAGCCTTTCTTATTAATGAAAATTAAAATTAGATCGAACTGAAAAAAGAAAGTTTACAGACTAGAAAAAACAAAAATACAAAGCAATCCTATCAGATAACTAATTAGCAACCTCAGGTGGCCTAGAGGTTAATGGCCCTGTCCCATAATCAGCATTAACAGGATCACTGCCCTTAGCAGGGGTGGTCTCTGTCGCCTCAACAGGAGAAATGTCAGCAGGGGACGCATGAGGAATAAGATCAGAGCCTTCAATGGTTGGGGTACGGTCCTCATCTATGACTGGCCTCGGCCCTGGGTTATGCTCATCATAAAGAGGAGATTAAACATCCACTCCAGCAGCAATGAGAGCCTTGTTCCATCCTTTATTGAAGTTCAAACGGCTAATATAGCCTATCTGAACTTCAGCATCCTCATATGCTGTAGCCCAACCAAAATTGTAAGAGTCTTCCTTGGCGGTAACAACCTCGGACTCCTTCTTCTTCAGCTCTTCAGAGAGCACCCTGTTCTCCTGAACGACTATAAGTTTGCTCGAGTAAACCAAGTCATACACCTTCCTCAGCTCCTTCAGATCTTGGACTGTAGCATCCTTCTCCTTATTGGCAGTGGCAAGAGCCAAGTCGAATAAAATCCGAGCAGCTTCAACGGCTTTGAGGTTGGCCTCGAGATCCTTACCCTTCAGCTTCAGGGCAGAGTTCTCTTGCTCCAGCTCACTATTCTTCTTCACTAGCTCATCGCATGAATGATACATCACGGCAAAGTCAGTAACAAACTGCAGAAAAGACAAGGCATTAGAAGTGGAAAATGAGGGAAGTCAGAAAAACATAAGAGAGAAGGGAAAAAAAACCTTACCATAGCAAGCCTCTAACTAGCCTGAAGGGACAAGTGCTCTGACCCTACTGCCCTATGGCAATCAGCTGGGAGGACAGCTCTCTCGAGCAGAGCCAGGGCCAGCTGGGGAGAAATTGCCACGGAGGCCCCCTCGGATAGAGCAGACACTGGGACAAAAGCCTGCCCGGCCTTCGTTCTCGCTTAAGCCCTCCTTCTTGCTCTCTTTCCTCATCCTCTCCTCTACCTTCCATTTCCCCTCCATTTTCTTCCTCTCTTCTTCCTTTAGCCTCTCTCTCTCTCTCACCTGCTCCTCTCCCTTCCTCTTCCTCTCCTGCTCCTCAGCAGGAGACCGGGAACCAGTAGCCACAGCTCCCGAGGTAGATTTTTGTTTCTTCGACCTCTGAGCGAGGAGCATATGATCTTCATCGTCATCATCCCAGATCAGGTTCTTACGAGGTGGAACCATTCCTTCACTCGAACTACTAGAAGTGCTCGATGACCCTCGAGCTTCAGAAACCTCCCTACAATCAGAGGAGCTGCTACTGCTAGAGCTCTCTCCCCGCAAATCACTTCCAACTCCTATAATGTCACTCTCAGAGCTGCCCTCTTTCTCGTCTAATTGGATAGGACTTGCAGCAGTCTCTTCAGGTGAACTAAACTCTGGGATACTATCCACAGGCCTTGCTATGAAGCTGGAGCCAACGTTCTTGTACTCAAGAAGGAAGGCAACAGACCCTGGATGCTCGTCGTCATCTAAAGGCTCTCTGATGTTCCAAGCCTTTATCAATTCTGAAAGACGGACCTCGTTGAGTGGAGATTCCAAGTTCTTCGACCTCACTGTGAAAGAAAAAGCAAAGAAGAGTTAGAAAGATCACAAATCAATAAAAGTCGAAACAACAGTACAATATCTACCTCTGTATTCCTCCCCATAAAAGGGAACAGAGAACCTCTCAGACCTCGGCCCCTCAAGTTGGGGAGAAAACTGCCAATTTCTAACAAGGAAACCCTCTTGCCAGTAGTCCTTATGGGAATCAGGTAGATTTACTACCAATACCCTGCCAGGACACCTGACTTTGAGGTAAAGGACACCAGAACTAGTCCGAGAAAAGGAGTAGTAAAAATAAATTTCGGTGAGCCCTAACCTAGTTCCATACAATTGATTTATCCTATGTACGCTATTTACTATTTTCCACACATTGGGCGAGCATTGTGCAGGAACAATATTAAAATAGACAAAGAAATGCAAAAACAAGTCATTGGGAGGAAAAGTGAGTCCCCCTGGGGAAAGCAACAGAACATGGATCCAGTCGGCATCATCTATCTCCCTAATATTTCTAGGAGGGGAGGAACAACACTCAATATCTACCCACTCAGGAATATTGTAAAACTCCCTAAACTCGGAGACTGACCTATGCCCAATCTTCTCCATTGGAAAACCCTAGAAAACTACAAACTCAAAGATAAAGCACAAGGAAAAAGTACAGGAAACTTACAAGATAGAAGATCAATTCGAACGATGAAGAAGCGCCAGCCCAAACGGCGAGAAAGCAACGAGAATAAAGGTTGAGAGAAGAAGATACGAAGTGCTAGAACTCACAAGGAATGAGAAAGTGATGGAAAAATTGAAACGACCATAGAAAAGTACCTAATCCAAGAAACCTTCAAGTTTTGCTAATCATAGTGCACAAGATATGAAGCGAGTGCCGCCAAAACCAGCTTCACAGTTTCTGAAGAATTACAAAAGAACCATTATGGATAATCATTTAAATTTATTGAGCCCATGAACATGGCCCAACAAACTTAGGGGCAATTATGGGTACCCATAATTAATACCATGGGCCTAGACGAGTAGCCAAATTCTAGCGGCCCAAAGTCTAAGCCCCCCACTTCTTATTTTGATGCAGTCTCTTCCCACGTTCCCTTGAAGGGAAGTTATGGGAAGGATGGAAGACGTGGGGAAACCATCACCCCCATTCACCTAAATGTACATGTATATATTAAACCCTAGGTCCGGGGCAAAAGGACAAGTTGTATTCTCTGTAATTACTCTCCGGAGTATATAGAAATAATATCGACTGCACCACCGTGGACGTAGGCACATCTTTGCTGAACCACGTACATCCTTTGTTGTGTGATTGTCATTTTATATTCCTTGTTCTTACTTGGTGAATGCTTTTTTTCTATTTATTTGTGTTGCACGATAATTGTCACCACAGTAAATATTATCATGTTACATTTTATAGTGCCGTGTGCTTTTAACGAAAATTATGGTGTAGATGTAACCGGAAGTTGAAATGACTTAAATATTTCTGGATGCTAATTTAGAGGGCGTAGTTAGTCCCAAAATATGCGAGATAGTCAAAATAAGTGCCATATTGTATTTTTCGGTTTCGGGCACTTTTGACTGGTTATGACTCAGATATGTAGTTACAAGTCATTTTAATGTGGCATTGACACTTAAAGATGGGAATTAAGGATAGAGGCACGTTTAAGTCTTGCACCTCATTTTATTTTCTTAAATGTAATTCTAAACCTAGAGAGAAAGAGAGAAGAAGAGAATTGAAGGGAAAAAGGAAGAGATTGAGGCTTGGGATTATTGCTACCATAAAGAAATCTGAGATTTCAACCTCAAGGAAAGTTTCTTACTTGCTAATATATGATTTAGGATGAATAAATATGTGTGATGGTTGTGTATTGGAATTGATTTAACAATTTTGGAATTTTAAGGGGTTGGTAGAGTTTGAACCCTTAGAATTTGGTTTAGATGGTTATTGTGTGGATTATAGTGGTTAGGATCAATTATGATTATTTTGGGTTGAATTAATGATGTTGGATGGAGGAGAAATGAAGTTTTGGAAAAAATTAGGGTTCATAACTCGTAGCCCCATTCTTGGAAGATTCGTCAGGGCGAATCAATTTACCCCTTCTACAAATAGATTCGCCCCTTCTGCGAATCGATTCGCTAAGGGGTAAGGCTACAGGTCTGGGAACCCGAATCGATTTGGGTTAAGGCCAAATCGATTCGTCCTGAGGCAGAAAGTTGGTTTCTCCATCCGAAGTGATTCTCTTTTGAGCGAATCGATTCGCTGCATGGGGCGAATCGATTCGGCCCTAGGGCGAATCGATTCGAAATCCTGCTGTTTTGAGTTGTTTTTCATCCTCAATTTTTACCCTTGTCTTTTAGGATTATGACTTAGGAACCTTGTTGTATGAAGTAAACTTAGTGTTCTAGAGTCTTATATTAGTTAGGCAAGTACCTTATGTTAGAAGGGGATAGTTGGGACTTATTTTGGGGATTAGTAAATTGATGGTTAGGTATTTCTTTTCCTTAACAAGTTAGTTTAATATTAAAAGATGTAGAAATAAATGATTGAAGAGTTTTCGACACGTTATTGGGATATGCTAGATTGGTGGTTTATACTAACCCCATAAATTCTTGGAGAATAAGTTAAGGGTCTGTCAAACATTGAGGATATAATGATGGTATAAATTACTTATAGCTCCGGATAAAATGTGATGTATATTTTAAAAATGAGATTTAAAACTGTAAATGATAATTTACTTAAACACAACTCTCTAAATAATATCATAAGGAAAGTACGCGCATGAGGTGAAGTCCCCTGGCTAGTGAATGTAGGGTGAATATAGTCCTCGGCCATAGGACCGATTATTATGTATTGTGTATTTATTGTTCGAAGTGAGGTAATTCCGGGTGTGGTTATGACTCACTTTCTAAGGTACATGGCCACTTCCCAACATTGCATCGTAGGATGCCCAGATTGTCTTTCTCGATAGGCCCTGGAAGATGATAGCCATTTAGGGGCACGTCTAGTGGGGAAACTCGAAAGGACGGTCTTAGAATAGTTATATATGATTGAATATAACAATTCTTATTCAAGTGGGACTTGATTTATAATAAAATTCTCTAGAAAGAAAATAACTTTGATTAAGTTTCCTAATGATATATGGAATGGTGCATTGAAACTGTTTATAAAGGATGGTGATTTTTAGTTAAAAATAACTGTTCATATCCTTTGGTATAATTAAATTAAAACTTGGTTATTATAATTGTTTTAGTTTATGTTCTCATATTGAGTAGTTAGATTCTTATCCTTATCAATCATGATTAACTGTTCATAACTGTCATACTCTTTATTCATCTGGTGATCATATATAATCGGGCCCTGACCCGTTCATATTTCTTGTTATTCATGAATCTTATATTCGCTCAGGTGCTCCGCCGCAAGGATGCTCGTATTGACTTCCCCATTCCTATATCTTGGAGCTACAACACGTTGCGAATGTTGCGGGATATTTTGTTATAGACGCTTTCATTTTTGTACTCTAGTTATGGTCGGGTAATTTATTCGGGCGAGTGGCCCAAGCTTTTGTACTTGCCTACTGTAATGTATTATGTAACTTAATTTAATTATTGTAATACGTGGTAAGAGACTGTTAGCCGATAGATTACTCAGTTATTGTGTTATATATGTACTGTTCATTTTAATTCTTATAGATTATATCCCTCTTCTTTTTTAATTGGGTTGTTTAAATGCTTTTTTTAACTTGTAAAGCAAAATTTTGGCAACCCGTTTTCTGAAATATAGGGTGGTTAACCCGTATACTTATTATATTACTTTGATGATGAGAATGGTCCATCTATGATCCCTATTATTATTGGAGTATCGGGATGGCCACCTCTTATTTTGATAAGTGGGTTTTCACAGATGGTATCAGAGCATCATGTTCTAGAGTCTTTAGGATCTATGCGGACATTTCACAATCTACCGTAGCGTTCTTTGATATAGAGCTTAATGTTAGGACTCTTTTATTGCTTGCGTTTGCGATCTTCTGTAAAATATATTGTTCTAAATAGTATTTTAACTCAAGTGTTTCTTTGTCTTAGACGCCGCCTAAAAGAGGTCGCCCCACTAGAAGGAATCGAGTTGTAGAAGAGGAGGTAGGTCCTCCACCGCCATAACAAGGAACTATAAATGCTGCTGAAGTAGAAAATATTATGGCCCAAGCGATCAACATAGCGATGACTGCCATGGTTCAGCAATTTCCACAAGCTCAACAACAACGAGCTCAAGAAGTACAATCTCCTGCTGGACCTTCTCCATGGGAGAGAGTTAGACAATCCTTTTTAAAGGGCCATCCCCCAGAATTCCAAGGAGGTTCTGACGTCATAGTAGCTAATCAGTGGAAAGAGGATATGCAACGCCATTTGCGCATGGTGGCGTGTAGTGAGGAAAGGAAAGAAATCCTTGCTACTTTTAAATTAGTTGGAGTTTCACTGCATTGGTGGGAGTCGATGACTACACCAGAGCAGAGAGATACTATAACTATCAATGATTTTTGGGTTTTGTTTGATCGAAAGTATTTTCCTCCCGCGGTTCAAAGGGCAATGAGAAGAAAAGTTCAAGATGTAGTGCAAAGTGAACATTCAGTTGCGGAGTATGAAGATGAATTCAATCGGTTAGCTATTTTTGTACCGGATGAGATGACTCCGGAGGAGAGGAGGATATCCAAATTTATTGGAGGTTTACAGTGGAGGGTACGACAACATTTGCTGGACAATCTAACTTTGCAGACTTTTGGGGATGTGATGAATGCGGCGCTACTCCATTGTCAAGAACATCGGTTGTATGTCCAAGGTAGTAAGAAGGCTTCAGTTTTGGGGCAAGCATGTAAACCCGGAGGCAATAGGGCAGAAGGAGGAGCACTACCCTCGTCCCCATCTTTGAGAAATAAATAAAAAGAAAGGGACCCCCAATAAGGGGACTTGTCTAAACGATAGCGTTTTGGTGGATTCAATGTTGGTGGCAGTAATATTCTGCACGGTCAGGGTGCCCAACAATAAGCAGGTCGGGGTGGTAATGGGGGTAGAGGCCATCCAGGCCAAGGAATTGGGCAGTTTAGAAATAACCGGGGCTAAAATCAGGAGAACATGATGGGTCGATGCTTTCAATGTGGAGAGTCGGGTCATTACAAGAGGGAATGTCCTTAGTTGATCGGGGGACAGCTTCCTAGGGTTCCATAACATCCACATGCCCAGTTACCGCCATAAGTTCCTACAATATGGTCGTGTTTACCACATTCAGGATGTTATGCTTCCTCCGGACCTGCCAGCGCCGCCCGCTATTGAGGGTAAGTTTCTCATTCAGGGGCATATTGGTCGTGTATTGTTTGATACGGGTGAGACACACTCATTTATTTCTAGAAGTTTTGCCCAGTCTATAGAGTTGATGAAATTTGCGTAAAGTACCTTCACTAGTGTTGAATCTTCTATGGATGACGATTCACTCATTTTCTTTGTTGGTAAACAAGTAGGAATAAATCTTGGTAACTTGAGTTTTGAGGCCAATTTTTTCGTCCTGGATAAGGTCAAGTATGATGTAATCCTAGGTATCGATTGGCTAGTGAAGTATCATGCGATAGTTAATTGCTATGGGAAAAGTATAGTTTTTGCCATTCCGGGGAAAGAAATGTTTTTAGTGGCTATGCCTCGTTCGAAGGGAGGTTCTAGCACTTACTTGTATTCTATCGCGGAGGAGACTTCTCGGGATGTAGTCATTTCCTTAGATTCAATTCCAGTTGTTAGAGATTTCCAAGATATTTTTCGGGAAATACCGAGTTTCCCTCCAAGTAAGGAAATTGAGTTCATAATCGATTTAGCACCAGGAACGTGATCGATTGCTAGAGCCCCATACCGTATGGCTCCTATTGAGATGAGGGAGTTAAAGGATCAGATTCAAAAATTGTTAGAACAAGGGTTCATTAGGCGAAGCACGTCACTATGGGGCGCTCCGGTGTTATTTGTGAAGAAAAGAGAATTATCCGATGCATGATTTGGAACAGCGGGCTATTGCTTATGCTTCTCTCAAGCTAAAGCCCCATCAAAAGAATTATCCGATGCATGATTTGGAGCTTGCCGCAGTAGTCTTTGCCTTGAAAGTTTGGAGGCATTATCTCCTAGGGGAGAAATTTAGTATTTTCACAGACCACAAATCGTTGCAATATTTGTTTTCCTAGAGAGATTTAAATATGTGACAACACCGGTTGTTAGAGTTTGTGAAAGACTATCAATTTGACATCCACTATCACTCGGGCCAGGCGAATGTGGTGACAGATGCGTTGAGTCGGAAACTCGAGGGGGAGTTAGCCTCGGTATGGAAGGCTAAATGGAAGGAGCTTAGCCAGGAGGACGCGGTTGCTAGGGCGTTTATGTCGGTGTTGACCGTTACGCCTACTATTGTGGCAATGGTGGTGGAAGCTCAAGGAACGGACAAAGGCTTTCAGGACTCTATACGCCAATTTTTAACCGAGGGAGCGAAATCCTACTCTATAAGCTCCGAGGGTAGGGTACGTTTCCCCGGGAGACTCATTATCCCGGATGAAGGGGATTTAAGATAGGTCATAATGGCAGAATCTCATGGATCTAAATTTATAGTGCATTCTGGTGGGGAAAAAATGTACCAAGACATGCGCCGTCAGTATTTGTGGCCAGTCATGAAATGGGACATTTCTGAATTTGTTTCCCAATGTACCACTTGTCAATTGGTGAAAGTAGATCATCAAAGACCAACAGGTTTGTTGCAACCATTGGAAATACCGGTATGGAATTGGGAAAGTGTTTCGATGGACTTTATCACGGAATTACCCACGTCCCAGAGCGGTCATGATTCCATTTGGGTTATTGTTGATCGTTTAACTAAGTCGACACATTTCCTACCGGTACGAACAGATTATAATACCGCTCGTTATGCCCGGCTATTTATTGCGGAAATTGTTAAACTTCATGGGGTTCCCATAGATATAGTCTTCGATAGAGATAAAATTTTTGTTTCCCACTTTTGGCGAAGTTTTCAAGAAGCTATAGGAACCGAATTAAAGTTGAGCACCTCTTATCACCCTCAAACAGATGGGCAGACAGAAAGAGTCAACTAAATGTTGGAGGACATGCTCCGAATGTGTGTGCTTGATTTCAAGGGTGGTTGGTAACAATATCTTCCTTTATTCGAATTTTCTTATAATAATTCATACCAATTCACTATTGGGATGGCACCCTATGAAGCACTTTATGGTAGGCTGTGTAGATCACCCACTTGTTTGTTGGAGGTGGGGGATAATAAATTTCTGGGACCTGAAATGATCCAGGATACTTCTTCCAAGATTGAACTCATTCAGAATCGCATCCGAATAGCTCAAGATCGTCAAAAGAGTTATGCCGATGCGAATAGAAGGCATGTAGAGTTGGGGGTTAGAGATCAAGTCTTGGTGCGAGTATCGCCAATGAAAGGTATAAAGCGATTTGGGAAGAAAGGAAAGCTTGCACCACGCTATGTTGGAACTTTTCCCATTATTCCCAAGGTAGGCCCAGTGGTGTATCAACTTGCCGTACCGGAACCCTTACGATAAATCCATGATGTGTTTCATGTTTTCTCTTTGAAAAAGAACAAGAGGTGTGAAGGAACTCATTGGCATATTCCCTTGGAGGATATCTTATTGCAACCCGATATTTCAAATGAGGAACAACTAGTTGCAATCTTAGAGCACGGGGAGTGAAGACTGAGAGCTTGAGTGGTGCCCTTGGTTCAGGTTCAATGGGGTCATCACAACATTGAGGAATCAACGTGGGAGCTTGAGGACGATATACGGGAAAAGTATCCACATCTCTTCTTACAAGGTACGCTTGAATTTTGAGAGCAAAATTCCCTCATAAGGGGGGGAGTATGTAGCAACCCTTACTTTTGAGAAATTTATTTTATATTAATTTACTGTGTGAAGTAATTGTATAAAATAATGGATGATAGAGTAAATATCAATTAAGTGAGTTAATAAAGAATATTTACTAGATTGTTACATATTTACTGTTACGTGTATGTAAATATTATCATGTTATATTTTATAGTGTCGTGTGCTTTTAACGACAATTATGGTGTAGTTGTAACCGAGACTTGAAATGAATTAAAAATTTTCGGATGCTAATTTAGAGGGCGTATTTAGTCCCGAAATATGCGAGATAGTCAAAATAAGTGCCATATTGTATTTTTGGGTTTCGGGCACTTTTGACTGGTCATGACTCAGATATGTAGTTACGAGTCATTTTAATGTGGTATTGACACTTAAAGATGGGAATTAAGGATAGAGGCATGTTTAAGTCTTGCACCTCATTTTATTTTCTTAAATGTATTTCTAAACCTAGAGAGAAAGAGAGAAGAAGAGAATTGAAGAGAAAAAGGAAGAGATTGGAATTTAAGGCTTGGGATTGTTTCTACCATAAAGAAATATGAGATTTCAACCTCAAAGCAAGTTTCTTACTTGATAATATATGATTTAGGATGAATAAATATGTGTGATCGTTGTGTATTGGAATTGATTTCACAATTTTGGGATTTTGAGGGATTGGTAGAGTTTGAACCCTTAGAATTTGGTTTACATGATTACTGTGTGGATTATAGTGGTTAGGATGCATTTATGATTATTTTGGGTTGAATTAATGATGTTGGATGGAGGAGAAATGAAGTTTTGGGAAAAATTAGTGTTCATAACCCGTAGCCCCATTCTTGGCAGATTCGCCAAGCCAAATCGATTCGCCCCTTCTGTGAATCGATTCGCTAAGGGGCGAGGCTACAGGTCTGGGAACCCGAATCGATTCGGGTTAAGGACAAATCGATTCGGCTTGAGGCAGAAAGCTGGTTTCTCCATCCGAATCGATTCTCTTTTGGGCGAATCGATTCGAAGTCCTACTGTTTTGAGTTATTTTTCTAACTCAATTTTTACCCTTTTCTTTTAGGCTTAGGACTTAGGAACCTTCTTGTATGAAGTAAACTTAGTGTCCTAGGGTCTTATATTAGTTAGGCAACTACCTTATGTTAGAAGGGGATAGTTGGGACTTATTTTGGGGATTAATAAATAGATGATTAGGTATTTCTTTTCCTTAACAAGTTAGTTTGATATTAAGAGATGTAGAAATAAATGATTGAAGAGTTTTCGACACATTATTAGGATATGCTAGACTTTTTGGTTTATAGTAGCCCCATAAATTCTTGGAGAATGAGTTAAGGGTCTATCAATCATTGAGGATATAATGATGGTATTAATTACTTACGGCTTCGGATAAAATGCGATGTATATTTTAAAAAAGAGATTTAAAACTCTAAATGTTAATTTACTTAAATACACCTCTCTAAATACTATCATAAGGGAAATACGCGCATGAGGTGAAGTCCACCGGCTAGTGAATACAGGGTGAATATAGTCCTCGGCCATAGGATCAGTTATTATGTATTGTGTATTTATTGTTCGAAGTGAGATAATTCCGGGTGTGGTTATGACTCACTGTCGAAGGTATATGCCCACTTCCCGACGTTGCGTTGTAAGATGCCTAGATTGTCTTGTTCGATAGGCCCTGGAAGATGATAGCTATTTAGGGGCGCGTCCAGTGGGGAAACTCGAAAGGACGGACTTAGAATCGTTATATATGATTGAATATAACTATTCTTATTCAACTGGGACTTGATCTATGATAAAATGCTCTAGAAAGAAAATAACTTATTTAAGTTTCCTAATGATATATGGAATGGTGCATTGAAACTTTTTATAAAGGATGATGATTTTTAGTTAATAATAATTGTTCATATCCTCTGGTATAATTAAATTAAAACTTGGTTATTATAATTGTTTTAGTTTATCTTCTCAGATTGAGTAGTTAGATTCTTATCATTATGAATCATGATTAACTGTTAATAACTATCATACTCTTTATTCATCTGGTGATCATATAAAATCGGGCCCTGACCCGTTGATATTTCTTGTTGTGCATGAATCTTGTATTCGCTCAGGTGATCCGTCGCAAGGACGCCCGCATTGACTTCCCCATTCCTGTGTCTTGGAGCTACAACACCTTGCGGATGTTACGGGATATTTTGTTATAGAAGCCTTTATTTTTGTACTCTAGTTATGGTCAGGTTATTTATTCGGGCTTGTGGCCCAAGCTTTTGTACCTGCCTACTGTAATGTATTATGTAACTTAATTTAATTGTTGTAATACGTGGTAAGAGACTGTTAACCTACAGATTACTCGGCTATTGTGTTATATATGTACTGTTCATTTTAATTCTTGTAGATTATAACCACCTTGTTTTTAAATTGGGTTGTTTAAATACTTTCTTTAACTTATAAAACAAAATTGTGGCAACCCGTTTTCTGAAATATAGGGTGGTTAACCCGTATACTTATTATATTATTGTGATGCTGAGAATGGTCCATCTATGATCCCTGTTATTATTGGAGTATCAGGCTGGCCACCTCTTATTTTGATAAGCGGGTTGTCACACTAGTCTCATGCCTAGGCTAGTGTAACGATGATAAAATATAAAAAAATGACCCCACCCCGACATAATAAAGTCGTAATAATATAACCTCACTAGTCCCATACCTATTAGGCATAGATCATCAAAAGGCCTACCCACTAGTCCCATACCTAGAAGGCATCCTAAAATATAGGGGGACAAAAATACCCCAACAATCCGTCATCACAATGGCAATTTAATAAAACCAATAAGTCACATAAATACGAAGAATTAATCAATTTACCAAACTACGCATGATAGCCCAATTCAATTAAATCTTAATTTAATGATTACATCGTCATAAATACCCAATTAGTCTCATATAATTATTTTTTATTAAATACACTGAGATTTCATCATTAATACATCAAAACTCCAATTTCTTTATCTATACACAAATTACGTGATTTATACGCCCCCAAATTTATTAAATTCAAAACTAGGGTTTTTCGACATGCAACCTACACCAATAAAACCTAAAATCCACTCATCAATCCTTAGTACCCATGGGTTATGAATATTATTCATATTAAAAGATTTCATAAAAACAGCCACAAGCTTTCTCTATTTAGATTGCTAATTGATTTAAGAAACATTAAAATAAGGTTTAGGCAACACTTAAAATGCATAATACTAAAGGAAAAGAATAGAGTATTCATGCTTGAAATTGATTGGATAAAAATCTGAGTAGAAGGTTGAACTCTTCTTGAGAAAACAACAATTGAATCTTAAAAACTTGTTAAACGTTGGGGCTAGGGGTTGAAGATAAGAGAAATATGTTTTGAGAACCTTACTGGGGAAAGTTTGAGAGAAAAAATAATTTTTGAAGTCCCAGCCCCGTATCAGTTTAGTATATAAAGGGTTTAAGAGTTAAAACCAGATTAGGACTCTCTAATCCATCCACCGCCCTTGTCGTTCGAACGACATGTTATGTCATTCGAATGACAAACGTTGTCATTTGAACGACCCACATCCACAAATGAAATCTTTTAAAATCCTACTTTTTAATCTAATAAATATTCTTAAAAACGCACCTGCCAGTTAAACGATAAAAATCCTTATAACCTTTTTATAAAAGACCCAAATTAATTCTCGATTGAAAATTTACTTATAAAACCAAGTTAAATTCTTAAAGGCCATTAACTCCAAAATTTTATTATTCTTCAAATTTATGAAAACACGGGGCCTTACAAAGGGAGAGGTAGGGTTTTATTTTGGGTTTACGCGTGTGTTAGTACCAATTTCTCCATGTCATATGCCTTCCATATGACATGTCACACTCCCCTACCCTTAGATCTCACCCTTATATCGCACCACGACCATTTGATCATTGGAACTATTCAAACATCCCTCTCCCATATATATATATATATATGTGTGTGTGTGTGTGTGTGTGTGTGCGTGCAGAGAAAAAGAGAGAGAGTATAACATTGGGTAGGGTGTTCAACTCTACAATATACAGAGTGCTAAAATTTCCATAAGTGATACGAAGGAATTTAATGACACATATGTATGTAAGTTTTTGAACAAGTCATCCTTGCCAATGTTAATGGGAGAAAGAAAAGAAAATTTTACTAATATTAAGATGTGGGTGCTGAAATGCTTTATGAGAGCGAAGTCTTAAGTTTACAATGTGTTCTGTCCTACCCCCTAATAATGAGGTATCTGTGACACCCGCCTAATTAAATACCACGTGATCAGTCCTTCTTCCAATTTAAACAGGAATCTCATCTGGTTCATTCTTAACATCACTGTCAAAAATATTCTTAAAATTTAACAAACCGCCTAGTTGTAATAACACGCGTAATTTTGGGCTATTTTAAATGGAGGAAAATAAAGTTTTTTGATAAAATTATTCTTATTGCTCAAATATGTTGGTTATTATTTTTAAAGGCGAGAATTTTAAACGGTTTTGAAATCGGAGTTAAAACGGATTTTAAAATGATTTTTAAATGTTTTTAACTCTTGGAGTTGTTTTAACTTCCAACTCTTCATTTCTTTGCCTTATTTAAAGGTGTCTTTTGGATTCCAACTCTTCATTTCTTTGCATTATAAAAGGAAGTCGTGGGAAATCCTTTTAACATACTTTTGGCACAAATTTTGGCAGCAAATATATTTTATATTCCTCTCCTTTTTATATACACATTGGCCCTTGAGATTTGTGAGTTCCACAACAACAAAAGAGAAACTACAAATCTCAATCTCTTCAAATTAAATACCAAATCTCTCGAATTACATACAACAGCTAACTCGAAAATAAAATACAAATCTCCAAAGCTGTATACATAAAAATAATACAAATATTTCCCAAACAATCCTCGCTAAAATCAATCTCCATAGCGCCCCAAAATCCGCGCTAACCTATCACTAAAAGAAAATATGGGGAAGTACACAATACGACATGAAAGACGCTCAACAATTATATTAACGATGAACAAAGTGTAACAACACGAGTACGAATATTGAAATCAAAATGCAAATCTCAAAGCATTTATCAATATAATTTCTCAACAACACTTTAACCGGGTCACCAGGCCTCACCACATCCGTATATGCTTTATCATGCCATATCCCGGGAAACAGGAATTTTGGCGGGTGCCCAAATCCGTGCCATATTAAAATCTCATGACAACGTGCTCATCAACAATATAATGATACCACATGAATCAAAATAATTTCGACAATTATTTTTCAGATTTCAATGAATTTATCAATTCAAATATGAGTTCAATTCAACAAGAATTCAAAGAGAATAACACTCACGAGATTTAAGGAGCATATTGTGTAAAACCCCATACCTTAAACCATGATGAGAAACCAAAGATCACATCCTCAAGATCAACACAAAAGATCTACAAAAGCTCCTCCAAGAACCTCCAATAAAATAGCCCCAAGAACACATCTAATCTAAGGTTGGAACTCACAAATCTCAAGGGCCAATGTGTATATAAAAAGGGGAGGAATATAAAATATATTTGCTGCAAAAATTTGTGCCAATAGTATGTTAAAAGGCTTGCCCACGCCTTTTTTTGTTTAATACGTAAGGATCATTTTTCCCAAAGTTTGTCACGAGGACGGTATAGAGAAAATTGGGTAAAGTTTATATTCGATTCAGTTGGAACTATATGGTGAGGCTTGGTGTATAACATCGATATGGATTTTGTTAATGTACTGTATGGGCGGTACTACTTAGATTTCTTGCGATGTGAGATTTATACTCGGAGTTGACCTTACCGTTATGGATTTTATTCCTGAATTTCGGGACAAAATTCTGTTATAAGGGGGGAAGTATGTAATACCTCGTAATTTTTATGACTTTTAAAATGGGTTATATTTTAAACTAATGGATTAATTGGATTTTATTATAAATTAATTCATTTGGGTTTTATCCGAATTGTGGATATTAAAATGGATTATTCTGAATATTACTTAAAGATATTTAGGTAATATATGAATGTGATGTCATTGATATGACGGTATAATATAAATTCGATAATTTGAATTTTTAGTCAGACGCGGTATAGGACGTGTCGGGACTAATTTATTAAATTAAAAAGGAAATTTATTTTCTATCCACCTTATAGTCATTTTGACTGCGTCGTTGCGTCCGGAAGGTTCGAAATAGTCAAAAAAGTCTATTTGGATGTTAATTTTGAGTCTCGGGTCATTTGGAAATGAAAAGACAACCCAAAAGGGCATTTTGGTTATTTTTACAATGGGGATGAATAGTGATTTCGGGTTTTGTCTTATTATAAGTATTTGGAGATTAGTGTATGTAGGTTCATTTCATTTCTTCTACACAAAATTAAAAAGTCATCTTCTTAGAGAGAGTGGAAGGTTGCTTGGAAAGAAAATGAAGTTTGCTTGGGAAGGAGGAGAACCAAAGGTCAAAGGTCACCACCACCATCACCACCTGTGTTATTCAACTCCAAAGGATCAGATCTTCATTAGAGGCAAGTGTTTGATATTTGCAATTTAAGTTCGTATATTGTCCATGTTAGGATAGTTATAAAAATAGATGATTTTCATGCTTGCAAGATGAAAGGATATAGTTGTTAATGGATTTTTGGAATCTAAAAATATATAGGAATTAAACTCATGTTGTAGGTAGTTAGTAATCCAATAAATATTCATCAATCTGTGGAAGAAATTCTGAAAATAATTTAGTGTTCTTGAAGATAATATGTTGATAATTTTCTGGAAAAAGAGGCAAAAACGAGTGGAATGAGAAGAGCCAATTTGGAATGTTTAGATCTTCTTTTTGAGTGCATTTGGATGAGATTTAAGAAAAAATCAAAACACTTACCTGACTCAATTTTTCGTGTAGAATCCAAATCTGAACTCGGATTGATGATTTGAATAATTTTTGGATCTGATTTGTTTGAGTATTTAAAATATGAGAATTCATGATGTTGTTTCTTTTTAATGTTGGTTCTTATCCCAAAACTTTTGTAGATCTTCGGTGATTATTAATTGGATATTATGGGACTTAGAGAAGATCAGTAAGCCCTAGTTAAGATTTGAATTAATTTTATTGGGATTTAATTGATTAGAATTATGATAATTAAAGTTAAATTGATTTCGTTTCCTAGATTCATGTGTTGGATTCTAATCCATTTGTATGAGGATTAAGGATAGTTCAAGTAGGGGAGATTTAATATAACACCTGGATTGCCTTAGGGTTACAATTTAAACATCAAGGACTGAGTTTAAGCTCATTATTGATTTCGCAAGGGATGAGTGTAGTACAAGAGCGTAGTGGTATGGTTCCTGGATAGAGATGGGAGTTTAGAACACATTTGGTTGAAAGAGGGTATGAGGTTATCCCGATCGCGTATTTGAAGTTGATGAACCTCCTCGATCGAGAGAGTTAAGTAGTAGTGTATTGGAGGGGTTCCTTGTTTAGATTTCGCTTTGCGAGACGCTCCTCGCATGAACCTTAACGACTTCGGGAGTGGAGAGATGTTATCGGATGCGAGGATAATTAAATTATGAAGTAAAGATATGACATTTTAATACGTGGAATTTAAAGAGATATAATGATACGTATAATCTAAGGGTAATAGGTGTACCTTATTGATAGTATACTATAGGTATGATAATACCTATTTGATTGATTAATGATTATGTGTATGACATACCTAGCTTACTTGCTATCGGTGGGAGGTTTGCGCGTGAGGGAAGTCATATCCTGATGAATCCATGGGATCTTTGATTTGTCGCTCGAGAACATAAGTCTATGAAAGACTTATCGGGGAGTTGATAAGTCTGCTGACTATGGGTACGTAGGTATGTGCGTGACCCATGGGTATGAGAACTATGTTCGCCTCCAATGATTGTGTTGTTGTTAATGGTTCGAGGTATCCTCACTGAACCTTTTGTCCCCTTTTCGGCGACCAGCGATATTGGAACATGATAGCAGAGTAATGCATTACACCGCAGCTGTGACTCGGGGTGCGGTATTATATATGAATATATATATATATATATATATATATATATAATGGATTAAGTGAATGAATGGATATTTATTATGGTTAAATATATCTACGGTGATAGTTGTAGATAACGGTGAATAGAGAAAGATAATTGAATTAAGTTAATGAATGTTTATTGAAAAACTTAATTCATATTAATTGAGAAATGATTCATTGTTAATATAATTGTTGAGCATCTTTCATGTCGTATTGTGTACTTCCCCATATTTTCTTTTAGTGGCAGGTTAGCGCGGATTTTGGGGCGCTATGGAGATTGATTTTAGCGATGATTGTTTGGGAAAGATTTGTATTATTTTGATGTATAGAGCTTTGGAGATTTGTATTTTATTTTCGAGTTAGTTGTTGTATGTAATTTGAGAGATTTGGTATTTAATTTGAAGAGATTGAGATTTGTAGTTTCTCTTTTGTTGTTGTGGGACTTAGATGCTCTATACCTTGTCACTTGTGGATTTGGATTTATTTTATCGAATTAGCGCTCCGTTCGCTCTCCCCGGGCGGGCGGGGTGTTACAAATGGTATCAGAGCTTAGGTATACGGAAAACCTCGAGGCTTGAGTGTTGGGTTTATTGCATGGTTATGAGAACGCATGTAATATCGATTTAAATTAAATTCGCAAGTTTCCAAGAACCCTTATTTAATTTGCGTCTACTTTGAAAACAAATAAAATCAACTCTTAAACATGCATCTAAATCAACCCATCAAATATAAAGCATGCGACACAAAGTTAAGGAAAAATCCCCGAAGGGCAAAACCTTTTATTTCTAGAACTTTAAAGAATTTACAATACCATTGACTTACATACAACCTGATAATCGCCCACAAGTGTAACACACGGTGTCTTCGGTAAACCTTCAAAGCAACGACTAGAAACAGTGTGACACAGAAATACCCGCAGGTGTCGGTTCCTATGTCGGTGGCTGGAAGTTTTCCTTTTCAGGAGGGCAGCAATGAAGAAGAGAATGGCTTCTCCACATGGGTTGAACAAACTCAAAGTTGTGTTCTTGGGTTACCAAAAGGATTCACAAAGGATTGGAAATTTGTGTGAATAAAAACCTAGAGTCTAGGGCTCAATAGGTGAAGACTTAGAGTATTTTGGACTCTGAAAATCGTCTTGAAAAGTCTTAGAAAACAACTCCCCGAAGTTGGCTTTAAATAAGAAAACTTTGAGCCTAAAAAATCTCGAGCAGATCTGGCGAAGTTTATCCCCGGCGGACCGGTCTGGCTTGAGGGCGGATCGGTCCGATTGACCGGATCGATTCTTTTATTCTGAGGCAGATCGGTCCGGTTGTGACCAGATCGGTTCTTTTATTCCAGGCTTCAACAGTTCACTTGCGGTCCGAGGTATACTGGATCTGGAGCAAGCGAATCGATCCGGTTGAGGGGTGGACCGGTCCGTTGGTGGATCGGTCCGGTAGGGAGGCGGACCGGTCCGGCTGTCCGACTTTGATTCCTCTTCCTCTTTTGATATTCGGATCCGTTGATGAATGTATGAATCATGAATTTCTTTCATCTTTGGTACAAACACAAACCATCGAATTTTTAAGGTCCTCTAAACCTTTTTCTAAAAATAGGACCCTTTCATCACTCTCCTTCTTGGACAATTTTAAACAAAGTCATGGTCCAAGGAAACAACTTTTTCACGATAAAAATCTCTTTGATTTTGAACCGTTTGCAAAAGATCCATCGCGAATTTAAAACGAGAATTTTCTTTTTCCAAAACTTTAATTCTTTTGCAAAGTTTCAAATTCAAACTTTTTAAATTTTTAACATGGTCGTGAACTTTTTCAAAAATAGGCTCCTCATTAAATGGGCGTTCCATTGGAAAAAATGCGATTTTTCACAAAACTGATTTTAAAAAAGAATCAATATCACACGATTTTTCGGAAAATAGGAATACACAATAAATTAGCGCAACCTGCTCTGATACCAATCAATGAGTTTGTGGCACGTGAAGAGACTCTTAGGGAAAAGTTTGCTCTAATTGAGGGGGAGAGGGATACCCTTTTAGAAATTGTTGAAAATTTGAAAAAGCAATCCCTGTCTTGGGAAGAGTCTAATTTGTTGCTTGAGTAAAAAATTTTGAAGTTAAAAAATGATTTGACGGACTCAAGTAGGTTTGATATTGATGGTAGTGGCTCAACGTGTTCTCATGCTTCTAAGGCTAAATCCAAAACCATTATTTGTTTTAGAGGGTCAACTAATTCCAAGGATGTTAGAAAAGATCACACTTTAGGTGTCATTCCACCCGTTTACGCATGTTCATATTGTGGTAGGAAAGGTCACCTTAGGCGTTTCTGTTTTGATCTTAGAAAATTTCCTAGGAAGTTTATGTCTCGTGTTCCCTTGGTTCCCAAATCCCCCACACGACGTTTCACATCTATTTGGGTTAGGAAATCACTTTTGGAGGAACTAGATTTTAGACAAGTTGATTCCCGTTTGCTTGCACATGATTCTTCTTTTGCCATATCATATAGATGATTGTGTTTGCATGTTTGTCATATGCTAGTTATGCTTTTTTATACCTTCTTTTGCTAGCGTTGTGACATGTACTTTTTGTATATATTTTTTTTGAAAAATACAAAAAGATTTTTTTTTTCTTTGCACCGTTTATGGATGAACACTTTGGATGACCGAGTCACAACATCATTTCATTTTTTTTCATGTGACTATTTGATAGTGTTTTGAGACAATAGGTCAATTCATCCATGTTCTTTAATATGTTTGGAGTCATTAAGATGTAATTAAGTGTTACTTCCTACATGTTTGACTCATGTTTCCTTTATTGCACACATGCACATATTTGTTTGATTATTGTGCTTGTCTTATCACATGCTGGTTGGGTGTTTTCACTTCAATCCTGTCCTTAAAATGAACCGAGCGCAATAATTTTTTATAAGGAAATTGTGCATATAAAAACCGTTTTTGTGAGTTTGTGTGCTTTATTTTAAAACGGGGAGGGGCTGCGAAAGGTAATCATCTATCCTTTGCGCAAAAGCCACCGTTAAAAAGGACCTAAAAAAATGGAGAAATTTTAATATCCGAGGTCCAAAGAGGTTAAAAGAGCCCGAAAAAATTAAAAGGCAATAAAAAGATATTCATGCCAAAAAGGGGCCATTTAGGTTTTTGCACCAATTCTCCAAAGTTTGAGAATTTAGATTACCTCTAAAAGAAAATATATATGAGGGAGTTTGGTTGGAGAATTTAAAACGGGTTTGCACGTCCTTGAAATACTTGAAAATGCGCTACATAGTTTTGGACGTTATTGATGTGGAAATCATTTTGACTTTGATTTGTTGATTTGCATAAGACGGTGTCATCTAAATTCAACAAATTTCTTTTACACCTAAGGATACCTTTGATGTTCATTCGTTAGGAGTACACGTATACATCGTGCACATATGATTGATTGAGTTGATTTACCTATCAAATGTGTTCACACCCATTCATTCCATTTACATGACTTGGTTGTTTGAGTCTAAATCCATGGTGTGATTTTTGTATCATATTTGTTCATATTGGTATCCTTTCTTTGTATGAAAAATTTGAAAATTCAAAAATAGTTTGTGAAGTTTTGTTTGAGCATATCCTTGCAAGAGCACGTTTACCATATTGTTTGATGCCCTGTTTTGTATACCGTGACACCCCGATTTTGCTTATTTGATTCATTCTTCTCATTTGTCTATTTGGGGACATCATAAAAAGGGGGAGAAAGAATTATCATATTATGGGGGAGTTTGAATTTTGGGGGAGTTTTTGAGATGTTGCTTATGTTTTTATCATATATTATCTCATTTCAAACTCGATATGTCACTTGGTATTTTGCTTTTTCTCATGTGTGTAGGTACTACATGGATTATAATTGGATTGCACACCCCGATGAGAAAAGTGTTGAGATTCCTGAAGAATTGAAGAGCAAACGTTGTAGTCTTATTCAATTGTATATTTCCAGTTTTGGGTTCATGGAAGGGTAGATTTGTATAGGCATTTTTAGATGTTTGATAATTCGGATGTTTTGTTTTTATGTATGTACTGGCATAGACATAGGGGGAGATTTGTAAGGACATTTTAGTCCATTAACAATTTATTAGGTCGCACGCTGTTACACCGTTGAAGAAATTCAAGATTCATACATTCATCAATGGATCCGAATATCAAAAGAAGAAGAGGAATCAAGTCTGACAGATCGGACCGGTCCGCCTACAATAAAAGAACTGATCCGGCTAATCGGACCGATCCGCCCTCAACTGGACCGATTCATTTGATGCAGATCCAGTATACCCCGGACCGCAAGAGAACCGATGAAGCCTGCAATAAAAGAACCGATCCGATCAACCAGACCGATCCGCCCCCAAGCCGGACCGGTCTGCCTGGGATAAACTTCGCCAGATATGCTCGAGATTTTTTAGTCTCAAAGTTTTATTATTTAAGCCATCTTTGTGGAGTTGTTTTACAAGACTTTTCAAGACGATTTTCAGAGTCCAAAATACTCTAAGTCTTCACCTATTGAGCCCTAGACTCTAGGTTTTTGATTCTCACAAATTTCCAATCCTTTGTGAATCCTTTTGGTAACCCAAGAACACAACTTTGAGTTTGTTCAACCCTTGTGGAGAAGTCGTTCTCTTCTTCATTGCTGCCCTCCTGGAAAGGGAAACTTCCAGCCGCTGACATAGGAACCGACACTTGCGAGTATTTCTGTGTCACACTGTTTCTAGCCGTTGCTTTGAAGGTTTACCGAAGACACCGTGCGTTACACTTGTGGGCGATTATCAGGTTCTTTGTAAGTCAATGGTCTTGTAAATTCTTTAAAGTTCTAGAAATAAAAGGTTTTACCCTTCGGGGATTTTTCCTTAACTTTGTGTCGCATGCTTTATATTTGATGGGTTGATTTAGATCCATGTTTAAGGGTTGATTTTATTTGTTTTAAAAGTAGACGCTAATTAAATAAGGGTTCTTGGAAACTTGCGAATTTAATTTAAATCGATATTACACGCGTTCTCAGGTTAGCAATTTTTGGAGATAGCAAATTTTAGGTGATATTCGTGATAGGCATCTAGATTATATGTGAGGAATTTATTTTTGTAGACGAAATTATTTTTGGAGATTGTTAGCCTGATTTTGAGAGTTAGGCATTCGGCGAATTTCGAGGGCGAAATTCCATTGTTAGTGGGGAAGTGTAATAAACCGCGTAATTTTGGGCTATTTTAAAAGGAGGAAAATAAAGTTTTTTGATAAAATTATTTTTAATGCTCAAATATGTTGGTTATTATTTTTAAAGGCGAGAATTTCAAACGATTTTGAAATCGGAGTTAAAACGGATTTTAAAATGATTTTTAAATGTTTTTAACTCTTGGAGTTGTTTTAACTTCCAACTCTTCATTTCTTTGCTTTATTTAAAGGAGTCTTTTGGATTCCAACTCTTCATTTCTCTACATTATAAAAGGAAGTCGTGGGCAATCCTTTTAACATACTTTTGGCACAAATTTTGGCAGCAAATATATTTTATATTCCTCTCCTTTTTATATACACGTTAGACCTTGAGATTTGTGAGTTCCAACCTTAGATTAGATGTGTTCTTGGGGCTATTTTGTTGGAGGTTCTTGGAGGAGCTTTTGTAGATCTTTTGTGTTGATCTTGAGGATGTGATCATTGGTTTCTCATCACGGTTTAAGGTATGGGTTTTACACAATATGCTCCTTAAATCTCGCGAGTGTCATTCTCTTTGAATTCTTGTTTAATTGAACTCATATTTGAATTGATAAATTCATTGAAATCTGGAAAATAATTGTTGAAATTATTTTGATTCATGTGGTATCATTATATTGTTGATGAGCACGTTGTCATGAGATTTTAATATGGCACGGATTTGGGCACCCGCCAAAATTCCTGTTTCTCGGGCTATGGCTTGATAAAGCATATACGGATGTGGTGAGGCCTGGTGACCCGGTTAAAGTGTTGTTGAGAAATTATATTGATAAATGCTTTGAGATTTGCATTTTGATTTCAATATTCGTACTCGTGTTTTTACGTTTTGTTCATCGTTAATATAATTGTTGAGCATCTTTCATGTCGTATTGTGTACTTCCCCATATTTTCTTTTAGTGGCAGGTTAGCGTGAATTTTGGGGCGCTATGGAGATTGATTTTAGCAAGGATTGTTTGGTAAAGATTTGTATTATTTTGATGTATAGATCTTTGGAGATTTGTATTTTATTTTCGAGTTAGTTGTTGTATGTAATTCGAGAGATTTGGTATTTAATTTGAAGAGATTGAGATTTGTAGTTTCTCTTTTGTTGTTGTGGGACTTAGATGATCTATACCTTGTCACTTGTGGATTTGGATTTATTTTATCGAATTAGCGCTCCGTTCGCTCTCCCTGGGCGGACGGGGTGTTACACTAGTATTCAAAACTCGGTGCTAATTTTGTGTTTCATTTAACAATCACAACATACAGAAATAAAAACTAAACCAATCTATCCATGTAGTAAAATAATCTAAACTAAATACCAGATAAAAGACTGAAATAAAATAATACCGATTAAATCATCGGTTCCCAAATCAAAATACAACTTAACATTTAATGAAATCAAACTGAGACCATAAATAAAATGTCTGATAAATTGAATAAAATAAATAGCTGAAATAACTAAACTGCATCCTACTCTAGGGATGAAGTACCAAAGCGAATAAGTTCAAATACTACAAGTATCCATACGTGTTGCAGCTACGTATCCCTGGAACAGATAATCAAGCTGGGAGTCCCTGTGGCTGGATACCTAAAATGTTTTGAAAAAGTTTTTCATGTATGGGTCAAAGCCCCCAAGTCCTTTTGAAAATATTTTGCAAGCATTTAAATTGCAGTTTAAATGAACAATTATTTGATACACATGTTAGGTTGCGTACACTCCCTTGAGTTCCTCACCTCTCATCTATAGTGCCCAACTAAGGTATTCTACTAAGCAGACCCAGTTAAGCTACCCATTCTAACCAGGTCCCAAAATCTAACTAACCATAAACTAGCCTAGCTCACCCATACGCCCATACAATATGCTACATTATACCCTTAATTATCATTAATCCTTTAGTTAAGTTACTCATTAACTTACACCTTACCGCCCATACAATACTCTATCAACCTAATTAATAATTAACATCTCCCTTATAAAATTATTAAACCAAAGTTAACATTTCACTTATGTTATCATTTAAGATATTTCATTAAAGTTTCTCTACTTCAATTTTGCTCTAAATAACAGCTACCTATCCTTCCTACAATTTACACTTTAGTAGATTAAGCATTGCCTTTGACATACTAGTCTCTCTACTATCAGACATGCATAGATTGACTATAGTTTAGATATACACTATTTAGTTATACTACTATCACACATAAGTAGGATAAAACACCCAGGTGTATATATATATATATATATCACACGCTATATATATCCCAAATATAGCAACCATCGGGCCGGCCACCATGATGCACACTTGCGTACTCTACTATCAAGTCCAAGTATTTTACTTAACTAGTCATGGAATATTGTTTCATAATGTCTTCCTCGAATCATAACACTAGGTCTTTAGGGCTGCGCACTTACCTAGGGTACCCAAACGACTTGCCGACATCACTACTTCTCTCACATAGTTTTCCACTATCAGCACTATGCTCTGGGGTACAAACCAGATCTCATTAGAATCGTCAAGGTGGGATCTTCCACTACGTGGGACGTTCGTTATAACAAGCAACGTAGGTATGTTCATATACACAAAAACACATAATAGGAATACACACAACCTATAATAATCATCCATACGTAGTATTTATCACTCAAATACTTACTGTATCATTAATTTACAATATCAATTCACTAGTAATTTTTTGAGTATTATTCTCTATCCTAAGGGACTATAGTTACCCTTTAATTTAATTATGTAGTTATTACACTCATACCCTACTGATCTACATCCTAGGTTCACTCATAACCTCCTTGCCCCGCTCTTATTCGTTTGAGTTCATTACGTTAACCATTAATCACAACTAACAATAGCTTTAAACTCTATCATATACGACTAAGTCATCCCACTAGAAGCGGGTTTGCCAACAATGAGATCCAACCTTGTTGACCAATGCCAGAATGATGAGGCATTGCTCGGCAAACTCGACCTAGCCGATGAGCGCAAAGAACTTGCCCTAGTGAAGCTAGCGAGCTATCAGCAAAAGCTCGCGAAGCACTACAACAAAAGGGTTAACCAAAGAACATTCCAAGTTGGGGACTATGTTATAAGGAAAGTCCTGGGCAGCACGGTGAAGTCGTCAGACGACAAGCTAGGCCCAAATTGGGAAGGACCCTTTTAAGATAACTAAAGATGATCTGCAAGGTGCCTATCACTTGGAAACGATGGAGGGAAGAGAAATACCACGAGCATGGAACGCAGCTAATCTCAAGAAATTCTATTTTTTGATCTTTTTCTTGTATTCTTTTGTTATGAAAATAGAAGTTCATTTACCTTATTAATAATGAAAGCTACTTAATTGGTTATACTCCGATTGGTAACAGCTGCATTTATCGCACATCTTTTCAAAATAACAGGCACATTGATCACTATAGTAGGGAAATACCCCTCCTCAGGTCATCGTCATAAAACACGAGAGACCTCTTAGCACTGCCCCTGGCAATATATGAAGCCCTACAGGGGATCCTTAGGCAATATGACCAAATTCTATACTGGTCGTCTAACTTACTTCGATTGAGTAAAATCCTGATCGGATGAAGACGTCCAACACCAGGTGTGTTCTCGCCAATTACCCCACTTAGGACTAAGGGAGTGTGACGACACAACCTAAAAGGTAAAGTGGAGCACAATGGTATCTTGGTATTATACTGGACTGGGGGGACACTTGCATGACAAAACAAAGAAGATTATAGAGCATCAAGAATATGAAAAGTAGGATGCACACGTTTAGTCGGAAAAATTGCCCAAAACACAAACTTTTCATTAATCCATCATACTTACAACAATGGTAATACATGCTTAGTTGGCGAGCTCGTCCAAAGCATTTACATGATCAAAAATACAAAAAAATAATAATAACTGGCATAATCTCAATGGGGTGGAAGCCTCCGAGCAAGATAATCAGCCACTCGAGCTCTTCGTCCATCATCAGGAGCAGGAGCTAACTCCCCCATAACCTCATTCGCATCCTACTCTAGTAATTGCCGAGTAATAGCATCGATGGGGATCCATCGATCGTCCCACCGGAATGGGTTAGGCATCAGGGTGGAGGAAGACATCTCATGACGATACCAAAGAATCGAGTTCCTCGGGACTTACAGCTCCTTCAAGGCACTTAGCCACCCCTTGATAAAAGAAAGCTCCTCAAACTCAGACAACCTTGTTGGAGCATCAGACCAGCCTTGATCATAACCATCAGCCCATGCTTGCCGAGGGACTCTCTTGAACAAGTGTCGCAATCGAGTAACGTCCCTTTGAAGCTCAGTAGCGATTACATATGCTCGCTGAACATCACCGTGGAGTTCTTCCATTTCCCTATTACGAAGTTCTTCTGCTTCCCTATTTCTGCTCCTGGTGCTCCTACCAGCTCTCAGAAGGGGAGGGCGAGTGGGACTTCGCGACATAGGAGGAGTAACATTATGACCAACTCTAGTTCGCGATGATAAGGAGCCTTGGAATATTGCTTGAACAGTGCTCGGCGCATGCTCCCTGAGTCGTAAGACTTCTCTTCTCAGGTCTTCATTCTCCTGCTAAAGAACCTCCCCTACTTGGTTGATCTCGGAGGCCTCTAATAGTTTTGTCCTCAGCACATTGACCTCCTCTTGCACTGAAGCATCAATGTCCTCCATCTCCTGGAACCAATCCTTCATCTTTTCCACGAGCTCAGATTGTTCCTTATACTTCTAATTTCTATACCTAAGGGACTTGCAAAGCTTAACGAAGGCCTGGCGAACTTCGGGACTCACATTAGGACCAAGGGTCCTACCCAACTGGGAAGTAGCAGGAATGCAATCATCCATATCAACTAACTACAAACGAGAGAAAGAAAAAGGAGAGAAAGGGTCAAATCAGTACAAGCAGAAATGAAGCCTTTTTCATTAATAAAAATTAAAATTACATCGAACTAAAAAAAGAAAGTTTACAGACTGGAAAAAACAAAAATACAAAGCAATCCTATCAGATAACTAATTAGCAACCTCAGGTGGCCCAGAGGTTGATGGCCCTGTCCCCTAATCAGCATTAACAGGAGCACTGACCTTGGCAGGGGTGGTCTCTGTCCCCTCAACAGGAGAAATGTCAGCAAGGGACGCCTGAGGAACAGGATCAGAGCCTTCAACGGTTGGGGCACGGTCCTCATCTATGACTGGCCTTGGCCCTGGGTTATGCTCATCATAAAGAGGAGATAAAACATCCACTTCAGCAGCAATGAGATCCTTGTTCCATCCTTTATTGAAGTTCAAACGGCTAATATAGCCTATCTGAACTTCAGCATCCTCATATGCTGTAGCCCAACCAAAATTGTAAGAGTCTTCCTTGGCGGTAACAGCCTCAGACTCCTTCTTCTTCAGCTCTTCTGAGAGCACCCTATTCTCCTGAATGACTATATGTTTGCTCGAGTAAACAAAGTCATACGCCTTCCTCAGCTCCTTCAGATCTTGGACTGCAGTATCCTTCTCCTTATTGGCAATGGCAAGAGCCAAGTCGGATGAAATCCGAGCAACTTCAACGGATTTGAGGTTGGCCTCGAGCTCCTTACCCTTCAGCTTCAGGGAAGAGTTCTCTTGCTCCAGCTCACTATTCTTCTTCACCAGCTCATCGCATGAATGATACATCAAGGCGAAGTTAGTAACAAACTGCAGAAAAGAGAAGGCATTAGAAGTGGAAAATGAGGGAAGTCAAAAAAACATAAGAGAAAAAGGGAAAAAAAACCTTACTAGAGCAAGCCTCTAACTAGCCTGAAGGGACAAGTGCTCTGACCCTACTGCGCTGTGGCGATCATCCGGGAGGACAACTCTCTCGAGCAGAGCCAGGGCCAGCTGGGGAGAAATTGCCACGAAGGCCCCCTCGGGCAGAGCATACACTAGGACTAAGGCCTGCCTGGCCTTCGTCCTTGCTTAAGCCCTCCTTCTTGCTCTCTTTCCTCCTCCTCTCCTCTACCTTCCGTTTCCCCTCCGTTTTCTTCCTTTCTTCTTCATTTTTCCTCTCTATCTCTCTCTCACCTGCTCCTCTTCCTTCCTCTTCCTCTCCTGCTCCTCAGTAGGAGACCGAGAACCAGTAGCCACAGCTCCCGACTCGGATTTTTGTTTCTTCGACCTCTGAGCGAGGAGTATATGGTCTTCATCGTCATCATCCCAGATCAGGTTCTTCCGAGGTGGAACCATCCCTTCACTCGAACTACTGGAAGTGATCGATGACCCTCGAGCTTCATAAACCTCCCTAAAATCAGAGGAGCTGCTACTGCTAGAGCTCTCTCCCCGCAAATCACTTCCAACTCCTATAATGTCACTCTCAGAGCTGCCCTCTTCCTCGTCCAATTGGATAGGACTTGCAGCAGTCTCTTCAGGTGAACTAAACTCTGGGATACTATCCACAGGCCTTGCTATGAATCAGGAGCCAACGTTCTTGTACTCAAGCAGGAAGGCAACAGACCCGGGATGCTCACCGTCATCTAAAGGCTCTCTGATGTTCCAAGCCTTTATCAATTCTGAAAGACGGACCTCGTTGAGTGGAGGGTCCAAGTTCTTCGACCTCACTGTGAAAAAAAAGCAAAGAAGAGTTAGAAAGATCACAAATCAATAAAAGTCGAAACAACAGTACAATATCTACCTATGTATTCCTCCCCATAAAAGGGAACAGAGAACCTCTCAGACCTCGGCCCCTCAAGTTGGGGAGAAAACTGCCAATTTCTAACAAGGAAACCCTATTGCCAGTAGTCCTTATGGGAATCAAGTAGATTTACTACCAATACCCTGTCAGGGCACCTGGCTTTGAAGTAAAGGACACCAGAACTAGTCCGAGAAAAGGAGTAGCAAAAATAAATTTTTGTGAGCCCTAACCTAGTTCCATACAATTGATTTATCCTATGTACGCCATTTACTATTTTCCACACATTGGGCGAGCATTGTGCAGGAACAATATTAAAATAGCCAAAGAAATGCAAAAACAAGTCATTGGGAGGAAAAGTAAGTCCCCCTTGGGAAATCAACAAAACATGGATCCAGTCGGCATCATCTATCTCCCTAATATTTCTAGGAGGGGAGGAACAACACTCAATATCTACCCACTCAGGAATATTGTAAAACTCCCTAAACTCGGAGACTGACCTATGCCCAATCTTCTCCATTGGAAAACCCTAGAAAACTACAAACTCAAAGATAAAGCACAGGGAAAAAGTACAGGAAACTTACAAGATAGAAGATCAATTCGAACGATGAAGAAGCGCGAGCCCAAACGGCGAGAAAACAACGAGAATAGAGGTTGAGAGAAGAAGATACGAAGTGCTAGAACTCACAAGGAATGAGAAAGTGCTGGAAAAATTGAAACGACGATAGAAAAGTACCTAATCCAAGAAACCTTCAAGTTCTGCTAATCATAGTGCACAAGATATGAAGCGAGTGCCGCCAAAACCAGCTTCACAGTTTCCGAAGAATTACAAAAGAACCATTATGGATAATCATTTAAATTTATTGAGCCCATGAACATGGCCCAACAAACTTAGTGGCAATTGTGGGTAACCAGAATTAATACCATGGGCCTAGACGAGTAGCCAAATTCTAGCGGCCCAAAGTCTAAGCCCCCCACTTCTTATTTTGATGCAGTCTCTTCCCACGTTCCCTTGAAGGGAAGTTATGGGAAGGATGGAAGACATGGGGAAACCATCACCCCAATTCACCTAAATGTACATGTATATATTAAACCCTAGGTCCGGGGCAAAAGGACAGGTTGTATTCTCTGTAATTACTCTCTGGAGTATATAGAAATAATATCGACTGCACCACCGTGGACGTAGGCACATCTTTGCTGAACCACGTACATCCTTTGTTGTGTGATTGTCATTTTATATTCCTTGTTCTTACTTGGTGAATGCTTTTTTTCTATTTATTTGTGTTGCACGATAATTGTCACCACAGTAAATATTATCATGTTACATTTTATAGTGCCGTGTGCTTTTAACGACAATTATGGTGTAGATGTAACCGGAAGTTGAAATGACTTAAATATTTCTGGATGCTAATTTAGAGGGCGTAGTTAGTCCCAAAATATGCGAGATAGTCAAAATAAGTGCCATATTGTATTTTTCAATTTCGGGCACTTTTGACTGGTTATGACTCAGATATGTAGTTACAAGTCATTTTAATGTGGCATTGACACTTAAAGATGGGAATTAAGGATAGAGGCACGTTTAAGTCTTGCACCTCATTTTATTTTCTTAAATGTAATTCTAAACCTAGAGAGAAAGAGAGAAGAAGAGAATTGAAGGGAAAAAGGAAGAGATTGAAGATTGAGGCTTGGGATTGTTGCTACCATAAAGAAATCTGAGATTTCAACCTCAAGGCAAGTTTTTTACTTGCTAATATATGATTTAGGATGAATAAATATGTGTGATGATTGTGTATTGGAATTGATTTAACAATTTTGGGATTTTAAGGGATTGGTAGAGTTTGAACCCTTAGAGTTTGGTTTAGATGGTTATTGTGTGGATTATAGTGGTTATGATCAATTATGATTATTTTGGGTGGAATTAATGATTTTGGATGGAGGAGAAATGAAGTTTTAGGAAAAACTAGGGTTCATAACTCGTAGCCCCATTCTTGGAAGATTCGTCAGGGCGAATCAATTTGCCCCTTCTGCAAATCGATTCTCCCCTTCTGCGAATCGATTCGCTAAGGGGTAAGGCTACAACTCGAGTTGGTTTCTCCATCCGAAGTCATTCTCTTTTGATCGAATCGATTTGCTGCATGGGGCGAATCGATTCGAAATCCTGCTGTTTTGAGTTGTTTTTCATACTCAATTTTTACCCTTTTCTTTTAGGATTAGGACTTAGGAACCTTGTTTTATGAAGTAAACTTAGTGTCCTAGAGTCTTATATTAGTTAGGCAAGTACCTTATGTTAGAAGGGGATAGTTGGGACTTATTTTGGGGATTAGTAAATTGATGATTAGGTATTTCTTTTCCTTAACAAGTTAGTTTAATATTAAAAGATGTAGAAATAAATGATTGAAGAGTTTTCGACACGTTATTGGGATATGCTAGATTGGTGGTTTATACTAACCCCATAAATTCTTGGAGAATGAGTTAAGGGTCTGTCAAACATTGAGGATATAATGATGGTATAAATTACTTATAGCTCCGGATAAAATGTGATGTATATTTTAAAAATGAGATTTAAAACTGTAAATGATAATTTACTTAAACACAACTCTCTAAATAATATCATAAGGAAAGTACGCGCATGAGGTGAATTCCCCTGGCTAGTGAATGTAGGGTGAATATAGTCCTCGGCCATATGACTGATTATTATGTATTGTGTATTTATTGTTTGAAGTGAGGTAATTCCGGGTGTGGTTATGACTCACTTTCTAAGGTATATGGCCACTTCCCAGCGTTGCATTGTAGGATGCCCAGGTTGTCTTGCTCGATAGGCCCTGGAAGATGATAGGCATTTAGGGGCGCGTCTAGTGGGGAAACTCGAAAGGACGGTCTTAGAATAGTTATATATGATTGAATATAACAATTCTTATTCAAGTGGGACTTGATTTATGATAAAATTCTCTAGAAAGAAAATAACTTTGATTAAGTTTCCTAATGATATATGGAATGGTGCATTGAAACTGTGTATAAAGGATGGTGATTTTTAGTTAAAAATAACTGTTCATATCCTTTGGTATAATTAAATTAAAACTTGGTTATTATAATTGTTTTAGTTTATGTTCTCAGATTGAGTAGTTAGATTCTTATCCTTATCAATCATGATTAACTGTTCATAACTGTCATACTCTTTATTCATCTGGTGATCATATATAATCGGGCCCTGACCCATTCATATTTCTTGTTATTCATGAATCTTATATTCGCTCAGGTGCTCCGCCGCAAGGATGCCCGTATTGACTTCCCCATTCCTATATCTTGGAGCTGCAACACATTGCGAATGTTGCGGGATATTTTGTTGTAGACGCTTTCATTTTTGTACTCTAGTTATGGTCGGGTAATTTATTCGGGCGAGTGGCCCAAGCTTTTGTACTTGCCTACTGTAATGTATTATGTAACTTAATTTAATTATTGTAATACGTGGTAAGAGTCTGTTAGCCGATAGATTACTCGGTTATTGTGTTATATATGTACTGTTCATTTTAATTCTTATAGATGATATCGCCCTTCTTTTTTAATTGGGTTGTTTAAATGCATTTTTTAACTTGTAAAACAAAATTTTGGCAACCCGTTTTATGAAATATAGGGTGGTTAACCCGTATACTTATTATATTACTTTGATGATGAGAATGGTCCATCTATGATCCCTATTATTATTGGAGTATCGGGATGGCCACCTCTTATTTTGATAAGTGGGTTGTCATAGATGGTATCAGAGCATCATGTTCTAGAGTCTTTAGGATCTATGCGGACATTTCACAATCTACCGTAGCGTTCTTTGATATAGAGCTTAATGTTAGGACTGTTTTATTGCTTGCATTTGCGATCTTCTGTAAAATATATTGTTCTAAATAGTATTTTAACTCAAGTGTTTCTTTGTCTTTGACGCCGCCTAAAAGAGGTTTCCCCACTAGAAGGAATCGAGTTGTAGAAGAGGAGGTAGGTCCTCCACCGCCATAACAAGGAACTATAAATGCTGCTGAAGTAGAAAATATTATGGCCCAAGCGATCAACATAGCGATGACTGTCGTGGTTCAACAATTGCCACAAGCTCAATAACAACGAGCTCAAGAAGTACAATCTCCTGCTGGACCTTCTCCATGGGAGAGAGTTAGACAATCCTTTTTAAAGGGTCATCCCCCAGAATTCCAAGGAGGTTCTGACGTCATAGTAGCTAATCAGTGGAAAAAGGATATGCAACGCCATTTGCGCATGGTGGCGTGTAGTGAGGAAAGGAAAGAAATCCTTGCTACTTTTAAATTAGTTGGAGTTTCACTGCGTTGGTGGGAGTCGATGACTACGCCAGAGCAGAGAGATACTATAACTATCAATAATTTTTGGGTTCTGTTTGATCGAAAGTATTTTCCTCCCGCGGTTCAAGGGGCAATGAGATGAAAAGTTCAAGATGTAGTGAAAAGTGAACAATCAGTTGCGGAGTATGAAGAGGAATTCACTCAGTTAGCTAGTTTTGTACCGGATGAGATGACTCTGGAGGAGAGGAGGATATCCAAATTTATTGGAGGTTTACAGTGGAGGATACGACAACATTTGCTGGACAATCCAACTTTGCAGACTTTTGGGGATGTGATGAATGCGGCACTACTCCATTGTCAAGAACATCGGTTGTATGTCCAAGGTAGTAAGAAGGCTTTAGTTTTGGGTCAAGCATGTAAACCCGGAGGCAATAGGAAAGAAGGAGGAGCACTACCCTTGTCCCCATCTTCGAGCAATAAATAAAAAGAAAGGGACCGCCAATAAGGGTACTTGTCTAAACGATAGCGTTTTGGTGGATTCAATGTTGGTGGCAGTAATATTAGGCACGGTCAGGGTGCCCAACAATAAGCAGGTCGGGGTGGTAATGGGGGTAGAGGCCATCCATACCAAGGAATTGGGCAGTTTAGAAATAACCGGGGCTGAAATCAGGAGAACATGATGGGTCGATGCTTTCAATGTGGAGAGTCGGGTCATTACAAGAGGGCATGTCTTTAGTTGATTGGGGGACAGCTTCCTAGGGTTCCATATCATCCACATGCCCAGTTACCGCCACAAGTTCCTATAATATGGTCGTGTTTACCACATTCAGGATGTTATGCTTCCTCCGGACCTGCCAGCGCCGCCCGCTATTGAGGGTATGGTTCTCATTCAGGGGCATATTGGTCGTGTATTGTTTGATACGGGTGAGACACACTCGTTTATTTCTAGAAGTTTTGCCCAATCTACAAAGTTGATGAAATTTGCGTAAAGTACCTTCACTAGTGTTGAATCTTCTATGGATGATGGTTCACTCATTTTTTTTGTTTGTAAACAAGTAGGAATAAATCTTGGTAACTTGTGTTTTGAGGCCGATTTTTTCATCCTGGATAAGGTCGGGTATGATGTAATCCTAGGTATCGATTGGCTAGTGAAGTATCGTACAATCGTTAATTGCTATGGGAAAAGTATAGTTTTTGCCATTCCGGGGAAAGAAATGTTTTTAGTGGCTATGCCTCGTTCGTAGGGAGGTTCTAGCACTTACTTGTATTGTATCGTGGAGGAGAATTCTCGGGATGTAGTCGTTTCCTTAGATTCAATTCCAGTTGTTAGAGATTTCCAAGATATTTTTCGGGAAATACCGAGTTTCCCTCCAAGTAAGGAAATTGAGTTCATAATCGATTTAGCACCAGGAACGCGATCGATTGCTAGAGCCCCATACCGTATGGCTCCTGTTGAGATGAGGGAGTTAAAGGATCAGATTCAAAAATTGTTAGAACAAGGGTTCATTAGGCGAAGCACGTCACTATGGGGCGCTCCGGTTTTATTTGTGAAGAAAAGAGACGGCTCTCTCGGGTTGTGTGTTGACTATAGAGAGTTGAATAAAGTCACCATCCGGAACAAATACCCATTACCTCAAATTGACGATTTGTTTGATCAACTTAGGGGAGCGTCGTACTTCTCTAAAATAGATTTGAGGACGAGGTATCACCAGTTGTTGATAATAGAGCAAGATGTGTCCAAAACTTCTTTTTTAACTAGATATGGGTCCTACGATATTTTGGTTATGCCTTTCGGGCTAACCAATGCCCCCGAAGTGTTTATGGACCTTATGAATAGAGTGTTTTGAGATTTCCTGGACCAGTTTTTATCGTGTTCATAGATGACATTATAGTTTATTATCAAGCATAAGCCGATCATGCTACTCATTTACGGTTGGTCCCACAGACATTGAGGGATCATCAATTGTATGCTAAGTTTGAGAAGTGTGGTTTTTGGTTGCAGGAAGTACAGTTTCTGGGTCACATTGTGACAGCCCAGGGTATTTCAGTAGACCCAAGTAAAGTTGTTGCGGTAAGGGAATGGGGTCAACCCACGACACCTACCAAGATTCGTAGTCTTCTGGGTTTGGCAGGCTATTACCGCAGATTTATTAAGGTTTTTTCTAAAATTGCTAGCCCTTTGATAAATTTAACCCGGAAAGGGGTGAGGTTTGTTTGGGATGATTCTTGTCACTTAGCTTTTGAAGAGCTCAATGATAGATTGACTTCTGCTCCAGTCCTTGCGTTACCAAGGCCAGAATTGGGATATTTATTCTTTACCAATGCATCTCTACAAGGGTTGGGAGGTGTACTACAATAGGAGCAGCGGGCTATTGCTTATGCTTCTCTCAAGCTAAAGCCCCATCAAAAGAATTATCCGATGCATGATTTGGAACTTGCCGCAGTAGTCTTTGCCTTGAAAGTTTGGAGGCATTATCTCCTAGGGGAGAAATTTAGTATTTTCACAGACCACAAATCGTTGCAATATTTGTTTTCCTAGAGAGATTTAAATATGCGACAACACCGGTTGTTAGAGTTTGTGAAAGACTATCAATTTGACATCCACTATCACTCGGGCCAGGCGAATGTGGTGGCAGATGCGTTGAGTCGAAAACTCGAGGGGGAGTTAGCCACGGTATGGAAGGCTAAATGGAAGGAGCTTAGCCAGGAGGACGCGGTTGCTAGGGCGTTTATGTCGGTGTTGACCGTTACGCCTACTAGTGTGTCAATGGTGGTGGAAGCTCAAGGAAGGGACAAAGGCTGTCAGGACTCTATATGCCAATTGTTAACCGAGGGAGCGAAATCCTACTCTATAAGCTCCGAGGGTGGGGTACGTTTCCACGGGAGACTCATTATCCCGGATGAAGGGGATTTAAGACAGGTCATAATGACAGAATCTCATGGATCTAAATTTATAGTGCATTCTGGTGGGGACAAGATGTACCAAGACATGCGCCGTCAGTATTTGTTGCCAGTCATGAAATGGGACATTTCTAAATTTGTTTCCCAATGTACCACTTGTCAATTGGTGAAAGTAGATCATCAAAGACCAACAGGTTTGTTGCAACCATTGGAAATACCGGTATGGAAGTGGGAAAGTGTTTCGATGGACTTTATCACAGAATTACCCACGTCGCAGAGCGGTCATGATTCCATTTAGGTTATTGTTGATCGTTTAACTAAGTCGACACATTTCCTACCGGTATGCACAAATTATAATACCGCTCGTTATGCCCGGCTATTTATTGCGAAAATTGTTAGACTTTATGGGGTGCCCATAAATATAGTCTTTGATAGAGATAAAATTTTTGTTTCCCACTTTTGGCGAAGTTTTCAAGAAGCTATAGGAACCGAATTAAAGTTGAGCACCTCTTATCACCCTCAAACAGATGGGCAGACAGAAAGAGTCAACTAAATGTTAGAGGACATGCTCCGAATGTGTGTGCTTGATTTCAAGGGAGGTTGGTAACAATATCTTCCTTTAGCCGAATTTTCTTATAATAATTCATACCAATTCACTATTGGGATGGCACCCTATGAAGCACTTTACGGTAGGCTGTGTAGATCACCCACTTGTTGGTTGGAGGTGGGGGATAATAAATTTCTTGGACCTGAAATGATCCAGGATACTTCTTCCAAGATTGAACTCATTCAGAATCGCATACGAATAGCTCAATATCGTCAAAAGAGTTATGCCGATGCGAATAGAAGGCATGTAGAGTTTGGGGTTGGAGATCAAGTCTTGGTGAGAGTATCGCCAATGAAAGTTATAAAGCGATTTGGGAAGAAAGGAAAGCTTGCGCCACACTATGTTGGAACTTTTCCCATTATTCCCAAGGTAGGCCCAGTGGCGTATCAACTTGCCGTACCGGAACCCTTACGATAAATCCATGATGTGTTTCATGTTTTCTCTTTGAAAAAGTACAAGAGGTGTGAAGGAACTCATTGGCATATTCCCTTGGAGGATATCGAATTGAAACCCGATATTTCATATGAGGAACAACTAGTTGCAATCTTAGAGCATGGGGAGTGAAGGCTGAGAGCTTGAGTGGTGCCCTTGGTTCAGGTTCAATGGGGTCATCACAACATTGGGGAATCAACGTGGGAGCGTGAGGACGATATACGGGAAAAGTATCCACATCTCTTCTTACAAGGTACGCCTGAATTTTGAGAGCAAAATTCCCTCATAAGGGGGGGAGTATGTAACAACCCTTACTTTTGAGAAATTTATTTTATATTAATTTACTGTGTGAAGTAATTATATAAAATAATGGATGATGGAGTAAATATCAATTAAGTGAGTTAATAAAGAATATTTACTAGATTGTTACATATTTACTGTTATGTGTATGTAAATATTATCATGTTATATTTTATAGTGTCGTGTGCTTTTAACGACAATTATGGTGTAGATGTAACCGGGATTTCAAATGACTTAAATATTTTCGGATGCTAATTTAGAGGGCGTATTTAGTCCCGAAATATGCGAGATAGTCAAAATAAGTGCCATATTGTATTTTTGGGTTTCGGGCACTTTTGACTGGTCATGACTCAGATATGTAGTTACGAGTCATTTTAATGTGGTATTGACAGTTAAAGATGGGAATTAAGGATAGAGGCATGTTTAAGTGTTGCACCTCATTTTATTTTCTTTAATGCATTTCTAAACCTAGAGAGAAAGAGAGAAGAAGAGAATTGAAGAGAAAAAGGAAGAGATTGAAAATTAAGGCTTGGGACTGTTGCTACCATAAAGAAATATGAGATTTCAACCTCAAAGCAAGTTTCTTACTTGCTAATATATGATTTAGGACGAATAAATAAGTGTGATCGTTGTGTATTGGAATTGATTTCATAATTTTGGGATTTTGAGGGATTGGTAGAGTTTGAACCCTTAGAATTTGGTTTACATGATTACTGTGTGGATTATAATGGTTAGGATGCATATATGATTGTTTTGGGTTGAATTAATGATGTTGGATGGAGGAGAAATGAAGTTTTGGGAAAAATTAGTGTTCATAACCCGTAACCCCATTCTTGGCAGATTCGCCAGGCCGAATCGATTCGCCCCTTCTGGGAATCGATTCGCTAAGGGGCGAGGCTACACGTCTGGGAACCCGAATCGATTCGGGTTAAGGACAAATCGATTCGGCCTGAGGCAGAAAGCTGGTTTCTCCATCCGAATCGATTCTCTTTTGGGCGAATCGATTCGAAGTCCTGCTGTTTTGAGTTATTTTTCTAACTCAATTTTTACCCTTTTCTTTTAGGCTTAGGACTTAGGAACCTTCTTGTATGAAGTAAACTTAGTGTCCTAGAGTCTTATATTAGTTAGGCAACTACCTTATGTTAGAAGGGGATAGTTGGGACTTATTTTGGGGATTAATAAATAGATGATTAGGTATTTCTTTTCCTTAACAAGTTAGTTTGATATTAAGAGATGTAGAAATAAATGTTTGAAGAGTTTTCGACACATTATTAGGATATGCTAGACTTTTTGGTTTATAGTAGCCCCATAAATTCTTGGAGAATGAGTTAAGGGTCTATCAATCATTGAGGATATAATGATGGTATTAATTACTTATGGCTTCGGATAAAATGTGATATATATTTAAAAAAAGAGATTTAAAACTCTAAATGCTAATTTACTTAAACACACCTCTCTAAATACTATCATAAGGGAAGTACGCGCATGAGGTGAAGTCCACTGGCTAGTGAATACAGGGTGAATATAGTCCTCGACCATAGGATCAGTTATTATGTATTGTGTATTTATTGTTCGAAGTGAGAAAATTCCGGGTGTGGTTATGACTCACTGTCGAAGGTATATGCCCACTTCCCGACGTTGCGTTGTAGGATGCCTAGATTGTCTTATTCGATAGGCCCTGGAAGACAATAGCTATTTAGGGGTGCGTCCAGTGGGGAAACTCGAAAGGACGATCTTAGAATCGTTATATATGATTGAATATAACTATTCTTATTCAAGTGGGACCTGATCTATGATAAAATGCTCGAGAAAGAAAATAACTTTGTTTAAGTTTCCTAATGATATATGGAATGGTGCATTGAAACTCTGTATAAAGGATGATGATTTTTAGTTAATAATAATTGCTCATATCCTCTGGTATAATTAAATTAAAACTTGGTTATTATAATTGTTTTAGTTTATCTTCTCAGATTGAGTAGTTAGATTATTATCATTATCAATCATGATTAACTGTTCATAACTATCATACTCTTTATTCATCTGGTGATCATATAAAATCGGGCCCTGACCCGTTGATATTTCTTGTTTTGCATGAATCTTATATTCGCTCAGGTGATCCGTCGTAAGGACGCCCGCATTGACTTCCCCATTCTTGTGTCTTGGAGCTACAACACCTTGCGGATGTTGCAGGATATTTTTTTATAAAAGCCTTCATTTTTGTACTCTAGTTATGGTCAGGTTATTTATTCGGGCGTGTGGCCCAAGCTTTTGCACCTGCCTACAGTAGTGTATTATGTAACTTAATTTAATTGTTGTAATACGTGGTAAGAGACTATTAACCTACATCTTACTCGGCTATTGTGTTATATATGTACTGTTCATTTTAATTCTTGTAGATTATAACCACCTTCTTTTTAAATTGGGTTGTTTAAATACTTTCTTTAACTTATAAAACAAAATTGTGGCAACCCGTTTTCTGAAATATAGGGTGGTTAACCCGTATACTTATTATATTATTGTGATGCTGAGAATGGTCCATCTATGATCCCTGTTATTATTGGAGTATCAGGCTGGCCACCTCTTATTTTGATAAGCGGGTTGTCACACTAGTCTCATGCCTAGGCTAGTGTAACGATGATAAAGTATAAAAAAATGACCCCACCCCGACATAATAAAGTCGTAATAATCTAACCTCACTAGTCCCATACCTATTAGGCATAGATCATCAAAAGGCCTACCCACTAGTCCCATACCTAGAAGGCATCCTAAAATATAGGGTGGCAAAAATACCCCAACAATCCGTCATCACAATGGCAATTTAATAAAACCAATAAGTCACATAAATAAGCACAATTAATCAATTTACCAAACTACGCAAGATAGCTCAATTAAATCTTAATTTAATGATCACATCGTCATAAATACCCAATTAGTCTCATATAATTATTTTTTATTAAATACACTGAGATTTCATCATTAATACATCAAAACTCCAATTTCTTTATCTATACACAAATTACGTGATTTATACGCCCCCAAATTTATTAAATTCAAAACTAGGGTTTTTCGACATGCAACCTACACCAATAAAACCTAAAATCCACTCATCAATCCTTAGTACCCATGGGTTATGAATATTATTCATATTAAAAGATTTCATAAAAACAACCACAAGTTTTATCTTTTTGCTTTCTGTATTTAGATTGCTAATTGATATTAAGAAACATTAAAATAAGGTTTAGGCAACACTTAAAACGCATAATACTAAAGGAAAAGAATAGAGTATTCATGCTTGAAATTGATTGGATAAAAATCTGAGTAGAAGGTTGAACTCTTCTTGAGAAAACAATAATTGAATCTTAAAAACTTGTTAAAAGTTGGGGCTAGGGGTTGAAGATAAGAGAAATATGTTTTGAGAACCTTACTGGGGAAAGTTTGAGAGAAAAAATATTTTTTGAAGTCCCAGCCCCGTATCAGTTTAGTATATAAAGGGTTTAAGAGTTAAAACCAGATTAGGACTCTCTAATCCATCCACCGCCCTTGTCGTTCGAACGGCATGTTATGTCATTCGAATGACAAACGTTGTCATTTGAACGACCCACATCCACAAATGAAATCTTTTAATATCCTACTTTTTAATCTAATAAATATTCTTAAAAACGCACCTGCCAGTTAAACGATAAAAATCCTTATAACCTTTTTATAAAAGACCCAAATTAATTCTCGATTGAAAATTTACTTATAAAACCAAGTTAAATTCTTAAAGGCCATTAACTCCAAAATTTTATTATTCTTCAAATTTATGAAAACACGGGGCCTTACAAAGGGAGAGTTAGGGTTTTTTTTTGGGTTCACGCGTGTGTTAGTACCAATTTCTCCATGTCATATGCCTTCCATATGACATGTCACACTCCCCTACCCTTAGATCTCCCCCTTATATCGCACCACGACCATTTGATCATTGGCACTATTCAAACATCCCTCTCCCATATATATATATATATATATGTGTGTGTGTGTGTGTGTGTGTGTGTGTGTGTGCAGAGAAAAAGAGAGAGAGTATAACATTGGGTAGGGTGTTCAACTCTACAGTATACAGAGTGCTAAAATTTCCATAAGTGCTACGAAGAAATTTAATGACATATATGTATGTATGTTTTTGAACAAGTCATCCTTGCTAATGTTAATGGGAGAAAGAAAAGAAAATTTTACTAATATTAAGATGTGGGTGCTGGAATGCTTTATGAGAGAGAAGTCTTAAGTTTACAATGTGTTCTGTCCTACCCCCTAATAATGAGGTATCTGTGACACCCGCCTAATTAAATACCAGGTGATCAGTCCTTCTTCCAATTTAAATAGGAATCTCATCTGGTTCATTCTTAACTTCACTGTCGAAAATATTTTTAAAATTTAACAAACCGCCTAGTTGTAATAACCCGCGTAATTTTGGGCTATTTTAAAAGGAGGAAAATAAAGTTTTTTGATAAAATTATTTTTATTGCTCAAATATGTTGGTTATTATTTTTAAAGGCGAGAATTTCAAACGGTTTTGAAATCGGAGTTAAAACGGATTTTAAAATGATTTTTAAATATTTTTAACTCTTGGAGTTGTTTTAACTTCCAACTCTTCATTTCTTTGCCTTATTTAAAGGAGTCTTTTGGATTCCAACTCTTCATTTCTTTGCATTATAAAAGGAAGTCGTGGGCAAGCCTTTTAACATACTTTTGGCACAAATTTTGGCAGCAAATATATTTTATATTCCTCTCTTTTTTATATACACATTGGCCCTTGAGATTTGTGAGTTACACAACAACAAAAGAGAAACTACAAATCTCAATCTCTTCAAATTAAATACCAAATCTCTCGAATTACATACAACAACTAACTCGAAAATAAAATACAAATCTCCAAAGCTCTATACATCAAAATAATACCAATATTTCCCAAACAATCCTCGCTAAAATCAATCTCCATAGCGCCCCAAAATCCGCACTAACCTGCCACAAAGAGAAAATATGGGGAAGTACACAATACGACATGAAAGATGCTCAACAATTATATTAACGATGAACAAAGCGTAACAACACGAGTACGAATATTGAAATCAAAATGCAAATCTCAAAGCATTTATCAATATAATTTCTCAACAACACTTTAACCGGGTCACCAGGCCTCACCACATCCGTATATGCTTTATCAAGCCATAGCCTGGGAAACAGGAATTTTGGCGGGTGCCCAAATCCGTGCCATATTAAAATCTCATGACAACGTGCTCATCAACAATACAATGATACCACATGAATCAAAATAATTTCAACAATTATTTTCCAGATTTCAATGAATTTATTAATTCAAATATGAGTTCAATTAAACAAGAATTCAAAGAGAATGACGCTCACGAGATTTAAGGAGCATATTGTGTAAAATCCCATACCTTAAACCATGATGAGAAACCAATGATCACATCCTCAAGATCAACACAAAAGATCTACAAAAGCTCCTCCAAGAACCTCCAATAAAATAGCCCCAAGAACACATCTAATCTAAGGTTGGAACTCACAAATCTCAAGGGCCAATGTGTATATGAAAAGGGGAGGAATATAAAATATATTTGCTGCAAAAATTTGTGCCAATAGTATGTTAAAAGGCTTGCCCACGACCTTATTTTGTTTAATACGTAAGGATCATTTTTCCCAAAGTTTGTCACGAGGACGGTATAGAGAAAATTGGGTAAAGTTTATATTCGATTCAGTTGGAACTATATGGTGAGGCTTGGCGTATAACATCGATATGGATTTTGTTAATGTACTGTCTGGGCGGTACTACTTCGATTTCTTGCAATGTGAGATTTATACTCGGAGTTGACCTTACCGTTATGGCTTATATTCCTGAATTTCGAGACGAAATTCTGTTATAAGGGGGGAAGTATGTAATACCTCGTAATTTTTATGACTTTTAAAATGGGTTATATTTTAAACTAATGGATTAATTGGATTTTATTATAAATTAATTCATTTGGGTTTTATCCGAATTGTGGATATTAAAATGGATGATTCTGAATATTACTTAAAGATATTTAGGTAATATATGAATGTGATGTCATTGATATGATGGTATGATATAAATTCGGTAATTTGAGTTTTTAGTCAGACGCGGTATGTGACGTGTCGGGACTAATTTATAAAATTAAAAAGGAAATTTATTTTCTATCGACCTTATAGTCATTTCGACTGCGTCGTTGCGTCTGGAAGGTTCGAAATAGTCAGAAAAGTCTATTTGGATGTTAATTTGAGTCTCGGGTCATTTGGAGATGAAAAGACAACCCAAAAGGGCATTTTGGTTATTTTTACAAGGGGATGAATAGTGATTTCGGGTTTTGTCTTATTATAAGTATTTGGAGATTAGTGTATGTAGGTTCATTTCATCTCTTCTACACAAAATTGAAAAGTCATCTTCTTAGAGAGAGTGGAAGCTTGCTTGGAAAGAAAAAGAAGTTTTCTTGGGAAGGAGGAGAACCAAAGGTCAAAGGTAACCACCACCATCACCACCTGTGTTATTCAACTCCAAAGGATCAGATCTTCATTAGAGGCAAGTGTTTGATATTTGCAATTTAAGTTCGTATATTGTCCATGTTAGGATAGTTATAAAAAGAGATGATTTTCATGCTTGGAAGATGAAAGGATATAGTTGTTAATGGATTTTTGGAATCTAAAAATATATAGGAATTAAACTCATATTGTAGTTAGTTAGTAATCCAATAAATATTCATCAATCTGTGGAAGAAATTCTGAAAATAATTTAGTGTTCTTGAAGATAATATGTTGATAATTTTCTGGAAAAAGAGGCAAAAACGAGTGGAATGAGAAGAGCCAATTTGGAATGTTTTGATCTTCTTTTTGAGTGCATTTGGATGAGATTTAAGAAAAACTCAAAACACATACCTGACTCAATTTTTCGTGTAGAATCCAAATCTGAAGTCAGATTGATGATTTGAATAATTTTTGGATCTGATTTTTTTGAGTATTTAAAATATGAGAATTCATGATGTTGTTTCTTTTTAATGTTGGTTCTTATCCCAAAACTTTTATAGATCTTCGGTGATTATTAATTGGATATTATGGGACTTAGAGAAGATCAGTAAGCCCTAGTTAAGATTTGAATTAATTTGATTGGGATTTGATTGATTAGAATTATGATAATTAAAGTTAAATTGATTTCGGTTCCTAGATTCATGTGTTGGATTCTAATCTATTTGTATGAGGATTAAGGATAGTTCAAGTAGGGGAGATTTAATATAACACCTGGGTAGCCTTAGGGTTACAATTTAAACATCAAGGACTGAGTTTAAGCTCATTATTGATTTCGCAAGGGCTGAGTGTAGTACAAGAGCGTAGTGGTATGGCTCCTGGATAGAGATGGGAGTTTAGAACACATTTGGTTGAAAGAGGGTATGAGGTTATCCCGATCGCGTATTTGAAGTTGATGAACCTCCTCGATCGACAGAGTTAAGTAGTAGTGTATTGGAGGGGTTTCTTGTTTGGATTTTGCTTTGCGAGACGCTCCGCGCATGAACCTTAACGACGTCGGGAGTGGAGAGATGTTATAGGATACGAGGATAATTAAATTATGAAGTAAAGATATGACATTTTAATACGTGGGATTTAAAGAGATATAATGATGCGTATAATCTAAGGGTAATAGGTGTACCTTATTGATAGTATACTATAGGTATGATAATACCTATTTGATTGATTAATGATTATGTGTATGACATACCTAGCTTACTTGCTATCGGTGGGAGGTTTACGCGTGAGGGAAGTCATATCCTGATGAATCCATGGGATCTTTGATTTTTCGCTCGAGAACATAGGTCTATGAAAGACTTATTGGGGAGTTGATAAGTCCGCTGACTATGGGTACGTAGGTATGTGCGTGACCCATGGGTATGAGAACTATGTTCGCCTCCAATGATTATGTTGTTGTTAATGGTTCGAGGTATCCTCACTGAACCTTTTGTCCCCTTTTCGGCGACCAGCGATATTGGGACATGATAGCAGAGTAATGCATTGCACCGCAGCTGTGACTCGGAGTGCCGTATTATATATGAATATATATAATGGATTAAATGAATGAATGGATATTTATTATGGTTAAATCTATCTACGGTGATAATTGTAGATAACGGTGAATAGAGAAAGATAATTGAATTATGTTAATGAATGTTTATTGAAAAACTTAATTCATATTAATTGAGAAATGATTCATCATTAATATAATTGTTGAGCATCTTTCATGTCGTATTGTGTACTTCCCCATATTTTCTTTTAGTGGCAGGTTAGCGCGGATTTTGGGGCGCTATGGAGATTGATTTTAGCGAGGATTGTTTGGGAAAGATTTGTATTATTTTGATGTATAGAGCTTTTGAGATTTGTATTTTATTTTCGAATTAGTTGTTGTATGTAATTCGAGAGATTTGGTATTTAATTTGAAGAGATTGAGATTTGTAGTTTCTCTTTTGTTGTTGTGGGACTTAGATGCTCTATACCTTGTCACTTGTGGATTTTGATTTATTTTATCGAATTAGCGCTCCGTTCGCTCTCCCCGGGCGGGCGGGGTGTTACAGATGGTATCAGAGCTTAGGTATACAGAAACCCTCGGGGCTTGAGTGTTGGGTTCATTGCGTGGTTATGAGAACGCGTGTAATATCGATTTAAATTAAATTCGCAAGTTTCCAAGAACCCTTATTTAATTAGCGTCTACTTTGAAAACAAATAAAATCAACCCTTAAACATGCATCTAAATCAACCCATCAAATATAAAGCATGCGACACAAAGTTAAGGAAAAATCCCCTAAGGGAAAAACCTTTTATTTCTAGAACTTTAAATAGTTTACAAGACCATTGACTTACATACAACCTGATAATTGCCCACAAGTGTAACGCACGGTGTCTTCGGTAAACCTTCAAAGCAACGGCTAGAAACAGTGTGACACAGAAATACCCGCAGGTGTCGGTTCCTATGTCGGCGGCTGGAAGTTTCCCTTTCCAGGAGGGTAGCAATGAAGAAGAGAACGGCTTCTCCACAAGGGTTGAACAAACTCAAAGTTGTGTTCTTGGGTTACCAAAAGGATTCACAAAGGATTGGAAATTTGTGTGAATAAAAAACCTAGAGTCTAGGGCTCAATAGGTGAAGACTTAGAGTATTTAGGACTCTGAAAATTGTCTTGAAAAGTCTTAGAAAACAACTCCCCGAAGTTGGCTTTAAATAAGAAAACTTTGATCCTAAAAAATCTCGAGCAGATCTGGCGAAGTTTATCCCAGGCGGATCGGTCTGGCTCGAGGGAGGATCGGTCCGATTGACCGGATCGATTGTTTTATTCTGAGGCGGATCGGTCCGATTGTGATCGGATCAGTTCTTTTATTCCAGGCTTCAACGGTTCACTTGTGGTTCGGGGTATACTGGATCTGCAGCAAGCGGATCGGTCCGGTTGAGGGGTGGACCGGTCCGTTGGTGGATCGGTCCAGTAGGGAGGCGGACCGGTCCGGCTTTCAGACTTTGATTCCTCTTCTTCTTTTGATATTCGGATCCATTGATGAATGTATAAATCTTGAATTTCTTTCATCTTTGGTACAAACACAAACCATCGAATTTTTAAGGTCCTCTAAATCTTTTTCTAAAAATAGGACCCTTTCATCACTCTCCTTCTTGGACAATTTTAAAGAAACAAAGTCATGGTCCAAGGAAACAACTTTTTCATGATAAAAATCTCTTTGATTTTGAACCGTTTGCAAAAGATCCATCGCGGATTTAAAACGAGAATTTTCTTTTTACAAAACTTTAATTCTTTTGCAAAGTTTCAAAATCAAACTTTTTAAATTTTTAGCATGGTCGTGAACTTTTTCAAAAATAGGCTCCTCATTAAATGGGCGTTCCATTGGAAAAATTGCGATTTTTCACAAAACTGATTTTCAAAAAGAATCAATATCACACGATTTTGCGGAAAATAGGAATACGCAATAAATTAGCGCAACCTTCTCTGATACCAATCAATGAGTTTGTGGCACGTGAAGAGACTCTTAGGGAAAAGTTTGCTCTAATTGAGGGGGAGAGGGATACCCTTTTAGAAATTGTTAAAAATTTGAAAAAACAATCCCTGTCTTGGGAAGAGTCTAATTTGTTGCTTGAGTCAAAAATTTTGAAGTTAAAAAATGATTTGACGGACTCAAGTAGGTTTGATAGTGATGGTAGTGGCTCATCGTGTTCTCATGCTTCTAATGCTAAAGCCAAAACCATTATTTGTTTTAGAGGGTCAACTAATTCCAAGGATGTTAGAAAAGATCACACTTTAGGTGTCATTCCACCCATTTACGCATGTTCATATTGTGGTAGGAAAGGTTACCTTAGGCGTTTCTGTTTTGATCTTAGAAAATTTCCTAGGAAGTTTATGTCTCATGTTCCCTTGGTTCCTAAATCCTCCACACAACATTTCACATCTATTTGGGTTAGGAAATCACTTTTGGAGGAACTAGATTTTAGACAAGTTGATTCCCGTTTGCTTGCACATGATTCTTCTCTTTCCATATCGTATAGATGATTGTGTTTGCATGTTTGTCATACGCTAGTTATGCTTTTTGATACCTTCTTTTGCTAGCGTTGTGACATGTACTTTTTGTATATATATTTTTTTGAAAATTTTTGAAAAATACAAAAAGATTTTTTTTTTGTTTGCACCGTTTATGGATGAACACTTTGGATGACCGAGTCACAACATCATTTCATTTTTTTTCATGTGACTATTTGATAGTGTTTTGAGACAATAGGTCAATTCATCCATGTGCTTTATAATGTTTGGAGTCATTAAGATGTAATTAAGTGTTACTTCCTACATGTTTGACTCATGTTTCCTTTATTTCACACATGCATAGATTTGTTTGATTATTGTGCTTGTCTTATCACATGTTGGTTGGGTGTTTTCACTTCAATCCTGTCCTTAAAACGAACCGAGTGCGATAATTTTTTATAAGGAAATTGTGCATATAAAAACCGTTTTTGTGAGTTTGTGTGCTTTATTTTAAAACGGGGAGAGGCTGCGAAAGGTAATCATCTATCCTTTGCGCAAAATCCACCGTTAAAAAGGACCTAAAAAAATGGAGGAATTTTAATATCCGAGGTCCAAAGAGGTTAAAAGAGCCCGAAAAAATTAAAAGGCAATAAAAAGATATTCATGCCAAAAAGGGGCCATTTAGGTTTTTGAACCAATTCTCCAAAGTTTGAGAATTTAGATTACCTCTAAAAGAAAATATATATGAGGGAGTTTGGTTGGAGAATTTAAAACGGGTTTGCACGTCCTTGAAATACTTGAAAATGCGCTACATATCTTTGGACGTTATTGGTGTGGAAATCATTTTGACTTTGATTTGTTGATTTGCATAAGAAGATGTCATCTAAATTCAACAAATTTCTTTTACACCTAAGGATACCTTTGATGTTCATTCGTTAGGAGTACACGTATGCATCGTGCACATATGATTGATTGAGTTGATTTACCTATCGAATGTGTTCACACCCATTCATTCCATTTACATGACTTGGTTGTTTGAGTCTAAATCCATGGTGTGATTTTTGTATCATATTTGTTCATATTGGTATCCTTTCTTTGTATGAAAAATTTGAAAAATTCAAAAATAGTTTGTGAAGTTTTGTTTGAGCATCTCCTTGAAAGAGCACGTTTACCATATTGTTTGATGCCCTTTTTTGTATACCGTGACACACCGATTTTGCTTATTTGATTCATTCTTCTCATTTGTCTATTTGGGGACATCATAAAAAGGGGGAGAAAGAATTATCATATTATGGGGGAGTTTGAATTGTGGGGGAGTTTTTGAGATGTTGCTTATATTTTTATCATATATTATCTCATTTCAAACTCGATATGTCACTTGGTATTTTGCTTTTTCTCATGTGTATAGGTACTACATGGATTATCATTGGATTGCACACCCCGATGAGAAAAGTGTTGAGATTCCTGAAGAATTGAAGAGCAAACGTTGTAGTCTTATTCAATTGTATCTTTCCAGTTTTGGGTTCATGGAAGGGTAGATTTGTATAGGCATTTTTAGATGTTTGATAATTCGGATGTTTTGTTTTTATGTATGTACCGGCATAGACATAGGGGGAGATTTGTAAGGACATTTTATTCCATTAACAATTTATTATGTCGCACTCTGTTACACCGTTGAAGAAATTCAAGATTCATACATTCATCAACGGATCCGAATATCAAAAGAAGAAGAGGAATCAAGTCTGACAGATCGGACCGGTCCGCCTACAATAAAAGAACTGATCCGGCTAACCGGACCGGTCCGCCCTCAACTGGACCGATTCATTTGATGCAGATCCTGTATACCCTGGACCGCAAGCGAACCGATGAAGCCTGCAATAAAAGAACCGATCCGATCAACCAGACCGATCCACCCCCAAGCCGGACCGGTCTGCCTGGGATAAACTTCACCAGATCTGCTCGAGATTTTTTAGGCTCAAAGTTTTATTATTTAAGCCATCTTCGTGGAGTTGTTTTACAAGACTTTTCAAGACGATTTTCAGAGTCCTAAATACTCTAAGTCTTCACCTATTGAGCCCTAGACTCTAGGTTTTTGATTCTCACAAATTTCTAATCCATTGTGAATCCTTTTGGTAACCCAAGAACACAACTTTGAGTTTGTTCAACCCTTGTGGAGAAGCCGTTCTCTTCTTCATTGCTGCCCTCCTGGAAAGGGAAACTTCCCGCCGCCGACATAGGAACCGACATCTGCGGGTATTTCTGTGTCACACTGTTTCTAGCCGTTGCTTTGAAGGTTTACCGAAGACACCGTGCGTTACACTTGTGGGCGATTATCAGGTTCTTTGTAAGTCAATGGTCTTGTACATTCTTTGAAGTTCTAGAAATAAAAGGTTTTGCCCTTCGGGGATTTTTCCTTAACTTTGTGTCGCATGCTTTATATTTGATGGGTTGATTTAGATGCATGTTTAAGGGTTGATTTTATTTGTTTTAAAAGTAGACGCTAATTAAATAAGGGTTCTTGGAAACTTGCGAATTTAATTTAAATCGATATTACACGCGTTCTCAGGTTAGAAATTTTTGGAGATAGCAAATTTTAGGTGATATTCGTGATAGGCATCTAGATTATATGTGAGGAATTTATTTTTGTAGACAAAATTATTTTTGGAGATTGTTAGCCTGATTTTGAGAGTTAGGCATTCGGCGAATTTCGAGGGCGAAATTCCATTGTTAGTGGGGAAGTGTAATAACCCGCGTAATTTTGGGCTATTTTAAATGGAGGAAAATAAATTTTTTTGATAAAATTATTTTTATTTCTCAAATATGTTGGTTATTATTTTTAAAGGCGAGAATTTCAAACGGTTTTGAAATCGGAGTTAAAACGGATTTTAAAATGATTTTTAAATGTTTTTAACTCTTGGAGTTGTTTTAACTTCCAACTCTTCATTTCTTTTCCTTATTTAAAGGAGTCTTTTGGATTCCAACTCTTCATTTCTTTGCATTATAAAAGGAAGTCGTGGGCAATCCTTTTAACATACTTTTGGCACAAATTTTGGCAGCAAATATATTTTATATTCCTCTCATTTTTATATACACATTGTACCTTGAGATATGTGAGTTCCAACCTTAGATTAGATGTGTTCTTGGGGCTATTTTGTTGGAGGTTCTTGGAGGAGCTTTTGTAGATCTTTTGTGTTGATCTTGAGGATGTGATCATTGGTTTCTCATCATGGTTTAAGGTATGGGGTTTTACACAATATGCTCCTTAAATCTCGCGAGTGTCATTTTCTTTGAATTCTTGTTTAATTGAACTCATATTTGAATTGATAAATTCATTGAAATCTGGAAAATAATTGTTGAAATTATTTTGATTCGTGTGGTATCATTATATTGTTGATGAGCACGTTGTCATGAGATTTTAATATGGCACGGATTTGGGCACCCGCCAAAATTCCTGTTTCTCGGGCTATGGCTTGATAAGCATATACGGATGTGGTGAGGCCTGGTGACCCGGTTAAAGTGTTGTTGAGAAATTATATTGATAAATTCTTTGATATTTTCATTTTGATTTCAATATTCGTACTCGTGTTGTTACGCTTTGTTCATCGTTAATATAATTATTGAGTATCTTTCATGTCGTATTGTGTACTTCCCCATTTTTTCTTTTAGTGGAAGGTTAGTGCGGATTTTGGGGCGCTATGGAGATTGATTTTAGCGAGGATTATTTGGGAAAGATTTGTATTATTTTGATGTATAGATATTTGGAGATTTGCATTTTATTTTCGAGTTAGTTGTTGTATGTAATTCGAGAGATTTGGTATTTAATTTGAAGAGATTGCGATTTGTAGTTTCTCTTTTGTTGTTGTGGGACTTAGATGCTCTATACCTTGTCACTTGTGGATTTGGATTTATTTTATCGAGTTAGCGCTCCGTTCGCTCTCCCCGGGCGGGCGGGGTGTTACACTAGTATTCAAAACTCGGTGCTAATTTTGTGTTTCATTTAACAATCATAACATACAGAAATAAAAACTAAACCAATCTATCCATGCAGTAAAATAATCTAAACTAAATACCAGATAAAAGACTGAAATAAAATAATACCGATTAAATCATCGGTTCCCAAATCAAAATACAACTAAACATTTAATGAAATAAAACTGAGACCATAAATAAAACGTCTGATAAATTGAATAAAATAAATAGCTGAAATAACTAAACTGCATCCTACTCTAGGGATGAAGTACCAAAGCGAATAAGTCCAAATACTACAAGCATCCATACGTGTTGCAGCTACGTATCCCTGGAATAGATAATCAAGCTGGGAGTCCCTGTGGCTGGATACCTAAAATGTTTTGAAAAAGTTTTTCAAGTATGGGTCAAAGCCCCCAAGTCTTTTTGAAAATATTTTGCAAGCATTTAAATTGCAGTTTAAATGAACAATTATTTGATACACATGTTAGGTTGCGTACACTCCCTTGAGTTCCTCACCTCTCATCTATAGTGCCCACCTAAGGTATTCTATTAAGCAGACCCAGTTAAGCTACCCAATCTAACCAGGTCCCAAAATCTAACTAACCATAAACTAGCCTAGCTCACCCATACGCCCATACAATACGCTACATTATACCCTTAATTATCATTAATCCTTTAGTTAAGTTACTCATTAACTTACACCTTACCGCCCATACAATACTCTATCAACCTAATTAATAATTAACATCTCCCTTATAAAATTATTAAACCAAAGTTAACATTTCACTTATGTTATCGTTTAAGATATTTCATTAAAGTTTCTCTACTTCAATTTTGCTCTAAATAACAGCTACCTATCCTTCCTACAATTTACACTTTAGTAGATTAAGCATTGTCTTTGACATACTAGTCTCTCTACTATCACACATACATAGATTGACTATAGTTTAGATATACACTATTTAGTTATACTACTATCACACATAAGTAGGATAAAACACCCAAGTGTGTATATATATATATATATATATATATATATATATATATATATATATATATATATATATATATATCACACGCTATATATATCCCAAATATAGCAACCATCGGGTCGGCCACCATGATGCACACTTGCGTACTCTACTATCAAGTCCAAGTATTTTACTTAACTAGTCATGGACTATTGATTCGTAATGTCTTCCTCGAATCATAAATCAAAATCACACATATTGGAGGTGAACATAACACTAGGCCTTTAGGGCTGCGCACTTACCTAGAGTACCCAAACGACTTCCCGACATCACTACTTCTCTCACATAGTTTTCCACTATCAGCACTATGCTCTGGGGTACAAACCAGATCTCATTAAAATCGTCAAGGTGGGATCGCCCAGTACGTGGGACGTTCGTTATTACAAGCAACGTAGGTATGTTCATATACACAAAAACACATAATAGGCATACACACAACCTATAATAATCATCCATACGTAGTATTTATCACTCAAATACTTACTGTATCATTAATTTACAATATCAATTCACTAGTAATTTTTTGAGTATTATTCTCTATCCTAAGGGACTATAGTTACCCTTTAATTTAATTATGTAGTTATTACACTCATACCCTACTGATCTACATCCTAGGTTCACTCATAACCTCCGTGCCCCGCTCTTATTCGTTTGAGTTCATTACGTTAACCATTAATCGCAACTAACAATAGCTTTAAACTCTATCATATACGACTAAGTCTTAAACCTACCAATGTCTACTATCATCCAATATGTCCCTCATTATATTCTAAGGATGTCCCAAAAGTCCCACTCTTAATCATTCACAATTTTTAGGCTTAAGTAGGGAAAATTTGCAATTATGACAGACCAAATCGATTCGCTCAGAGGCCGCAGTTCATCTCCTTCGTTCAGTTCTTGCATGTTCCACATTTTCACTCCCATAAACCTTCATGCAAATGTCCCAACTCCCAACCAAACCTAACCAAACTTCAAAAAGTATCATTCTAACAATTCCTAACAAATTAGATCATCAAATCCTTAACAAAAACGGATCATATAAGATTTAATCTTCACAAATCATAAAACCCCCAGTTTCTCTTGTTCTTTACATCTTTTAATCTAGAACTTATTTATTATAATCCATCCCAAAATCTCTGATTTCGTGTGACCAACATGAAAAAATATAACTACATGTAATCCTACTTCAATTCATAGAATGCACCCACCCAAATACATATTATATTTTCCAAAATCATGTAAATCAAACCATATTCTACATGGGTATTATAACATATGCTTAAAATAAACTCAAGATAAACACTTGCCTCTAAATTGAAGGTCGAATTTTGTTGATATGATGATATGGTTATCCTACCATCGTTCTGATCTCGATTCTAGCACGTTCGTGGTGGAAATTGGTGTAGGAATCTTTGGCGTTCTTCTCTCCTTCCTATACTATGGACTATCCTCCTTAAGCTTTATGTTGACCCTAGGCCGTGACTCTAATTGGAACATATAAACTTACAATTTTTGGAGTTCCTCTAACCCTAAGTTCTCAAATGATCGAAATGCCCTTAAACGGTGCTGGTTTGGCCTAAAATTTCCCCGGGACCCAAACTATACACCAGAGTATACTATCCTGAATATTTTAACCCATTTGGAATCAATCGTGACCTTGAAATCATCACTCGAGTCACTTTATATAATTATCTTATTTCCTCCTCAAAATACAGTCACACGTGAAATTTAAATAGACAAAATTAATTCAAACTTTAAATCACCAAATTAAATAATTTCTCCGAATTAAATAAATTCCAAATATCTGGTTACAATAAATGCTCAATCACCAATTTAATTAAATCCTATATTCTCATAAATAAGGGGTATTACATACTTGCTGTAACACCCCGTATTTTTGTGCATTTAATATTTAATTAATTCGGAAATTTTAAATTACTTGTGTGTTGTAATTTTAATTGAATTAATTATGGCAATATATATATATTTAAATATTAATCGGGGAGTGAATGGTTAATGTTTAGGGAAATTTATTTACTAAGTGAATAGTAATAATTAAATTACGCCATTTCCGATATTAATGACGGGGTATGCACTTATCCCAGCCGGGAGTCGGTATAGACTAAATTGGGTGTGAGATAAGGATTTTTATAAATTAATTCAGATGCCAATTCTGAGTGCGCAGTTGTATCCAGAAGGGTCGAGATAGTCAGAAAAGAGTATCCGGGGGGTAGTACACGGGATGGTTTGGGCTATTTTAATTAAGCCCATAAGGCTAAAAACGGGATGAAGGGTTTTTAACCTAATTGGGAGATTAAGGAATGGCAGCCAACATAACTCTAAACCTAGGGTTTGAGAGCGGATTTGGGGAAAAGCAAATCAAGAGCAAATTGGAGGTTATTGGAGCCAAGTTAAGGGACATCAACGACGGATCAGACCCTACGAGTGATTCCAGGAAAGTGGTTAACTGTTTTTACTCCTAAATTGTGATATCCAATTCATATTTTAGTGATGTGTATACTAAAATTCGTTTTGGGGATAAACGGGTACGAAAATGGGGTTTTTATTTATGGAACACTTAAATGAGAATCAAAATAAGATTTAGATGGGTGAAAGATCTCTGAGTATGTATGTATGATTTGAATGGGAAATCCAGAACGAAAAGGGGTGGAAATTGAATCTGAAATTTGAGATTTGTAAAATAGATAATTGAATTTTTATGGAGAAAAACCCATTTCGAAAAGTAGATACAAGTGGAGAAATTGATTATCTTAAGGTCGCTATGATATGTTGGATAGGGAATAACCATGTTTTTGTGGTGGGATGATGTAATTAGAGGTTTAGATTATGGGTCACAAACCTTGAATTTCGTTAATGGTGGAAATCAGTGGGGAAGAAGATCTGTCACGAAGGGGTCGATCGATCGATTGATCGGGGGGCATCGATCGATCGACAATGGGAAAATCTGGGCAGTTCGGCCAGTTTGTGATATAAGGGGAAAATTAATTAATTAAATTAATTCCCATACATTAATTTGTGAGAAAAAAAATTTATGAAACACATATTCCTAGTAATTATGGGGAAAAGTAATTGGGACTAGGGAAAATTTATATGGAGCACTTTATGGATGAATTTGATGAATGTTATTCTAAAATAGGGAGATACGGATTAAGTGAGTGGGTCTGGGTATATTGGCTAAGCAACGTCAAGGTAGTGAATTAAGTTTGAAAATAAACTAATTAATTTAGAGTCGGGATATAGACTCGGGAAATATTTAATTTCGGACCAAGTGATTGAGTCCGGGTATGTTGGTGATTATAGGTAAATATAATTGGAAAATTTATGGAGATGCATGTGTGACACATTGTGGGCGAAAACGTGGGAATGAAATTATGAGAGGTAAAATGGACCAAGTGAGCGAGTCCGGGTATGTTGGTTAAGTGACACCAAAGTATTTGATTCATTATTGAAAGAGTAATTTAATTAGAGTCGGATTATAGACTCAGGTAGGATTAAATTAATAAGTGTCATAATTAATTTAATTAGAGTCGGATTGTAGACTCGGGTAGGATTAAATTAATAAGTGTGATAATTAATTTAATTAGAGTCGGATTGTAGACTCGGGTAGGATTAAATTAATAGGTGTGATAATTAATTTAATTAGAGTCGGATTGTAGACTCGGGTAGGATTAAATTAATAGGTGTGATAATTAATTTAATTAGAGTCGGATTGTAGACTCGGGTAGGATTAAATTAATAGTTGTGATAATTAATTCAATTAGAGTCAGATTGTAGACTCGGGTAGGATTAAATTAATATGTGTGATAATTAATTTAATTAGAGTCGGATTGTAGACTCGGGTAGGATTAAATTAATAGGTGTGATAATCAATTTAATTAGAGTCGGATTGTAGACTCGGGGAGGTGTTAAAATAAAATGTGTGTTAGTTAATTTAATTAGAGTCGGGTGATAGACTCAGGAAGGTATTAAATTAATAAGGGTGTTAATTAATTTAATTGGAGTTGGACCATAGACACGGGGAAAGTATTATATAAATTGAAGTGTGAGTTAAATATATTAGAGTCGGACCATAGACTCGGGAAGACGAGAAATTGTTAAGTGAGAAAATTAATTACGTTGAGTCGGGCCATAGACTCAGGAAATTGCAGGAAGTGTACGGGATATTAGTACACGGTAAAGCTTGGGTTTATAATATATATATATACGGAGTTGTGATAGTATATATATATATACGTGTATATATTGTGTGTGATATTAAATTATAGGTAGTGTACGGGATTTGGAGTACACGGTAAAGCCGGGGTTATATTATATATATACGGTGTAGTGATAGTATATATATACGTGTATATATTATGTGTGATATTAAATATCAGTGACTAGATATTTATTCAAATTAATATACTCAAATGCTATCAAGGGAGGTTGCGCGTTGTGGGTGAATCCCCTAGCTTGAGGAGTAGGGCGAGTATATCCTCAGGTCATAGCGTCCGGTATATATGGGTGAGGGATTTATCTCACTTTTAGGGAAGGAATATGACCGCCTCCACTACGTTTATATTTTGGGCCAAGTTGGTAAGCGATTCCAACTTGGGGAACTAGGTTTTGTGAGCACACCTAGTGAGATAGCATTTGAGAGGGAATCGCCCTGCGAGGGTATACTCGAAGGGATGGAAATACGTATGTTATATGTGTGGATGTTAGAGTAAAGGTACATATATAAGGGTGGTAAATATTATATACAGGTAATAATACAGGGTGTGATGTATTTATTTTATATAACTTGTGACACGGTTATATGTTACTAATTTAGGGGAATTAATTAAGTTAATTGTGAGATAACTTATAATTCAAGAAATTATTATACTCGGGTTAGAGTAGTATGGAAAGGGAAGGGTATACCAGGACTAGTTGGATGGGGTAGTACAACTAGGTGGTGTTAAGGTAACCGGTAGGTGTGCACAATAGTGGAGGGGTGAGAATGTCCATAAGGGAGTGCGACACTAACTTAAATATGAAACGCATTCATGCATTTTAAATTACTGTAGTTAATTCACTTGCTAAATATTTTCAAAATGTTTTGGGTTCTAACCCTTGCTATAAAACTATTTTCAAAATCTTTTAGGTGTCCAGCCATAGGGACGCCAGGATTGATATTCCATTCCAGGGACACGGAGCTGCGGCATATGTGGATGCTAGCAGGAGTTTGGATTAGACGCATCATTCATTCATTCCTAGAGTAGGAATCTTGTATCGATTTTAGTTTTATTTAGGGCAAGTTGCCCAGACTTTCAGTTCAGGTTTTAGACTTATTTTATTCCGGTGTTGCATATTTGTATTGGATTATTTCGTTGATGGCCGGTGTTTTATTCGGAAAGTTGAGTAATTAATGATTCAGTTTATTTTCATTCAGTTGTGTGAATGGTTTATATTTAATTCTGCATATACTGTTTTGTTAATTAAAAAGTTAAAATTTGGCACCAACTTTTGGAATACTAGGTGGTTAGTAAGTTTTAAAAAGTTTTCGACAGTGATGCTAAGGATGATCCAACTGGGATTCCTGTTTTAATTTGGTATAGGATTGATCACCCGGTATTTTATTAGGTAGGGTGTCACACTTTCCCCCTTACAAAGGAATTTCTTCCTCAAAATTTTGATAAGACTAGCACTCTAAGGTTTCTACACTACCTTATTCATGTACTTTTAAGATCACTACATATATTTCGACCCCTCCTAACTGTGGATAATATTAAAAGAATTCAACTCCCCAGGGCATCCATACACCATATACCTGTGAATGACTGAAGAAATATCATTAGGCCCCACTAGCGTCAAATTATAACACCGATGTCATTCCTAAGATATAATAGTATAAACGAAGAATAACTAAGGTACTAACTCATGTCCTAATGACCAAACATCTCCCTTCTTCCAACGTAGCGCTAAGTTTCATGTGTGGGATGTCTTGCAAAGAAAAATCGAAACAAGGAACCCCCCCGATGCACTACTACCTAACATTGTTAGTCGTCGAGATTCGTTAGGTCCTCAGTCCATAGCACATTCCCCTAAATCCATGTCTCTTTATATAAAAGTATACTCGTCCACTCTCATGATACAAATGACAACATACATCACGACGCTCTTACTATCAGTAGTTTTTTAATGCGGATAAATCACGAGCTCTATCTCTCCGCTTGATAATAAGACAATTTACCCTGAATCGAATCTGTAAACATCTCTACTCACCCGGATCAAATATAACCATAAAAATATATTATTATAAGTCTACCACGCAACACACTATAAGATATATACATGTATATATAGGCTAGACCCTCTCCCAGGTGATACCCAGCAAAAAAATGAATCATACCCTCGAGTTGCAAACACAAAGTCCTACCCTGCCCGTCTAACATTGCTTAAACCATCGCTAACCACTCGAAACTTGAAACGTAGTCTACCATATTCTCATATTTCTTGAATGAAGAAACTAACACGTAATGCAACCATCTTATTACTCTACACACCCTTTCTCTCATAGGCGACACCAAAAATCCCCCCTACTCCCATGGTAATTAATTATATACATACACAATAAGGCTATTACGACCAAAGCACCGACTAAATCCAACCCACTCGCGAATTGTAGTAATAAAAATTTTACATTGTGATGTCCCCCTGCCATTAAAAATCTACCTTGTACTCATAAGATAATAAAGATAATTTACCTCTAAGTGCTAGCTGCATCGCCTGGTTGATGGGCTCCTAAACATAATCCTCATGCCATAACTGACCCATGATCTACTGCAATGGTTGTACGTCTAGAACCTCAACCCGTGGTTGCCCCCTGCCTCGCTTAAGGAAATCTCCCTTCCTATGGCTTATCTCTCCACAAACAAAACATTTTCCAGGAAATCCTCCATGACACTAATCATGTCCTTGTTAGCCTTCCCCACCATTCCCTTGGCCCTGGCGGCCCTGAGGAACGAAATGTAGTTGCTACTATTGCTACTGGTGAGGGTGTGACACCTCGCCGAATTAAATATCTGGTGATCATTCCTTTATTAAATTTAAAAAGAATATCCAGTTGGTTCATTATTAGCGTCACTGTCGAAATTCATTAATTACTAACCACCTATTTATTAATTAAGGCGGTGTAAAATTTTTAATCTTATTTATCTTGCAATAATATAATTAAATAAATAAATAAATAAATAACCACCATTACCATTCCATAAACCAACATAATACATAATGAAATAACTGAATAAAATATATAGGACTGGAATAAATACTCTAGTCATAAACTCCAATGCAATAATCCATAAATGAAAACTAGTCCAACAACTGAAGTAAAGAGATTAAATCCACTGTCACTGAAACAATGTCTGAATAAGAGTGGGAGATATACCCGACTGAAATAGATATCTCAAAAGGAAGAAATGATAAGCATGGAGGCATCTACTACCGAGGTCCTACAACATCCACAATAGCTGCAACATGTTAAATGATCTGAACGCCTAAGCCTAGTGTCCCTATGGATGGGTACCTAAAATTGGTTTTACAAAAAGGATTTGAAATGGGTCAGAGCCCAAGTAAAATAGTAGAAAAAGTTTATCAAGTGATTAAAATGCGATAATATAATATATTAAATACATGTTTTGTACCGCGTGCCCTCATTTTAGATCCTTACACCTCAACTAATGTGCATGCCTAACGTACTAAGCTAACCCACCTAGTTATGCTACCCGCCTACCTAGTTTGACGTAAATTTCTTTGCATCTAATGAATTATAGTTCCCACCTGTATTGTCCATATAATACAGTACTACATTTTCTCAATTCTTTATACTCACTAGGAATATGTACTAAATGTTATAGTTCTCTTATACTTTGATTAATTTAGACATCACAATCTATCTTATTTACTAACATACTCGTAGAAGAATCAATCATGCGTGCATATATACATCACTCTTATCATATATGTATATACGATACCCCTAGGTGGAGACCTGCAGTATGGGCATACTCTGCTATCACATCGTGATACATTACGTACTAATTAAGGACATCGGCTTGGATAATCTCCCTCGAACCGTAAATTAAATTAAATAATATTGGAGGTGAACATATATATAGGCCTTTGAGATACTCTCATATATAACACACCCAAATGACTGATCACACCGTCATTCACACAAGCAGTACTCAATCCCTAAGGTCTACGTCCTGAAGTACAAGTCAATATCCCCCCAAATGGGATCATCATAATAAGACTGTCCACATCGCGAAACCTCCCATGATAACAAGTAGCCTAGGTATTATTACACATATAAATCAAATAATAGGTATCACACCACCTATATATATGTATAATCTCATCATAGCTATGCACGTGAACTATCATATGCCCCTTACGTAGTATAATATCTCTCGAATGTTCTACATAACATAATACTTCTCATAGTAATTTCCGAGTGTTACTCAATACCCAAATGGTTTCCAAGTGTCACTCGAGTAAATTAAGTAGGAAATCCCATTCTAGGCTTACTAGTCATGGTCAAACATTCCTTTAATTTTCCAAAATAAGAAATCAATATCCAAATGAACTTTTATTACCCGTTAAGCTAAATCAATTATTAGTCTAAAACTCTTCTCGTGCAACTAATCTCGAACCCAACATTTTCTTGCTGTTTATTAGAATATCCCTTAATATGTTCTTATTATGTCAAGGTCAACCCAAATATTTCCCATAAGTTCTAAATGAAAAGGGGGAAAACTGTGCAATGCGGGGAAACCTAATCGATTCGGCCTTTGTCTGAATCTATTTTCCTTCCAAATGGATTCAGCCAAGGAGCCGAATCAATTCACCTGCTATAGGTGTTGTCGTATCCACTTATAGTAGTTACGAGATTCACCATTTTCAACCTCAAAACCTCCATAATTCATTCCCAAACTCCAAACTAAGAACATTAACCATTATACCATTGCATATACATGATTTCTAATGTATTGGAATCATTAAACCTTTAAAGAACACTCTTAAATTAAATTAATTCAATATTAAACATTTAAAACCTTAGTTTTTCATTCATGTTCAAGAACTTCAATATTTTTTCTGGTTTCCTCCCAATTTTTGTGGTGTTTGCCACCAATTTGAGTCTATATGTGTAAGGAGTTAAATCTAACACCAATCCTACCCAAGAACATGATTTATACTCAATTTATAAAGCCAATTTTCATGAATTTCACAAGATTATCACCCTATTCTAATATAGATGATATATCAAATCATAGTTTAGGAAGATTAAAAACTTTCCTCTATTTGAATATTTGATTCCTTATATAAGATTGGTATGGTTCTCATCCTCTTCTCCCGAGGTACGTGATGGTGGTGTTTGTGGTGCAAGAGTAGTGCAAATTAGCTTTGGGACCTCCTCTCTTCTTCCTCCTCTGGACTCTCTGTAACTGGGTAACTTCTAAACCTCGAAGACCTAACTGATCATATGATATGAGCATATTAATTTCGAAGATCCTCCTTCTTCAAAATCACAAAAGACCGAAAACCCTCCCGGGTGTCATTTTGGCCTAAAATTGCTCCGAGACCCAAACTAGACCCCCGAGTATAATTTTCTGACTATTTCGACCGTTCCGGACACATTGGATCACTATAAATGACCATTTGAAATAAAAAAAGTAAAATGATATTTTATTTACCCAATTAAGTCTCGATACGACTAATATGCGCGTTTTGACGGAATTTACTGTAACTGCCATATTTTTCACTCTCTACAAATATAATATTTCCTTATCATTATTATTACTCATTAACTAAGTAATATTCAATATAAATAAATATTAACCATCTCGCAAATTAATATTTATTTTACCGGATTAATTTCCAATATAATTTATTTAATCCCAATTAATTCCCAAGATAAAAATCAACGAAATGACGGGGTGTTACGTATTTACCCCTAGTAACGAAATTTTGTCCCTAAATTCCAAAAATGAAATACCTGCTATGAATAGCTCAGGATACTTTTCGTGCATCTCATCCTCTCACTTAGAGCTAGCAATTTTTGACACGATAACCCGTTTACGGTAATAACCCGAAATGACACAAACATGACACGATTAGCTTGTTAGATTTAAGAGTACCCAAAACATATAGTCAAATCAAAATCAACGTGACCCGGAAATGACACGACTAACCCGAACCACCACCCCTAATCACACTCCCAAGTGGACTCATCGGCATTATGATGCCCCCACTGAACCCGTATAAGTGGAACTGCCTTCGACTTGAGTCTCCTCTCGCTATGGTCTAAGATAGCGACCGGGCTCTCCTCATATGAAATATCGGGCTGCAAATTGATCTCCTCCAAAAAATGTGAGTGTAAGCCAACTTATCCCAAAGCTACTACCTCAACGAAGAAATATGAAATACATCGTGAATCCGATGAAAATGGTTCAATAATCAAAGTCTATATGCAACTAGCCCAATCAGGCCAATGATAGGAAATGACCCCACGTATCTCAGCACTGACTTCCCTTTCTTCCCGAACCTCATTATCCCCTTCATAGGAGATACACATAGCAACACCTTATCCCCCACATTAAACTCTAGGAAGTACCACTTAGCATCTGCATAACTCTTTTGTTAATCCCGAGCTATCCGTATACAACTTTGAATAAACTCAGGGTAACTATGGGCCCTTTGGATTGAGAATAATACTCGAGAAATTATTAGTGAATTAATATTGTGAATTAATGATGCGGTAAGTATTCGAGTGATAAATACTACGTACAGATGATTATTATAGGTTTTGTGTATGCCTATTATGAGCTTTCATAACTATGTTGCTTACTATCATGGAGGTCCCACACAATGGTGATTCCCCCTTGCCGATTCCAGTGAGGTTTAGATTTATGCCCTAGATCATAGTTCTAATAATGGATAACTATGTGAGAGAAGTAGTAACGCAGGCAAGTCGCTTTGGTACGCTAGGACTGTGCACAACCCCAAAGACTTAGTGCTATGTTTGCCTCCAATATGTGTAATTTTGATTTATGATTCGAGGAAGACCTTACGAATCAATATTCGACGATTATGAACATGAGGTACTTAGACTTGATAGTAGAGTACGTGAGTGTTCCTCATGGTGGCTGACCCGATGGATGCTATATTTGGGATATATATATATACACACACACACACACATTAGCGTATGCCCGTTCCTCAAGGCACGTTTCCAAAATTTTTGAAAGTACGTAATCGCAAAATGACAAAATTTTCGAAGTGCATAGTTACAAAATGGCAAAAATTTCGTTCCCCGACAAAACAAAGTATAATTTTAAAAAATGGCCATCATATCCTTTATTTATAGGACTATCCTGCAAAACGGTAGTATTCGAGATTGGTAATAAAATCTCATATTGTGTCGTGTTTATTTTGGTCAAGTTCATTTTCGATTAAAAAAACATTGGGTCGTGTTCGAGATAGGTAAACATTAATATTTCATGTCATGTCGTGTATAATTTGGCCGAGGTCATTTTTAGTTTGTAAAAAGTATTTTTTATATTGTCTATAACTTGTCAACACTATAACTTATTTTATTTACAACACCACCTTGTTAAACACGACCTGGTTAAACCCAAAAAAAATTATTCCAAAATAATAAATGTTTTTATCTAAACAAACTAAACACTATGCCAATTTTCGGGCATCCCTTAGCACAATATTTATATTTTAGCTTACACCACAATAAATTTGTTCATATGTCGCCAATAGTGCAACTATAAATACTATTAGTAATCCCATAGTACAATCAAGTAGAAAAAAGACAAATAAATTAATAATGCCTTGAATACCAGAAATATCCCGACAGTAAATTTTCGTACAAAATGGCATATATGTTGCACTAACTTTAAACACGGCTCTAGTTAAAAAAATATCATCCATCCCACCAATCCTATATTTATTTTGGGTAATGCTAATAAATTGTGAAAAATAATTTTAGTACCTATAAGTTTCATGTCAACATCACACATAAATTTTTTTAAAAATGGAATCAAAAATATTACTTTACTATTTTAAGAAAGGGGCTCCTGTGCAGAATCCCTATGCGAGACCCCCTTGCGGGATTTTTTTTAAAAATAAATGTTATTTTTTTATTTTTTTATGGGTTCTAAACATTTCAGTGCATCCTTGTAAAAAAATCAACTCAAAATAATACTTTTTCGTATTTTAAAAAATGAGTCAATATTTGACAATTTTTTAGCAACTTATACAAAAAAATAAAAAGTAAAAATTTATTAAAAAAAAATCCCACACGGGAGTTTCGCATTTGGGCTCCCCTACAGAAGTCGTTTCCCACTATTTTAAAAACCATCATCTTTTAATGTTTGGAATCAAAAACGTGTTTGACACCTCTTAATCATCACAACAAACCTAAATAATAGAATTAAAAAATATATGAAAATTTTAAAATAGAACACCCATTTCTCATAACACCCATTTTTAGAACACCCAATAGAAATTAAATGGAGTATTATACCGGGAGCATTTCTTAGAACCCCCATCACAACAACAAAGACAAATATCGATGTCCATTGAAGTGTCAAAGACCAACTCAAGATTGGGATGCACCAGCAAAAACAAATGAAACTAACCATCTCAATCCAATATTCTCCAAAAAATAGAAACCCATCTCCTCAAATGTGTAGAAATTTAAAACTACAAATAAAAGTAACAATTTATAAATAAAAGGAGATCGCATCCTCAGATTTGTAGAACGAGGTTTCCTGTCAAGAAAGAAAATAAAAAAGGATATGATACTTGAGATGCAGTCTTTCATACGAATGCTGGGAGATACACGAAATCGATTCAGTCTAGCGAGTTCCATTGCGGCGAATATGGGTTATTGTTCCCAGATCTTCCCGGAGAGCTCCATGATGGAGGCGAGCTCCACAAAATCTGAAGATAAAAATGAAAAGACAATACTAGAATAGAAAAAAAAGCACAGAGACCTACAGTGTAAAAAGAAAAATGCCAATATATAGATGAAACCAAGGGGGTTTCTTCTAGATTGTAACAAATCTCAAATACCAACGATCCAATTCCCAAAATGAAACAACAATCCAAATCCCAAATAACAAAACTCATAGGTGCCTTGGCAGTGTGGGTGGGTGTGCGATTTATGTGTGTGCGTGTGTGAGGGGGGGGGGGAGGGGAGAAGTTAAGATTTGTGTGTGTGTGTGTGTGCGTGTGTTTGTGTGTGTGAGTGGGGAAGGGGGGAGGGGGTTTAGCAGGGGCTGCGGAGGGGGCCGACGCCGAGCAGGGGGAGAAGTTGAGAGCTGTGTGTGTGCGTGTGTGTGAGTGGCGAAGGGGGAGGGGGGTTTACCAGGGGATGCAGAGGGGGTAGGTGCCGGATTGCTGTTGAAATCAAAGGAAAAAATCTAAATCTGCAGAAAACAAAATCAAATAGAAACCAAAAGTTCGAAAAGTGGAAAAAGAGAGAGAGAGAGAGTGAGAGAGGTCGTGTGAATTGAAATGGGTGAGTGGGGTTGTGAGTCAAATATGAGGAAAATCAAAAAGTTTAAGGGGGAAATGGAAAAGTGAACTTAAAATTCAAATTTTGAATGAAAGTGATAATAATTCATCTCAACCCTTAATTTTGGAAAAATGTCTTTTGATATGGCACTCATCCTCACCCTTAAAAATGTACACATTTTCAAAAATCATTCTATCTTATTATATAGATATACTAGTGTATTCCTGTGCCTGGGCACGGATTTTTTTTTTCAAAATATGTAATCGCAAAATGACAAAAATTTTCAAAGTAAGTTATTGGGAAATGAAAAAAATTTCGCTCCCCAACAAAGTACATAATTGAAAACGTCAAAAAATTCATTCTCCAACAAAAGTATTGATAACAACTTAGTGAATATGGGAAAACTCTCCTTTCTTTATAGGATTATCCACGACAAAAAATCTCCGAAGTATGAATCGTACGGTCAAGTCTAATGTGTAAACAATTTAGAAAAATTGGGCAACATTTCGTTATTTATAGGACTATCTACCATGTTTAAGAAAACAAAAATACTACAACAACAATACTCCAACATCATCATAGATATCAAATACCAATTATAGTCATAACATTGTTTTAACAACACAAATGTGAACAATTCAAAAAATTTAGGCATAATTTCCATTGTTTATAAGATATTCACCCTATTCGAGACAAATAAAAACTCCAACAATACTAATAATACGCAATGTATCAATGACGTGTTTTAATTCTTATGGTACATATAAGCAACATAATAGATTCACAAAATTTTGAAATTTAAACACGGTAGACACATGTAACACCCCGCCTAATAAGATATCGGGCGATCACTCCAATATTAAATTAAAACAGGAGTTTCATATGGATCATTCTTAGCATCACTGTCGAAAATCCATTTAATTACTAATATCCTATTAGGTGAGCGTTAAAAACTTTTACTTAACTACTCTTTTTAGCAAACAAATTAAAACATCCACAATTAAATGCGTAATGAACTGAAATGGAAATGAAAGGAACTAAAATAACCGAACACTCGATCCAAATATACAACCATATCGAATGCTGTACTGAAAGAATAAATAAATGCAATTGAGCCATTGGCTCGAGTGTTTATACAATATCTCCTATCTAGAGTACAAAGAAAGAAACGTCTACCGATAACCTGCAAGCATCCACAGTTGCTGCAGCAGACGTCTGACACGAAAGAGTTTCCATCCAGGCGTCCCTGTGTCTGGACACCTATAAATATATAGTATAGAGAAAGAAAGGAGAGTAGACAAACGGGTCAGAGCCCGAATGTTTAGAAAATATTTTGCAAGTGCATAAATGCTTTATTTTTAGAAAAATAGTTTTTTTATCTCATATTTAAATTGGTATCGCACTCTCATGAGATACCCCTCACCTCTCCTCTAACAGTGCACACCTAGCGCATCCCTAAAAACATCCTAGTCAAGCTACCCCGCTAAACTAGTCTATTACCCAGCCACTATCTAACCTAGATAGTCAAACAGATGTACTAAGGGCTAAACTTCACTCTAATCTCGACGCTATGCCATGTTCGTGCGTGGGGTGTCTCGCCAAGCGAAATCCAAACAAGGAACCCCCCCGATACACTACTATGCAGCAAGTTCGATCTTTGAGATCCGCCAGTCCCTCAGTACAGAAAGATATATATAATATATATACCATAAACATTTAATAATATTAGAGCACTAAGGATTAAACTTCTCCCCAGTCTCAACACAATGCCATATTCGTGCGTGGGGTGTCTCGTGAAGCGAAATCCAAACAAGGAACCCTCCCGATACACTACTATGCAGCACGGTCGATCGTCGGGATCCATTAGACCCTCGGCACTCAATTTATACATATACGTACATCTACAATATATGTCCGGATAATATCTCCCGGACTGAGGATTACTTGATACATATAGTATTTATAAATACTTATCATTTTCATTTCAAAAACTTCCATTTCCCTTCTCATATCCAGGAAATGTATTTATAGAAGCCAATTCATTATCATGAATTGCTTTAACAAATCATATACTTTTTGAAAGACAATTTTATTAACATAAAAATGCTTTTCCTTTATCAATTATCCCATTTCCCTTTTTATACTCAGGAAATGTATTCAAAGACATTTTCATTATCATAAAAATGCTTTGATCATAACATATGCTTCCACATCCCTTCTTCCATCCGGGAAGTGTTACCGAAGCCAAATAATATAACCCATTTCCCTTCATATATCCAGGAAATGTAATTAAAGCAAATCCATTATTATGAACTGCTTTAATAAACGCGTTCTAAGACCGCCCGTCCGGATTTCTCCACTGTGCGCACCCCTAAATGGCTATCATCTTCCAGGGCCTCCAAGACAACCTGGGATCCTATATCGAAAGACGTTGGGAAGCGACCATGTGCCTGTGGGATAGTCAAGACCACACCCGGAATCTCCTAACCAGCGCAGAAAATATAACAACAAACGCTCACATGGCCTATAGGACTATATCCACCCTGCATCATTAGCCAGGGGGCTTCACCATACGAACGCAACTTCCCTTATGATAGCGATTTAGAGAGGTGTGTATCCTCATTTTTATTATTTATGAAAATCATTTGTCTTTCCATTTTGAAAACATATATATATTATTTTCAAAATCATTTTCATCATATCATATATACTTTAATCACATAGTATATACATATAACCTATATTCATCATTGAATATACATAAATGGCCATATTTGCCAACTATATATAGCGATGACCATTAATCCCAAAGATTCCCTCGAGGAATCATAATCATGCTTTCATATAAGCATGATACTAAACCCAAAGTATTTCCTTACTTTGTTCAATACTAATTACCTCAATCATCTCTTAAAGGTTTATTTATCCTCAAAACCCGTATTTAGGAATCCCCATAAAAATCCCAAATGGTAATTCAACTCCCCATACTCTTAAAGGGAGAAAACTATAAATTCTGGCCTAGGCGAATCGATTCGACCCTTTAGCGAATCGATTCGGATGGGTGAATCGATTCGGTTCCCAATCCGAATCGATTCGGAAAGTATTCTGCAAACAGGTCTGTAAATGGCGAATCGATTCGGTCTGTACCCGAATCTATTCGGCCCATTGCAGAAACCCAATTCCCCTTAGGCGAATCGATTCGGCCTGTACCCGAATAGATTCGGCCTGTTCGAAGGTCACAGTTTGGGCGATTTCTCAAACTCCAAAATACCCAAAAATCAATCCAAATTCATTTTCATGGTTTCTACTCTACACCAAAAATCATCCCAAACATCTACACAATAATTTCTAGCCTTTATTTTTCCAATTCCCGATTTGATTTCCGAGTTGCTAATTTCAATCCACAGCTGTCATCTTGTAAAAATCATATCAAATCGTAGAAAAATCAGAAAAATACGCGGTCAGCGCCCACGCGACTGTATCGAAAAGATCTACAACTTTGGTGTTTTGGCTGAAAGCTAAATCATTTATCTTCTTGGCCGAAAATGACCCCAAAGGCTACGGGTTCACTATTCATTATCTTCCCCAAACTCCCAAACTCCATTTTTCTCCATTTTTGTTGTTTCTAACCTTATCCTACAGCTCAACAAGCATCTAATCTATGTTTTACAACTAACACATCAATTATTTTGGGGTATTAAATCATTTCTCTTAGTTTTAAACCCTAAAACCATAAAAACCCCAACTTAGCATTTCAACCCATTTTATACTCCATTAACATGGTTTTGATACTAAAAATCATTAAGAGTTTACACTACATCAATGTGTAAACTCATAATCAACTTTTACCCAATTTATTTTAAGGGTTCTAACCCTAAAATCATGTTTATACCAAATGTGATATGAGAGGATTGCACAAAATGAAATAAAGCAAGTAAACACTTGCCTCGTGGATAAAATCCGACGACCTCGAGTCGAATCCGGCGGAGTTTGCTCGAGATCTCCCTTTTCCTCCTATTTTCTTCTTCCTCTCTCTCTCTTCTCTCTCTTTTCTTTCTTTCTTTCTTCTTTCCTTTCCCTTTCTCCCTCTTTAAATAAGAAGAAAGGGGTTATACCCCTTAAAACCCAAAAACGACTCGTTTATCCAATTACGAGTTACTTTTACCTCTAAAATTAACCGAAACTCATTTCCAACAATCGGACACTCTTTTTCGACTATCTCGGCCATTCCTAGAATTATGGCGCAGTCGAAATTCCCATCCGAGGTACTTGACCGCAAATCACTATTCCAACCCAAAATAAATAAATGCGGGTTTTCCAATTAAAAATCTTACCTCGTGTCGCTTTTCTCCATGATGACATATAATTAAAATATTTTGACCTATATAGTCCCAAAAATAATCACAACATCCTTCGAAAATCATTCAATCCTCGAAAATCCCAAAAATTACTATTTAGGAAAATTCCCCAAATTCCAATTTATATCCAATTATGGAATTTAATGGTCTCTAAAAGGACGGGTTGTTACATACTCCCCCCCTTACAACGGAATTTCGTCCTCGAAATTCAGATACGACCTACACCACCAATCCTAGGATCACTCCAAATCCTAATACCTCAAAGGTAATGACACTAACCCAATGGTTCCCAACCATGTACAATACGACTACCACGATCGTAAAGTGACTCTTATACGTCACTTAATACCCATCATCTATAATGCCTATCGACATCAATTTCAACCTTATATACTACGCCCATTCTATTTCAGGCGGTATATAAACCAACTTACCAAGGTGCCCATACACCTTCCTAACTTGTGCACATCTGCACATCCGTAGTGAACGTCTGACACGTAACACTCTTTCCCAATAAGGATCTCCTTTCCTCGGTGTAATACTCACCTATGGGTCCTTCCAACCCGCGAAATTCCAAACTCCTAACCTCGGTATCACTAACTCTAGCGAGCCTACATCCTACAATGTTGTTATCTATGCGTTACCCTACCTACACGAAACTAATATAATCCTAAGTATGTCCCTAGTGCCCAAGGCCTCTCTCAACTCCCGACAATTGCTTGGTTTCATGCGTGGGACGTCTCTCCAAGGCGAAATCCAAACAAGGAACCCTCCCGTTACACTACTCCCTCGCGCAGTCGGTCATCGAGATATAGCGACCCAAGGCACATAGGCGGGACTTCCTAAATCCTACAAGGCTATCCTATGAACGCATTCCTACTATCTTATCCTTCCGCCCATACAGAAGGAAACCTAATCAATCGAAGTGCCCACTTTCTGTAAAAAGTGTCACGAACATAGTACCCAAAATTTATCTTCTCAAAGCCTGCCTTTTCATTAAGGCTGGTTATTATCCTCAAACAAATTTCTCTAAGTCCAACCTCAACCACCCACTTGTGGCGAGGGGACCACTTTAGTGCTTTTCCATAGCATAATATCTCCATAAGTATATCAACATCATGTGGTTCATAGCCTATAGTGGTTCATCCACACTATAAGACCTTTCCACAAAATCAACATCCTTGCATCCCATAACAGCTCCCGACTCCCGACGCCGTTAAGAGTCATGTGTGGAGTGTCTCGCAAAGCGAAATCCAAACAAGGAACCCCTCCACACATTAACCCTTGACTTCGTTGGTTATGGAGTTCTGTCATTTAAACATGCAACCGGGATATCCCTATCCCCTAATCCAACAAAAAGGTGATCTGAACTCCTATCTCTAACTAAAAGTCATACCACCCTGCGCTCGCACTCATTTTAAGTCCTTGCGCAAAAAATAATGAGTTTATGTTCAGCTTAACAAAAATCCTGCGGCCCTAAATCATATATATAAGGTCGCCATAAACCCAAATCACGATAAGGAAACCTCTTCTCACTGAAGTTCCATTAACCCATAACAAATAAGGTGAACTCAACCTATATCTAGGTGAGACATCGCAACAATAACCTGTTCCCTCGAGGAACCATGGACACGATAGACTTGCCATTCTTAGCTTGCTATCGCTCCGAAAATACACCATAATGTATTAGGCTCCTCATACCACCATGCTCGTATAGACATATAAAACGAGCATCACTAACCAGATATGTATATATATACCATATATCAGTACCCGCCTCTATGGCGAATGAAGAAAAATAAAACTCCGCTACTGCGGACAACACATAGGCATACATGATATAATGTTATCGATACCTCCATAACTCAAATTACCCACACGATTCTAGGGCTAACTAATACCGCGACTTCATCTAGTCACGCCTAATATACCTCCTCAATTGAGGTAAAACTCATAACCACAATTTCATTATAACAATTTCCCCGAGTGGATGTCCAACCATGGGGTCCTCGAACATACCCATTCTTTAGTGAGCCCATCCTCCATGGAAATGACTCAATATTCATTGCACCTAACTCACTTAGGTACAAGGTTCACTTTGCCATAATACTCTTTATTCACCGTCGGCCCCTGGCTGAACCTTAGGCGAATAATTCCCAAAACTGCATTCTTCTCGTCGTGCTGATTCATGGGGACTCACGGTGAGAACTATCCGTAAGATCCCTTTGGAACCCTTATCTTCACGGGGAAATCCAACTTTAGTACCACTTTCTATCACAGTAGTACTTGGTTGCTCATAACTACTATACTTTAGTAGTCGTCGCAACAGTCCTTAGCATTTGCCACAAGGAGAGTGGCATCTACTAAGATCCTCGTCCCCATCTTCTACCAGCTCCCCCAGCTAAGCTCCACTCCTGCTGCCCTCCGAGCTCCGCACACGATACTCAACGAGCACGTAACAGATTTCTATAATCTTCTAATATTGCAGGAGATCGAAGTCTCACAATAGAAATCAACAATCCTATTCCTGAGGCTCTATAACAAATCGAGAGCAACGCTGAAAGCGTAGTACGTCCGCACAGATTCCTAAGGACACTAGAACTTGATGCTCTGATACCATCTGTAACACCCCGCCTAATAAGAAATCGGGCGATCACTCCAATATTAAATTAAAATAGGAGTTTCATATGGATCATTCTTAGCATCACTGTCGAAAATCCATTTAATTACTAATATCCTATTAGGTGAGCGTTAAAAACTTTTACTTAACTACTCTTTTTAGCAAACAAATTAAAACATCCACAATTAAATGCATAATGAACTGAAATGGAAATGAAAGGAACTAAAATAACCGAACACTCGGTCCAAATATACAACCATATCGAATGCTGTACTGAAAGAATAAATAAATGCAATTGAGCCATTGGCTCGAGTGTTTATACAATATCTCCTATCTAGAGTACAAAGAAAGAAACGTCTACCGATAACCTGCAAGCATCCACAGCTGCTGCAGCAGACGTCTGACCCGAAAGAGTTTCCATCCAGGCGTCCCTGTGTCTGGACACCTATAAATATATAGTATAGAGAAAGAAAGGAGAGTAGACAAACGGGTCAGAGCCCGAATGTTTAGAAAATATTTTGCAAGTGCATAAATGCTTTATTTTTAGAAAAATAGTTTTTTTATCTCATATTTAAATTGGTATCGCACTCTCATGAGATACCCCTCACCTCTCCTCTAACAGTGCACACCTAGCGCATCCCTAAAAACATCCTAGTCAAGCTACCCCGCTAAACTAGTCTATTACCCAGCCACTATCTAACCTAGATAGTCAAACAGATGTACTAAGGGCTAAACTTCACTCTAATCTCGACGCTATGCTATGTTCGTGCGTGGGGTGTCTCGTGAAGTGAAATCCAAACAAGGAACCCCCCCGATACACTACTATGCAGCAAGGTCGATCTTTGAGATCCGCCAGTCCTTCAGTACAGAAAGATATATATAATATATATACCATAAACATTTAATAATATTAGAGCACTAAGGATTAAACTTCTCCCCAGTCTCAACACAATGCCATATTCGTGCGTGGGGTGTCTCGCGAAGCGAAATCCAAACAAGGAACCCCCCCGATACACTACTATGCAACACGGTCGATCGTCGGGATCCATTAGACCCTCGGCACTCGATTTATACATATACGTACATCTACAATATACGTCCGGATAATATCTCCCGGACTGAGGATTACTTGATACATATAGTATTTATAAATACTTATCCTTTTCATTTCAAAAACTTCCATTTCCCTTCTCATATCCAGGAAATGTATTTATAGAAGCCAATTCATTATCATGAATTGCTTTAACAAATCATATACTTTTTGGAAGACAATTTTATTAACATAAAAATGCTTTTCCTTTATCAATTATCCCATTTCCCTTTTTATACTCAGGAAATGTATTCAAAGACATTTTCATTATCATAAAAATACTTTGATCATAACATATGCTTCCACATCCCTTCTTCCATCCGGGAAGTGTTACCGAAGCCAAATAATATAACCCATTTCCCTTCCTATATCTAGGAAATGTAATTAAAGCAAATCCATTATTATGAACTGGTTTAATAAACGCTTTCTAAGACTGCCCGTCCGGATTTCTCCACTGTGCGCGCCCCTAAATGGCTATCATCTTCCAGGGCCTCCAAGACAACCTGGGATCCTATATCGAAAGACGTCGGGAAGCGACCATGTGCCTGCGGGATAGTCAAGACCACACCGGGAATCTCCTAACCAGCGCAGAAAATATATCAACAAACGCTCACATGGCCTATAGGACTATATCCACCCTGCATTATTTGCCAGGGGACTTCACCATACGAACACAACTTCCCTTATGATAGCGATTTAGAAAGGTGTGTATCCTCATTTTTATTATTTATGAAAATCATTTGTATTTCCATTTTGAAAACATATTTATATTATTTTCAAAATCATTTTCATCATATCATATATACTTTAATCACATAGTATATACATATACCCTATATTCATCCTTGAATATACATAAATGGCCATATTTGCCAACTATATATAGCGATGACCATTAATCCCAAAGATTCCCTCGAGGAATCATAATCATGCTTTCATATAAGCATGACACTAAACCCAAAGTATTTCCTTACTTTGTTCAATACTAATTACCTCAATCATCTCTTAAAGGTTTATTTATCCTCAAAACCCTTATTTAGGAATCCCCATAAAAATCCCAAATGGTAATTCAACTCCCCATACTCTTAAAGGGAGAAAACTAGAAATTCTGGCCTAAGCGAATCGATTCGCCCCTTTAGCGAATCGATTCGGATGGGCGAATCGATTCGGTTCCCAATCCGAATCGATTCGGAAAGCATTCTGCAAACAGGTCTGTAAATGGCGAATCGATTCGGTCTGTACCCGAATCGATTCGGCCCATTGCAGAAACCCAATTCCCCTTAGGCGAATCGATTCGGCCTGTACCCGAATCGATTCGGCCTGTTCGAGGGTCACAGTTTGGGCGATTTCTCAAACTCCAAAATACTCAAAAATCAATCCAAATTCATTTTCATGGTTTCTACTCTACACCAAAAATCATCCCAAACATCTACACAATAATTTCTAGCCTTTATTTTTCCAATTCCCGATTTGATTTCCGAGTTGCTAATTTCAACCCAGAGCTGTCATCTTGTAAAAATCATATCAAATCGTAGAAAAATCAGAAAAATACGCGGTTAGCGCCCACGCGACCGTATCGAAACGATATACAACTTTGGTGTTTTGTCCGAAAGCTAAATTATTTATCTTCTTGGCCGAAAATGACCCCAAAGGCTACGGGTTCACTATTCATTATCTTCCCCAAACTCCCAAACTCCATTTTTCTCCATTTTTGCTGTTTCTAACCTTATCCTACAGCTCAACAAACATCTAATCTATGTTTTACAACTAACACATCAATTATTTTGGGGTATTAAATCATTTCTCTTAGTTTTAAACCCTAAAACCATAAAAACCCCAACTTAGCATTTCAACCCATTTTATACTCCATTAACATGGTTTTGATACTAAAAATCATTAAGAGTTTACACTACATCAATGTGTAAACTCATAATCAACTTTTACCCAATTTATTTTAAGGGTTCTAACCCTAAAATTATGTTTATACCAAATGTGATATGAGAGGATTGCACAAAATGAAATAAAGCAAGTAAACACTTGCCTCGTCGATAAAATCTGTCGACCTCAAGTCGAATCCGACGGAGTTTGCCCGAGATCTCCCTTTTCCTCCTCTTTTCTTCTTCCTCTCTCTCTTCTCTCTCTTTTCTTTCTTTCTTTCTTCTTTCCTTTCCCTTTCTCCCTCTTTAAATAAGAAGAAAGGGGTTATACCCCTTAAAACCCAAAAACGACTCGTTTACCTAATTACGAGTTACTTTTACCTCTAAAATTAACCGAAACTCATTTCCGACAATCGGACACTCTTTTCCGACTATCTCAGCCATTCCGAGAATTATGGCGCAGTCGAAATTTCCATCCGAGGTACTTGACCGCAAATCACTATTCCAACCGAAAATAAATAACTGCGGGTTTTCCAATTAAAAATCTTACCTCGTGTCGCTTTTCTCCACGATGACATATAATTAAAATATTTTGACCTATATAGTCCCAAAAATAATCACAACATCCTTCGAAAATCATTCAATCCTCGAAAATCCCAAAAATTACTATTTAGGAAAATTCCCCAAATTCCAATTTATATCCAATTATGGAATTTAATGGTCTCCAAAAGGACGGGTTGTTACAACACAATCAAGTATAAAATTTCATTACAAAAATTTCAATCTCATCATCACCATTGTTTTCCTTGAAATCTATTAGTCTTGAAACATGAAACAACCCAAAAATATAAATCATTAACGTATATATATGTACAAAAGACTGAGATAATTAGTCTAGTAGACTTGCTAATCGACTTCTTTCTATTTTTCTTCTTGGTAACTACTTCAGTCCAATCGTTTTTTTTGAATTTGGAGGTGGTCTGGGGAAAAGGTTAAGATTCGCCAACACTTGATTGCCTTGTGCTTAAGAAGTTAAACACCCCTCTTGGTTAATACTATGTTGGTCACTATTGTATTCATTTGACAAAAGTTGAATGTTATCAATTATGTCACCAACACATTGGAATATTTTTATAACTCCAACTGGTTTCTGAATTGTATGGATTCTTTATCTGAAGTATTATATTTCTAGATAATGTCTTCACTATTCTTCTAGATAATGTCCTCTTGGTCTTGATTAACTAATGATTGTTTCATATATTTGTCTGCTAAAGACTTGTCTAGCCACTGATGTGCAATAAAATTACATATTAGAAAAAGATTCAGTGATATTTAAGATATTAGGAGGAAAAATAATATGGAGATTGGAGGCAAAATCAGCTTCAACTTACCATTTGGTGTTAGGGTACATTCGCTTCAGCATCATCCTCAACTTGTGGTGGCATCAGGTACAATGTTGGTTTGGGCCTCATACGTATCTTTGTCTTGGGCCTCCGAGTCAGCTTGGATCTTGGCCTTTGATGCTGCTTTGGACTGGACCTCAACTTCAGATTCGACTTTGGCTTTGGCTTTGGCTTCGGCTTCGGCCATGGCCTTGGCATCAAACACTAACACTTGAGTTCATTGCTTTTGTCCCTATAAAAAAATCTCACGTGGAAACACAATATTCTAAAGAGTAAGTCAATGCTGCTAATATCATAGAAAGATAGTGATGCATATTAACTATTTGTAACCATTTAGTAATGCTCAGGTTTCATTATTTTAACATAATGATTAAGAAAATACTGCTAATAGAATTTTAGCATAATGAGTAAGACAATGTGGCTATAAATTGAAACACGGGATGCTATAAATTGAAACAAAGTTCTTATGATTAGGGAATTGAGTATTCGAAATGGACTGAAGCAGAGCATCCATCAAAGTAATTGAAACACATCGCTGTAATGACCAGAATTGAACACGATATGACGTGTTCGGGACGAGATTTTATGACAGCAGCATAAATAAGCTACGTATTTGTAAAATGAATTGCAAATGTTGTATGAGTAATAAATATGCAACGTGAATTTTACGGGAAAAAAACATAGCAAATAAAACACTTATATGTGAGGTGGTTTTGTTTTGATTGGTTGAATTCGCTTTGGAGCACGTGGAGACCACTACTTCCACCCGAGCTCATTCCAAGTTTGATGTGCAAGGCTTGCTATAGTGTTATTTGTTGAGCTTGTTGGTGCTGCTGCAAGTAGTCGGACTGAGCTTCATTACATTACCGGGAGGATATTTTTTAAACACAATGGATTTTGTGTCAGATATTTAAGAGAGACATAAAAGTCTCCAAAAAATTATTGTAGAAAAAAATTATACCACTGCTAAACTTTTACTTAAAATTCACATGCTTGTGTTCACAAAATGAGTTATACACTCACATATAAACAACCTCAATTCATGATTAAAATAAAAAGTAGCTAGGAACTATTACCTCAATTCAATATCCCAACAGTATAAAAAGAGAAATATATTTTTTATTATAAGAAAATGGACATGCGGGGTCGCGTGGGGACTTATCAATCCATATTGTAGTCTTTACGGTATAGTACTAAAAATAAAGTAATAATACGAAACCAAATGAACTCATAGTAGTTAGTACGCTCTAGACCAATCAATCCATGGGATCGTTCTGCCACGAAAGTGAAACTATGTGAAATAGCACTGACTCCAATGATGCCTTATCTCTTCTTTTTTTGTCACTGTGAAGAATGATCCCTCTCAGCATCTAAAATCTGTCATTAATCTTGCACCTCTAACGCTGTTCCATTGCATAGTGTTAATTTTCTGCTCAGTCCCTTTTTTCCATCAAACGTTACTGACATATTTCCTTTGTGGTTGGAAAATATGTATTTTTTATGACAAAATCGTCCACATCATCATCGTCGACGTGTTCTTGTAAAGTCTTAGTATATTGTCCTATGCACAACCACAAAAACTCTTAGAAGAATGGATCTAAAAGAATGGATAACAGTCGTGACTCAAGACTAATTCACACACCAAAATTCAAGTTTTTTTAATATGACAACATGAAATTAAACTTTTCCCATCGCTTCACTGAAATTAACACAAGCTACTCCAATTCATGTAGGTAATATTCAATTTTAACTGGTGTAAGAACTCTGCAACATTATAGAAAAACTACACTAGTATTATCAAAAAGAACATAAATGATTAGTAAAAAAAAATCCCAAAAAAATGGGAAACTATTCCAATTTCAATGTTTTTGCCTAATATTTGTTCTTGAAACTAGAAAGATAGATACAGAAGAAAATGGATCTAAGGAAGTCACCAAATCCTTGAGACGATGCTCTTTTAAGTATTCAAGTGGGTCCTCTTTAAGGTGCAGGGTCATTTTAGTTCCCCTACCAAGGAACTCACCAGAGGTGTCTCTGGTGATGGTGAATGGCCCACCAGATTAAGATTACTATACATACTACTTTATGGTGACAATGACCTTCTCATAAACTAATTAGGCTGAGTAGAAACCAACACGAAACTGCCCAATCACGTTGACATCAGTACCAGCTGCAAGGGCTTCCATGAACTCCTTGGCCCAGACCTTGCAATGGTACCCTAATTGTTGACCGAATCCAAAATTTGGAATAACACAATTACTCTTATAAGCATGTCTACGCAGATAATATGTACTATAAATTGATGATTGTCGAGATTTACAACTTACCAGCCTTTGTCATGCCAACACCACTGTCAACAATAGTCAAGGTGTCCATCAAGCATGCTTTTGTCTGTCAAGCTCTCAAAATGGATTTTTTCCAAATCCTGAAGATAGGTAGCCGATTGAAAACATAAGCATAGTAACCTTCATTATCTAATCTTTTTACATAATGAAAATTAAACATATATAATAAAGTAAGATGTGTAATAAGGATTATAAGCATAATATTGTGATTATAATCCCTATTACACATTTGAATTCACATTTCCTTTCTCTTGTAGCCTACAACTGAAAACATGTGTAATAAGGATTATAAGCATAATATTGTGATTATAATCCTTATTACACATTTGAATTCACATTTCCTTTCTATTGTCGCCTACAACTGAAAACATATGTCATAAAGTAACATGTATACACCGTATAAAAACATAGGCATAAAGTAAAATAAAATCAAGAACCTACCAATATGAACTTCAACATATATTTCTCCATTTTCATTATATTGCAAATGAAACATGATTTGTATAATGTAAATAAACAACATGATTTTTATATATTGAACTTAAATTGGACAAAAGACAATTCAAAATTTCAGAAGTAAACCCAATAAACTTATATTACATTTACACATTGCACAATATATCATACTCGTGAAAAACATTTTATTTGGCATACTACACATACAATTTCAATATTCACTATGCTTTTAATATAAGGAAATGAAGAGGGGATTTTTACCCATATTATTCAATTGAACTGGACTGAAACTCATTCATGTCTTAAAGTCACCAAACTATTTGGAGGAAGCATATGATTCTACTTAACATGGTTTAAAGTAAAGTATAAAGTGCATTCAAAATCAATATGTTTAATAAACAAAAGAAGTGCTTTTATGTCCCCTGTTTAAGTCAGAACTCAAAATGAATATGTCTCACCTATGTTCAATGAACCTTAAATCTATAGGTTGTTCGTCATCTCTTTTAGAACCTTAAATCTAAAATACAGAGAATCTTAAATCCGAGACCTTATATATTCCAATCCACCAAAACATAAGACCAATCCCCGACAATGAAATACAAAGAACCTCAAATTTGAAATTGAAATCATGGTTCTCAAGAACCTATCTACTTTAAACTTTAAAATAATTAGTATACATATTTAAGAAGATAATTCCAGCCAGAAGTAGGGGCAACGACACTCAAGTTCCCTTCCAAGACATAAGACTAATAATAAAATGTGAAACCTGTTAAACAATAAAACATAGTACCTGTTAAAAAATAAAACGCAGCAAAACTAAGAGTCGTATCATTAAGGAAGAACCATTTCCAACCATTACCTGATCTGAACCAAAATAAGAGTCGTATCTGATGATTGGAGAGGACTGAAGTGAGATGATGTGTGGCTCCCGAATCAAGAATAGAGCATTGAGGAGAAGCTATGAGAGTTCACTATAAATTCAGATGAAATCAAATTCTTTAGTTTAAAACCAAGCATGTCCAAAAAGATTAGAGAAGTTTGTGATAAAATATATGTCTCAAGCATAGTGGTAACATTCAGTTGATGAGAATGTCTGAAATTACCCGATTGACTATTTTTAATAAAATAATCTTGCAAAACAAAATTCAAAAAATAAAAAGATAAAATCATTACAATACAACATATAGAAAATCTCAATTGATGAGAATGTTTGAAATAACCTGATTGACTATTTTTTTATAAAATAATCCTACAAAAAATAATTCAAAACAATATTAGTCTTTTACAAGAAATTAAAGGAACAAACTAATGGTGATACCACGGCTAGTGTCAATCATATATTGTCCTTGTGAAATATATTAGTTGTTAGTCCCAAAACCAAACACTGATATAAAGTAATTTGCACCATAAAACCAAACTTATTTTCCCCAAACTAATTTTCCCTAACTAATTCTCACCCTAAAACAAAACGATGATACCACATGTTATAAAGTGTTAATACCATAGAATTAAAATCCTTGAAGTCTAGCGGTCTCCATTCGGTGTAAGATAAAATGCAAAAAATCCACATGTTAAATTCCCATATTTGAAATCCATGTCGAAACCGCATTGATATATACATAAATGAAACAAAGAACCCAAAATCAGGAAAAATCCCTAATTTTGGAACAAATCAAATCCCATTTGAACCCTAAATCGAAACCACACACATATATATTCATAAATGGGGAGAAGGCTTTAATACATATCTTACTAATAAAAAAGACCTAATTTTGAAACAAATCAAAAGCCCCTTTGAATCCTAAATCGAAACCACACACATATATATTCATATATGCAGAGCATATACAAAAAACCTTAAAAAACAAATCAACATTAGAAAACATTAAAATCAAAACCATATATTTTCAGATCGCACCAAAAAATCTACAATATTGAGAATGAGAGGCCATACCTGCTAGCTTTGGGTTACACATATTATATCCTAAGTACCCAAAGTTATATTTGCAAAAAGAAAAAAACATATCAGATCTAAACATTATAACCCCACACTAAAAATTAAAACCCCAAAACACAAATTACTTGACCTCGATAGGATGATGAAGTTAGTTCTAAGGGCTGCAGTGCGTAGAGTGCAGGGGAGGACGTATGGTGAGTGCGGCGCAGGGAGGAGAGGAGGGGATGCACATAGGGGATGCACGGAGGATATGATTATTCGTGAGAAGGGGGAATGAGGAGAGAGGTAGGGTTTGGAAAAGAATCGAATTGACTGAGGGAGAGAATGAGCGGCGGTGTAGGGTTTGGGGGTCCATAGGCGATTTGTCTCATTTGCCTTGCCTAGTATTGTGAGAAGAGTTCGTTAATCTCAGCCCCAGATTTTGTACACATGGAAAAATGTAGACCCTTTGATTAGTTTGATAAACATAAACATAAGATGAATAGTAAAACACCATTATCCCATATTATATAAATATATACATATATATACCTGCGTGTTTTATCCCACTTATGTGTGATAGTAGTAAGACTAGATAGTGTATATCTAAACTATATTCAACCTACTTATGTGTGATAGTACAAACATTAGATATTGTATATCAAAGACAATGCTCAATCTACTAAAGTGTAAATAGTAGGAAGGATATGTAGCGATTATCTAGAGCAAAATTGAAGTAGAGAAACGTAATGAAATAGCTTAATTGATAACATAAGTGAAATGTTAACTTTGGTTTAATAATTGCATAAAGGAGATATTAATTATTAATTATTTCTATAGAGTACTACATGGGTGGTATGGTGTAAGTTAATGATAAACTTAACTAAGGGCTTAATGATAAGTAAGGGTATAATGTTGCAACTTGTATGAGTGGTATGGGTGAGCTAGACTGGTTTATAGTTAGTTAAATTTTTAGGACCTAGTTAGCTTGGGTAGCTTGACTAGGTCATCTTAGTAGAAGACGTTAGGTGCGCACTATAGATGAGAGGTGATGAACTCAAGGGAGCATACACAACCAAACATGTGTATCTAATAACTGTTAATTCAAACCTTACTTTCAATGATTGAAAAATATTTTCAAAATGACTTGGGCTTCGACCCGTACTTGCAAAAAAATTTCAAAATCTTGTAGGTGTCCAGCCAAAGGGACACCCAACTTGGTGATCAATTCTAGGGATGCTTAAAGGATTTGGACTTAGTCTCTTTGTATACTTCATCCTTAGAGTAGGATGTAGTTCAGTTATTTTATTTGGCATGTCGCCCTTTTTGCTATTTATTTTATTCAGTTTATCAGACTTTGTATTTGTGGACTCTGTTAGATTTCATTAGATGTTTAGTTAGATTTTGATTTGGGAACCAATGATTTAATTGGTATTATTTTATTTTAGTCTTTTATCTCGTGGTTAGTTGAGATTATTTTACTGCATGGGTAGTTTGGTTTAGTTTTTATTTTCATGTTGTGATTGTTAAATGAAAGATAAAATTGGCACTGACTTTTTGAATACTAGGTGGTTAGTTAAATTTTAAAAATATTTTTTATAGTGATTTTAAGAATGAACCCGATGAGATTCTTGTCTAAATTTGATGAAGGATTGATCGCCCGGTAATTAAGTAGGCGGGGTGTCACAGATGGTATCAGTGAATTAAGTTCTTATGCCCTTAGGATCTCTTTGGCTTTTCTACGTTTCAGTATAGAGTTCTTTGATATAGAGCCCTAGTGTAAGATCGTTGTATTCCTCATTGCATATGCATATGTAGGATCTTCTTACGATTGCTTAGTATTTGATGGTGAACTTATACATATTTCAAATCTCATTTTAGATATCTCCTAAGAGAGGACGTCGAGATAGAGCAGAAGCGAGAGATGAGGTGCTAGAGGCTCAGCAGGAGCCTGAGATACCATAGCCACAACCACCGTAGGCAATGTTGACAACCTCACATGCAAATAATGCAATGATGAACGTAATGGCACGAAGCTTTCAACAGAATCAGCCACAACCCATAGGGGCACCCGACGTTCAGGCCAACCCAGGGCCATCTGATTGGCAAAGATCAAGAGAAGCATTTCAGAAGGGTCACCAACTAGAGTTATAGGGTAATTCAAATGTAGTGATGGCTAGTTAGTGGAAGACGGACATGCAATGACACTCAAAAACAATTTTTGGCAACATTCAAGCTAGTGGGAGCAGCTTTCGAGTGGTAGGAGTCAGTGACTACCTCAAAGGAAAGATATGTGATGAGCATTGGAGAGTTATGGGTGTGGTTTAATCGCAAGTATTTTCCATTCGTTATTCAGACAGAGATGCGATGAAAATTTCTCAATGTCTCTCAAAGAGATAGGACCCTAGAAGAATACGTGGAAGAGTTCACTCGGTTAGTAAATTTTGTGAAAGATGAGGTAAACACTGAAGAGAGGAGGATGGGTAAGTTCATAGATGGACTTACCTAGAAAATCCGATAGTACTTTTTAGGAAATCTAGCATTAGAGCCATACACAGAGGTTGTTAATGCAACACCACTTCATTGCCAAGATCGGCAATTTCATATGAATTATAGCAACAGAGTGAGTGGGTCCAGTCAGACTGGAAAGGTAGATGGTAATGGTACTAGTGGGGCACAATAATCGCAGGACTGAGATCTTTGGCAATGGAACTAGACCATGAGGTTTAGTTCTATGGGTTATCAATTCGAGAGTGTTGGATTCAGGCAGGGTCGGTAGGGCCCTCTATAACACCCCATAATTTCATTGATTTTTATATTGGGAATTAATTGGGATTAATTAAGTTATATGTGGAAATTATTTCAGTAAAATAAATATTAATTCGCGAGATAAGGGTTAATATTTATTTATATTGAATATTACTTAATAAATGATAAATAATAATGATAAGGAAATATTATAATTGTTGAGAGTGAAAAATACGTCAGTTAGGGTAAATTTAGTCAGGACGCGCGGATCAGTCGTGTTAGGACTTAATTTGTGAAATAAAATATAATTTTACTTTTAGTATTTCAAATGGTCATTTCAAGTGCGGCGATGTGTTTGGAAGGGACAAAATAGTTAGTTAAGTGTACTCGGGAGTTTAGTTTAGGTTCTAGGGCAATTTTAGGCCAATCCGACACTCCGAGAGGGTATTGCGGTCTTTTTTTAGTTTTGAGGAAGGAGGACCTACGAAATCCATAGACTATATCATCTAATATGTTAGTACTTCGTGTTTTAGAAGTTATCCAGTTATAGAGAGGCCATATGAGGAAGAAGAGAGGAAGTCCCAAGGACAATTTGCACCACTCTTGCACCACAAACACCACCATCGCGTAGATCGAGAGGAGAGGATCGCAACCATACCAATATTTTATAAGGAATCAGATCTTCAAATAGAAGAAAGTGTTTAATCTATCTAAAGTAAGATTTGATATATTATCCATGTTTGAATAGGGTGATAATCTTGTGAAATTCATGCAAATTGGCTTTATAAATCGAGGTATAAATCATGTTCTCGGGTAGGATTGGTGTTAGATTTAATTCCTTACACATGTAGACTGAAATTGATGAAAAACACCATAACAATTGGGAGGAAGTCTGGAAAAATATTGAAGTTCTTTAACATGAATGAAAAACTAGGGTTTTGAATGTTTAATCTTGAATTAATTGAATTTATGAGTCTTCGTTGAAGATTTAATGATTCGAATACGTTAGAAATCATGTAAATGAAATGGTATAATGGTTAGTATGTTTGTTTTGGAGTTTGGGAATGAATCATGGAGGTTTTGAGGTTAAAAATGATGAATATAGTTACTGCTATCAGTGGAGAAGACGAGACGTGTAGCGGGCAAATTGATTCGGGTCCTTGGCTGAATCGATTCCAAAGGTGAATCAATTCCGACCAAGTCCGAATTGATTCGGTTTCCCAGAATTTCATAGTTTCCCACTTTTCATTTAGAACTTATGGGAAATGTTTGGGTTGACCTTGATTTAACTGTAAGAACATAATAAGGGATATTCTAATTACCATAAGGAAAATGTTGGGTTCGAGATTATTTGCGCGAGGAGAATTTTTGACTAATAATTGATTTAGCTTAACGGGTATTAAAATCTCATTCGGTTAATGATTTCTTATTATGGAAAATTAAAGGAAAGTTGGAACAAGACTAGTAGGCCTAGAGTGGGGTTACTTACTAAATTTACTCGAGGACACTTGGCAACCATTTGGGTAGTGAGTAACACTCGAAAATAACTATGAGAAGTATTATGTTCCATAGAAAATTTGAGAGATATTATACTACGTAAGGGGAATATGATATACGTCACGTGCATACCTATGATGATATATATATATATATATATGGGTGGTGTGTATACTTATTTTTTTATTTATATCTGTAATCATACCTAGGCTACTTACTATCATTGGAGGTTTCGCGACGTGGACAGTCTAATTCGAACTAGCCCATTTGGGGGGATATTGACTTTTACCTCAGGACATACACCTTAGGGATTGAAAACCACTTATGGTAATGAGGGTGTGACCGGTCATTTGGGTGCTTTAGGTCTGTGCATATCCCATAGGCCTAGAGCTATGTTCACCTCCAATATTATGTGATTTGATTTACAATTCGAGCGAGATGATTGGAGCCAATTTCCTTTATTAGTACATGATGTACTGGGGCTTGATAGTAGAGTATACCCACACCATAGGTCTCCACCAAGGGATGTTGTATACGAATATATGACAAGAGTGATGTATATATGCACGTGTGATTTAATTCTTCTATGAGTATGTTACTAAATAAGATAGATTGTGATATCTGAATTAATCAAAGTATACGATAACTAAAACATTTAGTAGACTTTCCTAACGAGTAAAAAGAATTGTGAAAATGCAGTACTATCTTATATGGACAATACAGGTGGGCCCTATAATTTATTAGATTCAAAGAAATTTAAGTCGGAATAGTTAGGTGGGAAGCATAACTAGGTGGGTTAATGTAGTACGTTAGGGGTGCACATTAGTTGAGGGGTGAGAATCTCAAGTGAGGGCACACGGTACTAACATGAAATTAATATCTTATCTTATCACATTTTAATCACTTAATAAACTTTTTCTAAAACTTTACTTGGGCTCTGACCCATTCAAATCCTTTTTGTAAAACCAATTTTCGGTACCCATATATAGGGACAACAGGCTTAGGGGTTTAGATCATTTAACCTATTGCAGCTACTATGGATGTTGCGGGACCTCGGTAGTAGGCGCCTCCATGCTTATGATTTCTTCCTTTTCAGATATCTATTTCAGTCGGGCGTATCACCCACTCTTATTCAGATATTTATTCAGTGACAGTGGATTTCATCTCTTTACTTTCAGTTGTTGGAAGAATTTTCATTGATGGATTATTGAATTTGAGTTTATGATTGGAGTGTTTATTCCAGTACTATCTATTTTATTTGGTTATTTCACTATGTAGTATGTTGGTTAATGGAATCGTGATGGTGGTTATTTATTTATTTAATTATATTATTTCATGTTAAATAAGATTAAAAACTTGACACCAGCTTAATTAATAAATAGGTGGTTAGTAATTAATAAATTTCAACAATGATACTAAGAATTATACAACTATATATTCTGTTTTAATTTAATAAAGGCCTGATCACCCAATATTTAATTGGGCGAGGTGTCATAGATTGTATCAGAGCATCATGTTCTAGTGTCTTTTGGATTTATGCAACTTACTACAATTTTCAACATAACGTCCTTTGATATAGAGCCCTATTATTTGAAAAATCGTATTATTTATTACGCATTTATGTCTTCAGTTATTTTAAGATATATATTTAATTGTGGACTATTGTAAAACTCTCTCTCATTTTAGATGCCTCCTTTACGTGCACCACAAGCCACCCCATAAGCATCGTAGGAGCCTCACTCAAGCCCAAGGTGCTATGAATGATGCAGAGGTTGTCGTTATAGTTGCACAAATGGTTAATGCATCACTAGCTATTGTTTCATAGTAGGCACCACCACAGGCATAGATAGTGGCCCCAGTTTCTGCTTGAGAGCAAGTGAGGGATGCCTTTCAGAAGGCACACCCTCTTGAGTTAGAGGGGAGATAAGATGTGGCGGTTTCTAGCCAACAGAAGAAAGACATCCAGTGGCATTTGAGGATGTACGAGTGCATGGATGTTCAGAGGCATATTCTAGCTACATTTAAGCTAGCTAGGGAGGCAATACAGTGGTGGGAGTCTGTTACCACCATGGTGGAGAGAGACAGTATGCTTATACAGGAGTTCGGGGAGCGATTTGATCGTAAATACTTTCTATCCTCCATCCAAATGGAAATGAGGTAGAAACTATTAGATATCACAAAGGAAGGGAGGATCGTGGCTGAGTATGAGGAAGAATTCATGAGGTTAGCTAACCTTGTTCCAGTAGAGGTACCTACACTAGAGAAGGGGATCTAGTTATTCATGCCTGTCCTTGGAGGATCCGACATCATCTGTTGGGTAATCCTTCTTTGAAGACATACATTGAGGTTTTGAATATTTCTCTATGACATTGCTCAGACCACCTCTTCCATGTTAAAGGGAGGAAACGAGCAAGAGAGTCTCGCTATCACGACAGGACTTGGGTTAGCAGTTCCAGTGGAGCACAGTCAACATAGAGTCAGTAGAGGCATAGTGAGCAGGGTCCACACCAGGGGGATGCTACAAGAGGTTTCATTTAAGGTATTATCAATATGGAAATGGTGGATTTAGACAGGGCCAGCAGGTTCAGACGGGCCAACAATAATTTCATCAGGGCCAGGGTAGGGGTGGAAATGGATAACAGGGTTGAGGCCAATAGGGCCAAAGGGGAGGAAATTTTACGGGCAGCTATTTTATTTGTGGCAAGACTGGACACAAGGGACATGATTGCCCTAATAAAGTCAAGGAGGCTTCCAGGAGTCCTAAAGATCTATTTGCCTCACCACCCTCCCATTACCAGCACCCATACCATCCTTACCAGTAACACCAACCGTTTGATCAGCACCACCTCAGAAGGGGCAGTTGTAGTATGGGCGCATATATATCGCGTCCACCAGGCTGAAGCTCCACTCACTGTTAAGGGTATGCTTCTTATCCATAGAACTGTTGGGCACATTTTATTTAACATTGTAGCTTCACACTTGTTCATATAAACTATATTGGCAAGAACCATATGGTTGTTAGATACGGCAGACAATACAGTAAAGTATAGTTTTTGGGGCATATCATTTTGGAGTTGGGAATATCGATGGATCCTAGTAAGGTGTCAGTGGCGAAGGAGTGGGGACAACCCACGACACCGAAAGAGGTGCGCGATTTCTTTAGGTTAGTAGAGTACATATAATTTATTACAGTACTTGTTCACTCAAAAGGAGATGAATATGCGTCAGCATAGGTGGCTTGAATTTATGAAGGATTATCAATTTGATATCCGGTATCACCCACGAAAGGCTAATGTGGTGGCAGACACATTAATTCGTAGGCCAATAAGTGAGCTCATCGAGGTATGGAAGGAAAAATGGAAGGAGTTAGGACATCAAGATTCAGTTTCTCGATCATTTATGTCAGTCATGACTGTCAACCCCTAGATTATACCGAGGGTGGTACATGAATAAGTAAGAGATCCATTTTTCAGGATCAGATTAGGCAGTTATTAGCTGGTGTAGTCAATTCGTACTCCATTAGTTTGGAGGAAGGTTTACGATTCAATGGAAGATTGATTGTCCCCAATGGGGAAGATTTACGACACGCAGTGATGGCAGAAGCACATGGGTCATAGCTTACGATACATCCTGGAGGGGATAAAATGTACCAAGACACGAGGCATCAGTATTGGTGGAGTGGAATAAAGAGAGACGTCATTGAGTTTATTTCGAGGTGTACTACATGTCAGCTTGTGAAACTAGACCATCAGAAGTCGGCAGGGGTTCTACGATCGTTAGAAATCTTGATGTGGAAATGGGATAGCATTTTCATGGATTTTATTACTGGGTTACCTACTTCATAATGAGGTCGCGAATACATATTGGTGATAGTGGATCATTTAACTAAGGTAACTCACTTCTTATGAGTTCAGAATGATTGTACCTTAGGACAGTATGCCCAGATTTTTGGTGCTGAGATCGTTAAATTACATGGGGTGCCATTAAATATTGTCTTCGATAAGGACAAGATTTTTGTCTCTTGATTTTGGGAGACTTTCCAGGAGGCTATGTGTACCGAGTTACGGTTGAGTATGGCTTATCACCCGTAGATGGAAGGGTAAACGGAGGGGACTAATCAGATGTTAGAAGATATGCTAAGGATGTGTATATTTTATTTTGGGGGAGGTTGGGAGAAATATCTTCCACTGGTGGACTTCGCGTATAACAACTCCTCCCAGTTCACAATTGTCATGGCACCATTCGAGGAGTTGTAAGGTAGAACTTATCGTTCACCCACTTATTGGATGGAAGTGGGTGACAACAAGCTTCTCGTGCTAGAATTAATTCAGGATATGTCAGATAATATTGATATAATTAAGTAGTTATTATATGCATACCCTTTTGGTCTATATCATAGGTTCAGTCGTAACTTTCACGCCTCGCTCTCATTCGTTCTATTTCATTACATTAACCATTATTCTTACGTAACCATAGTATTAAACTCTATCATTTATGGGTAATTCTTAAACCTACCAGGGTCTACTTTCAACCAATATATCCCTCATTATATTACAAGGATGTCCTAAAAAGTCCATCTTTTAATCATTCACAATTTCTAGGCTTAAGTAGTGAAAATTTACAATTTTGGCAGACTGAATCGATTCTCTGGGAGGCCAAATCGACTTGCTTGTCGAATCGATTCACCTTTGAGTTGAATCAATTTGAAATGTAGCAGTTCGTCTTCTTCATCTAGTTCTTACACTTTTCACCATTTTTACTCCCATAAACCTTCATGCAAATGTATTAACTCCCAACTCCTAACCAAACCTAACCAAACTTCAGAGAGGATAATTTTAACAATTCCTAATGACTTATATCATTAAATCCTCAACAAAAGTGGATCATACAAGATTTAATCTTCAAAAATAAAAAAAAACCCCCTATTTTCTCATGTTCTTCACATCTTTTAATCAAGAATCCATATTTTTTTTATTATAATTCATCCCAAATCCTCTGATTTCTTGTCACCAATAGAAAGAAATATAACTAGATGCAACCTTACTTCAATTCATAGATTACACATACACAAATTCATATTATATCTTCCAAAAACATATAAATGAAACACTATTATTCAGGGGTATTATAACATGCTTAAAATAAATGCAAGATAAACACTTACCTCTAAATTTAAGGTCTGATTTCGTTGATATGATGATATGGTTGTTCTCCCATCGATCCGATCTTGATTCCATCACGTTCGGGGTGGATATTAGTGTTGGAAGCTTTTACTTTCTTCTCTCCTTTCAGTCCTAAGGTGCCTCTCCTCCTTAAGAATCGTGTTAACCCTATCCCCTCACGCTAATGGGTAGATATAAAGTTGAAATTTTCTGAGTTACTCTAACCCTAAGTTCTTAAATGACCGAAATGCCCTTAAACAGTGCCGTTTGGCCTAAAATCTCCCCAACACCCAAACTATACACTCAGGTATACTATTCCAACTATTTTGAACCATTCAAAATCAATTGTGACCTCTAAATCATCAACTAAGTCACTTTATATAATTATCTTATTTCATCCTCAAAATACGATCACCCCTAAAATTTAAATAGATCAAATTAATTTAAACTCTAAATCAGAAAATTAAATAATTTCTCCAAATTAAATAAATTTCAAATCACCGATTTAAATAAATGCTAAATCAACAATTTAATTAAATCCTATATCCTCACAACTATGAAGTATTATAGTATCTTATATAAATATACAAGTTATAAATATCTTAGAGTACTTTAAGAGATATTCCTCCCTTTATTCTTCGCGATCATCTAGCTAGTCATATATTATGTTCGAGTAGGTGTGTTACTAAAGGTACAATGAGATATATTCTTCCCTTTATTCTTTATGATTGGCTAGATAATCATCAATCATATTGTAGTTGTTAAGTCATTCATAAAAAGAGTATATGTTGTGTTTATCCCTAGATATGATCCTTTATTCAAGGAATTTTGTTTGATCTTGTCAATATCTCTAATGATTAGCCCAAATCGGCTATAAGCCAATTAATTTGTCTTTTCCCCCTTATCGTCCATTGATATATTCGAAAGAATAAAATTAGAAATCTTGGTCACGTATCCTACTCTATGGGCCCAACCGGTTTAATCCATTTCACTATCCCTAAAGATTAGGCTAAGTCGGTATTGGGGGATCATGGTCAGCCTATTTATACATTCGTGATGATGTGGATTTCCTAGCTTATCTAGAAATTGATATTTATTCCTCATTTGCATGGTCAAAATGCAATAACATGAGATCTACCTTTAATCTGAATATCTGTTAGCTTATGTGCATCCTCAATGCATGTTCTTAGACTATCATTATGCATGGATTGGGACATGTAAGGCATTTGCATTGCAAATCAGATTACATCATCTTGTTCTCACAAATTTGTGCTTCAAGTGTCATTTAAATCTTTTTTCCCTTTATTTTTTTTGTCTCCTCCAAGTAGCTTTTAATCTCCATTTTATTTTTTACGACTCGAGCATATTTATATTGACTTTTTTGTATTTTACTACAATCATTGCAAAAATTGTGTTGAAATTTAAAGTATTTCCTTCCAAAATTTTAGTGACTTTCGTAACAAGTATTGAATGTCTGAAAATTTGAGCCTCAGGATACCTTGATATAGTGAAATACAATACATTCTAGAAAATAGGGAGGTCGCATTCTATATTTTCATGATTATTGAAGGCGAGGTTTGATTACCCCTCTATACCATTTGTGTATGAGTTCTTAACTTATATAATTATTTCCACTATGTTGTAGCAATAGTTTCTTTTACATTTTTAATAAGGTGGTGGCCAAATATAATATTTGTGGAACAAATTCCTATTTCCTAGACTTTGGAAAATGCTACATCATGTAGATAAGTGATATGTTCGAAGTTTACAATGTCAAAGATCTTAAGTTAAATATTAGCTTGGTTGAGTAGATCCCTAAGTCACACAAGGGCACTGAGGGCGACGTCATCATCCTTAAAATCCCTTTACTGTGAAATGAATAATTATAAGGGTTTCGTTATACTAGTAATAATTGGATAACCATGTAGTCTCTACTTTTAATTTTTCATTATTTTCTATTTTAACTATATATTTTATAGATATTAATCAATTGTTTACAAGCTCTCACTAGAAAGGAAACACGAGAACTTAAGAGGAAGAACTCCACAAGGTCTTCCTTATTCTTTATGAGATGGTTATATCCCTGTAGGATACAAAATCACCATAACCTACAAAAAGAACTTCACCATCTTCCTAGACATCATTATTCCTTATTTCACAGAAGTAATAGATGATAATACACCAGTGGGGCTTCTTATCTTCAATGCAAACACATATGTCACTTATGAGTAGTGGAAGACCAACACGAGGATGAGGGGGTTGTCTCCCCTTTTAAGATTCTGAAAATTTACCTACGTGTATTATGAGACTAGCACGAATCTATATGAATAAATTTTTAATGGATAAAAAGTAATTAAGAAAGCATATTTTCATATTTGAGTGCATTCCAACCCCTGTAACACAATAAGTCTTCATGAACTTTAGCTTATATAGTTCACATGCTAAGGCGATGTCATCCACTAACTTTATCAGACCTTATCAGATCGTAATGTTAATGGTTACTTTGGGTACCCCATTTTTGGAAAGGAAATTGAATCTCAACATCGAAGGGATAGTGGCAAAATTATATAACATTCTCATAGGAGATTCTTGCCTCCCGATCACAAGTTTAGATTTGATAAAGTTTCCATTTTTTGTCAGGTGGGGTCAAACATAGGCTATCTTTGAGAAAGTTTTCAAGTTCCAAAATTGAAAGGTGGTCTTCCAAATGTGAATCTAATGTGTCAGGGAAGTCTCCTAAATTTAAGAACGCTAAGAATAAAAGACCACTATTGAGAATGAAGTCGTGAAAAGGAAGGTGTGGTTTAGAAGATCAATATTATTCGGGTTGACGTATTGGAAGGGTAACCTTGTGCGCAATGTAATATATATCATGCATGATGATAAAAACATCATCGAACATCTTTTGAGAACATGCTTTGGTGTAAGTCAATCGAAGGATGGAGAATAGGCATGGCATGATCTTAAATTGTTGAAAATTGAGTCACAATTATGGTTAAAATAAGATCTTAGCTTAAGGAATATAACCCCCCCCACCAGCATACACTTTAAAGAGAAAAAAACGGAAGGTCTTGTAGACACACTGCATAATTTGAAAATACGTACAATTTTTCTTATAATTTGTAGAGGATTGTGAGTTATGACATACATAATTTACAAAAGTGAAAGTCTCACGATTGGCATGTGATTATCCAACTGATCCATTTTTTAAGCATTATTTCTATGATAATAAAATGATTTACATAGGGCCAATATTCATATTAGCCTTTGCTTCACACTTTTTGTGTGCAAAAGTAGTAAACCAAAAGCACATCCAAGACGCAAAAGCAACTTTAGTGAAAGCAACATGTGTGTTGGATAAGTATTTTCCCCCATCGTAATTCGACTTAAGTATTCACTTGTTGGTGCACTAAAGCGATGAGGCAATTCTTTGCATCCCAATAAGATATCAATGTATGTGACCATTTGAAAGGTTGATGAAAATTTTCAAAGATTATGTTAGCAATATAAGGTAAATTTAAGGATTCACCACAGAGGAATACATTACTATGGAAGCATCCATGTTCTCTAGGGAATATATGCCTGACCCTAACATTTTAGATGATGGATATGAGTTTTTCGATAAGTGTGGTCAAGTCATGGGAAAATGAGTTGAACTGAAAAGGTTACAATATGAGCAAGTGACTCGTTGTATGTTTAAAACCCATGAAGATGTTGACAAATGAAGAAAGTAAGTTAATGTTGTAATTTTACTCAATGTTGTTATCTAATATACTTTATCACCTTCTTGATAAATTTTTTCATTCTATTTAGAAAATATAATGCGTCCGGGCACAAAAACAAATGAAGGACAGTTTCACATTCAAACAATGAATTTAGACTTTGGGTATTCCAGGAGGTAATTATTATGTCAATCATGCTTTATTAAATGATAAATAATTGAAATCTTTAAAACTTATTCAAACTTATGTAATCAATAATTTTAGTTGTTAAGATGGGTGATGTCATGTCATGGATTGCTCATCTCAACACTCGACTAAATTTCATATCACAAGAGTATCAGGAGTATCGAATGAACGATTATGTATTCTCATCGACATTGTATGACCAAAATCAATTATTACAACATAATGACATTTTATATATGACTCTTACATATTTTAGGGTGAGCTCGTTGAATCATAAATGACTTACTATGGTGTAATTCAAAATATTTTTAAATATTTTTAAATTATACTATGTATATTTCCAATATTTTGTGTTTTACTGAGATTGAGTAAGATTTGATGACAAAAATTCTTGTAAAGTCGAATTCGATAGCAATTTCATAATGCTAGACTTGTCCAAGATAAAGATCATGGACCATATGAATGATGATCTATCTATTTGTGCGCGTGAAAATCTCAAGAAAGTATTTTACTTAGAGTATATCAACAACGAGCCGTGGCCAGTTGTCTTACAGAAGCCAAAGTGTCTACCCAGTAGTGTGGATGAACTGGTTTCCCCTATCGAATATCAATCCATTTTGAATGACAACCCAAACTTGAAATAATTTCTACATACTTTACATGAGTAGAGTTATTTGGGTTGTAAAATATATTAAGGATTCCAATTTGTGATTTGTAATATGTATTTAGAAAAAAATCTCAAATATTAATTTATTGTTCGTTAACTCTAATGTTGGTTGTTATATGAAAACAATCGTGTGAGTATTTCCATTTGAGTATTGTATCCTCATTAAGTATTTTTGTTGGATTCACTGATGAAAAATAAGTGGGTGGAATATTTTTTTGTTATTTATATTATTATATCCCTAACTTGAGTATTTTGATTTTATTTATGTTATATATTACGTTACTAAGGCCTATTTTGTTTTGCAAAATATGACTTCATCAAATTCAAAAAAATGTGGGGGGGGGGGGGTGATAGGGAATCGTCTAACAATGAGCTCATTAAGTTAAAAAAGTATAGGATCTTAGTTAAAAACAAGGATACTCTACAAAAGAGGGCGTTAGAGTAATTGAAATCAGTAATTGGTCCCGAGTACGAAGATTGGAGGATCGTGCCCATGGAGGTGAATACGGTCATTTTGGGGGCCTTAGAGGTATGAAAATCTCAATATTTATATTAAATATTTCACTTTCCTATATTATGCTGTTATTATTCATTTTAATGTTAATTCCCTAACTTTCTTATATTATATGTTTGTTTGAGATCAGCAATTCAACTTTCCCCCGTAAGCTCGAGATAATTTATTGACAGGTGTAAGCGGGAAATCAAAGACATGGAAAAAGAACTTGTGTTCCCGTTATTTCGAGAAGGACTTAGAGTTCGTGATGCAGTGTAGGGGTACCATCACCAAGAACTAGCTAATCACGTTGGCCAATTAACAGAGATTCATGGATAATTAGGCATTCGAGAGACAGTGGCTGAGGGAGGATTAACCGATCAAATAAAGTGGATGTGCACTACTCCGGGCAAACGTCTTACATAACAGTGGAGCATAGGTTGCTAAGTAAATTGATTTAAATTATATTTTGTTTAGTGGTAAGTAAATTTCTTTAATTTAGTCACACTTTTCTTTGGTTTGGTTGCATTTTATAAGATTCTAGGAGTGGCCTGCAGGGAAAGCCACATAGGATTTACTCATATATAAATATTAAGATGAATAATGGCAATACTCCTAATCCATAGGTCCTCGAGACTATCGTAAGTTATAATTGAAATTATATTATCAATTTTAGACTATTTATTAATATTCTTTTTTAAAGTTACTAATTTGCTTTTATATTGTTTTAGGAGAGGCTAAAGGTGGTGCACAATACCCAGAGTGATGCCGATAAGGCATCTTTGAGTACGGATGCATTTAGGTAAGTGTTTATCCCACACAGAAAAGGTCTTACTCAGGGTGTCCACCCCCGGCTAGGAAATTCAAAGATGATGGGCATTGCTTGAAGTGAGAGTAGGTTACCCTCCAAGTTTGAGACATACAAACCATACAAGAACTTGAAATCATAAATTCTCCCATAAACGATGAACCATATGTTCAAAATGGGTCAAACGCACAGTCACAGATAAAGGTAAGGGAAAGGGAAAGGCGAAGGCAAAGGATAAAGGAACGGGCAAGGATAAGGTGGGTGAAGGGACTAATACCCCACCCCCTCATAGAATTCGACCGACTCATCATCCCGTATGATATGCACTCTAACCCCAACCCAACTATCTCGACTCCATTTTAGCCAACTAGAGAGAGATAATATACCCTTGACACACATAGAGGTGATCAAATTTCCTAGGGAATGAAGGAATTGAGCATCACTCTAGATACCAGGGTGCAAAAACGTCCACTACATCATTTTGGATCTAGGGTCTGGGTCACTGAGATTATGATTGGGAAAGAGGATGAGGTATTATGGTGGGACGAGCAATATGGTGTACACCATACTGATGGAATGTTGGGGGCAAGCATCGTTGGACGACTTTTCTCCTCTAGACTTATTAAGTTTTTATAGGATGTTAGATTTCACAAAAATTAGTTGATGTAATTAAACTTGTGATGTATTGACGTAATTAACTTGAAACATTAATTTGGATTGATATATGGATTTGGTGTATTTTAGGTTTGATTTCATTTATGTATCGTATAATATTGTTAATTGTGTTGATGTTGGTTTGAACAAAAACACGACTTTTTAAATCAGGTTTACTGCTGGGAAGCAACTACTGCCCAATAATATTTTTTTTTTCATTTCCTAAATTTTTATCATGGTCTACAACCATGACAATTCCTTTTTGTCACAATCATGAACCATGACAAAAATGTAGAAAAAAATAAGGGACCTTCAACAGCTGCACATAAATATCAGCACTGCATATAATCATACACACGACAAAAGTCTACTGTCAGCACATATAAATTTGGTCTTCTTATAGTCAAGGACCGTCACATGATCATGACAGTTATTGCGTTGTCACAGTTCTTGACGGTGACAATTCTTGGTCACCCTAGTTTATTAGTTATATCCTTAGTGCAGGTCGTTGTTATGACCATATTTTGCACGATCCATGACCGTGAAAACCCATTTTTTCACGGTATTTAACTGTTATTACCCAACCTAGATGGTTTAGTGAGCGCTCCTAAGTTCCTACAAGAAAGGCATGTGTTTATAAAAAGATTTGGAAATTAAAAAACTCAAGGAACTAAGAAGGTCTATTAGTATTCAGACCTTTTTTATACTAGTTAGTCTCATCACCCTATATAAGGCCTTGGTTTACTCTATGTTACTCTTTATTCCTTTATAAGTGACCAGGTATCCAGAGAGCTTGCTCGAGATCCATCGAAATGAACACTTTGAGGCAATAATTTTAATTTTGTAGTTTCATAAGATCTTGAACATGTTTGAATAGTCAGATATATAATCATTGACAATGTTAATCTTTAAAAGCATGTCATCAACGTAAACTTCCATGGTTCAAAATATCTACATCGTTAGAATTTAAATGATCAATAATTCGTATGTTTCATCGAAATTTATTACACCGAATGGGATGAATTTTTAACATTAAAAATGCAATGTGTTGGGGAATTAATTTTTCAAGATGTTAGGAGTGAATTATGGGATACGATGATAACATGAATTGGAATCCATAATCCTCATTCACTATTTCCTTACAGTTGAAACCAATAATCGATCTATCTTCGATAAAGGAAAATTTTTATTGGCAAAAACATTATTGAGTTGGGTAGAATACACAAATAATCTCCATTTTCTATTATTTTTTTAGATGAAATATGTGATGTAATTCTAGTTTAGAAATTGAACTTCTCTAATAGAGCTGTCATGAAGTGTCTTATTAATTTCATCTTCCATTGGTCTAAATATCTCCACATCCAACCGTGGTGACAATTATTATGCAACACAAATAAATGTGAAAGAGGTAACGACCAAGAAAGAATAAATAAAATCCCAGTCACACAACAGCGGGTGTACGTGGTTCAGCAAAGATGTGCCTATGTCCACGATGGTGCAGTCAATATTATTTCTCTATATTTTGAAGAATAAGTACCGAGAATACAACTTGTCCTTTGCCCCGGACCTAGGGTTTAATTTATACATGTGTATGCTAGTTAGTGGAGATGATGGGTTCCTTCATATTAGCCATATTCCCTATCCCTTCCCTTCATGGGATTGTGCTCCCCTATAACTTCTCTTCATGGGATTGTGGGGAGAGACCGGGTCAATATGAAAGATAGAGGGCCTGGATTTTGGGCCGTCAGAACTAGGCTACTCGTCAAGGTCCATGGTTCTCAATTCTGGGTACCTACAATTGCCCCTAAATTCGTTGGGCCATGTTTATGGGTCCAATGAATTTAAATGATCAGCTATTACGGCTGATTTGTGATTCTTTGAAAACTGTGAAGTTGCTTTGGCGGCACCCGCTTCTCTATCCGTGCGCTATGATTAGAATTGAAGGCTTGTTGGAAAAAGACACATTTCTTTTCGTCGCTTCATCTTTTCCAGCAATCTTTTATCTTCTGAGAACTCTTACGCTTTGTACTTTTTGCTTTCGGTCTCTACTCTCGTTGCTTCTTCGCCATTTGACCTGATCTTCGGTCTTGTAAGTCTCTCGTGCTCTTTGCATTTTCTCTTTGGTTTGTAGTTTTTCTTGTATTTTCCAATGGCGAAAATTGGAAATAGGTCAGTCGCGGAGTTTAGGAAATTCTACAACATTCCTGAGTGGGTAGAGATTGAGTGTTGTGCCTCGCCTCCTAGGAACGTTAGGGATATAGAGGATGCACATTGGATTCATGTTGTGTTGCTCCCCCAGGGGGGACTTACCTTTCCCCCTAATGATCTATTTCTGCATTTCTTTAGCTATTTTAGTATTATACCTGCACAATGTTTGCCCAACGTATGGAAAATAGTGAACGACATGCATAGGATAAATTAATTGTACGGCACAAGATTAGGGCTTGCCGAGGTCTGCTTTTGTTACTCCTTCTCTCGAACGAGTTCAGGTGTCCTGTACCTTAAGGCTAGGAGCCCTGATAGGGTATTGGTAGTAAATTTACCTGATTCCCATAAGGACTACTGGCAAGAAGGTTTTCTTGTTAGGAATTGGCAGTTCTCCCCCCAATCTGAAGGGTCGAGGTCTGAGAGGTTCACTGTTCCCTTTTATGGGGAAGAATATATAGGTATATGTTATATTATTGTTTCAACCTTTGCTGACTTGTGATTTTTCTAACCTCTCTTTGCTTTTTCTTTCACAGCGAGGACAAAGAATTTGGAGCCTGCTCTCAGCGAGGTTCGTATCTCGGAACTGGTGAAAGCTTGGAATATTAGGGAGCCTCTGGGTGACGGGGAGCATCCTAGGTCTACTGCTTTTTTAATCGAGTATAAGAACACAGGCTCCAGCTTTATAGCACGACCTGTGGATAGTGTTCCAGCGTTTGACTCTTTTGGAGATATTACGGTTGTGCCCATCTAGTTGGACGAAGAGGAGAGCAGCTCGGAGAGTGAGCCTGCAGGCGATGTGAGTGATTTGGGTGTAGGGAGTGCTGATAGTAGCATTTCTTCTGAAGAGGATTCCGAAGCTCAAGACTCGTCGAACAGTGCCAGCAGTTCAGGCGGAAAGATGCCTCCAAGGAAGAACCTGATCAGAGATGATGACGATGACGACCATGTGCTCCTTGCACAAAGGTCGAAGAAACAGAAGACTGCATCTGGGGTTGTGGTTACATCTTCTCAGCCTTCCTCTCAGGAGCAAGAGAGGAAGAAGAGATAAGAAGATAAGGTGAAGGAGAGTGAGAGAAAGAAGGAGGAGCAGAAGAAGTTGGAAGAAAGAAAAAGGGTCGAGGAAAGAAGGAAGAGAGAGAGAGAGAGAAGGAGGAGGAGAAGAGGAGAGCTGAGGCAAGGATGAAGGCCGGACAGGCCTTAGTTCCAGTGTCTTCTCTGCTTGAGGGAGCTTCCGTGGCGACCTCCCCTCAGCTAGCTCCGACCCTGCTCGAGAGAGCTGTCCTCCCGGCTGATCGCCAAAGGGCAACAGGTTCGAAGCATCTGGCCCTTCAGGCTGGTCAGAGGATTGCTTTGGTATGCTTTATTTTCTTCTCATGTTTTTCTGACTTCTTTTTCTTTCCTCTTCTTATATCTTTTTCTTTTTTGTAGTTCGTTACCGACTTCGCTGTGCTGTATCGCTCACGCGACGAGCTGGTGAAGAAAAATAGTGAACTGGAGCAGGAAAACTCTACCCTGAAGCTGAAGGGTAAAGAGCTCGAGGCCAGTTTCAAGGCTGTCGATACTGCTCGGATCTCATCTTATTTGGCCCTTGCCACCTCCGCTCGCGAGAGGGATGATGCTGTCAGGGAACTGGGCGAGCTGAGGAAGGCTTATGATCTGGTATGTGTGAGCAAGCTGGACCTTGCAGAGAAGAGTAGAGTTCTGGCCGAGCAAATGGAGGCGGAGAAGGCCCAGGCAACCACCATTAAAGAGGACTCATACAACTCTGGGTGGGCTGCTGCTTATGATGATGCTGAAGTTCAGATTGGCTACATCAGCCGTCTGAATTTCAAGAAGGGCTGGAACAAAGCTCTTCTAGCTGCTAGTGAAAATATTGAGTCTCCCTTATTTGACGAGCATGAACCGGGTCCCAAGCCAACTGTGGACGAAGAAGCTCCTGCTCCAACCATCGGGGGTGCTGATCTTCCCTCGGATACAGTTCCTGCTGGGGGGGTACTTCTGCTGCGGCTGATAAGGAGAAATAGCCAGACATTGCTGGGCAGCCTGAGGTTGCTAGTTGATTTGTTCTTAGGGTTTTCTTCTGTACTTTTTTTTGTAATTTCCCAAGTTTTTTCTGCTCTGTGTACTCGGTCTTTATTAATGAATGATAAGATTCTCCTTTTGTTTACGCTGATCCCTTTCTCTTTTCTATCTTTCTTTTATCTGTAGTTGGTTGATGTGGATGACTATATTCCTGTTACCTCCCAACTAGGTAGGACTCTTGGTCCTAATGCAAGCCCTGCAGTTCTCCAGGCCTTTGCTAGGCTTTGCAGGTTTACTAAGTTAAGGAACTAAAAATATAAGGATCAGTCCGAGCTAGTGGCCAAGCTGAAGGACAGGCTCCAAGAGATGGAAGAAATCGGTGCTTCAGTGCAAGAAGAAGTCAGTGCACTGAGATCAAGGTTGCTGGAAGCCACCGAGATTAACCAGGTCGGGGATTTCCTGCAGCAGGAGAATGAAGATTTGAGGAGGGAAGTCCTTAGGCTTAAGGAGCATTCACCGAGCATCGTTTCGGCAGTCCTACAAGGCTCTTCTTCATCGCGAGCTGCTCGGCCTTCACTCACGTGTGCTGGTAGGAGCGCCAGGGGTAGGAATAGGGAAGTCGAGGAACAGCGTGAGAGGGAAATGGAAGAGCTGCGCGGCGATGTTCGGCGAGCTTATGTGACTGCTGTTGGGCTCCAGAGGGACGTCACCCGACTTCGGCATTTGTTCAAGAACGGTCCTCGACAAGTGTGGTCCGATGGCTACGATCAAGGCTGGCTGGAAGCTCTGACGAGACTATTAGAGTTCGAGGAGCTCTCCTTCATCAGGGGGTGGTTGAGTGCCCTCAAAGAGCTACAGGTTCCGAGGAACTCGACGCTGTGGTATCGACACGAGATGTCCTCCTCTACTCTGATGCCCAATCCATTCAGGCGGGATGATCGATGGATCCCCATTGATGCTATTCCTCGGTAACTACTGGAATTGGACACAAATGAGGTCGTGGAGGAGCTCGCCCCTGCTCCCGATGATGGAAGGAGAGCTAAAGTTGCTGATTATCTTGCTCGGAGGCTTCCTCCTTCTTGAGATTTTGTTACTCTTTTTCTTTTTGATAATTGTAAATGCTTTGGGCGAGCTTCGCCGACTAAACATGTATTATCATTGTTTGTAAATATAAAAGATTAATGAAAAGTTCGAGTTTTGGGCAATTTTACCGAATAAACGTGTTCATCCAATCCTTTTATATTTTTGCTGCTTCGCAATCCTTTTTATTTTGTCATGTGAGTGTCTGCCTAGTCCAGTATAAGAATACCATTGTGCCCTCACTTTACCTTTTAGGTTGTGTCGTCACACTCCCTTAGGCCTAAGTAAGGCAATTGGCGAGGACACACCTGGTATTGGATGTCTTCATCCGGTCAGGATTTCGTTTAACCAAAGTAGGTTTGATGCCTAAGAATACTCTGTAGGGCTTCATATATTGCCAGGGGCAATGCTAAGAGGTCTGTCGTGCTTCATGATGATGACCTGAGGAGGGGTGTTCCCCTGCTATGTCAACCGTTATGCCTGTGATTTGGAAGGGATGTGTAATAAGATATAACTGTTACTAATTAGAGAGTGATCAACTGAGAGATTTTCATTAGTGAATTAAGAAATGAACTGTCCTTTCACATAATGAATACAATAAAAGATTTAATAATAGAACTCCTAAAAATAGAATTTCTTGAGATTAGCTGCGTTCCATGCTCGTGGTATCTCTCTGCCCTCCATCGTTTCCAAATGATAGGCACCTCGCAGGTCGTCTCTAATTATCTTATAAGGTCCTTCCCAGTTTGGGCCCAGTTTACCGTCTGATGGCTTCACTGTGTTGCCTAGGACCTTTATTAGAACATAGTCCCCAACTTTGAATTTCCTCGGATTGACCCTTTTGCTGTAGTACTTCGCGAGCTGTTGCTGATAGCTTGCTAGCTTTACTAGGGCAAGTTCCGTGCGCTCGTCGGCTAGGTCGAGTTCAGCGAGCAAAGCCTGATCGTTCTGGCCATGCTCGACAAGGTCGGATTTCATTGTAGGCAATCCCGCTTCTAGTGGGATGACCGCTTCCATACCATATGCTAGTGAGAATGGCGTTTCTCCTGTTGCTCGCCTAGGAGTCATTTTGTATGCCCATAGGATATGCGGTAGCTCGGTTGTCCATGCGCCTTTGGCTTGCTCTAACCGCTTCTTCAATCCAACGATCACTATTTTGTAGGAGGCTTCTTCTTGTCCGTTGCTTTGAGGGTAGGCCACCGAGCTGAAGTGGTGCCTGATCCCATGTTTGTTGCAGAAGTCCTGAAAAGGGCCACTCTCGAACTGTGTTCCATTGTCAGTGATGATGGTTCTGGGGATTTCGAATTGAGTGATTATATTTCTCCATACGAACCTTATCATGTCAGCATCTCGAATGTTCGCCAGTGGTTCTGCCTCGATCCACTTGGTAAAGTAATCAGTTGCAACCAACAGGTATTTGCGATTGCCGACAGCGGTGGGCAGTGGTCCCACGATGTCCATCCCCCACTGGGCGAAGGGCCAGGGACTGGTCAGGGATTTTAATTGGCTGGCGGGCTGGTGGACCATGGGAGCATGAAGTTGGCATTTTAGGCATTTACGGACATATACTGCGGAGTCCTTTTTCATGTATGGCCACCAATAACCTTCCTTCATTGCTCGGAAGGCTAGAGACCTTCCTCCGACATGACTTTCAAAAATTCCTTCGTGAAGCTCGTGAAGCACTGCCTTGACATCGCCTGGGTGGACGCATCTAAGGTAGGGGCCGAAGAAAGATCTTTTATACAAGTTGCCTCCTATGGATAAGTGAAAGCGAGCAGCTTTGACTCTTATCTGGTGGGCAGTTCTCTTGTCCTCTGGAAGCGTTCCGTTCTTTAAATAGTCTTTCAAGGGATCCATCCAGCTGGGGGATGATTCCAATTGGAGTATTGGTTTTTCTGTTGTCAGCTCGCAGTTGGGGTAAATGCTTGGGTAACTGAGGAAATCGATAGGGATGATCCTTTTAAGGCTAGAATCAACTGTCGAGCTCAGGGCTGCTAAGGCATCAGCGTGACTGTTTTGCCCCCTGGGAAACTGTTAGATGTTGATCTCTTCAAATCTCGTCATTAAATTTTTTACCAAGGAGAGGTAGGCTGCCATTCTCTCATCCTTCGCGTTATAGTCTCCACTTATCTGATTGGAAACTAGTTGCGAATCACCGAATACCTGCAAATGCTTTGCTCCCAGAGTTTGTGCCTTTTGGAGACCTGCTATTAAGGCTTCGTATTCTGCTTCGTTGTTGGAGGCTGCAAATCCCAGCCTGATTCCTTGCTCAAGGACTGTATTTTCTAGAGTGATGAGAACAATTCCTACCCCTGCCCCCTTTGAGTTGGAGGCTCCATTAACGAATAGTTTCCAGCTTTCCACTGTAGCCTAGTTGTTTTGTTCTATTGGCTTAGGCTGGTCGAAGGGTTCTTCGCCTGTGAATTCAACTATGAAATCAGCAAGGATTTGACCCTTGATAGCTGTCCTTAGTTGAAATTGGATGTCAAATCGGTCGAGCTCGACTGACCATTTAGACAGTTTGCCCGACAAGTTCGCCTTCCTTAGGACAGCCTTGAGGGGGTGTGATGTAAGGACGATGATCGTATGAGCTTCGAAGTAATGTTTCAGTTTCCTCGAGGCCATTACTAGGGAGAATGAGAGATTTTCCAATGGTAGGTAGCATTGCTCGGCATCTAATAAGGTTTTGCTCGCATAATAGACTAGATATTGGATTCCTGTAACTTCACACATTAGCGCTGAGCTGACAGTATGACTGGATACATAGAGGTAGAGGTACAAAGAGTCCATTTGCTATGGTATGACAAGCAATGGTTGAGAGCTTAGGTAGGACTTGAGCTTGTCTAATGCTCGCGAGCAGTCTGGGGTCCATTCTACTATTTTGCTGCCTTTTAAGAGTTGGAAGAAAGGCTTGCATCTCTCGGAGGATTTAGAAATGAAACGATTTAGAGCAGCGAGCATTCCAGTGAGCTTTTGTACATCTCGGACAGTGCGAGGAGGTTGCACTCTGTTGATTGCATCAATCTGGTCCGGATTAGCCTCTATGCCTCGCTTGCTATACAAATACCCAAGAAACTTTCCTGACTGGACACCGAAGGAACACTTGCTCGCGTTGAGTTTCATTCGGTACTTCCTGAGGATTTCGAAGGTACTTGACAGGTCCGAGAGGTGATTTTCCTTCTCCTTGATCTTGACGAGCATGTCATCGATGTAGACCTCCATTGTGTCACCCATCTGATTCCTAAACATTTTAGTTACTAGCCGCTGATAGGTTGCCCCTGCACTTTTGAGCCCAAAAGGCATGACCTTATAACAGTATAAACCAACCGTCGTGATAAACGCCGTTTTGTCCTGATCTGGGGCGTACAGGGGAATCTGGTGATATCCTGAGTACGCGTCCAGGAAACTCATTCGTTCGTGAGCGGCAGTGGCGTCTACTAGTTGGTATATTTTCGGAAGGGGGAAGCTATCCTTGGGGCAGGCTTTGTTAAGGTCAGTGAAGTCTATGAAAACTCTCCACTTCCCGTTGCTTTTCGGAACTACCACTGGGTTGGATAACCATTTGTGGAATTGCACTTCCCGTATGGACCCTACATCCAGCAGTTTTTCGACTTCTTTTTCTATTGCTCTGGCCTTTTTGGGAGCAGTTCATCGTGCCTTCTGCGCTATCGGCTTAAATGTGGGATCGACGTGCAACTGATGGCAGACCATATTGGGATCGATTCCTGGCATCTCATAGGGTTCCCAAGCGAAAACATCTTTGTTGCTTCTGAGTAAGGTTGACAAATCCTTTTGCTCTTGGTCAGTGAGTGATTCTCCGATAAGGAAAACTTTGCTGTTGTCGCCTTCTTTAGCCGTCACTTCTACTAGGTCCTCGATGACACGCGCGGAGGGGAGGAGCCTGGCCTCTTCCACTCCAGGGCTTCCATATTTTAATTGCTATTTGGAAGGAATTGCACCTTCCTCCACTTTCTCACTGGTTTGAACGGTTTTTCTATTTGGCTTTGGTCGGATGGCCGCTATGAAGCATTTCCTTACCATCGCATAGTCGCCATGTATCTCCATTACTCCCCGCTCGGTGACATATTTGAGTTTCTGGTGGTAGGTCGAGGAGACTGCCTTCATTGCATGAAGCCATCCCCTGCCGAGGATGGCTTGATATGGTGAATCAATGTCGACCACCAAGAATTTGATCATCTTGGAAACATTTCCAGTGCGAACTGGCAGTACTATTTTGCCCAAAGGCATTGTCATCTTCCCAGCGAAGCCGACCAGAGGGACAGTGGTTCCCTTTAGGTCGGCGATGTTCAACTTCAATTTCCGGAACAGGTCAATGTACATTACTTCGAATGAGCTTCCTTGATCGATGAGCAGCCTGTCGATGTCAAAGTTGGCTATCCTAAGTGTAATGACTAAGGCATCATGATGTGGGGTCCTTACTCCCACAAGATCTTCATCCGTGAAAACAATATGCTTATTGTAGTTGATATCCTCTGCTCGCCGACGTTTTCCTGACTGTGATTTTGTTGGGTCAATCTGAATAGCTTGCATTACCGCTGTCAGCTTCTTTACCTCCATTCGAGCTGAGTTACCTTGGATTTGCTTGACGTCAGATACTCCGTGGATTACTGCGAATTCGTGTCCGGCGTCATATTCCAATACGTTGTCGGGTTTCATCTCTTTGTGGGCATCCACTTTCTCTACCTTCTTTTCCATAAAGTCATTCAAATGTCCGGACTGGGCCAACTCTTCGAGGTGGGACTTAAGAGCCTTGCAGTGCTCGGTCTTACGCCCTCCCTCTTTGTGGAAAGTGCATCTTAATGCATTGTTTCTTTTCGAGGGGTCTCCTCCCATTTTCCGAGGCCATTTGATGAACGGCTCATCTTTGATCTTCGCTAGAATTTTGTAAATTGGCTCTTTGAAGACGGTGTTGACCGCCTGGAACGATTTTGTAACGTCAAGGTTTCCTCCGTTTTTGGAGCCATTCTTTCCCCTTTTTTTTCCTCCTTTTTTTTGGTTCTCAACTTTCTCACTTCCCTTGGTAGTGAGCTTGGCTCGACCGTTTTCTCCTACATTAAGGCGGGTGACATCTTCCACCTTTGCGTATTTCTCAATCCGGGCCATCAGGTCGTCAATGGTCGTAGCTTCCTTCTTTGTCAAGGACTGGTAAAGGAGGGAAGAGTTAGGTAGCCCAATTTTGAATGAAGCTACTGCCACCTCTTCCGTGCAGTCCTCGACCTCGTTGAATAACTCCCAGTATCTCTTCGCGTAGTCTCGGAGTGTCTCCTGAGGCGTTTTATTCATTGTTAATAGAGCCTCCATCCTTTTGGGATGGGAGCTGCTGGTGATGAATCGGGCCGTAAAGAGCTCGGCCAGGGATTTGAAATTTTTGATGGATCGGTGAGGGAGTTTCTCGAACCATTTTTGGGCCACGTCATGGAGGCTCGAGGGGAAAATACGGCACATTAGTGCATCCCGGTGATCCCATAGGGTCATGGCCTGCCGGCACTGCCTGACATGATCAATGGGATTAGTCTTCCCGTCGTAAATCTTGAACCTTGGAATGGCAAACTTCTTGGGAGCCTCTTCCTCTTCAATTTCCCTCGTGAATGGTGACTTCATCTGGGTCTTGAGGGCTCTCCTAGAGAGTTCTCTGGTCGACCTGGTGCCGCGGTGAGCTGGTTGTTGGTCCATTTCTCTGCGAACCAAGTTCCGCATGTTGTCGTCGCTGCGAGCAGGGCTCTGGAAGCTGCGAGCTTTTCTTAGTTGTTCGCAGAGGTCATCGTCTGAGTCGCCACCTTCGTCCCCTAGATATTGCCGCCTAGGGCTCCTTCCTCGGCTGCGAGATTTGCTCGCCTGAGGGCTAGGAGTGCGATAGGGGTGTCTCCTGGTATCAGGACGTAGTTCCTTCTCCTGTCTTTCCAGTCTTCTTTTCAAGCGAACATTCTCAGCCTCATATCTGCGAGAAGACTCCCTTTGCTCGTGGAGCCTTGCCTTGTATGCATCGATCAATCTGGATATCTGCGTGGACCTTGCTGGTCCTTGACTTTCTTCTGAGGCTGGCCTTTCTAAGAGAGCCCCTCGATCAGAACGTCGGACTTCAGACCTAATCCAGTGAGGAGCAGGTGGTTCTTGAATGTTTCCTTCTTGAGGAGCGTTGCTGCTATGACCAGACATCTTAGATTTTTTCTTGGCGTGGGCTCTTCTCAGGGAAAGATGAACGATTCCCACAGACGGCGCCAATTGTGGTGACAATTATTATGCAACACAAATAAATGTGAAAGAGGTAACGACCAAGAAAGAATAAATAAAATGCCAGTCACACAACAGCGGGTGTACGTGGTTCAGCAAAGATGTGCCTACATCCACGATGGTGCAATCAGTATTATTTCTCTATATTCTAAAGAATAAGTACCGAGAATACAACTTGTCCTTTGCCCCGGACCTAGGGTTTAATTTATACATGTGTATGCTAGTTAGTGGAGATGATGGGTTCCTTCATATTAGCCATCTTCCCTATCCCTTCCCTTCATGGGATTGTGCTCCCCTATAATTTCTCTTCATGGGATCGTGGGGAGAGATCGGGTCAATATGAAACATAGAGGGCCTAGATTTTGGGCCGTCAGAACTGGGCTACTCGTCCAGGCCCATGGTTCGTAATTCTGGGTACCTACACCAACATTATTGACAACTTATTAATTAGTCAATTAGAAGAATCAACATGCATTCAATGACAATCAACCTCTGGGTTGATTTTTGATAACAATTTTTTCCCATTATTTTTAGGGAAGATCCAAGTTCTCAACCTCTTCGTATTAAAATTTAAGGCGAAAAGGAAAAACTTTTCAAGTTCTCTTTGGTCAAGATATTTCACTCATATTGTTGGGATTGGCATTAAAGAAAATTATTCCGGAGGATGTTTGATTCATCTTCTTTTAGAAAAAAAATATAAACTAAGTTAAGGGTGGAGATCACCATACCTTTGCAAATATTATTGGTGATCCAATGTAGGATACAAAGATAAGTAATCCAATGTTTTTGATGATTCACCAATGTAAATTATTAAATGATAAAAATACCTTTCATATTAAATTATACGATCCACCAAAGATGGTTTTTTATGTCCTCACCCTTCATTAAAACCTGACCTACTTTTGGGTCGGATCGTTCAAATTATCAGCTCAATCTACGTTGAGGAACGACTCAATTTGGGTTTGCAATCTCTATAAAAGTATGCCATTTTGATCTTCATCTTCAGTTCATAAAACCAATGCAAACAACTTCCAAACTTGATTAAAATACCACCAAACTCCATGGAAATCCCACCATGACCAGACCCCAGTAAAAAGAGTATTTTAAGTAATTAAAACTATTCCCTCCCCTAAAAAAAATCCTTATGATACATGATTTTCATAAACTTATTTATACAAAAAAATGAAGAAACATAACTACAGAGACACCACTACAGGTTCCATGCACATTGAATAACATTCTTGTTTCCATGATCGAAGGAATATAAAAATTAAAAACCTAAAAAACCATGTTAGTGTTATTCCATTCACAAACATCAATTTTCATACAAATAAACCAATTAGGGTTTCATGGTTAATAACATGGATTTTCTAACACATGATAAGTCCTTAACCATGAACCTCTAATACCAATTGTTGGGATTGATATTAAAACAAATTCTACCTAATGACATTTTATTCATAATTTTTTAGGAAAAAAATGTATATAAATTAGATCTACGTATCTAGATATATGCTTGCTAAAACCATGTCGTTGCAATTCTTATTTGTTTTTTCTTTAAAGGTTCAAGCCCCTGTGAGGGGTATGGCGTGGGTAAGGTACTTGAACCCCCAATCTCTTGCAAGAAGGGGTGGGAAATAACCATCAGGGAATGCCTCTTTGGTTATTACAATTCTTTTTAGTGATCCAATATAGCAGAAAATGATGAAGAAGATGATTCTGTTGACAATTCACCACCATAAATTCTTCACTGATGAGCAAACCACCTTTATTCTAGTAGAATATGATCCACCTAAAGAAAGATAATTTTTATTGGGAATCTTGGAATTGAAAATTTTTTAAAATAAAAGAATTTTTTTCTCTCCTCACTCCCTCACAAATATTTGAATATTGTCTTTTCTCATCCTCTCTAACGCTTAACTGCGATTAATGCACCATAAATACCTTCCCTAAACCTATATATATATATATATATATATATATATATATATATATATATATATATATATATATATATATATATATATATATGTATGTATGAAATGGTCTTTGGACAACTAGTATTTCTAGAGAGATATGAGCTTGTTAATTGGCTTTCGAATAGAAATATGGAAATCCCAAATTGGTGTCCATAATTTATTTTCTTTTTTTTTTAATTATAATAAACACCACTAAATAATTATAAAATCACTCCCATTTAATTATCCTGAAGTAAATAAAGTAGAGGGGCTTGTTTCGGAAGTTGGATGTTGAATACTTTGATTCTCTGCATTTATTTTTTTATATCGGCTTGGTGAAATTCAATTTTTTACGAATTGATTTCCACCATCGTCTTATTTATTCCTTTATACCAAGCTAAACTTATTTGATACTATTATGGATTATAAAATGACACATTGCTCAAGTTCATCAGTAGATAGAAAAAATATAAGTTTATTAAGGACGCGGATTCCTTTGGAACATGATCTCAGGAATATTTAAATAATTATTTCCCAACATATAGAAATTATTTAACTAACAAATTCAATCCCACCCATAAAAAAATGATGAAATAACTATGTGAATGATTTAATACTCATATATGCTGGGATAAAGAATTTATGCACTCTTTGCTAATCGTGATATTGTACCATTCTAATCTATTTTGCACCTAGAGTAAAATCCTACCGTTGGTTATTTCCACTACATTATAGATGCATTGCTAAAATCTTCCTTGAACTATCAGATAAGTTCTGAATCCATCCGATAAGTTCTCGTAGTTAAGATAAGCCAATAATATTGTACACGTAAATTATCAGATAGGATATCAACTCCATATCTAGGTTGTAATGGGTTTAATCTCACTAGAATAAATTTTTTGATCTTCAATGAACGGGTTGAATCCAAATCACCAGAGTTCCTGCTAAGTATAATTGACAGACATATACAATATATTTATAACTAAATATAAGTCACTTCCACAAACATGATTCATAATTAAAAATTAGCAAAGACAATCATTTATTAATAAATAATAAATGTCATGAACTTGGTTTTAACAAAAGAAATCTTAACAATACCATATTCATCTACAGGGTTCGTCAACCCCGAGTCAAGTCACTTTTCATTAAAAATTATTGAAATCGGCCTCAAAGTCATCATCATGACCCTTATTACTGTAATAACCCTCGCTTATGAGAACATATTTTATATTTATTTACTAGGTATGGTAATTAGATATAAAATGTTGGGATATGAATTGAGTATTAACTTACTGAGGAAAAGTTAAAATTCACTAAGAGTTTGCGTATGTACTGTAACTATAGGTGAATATTGCAAGGTTATGTTTCATAATATCATATGAATTAAAATTATATTTGGCTTAATAATGAGACTGGATGTTAAAATGAATTATAAACTGTCCAAATGATAATTTGGAGGTCGTAGTCGAGTCCGGAACGTTCGAGATAGTCAAATTATGTGCCATATTGTATTTTGAGGTTTTTGGCACTTTTGACTGGTTATACCTTAAAAAAATGCAATTGCGTATTATTTTATCGCAATATTGGTTAATTGGGTTGGGATTTGGACTAATGCCATGACTTTGTCTTACTAAGTCTTCTATTTCCCTAATTTCATTTTCTATACCTAGAGAGAGATTGAGAGAGTAAGAGAAAGTGTAGAGGAAGGAGAGGAGAATGAAGATTGAGGAGAAATTCTTGCTTCTACACAAAGAAAATCTACATTTACTATATTGAGGCAAGTTTCCTACTTGCTATTTGTGGTTTAAGATAAATGATTTGTTGTGATAATGGTTTATTGATCATGGTTTGATTAGTTTAGGGTTTTTGTGTATTTGTTGGTTTTGGACCATTGAAGAAGAATTTGGATGATTATTGATAGCTCTGGTAGTAGTTAGTAGCATTTATGTTGTGTTGGTGACAATAAATTAGTTGGATTGAATGGTTTTGAGTTAGGAATCAAATTGGATCTAAGACTCCATAAGCAAAATTAGGAATTTCTGCAGAACCGAATCCATTCGGCCTGGCCGAATCGATTCGCTGCGAGATAGTTTCAAGGGTTGGGTGAACCGAATCGATTAGGCTTGGTCCGAATCGATTCGGCAGTTATGTAGAAACCCCATTTTCCCGACGGAATCGATTCAAAATGTCCGAATAGATTCGGCCAGGCCGAATCGATTCGGAAGTGCTTTATTTAAAATTTTGTTTTCTTTTTCTTTTAACCCTTTTCTTTAGGACTAGTAATTAGGGACCTTCTTAAATGAAATAAATATAGGGTCTTAGAGTATTAGTTGAGTTTGGTCGACACCCTAGACTCGAAGGGGTTCATCTAGGGTTCATTTCAAGGTGGGAGGTTTAAAGTAATGTTCATGCATTACTTCTCTTGTATAGTTTTATAATAGCCTAGGAGATCTTAGAGACAAATTTGGAGACTTTAGGAGTTATTGTGAGCGAGGTTTGACTTGATGGTCTATTATGAAGCCAAAAAGGAGGCTTTGGAAAATAATTTGGGGATTCTAACTATTTATCGAGGTTTTTATGCTGATACGAAATACATATAGTTTTGGATAACCTTAATGCATTTGATAAAATGTAAAATGGGCAAATTAAATGATAATTTACTAAATCAGGTAATGGAAATTATTAAAATGGATGATACACACCTCTCTAAATGCCATCTTAAGGGCATTCCGTGCGTGAGGTGAAGCCCCCTGGCTAATGAATGCAGGGGTGATATAGTCCTAGGCCATATGAGCGCTTGTTTTATATTTTCTGCGATGGGTAGGAGATTCCGGGTGTGGTCTTGACTACCCCGCAGGCATATGGCCGCTTCCCAACATTTCGATAGGATCCCAGGTTGTCTTATGTTAGGCCCTGGAAGATGATAGTTATTTAGGGGTGCGCACAGTGAGGAAACCCGAACGGGCGGTCTTAGAATCGTTATATATATATATACTTATAACTATTCTAATTATCGAGTTGGAATCGTTGGAACATTAATGCCACAAAGAGCAAAGTATATGCCACAAAGAGCATACAATTGAAACAAGTGCCATAAAGAGCACATGATAATAACTGTATTCCCGATAAGGAATGGAAAGGAGATAAAATGAAAAGAATGAAAGATGAAAACGATTGATAAGTATTCTTAATTGTATATGTAATCGATTCTTCACTTATAATCATTTAATTGTCTTAAATCTATCTCATTGTTACCATGCTAGAATATTATCTTTATCATCCATGCTAATCTGTTCATCATTGTCATACTTGTCATTTATCTGGTGATCACATAAAACCGGGCTCTGACCGGTTCTTCTTTCTTGTTGTGAATATATATATTGTATCCGCTCAAGTGTTCCACCGCAATGTTGCCCGTAATGATCTTCCTATTCCAGTGTTTTGAGGAGCATGACATTTTGCGGATATCACGGGACATTTTGTGTAGACGCCTTCCTCATTGTTTTCTAGTTATGTTCGGGTTCTTATTCGGGCGCGTGCCCCAACTTTTGTAAATGTATAATGAATGTAATAGGTAATTGATTGAACTTATAGTACATTGTATGAAACTCTGTTGACTAATATTTTAGTCGATTCTCTTACTGTACACTTGTTATTAATGTATATTGTTTTTGTGGGTTTCCACTTTCTTTTTCATGTATGGGTTGTTTAAAAATGCTTTCTTTAAATTATAAAACAAAATTTTTTGACAACCCGTTGTCTGAATTATTGAGTGGTTATCTCGTATACTCTTTATGCTGTCACGATGGTGAGGATGATTCCATCAATGATTCCCTTATTTTTGGAGTATCGGGCTGGCCACCCCTTATTTCGGATACCGGGATGTCACAGATGGTATCAGAGCATCAGGTTCTAGAGTCTTTAGGATCTATGCGGACTTATCACGTTCTACAGTAGCGTTCTTTGACATAGAGCTTAATGTTAGGACTGTTTTGTTTCTTATGTTTGCGATCTTCTGTTAGATAGATCATTTTATATAATATTCTAACTCTATCATTTCTCTATTTTAGATGCCGCCTAAGAGAGGACGTCCCGCTCGACGTAATAGAAATGTAGAAGATGAGGTTGGTCCTCCACCGCCGCCACCGAGGAATATCAGTGCCGCAGATGTGGCAAACATAGTGGCCCAAGCTGTTAATCCAGCGATGACTGCAGTGGTACAAGAAATGCCACAAGCTCAACTACAGGGACATGAGGCACAAGTTCCTACGAGACCTTCCCCGTGGGAAAGTGTTAGAGAGTCTTTCTTGAAAGGCCATCCCCCGGAATTTGATGGAGGTTCGGATGTGATAAGGGCAAATCAGTGGAAGAAATACATGCAACTCCATCTTAGAATGGTAGAATGTAGTGAGGAGAAAAAGCAAATCCTTGTTACTTTCAAGCTTGTCGGATCATCTTTACATTGGTGGGAGTCAATGACTACACCCGAGTAAAGGGATATGATGTCGATCACTGATTTTTGGGCCTTGTTTGATGGAAAGTACTTCCCTCCCGCAGTTCAAAAGGATATGCAAAAGAGGCTTCAAGATGTAGTTCAAGGGGAGAGATCCGTGGCAGAGTATGAAGAGGGGTTCACCCGGCTGGCAAGTTTTGTGCCGGATGAAGTGACTCCAGAAGCGAAGAGAATCTCCAAATTTGTGGGAGGTTTACATTGGCGAATAAAACAACATTTGTTGGGAAATCTAGCTTTATAAACCTTTAGGGATGTGATGAATGCTGCTCTACTTCATTGTCAAGAGCATAGATTATTTGTGCAAAATAATAAGAAGGCTGCAGCGATGGGGCAAGTGGGAAAACCGGGAGGTAATGGGATTGGAGGGGGAACATCTTCTTCGTCCCAATCTTCGAGGAGTAAGCAGAGAGAAAGGGACCCCCAACAAGGGGATTTATCTAAATTCCAACGCTTTGGTGGGTCTAATGCGGGTGGCAATAATAACAGACCGGGTCAAGGCGGACCGCCACAACAACAAGGAGGTAGAGGTGTGAATGGAGGCAGAGGCCAGCAGGGCCGAGATTGGGGGAGTTCTGAAACAATCAAGGGTGGAACCAGGAGAATGCGCCGAACAAATGTTTTCAGTACGGGGAGTTGGGTCATTATAAGTGGTCGTGTCCTCAGTTGGTTGGAGGGCATCTTCCTAGGGCTCCACAACAGCCGTATATACAGTTTTTGCCCCAGGCGCCTAATCTGATTGCTCCTCCTCAACAGGGGTAACTGCAATATGGATGGGTCTACCATATTCACAAGGCTATGCTTCCTCCATCCCCTCCAGCACCGCCGCCAATTGAGGGTAAATTTCTCAACCAAGGGCATATGGGTCGGGTACTATTTGATACGGGCGCTACACACTCTTTCATTTTTAGGAGTTTTGCACAAACTAAAGATTTGATAAAGTCTGCTGAGAGTACTTTCACTAGTGTTGAATCCTCTATGGGTGATGGTTCATTGATTTTCTTTGTTTGTAAAAACTTAGGGATTAACCTTGGTAACTTGTGCTTTGAGGCCGATTTACTCGTCCTTGACATGGTCGGGTATGATGTAATATTGGGTATGGATTGGCTAGTGAAATACCGCGCGATAGTAAATTGTTACGGGAAGAGCATAGTTTTCGCAATTTCGGGACAAGAAATGTTCTTGGTTGTTATGCCTTGTATGGAAGGAGGTATGAGTGCTTATTTATATTGTATTGCGGAGGATGCATCTAGGGATGTAGTTATTTCCCTAAATTCTCTTCCGATTGTAAGAGATTTTGAAGATGTTTTCCGGGAAATACTGGGATTACCTCCAAGTCGGGAGATTGAGTTTGTAATTGATTTAATGTCCGGGACTCGACCGATTGCTAAAGGTCCATATCGTATGGCTCCTGTGGAGATGAGGTAATTGAGAGATCAAATTCAACAGCTTTTAGAACAAGGATTTATTAGGTGCATCACGTCGCCATGGGGTGCCCCTGTATTGTTTCTGAAGAAAAGAGATGGTTCTCTCCGGTTATGTGTGGACTATAGGGAGTTGAATAAAGTCACCATCCGGAATAAATACCCTTTGCCTCGCATTTATGATTTGTTTGACCAACTGAGGGGAGCGTCATACTTCTCCAAAATCGATTTGAGGATGGGGAATTATTAATTAAGGATATGGGATCAAGATGTATCCAAGACCGCGTTTCTGACCCGATATGGATCCTATGAATTCTTTGTTATGCCCTTTGGACTAACCAATACCCCTGCCGTATTTATGGATCTCATGAATAGGGTGTTCCGAGATTTACTTGACCAATTTATTATTGTATTCATCGATGACATTTTAGTCTATTCTCAGACAGAATCTGACCATGCTACTCACTTACGGTTGGTCCTGTAGAGATTGAGGGAGCACCAATTGTATGCGAAGTTTGAGAAATGTGGCTTTTAGTTAAAGGAAGTTCAGTTTCTGGGACATGTGTTGTCATCCCAGGGTATATTGGTGGATCCTAGCAAGGTGATTGCAGTAAGGGAGTGTGGTCAGCCCACGACACCCACCGAGGTTCGTAGTTTTCTGGGCTTAGCGGGTTATTACCGTCGGTTCATTAAAGGCTTTTCAAAAATTTCTAGCCATTTGAAGAATTTGACCCGAAAGGGAGCGAGATTTGTTTGGGACAATTCTTGTCAGATTGCATTTGATGAGCTCAAAGATAGGTTGACTTCGGCTCCAGTCCTTGCATTGCCAAAACTGGGATTGGAATATCTAGTCTTCACCGATGCATCTCTTCAAGGGTTAGGAGGTGTTCTTCAGCAAGAAAGATGGGCTATTACTTATACCTCCCGTAAGCTAAAGACTCACGAAAGTAATTATCCGGTGCATGACTTAGAGTTCGCCGCAGTTTTCTTTGCCTTGAAGATATGGAGGCACTATCTTTTGGGGGAGAAGCTTGGTCATTTCACGGACCATAAATCGCTGCAATATTTATTTTCACAGAAAGATTTGAATATGCGTCAGCATCGTTGGTTGGAGTTCGTGAAAGATTATCAATTTGATATCCATTATCATCCGAGAAAGGTGAACGTAGTAGCAGATGACTTGAGTAGGAAGCCCGAGGGAGACATAGCTGAGGTATGAAAAGCTAAGTGGAAGGAGCTCAGTCAGGAGGATGCGGTGGTAAGAGCATTCATGTCAGTAATGACCGTTACTCCCACAATTGTAACAAGAATTATAGAAGCCCAGGGAAGAGATAAGGGTTACCAATACCATATACATCGATTATTGTCCGAGGGAGCAGAGTCGTACTCGATTAGTTCTGAGGGTGGACTACGCTTCCATGTAAGACTTATTATTCCGGAAGAAGGGGACTTGAGATGAGCGGTGATGGGAGAATCTCACATATCAAAATTTACGGTACATCCGGGTGGGGGCAAGATGTACCAAGACACGAGCCGTCAGTATTGGTGGTCCGGTATGAAGAGGGATATCTCGGAGTTTGTATCCCAATGCACTACTTGTGAGTTGGTTAAGATAGACCATCAGCGACCGACAAGTTTGTTACAACTGTTGGAGATTCCAATGTGGAAATGGGAAAGCATTTCGATGGACTTTATTACGGGCTTACCTAGATCACACAGGGTTCAGGATTCGATTTGGGTGATTTTTGATCGCTTGACTAAGTCGGCACACTTCTTGCCCGTTCGTACGGATTTTGATACCGCTCGCTATGCCCAATTGTTCATCGAGGAGATCGTTAGACTTCATGGGGTACCTTTAAACATTGTTTTCGACCAAGATAAAATATTTGTGTCCCACTTTTGGAAAAGTTTCCAAGAGGCAATGGGGACCGAATTGAAGTTAAGCTCTTCCTATCATCCTCAAAGAGATGGCCAAACTGAAAGGGTAAACCAGATGTTGGAGGATATGCTTCGTATGTGCATGCTTGATTTCAAGGGCGGTTGGGAATAATACCTCCGATTGGTTGAGTTCGCATATAACAACTCATACCAATTCACCATTGCAATGGCGCCCTATGAAGCTCTTTATGGTCGGCCATGTAGGTCACCCGCTTATTGGTTGGAAGTGGGTGCTAACAAATTTCTTGGACCTGAAATGATCTAAGACACTTCTTCAAAGATTAAACTCATTCGAAATCGCATTCGGATAGCCCAAGATAGTCAGAAGAGCTATGTCGATGCAGGTAGAAGGCATGTGGAGTTGGATATTGGAGACCAAGTCTTGGTGCGAGTATCACCAATGAAGGGCATTAGGCGTTTTGGGAAGAAAGGGAAGATGGCACCGCATTTTGTTGGACCTTTCCCAATTATTATGAAAGTCAGTCTCGTGGCGTACCAACTTGCCTTGCCGGAACCCTTGCAACAAATTCATGATGTATTCCATGTCTCCTCTTTGAAGAAGTATAAGAGATGCGAAGGTGCCCTTTGGAACATTCCTTTCGAGGATATTGACTTGCAACCCGACGTTTCATATGAAGAACAACCGATTGTTATTCTTGAGTATGGGGAGCACAAGTGGAGGTCTCGTGTGGTGCCCTTGGTGATAGTCCAATGGAGTCATCACAATGCAAAAGAATCAACGTGGGAGCGTGAGGACGACATGCGGGAGAAATATCCACATCTCTTCCTATAAGGTACGTTTGAATATTGGGGACAAAATTCCCTCATAAGGGGGGGAGTATGTAATAACCCTCGCTTATGAGAACATATTTTATATTTATTTACTAGGTATGGTAATTAGATATAAAATGTTTGGATATGAATTGAGTCTTAACTTGCTGAAGAAAAGTTAAAATTCACTAAGAGTTTGTATATGTACTGTAACTATAGGTGAATATTGCCAGGTTATGTTTCATAATATCATATGAATTAAAATGATATTTGGCTTAATAATGAGACTGGAACTTAAAATGAATTATAAACTGTCCAAATGATAATTTGGAGGCCGTAGTTGAGTCTGAAACGTGCGAGATAGTCAAATTATGTGCCATATTGTATTTTGTGGTTTTTGGCACTTTTGACTGGTTATACCTTAAAAAAATGCAATTGCGTATTATGTTATCGCAATATTGGTTAATTGAGTTGGGATTTGGACTAATGCCACGACTTTGTCTTACTAAGTCTTCTATTTCCCTAATTTCATTTTCTATACCTAGAGAGAGCTTGAGAGAGGAAGAGAAAGTGTAGAGGAATGAGAAGAGATTGAAGATTAAGGAGAAATTCTTGCTTCTACACAAAGAAAATCTACATTTCCTAGATTGAGGCAAGTTTCCTACTTGCTATTTGTGGTTTAAGATAAATGATTTGTTGTGATAATGGTTTATTGATCATGCTTTGATTAGTCTAGGGTTTTTGTGTATTTGTTGGTTTTGGACCATTGAAGAAGAATTTGGATGATTATTGATTGCTGTGGTAGTAGTTAGTAGAATTTATGTTGTGTAGGTGACAATAAATGAGTTGGATTGAATGGTTTTGAGTTGGGAATCAAATTGGATTCCAAGACTCCATAAGCAAAATTAGGAATTTCTGCAGAACCGAATCGATTCGGCCTGGCCGAATCGATTCGCTACGAGACAGTTTCCAGGGTTGGGTGAACCGAATCGATTCGGCTTGGTCTGAATCGATTCGACAGTTATGTAGAAACCCCATTTTCCCGACCGAATTGATTCGGAATGTCCGAATCGATTCGGCATTTATGCAGAAAGCCAGGATTTTTGGCCGAATCGATTCGGAAGTCCTGTATTTAAAATTTTGTTTTCTTTTTCTTTTAACCCTTTTCTTTAGGACTAGTAATTAGGGACCTTCTTAAATGAAGTAAATATAGGGTCTTAGAGTATTAGTTGAGTTTGGTCGACACCCTAGACTCGAAGGGGTTCATCTAGGGTTCATTTCAGGGTGGGAGGTTTAAAGTAGTGTTCAGGCATTACTTTTCTTGTATAGTTTTATAATAGCCTAAGAGATCTTAGAGTCAAATTTGGAGACTTTAGGAGTTATTATGAGCTAGGTTTAACTTGATAGTCTATTATGAAGCCAAAAAGGAGGCTTTGGAAAATAATTTGGGGAGTCTAACTATTTAACGAGGTTGTTATGCTGATACGGATTACGTATAGTTCCGGATAACCTCAATGCATTTGATAAAATGTAAAATGGGCAAAGTAAATCATAATTTACTAAATCAGGTAATGGAAATTAATAAAATGGATGATACACACCTCTCTAAATGCCATCTTAAGGGAAGTCCGTGCGTGAGGTGAAGTCCCCTGGCTAATGAATGCAGGGTGGATATAGTACTAGGCCATATGAGCGCTTGTTTTATATTTTCTGTGATGGGCAGGAGATTCTGGGTGTGGTCTTGACTACCCCACAGGCATATGGCCGCTTCCCGATGTTTCGATAGGATCCCAGGTTGTCTTATGTTAGGCCCTTGAAGATGATGGTTATTTAGGGGCGCGCACAGTGGGGAAATCCGAATGGGCGGTCTTAGAATCGTTATATATATACTTATAACTATTCTAATTATCGAGTTGGACTCGATGGAACATTAATGCCACAAAGAGCATACAATTGAGACAAGTGCCATAAAGAGCACATGATAATAATTGTATTCCTGATAAGGAATGGAAAGGTGATAAAATGAAAAGAATGAAAGATGAAAACTGTTGATAAGTATTCTTAATTGTATATGTAATCGACTCTTCCCTTATAATCATTTAATTGTCTTAAATCTATCTCATTGTTACCATGCATGAAAATTATCTTTTTCATCCATGCTTATCTGTTCATCATTGTCATACTTGTCATTTATCTGGTGATCACATAAAACCGGGCTCTGACCAGTTCTTCTTTCTTGTTGTGTATATATATATATTGTATCCGCTCAGGTGTTCCACCGCAAGGTCGCCCGTAATGATCTTCTTATTCCAGTGTTTTGAGGAGCCGTGACATTTTGCGGATATCACGGGACATTTTGTGTAGACGCCTTCCTCATTATTTTCTAGTTATGTTCGGGTTCTTATTCGGGCGTGTGGCCCAACTTTTGTTAATGTATAATGAATGTAATATGTAATTGATTGAACTTGCAGTACGTTGTATGAAACTCTGTTGACTAATATTTTAGTCGGTTCTCTTACTGTACACTTGTTATTAATGTATATTGTTTTTGGGGGTTTCCACTTTCTTTTTCATGTATGGGTTGTTTAAAAATTCTTTCTTTAAATTATAAAACAAATTTTTTTGACAACCCGTTGTCTGAATTATTGAGTGGTTATCTCGTATACTCTTTATGTTGTCACGATGCTGAGGATGATTCCATTAATGATTCTTGTATTTTTGGAGTATCGGGCTGGCCACCCCTTATTTTGGATACTGGGTTGTCACAATTACTGGAGCCATGTTTATTGTTTATGATTTCCACAAAATAACTCTATGCCATCTCTTGATGTCCAACTATTTCTACTATGCCTTGATCAGTGATGATGCTATAAACAACACCACTAGATGAGGTGTCGATAAGCTCAAGCTAGCAGTAACAATGGCAGCACAAGAGTAAATATCTAGTAGAAAGAGGTAAAGGGAATATGAGAAACACTAGTATATAAGTGGTTCATTCAATTTTTCCTACATCCACTATGAGTTTGTGAGTAAGTTTCACTAGATTAAGGGAACTAATGGCATGTGATACACTCTCTCACCTTCTCTCTCTACTGTCTATTTTTGCAGTGCTCCGGATAGGGTTACAATTATGGATCCCTTTGCAAGGTAGGACAAGACATATGTTTATAGTTCTTTGGGGGTGTAGTGTGCCCCCAAGCATGCATTGAGCATGTGTGAGTTAAGTACACTAATCATAGGTCGACACCTAGCTGTGCCATAAGTAAGTAATGATGACAAAATATTCCCCCATGAGAGGGAATGATTCGGTTATAACTGACTTGCCATGTGATCCAAGTATTCCATGTGCTTGCGTGTGCTTGGTCTTATGACCTCACCAATTGTAATATCGAATTGGCCGAGTACGAGGTTGGGGAAGTTCGATAGTTACTTTATCTTATCAACGATAAGTACAACCTCACCCAGAATGACTAGGCGAGGAGGGGTACGAGGTAGGATCCAAGGTCGGCTTGAGCAGAGTATGATGGTGGCAATAGCATGATTTTGTAAAATGCTGTTGACCTCGAATGTTGTCCAACTGAGGTTAGTCAATGAGGTGCCGACCTTACATAAGAAGACCTTCCTGACAGCTTCTCTGAGCTTCTTGATGTCTCGACTGTGAGGTCGGCCGAGGTTGGTGACTCCAGATATGAGGGTACATCTTGGGCATATCAATCACCCCTAGCCCTTAGTCTCCTATGTGAGTGGGTAATTGAGGGGTGTAAGAGTCAGGTTAATGAAGAGGCATTTTGATAAGTGGTGCCTTGTACACATGTCATTCGCTGAAGTAGCTAGCGTTTTACCCAAGGTGCGGCAGCTCTGACGACGTCTTTTAGGCTTCCTAGGGAAATGATGTGTGCCTAGATATTTGCACCTCACTATTGCAAGGATATTTAATCCTTTCTTTCCTTTTCATTCTCTTTCTTCTTCCTTAGCTTTCCCACCTATAGTTTTTTCTACAATTGATATTTTCCACAAACCCTCCATTGCTTTTAATGCGATTCAAGGTTCCTTGCTTCTTAATATCTTCCTCCCTCACTTGCAATCAGTCAGGTACTTCTCTTTGACATTTCCTTTTCCATTTTGAGTCATTACTTTTACAACTTTGGTTTTTCAGCGAGTTTTTCCTTTTTTTGGTGAGGCTTTCTGCCACTGTTGAGTGGCTATAGGGTTAAGTCTTTAAGGCTTGAGTGACTGGGGCCATACTAGGTCATCTTGGGGTGGTTTTAGCTAAAAACACTTGATTTTTGACATTCTGGTGACCCTCCGACCATCTTCTCCGATGACCTAAATTTGGGTGTTCTTGGTGTTCTTGTTTGAAACCTTTTAATTTCCAACCTTTGACCTTTAGGTAGCATAAGTTGTGTACATGTTTGCAGTTTGAGTTTTTCCCATAAGTGTAGTGACGTTTTCCATATGCTCAGACCTTAGTATAAACTTATTGAAGAGTTCATATCTCTGCGTGAGAAGTCCTTTGAAAACATTAGGCAGATAGAGTTATCCCAACAGGAGGCTCGTAGGGCTGAGGCCTTTCCCCTCATACCAATATTTCCTCCACCTTTGAAGGTTATATACCCTGAACCTTTCGAGCCCACTGAGCCCGCACAGGTTCCTGAGGCTCCTCTGTCAATATCTGAGTCAGCTTCCTCAGACCCTATGTCCACCTTCGAAGCTGCTAAGTCCGTAGACTCTTTTCAAGAAGCTATGGGTTGCTCCCCTAGGAAAGATGAGGTTTCGAAAGATGCCGAGTTTTCAAGCCGAGCCTCGTCCCATAGAGAGGATATAACTTTGCGTAGATCTCCTTTCGTAGACATCGTAGGGCCCAGCATAGCAATTCCCCCTCTAATTAATGCCATTCTTCTATCGGCCACCACCAGTTTGAGTTTACAAAGAGGTTTCCTGGGGGTGACCCTACGAGTGACCATGACAAAGTGGCTGGGGATGGTGATGATGATGGAAGTGAATTTGATACCTCTATAACTGTAGAGTATGAGAGCACCGTGAACGAGTATGCCGTTCTTTCTTTCTTTCTTTCAGACACCTTTGTTCTATAGATTCCTTAATCATTCTTAGGAAACCTCAGAAGAACAAAAGGGCCTTCGATGACAGAGATGGAACAATATGCATCTATGAGCAAATGTTTAAGTTAGGTTTTTGCCTTCCTATCCACCCAACAATCAGAGCTATACTCTCATACATAAATATTTCCCCTTCCCAATTATCCCTAAATGCTTGGAGGATTATGATTGGGTCCATCATCCTTTAGAGGGATCTTCACCATTCACACCTTCCAGTTAGAGTTTTTACTAGTTGTTAGGTTTCCTCGTCTGCCAAAAATCACCTCGGCTACTATCACTTCTTAGCTAGAAAATCCGAGAAGAAGATGCTCTTGGTTACCCAAACTTCAAATCATAATTGGAAACCTCGATACTTCTTTATTTCTGGGGAATGGGAGTTTGGTTTAGACGAGGCTTGTGGAATGTTTATTCCAAGGACCCTTCTGAGACGGGGGAAAGACTCACTCGTGACTAAAGCTTACTCTCGTCTTAGCCAAGACAATTACAAGAATGTTTAGGACCTTCGTAACTAAGGCAAGACAGGTCGTCTTGTTAAATATGAACATGTGATAACCCCCAATTACCTATCTCAGACAGGTTTGGGTGGTGGCCCCCTAGAAGAGCTTCGTAAGTCCACATTTTTTCTTACCAAGTGATGTCTCGTATGTTTTTTATCTATCTAACTTGCTAACTTAGAGACTTGTCTTTTTGTAGAGCGACCAACAGGCATTGCTGAGGGCTTTTGGAAAATATCGGCTCCCAGTTTAGTGAAGCTCATGGAGAAGTGAGGTGGCAAGAGTACACCCCCACCTGCCGTAAAAATGAACGTCGGCTCCTCTAAGGTCGATACTCCCAAGAAGAGTAAGTCTTCCACTGACTCGGCCCATACTAGGCCGAGTAAACTCTAGCCAAGTATCATTCCATACCTATTTCAACTGACGATGCCTTAGCTACTCGTCTATCTCAGCTCAAGATTGGAGATAGCGTGATCGACCACAGTCTGAAAGCTGCCGATGCTATTGGCACCATAATAACCGAGGAAGACAAGGGTTTTCTTCGTGCCTAAGATGTCCTGTTATCACAAATCGATCCACGTATCAGTTTTAGCTATCTTTCTTCCAAGTGTTACCTCAGCTTTTTAGAAATTATCACTCATATGTTCGTATGTCTGATCTTCATCTGCAGGGTGTCTTGTCTTTTCACCGCCTTGTTGAGTGGACCTTAAAGAAGATGCCCTTGATAGAGAAGATGACCCTAAAAGAGTTGAGGCCTCTCTGAAGGATGAGGTTGAAAGGTTGAAAGAAGAACTCAAGGGGAGGGATAACAAGATATATCTTCTCAATAAGGATCATAGTAATGCTCTGAAGTCCAATGATGATGTCCTTCAATCAAAGGTTAATATTGCAGTCAGGGATATGTTAGAAGATGATGCAGAGAAGGCCATTAAGGACTAAAAGGTCTTTGACGAGTTTGTAAGCTTCGACTTTGAGTATCTTGAGAGGGGAATCAAAGCGACCAACATATGGGAGGCCATAAAGCAAGGTGAGTCTTGGAGCTTGACTACAAAGGACTTTATTGGTCTCAGCTTTAGAGACCCCCGATTTGCCCAGGCTTTGAAGGAGGTTGAAGAGAGTGATGCTACTCCAATCGAAAAGGCCCCTCTTGAGGTCACTGAGACAAATGACGATGCTCATCACGATGACGAAGTTGAAGTTAAACACGTCGGTCTTGACCAGACGACTCCACCCGCTGATGGATCGGCTCCAGCCGATTCATAGGCTCTCTTGCTAACTGATAAATTTTCCTAGTGAAGGTTTTTGATAGTTGTAGTTTTGATGACATTTGTCTTTAATTCGATTTTATGAACTATGATAGTAGCCTCTTGATATTCTCGATTGTAATTCTGAATCCTCTTTATGATATGATCATAAGTAGCTTGTCTTTTTTTTTTTATTCTATTGCTTCATATGATGTTTTGTTGTTCTATAATTGTGATACTCCACACGGTCACAAATTTCATTTTACCAAACTACGATGTTTTACCTCAAATTTTTACCAATGCTAATGAAGTCAAAGGTATAATGTCACCATATTATGGTGTTTACCCTTATATTTTCACAAAACTAATGATGTTAAAGGTCTGAGGTCACCAAATTATGGCGTTTTCCCTCCATAATTTCACCAAACTAATTATGTTAGTCTGAGGTCCCCAAATTATGGTGTTCTCCCACCCCCCCATAATTTCACCAAACTAATGATGTGAAAGGTCTGAGGTCACAAAATTATGATGTTTTACCTCATATTTTTTTTATCAAACTAATGATGTTTAAGGTCTGAGGTCACCAAATTATGGTGTTTGACCTCCATATTTTCACCAAATTAATGATGTAAAATGTTTGAGGTAACCAAATTATGGTGTTTTACCTCCATATTTTCACCAAATTACTGATGTAAAAGGTCTGAGGTCACCAAATTATGATGTTTTACCTCATATTTTTCAACAAACTAATGATGTTTAAGGTCCGAGGTCACCAAATTATGATGTTTTAACTCTTATTTTAACTAAACTAATGATGTAAAAGGTCTGAGGTCACCAAATTATGGTGTTTTACCTCTATATTTTCACCAAATTAATGATGTAATAGGTCCGAGGTCACCAAATTATGATGTTTTACCTCATATTTTTCACCAAACAAATGATGTTTAAGGTTTGAGGTCACCAAATTATGGTGTTTTACCTCCACATTTCAGCAAATTAATGATGTTAAAGGTATGAGGTCACCAAGTTATGATGTTTCACCTCAATAATTTCACCAAACTAATGATGTTAAAGGTCAGAGGTCATAAAATTATGATGTTTTACCTCAGATTTTTCACCAAACTACTGATGCTTAAATGTCCGAGGTCACCAAATTATGATGTTTTACCTCATATTTTTCACAAAACTAATGATGTTTAAGGTCTGAGGTCACCAACTTATGGTGTTTTACCTCCATATTTCACGAAATTAATGATGTAAAAGGTCCGAGGTCACCAAATTATGGTGTTTTACCTCCATAATTTCACCAAACTAATGATGTTAAAGGTCCGAGGTCACTAAATTATAGTGTTTTTCCTCATTTTTTTCACCAAACTAATGATGTTGAAAGGTCTGAGGTCACCAAATTTTGATATTTTACCTCATATTTTCACCAAACTGTTGATGTTTATAACACATATATTGGGACAAAACCATGGACACTACATTACTACTTTTTCATTGACTTTCTTTATACGAGTTGATACATGCATTACAAATAGAGAACAATTACAATATCATAAGTAATATTTTTTCAAGTTGTAGACATTCCAAGGGTTGGAGAAGGCCCCCCCCCCCCCCCCCCCACCCTTCTAGATTTTCTAGTTGGTAGGTACCAGGTACAACCTCATCAACTATCCTATAAGGACAATGCTAGTTAGGATGGATCTTATTTTCTTTCTGCCATGTCTTCTTCAGGACTAGGTATCCTACAACTATCGGTCTTGACTTTTCCCTCTGATTGTAGAATCTAACAGTTCTCTGCTAATAGGTTGCATGTCTTATCTCTGTATCCTCTTTTCTTTCCTTAATCAAATCAAGATCAAGTCTCATCTCTTCCCCATTCCTCTAAGGGTCATACGTCTGAACTCTATAAGTGGCAAGCCCTATCTGTGTTGGGATAAGAGCCTCTGAGCCATGGGCTAGCATGAATGGAGTCATCACTGTCATCTTGTAAGACCAGAGCACGACACATACCTCTTCTATCCATATTCCTTTGGCCTCTTCCTACTTTTTTTTATCCAATCAAGGATTGTTCGATTTGTAACCTCAGTTTGATCATTTACTTAGGGTTGGCCAGTGAAGGAGAAGAATTGCTTGATTCCTACTCTTTCAGAGTACTTTTCTAAGGAAACATTCTTGAATAGGGTTCCATTATCTGAGATGAGGGTCTCTGGGAGGCCATACTTGCATATGATGTTTTTCCAGATGAACTGGAAGGTATTTTTCTGAGTGATTGTGATCATTGTCTTAGCTTCTACCCATTTGGAGAAATAATAAATTACCGCAATCAAGTACAGATAGTTGTTTATATCCCTTGGCAAGGGTCCTACCAAATCAATATCCCATATTACAAATGTCCAAGGGTAACTGATAGAAGTCAGAGGCTGATGGGGAATGGTGGAGAACTTCTGGCGCTTATCACATCTTTTCACATACGTAGTTGCGTCTTTGGCCAAGGTCGGCCACCAAAATCCCTGAGTGATTATCCTCTTAGCCAACGACCTTCCTCCAATATGACTTGAACAAGAGCCTTGATACGACGCAAATATTACGTATTTCACCCATTAACGTACGCGTTATTAGCCCCCTTGGGTATCTTAATCCCTATATTTATGCTCGTAAACCAGACAACCTCGGATTTCTATGTTAGCATGTTTTGCAGGGGTTAATTGAGCTTTTGTAGGTATTTTGATGCTTAGTATGAAGTTCGGATGCATTCCGGTGAAGTTCCGTACACAATCGCACGTACAAGGGCATTTTTGTCTTTTCACAGCTTGGGTACCTGGCCCGACATCTCACGAAAGTTGTACCCCTCCTCTCTAGCTTCGCGTGCCGCGAACGGTGCGCGATTCCGATTCATAACGAAGAATTTACGGCGATTTCGGCGAAGGAAAAACAAGGAAGCAAAAGAGGAGAAGGAGAAGAAGAAAAGAAGAATGCAGTGAGCTGCTGCAATCTGCCCAGCTTGATCGATCGATCGACACTTTTGGTCGACCGATCGACCATTCTGGATTGCCGAAATTTTTCCTAGGTCGATCGATCGACCAAAGGGGTCGATCGATCGATGCTCTGTTTTCTGCAGATATTTTGCCTTCTTTTCTTTCTTCTTTATTTTTATTCCAACTTACTATATAAGCCAATTTTGTTGTAATAAGAATATATATCAGTAGAGGCACGATTTTAGGTTAGTTTTAGTTAGGGTTTGGGGATTTGAGAGCTTCTTCTTCCTCCTCTCTTGGTTTGACACCCTTTAGGGGTTGTAATTGGTACGTTCATCTTCCCTCTCCTTTAATATAGCTTGTTTTCCTTTATTTCCTTGCTTTCTAGATAATTTACATGCTTTCATAATTAGTTTATTGTGTTTATTTCTTTCTTTCTTAGTGTAATTTAGTTTATTTCCATGATTTGTCTGTAGATAAATAGGTTCGAGATTGTGTTCCGCCATTTACGGGTTTGGACCTCGAAAATTAGGTTTTGTGTAAAATTGCATTTAATTGAAACCTCGCGTATTAAAGTCGGATTATTATGCTTTAAACTTTTTTTGTCATGCAACGTTAGTGTTTATAGCGATTATCCGAATTTAATCCGCGTGTGACCATTTTCCGTTAAATGTTTAATCTCGCAACTTTGGCTTAAATTCCTTATTTCGTGATGTTTATGCTTAATTGAAAATGATCGATTAAATTGCTTTCGAGCCTTAACTCTAGTTAGTAGTTGTTTCGATCCGTGTGGTAGGATGCGATCCCGATCCTCGCTTTCCTTTTATTTAGCGTTAACTTCTCTTTTCTTTAGTCACCATAACCAACCATCACCTTTTCTTATTTCTTTTACACCATTTTTATTCTTGAAGTAATTAAACAATTAACATCTAAAATTTGATCACTCCCTGTGGATTTCTTACGATACCCGACTTACCGCTGTGCTTGCTTGTCAAGTGTAGTAGTAGCTTAGGTTTTCTTTTGTATCGCGGCGGCGAAACACACAACGATTGTGCACTTTACACGCGCACACTTTTTCCGCCCGGTCAGAAAAAATGGCGCCGTTGCCGGGGAGTGTGTTTTAGATTGTAATTGTTTTATTATTTCGTAGTATTTTTCCTTTTGTATTTGTATTCTTTGTTTTAACCTTTTTTGCAGGATAGCATATTTGAGCGCTAAGAAACTTTGATTCGCGGTTGCTCACTTTCTTGCTCGGATTCTCCATCTACAAACAACGAGGTAATCATGTCCTACTATTATAGTTATTACGGTTATTCTAATGATTCATACTTTGGGGATAGTTTTCATGTTTTCCATTTTCAAGATTTTCTTGAAAATGAAAGACTTGAAAACATTTATCGCAATGAAAATCATTATTGGGAGCTTGAGTTGGATTCATTATTCGAATCCAATGACAATTCTTATTTCATTACTTTCGAAGACGAGTTTCAACCAAATGAGGAGTCCGAGGCTCTTGAGCCGAGGAAGCCTACTCTGGAAGAGACTTTGCTTCTTTACTCCCAAGGTTTGGAAAGCCTAAATGATGCTGGAATGAGACTTGGTGCACTTTGCGATGGGATGAATTCTTATTCACAAAAAAAAGGAGGTGGAAACTTGTGTTGATTCCTATGAGTCAATAGAAACTTTTAAAACTTCTACACTTTTTGCCGATGAGGACTCCTTACCGAACTTGTTTTCGATGGATGTTATCCCGATGTGTGCACCATCTCCCATTCCATTTGAAAAATCTTTGGGAGATGAGTCGATTTTTCTTGGACCTCAAGTGTACCTTTCCCCCTTATTATCCAAATCCCCCATCGTCCGCCCAAAATTTCAAATTGGCGATGGTTCACTTTTTTCACCACCCATATGCCTTCCGTTGTTCAAACGAAATTCATATCTTCCGGGAGCCATGTTCGCTTTGGAGGGTCCACCGTTGATCTTTCAAAGTCAAATCCCTTTTTGGGTGGACCCTCAACTATTTAGACTTCTAGTGTATAGTTAGTGTGAAGCCTAAATAGTAGGTTGTAAATAATTAGCTTTTTAATTTTCTTTATTTCCTATTTTTCTTTCCTTTTAATTTAGTCTAGTGTAATTAGTTAACTTTTTGTTATTTGTTTTTGCTATGCTCGGTACTAACTTGTTTTGTAGATTTCATTGGAATCATGCTTATGGAGATCGCTCCAATTTTGGGTAATGTCATTCTTTTCCTCTCTTTGTGTTGTGTTCTTAATGCGCATTGAGGACAATGCAACATTTAAGTTAGGGGGTGTAGACTATTCTATCCATTTCATGCGTAGTCCATGGATTTTCTCACATTTAGTTACTAAGTATGCCTTTTTGTGAAAAATTTGAAAAATTTCAAAAATATTTTCTTTCTTTTTTCTCCGTTGTTGGGCATTTTGCCTTGTTTCGAGTGATAAATTTCAATAATTGCCCGATCCAATGGACAACTCAATGATGCATGTTCTCGATTTTAGAAGTTATTGGACTTTAGTCCTCAAATCATTGATATTGTGAATAACTTCATGAATTAAACTTTATCCCATGAGCATATGCACTTTCCTTGTTATATTGATTTGGTTTAAGATTTTTATAACTCAGTAATCTTTTGTTGCATTGTATATACTTACACCGAGTAAGCTTTGTACCTTTCGTCGTTTGTGAGTGTTATACACTTTTCTTTCCTCTTTGAAAACGTTGAATTCGTTGGTAATCTCTCTAATCTTTCATTTGACCGTTCATTAATTGAGTTCATGCTTGAAATGTGTTACTTGATCATGATTTTCATATATTGTTTTGACTTGAGAATTGCATAAACTTTGTGAAATGATCATAGGCCATCTTTGTTATATCACCCATATTAGCCTTGACCTCACCCTTATATGTTTACCCTCGTTAACCCCTTTGAGCCTAAATATAGCCCTTCATTTCATAACCCAAATCCCATAACCAACTCCAAATTGGAGTTTTAAGCCATACATACACCTTCCATGCCTTTGTTTGGAATGTTACTTGGGATTGAATGTTGTTGTTGTATTGCGATTGCAATTTTAGGCATATGAGAGTTTGATAAGCAAATAAAAGAAAGTAGTGAAAAAAGTGAAGAAAAAGAGAAAACAAAAAGCAATAGAAAACAAAAGAGAAAAATGAGAAAAAGAAGAAAAGAAAAGAAAGAGAAAGTTGTAAATGTTGTGTATAGTGTTCAATAAGATTTGATTACTCTCCCCGAAGATATATCTAATGCTTGTTTTGGAAGTTACTTTTCATTTTTGATATTGCCCGCATTCTTCCCATTATCCCGAGTTTTCATCCCGAACACTTTTAATTCGTATATACATTCCTTCATTTCGTACCCTAGCCTAACCTACATTATAACCCTATTACAAGTCCTATGTTGATGTAATTCAAAAGTTTAAATAGTTTTGATAATCTGTGAAAATTCATTTCGCCTCTTTTAGTGTGCGGTATCCTTTCATTGAGATTGCAAGTTTTTCATTTCCTATATAGCGTTCCTCATTTGTGAGATGTGCGCTGCCTAGTTTCCATTTACATTTACTCTTTATGCCCGCATGTCCCGTGTATTACCTCCCTTTTCATAGTGAATTCATTTGTTGAGCGTAATGCCCGTGAGGATTGAATATATGCTTGCTTTATGTTTATTCGATTTATTTAAGTTTTTACCAAATCATATTGTGCATTTGCTCTCCCCCTCCCACTTTTAAAGTTTCAATTCTATGAGGTGCATTCAACTTGTTAATAACAACGGACTTTTTTTTGAATTCGTTCAATATGCTAATAACATGTTTGAAATATTTTTCGTTATTGTTGAGTTTGTCGCATGTTGTGTTGGGAATATTTTGAGGAAACCATGTGATGTTTGTGGGTATCATCCCTGAAAACCCTCACGAGACGACACTCGTCCACTAGGGTAACCTAGGGGTTTAACGGCTATTTGCATATGCTAAATGCAATCGTTCACCCGCGAAAGTGGCCTTATCTTTTTATTGTTTTTATACCATACTTTTGTACTTTTCCTGCCTTTGGTTTGCTTGTAGTTCTTGTTGTTTCCTATTTCATTGCAAGGGACTAGCAACGTGTAAGTTAGGGGGTGTGATATGACGCAAATATTGCGTATTTCACCCGTTAACGTACGCGTTATTAGCCCCCTCGGGTATCTTAATCCCTATATTTATGCTCGTTAACCAGACAACCTCGGATTTCTATGTTAACATGTTTTGCAGGGGTTAATTGAGCTTTTGTAGGTATTTTGATGCTTAGTATGAAGTTCAGATGCATTCCGGTGAAGTTCTGTACACAATCGCACGCACAAGGGCCTTTTAGTATTTTCACAGCTTGGGTACCTGACCCGACATCTCACGAAAGTTGTACCCCTCCTCGCTAGCTTCGCGTGCCGCGAACGGTGCGCGATTCCGATTCATAACGAAGAATTTACGGCGATTTCGGCGGAGGAAAAACAAGGAAGCAAAAGAGGAGAAGGAGAAGAAGAAAAGAAGAATGCAGTGAGCTGCTCCAATCTGCCCTGCTTGATCGATCGATCGACACTTTTGGTCAATCGATCGACTATTCTGGATTGCCGAAATTTTGCTTAGGTCAATCGATCGATTAAAGGGGTCGATCGATCGATGCTCTGTTTTCTGCAGATATTTTGCCTTATTTTCTTTCTTCTTTATTTTTATTCCAACTTACTATATAAGCGAATTTTGTTGTAATAAGAATATATATCAGTAGAGGCACGATTTTAGGTTAGTTTTAGTTAGGGTTTGGGGATTTGAGAGCTTCTTCTTCCTCCTCTCTTGGTTTGACACCCTTTAGGGGTTGTAATTGGTACTTTCATCTTCCCTCTCCTTTAATATAGTTTGTTTTCTTTTATTTCCTTGCTTCCTAGATAATTTACATGCTTTCATAATTAGTTTATTGTGTTTATTTCTTGCTTTCTTAGTGTAATTTAGTTTATTTCCATGATTTGTCTGTAGATAAATAGGTTCGGGATTGTGTTCCGCCATTTACGGGTTTGGACCTCGAAAATTAGGTTTTGTGTAAAATTGCATTTAATTGAAACCTCGCGTATTAAAGTCGGATTATTATGCGTTTAACTTTCTTTGTCATGCAACGTTAGTGTTTATAGCGATTATCCGAATTTAATCCGCGTGTGACCATTTTCCGTTAAATGTTTAATCTCGCAACTTTGGCTTAAATTCCTTATTGCGTGATGTTTATGCTTAATTGAAAATGATCGATTAAATTGCTTTCGAGCCTTAACTCTAGTTAGTAGTTGTTTCGATCCGTGTGGTAGGATGCGATCCCGAACCTCGCTTTCCTTTGATTTAGTGTTAACTTCTCTTTTCTTTAGTCACCATAACCAACCATCACCTTTTCTTATTTCTTTTACTACATTTTTATTCTTGAAGTAATTAAACAATTAACATCTAAAATTTAATCACTCCCTGTGGATTTCTTACGATACCCGACTTACCGTTGTGCTTGCTTGTCTAGTGTAGTAGTAGCTTAGATTTTCTTTTGTATCGCGGCGGCGAAACACACAACGATTGTGCACTTTACACGCGCACACTTTTTCTGCCCGGTCAAGCCTTCATGCACATGTTGCAAGATGTATGGAACCTTTGAAGGGTGGACACATCTAAGAAGAGGGAGTAGGAATCCCTTTTTGTATAATACATCTCTCATAATGGAGAATTTAGCATCTCTAAACCTCAACTTTCTCCATTCTAACTTTGACTCTGGTAGCTCACCTTCTATTATGTATCTTATAAGAGGGTCCATCCACGAGGCTCCCATACTCACGTTTAAGAAAGGTTTAGTGACCTCTTCCTCTTCGATGGTCGGTTTGAGCTGAATCTCAACTGGTATTGTTCTCTTTATGTTTGTTCTTGTTGCTGAAGCTAATCTCGCGACTGCATTAGCTCGGTTGTTGTATAGCCAAGGTATCCTCTTCATCTTTACTTCCTTAAATATTTCTAGCATCTACCTGACCCTCTTTACGTATTTGGCCATTATGTCATCTTTGGCTTCATAAACACCCAGAATTTGGTTCATGACTAATCTTGAGTCACTGTGGACTAGGATCTGGCCGACACTGAGGGCTTTTGCCAAAGAGAGACCTACTATTAATGTTGCATACTCTGAATCATTGTTGGAAGCTTTAAAGTTGAACCTCAGTGCATATTCAATATCTGTACCATCTGGTGCAGTCACTCTCAGCCCAACTCCACTACCGCTTTCATAGGACGACCCATCAACGATGAGTTACAAACGATTTCAGTTGAAGATAAATTTCCCTCTGATAGGGTCCCCTGCTTGAAGAGGTATCTCTCTTCCTCATTCCCAACTGTTCTTTATCTGGATGTTCTTGACTCAACCTCATCTCAAGCTTGACCGATGCTTCTGTCATCTAGCTCATCTGCGGCCTTATGACTCTTCTCAACATCGGCCTCATCCGAGGTAAACTCGACCATAAAATATGTGAGCGCCTGTCCCTTGATGGCAACCCTGGGTTGATAAAAAATATCGTACTCCCCCAACTCGATTGCCCTGGTCATTAGCGTTCCCAACTTCTCAGGCTTATGGTGGACCCGTCTTAGTGGGGAATCAGTGAGGACGGCCATGGAGTGGGCCTGGAAGTATGGATTCATTTTTCTAGAAGCATGCATCAAAGAATAGGCTAGTTTTCAATCCGAGGGTACTTCTGCTCAGACCCTTGGAGTGCTTTTCTATTGAAGTACACTGGTCTCTACACTCCATCCTGCTCTTTTATTATTGTAGCACTGATGGCTGACTCTGAGACATCTAAATATACATACATCTTCTCACACTAAATTGGCTGAGATAAGAGTAGGGGGATCCGAGGTAAGACGGGATCTCTTAAAAATCTCTGTCACACTCCTCATTCCATTCGAAGGCCTCTATAAGAACTTTTAAAAAAGGAAGGCACTTATCTATAGCTCTTGAGTCAAACCTATTAAGTGCAGTAACTCATCCAGTTAGCCTCTGAATGTCTTTGATGGTTCTAGGTCACTTCATTTACAGCAAATCCTTAATCTTCTCAGGGTTAGCCTATATTCCCCTTTGGTTGATGATGAAGCCCAAAAACTTACCTGCTATTACCTCGAAGACACATTTGACCGGGTTGAGCTTCATTCTATTTTGGTCCATGGTGTCAAAAGTTCTTTCAAGGTGGGCCACATGAGTGTCGACCTTCAAACTCTTCTTCATCATGTCATCCACACAAACTTCCATGGAATTGACTTTTTTTATCTTCGAACATCTTATTTACAAGACATTAGTAGGTGGCCCATGCATTCTTCAGGCCGAAGGTCATGACCTTGTAGCAATAGGTCCCCTTATCTATAATGAATGTTGTCTTTTCTGAGTTATTCGAATTCATGAAGATCTGATTATGCCCGAAATATGCGTCCATAAATCTCATGAGCTCATGTCCTTCTATGGCATTCACCATCTTATCTATACGAGGTAGTGGAAAACTATCCTTTGGGAAAGACTTATTTAAATTGGTGAAGTCTACACACATCCTCCATTTACCATTATCTCTTGACACAATGAAAGAATTAGATAACCACTCAGGGTATATAACTTCTCTGATGAACTTGGCCTCTTTAAGTTTTCGACCCTCAACTTTGATGACATTGTACTTCTCTCTTAAGTATATTCTTCATCTCTACTTAATAGGCTTGGCATTCTATGCAACATTGAGTTTATGACAAACAATCTCAGGATCAATACCAAACATGTCTGCATGGCTCCAAGAAAAGATACTTTATCTCTTCCTTAACATCTTCACTAGTTCCTTTTTTATCTCAGGCTTTAGGGCTTTGCCGACTTTGATGGTTTTTTTGGCTCATCCTCATTGAGGACGATGGATTTGACCTCCTCCATGGCCTTTCCCTTTTTGAGTTTTGTTTCATCTCTAGGATCAACGGTGTCAATGTTATACGTGGTCGTTTCCCTCTTATGAGTCTTTCTCTCTTCTGCAAGGTTGAAGTAGCATTCTTGTGCCGACTTTTGGTCACCTTGCACTTCCCTACCCCATAGGGAGTCAGTAATTTTAGCATCTAGTGGACCATTGAAGTCATGTCCTTAAATTCCTTGAGGGCTACTCGTATCATAATGAGGTTATACATTGAGAAGACATTTTCTTCCATCACAAAGAAATTAATTTTCCTGGTCAACCTCTTAGGCCATTCATCTCCCATTCTCACATCCATCTCATACATACCCATTGAATGAACCTTTTCACCGCTGAACCCAATCAAGGGATAATGATAAGGGACAAGCCTAGCTATGCTGAGGCCCAAGCTCTTGAAATAAGGCCAAAACATAAGGTCTGCAGAACTTCTCCGATCAACAAGGATCCTCTGAACTTGACACCCATGCACCCTTGTGGTGATGAATAGAGGGTCATCATGAGGAGATAAGATACCCTTGAAATCAAGTCGTGAGAAGACGACTACGAGGGTGTCCATATCGACCTTCTTTCTCTTCTCTTATTTAACCTCTGTAGAAGCCAAGTTCACAACCTCAGCCTTTCTCACTGCTTTGGCCTCTACCACGTGAGCCTTGCGATCAGATACCTCTGAGCCACCCCCTGCTAGCCCTCCCCAAATAGTTCTCACACCAAAAGAGATCATTCTGACCCTCTTTACTGGGACATTATCGTCCTTTGGTGGGAGGTTAGGGTTATCGTCATCATCATCTGAGTCATCAGCTCTTCTGGAAGGGGCATCTTCCTGGAATTTATCATTTTTTTCTTTTTAAGGTCGTCTCTTCCCCGTTAGAGGCTCTACTATCCACATACTTTTTGATCTTTTTAAACTTCAACATTTTTTCAATCTCGTCCCTCAGGGAGAAACACTTCTCAATTAAATGGTCGTGATCCCGATGGAACTCGCACTATAAATTCTTATTTCTCTTATGTGGAGGAGCCTTCAGCTTCTTTGGCCATCTCAGAGACCTATCATTCTTTATTTCGTTGATAATGTGTTTGCAGCTCACAGTTAAACCATTATAGTTTGCAAACATGCCGTCTGCATCCCTCTTCTTTTCATCCTTTTTCTTTTGAAACTTCCCGCTGCTACTTCCATTCTCGTCCTCATATTTTCCAGCTCACCCATAGACTTAGGTGGGTCTTCATTAAGCTTCCATATTAACTTTCCCTTATGAAGTCCTCCTATAAAGGTTGTCATGTCTATACTCTCTTCATAATCTTATACCTCCGACTTTTCCTTATTGAACCTCGTGATATAGTCTCCGAGGCTTTCATTCTTCCCTTGTTTTACATTAATCAAGTGATTCATATTCTTCTGAGGTCTTAACCAAAAATAAAAGTTGTGAATAAACAGCACATCCAAACCTTTAAAACACTCAACTGAATTTTTAAGAAGGGAAGTGAACCAGATATGTGCAGCCCCAGTTAGGGTGCTTGAGAAAGCTCGACACCTCATCTCATCAGAGATTGAATAAATGTTTCCTATAGATGGATATATTTCAATATGATGGATTGGGTTGGTACTTCCATCGTACTTGGGAGACACCACTAGAGGTTTAAATTTAGCAGCAGTTGGGAAGTTGACAATCCTTGCTACAAATGGTGAACCCTCTGAGTACCCCCTCTATAGTGGATCTTGGATTTTTATGAGATCCCCTATCTTCTCTTCCATCCTTTGAATAGAGTCTTTCCAGGTCTTAGCAACATCGACCTGGCCGAGGTTGTCCCCAGCCACCTCAAAAGGGTGGACTGAGGGTTCCCAGCTACTGCACAATATCGGTTGTTGAACTCCCCCTGACCACAGTCTCGGCCATGTGGGGGCCGACCATGATAAGGCCAACGATTGTCACCCTCTCTTCGTGACCTAGATATGCTTCTTAACCTAGAATTCCTCTCTCATAGGTCATTAACTGGGCTGAGTCTTTCAAAAGCCGACCGTCTACTTAATCGATCAAAAGTTGAACCTCTTTGATAGGCATCAGAGTCCCGTGTTTCACCTTGTCCTTTGCTCTGCTGGATAGGACGCACAATGTTTTTTGATACCTCATATGGTTCCCAACAGTCAGGCGAAGCATCCTCGGCCTCTATATCATCATACCTGTCCTCTGGTCAAGGCTTTCCTTGCCTCCCCAGGCATAAATGGCTAGGGTCAGTAACATCCCTCCACCGTTGATGAGGAGGTATGTTTTTTCGTGGTGCTTGGGATGGTCCCCTGGCCTCACGTTGTCCCTGATCATCCGCCGGAGTAATTATCTCTGGTAAGACCCCAGGTGGTCTTATTATTATGTTCTGGCTGAGCTGAGCAAATTGCTCCTGCATCACTTGTTAAGTTATCGCTAAGGACTTCAAGGCTGCTGCCACCTCAGCCATCTCGGACTGGGGTGGTTACTGGTTTGAACTGGGCCCTCCAACACTAGATAGCCAAGGTTGTAACTCTGGTGCCATATAAAAGACTAGAGATCTTTTAATGAAAATATTAGAGATCTTGAGACCTTAAGGGATCCCTTTCAATGGTGAAACAACTCCACGCAAAGGGGGAGGTATCGTTCACCACCAGAGTCTCCAGTGAGGTCAAGCAGTAAAAGAGGAAGAGATATCCTCTCATTCCCATAGATGACACCAAAATGATGATGTTGTAAACAACAACACCAAATGATGTGTCGATAAGCTCAAGCTAGCTATAGCGATAGCAGCACAAGAGTAAATATCTTGTAGAAGGGGGTGAGGAAAAGAGGAGAAACACTAGAATATAAGTTGTTCAGCCAATTCGGCCTACATCCACTGTGAGTGTGTGAGTAAGTTTCACTAGAATAAGGGCACTAATGGCTTGTGATACAATCTCATGTTCTCTCTCTACTCTGTATTTTTTCAGAGCTCCCGCCAGGGTTACAATTATGGATCCTTTTGCAAGGTAGGAGTGGACATATATTTATAGTGCTTGGGGGGTGTAGTGTACCCCCAAGCATGCATTGAGAATACGTTAGTTGAATGTACTAATCATAGGTGGACACCTGGCTATGGCACAAGTAAGGAATGATTACCAAATATTCCCCGAGGTGAGGTGAATGATTTAGTTATAATTGACTTGCCACGTGCTCCAAGTATTCCATGTGCTTGCGTGTGCTCGTACATGTGACCTCATCCATTGTAATCTCGTCCTGGCCGAGTACGAGGTTGGGGAAGTCCGATAGTTACTTTATCTTGTCAACTCTATGTATAACCTTGCCTTGAATAACTAGGCGAGGAGGGGTACGAGGTAGGATCCAATGTCGGCTTGAGTAAAGTATGATGGTGGTAATAGCTTGAGCTTGTAAGATGTTGTTGACCTCGGCTGCTATCCAGACGAGGTTGGTCAATAAGGTGTCGAACTTACATAAGACGACCTTCCTGACAATTGTTTTGAGCTTCTTAACATCTCGGCTGTGAGGTCGGCCGAGATTGGTGACTCCTGATATGAGGGTAAATCTTGGGTATATCAATCATTTACAAACTTTAATTTGTGATGAAATGGGGATGTTAAAACCCTCATGGTATGGATACCACCTCTCCTTAGGGTTGCATTATAAAATGACTCGAACCCCATGATGTGAATCTATGTTACCTAGTTAACCATTCGAACTTTAATACGAGGTTTGATTTTTCTGAATGGCATCCCAATATTGTTTTAAATATGATATGTGGGAAAATCTTGGGGTTATGGTCTTTTAGGTTATATCCAATATTTTAGAGCATGTCAAAATACATAAGTTTAGACGAACTACCTTAGTCAAATAGAATCACCTTGATTTAAAAAATTAGCGACACTAAGATTCATAACTAAGGATCTTTTTGAGGACTTAAACTCCTAAATTGGTCTTCATTCATAGCAATTGTAATTCCGTTTTATGATGATATCATTATTGATTGAAAAGGGTTAATATACACGTGACTCTCAATTATAATTCCCTTTTATTGTTATATCTTGGCCAAGTCCCATTATTAATGCATAACCAAATCCTTCTTCCATACTCTCTTACCCTCAATGCAATCAATACCTCATTGCCATCAATCACGAGGGCCTTAGTTAAATATTGGTCCTGAAACAAATAAGAAAGAAAATAAAGTGAAAAGGACAATTGAAAGGAATACAAAAGTATAAACTTACCTTTTTGTGTAAATTTACCCGCTCTCTAAATTAGACGAGGTTTCTATAACACCCCACGTATTTTAGTATTAGAGTTGATCACGTGAATAATTAATAGTTCAAAATTCTATAATTTAAAATATCATGCCTAGCATGTGACAGAAAAATTAGACAATTTAAAACATTTCCAATAAATAAAATATGTAAAAGATAACAGTGTGAACAAACTCCATTACTAATATATGAATAAAAAAACATCCCCCAGCTCAATCATAATATAATAGGCTCAATATGAAATCCCCCTATATAAAGGTGAAGTCACAAGTGACTCAGAAATCTAATAGCTCTCTCATATAAAATACAACGAAAAGTAAATTACACCAGAACAAAAAAGTCACTCTCAAAATAATCACCCTGGTCTTCCAAGATCCAATCGCTCCTTAGACTTGAAACTAACTTGAGGTGTTAGTCAACACAATGGGCAAGTCCCTACTGCAAAATTATTAGCTACGTTTCCCAAAAAGGGTAACATAACCCATCAAAAAGTACTAAATGAAATGAACATAATGTAATTTCTTTTATATAATGAGAACCTTTTGATTTAGAACCTTTAATGATGTTACCCAAATATAAGCATCATTAACATTTTAAAAAATGATAGTATCCATAAATGTTCACAACTTATAATATTAACCATTTAAATAACAACAATAGGTTATGTCGTTGTTTCATAACATATCAAGAGTATCACGTAATCACCACTTTCTAACAAAGTCTAACAATTAATCACATAATATCAAATCACTTTCAATAATGTACTCATTATTTACTATCAATTCCATCTATATATAAGATGAATCACATCAACCGTCGATTAATCCACCGACTCATCATGATCACAAAATGTTTAATTCAAAGTTATAATTTGAAATCATTTTATTTACTTTGCATTTTCCCTATTCGGTTAATTTCATCAATTCACTTTTGTTTATTTTTATAATTTCCATATACGTTAACTAATTACAGTTTTCTTATTCCATTTACATCACCTTTTTTCTGATAACACTAATCTCATTAACCGACCTATTGTACGACCCTAAAATATCAGGTGGTGTGTCCCACATCTATATAATAATATAATTACTCGACTTATATCCGGGACAAAACTAGCATATAGTATGTTCCATATTTACCCTGATAATAATATAAACCTCAGGCCTATATCCTGGCCTAACTAGCATGTAGTAAGATTTATAGTTTCATTTATAATAACATGAATCCCAACCTATATCCTGGCCTAAACAACCTTGTAAACCAAGGTAAAATAAAAAATAATTATCGATGAACAGTTTAGGTCATACACAAACGCTATATCCATTGTCAATCGACATTGGACCCACACCAAAGTTGTTGATAACCGTCGAAATAGTCAATTAGTATATGCCCAATACATATGAATATTAGATAGACAATCTACACTAAACCCCTTACTACCAAAGATGCCCAAGATAATCATATGCAATAATTTAACTTTCGTAAACTTTCAACTTCTGATCTCCCTTGGACTACATGTGTGAGATATCTTATAAATGAAATCCAGATAAGGAACCCCCTGATACACTTCTATGGAGGTCGGGTGTTCGTCAAAACTCTACAATAACCGTGCATTAACTACATACTACTTAAGAACCACTACCAAACTTATGACTCCTAAAGTCACAAATTCTAACATTATCTAAAATCCATGCATAGGATGTCTCATAAATGAAATCAAAACGAGGAACACCCCCCAATATACTTTTGTGTAGATTAGGTAGTTGTCGAGACAAATCTAAAATAATCCTCCTATACATCCTTTACTTTAAAACTACTTAACTAGACACACTTGACCCATATGGAACCTATAGCGTACTCTATGATCAATATGACATCATACTATATATAATCTATCTTATCCATTTCACTATTCTCCCAAGTATTCCCATTCACCGTTAAAATTCTCCTTTACTATAACCTTGTATTATCTTCCAACACAAATTTTTCTAACCATTATTCAAGATAGTGACAACTCTTTAAAATCGCATCTTAATATCTTATGTTGGTATAATTATTGTCAATACACCATTTCTTTCATTCCAACCTTACATATACAAATGCCATATATTATAACTCCAAACACAATAATATAAAATTTCAAGCATCATAACTCCCATGGGTAAATATCATAAGTGGACATCATTAATTTACTCTTTTTAAAACATATAATCAATAATATTAAGTCTACATACATTTCTCATTACCCACTGAATGAATTAATACCATCAACATCATATATATAACATAACAACATCTTTTATCTATCACATTTAGTTCTCAACACTATCATTCAATCTAAGGCCTATTTCTAATAAACATCAAGAACAAATCCACACCTCATATATGTAACCATTTACCCCACCACAATTTCTACATATAACACAAATCATATTAATCTAGCACTCTATGATATGAAACATCTAACATTTGTAACTTTCTAAGATAAATAACGATATCATAGAACACAATATTACGATTAATAACAATTAACCAACGTACAATTTCCAATTCCAAAAACATATTCTTAGAATTAGAATTCTCAACCAATCTTCCCAAGAACACCAAGTAATCATCATATTACTTCTAACTCTAGCAATATATGTTGGAACCAACAATTTCTACATTATAATTTGTAGTCTTAAAGAACATACTCTTTGGTACATAATGATTATGTTTAAAATTTTACAAGTGTATTAATCAAATTTACAAAGCTTCAATTACAATTTAATAATATGTTATTATCCTCGTATTCAAACGGAATTCGTATGAATTCCCTCTATTAACCCATAATTTTAGTGCATTAAATTAATAATGAAATTACATTATAATTTACTGTAATGACATGTGACATCACTATTTATATTTCATAGGTGTTATATGTGTATGCGATTCGAAATTGGAAATCAGAATTCAAACACCTTAACAAACACTAATAAATTATTAATTCTTCATATGTGAATGTGTATTGTGCGCTGTTATGGAATGTTTAGGAATTTTATATGAAGGGTTTCCTTGCTTGGATTATCCCCTAGATGTCGGGTTCCACCGACCATGAAGTAGTTTTTTATAATGGTGTGTCGTGCTAAATTAATAAATAGTTTAATAATGAATTTTCGGACTTATATAAGTCAAAATATTAGGACATTTATATAGTATTTCTGGTAGACTTTTGGGTCATGCACAATGTCCATTATGACTTAAAATAATGGGTTTAAGTCCTATGGGTTGGTATATGACTTGGGCTAGGTTTTGGGCCGTTTAGAGATGAATATGATCTCATTAGGTTGAGGCCCATATGGGGACTAAATCTAATTTCAAAATTAGCATATTAAGAAGGTCAATAGGTTAAACCCAATTCATTCTAACACTTTTTGACAAAAACTCTAAAGCTACAAAGAGGATGCACCTTGGAAAAAAGAGGGTTTGGAGCAATTGAGCTTGGATTTCATCCTAATTAGAATTGTGGCAAGTTTACATAGTGTGAGAACATAATTCTTTTTGGATTATAACATAGTTATTCATTGGAATCAAAACGTAAACCTACTGAAATCTGATTTTGAGGATCAATTGACTAATTTTATAATTAAATTAATAAGATAATTTAAGTTACTATTCAAGTATTGGGATAAAATGATTTTTGGTATTTCCTTATGAATATGACATGGAATTGATGTATAATAGTTATGATGATGTTATACACTGAAATCACTCAAAATCCCCTTGGTAATTCAATGAATTAATAACTAATCTAAACCTAATTGATCAAAGATAGAAATCTAGGGTTCTTATAATTAATCTAAAAATCACTCAAAAGACCCTTAGTTATAGGTTTGGATTGATGTTAGAGAACTTATATATGAAGATAGTTCGGTTAAATGGGATTTATGAACTTAGAATTATCTTCATGGTGTTTTTTGGGGCTGAATCCCATAATGGGGAAGAAGGGCCGACGTATAGGGAGGCCGATTGATCGGTCCTTAGAGTCGATCGATTGACCGTCTGGGTTAGGCTAAGGTTAGGTTAGATTATTTTGGTTAGGTTTTGGAACTTGGAGAATATTTGAGGATTTTTATTCTTATTTAATAAAGACCATTTAAGTTAACGAGTGAAGATTAATACCTAGTAACCAGTGGGATAAAAGGGGGAATCCTTTCATATCGATTGGGGTATGGGGACATATGATTGGTCTGAAGGTGTGTTGATTATCCCTTATTTATGGTTTGAAGTTATATGTGTGGAAAAACTTATAACTTGTCCTAATATATGCGAGGGATCCTCGAAGGCGATAGGGATACGCCTTATTTATGTGTGGGTTCGAGCATAGTCCCTTGTATGTACATAGATGAGATCATACTTATGTGATACGTAGAGACTATCTTTCGGTATATTTTCATATACTGGAGATGTATATATTGATATGATTATAGATACTTTGCTTACGATCAATTGAGATGAATGATATGCAATCATGGGATTCATTGGGGTTCGGGGATTACACGCATGTGATATTTAGGATTGTTTTGGGTTGCAATAACTTAAAAATAATTAAAATATGTGAGGAAGATGCCTAGTTACACTGTAGCCCGAGCTCTATTATAGTCTTAGTTCTCGTAAACTTATAGTTAATTTTGTTATTGAGTTCTCCTTTCTTGACATAGGTCGTCGGTGGACCCTCACCCCTAATTGAATCTTACACATCTCATTCGATGTTATTATAGAATGCATGTGCTAAACCTGCGTGCTCAGTCTTTATATTTCTATTTATAATTTTTTCATGTTGACTATCTAGTAGTTATTACTCTGTTTAGAGAGATGGTTTTATGTTAAGACAATTATACTTATAATGTTAGGTTTTATTTTAATGGATTTTTACGTTATTGGAGATTTATATGGGCGTGTCCTTTGATTGTATTCAATTATTTACTTTACACATATCAGTTACTCTATCGCATTTTTAAATGACACTCAATTGTTTAATACTATTGTTTTATTTATTTTAGACCTGATCAAACTAATTTAGATTTTACGAGATGTCATAGTTGGTATCATAGCATTTCAAGTTATAGTCTCCTAAGAATCTTGAGTGCATCCATCGCATTATCGTGAATCGTTCTTTGATACTATAGAGGTTGTCATTTAGTTTTTTTACTCTATTTTTGTATGTACACTTACAAAATTTTGTTTACTATCTTTCAGATTGTAAAAACATGTCGATGCCCATTATGACAACGATCAACCTCTAATGCCAAGTTAGACGCAGCACAAACTCTGTTGTAGCAGTAGCCACCTCTGCAATAGCTATATCAAGATCACCACAGTTGAAAGGATAGGCGCCAGCTATAGTTCCAAATGGCTTGGTTATCATCATAGCGCGGACTGTAGTGGAAACCTTGGAAGCCTTGGTCTAGGAGAAACTACCATGGCCACCACTTTTGGCTTAACCTAAACTTACTCTACATATAGAATACTTTTAGGAACGAGCTAGTTTTGCCTTTGAGAAAATGCACCCAACGAAGTTCTCAAAATTTACATGCCCTATTATTGTGCTACAGTGGAGGCATGACATCAAGTGGCACTTACATCTGGTAGAGTCCACTGATACTCCTCCAATATCCGGCTAGTGGGACATTCCCTATAGTGGTGGGAATCCATTACCACTATGCAAGATCGGTCATAATTAACCATTTTATAGTTTTTGGTGAAGTTATAGGGTAAGTATTTCCATCAAACTCAATATAATTCATTGACATCATAACGTGATTGGCTAAATCAAGATAACTGCACAGTTACAAAGTGTGAGAGAGAGTTTACACGACTTGTACACTTTGCCTCGGACATTGAGAGTTTAAAGGTGAAGACGATGGATAGATTTATTCGAGGCTTGACATGGAGGATCAAACAAGTGTTTTAAGTAAACCCTATTTTCACTATATATACAGATGTAATGTATGCCACACTTCTTTATTTATAGGATCACTTTGAAAATTATAGAGATAAGGAATTGAATAAGGATAAATTAGGAATGAATGAGGGACCAAAGATAGCGGAGCCTGGTGAGTCATCCCGAGTACATGGAAGCTCACAACACGAGAGATGAAAGATAAATGAGTATCATCCCCCTAAGATATTTAGATGATAGGACCAACTCCATCTATGAAAATAGGGTTAGGAACACCCAAGCCATGTCCATTAGGGCCAGAAGTACCATGGCTAGAGGGGTAAGGGTCAGCAGGTTTGTCGTCAACATCACTCTATAAGCGGGACATCTTTTACTTATGGCGAGGTGAGATACTCATTCTATAGAATCCATAGGAGAAATTAGGTTGGTCGGGTCCATCCGCATGAGGGGAACCACCAGGAACCTCAAAGTATCATGCACCGGCATACTCTGCAGCCTCCAACTAGGGACTAGGTCCCGAGATGCCTATAACTAAATTACAGGCATGTGTTCAACTTCTACCAGGAGGATCAGTCAACTCAACCTCAAGTTCTTGAGGGTACATTTTATATATATTGTAGTTATGCACAAGTTCTTTTTGACATGATCATGTCACACTTGTTCACTAGTTACACATTTCCTTATACGTCAGGATTGGTAGACATAGTCACATATTTATCCTTGCATGTAAATAACCCAATGGAGTGGGTGATGCCTTACATCTAGTTTGTATAAATGTGACAATTGAGATTTGGCGATATTGTGTTTCTTCGCAAACTTATTATTGATGGACATGTCCATGTATGATGTTATATTGGGTATGTATTGGTTAGCCTAGTATTACTTGTAGATTGACTATGGATGTAAGGTAATCACATTTTCCATTCATGTGCATGAGATGTTCGTAGTTTCTATGCCTAGGCTAGAAGTTGGGTCTAGCAAACACCTATACTACATAGATGCGACTTAATGTAAGGATGTCAATATATCATTAGATTCGATATTGATTGTCTAGGAGTTAACATATATATTTGATAAGGTACCAGGGTTACCACGAACTAAGGAAGTAGACTTTATTTTATAGATTTATCATTAGACACATGCCTTGTGAGAGTTGCGTGAGCAGATTTAGTAGTTACCAAGTCTAGGGATCATAAAGAGGAGTAAATTTCCATGGGGATCTCAATTTTGTTTGTGAAGGACATATCAATCCGATTTTTTGTGGATTATAGGGACCAAAACAAGGTCACGATATGAAACAAGTATCTATTACCATTCATCGATAATCTATTTTTCCAGTTGATGGGTGCATCATTATTTTCCAATATTGATTTACGCTCGGGGTATCGCTAGTTACATATTAAGAAGGATCACATTTCGAAGACATATTTATTGATGCGTTATGGACCATATGAGTTTTTGGTCATTCCATTTGTGCTAACCAACGTGCTGACCATATTAATGGATATGATGAATTGAGTTTTTGACCATTCCTAGATTAGTTCATCATCGTATTTATTATCGACATTCTAATGTATTCTCAGCCTGAGGAGGAACATGCAAAGAATTTTTATTATCTTTTGCAGACATTGAGGGAATATAAGTTGTACATTAAGTTCAATAAGTGTACGTTTTGTCTTTAATAGATGCATTGCTTAGATCATATCGGATCTGAGGTTTGGATCTCGATGGGTCCTAGTAAGTTATCTGTAGTTATGGATTGGGGACAACCCGCGAGGCCTACAGAGGTTAGAATGTTTCGTAGGTTTGGGCAGGTACTACATAAGATTCATTAAGGGGTTCTAGAAAATGATCACACCATTGACTCACCTCACTCGGCTGGAATGCATTTTTTATGGAGTGCATACTATTAGAGAGAATTTAAAGAGCTCAAGGATAATCTCACCACTGTGCCCGTTATAGCGTTACGAAGAGGTGGCGTTGAGTATTTTCTGTACACAAATGCATAGCTAAAGGCATTAGGAGGTGTGTTAATGCATAGGGGGAGTCATATATCTTATGCTTATAAAAATCTTAAGCCTCGTGAGGGAAGATAACAACTCAAAATCTAAAGATGGAAGATGTAGTCTTTGCCCTCCATATTTTGATACATTACCTATTAGGTGAGAGGTTCACATTGTATTCTAATCACAAGAGTCTCTAGTACTTTTTTATATAGAGGGAGATGAATACGAGACAAGTGTGATGACTCAAGTTTTTGAAGACCGCTTTTCAATTCAGTACCATCCTGGGAAAGTGATTGTGGTAGAGGATTCTTAATATTGAAGGCAAACTATTATGTTTTCATATTTATAGGCAAAAAATGAGGATGATTTACCGAATATTTGGGAAGAACAGTGGACTGCAACATAAGATATGGATTTATCAAATGCATTTTGACTCTTTCTATCAGGTGACGATTACTCTATCTATGGTGGAACAGGTGATAGAGGCCCATAATTTTGACTCCTTCTATAAGGTGAAACTGCAAGAGATTATATTAGGAGGGGTGATCCTAAGGTCATGTGCCACAAGTTCAATGTCATGGAAGATGATAATCCCATCAAACAAAGGAGAAGAGTATATTCAAGAGAGAAATATGACGTTATCAGAGAAGAGGTTAGAAAGCTTGAAGAAGTCAAGTTCATCAGGGAGGTCATATACCCTGAGTGGTTGTCCAATGCAGTCATAGTGCCAAAAGCAAATGGGAAATAGAGGATGTGCATAGACTTCACGAATTTGAACAGGTCTTGCCAAAAAGATAGTTTCCCCTTGCCTTGTATCGATCAGATGGTAAATACCATAGCTGGACATGAGCTTATAAGCTTCATGGACGCCTATTATGGGTATAATCAGATCTTCATGAACCCGGAAGACTCAAATAAGACAGCATTCATCATAGACAAGGGGACCTATTGTTATAAGGTCATGCCCTTCGGACTGAAGAATGCAGGGGCTACTTACCAACGTCTTGTAAATAAGATGTTTGAATATAAAATAGGAAAGTCCATGGAAGTGTATTTGTATGACATGCTGACGAAGAGGCTGAAGGTCAACACTTACATGGCCGACCTTGAAAAAACTTTCGACACCATGGACATATACCAGATGAAGCTCAACCCAGCCAAGTGTGTCTTCAGGGTAGGAGCTGGAAAGTTTCTGGGAGTCATCATCGATCAGCGGGGGATAGAGGATAACCTTGAGAACGTCAAGTCCCTTATGGAAATGAAGACACCCAGAACCATCAAAGACGTTCAAAGGTTAATCGGAAGAGTTGTTACGATGAACATGTTCGTCTCCAGATCTACGGAGAAGTGTCTTCCTTTTTTCAAAGTTCTTAGAAAGTCATTCGAATGGGATGAGGAATGATACAAGGCTTTTAAGGAGATCAAGTCCTACCTCGAATCCCCTCTACTCTTTTTGTTGCCCATTATGGGGGAAAGGTTGGACGTATATTTAGTTATTTCAGAATCAACCATTAGTGAAGCCATAGTAAGAGAAGACGATGGGGTACAGAGGCCAGTATGCTTCAATAATAAAGATCTTTAAGGGTCTGAACATAAGTACATTTGAATGGAAAAATTATCTTACGCTCTAATGCGCGCTTCTAGGAAGATGAAGTCATACCTTCAAGCCTATTGTTGATACCAAATTTAGTCTGCTGACATGGACCACTCACTTACAGACACGTGTCTGCCAGCGTGGCAATTATGTTTCTATCAAGGAACTCAAGACCATCCAGCAACTAAGAAGCCACGAGGAACTCAAGACCACCGAGTAACTAAGAAGCCACGAGGAACTCAGGGGCTCCGAGCATCTCGATTGTGTCTAGCTACTTAGGCGGTCCGAGCAGCTTAGGCGGTCGGAGCAACATATCATTTAATCAGGATAATCAAGGAGATGACTCTGCATTAAATGCTCATTTATTACCATACAGATGTACATGTCTACTAAATAACATCGCATTGTCCTTTCATTTTTACAGCCTAAAGGTTATAAATACATTGTAACATCCTCATTGGGGGGTGGGGGCCGGAATTTCTTGAGAAAAACCATACCTCGAGAATTCCAAACAAACAACCAACAATAATAAAAATAGTGGACATAGGCCATTATTGGAAGGCTGAACCACTTTAAAAATATATTGCCTATTATTTATTTATTCTCTTTATCTGTGATTAAAACAATTAGGTCAAATCTAATTTTTACATCAACAGATTGGCGCCGTCTGTGGAAAACGACTGTAATTATCGTTTTTCACCAAAACAATTCATCACCAATGGCTGATCATCCTGAATCTAGCAATTGAAACACTGGGATCTCTCTGAATCCTCCATCTAATCCTCCAAATGTTCAAGATCTAGCTGTTATAATGGCTAATTTGTTCCAAGGGCAAACGACCATGCAAGAAACTATGCGTCAACTCATGCAAACCGTTCAAGCATTCAGAGAAATACTCGTTTACTCTCTTCGCGAAGACAAACATTATTCCGAGAGGAATCTCAGTCCAGACGCACCAATTCATATCGTACTGAGAGATCCAATGATCCTTCTTATCATCCTGGACGGACTTCCTCGGTACGAGCTACAGATACTCAACAAAACATCACTCTATCTCTCGAAAGGACAAGTGATCTTAAAAGATTGAGTAGAGTCTCACCTTTTGATCATTTAGGACCTAGAAGGAATAGAAGTCCCCCTAGGACTATGCCGAGGAACTCTCAACGACCATATGATTTAAAGGAAGGCTCTGCCCAATCACGACCAGCTGCTCGTCATGAAAGATCCCAAGAGGTAAATTCAACACGATCAGTTGCTCGAACCAATAGGATCGAGGAAGGAAATGATGCATGGAAAGGCTCAATTGAAAGGTTGGAAGATAGATTATGGGAGATGGATAAAACAAAAAATCCTCTACAAAGGACTTTCTTCCGAGGAACACCAATCATACAAGAGATTGTGGACTTTCCTACGCCATTAAAATTCGAAGCTCCTATGGTGACGCCTAAATATCATGGAAAAATTGATCCTATTCTCCATATAGAACAATACCACGCAGAAGCTGATATCTATGATGTTCCAGACGAGATGCGATGTAGGGCATTTTCAGGAACCCTTACCAGATCTGCTCAGATGTGGTACAATAACCTTCGTCGGGGAAAATTGTGACTTTCTTTCAGCTAGCATGACTCTTTATTGGAAATTTTTGTTTTGGAGCTAATCTAGTCAAACGAGTAGCACACTTGCTAAGTGTTAGACAGAAGGCAGGTGAGAGCACCAGGGATTATATTACTCGTTTCAATAATGAGAAGCTCGAGGTCATTGATTACGAGGAGAAGGCAACAATAACCGCTCTGATGAGTGGATTGTTGCCAGATAAATTATACTACACTCTAGCCAAAGATCCGCCTAGAACCATAACAAAACTAATGGCAAAAGCAACCAAGATTATGAACGCCGAGGAGGCTATGGCTGTGAAGAAGAATGTGAACACCAAATAAACCATGTTTGAGGTTGATAAGCCTGAGAAGAAGGAGCAAAAGAATAATGGTGGTAATAGGCATTCAAAAGAGAAGCAAGCATTGGAAAAATTGAAGAGATTCAGAAATTATACTCCTTTAAAAGTAGATATAAAACACATTCTGGAAGAGATCAAGAACAACGAGGAGATGAACTGGACAGAGAAAATGAAGGCAGATCCTGACAAAAGGAATAAGTCCAAATATTGCGAGTTTGATAAAGATCATGGTCACATGACCAAGAACTATATAGCTCTTCAGAATGAAATTGAAGTACTCATCAGACGAGGAAAGCTGACCAAGTATGTTGATTGTCGAAATGGTGGGAAGAACAACGACCGAGCAAGGCAGAGGTCTAGATCTCCTCATCGAGCAAAAGAAGATAATAAGTGAAGTCATAAAGAAGACCCGGATGATGACCAAGACGACCCCGATCTCACCAAAAGACCAAAACAGCCACAACGAGAGGTATTCTCTATCCATTTTGGATCATTTGAATGTAATGTAATTACAGGTGGAGATGTAGGAGGCGGAGATATGACTACTGAGAGAAAAGCTTACCTCAATGAGGCTGAAGCTTGCTCATACATTCCGCGAATAAATCTGGCTGAAGATGATCACCCAAGGAAGGTGAATAAGGACAAACTGGTCATTGGTTTCTCTAAGAATGACTTGGTAGGCGTACTATATCCTCACGATGACCCATTGGTAATCAAGATAAGAATGAAGGAAGTGGTGGACAATGGTAGCTCAGCAGATATCATGTTCTATCCATGCTTTAACAGTTTGAATTTGAAATTATCCCAGAGCCATACCATAGACCCCTCCTTGGTTTTACTGGCGAAAAGGTTTTTCCACTTGGGACGATCAAGTTGGATATGCTTATTGCTACATGGCCTGCTTGTCGAACGGAAAGAGTACGCTTCTTCGTAATGGATAAAAACGTCCAATCAGCTTATAACATCATCATGGGAAGGGTAGGATTAAAAAAATTCGAAGCAGTACCATCTACTGTACATCAGTGTTTAAAATTCCCAACTAATTTTGGAGTAGGAGTGGTAAAGGGCAACCACAAAGTAGCTCGAGAATGCTACTATTCATCTACCGAGCAGGAGGAGCATGAAGAATCTAGAAACAAGACTACTACCTACCAAATAGAAGATGCGGAGATTGAAACATTAGACCCTAGAGACGAGTCCTAACTCGTGAAAGGACAGGTCATGGAGGATACTAAGAATGTCATTTTGGACGACGAGCATCTAGAACGAACAACTCAAATTGGTGCATCCTTAGATGAATCAATAAAACAAGAATTGATTGCATTTCTAAGGCGAAGAAAGCAAACTTTTGCGTGGAGTCATGAAGACATGCCAGGAATAGATCCGAATTTCTTGTGTCACGAGCTCAATGTGAACAAAGAAATCAAGCCAGTAAAGCAGCGAAGAAGAGTGTTCAATCCTGAGAAAAATCAAGCTATACAGGAGGAAGTAGAGAAGCTACAAAAAGCCTCTTTCATTGAGGATGTCAAATATCCTGACTGGTTAGCAAATGTGGTGATGGTAAAGAAGAAAAATAACAAGTGGAGGATGTGTGTAGACTTCACCGACCTTAACAGGGCATCCCCGAAGGATCATTTTCCTTTTCCCCGAATTGATCAACTGGTGGATGCTACCTCAGGGCACGAACTATTAAGTTTCATGGATGCTTATTCTGGTTATAACCAGATTAAAATGAAGCCTGAAGATAGGGAGATTACCTCTTTTATTACCTCGAGGGGAACTTATTGTTTTAATGTTATTCCTTTTGGATATAAAAATGCAGGTGCTACATATCAGCGGTTGATGAACAAGGTGTTTGCAGAGCAAATCGGTCATAACATGGAGGTTTATGTTGACGATATGCTAACAAAGAGCAAGAAAGCTGCTGATCATCTAGTTGACTTAGGCCAGACCTCTGATCAACTAGAGGAATATCAAATGAAGTTGAATCCCACCAAATGTATATTCAGAGTACAAGAAGGCATGTTTCTCGAATATATTGTTAACCAATGAGGAATTGAAGAGAATCCTAAAAATATCAAGGCTCTATTAGAGCTGTGATCTCCGATGATGAAGAAGGAGGTGCAAAGTCTCACAGGGCGAGTTGCAACACTTAATAGGTTTATGTGAAGAGCAACTGATAGATGTCTCCCATTCTTCAAAACACTCCGAAAGACTTTTGAGTGGAATGATGAATGCGAGAAGGCCTTTCAAGAATTGAAAAAATACTTGGGAGCACCTCCATTGTTGTCTAGGCCAGTGATGGGAGAGAAATTATACTTGTATCTGGCAGTTTCAGAGAACGCAGTTAGCTCGGCATTGATAAGAATGGAGGAAGGAGTGCAAAAACCCATATATTACACTAGCAAGGCCTTTTGAGGAGCAGAGATCAGATATCCAAGTCTGGAAAAGTTAGCACTGGCGTTGATCGAAGCAAGTAGAAGGATGATGCCATACATCCAAGATCATACTATAGTTGTGTATACAGACATGTCGTTAAGGCAAGTTCTGCACAAACTAGAGAAATCAGGAAGATTGATGTATTGGGCTGTAGAATTAGGAGAATATGATATAATTTATGAGCCTATGTCGTCACTCAAAGGGAAAGCAGTGGCAGATTTCATCGTAGAGTTCACCTATCCAGACACCTCCAAAGAGTAGAAGTTGAATACCGACCAGCCTATGAATGTTAGAGAATGATCAAATTTTAACACCGATGAACTTAAGTCGGTAGAGGAGCAAGGAAGGATGATCAACGAGCAGCGAGAAACATTGGAGGAGGATAAAAGAAAGCATTAAATATTCCACCGAGGAACTCGGTCTAACCAAGAATTTGACAATAAGATACCTATATGGAATTTATATGTAGATGGCTCTTCTTGCATCACATGTAGTGGAGCAGGGGTTATTTTAAACAACCTTGATAAAATTGATGTTGAGTATGCTCTGCGTTTTTAATTTAAGGCTTCTAATAGTGAGGCTGAATATGAAGCTATGATCGTGGGTCTCAATCTAGCCAAAACTATGAAAGCTGAGCAGGTCGTTGTATACAGTGACTCATAGTTGGTTGTAAATAAAATGTTGGGAGTGTATGCAGCAAAAGGAGAATTAAGGATCCAATATCATGCGAAAGCAATGGAGATTGTATCGAGCTTTAAAGCAGTGCAGTTAATTAGAATACCAAGAATGGAGAATGCAAAAGCAGATGCCTTAGCTCGATTAGCCTCAGCCACACGCACCGAGCTACGAAGAATAATCCCTATAGAAATTCTAGTTGATTGGAGCATAAACGAGGATCTAATGATGAATTTTATTACCCTTGATTTAGGACCATCTTGGATGGATCCCATCAGGGCCTATATTGAGGAGGGGGCTTTGCCAACAGATAGACTCGCAGCCAAGAAATTGAAGTTTAAAGCTGCTCGTTATGTATTGATCAATGGCATTTTATATAGACGAGGAATTATAGCGGGGTTACAAAGATGTGTCCACCCCTCTGAGGTGAAAAATTTGATTGAAGAGGTCCATGAAGGGTCTTATGGAGCCCATGTAGCAGGTCGGACACTCTTGCGAAGAATAACAACACAGGGGTATTATTGGTTGACGATGAGAGCTGATTGTACATCTTACGCAAAGAGGTGGGATAAATGTCAACGTTTCTCCTCTATCCGAAGAAGTCCCCAAGCATTTCTAACACCCATCACGTCTCCTTGGCCATTCGCCATGTGGGGAATAGACTTGGTCGGGCCATTTCCAATGACCCGAGGAAGATTTAAATACCTCGTGGTCGCTGTGGATTATTTTACTAAATGGGTAGAAGCTGAGCCTCTTATTGATATGACGTATGAAAAGGTGTATCAATTTATTTAGAAGAACATCATTTGTAGATATAGTCTTCCCCATGCATTCATCACAGATCATGGAACTCAGTTCGACAATGAGGAGTTCACTGCATATTTTCATCAGTCAAACATATTGAAGACCCACTCTGCACCAGGCCATCCCCAAAGCAATGGACAAACTGAGGTGATGAATAGAACGCTAATGAATGGTTTAAAAAAATGACTAGATGATGCAAAGGCAAATTGGATTAACGAGCTACATTATGTGCTGTGGGCTTATCGTACTACACCGCGAGTAGCAACAGGAGAATCTCCATACATGCTGGCCTTTGGAAGTGAAGCTGTTATACCTGTCGAGTTGGGCCTACCCACACACATGGTGTTGAATTTGAATTCTCCTATCAGTTACTTGATGAGGCGATTAGATCTAGATATGCTTGAAGAAATTAGAGAAGAAGAAGCAATCAGGAATGTTACATACCAACAACGAACAAATCTGTTTTACAATAAAAGGGTAAAGAAGTGTGATGTGATGGAAGGAGATTATATGCTGAAGAAAGTAATTCAAAAGCACAACAAATTGGAAGCTAACTGGCATGGACCCTATAGAGTAACAGAAGTTGTTCGACCAGGGACATACAAGATTGAAACCTTGGAGGGATGAGAATTTAAGAATGCATGGAATGCAGAGAATCTACGCAAGTATTATCAATAGTTGGTATTCCTATGAAAATGCAGTTTTCTTCAGTATGAATAAAGTGTTGAATTCTTGACCCAATTTCTCTTGTTTTATTGAAATTTTTCGGAGTATTAGTGCTACACACTACACATCAAGATCTGAACAATCAATATCCACCAACTCCGGTTGGTTGGCAAACTAATCTCCTCCAACTCTGGTTGGTCGGGCATCAATATCCACCAACTCCGGTTGGTCGGCAAATTAATCTCCTCCAACTCCGGTTGGTCGGGAATCAATATCCACCAACTCCAATTGGTTAGAAAATTAATCTCCTCCAACATCGTTTGGTCGGGAATCAATATCCACCAACTCCGGTGGTTTGACAAATTAATCTCCTCCAACTCTGGTTCACTGGGAATCAATATTCACCAACTCCGGTTGGTCGGTAAATTAATATCCTCTAACTCCGGTTGGTCGGGAATCAATATCCACCAACTCCGGTTGGTCGGCAAATTAATCTCCTCCAACTCCAGTTGGTCGGGAATCAATATCCACCAACTCCGGTTGGTCGATAAATCAATTACAATCAACTCCGATTGGTTAAACTAAGCAGGATCTAAATCGTTTCATTGCTTAGAATTAAAGAGTGATAAGTCACTATAATCAAAAAATAAAACATATCAAAATATGCATGTATTCACAACCAAAGATATTCTGCAAAATACTTCGAAGAAAATAAAATAGCAAAAGATGAAAAAATTTCTTCATTCAAATTAAGAAGAATTACATATACTGTGATAACTACAAGTCATTACATAGAAGACCATACTCTATTGGTTTTTTCCCTTCTGCCTTCGAAATAGGTTCTACTCCAGTAGGAGGATCATCTAAAGCATAAGGAGAGTTTATGAAATTTACATTTTGAGGCATTCGAACATTCATCACTGATGGCCGATCAAGCAAATGCTCTGGGCGAGATATGTCAAAATTTGAATGAAGACTGTAATCGCTGAGGTACTTTGAAATCAAACACTGTGGAATTTCCCGAGAAGGAATCTAACTCATGTCGAGCTTAAAAGGAGGTACGGGCAACTCAAGCAATCCAGGATCATAATAATCCCATAAGTAGTGACCCCGCTCCACTTTTAACATGCATAGTGCATTTAGCCACCCTTGCTTGTACCCTTCATTATTTGACTGCTGAATCCGATCATCAAGATGGTATAGGGCTTCATTGTATCCAGCCATCCAAAATTCTTTGGGCTGTTTGTGGAACTGGTAAGTTAACCCAGTTGCTCATGGAGATTCTTCACCATGATTTCCTTATTTTCCAAGGCAGAGCTTTGTGTGGAAAGTTGCTCGCTGAGGTTCAGATTCTTCTTAGACATCTCTGCTAAAGCCTGGTTCTTTGCCATCAATTGAACTGCCTGATTTTCCCAAGTTGTTTGAGTTCTTGCATCTTCACTAGAGATCCGACCAGCCCTTGATCGTCCCCGAGAAAAAGATCTTGCTCATCCACGAGTAGAGGTGGAAGGTCCATCTCTTTTTAGAGTTCGCAATTCATCTCTTAAGTTGGCATTTTCGACCTCTAAGAAAGAGAAACCTTCATCAGTGACAGGGGCCAGGGCCCCCGAGGAAGATGCGGCAGACTTAAGTTATTTAATCTCTCCCTACAAAATAAGGTTTTCCTGCTCCAACAAATTGGCGATATGCCTGTGTTCTTCAACCTCAAGTTTCAAAATGCTCTCTTTCTTCTCATAAGCAGAGATAAACTTATCATATCCTTTGTCAGCACTCTGTTGCTGATATTTTTTCTCATACCCTTGGTGCAAAAGGGTAGAAGACTCCTTATATTGTTGTTGGAGTTCATCGATGGTACCCTGGAGATCTTCAATCATCCCATAATATGCCACATTATTGGCTACTACACGATCGAGCAAACACTTCAGATCATGGTAATCTTCAACTGCTCGTTCAGAAGCATCTGAACCCAGGATATCAATGATTTGAGCATCATTCAGATCTGCACGACCAGCCTTGAAATTGTCATTGCATTTTTTCATCAGTTCGGTGTCATGAGCTGACAAGAGCTCCATCCTAGCCATAAAATAGTAAAGATAAGAGATAGAAAGAATTAATAAGAATGCAGACAGAGCAATTAGAAGAAGAAGTCAAGACAAAACAACCAAAAGTTTGAATTTTATTTCATCACAAAAGAAGTACATAGTCCAAAATTACATTCAACAAAAAATAAAAGAAAGATCCGAACAACTCTACACCTTCTCCTTGTTTCCTAAGATTTCCTCAGAAGGCTTGGACGAAGAGGTTGGTTGCTCGAAGGGCAATGAAAGTTGTTTGGAGGCTCTAAAAGCTGCTCGGCAGAAGTGTTTGCTGGTTGGAGCTGCTCAGAGCAAGGTTCAACAACAAGGACCTGGTCCCCAATTATCATGGAAGATTCTTCTGAGGAAGCTTCGTCCTCTTCTTCTTCTTCTCCAGGAGAGGGATGAGGGCCATGAGTGTGTCGCTGGAACAGTTCATAATTCTCATCGACTTTTAGCTCCTGCAGAGGTGCAACCCATCCATCCCTGAAATACTTAAGGCTGGCAAACTCCATTTGAGAGGACATAGAAGCCAGGCCTTTATTCCAGCCTTTGTCCCAACCAGCGCTAAAGGACTTCTTAACAACATTTCTTCTTTTTACCTTCTCCGAGGAAGTCCTCTCAATCAGAAGTTCCTTGGCAGCCTTCAATTTCCCTTCCACCTCCTATTTCTGACGATCAATATCATGAAGTCTAACAACTTCCCCTTCAGCAATTTTGAGATTATTCTCAACCTCTTCAACATTCTTGAGCTTCGCCTCAAGCTATTTATTCTTCTTCTCAAACTCTCTCAATTTCTTCTCTAATCCTTTGGAGGGTTCCACAGCTCGATCTCTCTTTTGCTCAACAGACTTAACCTGATTCTCCCAAGAAACTTTACTTTCCTTATACTTCTGATGAGAGTATTTCAAAGATTGAGTTAAACCAGTAAAAGCCTTTTCTACTCCATCCGAGGAACTGGAGGCCCTGATGGCTTCATCCCTTTTTACAATGCTGTTGAAACATGTTACCAACTGAGAAAAGAAATAACTCTAAGTCAATGTATGAACATAGCATTAAAAAATGGAAGGCTCGGATCAATAATTCTTACTAAGTCAATGTGTTGAGCAGCTAGAGAAGTAACTCTCTCACGAGTAAGAGAATTTTCATTGTCAAGGGCTTCTGGGATAATCCAAGATTTTACTAAGCCCACAGCGGAGCTCGGGGGAATAAAAGTTGAAACAGCACCTTCAATAGATGAAGGTTGAGAGACTGGTTCAGCAAGTCTCTCAGAAAGATTTTTCTTTAACCTCCTTGGAGGAACAAGGACATTTTTAACTAAGGACGTTGTCTTAGTTGGTGATATGACAATAACCTCACTAGGAGGAGTGATAGCAAAAATATTTTTTGAGATGACAAGGGGATTTTCAACGATCTTGTTCGGAGCCGCAGGGGGCTTCTCGCCAAATTTCTTGGTAGCATCAGAAGGGGGTATCTCTACAGTCTTTACCCCCTCTTATGGGATATCTTTTTTACTTCTCTTTGCCTCCACAGCAGGAGAATCAGACTTGTAAAAAAAGGCAGGAGCTTTTCTTCTCTTCATTGTGTCACCAATAGGAATATTTGACTCTAAAAAAGAACCTTCCACACTAGTATCAGCAGCTGGTACTTGGCCAATGTCAACCACCACTGGACGAGCAGTAAAGGATGAAGTATAGCTCTTGTACTACAACAAATAATAAGCATACCTAATGTGTTCCTCGGCCACAGACTGGTGCAAACTCCAGATAAGTTTCAAATGCTTTAAATTAACCTCTGTCTCCTTTGGAGATTTTCTTTTGCTATCAAAAAATAAAAAATAACCTATTCCATTGCCATAAGGGGGACACCTGGGACCCTGATATACATCATCTCCATTTAATGGAGCATGTTGCCAATTTTTCATAACAGCCCCATGTTCAAAGTAATCCCTATTGGCATCTGGAAGATTGATAGCCAAAGCCCTATTCAAAAACCTAGTTTTTAAATAAAAAGTGCTATCGCTGACAACCCATCTGTAGCAAAACATAATTTCTGGAACTCGTAAATGGGTTCGATGAATTTGATTTAACCTATGGGCTCCATTAACTATTCTCCAGGTATTCGGTGCTATTTTTACAGGAACAACGTCAAAATATTGACGGAACTCCAAACATAAAGGATTTGGAGGAAAAGAAAAGCCACATTCGACCACAAAGAGGCTAGGGAACCAATGTCCCTCAACCAAAGAAAAATAGTCAGAAGGTTCAGAAAGTTCTTCTAATATGACCCATGGAGGAATTGAAAATTCAGAACGAAATTTGTCAAGAGATTCAACAGGGTAAACCGTGATGTGAAAAATAAGTAAAAGAGAAGGAAGAAGATCTTACAGGAGAAGAGTGAATCAGTTGACAACAAACGATGGAAGAAACGAACGCACAAGATAGAGAAGAAATGAAAAGTTTGAAGACACAGGTTTGAAAAGTAGAAGACGATAGAATTTTTGCCCTGTTTAAATACTTTACCTCGGGAATAGAGAAAGGTAATGATTAATAAGAAAGACGTTTACGTATCCAACGGTTAAAAGAAGAAAAAGAGCACAAATATCTAAGCGGACATAAAAATTCAAAATATTTATGAGGCCTAATACTGTGCACCCAAAAAAGAAGTTATATACAACGAATGATCTCTTAAAAACTATACAACGAATGCAGTTTCCAAGAATAATGTTCTATACTTTTGTTCAACATCCAACTATGAAACATTGGGGGCTTCTGTTGATACCAAATTTAGTCTGCTGATATGGACCACTCACTTACAGACATGTGTCTGCTAGCATGGCAATTATGTTTCTATCAATGAAATCAAAACCACTGAGCAACTAAGAAACCATGAGGAACTCAGGGGCTCCGAGCAGCTCGATCGTGTCGAGCTACTTAGGCGGTCCGAGCAGCTTAGGAAGTGCGAGCAACGTATCATTTTAATCAGGATAATCAAGGAGACGACTACGCATTCAATACTCATTCATTACCATACAGATGTACATGTCTACTAAATAACAGCGCATTGTCCTTTCATTTTTACGGCCTAAAGGATATAAATACATTGTAACCTCCTCATTGGGGGGTGGGACCGAAATTTCTTGAGAAAAACCATGCCTCGAGAATTCCAAACAAACAATCAGCAATAACAAAAACAGTGGACGTAGGCCATTCTTGTAAGGCTGAACCACTTTAAAAATCAATTACCTATTATTTCTTTATTCTCTTTATCTATGAGTAAAAAAATTAGGTCAAATATAATTTTTTACATCAACACCCACTTTATGGTTGTCCTCACTAATTCCCCACTAAGACAAATCCTCCATAAGCTTGAAAAGTCAGGCAAGCTGATGACCTGGGCCATCAAGTTGGGGGAGTATGACATTGTTTATCAACCCAGAGTTTCCATCAAAGGGTAGTCACTTGCAGACTTTGTAGAAGAGTTAACTTAGGAAGAGGTTGAGATTGAAATTAGTCAAAGAACTGCTGAGGAACCAAACAGAAACGTCTTTCGTGATTCGAATGAGGTTGGAGCAAGCAGGTCCGGAAAAGTGTAGTTGAGAATGAGGAAGACAGGTACCTCTTCAAGCAAGGGACCCTGTCTTCTCTTTAAATGAATATGTTTGGAACCTCTTCGTTGATGGGTCATCTTGTGAGCACGAGAGCGGAGCAAGAGTGATAGTGTGAGCACCAGATGGTACCAACATTGAATATGCACTGAGGTTCAACTTCAAGGCTTCAAACAATGAGTCAGAGTATGAGGTATTAAAAGCGGGTCTCTCCTTAGCAAAAGCCCTTAGTATTGGCTAACTCCTAGTCCATAGTGACTCGAGGTTACTTATTAACCAAATTCTGGGGGTATATGAGCCCAAAGATGAAAGGATGACCAAATACTCGAAGAGGGTGAGAACGACACTAGAAGGCTTCAAAGAGGTGAAGATGAAGAGGATACCTTGGCAAGACAACAGTCGAGACGATGCACTCGCTAGGATGGCCTCAGCAACGAGGACATATATAAGAAGAACGGTACCAGTCGAAATCTTACTCAAGCCAACCATCGAAGAAGAAGAGGTTGACAGAACTTGCCTCAATCTGAACATAGAAGCCTCGTGGATGGACCCACTCATTAGATACATCAAACAGGGAGAGATGCCAAAATCAAAATTGGAAAGGAGAAACTTGAGGTTCAGGGCTGCCAAGTTCTCAATTATAGGAGATGTATTGTATAAGAAGGGGTTACTACTCTCTTTCCTTAGATGTGTCCACCCTTCAGAGGTTACTCACGTCTTGTAAGATGTTCATAAGGGATCTTGTTCAAGTCACATAGGAGGGAGGCCTCTAGCTGAGAGGATAATTACTCAGGGGTATTGGTGGCCGACCTTGGCCAAAGATGCAGCTTTTTATGTGATGAAATGCGACAAGTGTCAGAGATTCTCCACCATCCCTCACCAACCTCATCAACCTATGACGTCAATTATCTCACATTGGCCATTTGCAGTATGGGGTATCGACTTAGTAGGACCTTTGCCAAGAGCTGCAAACAACTATTGATTCTTAGTGGTGGCAATTGATTACTTTTTTATGTGGGTAGAGGCTGAGGCGATAATCACGATCACGGAACAGAAGACCTTCAAGTTCATCTGGAAGAACATCATATGCAAATATGGTCTTCCAAACACCCTCATCTCAGATAATGGAACCAAGTTCAAGAATGCTTCCTTAGAAAAATATTGTGAAAGATTGGGGATCAAGTAATTCTTCTCTTCTCCTGGATGACCCCAGGAAAATGGGCAGACTGAGGTTATTAACCGAACAATCCTTAATGGGATAAAGAAGAGGCTATAAAAGTCAAAAGGGAGATGGACAGAGGAGGTATACGCTGTGTTATGGGCCTACAGGATGACCATAAGGACACCAACAAGAGAGACTCCCTTTATGCTAGCACATGGTTCAGAAGCTGTCATCCCTATCGAAGTACGACTCCCCACCCATAGAGTTTAGACCTATGATCCTCAGAGGAATGGAGAAGAGAGAAGACTTGACTTGGATTTGATTTAAGAAATAAGGGAAGATGCAGAGATCAGACAGGCAGCCTACCAGCAGAGAACAATAAAATTCCACAACCAAAGGGTGAAATCCAGACTTATAGCTATGGGAGACCTAGTCCTAAAAAAGACGTTGCAGAAGGCAAATAAGCTCCAACCAAAATGTCACGGACCTTATAGAGTAGTCGATGAGGTTGTGCCTAGTACTTACCGGCTAGAAAATCTCGAAGGGGAACCTTTTTAGAATCCTTGGAATGCTGACCACCTGAAGAAATATTACATATGATGTTGCAGTTGTTTCTTTGTAATATATATATCATTTTATAAATAGGATGTTAATAAAAAGAGCATTTCCAGCGTCAATACTTTGTTATATTATGCTTTAACATCATTAAGTTGGTGAAAATTAAGAGGTGAAACATCATATTTTGGTGACCTCAGACCTTAAACATCATTAATTTGGTGAAAATTATGAGGTGAAACATCATATTTTGGTGACCTCAGGCCTTAAACATCATTAATTTGGTAAAAACTATGAGGTGAAACATCATATTATGGTGACCTCAGACCTTAAACACCATTAAGTTGGTGAAATTTATGAGGAAAACATCATTTTATGAGGTAAACATCATTAAGTTGGTGAAAATTAAGAGGTCAAACATCATATTTCGTGACCTCAGACCTTACACATCATTAAGTTTGTGAAATTTATGAGGTAAACATCATATTATGGTGACCTCGGACCTTAAACATCATAAAGTTGGTGACATATATAAGGTAAACATCATATTATGGTGACCTCGGACCTTAAACGTCATTAAGTTGGTAAAAATTAAGAGGTGAAACATCATATTTTGGCGACCTCGGACCTTAAACATCATTAAGATTGGTGAAATTTATGAGGTAAACATCATATTTTGGGGACCTCGGACCTTAAACATCATTAATTTGGTGAAAATTATGAGGTGAAACATCATATTTTGCTGACCTCGAACCTTAAATTAAGTTGGTGAAAATAAAGAGGTGAAACATCATATTTTGGTGACCTCAGACCTTAAACATCATTAAGAATGGTGAAATTTATGAGGTAAGCATCATATTTTGGTGACCTCAGACCTTAAATATCATTAATTTGATGAAAATTATGAGGTGAAACATCATATTTAGGTGACCTCGAACCTTAAACATCATTAAGTTTGTGAAAATAAAGAGGTGAAACATCATTATATGGTGACCTTAGACGTTAACATCATATTATGGTGACCTCGGACTTTAAAACTACATATAAGAGAACACATTCATTGAAAGAGGCAACATAATATGAAGAAGATGGTATTAATGATTATAATACAAGTCAGATGTACCAAGATGCCATCAGAGCTTACAAAAGTTAAGAGGTACAAACAGGAAAGGAAACAAATTATAAAAACTTTAGAAGGCAAGATCTATATCTCTGCAGTTGTATCATCCTGAGGATTAATCGTGCCTTTTTGGTCGGCGTTAGTCACCTCGATCGTATCATCCTGAGGATTATTAGCCTCTTCAGTTTTAGTGACATCCAAAGGATCAGTCTCTTCAAGAGCATCATCGACCTCCTCAACCTCTTGCAAAGCCTGAGAAAATCAGGGGTCAGTAAAACCCAGGCTCTTAAAGTTTGAGGAAGTCAGGCCCCCTAACTCTTTTTCCTTGGAGGCTGCCCACTTGCTAGTTGCTTTGACACCACTTTCGAGGTATTCAAACCCAAAACTGATGAACTCATCCGAGACCTTATAATCCGCAATAATATTCTCTAAAGCGTCCTCCAAAGAATCCTTAACCACAGCAGCCACCTTATCCTGTAAAGCATCATCTTTAGCCTTCAGGGCTAGCTCATGGTCTTTATTGAGCTCGACCATATCCCTCTCTTTTTGCTGAAAAACTTCCTTTAGCTTATTAACCTCCTTCAACTCCTTCTTTAAGCGATCAACCTCTACATTCAAAGGGGATTGGAATTTCATAGCTTCCTGACCCTTCTCTATCACGGGTATTGTGTTCAGAGTCCAGTCCACAAAATGATGCATGGACAAAATACCCTATAGTGGAAGGTCAGATGTATAAGAACATGAGCTATAATATATAAGATAGCTGAGGTTACACTTAAGGAGAGCTAATAAATAGAAACTAGTAACTGAATTGATCTATGGAGGGTAAACTCGGCCAGAAGTGGGATATCTAAAGAGCGTAGGAAACGCTTGTCCTCTTTTATCATAACTGAGCTGATGAAATCAACAGCCTTCAGACCATGTCCTATCAAACAATCATTGAACTTTAGTTGAGAAAGATGAGTATCCAGGGCTTCATCGGTGGAGATTGGGATAGCACGATACACCCTCTGAGTCTTGGTCTTCCTCTGAGGCTTAGCGTCGGCTGTGGTCTTCCTCTTCTTTGTGGCATCGGACTTAGAGGTGATGAAGTTCCTATGGGTGGTAGGATGTGGTACATTATGGCCATCTTTCTTCATCAACTTCACGAGACTTGGGGAAGACATTTCCCAAAGGTCGTTATAAATACCTTCAGGGCGCTCTACAAAAAGAAATATCTGAGTTAGTAAATCAGAGGAATGAAAAGTAAGAGATTCAACTTGTGAAAAATGATACTTACGAAGGTCTGTCAAAGAACTACCACCTAGCCCTCTCTGAGAGAGGTAGTAGGGGGTCATCAGATATTCATATTTAACCAGACGACCCTACTCCCCCTGATCTTGAATGTCCTTAACCTTTTGAATATTCTCCTGGCTAACTCGAGGGTCGGCTTTGGTAGTGAGCGAGATCTTCCCCCATCTCAGAGGGGTCCTTGGAACCGGAGTTCCAGAAGCCTCATGGGTACTAAACTCTTATGCCCCAGATGCAAAGAAATACTGAGGTTTCCAGTTATGATTGGAAGTCTGGGTAACCAATAACATCTTCTTATCTTACTTCCTAGAGAAGAAGTGGTAATAAGTAGGGTAATTTTTGGCAGTGGAGGAGACATAACAACCTGTGAAGACCCTAACAGGAAGGTCTGAGTGGTGAACTTCCCTCCAAAGGATGATAGCCCCAATCATCACCCTCCAGGCATTGGGGGATAATTATGATGGGCCTAGATTGATGTGGGATAATGGAGATCTGATTAAAGGATGGATAGGGAGACGGAAGCCCAACTTGAACATCTGCTAATAGACGCAAATCTCCCCATATCGGCCATCAAAGGCCCTCTCACCCCTCAAAGGTCTCCTAAGATTAATAGAAAGGCCTATTGAGTAAAGGTGCCTAAAATCTAGAATATCGTACTCACTAATAGAGTTTTTAATCTCAGTTTCCTCAGAGGTGTCAACGTCGCTCTCATGCCCATCATCTTAATCCCTAGTAACATCATCCTGGGCAGATACTGGGGGACCATCAGGAAACCACTGATCGAACTCATCCCCGGTGGAGACCGACAGGGGAATAGCATCGATAATAGGGGGAATGGTCACACTTGGCCCTATAATTTTGACATTGGAGGAAGGGTGTGAGGTGTTATCCCCCTGGTGTATTGAGGCACGACTTGAAACCTCGGCTTAATCAGGGACCTGATCTTGCATAATTGAGTAATCCATAGCCTATTAGAAAGAGTCTACAGGCATGGGGTCTGAGGTAGATGACTTTGACTCAGACATGGGCATTGGTTCTACTAAAAATTCCGCTAGCTCAGTTGGATCATGGTAGATAACCTTTAGAGGTGGAGGAAAGATCGGTCTAATAGGAAAGGCCTCAGCCCTACGAGCTTTCTCTTAGGCTAGCTTTATCTGCCTAATTTTTTCAAAAGTCTTCTCACAAAGGGAAGGGAACTCTTTTATGAGTTGGTACAGAGGTTTGAGCATAAGGCAAATGACAGAACACTTTGACTCAAAACCACAAGCAAACATCTTAAATCAATCTAAACCAAATATCAAACTCAGAATTTGGAAGATTTTCAAGATATGAACACTTAAGAACAGGTCACCAAAAAATTCAAAGGATGGACGGAAAACCCAAAAACTCACCGAAAAACACAAACCCTAACCATAAAACACAAGTCATTCATCCTACACGGTATGGCTTCTACCCATTTGGACACATAATCAACTGCCAAAAGAATGTAGAGATTCCCGTAGGAATTTGGGAATGGACCCATAAAATCAATTCCCCAATAGTAAAAAATATCTATAATAAGAATAAGATCTAAGGGCATCATACTTCTACGTGTGATATTTCCTAACCGTTGGCAATGGTCATAACTCCTACTATAATCGTTCGAGTCACGAAAAATGGTGGCCCAATAGAATCCATACTGTAAAATATTTACAACAGTCTTCTTGGCACTGAAATGACCTCCATAGGCTTGGTCATGGCAGAAAGATATTACTCTTTGAATCTCGTGATCGGGTACACACTTCTGAATGATTTGATCGGGACAGTACTTGAAGCGATACGGGTCATCCCAAAATAAATGCTTGCCTTCCTTAAAAAATTTGGAACGATCTTGCTTAGGCCAATGTGTGGGCATCTCACCCGTTGCAAGATAATTCACAATATCGGCACACCGCGAAAGTTGGTTGACAAGAAACAGTTGCTCATCGGGGGAAGACTCATTTGGTGGAAATAAATAATTAGATGATTCAACAGTTAACCTAGACAAATGATCAGCCACTATATTCTCACATCCTTTCCTATCTCAGATCTCGAGGTCAAACTCTTGCAGTAATGGGATCCATCAGATGGGTCGGGCCTTAGCATCCTTTTTAGATAAAAGGTGTCGCAAGGCCGCGTGATCGGTGAAAATGATGACTTTGGATCCTATCAAGTTAGGCCTAAACTTTTCTAGCATGAATACGACAACCAAGAACTCTTTCTCAGTGGTGGAATAATTCAATTGAGCGTCGTTAAGAGTTTTTCTGGCGTAGTATATAACATGAGGAAGTTTCTCATGTTACTAACCCAGAACCGCACCTAGTGAATAGTCAGAAGTCTCACACATGATTTCTAAAAGTAGACCCCAGTCGGGGGGTCGCATAATAGGTACTGAGGTTAATTCCTTATTTAGCCTCTCAAAGGTTTGAAGGCAATCCTCGGTGAACTCAAAGGGTGTGTCTTTGGCTATAAGATTGCACAAAGGCCGAGAGATTATACTAAAATCCTTAATGAATCTTCGATAAAAACTAGTGTTTCCTAAGAATGGTCAAATTTCACGCACAGTTTTCGGGAGTGGGAGATTAGAAATGAGATCAATTTTAGCTTTATCAACCTCAATACCCTTTTCACTTCTCAGAGATGATATGACCTAATAATATTCCTTTTTTAACCATGAAGTGACACTTCTCCCAATTAAGTACAAGGTTCTATTCCTTATACCTCTTCAGAACGAGGGTAAGGTGGTGAAGACACTCATCCAAATTAGACCCAAACACAGAGAAATTATCCATAATGACATTAAGAAACCTTTCGAACGTGTCCGAAAAGACACTCATTATGCACTGCTGAAAGGTAGCGGGTGTATTACATAGTCCGAAGCGCATGCGTCGATAAGCAAAAGTACAAATGGGCAAGTGAATGTGGTTTTCTCTTGATCCTCTGGAGTGATTGGAATTTGATTATAACCGAAAAAACCGTCGAGAAAATAATAATAAGGGTGACCGACTAATCTCTGAAGCATTTGGTATATTAAAGTAAGGGGAAAGTGATCCTTCCGTAAGACAGCGTTCAACTTCTTATAATCTATACAGACACGCCAACCAGTTTGAATCCTAGTGGGGACTAACTCATCATTATCATTTCTCACCGCTGTAACACCGCATTTCTTTGGAACAACCTGAATGGGGTTGACCCATTGGCTATCAAAAATGGGATAAATAATACCCGTATCTAACAACTTGAACACCTCGGCTCAGATGACTTCTTTCAGTATGGGGTTAAGTCGACTTTGTGCTTCACGAGAATTTTTAGCATTTTCTTTTAAGTGTATTATGTTCATGCACACTGATAGACTTATTGTGACACCCCGCCTAATAAAATACCGGGTGATCAGTCCTATACCAAATTAAAACAGGAATCCCAGTTGGATCATCCTTAGCATCACTGTCGAAAACTTTTTAAAACTTACTAACCACCTAGTATTCCAGAAACTGGTGCCAATTTTAACTTTTAAATTAAACCAAAATTGTCCATGCGGAAATAAGATATAAACCATTCACACAACTGGAGGAAAATAAACTGAATCATAATTACACAACATGCCGAATAAATCACCGGCCACCAAAGGAATAATCCAAATACAAATATACAACACCTGAAAGCTGTACCGAGAAGTCTGGTCTACAAGCCCTAAATAAAATTGAGACTGATACAAGATTTCCTACTCTAGGAATGAACGAATGATGCGTCTAATCCAAACTCCTGCTAGCATCCACATATGCCACAGCTCCGTGTCCCTGGAATAGAATATCAATCCTGGCGTCCCTGTGGCTGGACACCTAAAAGGTTTTGAAAATAGTTTTATAGCAAGGGTTAGAACCCAAAACATTTTGAAAATATTTAGCAAGTGAATTAACTGCAGTAATTTAAAATGCATGAATGCGCTTCATATTTAAGTTAGTGTCGCACTCCCTCGTGGACATTCTCACCCCTCCACTATTGTGCACACCTATCGATTACCTTAACCCCACCTAGTTGTACTACCTCATCCAACTAGTCCTGGTATAAACTTCCCTTGCCATACTACTCTAACCCGAGTATAATGATCCTTGAATTATAAGTGATTTCACAATTAAATTAATTAATTCTCCTTAAATAGTAGCATATAACCGTCTCACAAGTTATATAAAGTAAATACATCACACACTGTATTATCCCCACAAATGATTAACTTAATTAATTTCTCATTAATTAACAGCATATAACTGTAACCCGAGTTATATAAAGTAAATACATCACACACTGTATTATCTCCTACATATAATATATACTACCATATTATGCGTACCTTTACTAACAACCACACATATATCATACGTGTATCCATCCTTCCGAGTATACCCTCACTGGATGATTCTCTCTAAAATGCTATCTCACTAGGTGTGCTCACAAAACCTAGTTCCCCAAGTTAGAATCCCTCACCAACTTGGAACAAAATATAAACGAAGTGGAGGCGGTCATATTCCTTCCCTGAAAGTGAGATAAATCCCTCACCCATGTATACCGGACGCTATGACCTGGGGATATACTCGCCCTACTCCTCAAGCTAGGGGATTCACCCACATCGCGCAACCTCCCTTGATAGCATTAGAGTATATAAATTTAATAAATATCTAATCACTAATATTTAGTATCACGCACAATAAATACACAAATATATATATATACTATCACGACACCGTATATATATATAATATAAACCCGGCTTTACCGTGTACTCTAAGTCCCGTACACTGCCTGAAATTTCCTGAGTCTGTCACTCGACTCAATGTAGTTAATTTTCTCACTTAATAATTTATCCTCTTCCCGAGTCTATGGTCCGACTCTAATATAATTAATTCACACCTTAATTAATATAATACTTTCCCCGAGTCTATCGCCCGACTCTAATTAAATTAATTAACACACATATTAATTTAATCCTACCTGAGTCTACAAACCGACTCTAATTAAATTAAATAACACACATATTAATTTAATACCTTCCCGAGTCTACAATTCGACTATAATTATGTAAATAATACAACTATTAATTTAATACCTATCCGAGTCTGTGGTCCGACTCTACTTAAATTAATCACTCATTAATTTATTTAATACTAGGCGTCGCCTAACCATATTTCCCGGACTCGTTCACTTGGCCCGTAACTTAATATTTTCCCGAGTCTATATCCCGACTCTAAATAAATTATTCTCTCCATAATTTAATTTAATACTTTGGTGTCACTAACCGACCTCCCTGGACTCGCTCAATTGGTCCATTTACACATTATAATTTCAATCCCACATTTTTGCCACAATGTGCCATAGAATCGCCTCCATGATTTCTCCAATTATATTTACCTATAATTATCAACATACCCGGACTCACTCACTTGATCCGTATCTCACCTATTTTGGCATAATATCCCTCAAATTCATCCATAAAGTTTCCCCACATAAATTGCCCCTAGTCCCAATTACTTTTCCCCATAATTACTAGGAATATGTGTATCATCATTTTGTATCACTCATTAATGTAAGGGAATTAAACCTTTAATTAATTCCCCCTTTATATGACAATAGATCGAACTGCCCAGATTTTTCCATCGTCGATCGATCGATGCCCCCCGATCGATCGATCGACCCCTTCGTGACAGATCTCCTTCCCCCTGATTTCCACCATTAACGAACTTCAAGCTTTTTAAACCATAATTTAAATCTCTAATTACATCATTCCATCATTTACACATGGTTAATCCACATTCTATTCATCATAGAAATCATTAAGATAATCAACTTCTCTAATTATCTCACAAATTTTCGAAATGGGTCTTTCTCCACAAAATTCAATTATCTGTTTTAAATCCCAAATTTCAGATTCGATTTCCACTCTTTTATGTTCTGAAATTCTCGTTCAAATCATATATACATATTCAGATATCAATCACCCATCTAAGTCTTACTTTGAATCTCATTCAAGTGTTTCAAAAACAAAAACCCCATTTGTACCCATTTATACCCAAAAACGAATTTTCATTCCCACGTCACTATGATATGAATTGATTATCATGCTTTAAGAATCAAAACAGTTAACCACTTGCCTGAAAGTGTTTGTAGTGTCTGATTCCGTTGGCGGAGTCCCTCAATTTGGCTCCAAAAGCTCCCAATTTGTTCTTGATTTGCTTTCCCCCAAATCCCCTCTCAAACCCTAGGTTTGGAGTTGTGTTGGCTGCTGATTTCCTAATCTCCCATTAGGTTAAAAACCCTTAATCCCGTTTTTCACCTAATGGGCTTAATTAAAGTGGCCCAACTCACCCCGTGTGGGCCCAGCTATGCCCAAAAATATCCCGAGACCCAATTACTACACCCGGGTACTCTTTTCGGACTATATCGACTCATCCGGACTCAACCGCGCAGTCAGAATTGACATCCGAATTAATTTATAAAAATTCTTATCTCACACCCCCTTTAGTCTATACCGACTCCCGACTGGGATAAGTGTATACCTCGTCATTAATACTCGAAATGACGTAATTAAATTATTACTATTCACTTAGTAAATAAATTTTCCTAAACATTAACCATTCACTCCCCGATTAATATTTAAATAAATATATTGTCATAATTAATTCAATTAAAAGTACAACACACAAGTAATTTAAAATTCCCGAATTAATTAAATATTAAATGCACAAAAATACGGGGTGTTACATACTTCCCCCCTTACAAAGGAATTTCGTCCTCGAAATTAAGATTAACCTAGTGTTCCAGTATTCACATATTACTCACTAGTCAAGTGCCTCCAAGCCCGCTATATCTATCCCATCCGATTCCAACCATACGTTACACAAGTATGCATTTAACTTTACCAGGGCGCCCATACACCCAATACCCGCGCTTAACCGCTCAAAATTTTGCCTTAATTAACCCGGGTGCCCATACACCCTATCCCCGCGCTCTACCGCACGAAAGTTACCCGACTGTGCTAGTCGTAACCCGTAATATAACTTCGAACCCATAGTCATATCACATATACATATATTTACTTATATAATTACTGCCCGGGTACTCAACCCATGCTACGTCCAACTATCTCCCCATAAATACTTATCTCTCAACACAAAAGAATATACTCTTACCCTTATGCTACCAAAGACAACATAATATCGCGCCCTTACTACCAATAGTCCTTGCGCAAAATAAACCCCGAGCTATCTCTCTTTGCTCGAACATCGATTCAACCACCCTGATTCACTTCATTTAACATCCCCACTCACCGGGATAAATTGTGAGAACACAAAACCTCACTATGTGCCATCGCACCACACAATACAACATATATACATCCACATATATGTAGGCTATACGCCCTCTCTGGTGATACCTAGTACCCACCATACCCTGGCGTCGTGAACACCAAAATTTAACTCCACTATTCACAATAATTTTATTCCATCGCTATCCAGCCGATGTTTAAAAAGTATAATCAACCCTACTCCCATAATTCACGAAAGTAGTCATTCCTCGCACAATTCAACAAATAACTCAGTGTACGCCTCCACTCTCCCATGAAGAACACTAAGGAACTCCGCTACCCTACGGAAAGTTTACCCACATGCTATGGCTGCTACCGCCAACGCACCCACTAAGTTCGACTCACCTTCGAACTCTAAAAATAAGTCTTATACTGTGACATCCTCTTTGTCACTCAACAATATACCCCACGCCCCTAGGGTAAAATAATTACTTTAATACTCCAGCTGAATTGGCTGGTTCTAAATTTCTAGAGCAGCTTCTCCCTTCCCGAATGCACCTGTGATTTTTCTTTAGTGGTTGTACATCCAGGGCCTCGTCCTGTAGTTGACCCCTGCCTTGCTTAAGGCAATATCTCTTCATGTGTATCGCTTTTCCCACAACGGGACACTTTCTCATATGTTCACCCTGCCACTGATCCCTTCCATGCCAACCTTGATGGAATTCCTGGCCATCCCACCGATAGCCTCCAGTTCTAGATCGTTTGGCATGATTTCCTTGCCGAAAATCCTGCCCCTCATCTCCCCCAATCTTCTGCTGGGATACCCCACTGGTATTGTTCCCTTCTGCCTCATCCGACTGGTTAATCCCCACTCCCTTCCCGCTTCCTTTCGCGTGGAAGCGATATTCCCAACAGTACCGGAGTGTTGCGTTAATGACATCCATATAATCTACTAATGCATAATTATCAATTAAATGTTGTCTGATTCTCCTGACTAATCCATCCATAAACTTTGCTTTCTTTCTCTTATCCTTGCTTACCTCATCCGGTACAAAATTTTGTCAACGAGTGAATTCTTTCTCGCAATCGGCCACTTAACGGTCTCCCTTTGAGTCTCCTCACAAAATTTTTCTCCTCAATTCGGTCTCAACCGCTGAGGAAAAATACTTGGGGTCGAACCGCACCCAAAACTCTGCAGTAATTTGTGTGTCCCTTTCCTCAACTGTGGTGGTCGACTCCCACCACTGTAGCACCGCTCCCACTAACTTAAAAGTGGTTAGCATTTATTTTCACACCCCATCGCAATCTCCCATGCGTAGGTGACGCTGGATACCTCTCTCCCTTGACACGCTAGTACTACACCTGAACCTCCTTACAACTCTGGTGGGTTCCCACTAAAATAACTTCTCTTTCTTATTTGCACCCCAACGACCCCGCGTGAGTCTGAACATCTAATGCCACTGACGCTTGTGGCGGATCCCTTGGAAAGTACCTTGTCATTTGCGACTACCGTCGTTTCAATCGCCCGTGCCATTAGTTCGGTTACCTGTGCTGCCAAAATTATCTTTGGCAGTTGCTGCCGTAACTCTTACTCCTGACGAGCCTCCCTCGTCTCACCTCCCCATGCTGCCCTAGCTGCTCTCCCTCTCCTAGGCGTCATCTGGAATGAGAATTGAATTGTATGAGTTCACTTTCAAATATAAATTTCGCAGAAGAACCTATATGCGCATACGTATGAGAATACAACAATCCTATGATAGGGCTCTATATCAAAGATTGCTAAGCCGAAGCGTGAAAAGCCGCACAGATCCTAAGGACACTAGAACCTGATGCTCTAATACCATCTGTGACACCCCGCCTAATAAAATACCGGGTGATCAGTCCTATACCAAATTAAAACAGGAATCCCTGTTGGATCATCCTTAGAATCACTGTCGAAAACTTTTTAAAACTTACTAACCACCTAGTATTCCAGAAACTGGTGCCAATTTTAACTTTTAAATTAAACCAAAACTGTACATGCGGAAATAAAATATAAACCATTCACACAACTGAAGCAAAATAAACTGAATCATAATTACACAACATGCCGAATAAATCACCAGCCACCAAAGAAATAATCCAAATACAAATATACAACAACTGAAAGTTGTACCGAGAAGTCTGGGCTACAAGCCCTAAATAAAACTGAGACTGATACAAGATTTCCTACTCTAGGAATGAACGAATGATGCGTCTAATCCAAACTCCTGCTAGCATCCACATATGCCGCAGCTCCGTGTCCCTGGAATCGAATATCAATCCTGGCGTCCATGTGGTTGGACACCTAAAAGGTTTTGAAAATAGTTTTATAGCAAGGGTTAGAACCCAAAACATTTTGAAAATATTTAGCAAGTGAATTAACTACAGTAATTTAAAATGCATGAATGCGCTTCATATTTAAGTTAGTGTCGCACTCCCTCGTGGACATTCTCACCCCTCCACTATTGTGCACACCTACCGATTACCTTATCCCCACCTTAGTGTACTACCTCTTCCAACTAGTCCTGGTATAAACTTCCCTTGCCATACTACTCTAACCCGAGTATAATGATCCTTGAATTATAAGTGATTTCACAATTAACTTAATTAATTCTCCTTAAATAGTAGCATATAACCGTCTCACAAGTTATATAAAGTAAATACATCACACACTGTATTATCCCCACAAATGATTAACTTAATTAATTTCTCATTAATTAACAGCATATAACTGTAACCCGAGTTATATAAAGTAAATACATCACACACTGTATTATCTCCTACATATAATATATACTACCATATTATGCGTACCTTTACTAACAACCCACATATATCATACGTGTATCCATCCTTCCGAGTATACCCTCATCGGATGATTCTCTCTAAAATGCTATCTCACTAGGTGTGCTCACAAAACCTAGTTCCCCAAGTTAGAATCGCTCACCAACTTGGAACAAAATATAAACGAAGTGGAGGCGGTCATATTCCTTCCCTGAAAGTGAGATAAATCCCTCACCCATGTATACCGGACGCTATGACCTGGGGATATACTCGCCCTACTCCTCAAGCTAGGGGATTCACCCACATCGCGCAACCTCCCTTGATAGCATTAGAGTATATAAATTTAATAAATATCTAATCACTGATATTTAGTATCACGCACAATAAATACACATATATATATATATATATATATACTATCACGACACCGTATATATATATATAATATAAACCCGGCTTTACCGTGTACTCTAAGTCCCGTACACTGCCTGAAATTTCCTGAGTCTGTCACCCGACTCAATGTAGTTAATTTTCTCACTTAATAATTTATCCTCTTCCCGAGTCTATGGTCCGACTCTAATATAATTAATTCACACCTTAATTAATATAATACTTTCCCCGAGTCTATCGCCCGACTCTAATTAAATTAATTAACACACATATTAATTTAATCCTACACGAGTCTACAAACCGACTCTAATTAAATTAAATAACACACATATTAATTTAATACCTTCCCGAGTCTACAATTCGACTCTAATTATATAAATAATACAACTATTAATTTAATACCTATCCGATTCTGTGGTCCGACTCTACTTAAATTAATCATTCATTAATTTATTTAATACTAGGCGTCGCCTAACCATATTTCCCGGACTCGTTCACTTGGCCCGTAACTTAATATTTTCCCGAGTCTATATCCCGACTCTAAATAAATTATTTTCTTCATAATTTAATTTAATACTTTGGTGTCACTAACCGACCTACGTGGACTCGCTCAATTGGTCCATTTACACATTATAATTTCAATCCCACATTTTTGCCACAATGTGCCATAGAGTCGCCTCCATGATTTCTCCAATTATATTTACCTATAATTATCAACATACTCGGACTCACTCACTTGATCCGTATCTCACCTATTTTGGTATAATATCCCTCAAATTCATCCATAAAGTTTCCCCACATAAATTGCCCCTAGTCCTAATTACTTTTCCCCATAATTACTAGGAATATGTGTATCATCATTTTGTATCACTCATTAATGTAAGGGAATTAAACTTTTAATTAATTTCCCCCTTTATATGACAATAGGCTGAACTGCCCAGATTTTTCCATCGTCGATCGATCAATGCCCCCCGATCGATCGATCGACCCCTTCGTGACAGATCTCCTTCCCCCTGATTTCCACCATTAATGAACTTCAAGCATTTTAAACCATAATTTAAATCTCTAATTACATCATTCCATCATCTACACATGGTTAATCCACATTCTATTCATCATAAAAATCATTAAGATAATCAACTTCTCTAATTATCTCACAAATTTTTGAAATGGATCTTTCTCCACAAAATTCAATTATCTGTTTTAAATCCCAAATTTCAGAATCGATTTCCACTCTTTTATGTTCTGAAATTCTCGTTCAAATCTTATATACATATTCAGATATCAATCACCCATCTAAGTCTTACTTTGAATCTCATTCAAGTGTTTCAAAAACAAAAACCCCATTTGTACCCAAAAACGAATTTTCATACCCACATCACTATGATATGAATTAATTATCATGCTTTAAGAATCAAAACAGTTAACCACTTGCCTGAAAGTGTTCGTAGTGTCTGATTCCGTTGGCGGAGTCCCTCAATTTGGCTCCAAAAGCTCCCAATTTATTCTTGATTTGCTTTCCCCCAAATCCCCTCTCAAACCTTAGGTTTGGAGTTGTGTTGGCTGTTGATTTCCTAATCTCCCATTAGGTTAAAATCCCTTAATCCCGTTTTTCACCTAATGGGCTTAATTAAAGTGGCCCAACTCACCCCGTGTGGGCCCGACTATGCCCAAAAATATCCCGAGACCCAATTACTACACCCGGGTACTCTTTTCTGACTATCTCGACCCATCTGGACTCAACCGCGCAGTCAGAATTGACATCCGAATTAATTTATAAAAATTCTTATCTCACACCCCCTTTAGTCTATACCGACTCCCGACTGGGATAAGTGTGTACCTCGTCATTAATACTCGAAATGACGTAATTAAATTATTACTATTCACTTAGTAAATAAATTTTCCTAAACATAAACCATTCACTCCCCGATTAATATTTAAATAAATATATTGTCATAATTAATTCAATTAAAAGCACAACACACAAATAATTTAAAATCCCCGAATTAATTAAATATTAAATGCACAAAAATACGGGGTGTTACACTTATCCCTTTAATGTCGGCTATGGTCCAACTGAGGGCTTCCTTGTGTTCGCTGAGAACACGCAAGAACTTACCTTCCTGATCTTTGTCTAGGTCATACGCAATGATAACATGCAAGGTATCAGAAGGTCCTAAGAACCTATACTCGAGTGATTCTGGTAACGTCTTCAATTTAAGATCGGGAGCTTTCTCAATGTAGGGAGGAATTGGTGACAAAGAGATAAAGAGGGGTCTAGGATTAGATTTCCAAGATCCTATTTCCAAGATAAGGTTTGAGTCGAGGAGAGTGTTGACTTCAACAATGGAGCTTTCGATGTCAAATTTCGACCCAAAATGGGCAAGGCATGCGGCTAAAGGGGTCATTATTATAAGTTTGTTCGAATGTTTCCTGGACGATACCATCAATCATGTCAACTTATATAGGTTCATCATCGGGTGGTTGTTTGACTAAATTAAATACATTCAGATCTATGGTCATGTTTCCAAATGTTAAATTCAATTGTCCAATATGACACTTAATAACTGCATCAGAAGTGGTGAGGAATGGCCAACCCAAAATGACAGGAATTTGTGCATTAGGATTATGCACATGTTGGGTATCCAAGACCACAAAATCAACTGGAAAGACAAACTCTCCCACCTTAATCAGGACATCCTCAACAACACCTCTTGTAATTTTAACGGATTGATCGGCTAAGGATAAAGTAACCTTAGTCGGACCTAAATCCCCCAAGCTTAATTTCTCATACACGGTATATGGCAGAAGATTCATGCTGGCTCCTAAATCCAAAAGGGCTTTCTCAATGGTATGTTCCCCGATCTTGATGGAGATCGTCGGAGTCCCGGGATCATTATACTTGACGGGGTTCCTATATGAGATGATCGAGCTTGCTTGCTTAGGGAGAAAATCTTTCTTCGGAACGTTTGTGCTTCTCTTGAAGGTACAAAGGTCCTTGAAAAATTTAGCGTAGGATGCCACTTGTTGTATGGAATCAAGCAACGGGATATTAATTTTTATGTTCTTAAATACTTCCAATATTTTGTCCACTTGCGCCTTTTTCTTTTGTGGCACTAAAATTGTGGAAATGGAGCTTTCGGGACGTAGGTTTCAACAGATGGTTCGAAAGATGAGGGCGAGGAAGAAGTCGGATCCATAAGTGGATCCTTTTTTTCCCTAACTTTCTTAGATTCACTCATGGTGGGTTGTGAGACATATTTCTCAACTTTTTTACCTGACCTAAGCATGATTATAGCCTTAGCATGCTCTTGGGTAGCGGACGTGATAGTGTTGTCTTGGAAAACATACTGACCCCTAGGCATGTTACCCTTAGGATTAGGCTCAGGTTGCCTTGGGAACATTCCTTTATTTCTCTTGCTCAAATCATTGGCTATTTGACTCAATTGTACCTCTAATTTGGCAATTGATTGGGTGTTTTCATGCAAGTTTTCTTGTGTAGATTGGAGGACACTTTGTGTGGTCTGTTGAAATTACAGGATACTTTGGGGAAGTAAATTCATTATTTCTTCTAAAGATTGAATCTTTTGGGTTGAAAGGAACGACGATGCGGGGGTGCTCTTTTGGAAACTCGGTGGTGGGTTACCTAAAGATTGACATCCACTACCCTAGTATGGACCTTTAGACCATGAAATGTTACGATGATCCTTCCAACCTAGATTGTACGAGTTGGAAAATGGGTCATACTTGGGCTTTTTTTGATAGAGAGCGTTTGTTGAGACCTTTATGGACTGGAAGGGTGGAGCAACTTTCGGCGAGGTGGTCGAAACTATCGCAAAGCAAACACATAGGTGACCTTACGTGTTGCACGACGGCATGTGTGGCTCGGTTACCCTCTTTACTTATTTCCAAGGCTTCTAAACGTCGGGCCAAGGTGGCCACTTTTGCATCTAGTCCAAAACCTTGTTCTTCTGGGTGAACATTACCCTCATTAATTGTGGTGGTCTTCCAATCTCGATAGGGTGACCATCGTTGGGACTTTTAAGCAACGGATTCTAAAACGACCATGCGTAGGCCTCACTCTTTTTTATGAAATTTCCACTACACATAAGTTCAAGCATAAATCGAGTAGTGTAATCAAAACCCTCATACAAAATATGGATTTGATTACCTAATTCAATTTCGTGGCGAGGACATTGCAGGAGCAAGTCCATGAATCTTTCCAAGTACATCCATAAAGTCTCTCCTTCTTTTTGATTGAAAGCATTGATGGCGTAACGTATTGCCACCGTCTTTTGGTTAGGGAAAATCTTTTGGAAAAATTCAACACTAAACTGATTCCCTGTAGTGATGGAATTTGGTTTAAGTGAGAGTAGTCAACTCTTAGCTTTGTCCTTCAAAGAAAAGGAAAACCATTTTAGTTTAACAATCTCATCGGTGAGTTGTTGTAACCTAATCGTTCCACAAATTTCTTCAAACTCATGCACGTGGAGGTATGGGTCCTCCTTTTATGTGCCTCGAAAGATGAGAAGTAAATGAATTATTCCCGACTTGCACTAGAAATTTTTTGCATGCGGGGGAAGAAGTATGCATGATTATTGGCTTGACCTATTTTGATATAGGTAATCCTTTAGAGCACGAGTTGCTAGCTCATCTCCCATTTCGGTGAAAATCGAGGTGCTACCTATATCAGTATCGGGAATACTAGACTCCACTATAGCTAAACTATCAGTAGGATCTCGAACCCAACTTACCATACACCGTACTCACTCGATGTTTTTTATTTTTTATTTTTTGTTATATTTATTATTAGTTTTTATTTTTTTATTTTTTTTATAATATGGAAAGCATATAATCCGACCCAGGACCACAAAATTCCTAAGCTGACATAAAGCAATTTTGAGTTTATCTGAATTAGATGAGGGGAAGTTCAATTTTTAAGATCTGGGTTCCCTAGATTATTCCACGAGGGATAATTTAAAAGACGACCAACTTCGGACTATCGCCTCAATTACCAAATTTTTTGTCCAGGTAGGTGGTCGATATGAAGACTCATTAAAAAACACCAATCCTAGTCAAGGTCAAAATGGCATCGATTTAAAAATTCCGTGTTTGGATTAGCTTTTAATCCTGGCCTTGAAAAGAATATGTCTATGAGGTATATGACACCTTATGTCCAATGTCTAATAAATTTTATATTAAAATTATGGCTTGGATTAAGCAAATGCTCGGGTAGCTTAATGATTTGTGGACCGAGGAAGGGTGATTAAATCCCCACCTTATCTTAAAATTGGGTTTAGCCCTTAAGTAAAATTATGACACTTACTTATTGAAATTTGGGAAAATAGTTTCACGTAGGAGCACATAAGACTTACCTCCAACGTTGACTTCTTACAGTCACTTGTTTACGCCGGACGGAATTTTTATTTGATGTCGATTGGAGGGGAAAAGTAATCTCCGTTTCAGTCGTCTCCGAGAGTACCTTGTGTGCGTGGAAAGATTGCACAAGTAATTTCAGCGCTTTTCCCCCGATTGCTTTCTTTTCCTTGTTTTTTTTTCTCTTTTCTTACTTTTTTTTCTCTTCTTTTTGTTTTTTTTTTATCTGAAAAAGTACACAACAACCATATCAAGCGTAAAGTGCAACCAAAATTATTAAAGACAAAAATAATTACATATGCACTTACAATGTATATTTTGTTTTAAAGAGATAAAAATAATAAAATCACACTATAAGATTGAATATATATATATATATATATTTGTTTTTTTTTTGAAAAAATTGCTATTGAAAAAAAATATATATATATTTTGTTTTTAATTTTTTTTATTATTGAGTAGTTTTATGACAAAATTAGTGTTAAAAAAAACTAGTTATTTATAAAACACTTTAAACTCATTTTTTTTTATATAAATTACAGCGTTCAATTTTGAAGATTTCCAAAAAAAAAAAATCTAAATTTTCAAATTTTTAGGTACTTTATGATAAAAATAGCGTCAAAATAACTATTTAATCACAAAATACATAAATTTGATATTTTTTTATTTAATTTTTTTTCTGAAAATAATAATAAAAAATAGGCTACTGGAAATTTGAATGTTTGGGGTTTTATTTTTTTCGATTTTATTTTTGTTTTTTGGATTTTTTGAATTTTGTTTAAAAAAATATTATTACAATTTTTTTTTTCAGAATGTAAGACATCTCAGAGTTTAAAAAAATATATTTTGGTCTTGGAGTTTTTCAAAATTCTAAGTTCTTTTGTGACAAACTAGTCTAAAAAACAACTAGTTTCTCATAAAATACTTAAAACCTAAAAATACTTTAATGTTTTTTTTTACTTCTGGAAAAAAAAAATAGGTGCTGGAATATTTGACTTTTTCGAATTTTCTTATTTTTTTTAAAAAAAACTAGTCCAAAAATCAATATTCTCAAAATTGATCGAAATCCCCAGTAACGGCGCCAAAAACTTGTTGTCAAATTTTATTTGTTATAAAACTACCGCATGTGCACGGGCTATTGAAATATAGCGGGTATAAGTACAGGTCGAGTCCATAGAGATTTTCTTCAATTTTTATAAAGTATTGATAAGCTAACTAGACATATGAGTGCACGAAAGTGATTAAATTTCTGGAATAAAAATAAAGACGGAATTAACGAACAAATACATGAGATAATATTAAATGTGGAAGAAACAAGGATGTAGTTTTCGTTTGTTAATTCTAATTAAATTAACACGTCAATTTAACTCTATAATTCCAACTTTATAACACAAAATATACCAACTCTGATCGCGTATATTTCGGAGAATAAAACATTAAATGCGCTCAAAATATTTTAACGTCTCTTGAATTAGACACCATAAGTCCCTATACCCTCGAAAATATCATGTTTTAAATTTTTAATGTGTATTTAAGCATGAGGTGTCAAAGCATCTAAGTGCAAGCATAACCCATCAAAAATGACAACTTTAAATTTTTTTAAAGCATGCATTTATAATTAATTCGTTGAGGTTTAAAAATACACTCTCGTGTAATTTTAAGCGAATACCGATTTTATTTTTATTTTTAAATTTAAAACACGTCGGAATATGTATGAAATTAAATTAACATGCGTAATTTAATTAGTCATAATAAAAATCACCTAAATCCTAGTAATTAAACTACTCACACATTATATTTGACACATAAATATTGCAAGATGAAAAAAATAATTTTTATTAATAATAATCAACTTACAAAATTTTGGGTCCAAGACTTGAATTACAATATACAATATGCTCCTCCAAAGTGTTCCTGAAAAATACTCTGTACACTGATTTTTTTTATCTCTCAAAGTGTCTTTTTTTTCAATCCAAAAGTGTCTTGTCCCTCCTTTTTTCTTCTTCTTGTGTCTCTGTTCGTTCCCCTCCTCTTATGCCCAAAAAGAACAAAAATATATAGAAGTGGGTCTTGGTGGGATTAGTGGGAGTGATGGGATTAGTGGGTCTGGCTGAAATTGTTGTTGAAACTTGGTGGAGGTATGAGAAAATGGTGTTGGATAGTTAATGGGTTAGTGGATTTTGAGGTTTATTGTTAATGAAGGTATGAGAGAGAGAACGTGGGTGGTGGGACACCCTGACTAATTAAATACCGGGTAGCAACTCCTTTATGAAATTAATACAGAATATCAAGTTGGCTTAGTCGTAGCATCACTGTCGAAAACATTTAATTTATTACTAGCCACCTAATATTTAAAAAGAGAGACGCCAAATTATTATTAATAAAATTAACGATAACCAATAATTAATTCATAAAAAATCTCATGTAAATAACCAACGAAAAAATGAACTTAGTCTGGAGTAAACACTCCAATAATAATATTACCAGAGTAAATAAAATCCCGACACAAGAGTTTTAATAATCCAACATCTGAAATAATGAAAGTCTACATCTACAATCTCTAGATAAGAATTGGGCACCATGCCCTAACAGATATGAAGGGACCTGAAAGAATCAAGAATAAATGTGGAGGCGTCTAATACCAAGATCTTGTAACTTCCATAGAAGTTACAACACGTCATCAAAATGGAGCTCCTATGCTTGGTGTCCCTGTGGCTGGGCACCTAAAATGTTTTTACCAAAAGAGATAGATATGAAAGCAAATGGGTCAGAGCCCGAGGTGAAAATATTTAAAAAATGCAAGTGTTTAAATCACAATATTAAACAACACATATATTAAACATGTTAGTCACGTGCCCTCACTTGAGATCCTCACATCTTAAACAATGTGTAGGCCTAATGTATGCCCTTAACCCATCCTAGTTATGCCGCTAAATAACTAGTTTGTATCTCTCCCACTAACATAGGATATCTACTCATAACACCCAAACAAGTCATATTCATAACCCATATTCACATTCATTAAATTACTTATCTCAAGTGTTAATTAAATTCTCACATTCTATGCCCATTCAATATATTAGTTATTCCCATCTACTAAACAATAGTGAACCAGTCACAAGTTTATAGATAAATCACTCTCAGTACATATACACATATAAGGCACCCCTAGACTAAGCTGTGGTGTACGAATACTCTTTTATCAAATCCATGTACATCACGTACGTAAGGATCACGTTTTCTGAATCTCTCAGGAGTCGTCTTAATACAAATCACACATATTGGAGGCCAACATAGTTCACATACTCGTGGGTCACGCACATACATACTCTCCCATGGTCAGTTGACTTATCAACTCACCAATAAGTCATCCACAGTCCTATTTCCTTAAGGTACCAATCTAAATCCCCCCGAAGGCACACAAAGATAAGATGGCCCTTTTCCCGAAAACCATCCTGCCATGATAGCAAGTATGGTAGGTATGTCATACACATAAGAATTCCATACACTAGGCATTCACACAACCTAAGCAATCATATTTCAATATATATATTCACACATTCCATCTACTAAGTCTCGTACGTATCAAGATTATCCCGAACATCATACATAATATATATTTAACTTGATAACTCTCTTGTTGTATCAATTTGAGTACTTAAACCTATCCCAAAAGGTTACTAGGTCTCCTATTAGTTTCTAATGTTATCTCAGTAACTTAAAGTACCTCCGTTACTGTTCTTTTCCTTACATCATCATCCATTCCCATTATAGTTTCAATTCAAACGATTTCTAACTGTACCTCACTCGGTATACCCTCGTCACTAATAACATTCAATTCCATAAGGTAAACCATCCTTCTGGGCATCAACTAAGACCCTACTGACCTTAACTAAGTCTCACAATATTAAATTAATCACCCTAAAAATCATCATCAGCCATGGGATTTTCATTAAACCTTAAGGGAAAAGAATTACCAAAAATCAGAAGGGATCGATCGATCGAAGAAAAGGATAGATCGATCGATCATTGATCGATCGACATTCTTGGATCGATTGATTGATCAAGAAGGTATTCACCTAGAATTTCTTAACAGTTACAGGATTCTCCATTTTTACACCTCTAAATCATATTACAACATCCTAAACTCCCCAAATGACTATAATAATCATGAACCAACATTACTACACCAGTCTTAACATTCAAGAATGATCAAATCATCAAAGATTATTGATTTCTTGGATCATAAGTCATTAAAATACTATAACCCTAGTTTTTTCCTCATCTCTTCAAAAATCATTAAAAATCCCACTTTAATTTCATGACTTCCTAACTCTTAGTTTATAATTCATTCCCTAAATGATTCCATAAGTTCCACTACATGCTAACCTACCCAAGTTCATGATTTAGTCACCAATTTCACATTATCACAATTATTCATAATTTATCTCAAAATCTAATTTATCATGTAGAACATATGCCATAAATATTTTCAGCATAAATCACTTGCCTAGAAAAATAAAGATTCTAATCTGTTGGTGACGTTAATGGTTGGTTCTCCTTCTATCTCCGGTGACAGATCCGATGCATAATGGTGGTGTGTGGTGGTTATAGCTTGGAAACCCTCTTTGTAACTTATCCTCTTTCTCACGTTGCCCCCTCCTTTATTTTTGGATGATAGTGTCCCTAATGGCCCTAATATTGGCTGATAAATATAACCTAATTTCCGTGGGTTACTATTCATTAAAAATAAGATGACTAAAATACCCTCCCGGGTTGCCGGTTAGGCCTAAAAATGGCTTGGGACCCAAACTAAACTCCCGACTAGTGTTTTCGGACTATCTCAACCCTTCCGGATACTTTGGCGCACTCAAAATGATCATACGAATGACATAATCGTAAAATACTTTTAAATCCTTTAAATTTGGTCCTCACACGACTGACATGCGCGTCCCAACTTAATTACCGAGACTGCCATATTTTTAACTCACGATAATTTTAATAAATTCAATAATCACCTATTACCATAATCATTCAGTAATATTCACATTATCATCATATTTAAATACTAACTCTCATCTCGCTAGTTATTTAAATCCGGATTAATTTCCAATTAATTATCCCAAATTAATTTAATTAATCCTGCAATTAAAAGCAACTTCATTTAATTAATCTCATAATTAAAAGTCATAAAATTACGAGGTATTACATACTTACCCCCTAATAACGGAATTTCGTCCCGAAATTTGGAAAAGTAGGCATACTTGGAAAAACGAGGTATCCTCCAGTACTCAAAATAAAATACAAAGAAAGGCTCAATCACTACATCCCTCTCTTCACAACAAGCTCGTTGAACAATCTTGACACTTTATCAGTTATAGGGTTACATCTCAATAAATGCACCTCACGTTGTGCTCTTACTAAACAACATTCGAATAAGAATAGCCTACACATCATTGGTCGTATTATCTCAATATTATTGGGAGATCCTACCTCACTTCGTATCAACTCCAGCATTTATTTAAACACAAAACTCCCATCCTGGGAGAAACCATAGAACATCTGGCTCCTCTTATATGTTCTTCGAATCTCGGTTCCCGGCGGTGTGACTTTTACACAAGGAACAAGCCACTTAAGACAGTTTGTGGTTATCCCATTATAGTCATCAGACTCTAACTTCTGACTGCTCCAACACTCTGATAATCCGCTCACCTCTAAACATCCATAGGAAGAATGGTAAGGTTTATCCACTCAAAACCTAAGTAAGAACCTTGTCCATTATATATAGGTATGGATGATTTCACACAACTTTCCTATTAGGTAATATCGTTTCCCCATTACCATATTATACTTCACTTACGATCTATACCCGTTTTGGAAATCAAATGATCGCAATGAGTCCAAAATTTACTTTCATACAGTTCCACCAGTCGGCAATCACCTTGGGCATATTCCTAGGGCTATAACTGATACAAATTTCTCAAAATGAAACTATTCCCACTACTTTCTTATACCCCATATTGAAGGTAGGTTTCAAGAATCTCATCCTAGTTAAGAATAATACTGGGTAGGACCATATACCGACGTGGTCACTATCGAATAGTGTAACTCACCCAAGGGTATAATAATTTTTTTCCTTCTTAACAACCCATTCCACACATTTGAAGGAACTCGTTACTTATCTTTATGATTGCAACCCATCAAAGAAATTTATCGACTTAACTCTTCAGCTACTAGAATCGTCGGATCGACACAATGTTTCTAGTTATTAACCTTACTCGAACCGATCTACTACTACTATAACCCTTTCAACACCGACTTTCACGTATAACTCCTTCCATTAAGTGGTAGTTAATAACCCTCTATTTCCTCGGTGTATACCAAAATTTCTGACCTGTGTACTTTTCACCACATTGTGAACATCTGGACTCTATATACCTTATTGACATCCTAAATCTATTTACGCGTAAGCCACCCTCAAATTTCGATTGGGTGGGACTCCGCTCCAAATTGTCCATAGTAATTAAATATTAAACTTATCAAGGGATACCCCATTTTTAAATGGCTTCCCACTGCCCTTCAACAAATTTTGGACGTGCTACTTCGATCGTACATGAGTATACTGATTATCGTCCTTCTCTTACGATGCTTAATCCATTCTACCTCTATTATTTTGTAATATGAGTCTCACAGGTATAAATCTCACTGATCTCTATGTATCTTCTTCCATAGATTATCACATCAGCAAACCAGGGTGTCTACACCCCTTATAACCCATGCATACGTGTTTAATCATCACCTACACTTCATAAGTACTCCAAACTATTTATTGTCCCTGCATTTGCAATGTGTCTATACCACTTGGGTGTTCTCAATCACCCCCAAATTTGAAATTCTAAATCTTCCTAAACATCATTTCATCTTCCAACCTGCCAATAATAAAATAAAATTATCATTACTTCCTCAACGCACAACTGGCTCTACTAGACTTATATCATAATTTACCGTTTTAACTTCCAATTATAACTACATACTTCCCTAACGATCGAGGTACCCACATCATGAATGAATGTCCAAACATCTCCTTACTACCAACCTTAAGCTAAGTTTCATGTGTGGGATGTCTCGCAAAGCGAAATCCAAATAAGGACCCCCCCGATACACTACTTTCTAGCATTATCGGGAATCGAAATATGTTAGACCCTCAGTCCATAACATGTACCCCTATATTCTCACCTCTTGACATCAAATTTACATCTCCTTTCACAATTACACTTAAACAAGGAATTTCTTCCGAAATACACTGTCTTTTAACATTGATGGTAATCACATTCCATAAACATCATGCAAATATAATAGGGGCTCTTAAAATCCCGTCCCTAGACATATAACTATGAGTATTAACTATCACATCTCTAAAGGGTGATATAACAAAGCACTCTTCTTATTACCACATCCTGAGCATTAATTATAATCACCAGCTAAATATGTCCGATCAACAGTAAACCAAATTCACTCCGATTTATATCAATAAAGTCCCAACACATAGCGGGAACAATTATACGAGACCATTATACTTTTTAAAGTATCAATAATACATATATATATATATATATATATATATATATACAAATATATAAACGTGAGCCCGACCCTCTCGCAGATGGGGCCTCGACAGAACAAAATATTCTACACCAAGGTAGTAACCCGATACACTTGCAATATCTACACACTATCGGTTTAAGCATATTATAAAACCATAATTAGGATAACATCATACTTGTAAATCACATCACTAAAACGAGAAATTTTAATAAGGTATATACCACTATCGGTACACCCATTCATCCTCCGCGGTTAACACTAAAGGTAACCCCACTATACCAGAGAAAATATTCATTTAAATAATAATATTGCCGATATGCGCACTAAATATGACTCTCATGTGAATATTGCAATAAAGATGTAGTAACTTGTTCCTAACACATACAATACACAACATCATCTGAGGATATAACTTAAACTTCTATCTTGCCAAACGCCCTGGCTGCTCGAATGGTTCCTGGACTTAACATACCTGTCCGTACAAGACCAGAAATTTCATTAAATATTTCCCTTGCTAGGCACCATACCCTTATCCCTATACTTGCTTCGGGAAAAATTTTAACGCATGGGTTTCACTCCCCACAATATACCTCTACACATACTCCACTTATTTCTGGTCATACTAACCATGTTAGGGTTCTCCTTCTCTCGAACGTTGGTGGTCTCGACTTAGATGACTACCTCTATTGTTCCCTTAGCTTTTATGGCCCTAAGGAACAGGCTACTGGATCGACAACTCTTACTGAAATTATGATTTCTCGGTAATAACTCATCTATCTGAATTATTTAAATGGGTCCCTTGATGGGTCTCCCCCTTGTGGTGCTTCACCAACACCGTTTCCCCCAGTCTTACTCTCAAACTAAGTCTTTGGTTCTTATAGCTCCCCACATAAGGAAGCGTTTACCTCCATATTAACCAATCGCGTCATTGTTACCATCTGCGTTGACCGTCCAAGCAGAATTTCCCTAGAAGTGTTAGCAATTCTCCTTGTAAGTTAATTTTCCCATTTATCGTGCTCTTATCCATTGCACCTACTTCATCCGGTGTAAGGTTCGCTGATTAATTAAATTTCTTTTCAGAAAGTGACCTCTGTCTGACCCTCTTGTGTGAGTTCAGAATAACGTCCCATCTTATCCTGAACATCCGAAGAAGGAACTTATGGTCAAACCATACGTATGTGCCTTCATTTGATAAAACATTCCAATTCTAAGTTTGGTGGTTTTCGCTCACCATTGTAACTCTTCTCTTACGAGCCAAGAAAAATTTTACCCAAAACTTTCACTCCCGATTTTTCGTACTCCGACATATTCCCAAACCTTTTGATATTTTACCTTCGTTGGCTAACACACGCCATTTTCGCATTTATAGAATTTTCACTGCTGGTTCTCTGCAATGTTTCATCTGAGTCTCTCCCATTCCAACCTTGTTGGGTGAGTCGAATTTGACCCCACTTTTTACTATAGTGGTTCCTGGAAGTCATATGTTGTGCCTTAACCATCTTTACCGTTCTGGCTTTCCGTGCAATAATAGGGGTGACCTCAACTATGGTCATCATTCTTGAATATACCTTATAACCTCAACTGAGCTTTGCCTCCTGCTGTTCTCCCAAATGTCGTCGCCTGACATAATGCATTATTCGGCACACAAACACACCCAAATGCAAGTAAGATTCACAATTATATACATTATAGCAGGAGAACGAAACCTCACCAAAGAAATCAACAATCCTAAACATAGGGCTCTATATCAAACAAAGCTACGCTGGAAGCATAAGAAGCCGCACAAATCCTAAAGGACACTAGAACCTGGTTCTGATACCACCTATGACACCTCGACTAATAAAATACCAGGTAGCTACTCCTTTATGAAATTAATACAGAATATCAAATTGGTTCAGTCATAGCATCACCGTCGAAAACATTTAATTTATTACTATCCACCTAATATTTAAAAAAAGAGATGCCAACTTATTATTAATTAAATTAACGATACCCAAGTAATTAAATCAACAACCTTTAATTGCATAAACAATCTCATGTAAATAACCAAAGAAATAAAATAAACTAAGTCTTGAGTAAACACTCTAATAATAATATTACCAGAGTAAATAAAATCCCGACGCGAGAGTTTTAATAATCGAACATCTAAAATAACGAAAGTCTGCATCAACAATCTCTAGATAAGAATTGGGCACCATGCCCTAACTGATATGAAGGGCCCTAAAGGAATTAAGAATAAATGTGGAGGCATCTAATACCAAGATCCTGTAACTTCCACAGCAGCTACAACACATCATCGGAATGGAACTCCTATGCTTGGCATCCCTGTGGTTGGGCACCTAAAATGTTTTTACAAAAATAGATAGATTTGAAAGCAAACGGGTCATAGCGCGAGGTGAAAATATTTAAAAATGCAAGTGTTAAAATTATAATATTAAACAACACATATATTAAACATGTTAGTCGCGTGCCCTCACTTCAGATCCTCACCTCTCAACTAATGTGCACGCCTAACATATGCCCTAAACCCATCCTAGTTATGCCGCTAACTAACTAATCTATACCACTCCTGCTTTCGCACTCTAACATAGGATATCTACTCGTAACACCCAAATAAGTAATATTCATAACCCTTATTCACATTCATTAAATTACTTATCTCAGGTGTTAATTAAATTCTCACATTTATTCCCCATTCAATTATCTTAGTTATTCGCATCTACTAAACAACAGTGAACCAGTCACAAGTATATATAAAATTCACTCTCAGTACATATACACATATAAGGCACCCCTAGGCTAAGTTGTGGTGCACGCATAATCTACTATCAAATCCATGTACATCACGTACGTAAGGATCACGTGTTCCGAATCTCTCAGGAACCGTCTTAATATAAATCACACCTATTGGAGGCGAACATAGTTCACATACCCATGGGTCATGCACATACCTACCCTCCCATGGTAAGATGACTTATCAACTCACAAATAAGTCATTCACAGTCCTATGTCCTTAAGGTACCAATCTACATCCCCCCTAAGGCACACAAAGATTAGATGGCCCTTTTCTCGAAAACCAACCTCCCGTGATAGCAAGTCTGGTAGGTATGTCATACACATAAGAATTACATACACTAGGAATTCACACAACCTAAGTAATCATATTTCAATATAGGTATTTAGACATTCCATCTAGTAAGTCTCGTATGTAGCAAGTTTATCCCGAACATCATACGTAATATATATTTACCTTGATAACTCTCTTATCGTATCAATTTGAGTACTTAAACTTATCCCAAAAGGTTATTAGGTTTCCTATTAGTTTATAATGTTATCTCAGTACTTAAAGTCCCTCCGTTACTGTTGTTTTCCTTACATCATCATACATTCCCATTATAATTTCAATTCGAAAGATTTCTAATCTTACCTCAGTCGGTAGACCCTCATAAGCAATAATATTCATTCCATAAGGTAAACCATCTTTCCGGGCATCAACTAAGACCCTACTGACCTTAAATAAGTCTCATAATATTAAATTAATCACCCTAAGAATCATCATCGACCATGAGATTTTCATTAAACCTTAAGGGAAAATAATTATAAAAAATTAGAAGAGGTCGATCGATCGAATAAAAGGATCGATCGATCGACATTCTTGGATCGATCGATCGATCAAGCCGGTATTCGGCCAGAATTTCTTAACAGTTACGGGATTCTCCATTTTTACACCTCCAAATCATATTAAAATGTCCCAAACTCCCCAAATGAGTATAATAATCATGAACCTACATTGCTACACCAGTCTTAACGTTCAAGATTTATCAAAACATCACAGATTATCGATTTCTTGGATTATAAGTCATTAAAATACTATAACCCTTGTTTTTTCCTCATCTCTTCCAAAATCATGAAAAACCCCAAATTAATTTCGTGATTTCCTAACTCTTAGTTTATAATTCATTCCCTGAATGATTCCAGAAGGTCCACTACATGCAAACCTACCCAAGTTCATGATTTAGTCACCAATTTCACATTATCACAATTATTAATAATTTGTCTCCAAATCTAATTTATCATGTAGAACATATGCCATAAATCATTGCAAGATAAATCACTTGCCTAGAAAATAGAGATTATGATCCATTGGTGATGTTAATGGTTGGTTCTCCTTCTATCTCCGGTGACAGATCCGGTGCATAATAGTGGTGTGTGGTTGTTATAGCTTGGAAACCCTCTTTGTAACTTGTCCTCTTTCTCACGTTGCCCCACTCCTTGCTTTTTGGCTAATAATGGCCCTAATATTGGCTATAAAAAGCACCTAATTTCGTGGGTCACTATTCATTAAAAAATAACATGACTAAAATACCATCCCGGGTTGCCGGTTAGGCCTAAAAATGCCCCGGGACCCAAACTAAACCCTGAGCTACTATTTTCTGACTATCTCGACCCTTCCGGATACGTTGGCGCACTCAAAATGATCATACAGATGACATAAAAATAAAATACTTTTAAATACATTAAATTTTGTCCTGACATGACTGGCATGCGCGTCCCAACTTAATTATTGAAACTGTAGTATTTTCAATTCACGATAATTTTAATAAATTCAATAATCACCTATTACCATAAACACTCAGTAATATTCACATTATCATCATATTTAAATACTAACTCTCGTCTCGCTAGTTATTTAAATTCGGATTAATTTTCAATTAATTATCCCAAATTAATTTAATTAATCCCACAATTAAAAGCAATTTCATTTAATTAATCTCATAATTAAAAGTCATAAAATTACGAGGTATTACAGGTGGTGTGAGGAAGATGATGGGCTTGTGAAGTGGAGTTGAGGTTTGTTGTTGTTGGGTATGGAGGTTGGAGAGAGAGAATCGTGAGTTTATTTTTGGTAGGGAAGATGAATAGTGTTTTAAGGGTAGTTTAGGTGTGAGTGAGTGTGGGATACTGTAGGGTGTGTGTGTTTGAGTTGTTTGGGTGTATGTGAGTGTAGGGTATTTAGTATGTGTGTGTGTCTATTTTGTACCTAATTAGTTACAAAAAAATAGCACTTAACTAGTATAAAATAATAAAACTAAAAATTAAATTTTAGCCTAAACATAAAATAAAATAATATTAATAAACTGAATCTAATAAAAATATTACTAAACTAATAATAAAACTAAAACTAAAAATAAAACTCATACCTATATTATTTACTGACACATACTTAATATTATATAAAATAACACTTATACTCACACGCAATACTATATTTACCTAAAATTGTAAAACACTAAAGAAAATAAAATAGTAAAAATGACTCGAAAAATATATAATAACAAAAAGAACCTTATACACGTAAATGAAATATAAAAATTACAAAAATATGTACACAACTCAAATAAAAAATATAACACTAAAACAACACTATGACATATAAAATGACACAATCTAAGTAATATTTATGTAAGAATAATTAAACAGTCAAAGTACCAATAAAGGCTAAAAAAATAAAAATAGAATACTAAATATGATACGCACACAAATAAAATATCATAAAAAATATGTACATGACTCAAATAAAGATCGAAAAATAACTAGTTACAAACTAAACACACACACACACAAGGTGTAGTTATGGGTTAGGCTCGGTTTAAGTCAGTTTTGGTTAAGGGATTGGGTTTGACTACGGGGTTGACTTATGATTTTCTTTCGGCTTCAAACTTTGAACGGCCACAACTTCTTCATTTCAACTCCGATTGACACACCGTTTGAACTTAGGCGTCCCTTGATTCAAGACCTTCAATTTCCGTGCTTGGTCCAAGTCCGAAATCAGTCACTTGAATTTATGTTATTTCCCCTAAAAGTGCGAAAGTGACCTTTTCATGCTCAATTTGCGTTCGGACTTCACCGCTTTCCTTTTAAACCTGTCAATACTAAAAAAACAATCTTGCACAAGAGATTAGCAATGAATATAGGATGTGAGCGTGAAGTTATGAAAATTGCATTATTAACCCTATTTATTCTTAAATTTATATTTTTCTCTAAAATAATAAAAATGTCTCTAAAAACATTTTATTAATGGTGCAACGGAACAAATAAAGCCTAGATTTGGGTATAAATAATACAAAATAATGCACTCATCAGTTAATGTTGGAGTTAAGTCTTAAAAACAACCCTTACGTGATAAGAGAGGTTAAAATCCTATGAAACTCCAATATCAATCCATACAGCCATTTATTGTTTTTAAACATTGAACAAATCAAGAAGTGGAACCATTCAAGGTGGGTTTATGCTCCTAACCTAATGAAATTAGCTACTCATAACACTATCTATGCAAACACACGCCATTGAGTTAATAACAAGGAGTAAAGTTATGGTAAATGAGAGCATTCAAGACAAAACCACTATATTAAATACCCAATACTGCCAATAGTCAACAAAATGCAACAAGGATGGAACTTGACTTACAACAAATGAAGTAGAAGATGAAAATGAGAAGAAAATATCCCAAGCCCTAGGTGAGAGAAGAGAGACAAAAAAAATCTTTCTTTTTATTTATACATGATTTAATGATCCTTATCTTCTAAAAACAAACCCCTCACTATATATATCAAGTGGGAAAAAAATCACCAAACAAGAGTGGTAAAAACTAAACCAAGAAACGAAACAAAAACTAAGGGACTGGTCAACCGCAGTTCTGGCACCGGTCGATCGCACTTTGATCAAGGGCCCATAATCATAAATCGAAGTCAAAAATTTCTTTATCGGTCGACCGTTGGTTTGTATCCGGCTGATCGCGACCAGGAGAACTTGGACTCTTTCCTCTTTTGTTACACACTAAGGAGCCTCGGGGAAAATTGACCATAACTTGGACATCTAGAACTGGATTGACATGACGATAAAAGATACGCGAAGTTGACTCGGAGATCTACAACTTCTGTGAAGAGTTAAAGCTAAAAAATGAGATAATTGATCCTGAATTTGTGTAAAGCGTTGAAACTTCCCCGAAAAGCACACACTTGCACTGTTTAGCCTTCCAATCCCTACAAAAGCTCAAATAAATGTCTCAAAACATATATATATATATCGAAACCAAAGGTTATACAGTATAACAACTTAAATACGTTACATAATGACCATAAATATGTGTTCATGCATAAGTAACGGGCGCAAAATATATAATATTTGCGACTAATCAAGAACCACATTGGTGGATCAGGCCTTAATAATGATGCACTACGCATTGAACTTGGCTTAGTAGATGAGATAAAAGAAATGGATATGATCAAGTTCACTTCCTATCAAGAGTAGTTGGACAAGAAATACAACAAGAATGTCAATTCGAGGAAGTTTCTTATAGGAGACTTAGTCCTAATGAAAGTCCTCGGTAGTGTGGTGAAACCATCAGATGGAAAGTTAGGACCAGATGGAGAAGGACTTTTCAGGTGATTAGGGATGACCTTTAAGGAGCATAACAGTTCGAAATGTTGGAGGGTAGGGATATACTAAGAGGATGGAACGCAACTAATATCAAGATGTTATACTTTTAGTCTGCTTTATCTTCAATTTACACCTTCAGTTTATGTAAATTTTTATTTCAAGCATATGTTTCTTGCAAGTTATTTTTGAATGAATAAAGTCCAGTTGGATTGCGCACTCTAATCTTATATATTGGCTGCTTCAAATTTCTTGATTGCATCTCAGTATTATGCACCCTTTTCAAATGATAACTACCCGACCACATGAAGAAATTATCTTTGGTTGACAGAAGGATACTTAGCTTGTCTTAGCTAAAGAATTCACTCGTGTATAACAGAACTCCTTGATATTACCACAAGTTGTTTAACTTGTTTCAATCAATCAATAACATGTTCCGAGGAGGGTTTATAGTAGTTATAACAAGTTACTAAAATGCTTCAATTATTACACCCTCAAGTGTTTGTCGTGAACACAATATAGTTGATGAGTTACCCCAACAACAACAAAAGCCCTACAGGGGATCCTTAGTCAACAAAGCCAACTTACGTTGGTCATAAAAAGCCTAATAGTCAACAAAGCCAACTTAGGTTGGTCGTAAAAAGCCTACTCGGGCAAATGGCCCATTGACCAGGTACATTCTCACCTTCATCGCATTTAGGGCTAAATGAGTGTGACAACACAACCTAAAGGATAAGGTACATGAAATGATACTACTAAAGCATATTGCACTAGGAGAATGTTCAAACACAGGTTAACAAATGGCTAGCACTTGTTCTTAAAATCATTCGTCCGATGAAAATCCCAAAATGATGAAATCTATGTACTAGCCAATTTAAATGTCAAAAGGCCTAATATTGTCAAATAGCTATTGCTTGGTCATCAAGGATCTTAACAACTATTTCAGTTCAAACTTAAAGGCAATTATTAGCTCATATTTAGTCAGAACATGCTCAAAATATGGACCAAGTTAACAAATTAATCTTTATATTAACAAAAATTTGGAAGTAAAATTACATCGAGATAAAATATACAAAAACCTAACAAAAACCTAAGACGTCTCCAGATGGCGATCAAGATAGTCCACAATATGTGTTATCCGACCATTCTCTAGGTTAGGAGCGAACACCTCCACATCGTCTTCAAGGTAATTATCCAGGAGTTGGGCAAGGATAGAATCAATCAGTATCCACTTGTCATCCTTTTAAGAAAAGGTTATGATAATAGGCCACAGACTAGAATTTGTATTTGTACCACAGGCTGAATTCCTTAGGTGTCTTAACCTCTTTAAGGGAACTCAACCTACCATGAGAAAATGAGAGATCACATGCCTCCTTCAGCCTTACTGGGGCATCAATCCAACCCCCATTATATCCATCCTCTTAGGCTTCTCGGGGGCCCATCCTAAAAAAGTGTCTTATCCTTGTGACGTCTCTCTAGAGTCCAGACCCAATTACATATGCCCTTCAGACATATCATTTTAGCTCAGCGACCTCCTTCCTCGAGGAACCATTCTCAGTTGGGATCATTTCACCCACTTCACCCACATCATTGGTCTCCATGAGTTTGGCTATCAGATCATTCACCTCATCTTGAACTAAGAACCGATCTCCTCCATTACTTGAAGAGTTTCCTTCAACTTAACAATAAGTTTGAACTGATTTTTGTATTTCTCAGTCCTCATCCTTAAAGACTTGCAATTTTTTACAAACACTTTGAAGGCTTGGTGACTAATATTATGACATATGACCATTTCAAACCTTGAAGTAGGGGGGATATAGTACTCATTAGGCTACAGGTTACATAACAAGTAAAGTTACAGACAAATATCAGTATACATGGAAGTAACTAATCAATATAATAAAACATGTTCTCTTTCATTCATTATCAAAGGTGGGTTCAGAGGCTAGTAAAGTTAGAGGAAAAAAGAGAGATTACAGGACATAAAAAATTTGCACACGCAAAGGGAAAAACTCCTAATCTAAAAGTCTTATTCCTTCACATGCTCAAATTGAACCATTGCCTTCCCCTTTTTGATAACCCTCTTATCTTGGTCACCAGTCGCTTCGACCTCAGCAAACACGATCTTAACATCGTCTGCAGGCTAATCAACATTCTATTATTCCTCTATGAAGGGGTTAGGTGTACAACAATAAGAAAAATTTAGGAAAAAAATTATGAAGGGATAAAGGGAAGAGAATTACCAAAAACAAAGTACTTGAGCGATCTTAAGAGCAAGTTAGTATGACCCTAACCATGAAGAATGCTCGTGATCGATAGCGAGCATAGCCTCCTTCAGTAGATCAGGGGAAAGGGCAGAAGTGTTTTCCACAATAGCCCCCTCAGTATCAAAAGTGTAGAAAGGGAATGCAGGGGCTTTAAGATAATTTTTATTTTAGTCTCCTCTCTGTTCCTCTGTTCCTCCCTCTTCTTCTTTTCTTATCTCTTTCTATATATCTCTTTAATTCTATCTTTTTGTTCTATCTTCTTATCCTTTTCTTTTTCTTTACCCTTGGCTCTTGAGCTAAAACTACTAGCCCTAAAGGAATCGACCTCCAACCTCTTCAGAAACTTGAGCCAATCGGGCAGAACTTCCTTATCTTGATTATCATCAATCCTCAGTATTGTCCCCTTAATAAGGGAAGTATTATCTTCTTCTTATTATTATTCTTCTTCTCCTTTTTCTTCTTCTTGTTCTTCTTCTTCTTCTTCTTCTTCTTCTTCTTCTTTTTCTTCTTCTTCCCCTTTTTCTTCTTCCTCCTTTTCCTCACCTGAAATGATTATTTTAGAGGGACTAACCTCATGAATCTCAAATTTCGTGATTTTATCGATCGATCGAGGAATGAAACTACTTGTAGTGTTTTTATACTCGAGAAAATAAGCTACATAATATGATACTCATTGTTTGGAAGTCTCTCCTTAATTCCCCAAGCCATCAAGAGATCAGTCACACTCACCTCACTCAGATCAGACTCCTGATTTTTAATACGAGCTGTAAAACCAAAAGAGAAAAATATCACTTAGAAGATAGAGAAAACAAAAGCATCGAACAAATGAATAAAAAAAGAAGAAATGTTAAGAAAACAAAAGAAGAAAGGAAGGCGACCTATTCGATCCTATCCCCAGTTAAGGACCCAAGGTCCTATATGCCTCTATCCCTCAGGTAGGGGAGAACATTGATAATTTCTGGCACTAAAAACATGACCCCAGTAATCCTGGTGAGAATCAAGGAAGTTTGTCGCTAGGACCCTATCAGCCATACTGCTCTACAAATACAAAATACCATTACCAGTGCATGGCAAAGAATAGCAGTAAAAGATTTTGGTAAGACCCAGATTAGTCCCATATAATGTGTTTATTGTATATACCCCATTCACAATATTCCAAATATTAGGTGCACACTCAGCGAGGACAACGTCAAAGTATTTGAATAATCAAAGAAATAGAGTATTTGGAGGAAATGTGAACCTTGCCTGGGTGATCAGTAAGGTGTGAATATAGTTCCTCCTTCAATATCATGAACATCTTTAGGGAGAGTGGCATAGTCAATTTCAACCCAGTTCAAAATATTATAAGTTTTGTTGAACCCTAATATCGAGTTGTTATCTAATGACACCATGAATGATATAACGAAGAAAAAATCTTAACTATAGTCAAAGAACAATCACGAAAGAGAATAACTAAGAAAAGATGAAGAGGACTTATAAGAATTTATGGGAGCTCTAAAAGAAGCGAAACACTTAAGAAAAAAGCACTGGAAGCTCAGTAGACGAAGGAATGATTGAATGACAGCCGACGAAGGAGATGTATCTCCAGTTTTAAGTTGAAGCTAATCATGGAACACGACATCCAAGGAGGATTTTAGGGATTTATTTAACTGCTCGGACCAGCGTACCCTCACTTTTCAATGAGACTACAAGTTTGCCATGGTGTTTGGATCAGGGAGATCATGCCCTTCTGAGTTCGCCAGATTTGTAAAAATTACACTCCGATCTTGAAAATAAAGTTTCAAGTCATGGGCCTTCAATTCAGTTAAAATTTATTCGCCTAAATATTCAGCCCAAATTTTTTTAGGGGTAATTATGGGGATCCATTTATCTTTGCCCAGGAAAGTAGCCGACCAGCCCTGCTTTTGAGAGGAACTGCCCGACCCAAACCCACTATCCAATAATGACTCATGTATTTTACAAACACTTAAATACTTGCGGATATACTTAAATTGGCTACCAATAATGTTGGAGGAGATATTTAGGGACACGAAGGGTTATCCAGGTGATTGTTGAGCTATTTGAACAACTCAAACTCTAATTGTATACATTCATAAATTGTAAATCCTGGACTGGGCCAAAGGTAGGAAAAACTCGAGCATTGAGAGACACTAATAAAAATATAGTAACCTCTGCATGGACATAGGTAGGTTTTCAAACAACATATATCGTTGTTGTGTGTGTGGTCTTAACTTTATACATTCGTTATTGTTTTCGTGGATCTTTATTGTGACATTTCTTGCACTAAATATATATATATATATATATATATATATATATATATATAAAATAAAGGTTATTCAATATATGGGCATAAAAGTGAGAAATGATAGACATTCTGCTAGAATATATTAATATAAAGGGTACTAGGATACAATATTCATGACTTATCATGACATTTTTTTATGAAAGGAAAATATGTTAGAAACAAGACTAGGCCCAAAACTAAATATAAACTCAAAACCACCAAATCGGAATAAATTGGCTAAGACACAAAACAAAAACACACCAGGCCCATAGAAATAAACAAAACAAATACCAAAACATAGGTCCAAGAAAGACTCAAAAATGCCTAGACAAAATAAGAACAATCCAGAAGAATGAAACGCACGTCACAAACAAAAAAACACCAAACACGCATATAACCGAGAGCAAAACCACTGATACCAAAACTATTAGCTCTGGACTAAACCACACTAACTCAAACAAAAGGAAATAAACAAACAAAGAGAAAAAAACCAAACTAAAAAACAAGAACAAAAACCATACACCCCATAAAACTATCTGGGAATGCCATCCCTAAACCACCAAACACAACCACCATCTCAGCCAAAACAAAGCAGCCAACAACATAAGGAAGATAGAATATCTCCCAAAGCGTCACAAGAATCTAGTAAAACCAATAAAACCCAACTTAAAACAAAAGTCAACATCCCAAACACCACTAGAGCCACCTACAGAATTAAAACTCAAAAAACTTCCACTACAGAGAAGAGAAAAGCCACACTAGTAACAACTGGTCAGAAATCCATTAAAAGTTAAAACAAGACTAGGCGATCTCCGCAAGAAACCATTTAAAACAAGCGTAAATAAAACCAGGAGACACACACTGAATATGCAGAAAAAGAGAATCTATAAGAGGCCAGGTACAGTAAATAAACAACTTAAACTAGAGAAAATATCCATCGAAAGAGGCACAATAGGAATCAAAAGACCCACTATCAGCACGTAGGTGCTATAGGGAAACACCATCAAAAGAAAATTCTATAGGTCCAAATCCAATGACAAACATCTCTATTTTGAACAAGATAATATTCTCCCTCTATCAATTGAATTAAAGACAAGTTTTACATCACCACTGACATGAAAACTTTAAATCCAGGACACCCAACTAGTAAAAACTCCAGAATAGAGAATCCACAAAGGAGGGGGAAAGAAAACACATAGCTACTCCAGAATCTTCTTAAATAAGCCCAAACTCATAACTAATTCCCAGATATCTTGAGTTATTTTTACTTTTGGCCACCTTCATGTCACAATAAACATAGAATTTTCAATATCCTTCCAATTCTGTACTGCATGTCTAGATACAACATTAAAAGTTCTATTATTTTCAAAATAAAATAGATTATAGTAGACAATAAGAGCTTCTTGACTTTAATTTGAAAATTATTTTGTTGGCTGATAATAAATTTAATCTCCTCAGATATAGTAATGGCATGTCTTCTCATCTCATAAATATTGTAGCAAATATCCCACATTTGTCTAGAGAAAGGGAATAGGAAGTGTAAGTGATCCTTAGTTTCCACATCATGATTACATAAAACACACACATCAGAATTTGTACACCCCCAACTATGAAGCTTATCTTTTGTGCACAACCTATCCCAGTAGATAATGACACAAGAAAGGAATATTTAGGTATAATACCTTTAAAGAACACACATTTTTCCCACTCCACTTTATCCCTCTTTTATCTTATCCATTTATAATGACTGACCACATTATATAACCCCTTAGGCCCAAAAATTTACAGTATCCAATATTTTTAATTTGTATTAGGCATAGTAGAAGTCTTAGAAAGATCAATGAGATTTTGAGAAATGGGATTAGGAAATTTTCATTCGAAATTTGATATAAAATCACTAGCTTTACACTTAATGTGACTAGAATAATCATAAATAATTCTATCATCATGACATCTTTTATGTTTTATAATTAATGGTTTCCACACCCATTCTCTTTAAAACTTCCACTCCATCTCCTCCAAGTACTCTATATCTCTACAATTTTTCCATTTGGTCATTTTGTTAAAAAAATTCATATTTTCTTTACTTCATTATCACCAACTTTAATATATACGATTCGTAAATGCAAAGTAGTTATTTATATTAACATTGTAGAATTTATAAAAAGTAGCACACGCCAAATAATGTCTTTAAAAGTAGACATTGGGTTTATATATCATTTCCTAATTTTTTAGGATGATGAGCACATAGTGATAACGGAAAGGATTTTTTTTGTGGGAGTTCACTCCTTAATTATTATTCTAATGGGAGAAGTGTGTAGAAAAATTATTCTTGATTCCATAATCGACGAAAATGTTATGGAACATTTCATCGTCAAAATGGTTCTATTGTCTTACATCACGGCTATTGGAATCCATAATCGAGTAATGATGATCCTCCAAAAATATCTATCCATATAAGCTTATATATTGTGAGTTAGTATCTCCGTTTTTAATCATTTGGTCAAGTAATCAAATGTGGTGATAAAAAATTATCTTTCTCGACGAGACCTCTAATGTGGGTTGAGTATGTCTAGTACCCACTACGAAAAAGAGCAAAGACTTGTTAGAGGATTCTTGTCCCGGTTGTTTGATGATTGAGGAAAAATCCAAGCATTTAACACACTTTTGAATATACTTCATTAAATCATTTTTCATAAAAGACCACAAATGACTTTGTGAAATTTTTATATAAGGCCAGTAACCCCTCACCAACATGGGTGGAAAAACTCTACTAATCAACCTCCCTCAAAATTTTGTCAACCCTATGTTGATGCGTAAATTATTAAAGTGCTTGATTGTGAGATCTTCCGTAAAGATATCAAGCTGATCCAACACTTTTTCTACATAACCTTGAAGAGTGGAAAAAATTGGGTCCATCAATATCATAGTTAGGACGATGCCCATCACTGTGGCTTCCAGGTAAGTTTTGTGTATGCTTGCACATTCGAGGTACTGAACCTGTATTGTGGTTTTTAGGTTAAAATTAATGGTTTGAGTAAAAACAATCCAATGCATAAACTTGAGTGCTATGCTTCCATAATAATTATTCTATTATTACTTCAATTTTCTCGTATTTTTAAAGGAAGTTAATAATTAATTAAATAAATCACAATTGAATTAATTACAAGAAATTATGATTAATTATAATTTGTTTCGCTAATTTAAATTTAATTGGGATAAAATAGATTTTGAATCAGGGTTAAGATAAAATAAAATGGAATTTTGCATCTTATTTTGAAAGTCATTAATGTTTTGTGGGCTTTAAAAAGTCTTGGGTTCAAGCCAAAACTACATAAATATAATTGATAATTTAACCTAAATATAAAACGTAGATTTAAAATTGGTTATTAACCCCTATGATTTTGAAATCCCCTATGTTATCGCCTTATTTTGATGAAATTTCTTAAATTGACATAATTTAAATTAGATATAAGATTAGTTGAATTATAAACCGTGAATTTGGACTATTGGTTAGTAGGCTTTAATATTAGGGTTTTGAATATGGATTTATGGCCTTCAGATAATATGAACTTAATGATTGATAATTGACCCTTAACTTGATCTAGTATTAATGGAAAATGTATATGTGACATATGGTTCTATATATTTTTAATTAATACTACATTTTAGGTAGAGATACCTAATTCATATGATTAAATGTAGAATGTTTAATAATTAGCGATAAGTTATGGTGTTGATTCTAGAGGATCGACCGATTTCTTATGCATCTCAAAAGTTTAAGCCTTGCAATGTTAACTATCTAACCCATAATTTGGAGTTAGCTATGATGATGATTTCACTACATGTTTGGATAAACTATCTATAGGGTGATAAAGTCAAGCTCTTTAGTTTTTATAAGATCATACAATACATGTTCATGTAGAGTTACTTGATTATACAGCGATAACGGTGGTTTAAGTTCATCAAAGATTGTTAGTTTATGATCCAGTATGTCTCAAGTAAGGACAATATGGTTGTAGATGCTCTGAGTCGATAATTGAGAGATAGTTTGTCTCTGATTAAATTGATGGACGTGGGTTATATTGAGGTGATTCATGAGTTAGCTCATACTTTCATGGGGATTCTCAAATTGACACTAGAGATTAGTATGAGGGAACTAGGACCATTTGCAAATCATGTGGCATGCATGGATATGGTGAGTGATATGTTGTCTACCCGAATACCTCTTTACATCACTATCACTGATGGTGGGTTACGATACAAAGTAAGGTTAGTGGTACTTTTAAATGATGATTTTCGTTGGGCAGTCATGCAGGAGGCCTATTGATCAAAGTTTTTGGTGCATTCTGGTGGGAATAAGATGTATCACCATATACGAAGAAAATATTAGTGGGTAGGTATGAATCCTAAGATTGCTATGTTTGTGTCTCAATGTAGTACATATTAGATGGTGAAGGTAGAGAACAAATGACTACAGGGTATACACCATGCCTTATGCATTCTGAAGAAGATATGGGAAGCATTTTGATAGGCCTAATCAATGGATTATTATTGATTCCTATATGTCAAGACTCCATTGGGGTTAAAGTGGATAGTTTTACAAAGATATCACATTTATTTCCTATCTACGTGGATTTTAGAGAATAGTAACACACACGGTTGTAAGTAGAAGAGATTATTTTATTATGCGGGGATACCTTTGTTGATCATTTTATATAGATGTTCGACTTTTGTCTCTTAGTTTTGGGGAAGTTTTCAGGAGGTGATGGGGATTTCGTTACATCTAAGTAGGTCTTATTATCCTCAGAAAGATGGACAGATGGAGTGAGTGAACCAAATTCTAGAGGATATATTACCAGCCTACGTGTTGGATTAAAGGGATAGTTGGGAGGTTCATGTTCTTTTGGATGAGATCACCTACAACAACATCTATCATAAGTCAATTAGCATGAAACCGTATAAGGCATTGTATCGGAGACCCTATAGATCACTTATATTTTTATTGGGCTAGTGTACATTATCTTCTTGGGCATCGAGTATGCTCAAGAGATGATTGATAAGATTAATATTAGGGTAAATTACACAAAATGCCCTGGACTATTGCATGTTTACGGGATACCCCCTCAACTAAAATCCAGGAAAAATAACCCCCCCTAATTATCAACCCATTTTAAATTATCCCAAAAATTGGGTCCCGATAGTTTTTAGTGTAAATGGACAAAATTACACTCATCCCAAATTTAAAAGCTTTAAAGTTCTAATAAACAATCTAAATAATACAACATGAAACAATACAAAAGCACATAAACCTCTCTCTCTCTCTCTCTCTCTACATATATATATATGTATACCCCCTCACATACTCTCTCCCCCTCATCCATCCACCTCTAAGGTTGTCTCCCACCCAACCACCTTCCACCCCTCCCACCACCACTCTCTCCCTGTCTTCACCCTAAACCCCATCGGACAACCATCCGAAGGGAAACTTGGCGCTAACAAGACCATCAAGAAATAATCGTAACCCGCCAGCCACCATCTTTACCTCATGTTACCATGGAAATACCAAAATCACCTCCAATCGCCCAACTCAGAAACCACCCAACACCCTCAAAATACCGTTAATCTACCACTAGTAGAATACTCATCCCATTTGAAATCTAAAAGAAAAAGAGACAGAGAAATATATATATATATATATATATATAGAGAGAGAGAGAGAGAGAGAGAGAGAGAGAGAGAGAGAGAGAGAGAGAGAGAGATAGAGAGAGAGAGAGAAAGAGAATGAAAGAAAGAATGTCTCTGCAATCTGATAGAGAGAGAGTTTGAGGTTAATATATTGGGATAAATGTGTGGTGTTTTTTGGGTTGTAGTTGATTCTAGTTTTTTATGGAGAACGATGGTAGTGTTTGTGTTACAATTGATGGTTTGATGGTGTTATGTTGCTTGTTTTTTAGAATGGGATGATCGTGGTCAAATGCAGTGGTGCTGCAATTTTTTGTTTGTTCCAGGTTATGGTGTCGGGGAGGTAGGGATATGGGGGGTATTCATGGGTATTAGAAATTGGTGAGTTTTGATATTTTGTGGTGGTAGAGGGTGGTGGTTAAGAGTGTGAAGAGGTTGAGGGTATTGAGGAGACAATAATGCAATTATTGGCAACTTGGTCAAGAGAGAGAGAGAGAGAAAAGGTGAGTATTTTTTTTACTATTTTTTTTTCCAAGAATGATTTTTTCCACTTACATTGAGAAGAGCGTGAATTTGATTTTTAGGGTTTTTTGACATGATTTAATAGTTTAGGGGTGATTGTGTCGAGTATTTCAATTATGGATGTCACCTGTAAAGCTGATATAGTTTAGGGGGTTTGGCATAATCTACCCTTAATATTATTCGGGAGTTGATTAAGACAACCAAGCGTAGACATAAGAGTTATGTGAATTTGAAGTGGAATGTCATCCAGTTTCAGGTGGGATACCATGTGATTCTTAAAGTGCCACACGTGAATGGGTTGATCCAATTTTGCAAGAAGGAGAAGTTATCCCTGAGTTATAATGGGCCATTTATGACTACTGATCGAATATGTCTGTTTGCATATTATTTAGCACTTCCAAACAATTAACACTAGGTAAACAATGTGTTGCACGTATCCATGCTTTGTAAAATCTTGTGGTTTGAGGATGCCTGTTAACACGTTGACTTATTGGATATTCAACTACAGGTCCATGCTTCATGTAGTAAGGATCTAGTGCGTATTTTAAATCACTAATTCAAGATTTTTAGATCTAAGGAGATACCCTAAGTTCGTGTTCAGTGAAGTCACCGTAGGGAGGTCTAGTCAACTTGGAAGTGCGAGGATACAATGAGACAACAACATCCAGCGGTTAATTTCAGGGAGGCATGTGATATTTTTTATGAATTGTGATGATGGAATTCTTTTTGTTAGCTGGAAGAATGTAATACACTTTTTTTCTAAAGGGAAATCATAATAAATTAAATCAAAGATAATTGTATTAATTAATGCAAATTCAAAATAATTATAATTTGATTTATTAATTAGGATAATAATTATGTGAATTTAAAGTTAATATAAATTGAAATGTAATTTTAGAAAATAATTGTTAAGTTCTTAAAGTTTTATGCGATTTTGTTTAAAAATTACAAATTTGGGGTTTCAAACTATAACTTGTGTAAATTATTATATGAATTAGACCTATGAGGGATAGGGAACCCCCGAAGGGTAGATTGGTCTTAATACATTGCTAGGAGGATAAGTTTAGGGTTTAAAGATTTAATCTTGTTTGAAATTTACAAAATGAAATTAGCCACCAAAACAACCTAGGCTGCAACCGTGGGCATTGAACACTTTATCGCGGGGTCCATTATCACGATCTTGGGAAAATTATGGGTGGACCATCGGTTAGGTGGAAGTCTTATTTTTGTTTAATGAAAAAATTTCCACCCTTTTAAACTAGAAAACTCCTATTTCACTCATCTTCTCCACAAAGAGACCATAACATCTCTATAGACCCTTCCCCAAGCAACCCATTCTCTAATAATATCAAAGTGTATTCAAATATTTCTCAAGCAACGATTCAGGAGGTGATCCAATCTATTTCCAAGCATGATTCAAAGTTTTTTTTTGTTGGGTTTCAGGACTAAATTCTGAAGGGCTTCGTATTTCTCATATAAATCAACTTTTTATACATTTGAAAGGAATTTTACTAATCTACTATTCTCCTTTTACATACAAAATTGTTCATTCCACGTAAAACTAAATGTAATACCCCGTATTTTTGGCAATATTTATTTTTGGGATTAATTAATTAAATGAGAATTAATCCGGATAAAATACTAGCGAGATGTGAGTTGGTATTTGACTATATTGAGTATATATGATGTTATATGAATATTGAATTATGAAATTTGTCGTGAGATTGTAATACGACAATTTGTGAATTTTGTTGAGACATGTGTGACAATCGCGTCATGGTATATGATTATGATAATTATAAAAGTGAATTTAAATTCTGTGAACCGTATGGTCATTTTGAGTGCGCCAACGCGTTCGGAAGGGTCGAGATAATCAGAAAACACTAGCCGGGGGTTTAGTTTGGGTCCCGGAGTATTTTTAGGCCATACCGGCAACATAAAGGGTAGTTTGGTAATTTTGTATTTTTGGGAATTAAAAGTGACGAAAATTAAGAGTTTTTATCTGATTGGGAAGTTACCCACTAAACCCACTAACCAGCCCTTAATGACCCAATAATCTACGGGGGTTATTAGATTAGGTTTCCAAAATTTTCCCAAAGAAAACCCTAGCCACCATAGCCATTGGAGAAGAAAGCTTGGAGAGAGAGAGATAGAAGGAAATTCTGCAGAAAGAGAGAGAGAACTTCTTCAAATCTTCATCAAAATCAGAGATTGAATCAAGGCAAGTGGTTTAATTTACATTTTATGCAGTAAATGTTTCTTCCATGTTGGAAATATTGATAATCATTCTTGTTTGAGAAATAAAGGAAAACCCATGAAATTGGAGTTGTTAGTTTAATGATGGATGTAGGTTTGCATGTAGAAACGTTATTGGAAGATTGAATTAAGAGAATTACAATTTTATGTGTTATAAAAAAGGATTAAATTCTGGGAATTGATGATGATAAATCCTAGGGTTTATGTTCTTGAAAAATTGGGGGAAAGGTGTAGAGACTTGTGATTTGATGATGCTTAGGAAGAATTAATCCTTTATAATACGTTAGTATGTGACATTAACATATTTAGGGACGATTAGAGACGTTAAACAATTGTTAAATTGAGGTTTGGATGAGATTTGAGGTGTAGAGAAATTGGAAAAATGAGATAGGATTTCTGGGCTTGAATCTGGTCACTCTTTGGAAGACCTACCCAGGTTGTTCGAACGAGCTCGTTCGAACGAGCTCGTTCGAACGAGCTTCTAACAAGTTGACAGTTTGGGGTTCTAACGAGAGGGATGTTCATTCGATAATCTCGTTCGAATGAGATCTCGTTAGATAGCCCAGTTCGTCCGAACGAAATCTCGTTCGAAAAGCCTCGTTCGAACGAGACTTCTAACGAGCTGGGAGTTTAGGCCTTTTTGGCCTGTTTGGATTTTGGGAGTCCCGTAAACTTGTTCGATAATAGATATATCATTCCTCTGATGATGTATTGGTATACTTGGGACATTTGGGATATAATGAGGAGTAAATTATATAATTGTGGAACGAATCAAATAGAGATTTTGAGTCGAGACGTGAGTGCCTACTACGACGTGAGAATAAATTATGGCGTGTTTGAATTACGAACCGGGATTATATAAATTGTATAAATTATAAGTTAGTACGAGAATGCGATATGTACTACAATTACACTACGGTGATTACTAAGATGCGTGTTTACTTAGTATTAATATATGATTTGTGTGTATGACATACCTACCATACTTGCTATCACGGGAGGTTTGCGTTCGCTTAGGGCCCTCTAATCCTTGTGTTGCCCGGATTTATACTGGTTACCTCGATGAACACAGGTCAGAGAAAGACTTATTGGGATGTTAGTAAGTCCGCTGATCGTGGGAGCGTAGGTATGTGCGTGACCCATGTGATGTGACTGTGTTCGCCTCCATTATTTTTAATGTTGTTATCTGTGAACTATTCCAGAGAGATTCGGAATGTGTGATCCTTATTTACGTGATGTACCGGGATGGATAGCAGAGTATGTGTGCACCACAGCTTAGTCTCGGGGTGCTTATATTGTATATTTATGTAGTGGAAAATATACACTTAGTAAAATGAGAACTTTCACATGGTATCGTGTGTATAACTATGGAATAACATAAAAGGGAGAATCTATAATGAGTTGTATTACTTGTATGTGAGAACCTGAATTTACGTTAAGCCCCTATTTAATTGAAATCGTTATAATGTTAATGGGAACCGAGTAATAAGGGTAGAATCTATGACAGTCTAGCTAGATAAGATGTTACTTAGCTAGTGGGTTGTGTCATTTTAGATGGGTACTTACGTTAGGAGTGCACAGTTAGACGAGAGGTGATAATTTCATGTGAGTGCACGTCCTAACATGTACTTTGCGTCTAATGTTTTAAATGTTTTTAAAGCACTTGCAGGTTTTTAAAATATCTCCACATTCGGGCTCTGACCCTTTTGCTTTCAAATCTATTTTTTGTAAAACCATTTTAGGTGCCCAGCCATAAGGACACCATGCATAGGATACTCATTCAGATGACGAGCTGTAGCTGTTTGTGGAAGTTACAGGGATTTTCTTGTAGACACTTCTATCATTTGGATTCCATGTTCAGTATTCCTCAGTTTTAGGGCATGTTGCCCAGTTCCATTAGAGATACATTTCCATTTCAGTTTTTCAAACTTTGGCATGTATTGATTCAGTATTCAGTATTTAGTATTCATTTCAGTTGTGGAGTTTGTTGTGAGGAGTTTCTTCCGGATTTATTTATATTGTGATGGATATTCTATTCTTTCGTTATGGTGAATGGTGATATTATTCTTGCATTAAATATTTTACTGCATGTTAATCAGACTTTAATTAAAATTTGGCAACTGACTTTTTAAATACTAGGTGGTTAGTAATAATAAAATGTTTTCGACAGTGATGCTATTAACTGAGCCAACTTGGCATTTTGGTTTAATTTAATAAAGGAGTAGCTACCCGGTATTTAATTAGTCGGGGTGTCACAGGTGGTATCAGAGCAACAAGTTCTAATGTCCTTTAGGATCTGTACGGCTATTATGTTTCCGCTAAGTTTTCTTTGATATAGAGCCCTATATTTTAGGACTGTTGTACTCTTTTTGTGTATGCTTCGTTCTTCAGCTATTTTAAGTTTATAACTGCGAACTTATAAACTTCATTCTTATTTCAGATGCCTCCACGACGTGCACGACGAGTTCCCAGGGATGCAACGCCCGAACCCCAGCCCGTTCCAGTTCAGGGCATGATGAACGCCGCTGAGGTTGCAACCATTGTAGCCCAAGCGGTAAATGCCGCAATTTCCGTAGTTCAGCAGGCACCACCTCAGGCGCCGGTTGCCGCGCCAGTACAGGAAAATGCATTCCCGTCTGCTTGGGAACGTGTACGTGACGCTTTTCAGAAAGCGCATCCGCCAGAGTTTGCAGGTAGCTCAGATGTGGTAGTCTCGAGCTAATGGAGGAAGGATATACAGAGGCACTTGAGGATGTATGAGTGCACGGATGTTCAGAAGAAGGTGTTAGCTACTTTTAATCTAGTTGGATCTGCACTGCAGTGGTGGGAGTCTATTACCACCATGGAGGAGAGGGATACTCTCACTATTCAGGACTTTTGGGTGCGGTTTGACCACAAGTACTTTCCGTCCGCTGTTCATACGGAAATGAGGAGGAAATTAATGAGCTTGAAGCAGGAGGGTAAGACCGTGGCCGAGCATGAGGCCGAGTTCACAAATCAGTTGAATATCGTTCCGGATGAGATACCGACAGAAAAGAAGAAGATTGAGAAATTCACCGACGGGTTGACATAGAGGATCCGTCAGCATCTGTTAGGGAACCTTTCATTGGCCACTTATTCTGATGTGGTTAACGCTGCTTTGTTACACTTCCAGGATCACCGCTTTCATATGGCTGAGGGAAAGAGATCCGGAGAGTCTAGCCATCAGGGCAGGACTGGAGGGCATGGAGCCAGTGGGGCATAATCTGTTCAGGGGCAGAGACAGGGTGAGCAGGGTTCCCAGCAGGGGGATCAGAAGAGGTTCAGATCAGGGAATTATAAGCACGGACAGGGAGGTTTCCGTCAGGGCCATCAGGGTCCAAACGACCATCTGGGCCAACAGGGGCAGAATGGGCAGCAGTTTCAGCAGGGCCATCAGGGCCAAGGGAGGAATGGTAACGGCCACCAGGGCCGGGGACAGCAGGGACAGAGGGGAGGGAACTTCCCAGGGAAGTGTTTTGTTTGTGGCAAGACTGGCCATAAATGACAGGATTGTCCTGATAGGGGCAGGGCCGCACAGCAGCAGCAGCAGGGTGCTCGCCAGGAGCCGCAGAGGCCTATGTTTCCCGCCGCTCTCCCCGCACCGCCACAGATGGCAGCATTGCCACCCATTCCTGCAGTCCCAGCTCAACAGGGTCAGCTACAGTATGGACGTGTCTATAACGTCCACCAGGCAGCAGTTCCACAGGCACCGCCTGCGATTGAGGGTACGTTTCCTATCCATGGCACTATGGGTCGGGTATTGTTTGATACGGGAGCTACAAATTTGTTTTATAGCTACGTATTTCGCGAAAGACTTAGGGTTGTTAGCTACGGCAGAGAGCACAGTGACGTGTGTCGACTCACCATTGGGGAGTGGGTCACTTATTTTCTTTATATGCCGGGGAGTGAGGGTAGAGATTGGTGGTTTGGTATTACCTGCAGACTTGTTGGTATTAGATATGCATGTACACGATGTGATTATCGGTATGGATTGGCTTGTAGCTTATAGGGCCATGATTGATTGCTTCAGTGGGAGCATTGTTTTTGCCATTCCGGGGCAAGAGATGTTTGTAGTGGCGATGCCTTGCCCAGAGCGAGGTTCGACCGCTCATCTGTATTACATAGAGGAGGATACCTCTAAGGAGGTTGTGATTCCTTTAGATTCGATCCCAGTTGTCAGGGAGTATTCGGATGTGTTTCAGGAGATACCAGGCCTACCCCCCAGTCGAGAGATAGAATTTGTTATAGATTTGCTGCCAGGTACGAGACCTATAGCACGCACACTGTACCTTATGGCTCCGATAGAGATGCGAGAGCTACGAGGTCAGATGGAGCAGCTGTTAGGTCAGGGATTTATTCGCAGGAGTACCTCACCTTGGGGCACTCCAGTTTTGTTTGTGAAGAAGAGGGACGGTTCACTAAGGTTGTGTGTGGACTACCGGGAGTTGAACAAGGTCACGATACAGAATAAGTATCCGTTGCCTCGAATCGATGACCTATTTGACCAGTTGAGAGGAGCTTCTTTCTTCTCGAAGATTGATTTGAGAGTGGGATACCATCAGTTGCGAATTAGGGAGGAGGATGTCTCGAAGACTGCGTTCTTGTCGAGATATGGTTCTTACGAGTTTCGGGTTATGCATTTTGGTTTGACCAACGCTCCAGCAGTGTTTATGGACTTGATGAACAGAGTGTTCAGGGATTTCCTTGATCAGTTTGTCATTGTCTTCATCGATGATATTATGGTTTACTCCCAGACAGAGGAGGAGCACGCCGAGCATTTGAGGCAAGTTTTTCAAACACTACGTCAGAACGAGTTGTATGTAAAATATGAGAAATGCGGGTTTTAGCTGAAGGAGGTCCAGTTTTTGGGACATATCATTTCCGATCGGGGGATATCTGTTGATCCGGGGAAGGTATCCGCGGTGAGGGAGTGGGGACAACCCACGACACCGACTGAGATTCGTAGTTTCTTGGGCCTAGCAGGATACTACAGGAGGTTCATTCGGGGATTTTCGAAGATAGCGGGTCCTTTGACACATCTGACTTGTAAGGGTGTGCCATTCATCTGGAGTGATGCCTGTCAGTTGGCATTTGATGAGTTAAAGGACAAGTTAACCTCAGCACCTGTGTTAGCATTGTCGAGACCGGGAGTTGAGTATTTGGTTTACACCGATGCGTCTTTGCAAGGACTTGGAGGTGTATTGCAGCAGGAGAGACATGCCATAGCTTATGCTTCCCGTAAGCTTAAGTCTCATGAGAAGAATTACCCCACGCATGATTTGGAGTTGGCGGCAGTGGTATTTGCCCAACGGATTTAGAGGCAGTATCTTGTGGGGGAGAAGTTCCAATTATTCACGGACCACAAGTCCTTACAGTACCTGTTCACGCAGAAGGAGTTGAGCATGCGTCAAAGGAGGTGGCTTGAGTTTGTGAAGGACTACCAGTTCGATATCCAGTATCACCCGGGTATGGCTAACGTGGTGGCAGACGCGTTGAGCCGTAGGCCAGTAGATGAAGTGGAAGAGGTGTGGAAGGCCAAGTGGAAGGAATTGAGACACCAGGATGCAGTGGCCCGATCTTTCATGTATGTGATGACTGTTACACCGCAGATTGTCACGAAGGTAGTACGGGCACAGGCTAATAACTCGTTCTTTCAGGAGCAGATAGTTCGATTACTAGGAGAGGGAGCCGAATCCTATACCGTTAGCTCAGACGGGGGATTACGCTTCAATGGGAGATTGGTGGTTCCGAAAGGGGAGGAATTGCGACACGAGGTGATGGCAGAGTCGCACGGCTCAGAGTTTGCGGTACATCCCGGAGGGGATAAAATATACCATGAAATGAGACGCCAGTATTGGTGGAGCGGTATGAAGAGAGATATCGCTGAGTTTGTTTCGAAATGCGCCACTTGTCAGCTTATAAAAGTGGATCATCAGAGATCGGCAGGACTGCTATAGCCGTTGGAGGTCCCGATGTGGATGTGGGAGAGAATATCCATGGACTTTATCACGGGGTTGCCTACGTCGCAGAGGGGTCACCACTCCGTTTGGGTAATTGTGGACAGATTGTCCAAAGTCGCTCACTTTTTACCCGTAAGGACTGACTACACTACGGGACAGTACGCCCAGCTCTTCATTTTAGAGATTGTGAGACTTCATGGTGTACCCCTAAATATCGTGTCTGACAGAGACACGATATTTGTTTCGCGGTTTTGGGAGAGTTTCCAGAAGGCCATGGGCACGGAATTGCGGTTGAGTATGGCTTATCATCCGCAGACCGATGGGCAGACCGAGCGCACAAATCAGATGTTGGAGGACATGCTACGCATGTGCATTATTGACTTTGGGGGTGGATGGGAGCAGTACCTTCCACTAGTGGAGTTTCCTTACAACAACTCCTATCAGTTCACTATTGGCATGGCTCCGTTTGAGGCATTGTACGGTAGGCCTTATCGTTCCCCAACATGTTGGTTAGACGTGGGGGACAACAAACTACTTGGGCCGAAAGTGATTCAAGATACTTCGGTAAGGATTGAGTTGATTCGGAGTCGCATTCGGGTGGCTCAAGACAGGCAGAAGAGCTATGCTGATGCGAAGAGGTTCTTCCGAGAGTTCCAAGTAGGGGACTAGGTTTTGCTCAGAGTATCTCCTATGAAGGGGATTATGCGTTTCGGGAAGAAAGGGAAGTTGGCACCGAGTTATGTGGGACCATTTCCTATTATTGAGCGGATTGGACCGGTTGCGTATAGGCTTGGATTACCGGAGCATTTGCATCGGATTCACGATGTGTTTCATATTTCCTCGGTAAGGAAATATCTTAGAGACAATTTGTCTCATTCTCATATTGCTTTGGAGGACATCGATCTTCTACCTGATAGCTCCTACGAGGAGGGACTGATTGCTATTTTGGACCGAAGTGAGCGGAAACTGCGGTCAAAGATAGTTCCGTTAGTGCGTATTCAGTGCCGACATCACAATGTCGAGGAGTCCACATGGGAACGCGAGGATGAGATGCGCGAACGTTATCCAGAGTTGTTTTTATAAGTTACTTTCTAGTTCCGAATTTCGGGACGAAATTCTATTATTAGGAGGGAAGTATGTAATACCCCGTATTTTTGGCAATATTTATTTTTGGGATTAATTAATTAAATGAGAATTAATTGGGAATTAATCCGGATAAAATACTAGCGAGATGTGAGTTGGTATTTGACTATATTGAGTATATATGATGTTATATGCATATTGAATTATGAAATTTGTCGTGAGATTGTAATACGGCAATTTGTGAATTTTGTTGAGACGCGTGTGACAATCGCGTCATGGTATATGATTATGATAATTATAAAAGTGAATATAAATTCTATGAACCATATGGTCGGTTTGAGTGCGCCAACGCGTCCGAAAGGGTCGAGATAGTCAGAAAACACTAGCCAGGGGTTTAGTTTGGGTCCCGGAGTATTTTTAGGCCATACCGGAAACATAAACGGTAGTTTGGTAATTTTGTATTTTTGGGAATTAAAAGTGACGAAAATTAAGAGTTTTTATCTGATTGGGAAGTTACCCACTAAACCCACTAACTAGCCCTTAATGACCCAATAAGCTACGGGGGTTATTAGATTAGGTTTCCAAAACTTTCCCAAAGAAAACCCTAGCCACCATAGCCATTGGAGAAGAAAGCTTGGAGAGAGAGAGAGAGAAGGAAATTCTGCAGAAAGAGAGAGAGAACTTCTTCAAATCGTCATCAAAATCAGAGATTGAATCAAGGGAAGTGCTTTAATTTACATTTTATGCAGTAAATGTTTCTTCCATGTTGGAAATATTGATAATCATTCTTGTTTGAGAGATAAAGGAAAACCCATGAAATTGGAGTTGTTAGTTTAATGGTGGATGTAGGTTTGCATGTAGAAACGTTATTGGAAGATTGAATTAAGAGAATTACAATTTTATGTGTTATAAAAACGGATTAAATTATGGGAATTGATGATGATAAATCCTAGGGTTTATGTTCTTGAAAAATTGGGGGAAAGGTTTAGAGACTTGTGATTTGACGATGTTTAGGAAGAATTAATCATTTATAATACGTTAGTATGTGACTTTAACATGTTTAGGGATGATTAGAGACGTTAAACAATTGTTAAATTGAGGTTTGGATGAGATTTGAGGTGTAGAGAATTTGTAAAAACGAGATAGGATTTCTGGGCTTGAATCTGGTCACTCGTTAGAAGACCAACCCAGGTCGTTCAAACGAGCTCGTTCGAATGAGCTTCTAACGAGTTGACAGCTTGGGGTTCTAACGAGAGGGATGTTCGTTCGATAATCTCGTTGGAACGAGATCTCGTTAGATAGCCCAGTTCGTTCGAACAAAATCTCGTTCGAACAGCCTCGTTCGAACGAGACTTCTATCGAGCTGGCAGTTTAGGCCTTTTTGGCCTGTTTGGATTTTGGGAGTCCCGTAAACTTGTTCGATAATAGAGATATCATTCCTTTGATGATGTATTTGTATACTTGGGACATTTGGGATATAATGAGGAGTAAATTATATAATTGTGGAACGAATCAAATAGACATTTTGAGTCGAGACGTGAGTGCCTACTACGACATGAGAATAAATTATGGCGTGTATGAATTACGAACCTGGATTATATAAATTGTATAAATTATAAGTTCATACGAGAAGGCGATATGTACTACAATTAAACTATGGTGATTACTAAGATGCATGTTTACTTAGTATTAATATATGATTTGTGTGTATGACATACCTACCATACTTGCTATCATGGGAGGTTTGCGTTCGCTTAGGGCCCTATAATCCTTGTCTTGCCCGGATTTAGACTGGTTACCTCGATGAACATAGGTCAGAGAAAGACTTATTGGGATGTTAATAAGTCCTCTGATCGTGGGAGCGCAGGTATGTGCGTGACCCATGTGATGTGACTGTGTTCGCCACCATTCTTTGTGATGTTGTTATCTGTGAACTATTCCTGAGAGATTCGGAATGTGTGATCCTTATGTACGTGATGTACCGGGATGGATAGCGGAGTATGTGTGCACCACAACTTAGTCTCGGGGTGCTTATATTGTATATTTATGTTGTGGAAAACATACACTTAGTAAAATGAGAACTTTCATATGGTATCGTGTGTATAACTATGGAATAACATAAAAGGGAGAATCTATAATGAGTTGTATTACTTGTATGTGAGAACCTGAATTTACGTTAAGACCCTATTTAATTGAAATCGTTATAATGTTAATGGGAACCGAGTAATAAGGGTAGAACCTATGACAGTCTAGCTAGATATGATGTTACTTAGCTAGTGGGTTGTGTCATTTTAGATGGGTACTTACGTTAGGAGTGCACAGTTAGACGAGAGGTGAGAATTTCATGTGAGTGCACGTCCTAACATGTACTTTGCATTTAATGTTTTAAATGTTTTTAAAGCACTTGCAGGTTTTTAAAATATCTCCACATTCGGGCTCTGACCCGTTTGCTTTCAAATATATTTTTTGTAAAACCATTTTAGGTGCCTAACCACAAGGACACCATGCATAGGATACTCATTCAGATGACGAGCTGTAGCTGTTTATGGAAGTTACAGGGATTTTCTTGTAGACACTTCTATCATTTGGATTCCATGTTCAGTATTCCTCAGTTTTAGGGCATGTTGCCCAGTTCCTTTAGAGATACATTTCCATTTCAGTTTTTCAGACTTTGGCATGTATTGATTCAGTATTCAGTATTTAGTATTCATTTCAGTTGTGGAGTTTGTTGTGAGGAGTTTCTTCCGGATTTATTTATATTGTGATGGCTATTTTATTCTTTCGTTATGGTGAATGGTGATATTATTCTTGCATTAAATCTTTTACTGCATGTTAATCAGACTTTAATTAAAATTTGGCAACTGACTTTTTAAATACTAGGTGGTTAGTAATAATAAAATGTTTTCGACAGTGATGCTTTTAACTGAGCCAACTTGGCATTTTTGTTTAATTTAATAAAGGAGTAGCTACCCGGTATTTAATTAGTCGGGGTGTCACACTAAAATGCTTAAAATTTATTAGTAACCCTTAGGCCGTTGAAATTCGTAATGTTATTGCCTCATTCTGATAAAATTAGATAAATTAGTATAGTTTAAATTGGATGTAATCTTACTTGAATTAAGAATTGTAAAAATTGACGATTGGTTAATAGGATTGAATATTCGGGTTTTAAAAAGAAAACAATGATTGATAATTGTAGCTTAAGTTGATATAGAATCTCCATGGATAATGTACACTCTACATAGGATCATATCTTTGGTTTTATTAGTACTAACTTTAGGTTAAGGTACCTTATTAATTTAAATACATTTAAAATGTTTTATAGTTAGTTTTAATCCCACATTTATCTGTGTAAATAGACAACAACCTCATGCTATTGTGTTGAATTTAAATTAGAATCCTTTTAATTTTTAAATTATTTTTGAAATATGAATTTAGACCCAAGTATATTTGAATTGGAATGAAGCCTTTATTTATCATTCTTACAATTTTTAGTGAGTACTTAAAATCCTTGGTACCTCAGTCTCATCAGGTGCTCCCTAGAGAATAAAAGACAAGTTAGTGGGGAGAAGTGTCAAAGTGAAAGATAAGGATATAAAGTTGTATAACGTCATCTTAGGATCCAACGTCCAATGTGAAAGATGTTACTTTTTATATTAGGCGGTAAATGAGAGTATTACAATCTAAAGTCCTATTGAGATTTGGCAAAGGTTGTCTGAGGTGTTAGTGGCCTTTGTCACTAATCAAACGACCACTAGGGAGTAACTTATGGAATCCTCTAGGGATTCTTTATCTTAGTTTGGGACTCAACAGATCATATAATGTGTGAGAGGCTAGAATTGGTCCAATCCTCCTCCTATAATTAGATATTACTGGGTTAGACAAATTTACAATAATGAATGCTTAAGAGATCAAATTCATTAGATTCTCTAATTTTTCTAGGTCTTTGTTTCAGATATATTCGAAGGTCGTTCAAAGGGTAGATCGAACGATATGCCTTTCTCATCACTACACTAAAATGGGAGATTTGTGAGTACTACTAGCAGTCACAAATGACCTTTGTAACTGCTATTTTCCGTCATAATTTAGGGTGTGAAAAAAGAAAATTTGTAACTCCTAACAGCAGTCACAAATTTTTATAACCCCTAAGGGGATTATGACTGGTGACGCCAGTTTGTAACTGCTATTTGTAACTTGTATCAGCAGTTACGAATCCTATATTTGTAACTGCTATTAGTGGTTACAAAATTGACAGTAGTGACAAATTTATGACTGGTATTAGCACTTACAAAAGTTGAATTTGTATAATGTGGTAAGAGTTACAAATATCTTTAGATTTTCACAAAGTGATGAACATGTAACAAGTCTAAAAAATTTGACAACATTTCATTTATATTCATGATGTTCCAAATATCCGGTACACATAAAACTTTTTTAAACTTAATTTAACATCATACAACCCCTTCTTGGGTGTCAAGTACAAAATTAATATATAATAAAAAATAAACTAAACAAAATAACGACACATCACTTCGATGTAAAAAATCATTCTAAACCTAGACCAGGGGTCACCATGCAGTGGGTACGCTTCATGAAGTCTAGGTATATCAACCATGGGGGGGTATTGATGCGGTTACATCCTCCCTTCATGTACTCGGATTATGCCTGCTGAGCAACTTCAATAGACTGAAGTTTATTGAATACGGTGCCTCGGTATCCATTGACTTGTGCTTATGTTTCTTGCCACGAAGTGTAAACACCTAGATTTACGCCTTTGAATACTACGTATGCTGGGTATGCCATGTGTAAACCTGAAAACAATTAAATATAATTGGATTCACAATTTCTTCCATCAACATCTTTTACGACATAGGTGTAATTAAAAATAAACATGGTGTCATGAACTGGACTAGTTTACTCGAGCAATATTTTGTGCAGTACACTAACTTGTCTTGTCTACACTAGTAATTGCCCAAAACATAACACTAACTATTATAACAATTATGTAGCATACAAAATGAATCATTATGAGCAACAAAAAAGCGGTTCTGACTTGAGAAGAGAAAATTAAAATTTATTTTGTAACAACAAATATAATCAAACTATGTTCGAAAACAATAAATAAATTAAAGAACATAACAATTATATAAGACTGTTATATAATAGTCCTTATATAACAGTGTTATATAACATAATTGTTATGTTATATAACATAACTATTATGTTATACTGTTATATGACATATAACAGTTATGTTATATGTTATAGGGAGATGTGGGGATTAGTCCTCCTTTGAGATCATTTTTAGTCTCCCGTCCCATATTCATTTGGCTTAGGTTTAGGTCCCATTTTCTACGGGATTTAAAGAAAATACACTAAATCCAGGTGATAACTTCTTGCAGTTATTGGAGAATAGCATACCTTGAGGCAGTTATGGGACTCAATGCTAAAAGTAACATAACATGGGATTAGAGACTAAAAAAAATTAGCATATAGGACCAAACTCTAGTTTTCTATATGTTATATAACACTGTTATATAGCAGTTATCGAAAGGATACATTTGCATCAATACTCTCTGAGATAAGACACTACACCAAAAGTCAAAATTTAAACAATTAGTAATCACTTCAATGCAAGAAATTACTAATACTTATCGTACAATGATTTTTTTTATGAATTTGCAATGAAGATAAAGGATATAACGAAAGAGTGGGCATCAAACCCATTCATTCAGAATTATAGACCAGTTACTAAAGAGAAACATAATGGAGAGAATGAGCATCAAACCGTAATGATTAAGGAGGGAAACAATAACATGCTCATAAACTAGCCCCAATCATTCAGTGTTATAACTATAAATTATTCAGAAATAGTGTAGTTGGGCATGGGATTAGATGGTACCTGTTAAGACAATTCAGCCATATACCATTGATTTACCAAGGAGTAAAATAATTTGTGTTGAAGAAACACTTGAAAATTGAGAAAGAATCAACCTCAATCCACCAATACATCCAACCTTTATCATGCACAATATCAATAGCAATTAATACTTCCATGAATTCAACATAGAAAGTAGTATGAAATCCTAATTTCTCACCAAAATTGCCTTTATCAAAACCTCTATGATTTTTTAACAGACCACCACATTCAGCCTGACCATGATTACCTTTAGAAAGGCCATTAGTGTTCACTTTCACCCAATCAGGAGGTGGGATTGCCAAGTCACTGGGATAATTTTAGGGGATTTTCCGTGCTTACATTGAACACCAATAGATTTGACTTTCATAAGATTTTCAATGGAGTTGTGCATATTCCCCCTACAAATGAAGTTAGTCTCCTGAATTGAATTCATAATATATCTCTTAACTTCTTGGAAACCCGTGCGATGAGCGGATTTACGTTAAAGTAGAACCCAAATAACTTGAACTTAAAACTTATGCTCAACAATTGGAATATGTGTTTATACATTCTAATATACCTACAGATATGGAGTTCACCAATCAAACTCCACCTATCATTCTATATTGTTATCCTTCACAATGGGTATTTCAGCATAGTCATATATGATATACATAAATTTACACCTACACACTTTATTCGGCACATTATGAGTCTGAACTGATAAGAATTGAAAACACTATCTACGTTGAGGTCAAACTTGTACTTTAGATCTATATCACCACATTGATCTCTGCTCCATGCTCACGGGATAATTTTCATTCTCTTCATGTTATTAGACAAACACCATAAAGGATTACATGCATTAAAATGATTCCAATTCAACTTAATAACCTCCATTTAATTAGGATTTCTAGTCCAGAAATTCAAGGGAAATAAATTTTTTGGGAGTTTATTCACCATAGTTTTCATACTAACCCGTAAAGGATCATGATCCAAAGCAGATGATCCACTGAAGTCTGCATGATTAGATTAATCGATTCCTGAGTACATAAAACTATTAACATTCTACATCATATTCTATTTGTGCCTAATCTACTATTGTGCAAAGTAAATTTGGTGCCTTTACATCCCAGATCAGTTAAAGTCTTGTTGTTATGACAGTTACACTTGGATTCTATGCTTATTTAAATTAATAAATAAGATCTACAAATATGATAATTATAATCATAAAAAATTACAAATCATAAAAATGACAAATCAAAAGAAGCATATAAAAAGTATTAACTAAAGATTTAAAAATGATTCACAAAGAATGGAAAACATATCCTACAATGACAATCACGTTTTCTATAATATTAACAAAAATGTAATTGATTAAACCGGTATCAAAATAGAGTGTAATAGAAACAACATAATGTACACCTTTGAAAAATATATGGACATTGAGAGAAAAACTGAGTTGGAAGGGACCATTTCCCATTAACAATGATGTCTGCAACAGAGGATTTGAGTCTTAGCTTCTTTGGGATGGATTTGAATGGATTATGCAATAGAATGTCTTACCCATTTATCTTTCCAAAATTTTATAGTAGAGCCATCTCCAACCCACTAGATAAAATTTTTAATCTTCTTATCTAATAACTTCACTAACTTAGACGGACATTTATAAACTACAAAAGATTGTATAAGTTTGCTAAAAATTATAGTTTTAACAAATTTGAATCCTGCCAGCCATTGAGAGAGTACACCCTTTCCAACCACTCATTTTATCAATTATACTGTCAATAATGTCTTGATGATGAGATTTTATAAGTTTACCTTTAAAGAGATGGATACCAAAATAATTAAAATGAGTCTTGAGTAGCCTCATGCCAAAGAGCTGAAGAAGAGAATTAGATATACTGACTACATGTTCTCCCAATATGATGGTGCTTTTAGAAAAATTACTCTCTGGACTGAAATGTCTCCATATTTCTATAAAAAAGAAATTATGTTCTTGATATTACATGAGGAAGCTCTATATAACATAAGCAGGTCATTTGTATAAATGATGTGTGAAGGGTGAGGAAAGCCTCTAGAAACGGAGATAGATAAGAGATGACCCTCCTAAAAACTTCTTCAGCTAAACAAAAAAATAAGGAGGATAAAGTATCCCCTTGTCTCAAACCTATGGAGCAGCTAAAGTAACCAATTGAATTTCCATTTATCAAAATTGAGATTCTAGAAGATAATAAGAATTTATTTAATCCAACTTATGAAAGTATGAGAGAAATAAAAATAACACAAAACCTTAAACAAGAATGACCATGCAATAGTGTCAATTATTTAGCAATGTCAAATTTGACACCCATGTTTCCACCGAATGATCTTCTATCTAGCATATTGACACACTCAGAGTCTACCCCAATTACTTTAAATATTTGCCTGCCTTTGATAAATCATTTTTTATTGGGAATGATGATTTGAGCTACAATGTGAGATAGTCTAGAAGCCATGATTTTAGTAATTATTTTAAATATGAAGTTTGAAAGAGAAATAAGAATGTATTAAGACATTGAGTTTCCGTCTTCGACTTTAGGGATCGAAATGACAAAGTTGGAATTCAGACCAGTAAGGATCATATAAGACGAGAAGAATTCAGAGATGGCCTTATAAATGTCATGTAGAATAAGATCACAATAGTGATGGAAGAATAATCTAGAGCAACCACCAGGACCAGCTACACGACTTGGATGCATGTCAAAGACTATTCTTCTAATCTCTTTAGAAGATGTCATAGAAGCTATGAAGCACGAACACGTAATACGTGCTTCGACACACGACACGTGATTGATCCAAAAACCAGGATACGACATGTTATGATACGTATAATATATAACATATATTTAAATATATATTAATGAAATAAAATAGATTTTCTCCACAAAATACATTATTAGAGCATTCTTAATATGAAATTAAGAAAATGGACCATACAAAACAAAATTCAAACACACTTTGACAATAAAAATCATAAATATACCACAATCACCATCACTTGAGTCAAAGATGACTCATAGCTTCTGAAAGAGTGTCTGTGCTTCATAGGTGTTTGACACGCAATATACATTTTAAAAAGAAGATTGTATAGTTGTCTAAGGCAGCATTTGCTTTGGCACAAGTCAATATATAGTTTGGGAAATATCATTTCCCTCTTAGAATTCCTTGGACTTTGGCAAATCGAGAAAATGACTGCATACAATACATAACAATATAAGTCTCCAAAATGTGAAAGCTAAAAAATAGAAAAAAAAACATTTCAAATGGAAACCAGGTGGAGGAATTAATCTAATGAAGCATATCAGTGAGACCAATAACTGCGAAGCAACCCACCTAGACTCAAAAACTCTAGAGTATATGAACACCCACAATCCAGTTGAAAACATCACTGATCCAAACACAAGTATTAATGTCAACATATTACCAAGCCCAAGAAAAAACCAACTAGAGACGTCTATTTCCTTTACTGATGTATGGGATCAAACGAATACAAAATAATATATGGAACCAGATCCCGATGGAGATAGACCACAAACTATAGAAGACCTCAACCTATACTGTATTCAGTATGTGAGTATAACCAAGTCAATGTAACCAAGTCAAATCCAAGCCAAGCTATCCAAGTAAAAATTAAGAAACAAGTTGGAGTCACTTAAATAGCATCTATATGCTCACATGTGATTCAAAATCAAACAATGAATTACAATATCATATGTATATAGGAACAAGGTTAATAATCATAAAAAACTAGAACAATAACATCAAATAATCATAAAAAACTAGAACAATAACATCAAATAATCATAAAAAACTAGAACAACAACAACAATAACAAGATCAACAACAACAACAACAACAACAACAACAATAACAACAACAACAACTAGAGGCTGCTACAAGTTCTAATGATTAGCAAGTTGGTAGGAAATTTGTTTTCAAGGTTAGTAATGTGATAACCAGAGGCTGAATACCTAAAGACTTCACATTTATTTATTCATTTAATGCAGTTGTATATCGTTTGGTTTTGTGACATGTTCGTTTATTGGAAGTTGAAAGAAAATGAAAAAGAAAAGATAAATTGAAAGAAGGATGATTTAATTAGTTTCATTGATGCTGACAATGCTATATTTATATATACACAGGGTGGCAGTTATTAGCCATCTCATTTTCGGGTTGTGTTCGTTTTGTTTGAGTACTCATAAATTTTAAAATGAATAAGAATTACAATTACAATATCATAATATATATTACATATTATATATTAATAAATATACAATATACGTATATAGATTAGAACCTAAATCCTAAAATATAACATAGCTGCATCATATCTGAAAAATAAAAATTGAATAAAAAACATAAATACTGGATGAAAATAAAAGCAAACCTTGTCTTCGAATTTACTCTCGTGAGGGAACTTGCCCTATGATAGATTGTAATTATGACTCTATCCGCGGTGACCAGAGTGAAAAGTGTGGGAAGCGGTAGAATCCACCTGAATTGAAAGGTCATATATGTAAGGTGATTCATATCTTCTAACCCAAGATAGTTTTATGATACAGTTTGACTCACATAATTACGTGTCATAAGTACATGGGCAATATTTATACAGGGCATACATAAGTGAGACACAATGGCTAGTCATTCTTATGCATTCCCCATGGTATAATAGCTACGAGTACCACTATATGGAAGGGGAAACACCTAGAGTAATGTATGGGCCATGGTTTGTCAAGTACAAAGTTGAACTTGTGTTTGTGGGTCATGTTAATAAATATGAATGATCAGAATGTGTGTTAAACATTAATGGCACTGTAATGAGGATGGATATGCAGTGGTTGATGATTCGGCATGGTTCTTCAGCCGACATTGGCATCAAATTAATGATTCTACCATAGGTGCCCAATTATGAAAACATTATATTTTCATTTATTGGAGCAAGACACAATTATTAAGAAGCTATTTAATAAAATTTATCCAAATTGGAGGGACGAGGTGAAAAAACCTCATGAAAACGGGCCTTGGCCAGATCCATTAACCTCATGCGTTACAAAAATCCTGATGACATAAAGATGGTTAATTTTATGAAAAGCCTTCCAGGGTCTTTTAATTAAGACATTATGAACATTAAAAAAGATGTTATAATCACATTTTGAGATCATAAATAAGTATAATCCCAATATGTCGGGGATTTAAAATAATAAGTTTGTCTCTAGAGTTTACTAGTCAATCAGTATAATCCCTCAAAAGTCCACTTTTAACCTCAACATGAACGCTTACTAGTCAATTTGGGGAACCAATAGTTCGATGAGGACACATACATTTACTACAAGTTACTTTTGTACATCTATGGATTTTCTTGCCTCTTTTCAAGCCACTCGGTTGCTAAATTGAGTTTTCACCCCTAAATCCCATTTTTGGACCAAAACGATCATATAATAATAAATTTTGAAAATCGGTATGTCGATTTGGACATGCGGACACTTTTAACGACAAAAAGAATGTCTACTAGTCAATTTCGAGAACCGAGAGTTCGATGAGGACACTGACATTTCTTGTAAGTTACTTTTGTACTTCTTATGGTGTTTGTTAGTCTATCCTGGCCATTCGATTGTTGTTCAAAGTTTTCACCCCATAAATCCCATTTTAGCCCCAGAGAGAACATTTACAAGTCAATTTAAAAAAGTAGGAGTCCGATGAGACACACCACTTCCTACAGGTTACTTTGTAACTCCTAGGGTGTATGTACCTCTATCCGGTCCACACGATTGATGTTTTGAGTTTTTCCCACCTAAGTTCCATTTTAACCCCAAAATAAATGTCTACTAGTCAATTTCGGACAATCGGGAGTCCGATGAGGATATAGACACTTCCTACAAGTTGCGTTTGAAGCTCATGGGGAGTTTGTGCCTCGCTCAAGAAAATTTGATTTCTATTTTCATCTATTTACCCTAAAATCATAATTCTACCACCAAAACAAGCATAAACTAATCAATTTCGAAAATCGAGTCCGGCGAGGACACCATGACTTCTCTTAGGTTACCTTGGTACCTTTTGGGGTATTTCTGTCTCAATTCATGCTACTTCATCGTTGTTTTCAATTTTCACCCCCAAAGCTCAGTTTAAACCCCAAACAAGTATAAACAATCAGTAATTCTAACTTGAATGGCATGAACAACTTGCAAAGGACATGAATTAATTAACACAAACAATACATCAATAATTCTTACTAAAATTCACACATACTAGTAAGCAAATATTCTAGTAGATTAATCTAAAAGCTATACTAAAAAAACCAATTAACAATTCGTGTTTTCGATTGGCTCACCCTAAACCTCTTATTCCCACTACAAATCAATCCGGTACAAAAATTAATGAAATATGTAACATCCTTAAATGTTAGAATTTATGGAAATAGTGCATACATACCACATGCAATAGTACACTCATCACTGGTGGCGCTAGCTTGATTAGCATTGCACTTTATACATAATTCAACCAAAGCACATTAATTTCCCCACAATCAAAACACAAAATCAAAGTAACAAACAATAATAATTACTATAAACACTCACAAAGATCCATAATATGATTCTTTAAAATAACATAGTTGTCCATAACGATATTTTCTCCTGACAATCAAAGTTCAACAACTAAATTAATTAAAAACATATGATTCAAGTATTTTGTGTAAATTAAAGTTAGGGATAGGTAATATAATGGACCCCAAGTCCAAAGACCAACATCATTCCAGTTCTTGGTTTCTAAACGCTTTGCTTTCTGGGAAGAAGGGCATTTGCAACAAATTGGGGTATTTTCAACAAATCATTTCTTGTAAAATTTGCATCTCATGAGATTTTATTTTGCACTTTATATACACGAAAAATAATGTTTCCTATAAGGTCCCCTAAACATGGATACGTGAAATGCTATTAGAACTGTTAATGTATGAGCATAAATTAACACAATGGATTACCTAACCCTTATTGAGAAAAGGATTTTATTTACAAAAATTCCCAAATCTATTATTATTGAATGGAATCACATCCCATTTCCATAACCTCAAACTAACGAAACTAACCCAAATCTCAAACTAACAAATCAAAATAACAAAACTCAAAATAACAAATAAGAATAATAGCAAAATCGAAAACTCACCAAACTAACAGAAAAATCGAAACTCACAGCGAAAGAGAGAGGGGAGCTCTTCACAGTAAAATCGGATGTCTCATGAGAGTTATGAGAAGAGAGAAGAGAGAAGAGAGAGAAAATAGAGTTTAACCTAGGCCAAAATTTTATGAGGAGGGAGCGAGAGATTTAAAAGGGATGGTGGAGAGAGCAGGAGACTGAAGAGCACGTAGGAGAGAGAAGAGGGAAATTAAACTCAGGTTAAAATTTTGGTGACCCCTAATAGAAGTCATAAATTAACTCTTACACCAGAATTTGTGACCGCTATGAGCAATCACAAATTTGTTACCGCTCATAGCGGTCACAAATTTGTAACCATTAATAGCGATTACAAATCTAAAATTTGTGACTCCTCACAGCAGTTAGAATTTTGTGACTGCTCATAAGAGTCATAACATAAATCTAGTGATAAATTTGTGACTCCTTGTGGAAATTATAAACTTGTGGCTCCTTATAACAGTCATAAATTAATTATATGGTAAGATTTGGGACTGTCATTAGCAGTGACAAACCAATTGACTCAAAATTTTCATTACCCAAATATTTTATAACTCCTAATGGCAGTAACAAATAATGTTGTGACTCCTAATGGTAGTGATTATGTTTGTCACCAACATTAGCAGTTACAAGAAAGCTGTCACAAAATTAGTATTTTGGTGTAGTGCATTGGAACGAGAAGTGATTCTCATTCGAATGAAAGACAAATATTGTTCGAACGAGTGCGATAGAACTATTTAAATGAGGTTTCCCTTGGGCGTTGTCTTATTTTTAGTCATCGGATGGAAGAGCTATCAAGATCTGGTGAGACCAGATTGGGTAAAAATGGGATTTTAAGGTTTGCATATGTTTTTATAAGGGTTTTTAGGTTTATTTGCGTTATCTTATAGTGGAAGGAGAGAGAGAGAGAGAGAGAGAGAGAGAGAGAGAGAGAGAGAGAGAGAGAGATAGATAGATAGATAGATAGATAGATATATAGATAGATAGATAGATAGATAGATAGATAGATAGATAGATAGATAGATAGATAGATAGATAGATAGATAGATAGATAGATAGAGATAGAGATAAAGAGAGAGAGAGAGAGGTGGTGGTCTTCCCCCACTACTTTTAGATTTGTGCACCTCTCTTAATTACAAACCACCATTCCACCACCATATACCCTCCTTGTGCAACCCTATCCAACTAGTCTTCCACGATATCCAAACCCTAGATACCCATTTCCACCATTGTTGGGCATAGCTATGAATTTTGGAGGTATTTGTTTTTTTTTTTTTTTGGGGGGGGGAGGGGGGGGTGGTTAGTTGGAGAAGATGAAGATGGAAGATTCATGCAGCTTGAAGATGGTTTTGATGGAGCTTTCATGGAAGCAAGTTTAGTGCATCTAGGAAACGGACACCTTAGGAGCTGAGAGGTTGCCATCTTCTTTGACAATTCATGCCCATCATTGTTAGAGCTCCATTTGAGGTGGGAAACTCTACTCCTGGTATTAAGACACTTTTGCATATTTTTAGTCTTGTTGATTAAATTATAAGAGTAGGATGCATATGAATAAAAGGATGAGTTTCTTGTAGGTCTGCTATTAAAATAAATGTTGGCAATAATATTATTTTGTTGGTAATAAATGATGAGAAAATATCTCAAAGTTTTTTGGGAAATAAAGATTGGAATTTTTATGAAAATGGTGTAATTCTAGAAATTTGATGCTAAATATTTTATGAAGTAAAATGTTTTGAAAATTGATATTGATATTGCAAAAAATGTTTGTCGAAATAATGCCTCAAAGTTTCTTGTAAAAATGAAGATTTTATGAACGTTCGACATTTGCTAAGTTTTAAGAAATAAAAATATCGTTTATGTCTTGAAACTACATTTTTGCAAAGTATAATGAGTTTCTAGAATGAAATGTACGTTCATCCACTTAGTAGGATTTTGTGAATTAAAATCTATATTCTCATGCATGTAAACTAGTAGTATTTTTTTTATAATGGGCAGATAAACAAGTTTAAAGATTGTTTTGTTCGGTTTAGACATGAAGTAAGAGAAGTAGTCTTTAAGTGTAATTGAATTTCTTGGATAAAGAAAGTAAATAAATGTCTAACTTGGAAAAGTGGTTAGTAAAAGTATTGAATAAGTGTTAATGGTTAAAATATTGGGAAGTTATAATATTTTTGATAGATTAACACTCATTAAACTGGAAAAGAAATAATGGAATAAGGATGTTTCCAACTTGAAAAAATGATACTCCAAATGTTAAAACGATATTTATGTGTTAAAAACACTCAATAGGTTAGTGTGGATAACTTAACGGTGTTTGGAAAATAACACTTGTGAAAATGGAGGAAAGGAAAAGTTTGGAGACAAAAATCTTAATTTTATGTAAATTGAAACATTTTTATAAAAATGTTAGAAAGGATGTTGCACAAAATGGTCCTAAATGAACATGATTTAATAATAAAAATCAAGTCTAAAGTGCAAAGGACATGAAATGATAATTTTTAAGTGTAACACAAGTTTGGGTGAGACCCCATATTTTGGATTCGGCCGAAAAAATGGAAAAGTAAAATAATATGGACATTTTCAAAATATTAAAACACATTGAAAAGGAAACTCGGATGACATGGATATTATTAAGGAGGGGTCGGAGACATGTTGTGAAAGACCCAAAAATCATTGGCCAGCACATATGGTCGCTTCGCCGGCGGTGTGAAGTGTGCTAATGTATGCGATTTTTTGGAAGATTCCGAGAAAAGATAAAGGAATAAGGAACATGTCAAGAAATGGGTTTTTTGGTGAAAATGTGTTAAGACAAACTAACTTTAACGAATTAATAAATGTTATGGTAAAGGTTAATGTGGACAAGAAATATATAAATTGATTATTATCCATAAAGTAAAGTAACGGTAAAGTATAATGGTTAAATAGGCGAGTTAAGGAACCAAAGAAGGTTTAAAAAATTAACAGGTGAGTTAAGGAACATAAGAAGGTTTAGCATTATTAATAGAAGGGTGTGTTGCGAAAGATTTTCAAGAGTTAAATAAGTATTTTCTAACACAATGTTCGAATGTGTTGAAATGCGGTGATTTTCAAGCAAAATGCTTATGCAAACTGGTTTAAATGAAAAGGGTGATTTCGGTAAAGAAATGGTTTTCGATTAAATAAAGTTTAGTTTTTCGTGTATTTAACCATGTGTGTTAAGTAAAGGGAAAAACTGCAAGTCAAGAAAGAGGAACTTCTTTATATGATTTAGGTAATTTAATCATAAGAAATCTCATTTTAGAAATAAAAACGGTTTCATGCATTAAGTGTATATACATATAAAAGGTAGTTTCACGTCCATGTAGGCATAACGTGTTAGAGTCTTTTTTTTCTGCTATTCAATTAGATATTGTAATCGTATATTTTTGATTGAGCATTCAGCTCACAACCTCATCGTTGTTAAGGCAGGCTGGGTGCGGGTTCATAGTTTAAGAGTGTTGTATAGGTAAATACTCTCTTTTATTTTACGTTAGTAGATATGTATGCGTGGACTCCGGGGATGCTTCTCATGGGTCCCTCACATAGTTTGATTTGAAATTGGAATCACATGCTAATTGTTGAGTCATGCACAATATTCACTTTCATGTGTCTTGCGGAGTCATTCGCTCTGAACTCAATGTAACTTCTCACTATATTCCTTTTTCATCATTGCTTGATTGTTATTTAACAAAACATACAATGACCTTAACAAGTAATCCACCCAACACAATAACTTTACAATCATAATCTAACCCCAGTCCTTAGGGACACTATCAGTGTTTTCTTTTCACATTCATCAACATTATACTTAAAGTAACACTGTATAATATGTATATATGTCCTCAAAATATTTCCAAACATCTCTTGCGCATTATCTGGTAAAGAATACGTGATAGTATCATGCAACATCACCATTACACTCACTTTACCAATTTCGTAACATGGATGTTAAACATAACATAACTACTTAAAACCTTATCCATACTTACCAACCCCATAATACTTCTCTAAATACTATATGTCGTATTTTTGTCAAACATCTTCTACAAGTACCTTAATGTATCACATTATGTTATCTCACATAGCACATTATCCTTACATATATAGTTCGTGGTGACTCATTATAATGTCAACCATATTCATTATATGACATAACCTTAGTGATAACAGATACACACAATGACAAACAAAACTTAATATCCACTCAAACTAGTTGTTGATATTCCAACCCAATTAGCATTTTCCCATACTCATACACAACACATACTCTTAAAAGGACTCCTCAATATTTTTAAACATTAAACTCTTTAACACCCGTCTCAACTTTCATATTCGTATAAGCATTTCAAAGCATCGAAGGAGTACCATCCACTATGTGTACTGATACTATTAAAGACATATATCTTAACTCTCATTACTCTTTTCTTTTACTTATCATAATTCAGTATGAACCCATATTCGGATCAATTGGGATATATTGACTAGTAATTGAATTTCAAACCATTTCACAAATTAAATTTTAAACATATACAACTACTAATCTTCTCACATCACCTTTACTAGGTGAATCTTCATTTTATTCACACTCTGATAATTTACGTGTCATCATAATCATGTAATAGTAATTCTTCTAACTTCTTATCCACGCCTCAAGTCCACGTATACCAGTTTAGGAAGAGAGCACTTCCAATACTTCATAATTTTTCATACCACATTTTATCTTCAAAAAAATCTCCAATTACACATTTGTCCATGTAGCATATAAAACAATGCAATGATTCATATTAAAATACTTGTATTCGTTGTCATCCTCGAATAAACTTCAACATCTTATTTAATTTCCTCTAAGATCCTTACACTATATATCTCATACAACAATATATGTATATAGCTGATAGATGTTAGTCAATAAATCCAATTTGAAACTTAATAACAAACCTTCATACACATGTCTCTGGAACTCAACATAATTATTTGTATCCTTTAAAATCAAATACTTATGACTCAAAACTATTTCTATGTCCACTGCCAAATCTAGGCACTTCTAACTCAAGAACCTCTAAAACCTAGGCTCTGATACCAAAACCTGACACACCCCAACCTAGTTACTTATAATTAAGATTGAAAGTCAACGTGAGTCAAACCATAATTGCCTTAAATGAACCATAATCACGAGTTACCTTTTCTAGTCATCAATATGAATGTATAAAACTAAAAACTTTTCAAAATTGTAATGTAGTTATGATTATAAGAACTTATTTAAAGGATAAGTAGGCTTAAATTACCCCATTTACATTTGACCAAAATCATGGTTTTATGAATCCCTTGCTAATCCCACCCGACCTCCTTGATTTGGTAGTGACATTACATTACCTGAAAAAACATAAACATCTAAAACCATGAGAAAAAGAGTGAATGCATCATTACTACACTCTTTCATAAACTGAAATGAAATAAATCATATATTTATGATAAGATATAAACTTACTACACTACTCAACTCAACTCAACAAAGCCTTTTCATAATTATTTGGGGTCGCCTACATGAATTCTATTTTTCCATTCCATTCTATCCAGTGCAATATGTTCGGTTAAACCACATGACATCATGTCTTTTTTTATAAGTCAATTTAGGCCTACCTCTACCCCTGGTGTTACCATCAATATGAACTAAATCACTCTTCCTTACAGGAGCAACCATTGGTCTACACTTGACGTGTCCAAAGTATCTAAGTCTATTTTCTCTCAATTTATCTTCGATAGGAGGTACATTTACCATTTCAAGAATGTGTTCATTTTTAATTTTATCCTTTCAAGTCTTACCACAAATCCATCATAGCATTCGCATATCCTCTACACTCATTTTCTGCACATTTTGTTTCTTGATTGCCCAACACTCTGTCCCGTATAACATGGCGGGTCTAATGGCTATCCTATAAGATTTTTATTTTGACTTAAAAGGTATATGCCGATCACACGAAATGCATGTAGCACTCTCTACTTAACCATGCCTGCTCTAATCCTATGAGTAACATCTTAACTAATATCTACATCTTTTTGGATAATAGATCCTAAATAACGAAAATGATTATTTGTAGGTATCTCTTGACCCTCTAATTTCACGACATATCCATTTGTCCTCCTATTACTATTAAAATTGAACTCCACGTATTTTGTTTTAGTTTTGCTTATTTTAAATCCACTTGTTTCTAAAGTTTTTCTCCACAATTCAAACCTAGCATTAATCCCTATCTTAGTCTCATCCACTAAAAAAATATCATTTGCAAATAGCATACACCATGGCACATCGTCTTGTATTTCTCCAGTCAACTCATCCATATCAAGAGCAAATAGATAAAGACTTAATGACAAACCTTGGTGTAGACCTACCATAATTGAAAATTCACTACTTTCTCCGGCTGATGTTCTTATTGTAGTCATCGCACTATTGCATAAAATTAAATAATCATATTCATGTGATAACTTACTACACTAGTGCATAAAATTAAATGCAAATAATCATATCCATGTGCTATTATATAAACTTATCTGGCCCATTCATAATGAATTACCAACCTTTTCGAATTATGATTCACATATCCTATCTGCAATAGATAATTCTCCCCCACTTTGGTCAAGGAGTAACCCCTTGTCTGTAATAACCAAATATCCACCATTTCGGATCGAGGAGTAACCTCCATTTTGTTGAAGCGAAATGAAAAATTTTATATTCATAATATTCTAATCATATCTACAACCATGTATAAATACATCTTACTAGTGAGTGTTATTCTGATCATATCAATAACCATGTATAATTACATCTTACTAGTGAGTGATATTATGATCATATCCATAACCATGTGTAAATACATATTACCATGAGTACACTCACCTAGGCCACCTAATATGTTTTCCCTTGCCTTTGTCTGGCATGTTTTCAACCTGTTGTTCATCCCTTCTTATCATTCTTACAATATTAGCATAATCATAAGAATATCAATAATCCAAAGAATAACTTAACTGTAACTCAATTCATAAGGAACATATAATCCCTTTCAAATCATTTATCATAAATGAAGTCCCATCTAATTTCATGTTAAGATATTTAACATATGCAAATCATAACCCAAACATAATTCAATTACTTCTTGGATATTTCATCCTTAAAATGTTACGTCTCCAATTCAATTGAGGGTGCATCATTTCAAGTTCCCTAGAGCAAAATATGCTTATTTCTTTACTAAATAGAAAATCTTCCCAATATGCTCCTCTATCGTTCACTCAACTTCCAAGAATTTTCATAATTTTTATGCACCATAAATTTCTATGATATTCCACCTAATTTTAATTAACATATTGAATAATATAAAATTAAAGTTTCATAATTTTTTGAGTTCATTTGCCATTTCAAGCAAAAACCTCAAGAACAACATATGAATGCTTACACTTTTGGGGAACATTCTGTACCTTAACTTCAAACTATCTTCGAAGATTCATTTCTTGGTATTTTTACATAATTTTCAGATGTAACAATTATATAAGTGTAGTTTCATATTCATCTAGAATTAATCGACTCCATTGTGTATTCACAAACATACACCAGTTTGATTAATATAGTGATTAAGTCCTTAGTTGTATGAATTCAACATGCTTAGTACATACAACTTACACATACCCATATGCATACAACAAAACGTATCCCCTTATCCTCAAATATGATCCTTAATATCATATAAAACAACATATGTCATATAAACAATGGAAATTTACAAATTAAATCTTACCAAAGCACCCTTGGATACATAAGTTTTCTAACCTCTCGATAATATTCCTAAATTCTTCACTAATTCACCCTAACCTCTCTTTCATATTTCGAAAACCTTAACACACTTGAAATTCTTATATCCATGAAGAATAAAGGATATTTTAAGGTATTTAAGTATTCATAAGAATACATCCCTTTGGTCGAATCAAAATATAACAGGTGGCACCATATAAGACAAAATATCTTTTAAAGATAAATGACTACTTTACCCCAAATTTGTAAAAAGATGATATACTCTAACTTGAATGTTTGTTCAATGAGCCATTTGTTTTGTTACAAACCTAGTTAATATATCTAAAACTATCTAGTTTTTATCTGAAGTCAATTGTTATATTATAATGGTCAAAATTAGTCTCCAAGATGAACATTCCTACCAAAAACTAATCAAAATTTTGTGTTTGTAACTAATTTGACATTTCATGATTTATGAAGGTAGGATTAGATTAAATCAAATATCTTAACATTATATGAAATAATAACACATTATCCATATCACATAAGGTAAGGATTATTTAAACATAATTTGTAATAATTATATTCATCTTGTCATACACCTAGTTGTGAAACATCTAGAAACAATAGAGGTGACAGTGAAGATGTTAGAATTGGCTAACTACCACCAGCTGAAGGGAGCATTTTACTTCAAGAGCCCTGTAGGATTCTTATCAAGGTATGTTAGTGAAAATGAAGCTACAGAGAGGCTGGCAGAGATACAGGAAATGCATTGCGAGGACACTGATATCCCCCTCTATCTCTAGTTGCAACGGTGTGTGGGGGGGGGGGGGGGGTAATATTGGACCACCATGAGAACATAGGCTTATAATCCTCAACAAGGTTGTTTAAAGTGACAAACTCATTTTTACCAACCAATAGAAGCTAAATTTTTTGGAGGCCTTCGAAGATTGGAGGAAACCATACATAGCCTATCTGAAAGACGGTGATTTGCCCACGGAGAGAGCAGATGAAATTTATCTTCGAAAGAGAGTAGACACTTGGTAAAAGGAGAGATCTATAGGAAAGGCTACAACGTCAAAGTGCTGAAGTGTATATCCAAAGAAAATAAAGGGAGAGCATTGAATGAAGCTCATGATCTCTCTCACATGGGAGGTGCTAAAGTGCATGATCAATTGATGATATTGGGGTACTATGGAGGCTGATTCCAATGGTTATGTGAAGAAATGCAAAGCTTGTCAAGTACATGTCAACATGGTACATGCCCCTCTAGTTAGCATACAAAGCCTAGCAGGTCCCTACCCTTTCCATATATGGGCATTTGACCTGGTTGGAAAAATCATCCCATCATCCCATGGAAAACGTTTTTTTATTATAGCCACATAATTATATGCCAAATGGGAAGAGACCATTACTCAAAGAAGGGTGACTGCCCGAGTGGTAATCGAGTTTATCAAGGGGTATATCATATGCAGGTTTGGTATACCCAAGGTGATTCTTATAGATAATGGTAAACAGTTCGTATGCAAAGAGACAGACCTTCTCACTGACAAGTACAAGATTAGGCACAATAACTCAACCATCTCCTACCCTAAGGGTAATGGCCAAGTGGAGGCCACCAATAAGACCTCGATAAATATCTTGAAGAAGATGCTGGAGGACATGTCGAGGGCATGAGATGAGAAGATGCCCACGGTACTATGGGGTTATCTCAGTTAAAAGAGAAAGTCGATCGGGTTTACCCCATTCTCACTGGTATATGGAACCGAAGTTGTCCTACCAGTGGGGTTGGTAGTACCATCAGCCAGAGTTGCTCTAAGAAATGGACTCATCCCTGATCCACGACATGTACATATGGACACAATGGACGATCATAGAGACACGAAGAAAGAGAACTTAAAAGTCCACACCCAACAAATGTTCAAGACCCTATAAAAACTTAGTCACGCCTAGGGATTTCCAGGTGGGAGAGTTGGTTCTGCGAGCATCCACTCACCACCTCCGCAGCATGTCGGCATCAAATTTCAAACCCAACTAGGAATGCCCCTTTTGTGGTAAGAAGGGTAGGCAAGTCAGGTTATTGCGAGATTTCAAAGTTAGAGAGTGAATGTATCCAATCCATCAACTGGAAGAGGATGAAGAGGTATTATGCCTAGTTTTGTGAAAATTCATTTCTATAAAAAAAATTAGGCACCTTCCTCTAGCACCAGAAAAGTTCTTTTTTGTAAAAATGATAGAGGAACACAACTTTTTATACAATATAGAAAATGAAGAGAAACGAATAGAAATTCTGTTTTGGTTATTGAATGATGATTCTTATTTTGTTTACTTACCTAGCGCATGAGGTTGATCTATCAGAATATTTTTCTTTATAAACACTCTCTACTAGCCTAAAAGAGGGTCCAAGATAAAGAGAACTTTTCTCATTACACTTAGGGGGTACATCCATCGTGATAGAAAAGTATATTGAGTAAAGTCTCTCCAGACATAATAGATAAATGGTGTTCTCCTTGTCACCATACCAGTAGGAGGACTTCTTCCAAGTAATAAGAAAAAAATAATAAATGTATTTTTATTATTTTTTTCAACAAAATTATCCAGAGAACATATTATAATATACATTCTCAAAGAAAAGCTTTACTTGACTACTTCACATAAATTATGAAGAAAAGGGGACTTCACCCCCTACTCTAATTCTTTTGAGACAAAGAAAAAAAATGGGTTCCTAACAAACTATTTGAAAGAAAGACCCCGCAGACTAGGGGCAATATTTCTATAGAAAATAATCATTTTTAAAGAATATTCAAAGTTTGAGGGAAAGATAAGAGCTAACCCTTTTCTCCCAATTATTTCCTAATAAATGAACATGCATAATAAAATGCCATCAGTGTTAGAGGGGAAGCTCTAAAAATATTAACTTGGTTAAAAAATATGAAAGTACCCCACAGTTAGAGGGGACATCTCTAAAAATACTAACAGGGTCAGAAAATATGCAAGTACCCCACAGTTAGAGGGGATAGTTCTAAAAATATTAACTTACTCAGTAAATTTGCAAGTACCCCATAGTCACAGGGAGCAACGCTAAAATATAAACATGCTCACATAATACACAAGTACCCCACAGTACACGGGGCAGTTCAAATAGATCAAGTGGGCACATAAAATTTGAGCAGTCCATAGTAAACAGATATTAAAGTCTAGATAGAAGTAGAAAATTAATAGCATGATATAAATCAAAAGAGTACTTTTCGTTAATAATGACAACGTTCTTTACATATGAAAACTGTACAAAGGGAAATCTCAAAAACAAGACGATCTAGCCACTAGACAAAATAAAAAATAAATCATGTCGCGAGGGCAGGTCTATGTAAGAAGGACTAACCTCCTCAATAATATGCTCCTCTAACCTAGGCATTCAAGCCTCATCCTCAACATCACCATCCTCTAGCTTGGCCTACTTAGGATAAAGGGACTAAATCTAAGACTAATTATGAGATGCCTCGGCCTGATGATTATGTACTTCGGCCTTATTGGAAGTATGTGTAATACCCCGTACTTTTGGCTATATTTATTGTTGGGATTAATTAATTAAATGCATATTAATTGGAAATTAATCCGGGTTATAAATACTAACGAGATGTGAGTTGGTATTTAATTATGTGCATATATGAGTATATATGAAATTGGAATTATGAAATTTGTCGTGATATTTATATACGACATTTTAGAAATTTTGTTGAGACGCGTGGGATCGCCGCGTCACGGTGTAATATTTTGATTATAAAAAAATGAATTTAAAATCTATAAACCGTATGGTCATTTTGAGTGCTCCAACGGGTCCGGAAGGGTCGAGATAGTCAGAAAACACTAGCCGGGGGTGTAGTTTGGGTCCCGGGGTATTTTTAGGCCATACCGGCAACTTAAAGGGTATTTTGGTAATTTTACATTTTGAGGAATTAAAAGTGACGAAAATTGGTTAATTACATCTGATGTGGATTTGACCCACTAAGCCCCTAACCAACCCATATTAACCTAGAAGGCTACGTAGGTTATTAGAAGAGTTTTCTAAGTTCACCAAATCAAACCCTAGCCACCTTAAGCCACCATTGGAGAAGAAGCTTGGAGAGAAGAAATTCTACAGAAAAGCTCTATCAAACCATCATCCAAACACAGAGACAACCAAGGCAAGTGACTTTATTCCATTTAATTTCAAATAATGTTCTTTCCATGTTAGAAAAATTCGAATTTTGTGTTTGTTCTTGGTGAAATATGAAAACCCATGTAGTTTGGAGTTTAGAACTTGAAAATCTTGAAGAGTATTGCATGTAGAATGATAGGTAGATGATTATTCTCATGATAATTGTGATTAGAAGAAATTAAAACGGATTAAATTCTGGGATTTGATGATGATATAAATCTAGGGTTCATGCTCTTGATAAAATTGGGGAAAAGTATAAAATCTTGTGATTTAATGATGTTTAGGATGCATTAATGCCTTAAAAGATGTTAGTATATGACCTTAGCATGTTGTAGTATGATTAGAGGACTTAAAACACTGTTAGAACGAACCTTGTAGAAGACTTGAGGTGTTAAAAATGGTGAGAAACGTAACTAAGAAAATCTGGGACGAAACTGGCAGGTCGTTAGAAGCCCCTACCCAGGTCGTTCGAACGAACTCGTTCAAACGAGCTTCTAACGAATTGACCAGTCGTTCTAACGAAAGGGAGCCTCATTCGATAACTTCGTTCGAACGAGACTTCTAACGAGTTGACAGAGGAATCTCGTTCGAACAGTCTCGTTCGAACGAGACTTCTAACGAGTTGACAGTTTGGTCCTTTTTGGACTGTTTTGATTTTTGGAGTCCCGTAAACTTGTTCGAGGATATAGATAACATTCCGATGATGATGTAGTGATAGAATTGGGACTTTTGGGTATTTATGAGAAGGAAATCATATACGAGAGTTTTGTTAAATGGACGGTTTGGGTTGAGACGTGAGTGTCTACTATGACGTGAGAATGAATTATGGCGCGTATAATTACAAACCGGAATAATATAAGTTATAGATATTATAAGTTGGTACGAGAATGCGATATGTACTACGATTAAACTACGGGATTACTAAGACGTGTGTTTACTTAGTATTGGTATATGAATTATGTGTATGACATACCTACCATACTTGCTATCACGGGAGGTTTGCGTTCACTTAGGGCCCTCTAATCCTTGTGTTGCCCGGATTTAGACTGGTTACCTTGATGAACATAGGTCATAGAAAGACTTATTGGGATATTAATAAGTCTGCTGATCGTAGGAGCGTAGGTATGTGCGTGACCTATGTGATGTGACTGTGTTCGCCTCCATTGTTTGTGATGTTGTTATCTGTGAACTATTCCTGAGAGATTCGGAATATGTAATCCTTATGTACGTGATGTACCGGGATGGATAGCAGAGTATGTGTGCACCGCAGCTTAGTTCTCGGGGTTCTTGTATTGTATATCTACGATGTGAACAATATACACTTAATTAGTGGGAACCTTCATGTTAATGTTGTGAAATAATTACGGTATTGATTCGAGAAATATAACGAGTTAACTGATAGTTATATATATTGCATATTGAGCATCTGAGTTTACGTTAAACCCCTACTTAATTACGAGCATTGTAATGTTGATAGAACCGAGTAATAAGGGTATGACCTATGACAGTCTAGCTAGATATGATGGTACTTAGCTAGTGATTTGTGTCGTTATAGATGGGTACTTACGTTAGGAGTGCACAGTTAGACGAGAGGTGAGAATATCATGTGAGTGCGCGTCCTAACATGTACTTTGCATTTAATGTTTTAAATGATTTTAAAGCACTTGCAGGTTTTTAAAATATAACTCCACATTCGGGCTCTGACCCGTTTGCTTTTCAAATCTATTTTCTTTGTAAAACCATTTTAGGTGCCCAGCCACAAGGACACCATGCATAGGATATTCATTCAGGTGACAAGCTGTAGCTATTTGTGGAAGCTACAGGGATTTGCTTGTAGACGCCTCCATCACTTGGATTCCAGATTCATTATCTATCAGTTGTAGGGCATGTTGCCCATTTCTATTAGAGTTACATTTCCATTTCAGTTTCAGACTTTGGCATGTACTGTTTTAGTTTTCGGTTTACTTAATTCAGTTATGGGATTGCAGTGAGGAGTTTTTCCTCTAGACTTTATTTACGTTATGTGATGGTCTTTCTATTTACTTCATTATGGTGAATGGTGTTATTATTCTTTATTACACTTGTTGCATGTTAATCGGACTTTAATTAAAATTTGGCACTTACTTTTTAAATACTAGGTGGTTAGTAATCATTAAAATGTTTTCGACAATGATGCTATTAACTGGACCAACTTGGCATTTTGAATTAATTTAATAAAGGAGTAGCTACCCGGTATTTAATTATTCGGGGTGTCACAGTATGGAGCTTCATCATCTCCTTAAAGGTTATGCCAAGAAAATGATAAACTGAAGTGTTAAGCCAGTCTAGTTGGAAGTGATAACAACACTAAAGATCATGAAGATCCTGGAGGAATAACACAACTCTCTTAGTGTCATATTAGTTAGAGATGTGGATAATATATCATAAATATGGATGTCTAGGGCCTTCAAGTTGAAGACTGTAAGGCTCTCAATGTTGATGACACTCTGATAAGTAAAGGTCTCGGGGTGGTTCTCCAGAAGCATATCCAACACATCTCGCTCTTGTGTGCAGAACCTAGAGGGAAGTTCTGAACGCCACACCACGCTTATAAATGATCTAGGATACTCTACCTATATATCATCATAGTCTGTGTTATGAGACTCAATATGCAAAAGAGGAATAGAAGAATCCTCACTGTAACCAGCGTCACTTGTGGCCTCAAAACTCTGGTCAGCCTCACCAGTCGTCTCAATAGGTTCACCAACCTAATCCTACAAAAAGAAAAGTTAAAATAGATAAGTCATAAAGAAGAGAAGTAACATGTGGTGGAGTACCCATGCTCAAAATTGAAACAAATATTATGGAAATATTAACCCATATCCCAGGGGAGTCAATCTGTTATCACTAAAGCGAAGAGGCACCATATGACCCTAAGCACCAACCTAAAAGAAAATAGGTAAGACTTAGCATTTATTTTTCTACAAAAAAAGATAAATGTACTAAATTTAAAAAAAAAACTGGTATGAAAGTTTAATACATGGGGAGTGCGCAGTACATCACTCACTGTAGGTCTCGCGGGGCTAGGGACGACTGCCTCACTAACTTCAAAATAAAGAAGTAGGAATGTGAAGGTGAGCCCACATGCACAGTAAAAGTAAGAAGAAAAGGGGAAATAAAGAAGAGAGTAAGGTATGATAGTATAGTACCTCACTCATAGTAACACCCCCTAATTGTTCCACAGTCAGAAGAACAATCGCGACGCTAACCTGAAAAATAGGGAAACATGTTGGTGTCAGTAATTACTTATACAGAAAAAGTAAGCTCAAAGGTTCAGGTAGACCAAGTGTTTACCTGGGAGCTCCCCACTGAGACACCTGCAAGAGACCCCTCAGCAGAAGGAGTAAGAGTGATACTAACCTACGAAATGACAAAGCTAAAGGGTGTCAATAGACTCATACATTGATAATGCGAGTCGATGAAAAGAAGAATATCTGGCATTATACATACTGGAGTAGTCTCCTCTGGGAGACTAACCAGAGTCTCCTCTGACACAAGAGCTGGTGGAGTACTAATATGAGAGTTAAAATATAGGTTCCGAAAGAAAATGTACCACATCTATAGTTATTTTACAAGAAACTACACAATATTCAGATATGTCATTAATCTATCAACTAGATGTGTAAAGACAAATGTAACACTGAAGCTGGTCATACAGAATAAGGAACAGGCCCCTCAGACAAGGGGACTTTAGCTAGGCTGGCTAAGGAAGTTTCCCCTACAAAAGATAAGGGGAGACTCACAGGTGGTCCCTCGAAAACTGTCTCTGTGTCCCTCATTATGGGCGCCATGGATAAGGAGGTCTAACTAACAACGCCTTGCCAATGGAAGAAGGATATGAATAAGTACGAGTTGTTCATAGTAATATATATATATATATATATATGTATATATATATATAGAGAGAGAGAGAGAGAAGAAGAAGAAAATCAGAGACAACTTAGAATAACTACTGTAAGAGGTGCTATAATAATGCCTCACAGAGACAACAGCTACATGAGCTTCCCCAACAGTAATATGATCTACTGAAGAGGAAATTGAAGAAATGAACGATGAAATGGTAATGATAGTAAACATAAATATAAAAAAAAAATAGAAACAGAGTGTGTGAATGGAATCCTAATGGCCAAGAAAAATGAGTCGGTAGACGAAAGATTCGAAACATGCGTACTTAATGTTCTTTTAAGGAAGAAGAAGGGAAGACGACTGGAGGTATAGTTGCAGCAGATGTAGTGGCCTAATCATTGCAAAGTTATAAAAGAACCAAACAATATATAAAGAAATAAACGGATCCTAATAGGAATAAGTACTACCTGAAAGGTGGAGCTAGCCTGTTTAACAGGCTCACTAGACACAATAGTGAAAACTAGTCAGGAAGATATAAATTGAATGTGAGGACTATTGTCCATGGGCATGAAGACTCGGGAGATAGGAATCATCCCCGAAGGTGATAGACCTGGGGTAATGCCTCTAGTGAGCGGTGTTATTCCCCAGTAGAGGAAGGGACACTTGTAAGATAATCCCTAAAATAAAGACAAACAAAGATAATACAATCATAGTGGTAGGACATATAACAGAATAGAGAAATGAAATTAAGGAGACAAAATCAAAGTACCTGAGGCAGCCCGACAGAAGAACCTCTCACCATATAGGAGGGGGAGGTGAAGAAAGGCAGTTAAGAGAAATAATCACGTATGTATAACAAAGAAGAAGACATTAAAAGATATCCCTTAAAATATGACACGTAAAAGCAAAGGACTCAGGATAGCTAATGATTAGGTGGACTGAAGAGGACGACACAAACGAAGTCCTCGCTATCGTCGAGAATACAGTAGAAAGATGTAAAAGTTAGATGAGAGCAGAGACTGTATTAGTAAAATTGAAAATAAAAGAGAATAATGACTGACTAAGTGTATGGGATAAAACTCCCTTGATAGGCCAAAAGATGAGACAAACAAGGAGCTCCTCACCGTAGAAAAAAGCCCTCAGCAGGAGGTGAAGGCGACAGATCACTTACCGTAACAGAGAAACTATGAAAATGTTACAAAGACAAAGTCAATTCACATTTGAACTATGAATATGTAAATGGACAATAAAACAATACAAAAGAGGCCAATATGGTAGATGCCCAGTAATGGGGCTACTAGCAAATGGAGAATCTATCATAACACCTTTGCTAGAAGACTCCACCAAAACTGGTAACAAAGAAGAAATATTAAGGTGTTGATCATCATAACGATTATTGACACTCATCTCATTCGAAGAATAATCGTCATCATCATAGGAAGTAGTGCTTCTATAATTGACTAGTTCCTCTTCAAATGATAGAGAAGGGGAACTAGTAAGTGAAACCCCACGAAAGTCAAATTCACTAATTAAATGGGAGTAAGGTGTAGTACATTCACCAATAGGAATATAAGTAACATCAGGCTCTTCATCAGATAACCCTAAGTCTTCATATCCCTACTCTCGTATAGTCATATATGTCTCCTCCACCCCAAGGTCATTAGTGTTAGACCCTTGGTCTCGTGCAGGAGAGGGCATAATAACCCGAGCACTGGTCTTATTTTTTTTCTTGATATACCTAGTTCTTATTGGTGGGGGGGGGGAGTAGGAGAAGAAGAAGTAGTGGTAGTTATAGTGATAACAGGGGTAGTGGTAACTGGTATAAGATGGAAACATCCATATCTAAAATCTTCCTCTCTCAGGCAGCAGGGGATCTTAACTTACCGTTTAACTTGGCCATAGTAGGCTAAGGCTCATGTTTCTTAGATAAAGAGACTCGTCAATCAGGGGCCTCACTAAGGTTGTAGTGAGCTACTCGAGAGGAGCCTTGGGGATAATGTTCCGGTGCCATAGTGACTTTTGTGTCCTATTGCCCAAGTTCCTGTCATTATTGGTAATTTTTGTGGAAATGTTTCATGTGGGGCATAATTCACATAATTTTGAAATAGGATGACCTGCCTCTGCCAAAGGGTAAACCACAAACGAGTAAAAAAAGAAAAGTAATATTTAGAGGGTACAAACATATTGCCCAAATGGCTACCTCTATTGACCACCCCCTCAATTGTGAAATTGGCAAAAGCCTTAAGGTATAGCTCATACGAGGAGGTTTTCGAAGGATAAACATGAGTATGAACCCCCTGATCATAGACAAAATACCTCGTCACTCTCTCAGAATGGTAGAACTCCACACCTTGGCCTAGGACAGTCAGAGAAGGAAAGGTGCATGGTAGATGCATAACAATCACATAGATGTGGGGGCATGTAGGAACAGACTTAGCTTCAGTAGGGAAGTATAGTGTGACTCTAGAAGTAGAGAATGAGTTCCAAGTAAAATTACCACCAACTGTATTGTAGTAAGGACTAAAGGAAAACTCATTAATATTGTCTATCAAAGTCCCTAGAGAAGTCTTAGTAGTCATTTTGTACCCTCTTGTCGCATGAGAAACTTTCATATGACAAGCCCTAGTCTCTGGGGCAATGCTGGGAAATCTCTCAAATAAATACGACATGATGATGAAAGTGTTGGCAAAGTTGATGGAATTATAATTCCCACAGGAACACTCAACATCCACATGAACATTGTCCAACTAAGTTTATTGAGACCCTAAGGTTAGAGTTGTGAGGGGGACTGCCCTCCCTCGAGCCACCCTCATAGAAATCTTAAAAATAAGCTCATGAGAAGAATCATCTAGCCTCATTGGAATAATGAACTACTCACAATAGTAACAAAGATTGCTACCAAGTGTGACGGAGAGTTAATTTTTGGGTCCTTTTGACTCCTCAAGGCCATGCTCTAACTTTAACACTTGGTCTGCTACTTGAAATCATTGAAATATTATATTTTCCACTTTGTGAAAGAATTTTTGGTGGTAGCCATCATGTTAATAGAAACATATTTTGATCACTCACCTAAAGCAGAGTGGACCTCTCCCACCATTTTCTCCTCGACCTCATCCTCAAGTCCATGAGTGAGAACATGTCTCCCCAAGTAAACAAGGGCAAGAAGATAGAAGACATCCTCCAATGTAATAGTAAATTCCCCCTAACCAGTAATTAAAGTGTTTGAATCCCTAATCCAACGAGAAGTTAGTAAACTAAAAGTAGGGGACTTTATGGCAATGGAGCTAGGCTTAAGAATGCTGATGGTGGTAAGAACAACTAGCCCCTTGATGACAGCCTTGTGTAGGGGGTGGACAAGACATGATCTACCCAAAGTACCCATTCCTCTATGGAACCCCCACATGCCTTGACCTTAATGTTGTAATAGGGAAAATTTCCCATGTCCACTCCCACCCTAAGAATTGAATCAGGCAAGACAATAGGAAAATCATAAGACTCACTTAGACCCACTTGGGGTCACTCGTTTATCATTGATAAATTCTCCTACTTGAAATTTATGAGGGAAGTCATGAAAGTATCATCCTTGATAAGGTAACGCGTCAGGCGATAAAGGCCATAGTCCCTTTGTTGGCAAGTAGGCAGGTATTCCTTTTGGGATTTTAAGTAGGAAACAGATGAGGAGACACCTGGTGGGCATCTCAACAGACGAAGAGCCCTCCTTCACAGGCATCCCAGTAGACCAGGAGACCTCCCTTGTGGGCATCTGAAAAGATGAACCACTAAAATCTCTAGAAGCAGAACCCAAAATGATAGACGAAATAGTGGTGGCTCCGGTGGCCAAAACCGTCGGGATAATGACAGAAATGGGAACCACACCCACTAGCACCTTAGTAGTGGTAGTGGTGATGGTGGAAGTAAGGCTTTGAGAGGAGAAATATTCCATTTGTGGTGGTAAAAGAGGGAAGAGATGGAAGTGGATATAGAAATTTACTACCTTTCTTTTTCTCTCGAAAGAACTTAAGTTTGAAATCAATGCTTAGGTAAAAAAGAAATCAAAGTTTAAAAAGGATTTTATACCCTATTAAGCCACACACTCACTGCCAATCAAAAATAAAGAAAAACATTTCCCCAATGATGAGATGCGTGTCCCCGATCTGACATATATCACCTCGAGACCATAAAATGTGGGCCGAGGTGACAGGCCTAATTAATACGACAGTATCATCATGAGATTGAGTTAGACTGTCCGTATTCTATGAAATCATGAATCATTGTGTATATAAACCTTTGGTATACCCAACACATATATTTTTGTACGAGGGGACTAATGTAGATGGGTACACACTCAATCGCCCAAACATTTACGTGAGCAGGCCAATATGACGAGGGGGATCACCACGAACAACCTTATAAGGACACACATTTCCAATTGAGTCCTTTGTAGTTTTGGCTCAATTCCGAAAAAAAACGTTTATGTCATATGATAGTTTTTAATTGTATCCATTAAAGCCTATGACGTGTTTGTTGAAGACGTAGTGGCCAAGATATTAAAGCTTCATCAAATGCCGTGGGTATTGGACCTCATTTCTACGTCATCAACATGGTTCCATTGCACCTAAGGTATGAAAGTATTTTAATATATATATAGGATCTTGGAACAATATTTATATGGGTGTAAGTTTAATTTAAACTATTGTTTATTTTCATAAAGTTTCATTAAAATTTTAAAGTAAAGTTTCTGGGAAAAAATTCGAAATTCAAACATTCTAAAAGTTCTTTCAAAATTGTCGTTCAAGTGAGTTTGTCATTCGAACAAGAATTTCATTCGAACGAGGTTTGCCAACAAGTTCCCTATTGGCCACGGGAACATCGTTCGAATTGTCGTTCAAACGAAAAGGTTGTTCGAACGAGAATTCCAACGAGATATCTAAAGACTTTACATTTTTATCCACGGGAACATCATTAGAAAGGTCGTTCGAACGACACTTCGTTCGAATGACAATCTCATTCGAACGAGATTTAGCGGGAACCGTTAATTGACAGTTTTGAGCAATTTTTCCCAGTTTATCCACTTCCTTTCCCCACTAACTTTTGACATAATTTATGAAGTACGGGAACAAACTTTTCGAACTTAAATTTTTTCATAATATTTCGTCTCCTAGAGGGAGTTTCGAGAGTTCAATTTTCCAAGAAAAAGTTAATGTTTTTGAGTGTCTATTTTTGAAGAGAAATTAATTAAAAAAATTTCTTTTCACCCATATTGTTTATTCCAATTTCAATATATATATATATATATATATATATATATATCACTGCTTGGAGTGTTTGGCACCGATTTATCTCTACACCTTGAAGAAGAGAAGTTTGGGTTTACTTTTAAATCCCTCAAAGAAGAAGAAGTTTGTTTTGCTGCGATATTCTCACGTGGTGAAAGGCAACATGTGTGGTTAACGGTTTACCTAATGTCTCATTGGTGAATTCTGAGATTCCGGTGGAGATCCGGGGTTGTCAACTAGGCAGAGGTGTTTACAAGACGACGCGTCAAGGCTTAAAAGGGGTCGAGTCGAGGAAGAGAGTCATCTATCTTGTAATTGTAACACCATACTTAGTGGACTTAAGGTTAGGGTCGTCCGAGTTTTTTTCCCGTTGTAGGTTTTCCCTGGTACATCGCAGCGTAGTGGTTATTTATTAATTTCATCTTTTGCAAATATCACCTAGAACGCATCCTTAGGTAAAAAGATAAAATTGGTTTAAATCACTACTTGTTTAATTTGGTGCAAATTTAATTTGGGTGAATGTTAATGTAATTCAAGGCATCATTTAATTTATTAAAATTGGTTTGGCCTAATTTGATAATATTGAAAATATAACTTAGGCAAATTTCTAGGACTTGGGTTAAATTAGTTTAAGTGTAAAATGTATTTTCGTTTAATCTAATTTCACTTTGTTGAATTTTAATATGGAAAGAAATTAAAATTATTTAATTTGTTTAATTGAACCATCTTTCACTTCCACATATTTAAAAAAGAAATTATTTTTTTGTGTAGTAAGAACTTAAAAATTGGGGTCCTATCTTTTTCAAATTTGTATTAGAGCTGGAGCACTAATTTATTGCGTCAAACATCTATTTTTCGTCTTTTATAATTTCTGTGCTCCTTGTATTTTTAGGTGGTTCATTTTTTTTACTCACTCTTATTTTTGTTTTGTATCTCTCGATGGGACGTCTTAATGATAATTTGTCCGTTTCTAATGATAATGAAGTTTTTGCTATTCGAGAGGAATTTAATGGGCTTAATAAGTGTAATGAAAATTTAAGAGAATTAAATCTGAGATTTGTAAAAAGAATTAAGTTTCTTGAAAATGAAAATTTATGTTTTAAATATAGAATCGAATTTTTGCTAAACTCGATATCTCAAAAATATATTTTTCGTGAAAAGCTCATGGACATAAATTACAATTTTAATTTTTTTAAAAAGTCCAAGAAAGAGAGTGATAGTGGAGAAAAGACTCTTAAGGACAACTTTGCTCACATTTAGGGGGAGCGTGATAACCTTCTAGGAGTTATAGAAAATTTAAAGGAGTCCCGTAAAATTGAGGAGTCTAATTTATTACTTGAGTCCAAAATTTTAAAAATTAAAAATGATTTACAGGACTCGAGTAGTAGTTGTAATGGTTCTATCTCATCTAGTTCAAATATTTTCGTTGCTAAAGCTAAGACCATTATTTGTTTTAGAAGGTCAACTTTATCCAAGGACTTTAGAAAAGGTCACACCTTAGGCATCATTCCTAGTGTTTTCACATGCTTGCATTGTGGTAGGAAAGGTCACCTTACGTCATTTTGTTTTGATCTTAAAATAAGTCCTACGAAGTCTATGTCTAGCATTTCATTATTTTCCAAATCCCATCATTTTAAATATACATTTATGTGGGTTCGAAAATCATTTTTAGATGCACTAGATATTAGATTTATTGATTCTCATTTGCTTTCACATGAAACCTCCCTTGCTAAATTTAAAGGTTGAATTTGTTAGTTTTGTTTGCATACTCTAACTTTTTGTGCGTCATATTATATATATTTTGCTAGGTGTATGCATGTTAGTCATTTTCAAGTCATTGATTTATTTCATATTTCATGCTTGAAATCATGACTTGTTTATCCTTTGTATTTTATTCTTTCATTTTAATTTGCATTAAATGGAAAATACAAAAAGATTTTGTTTATCATTTGTGTTTTACACTTTTCGTAATTTTTGCTTAATGAAAAATACAAATGATTTTTGTGTGTCTTTTGAGTAAATATTTCTATTTTTGGTTAAAAATTTGAAGAACTCAAAAAGATTTTATTTTGTGTGCATTTTGATTTTACACCCATTTTGTGGCATATGTTTGTGTTTGAATCCTCATTTCTCTTCCATGTGACTAGAACTTTTGGTTAGAATTTTAATCCTTAAAATGTTATTTATCATGCTTAGATGGAGTAGCTTAATTTTGACTTCCTTAATGGGTTCACTTTTATATGCCTTTACACACATGCACGTGCTTTTTGAACCTTAATGTCACATGTTATATTTGAGCTTTGTGAGGTGTTCTCCTACCAATCTTGTCATCTACATGTTATATGACTTAGGAGGACTAGTGCATATCAAAATCCGTTGCACGAGAGATGTGTGTGAGATATAAATAAATGTGCACGGGAAAGGGCTCCGAAAGGAATTATTATCCTTTGTGAATAGTAAGCCACCATTTGAAATAGACCTAAAAGAAATACATGGTCCAAAGGCCTAAAAGAAAATATGGAATTAAAAGAAAATAATTTTCCAAGGCCTAATTTGTTTAGTTGATTTATTCATTCAAAAGAACAATATATATGCTTTTTGAGGGAGTTTGGATGATATATCAATAGTTTGCACAATATCTGTTTACCCTAGTTACGCTTTCAATGTCATGACTCTATTGGTTTATAAAATCATCAACATCCTAGGCTTGTATGCATTGTGTTTGTTTGTTTATTAGTTCACTTTATCCTGTCACATAAAGGCTTAATTCTAGTGGATGAAGGTTTGAAATCAAATGCGAACTACGTGAAAATGTTTAAGTGATTGGGTTTTAATTCATTGGTATCTAGTTCACACCCCAACACTCCCATTTCCATATGACACATTTTTTCCATAAGAGTGTGAAAAACTTATCTTTTTTTGTGTCATTTGTGTTTATATATATATATATATATATATACGTGTGCATCCTTGGTATATCTAGAGTATGTATATATATGATATTTTATTTCATCTTTCCCTTGCTTTCTAGTCCATCTTTGCTTCTACTTCATAATTGGTATCTATCTTGTTGCATTCTTTGTTGATATCACATGCTTAATACTTTATTTATCATATTGGTATCATTTTCTTACATCTTAGTTGGTATCCATTATTATTTGTTGGATTAGTCATGATTTTTTTGCCTATATGCTTTCATGCTCTTATCACTCTAAGCTTTATCATGTTTGAATTGGTTTTTATCCTTTGTCTATTCCTGAACAAAAAGGGGGAGAATGATAGGGGTAGAAATGGTATCTAATCCTATTGTAATTGTATCATAATTTGGGAGAATTAACTTAGGGGGAGTCGCTATCTTCTTAGGTTTATCATAGTTGATAAAGGGGAGAATAAATTTAGGGAGAGTAATTATGCTAATTGCATTTAATATCTTGATAGTTCCTATGCATTTGATAGTTTGCTTAAGTGTGCAGGAATTATTCTAAGCGGCAACTTTCACCGGTAAAGATTTTGATCCTTGGGTCTTCTGTCAAGTATTGGGTTGGGTTGTTGTTTAGTGTAGTGAGCTTGACGACCCTTTAGGATTTTTTTTGGTTTTTGTCCCGGAATATCTAACGGGGGAGATTTGTAAGGACACAAATTTCCAATTGAGTCCTTTGTAGTTTTGGCTCAATTTCGGACAAAAACGTTTATATCATAGGATAGTTTTTAATTGTATCCATTCAAGCCTATGACGTGATTGTTGAAGATGTAGTGGCCAAGATATTTAATCTTCATTTTAATATATATATAGGAGCTTGGAACAATATTTATATGGGTGTAAGTTTATTTTAAACTATTGTTTATTTTCAGAAAGTTTCATTAAAATTTTAAAGTAAAGTTTCTGCGCTAAAATTTGAAATTCAAACATTCTGGAAGTTCATTTCAAATTATCATTTGAATGAGTTGGTCGTTCGAACGATAATTTCGTTCGAATGAGGTTTGCCAACGAGTTCCCTCTTGGCCACTGTAACATCGTTCGAATCGTCATTCAAACGAAAAGGCTGTTCGAACGAGATTTCCAACGAGATATCTAACGACATTACATTTTTATCCACTGGAACATCGTTAGAAAGGTCGTTCGAGTGAGACTTCGTTCGAACGACAATCTCGTTCGAATGAGATTTGGCGGGAACAATTAATTGGCAGTTTTGAGCAGTTTTTCCCACTTTCTCCACTTCCTTTCCCCACTAACTTTTTACAGAATTTATGAAGTGCTGGAACAAACTTTTTGAACTTACAATTTTCATAATATTCCATCTCCTAGAGAGAGTTTTGAGAGTTCAATTTTCCATGAAAAAGTTCGTGTTTTTGAGTGTCTATTTTCAAGAAAAAATCATTAAACACTCTTGTTTTCACCCATATTGTGTATTCCAAGTTTCAATATATATATCATTTCTTGGAGTGTTTGGCACCGGTTTATCGCTACACCTTGAAGAAGAGAAGTTTGAGTTTACTTCTAAATCCCTCAAAGAAGAAGAAGTTTGTTTTGCTGCGGCATTCTCACATGGTGAAAGGCACCATATGTGGTTGATGGTGTACCTAATGTATCATTGGTGAATTCCAAGATTTCGATGGAGCTCTGGGGTTGTCAAGTAGACGGAGGTTTACAAGAATACGCTTCAAGGCTTGAAATGGGTCAATTAGAGGAAGTAAGTCATCTGTCTTGTAATTGTAAAACCATACTTAGTGGACTTAAGGCTAGGGCCGTCCGAGTTTTTTTTTCCCGTTGTGGGTTTTTCCTCGTACATCGCGGCGTAGGGGTTATTTATTTATTTTATGTTTTGCAAATCTCACCTAGAACACATGCTTAGGGAAAAAGATAAAATTGATTTAAATAACTACTTGTTTAATTTGGTGCAAGTATAATTTGGGTGAATGTTAATGTAATTCAAGTCATCACTTAATTTGTTAAAATTGGTTTGGCCTAATTTGATAATATTGAAAATATAACTTAGGCAAATTTCCAGGACTTGGATTAAAAAATTTTACGTGAAAAATGTAGTTTCGTTTAATCTAATTTCACTTTGTTTAATTTTCATTTAGAAATAAATTAAAATTAGTTAATTTGTTTAATTGAACCATCTTTCGCTTTCGCATATTTAAAAATTAAATTATATTTTGTTGTAGTAAGAATTTAAAAATTAGGGTCCTATCTTTTTCAACCCCCCCCCCCCCCCCCCCAAGAGTGCCCTGGCTATGATAAAAGAAAATTCAACTAGATTAGGAGGCCCACCATAAGGAGCTCCTCATTGCCAAGGCTCAGAAATCACGAAAATTGAGTTTGGGCTCCTCGTCCCACCACGAGAGGCTCCTCGTCCCAAAAAGCTCAGAAATCACATAAATATAATTTGCGCGAGGAGCCCACCATGAGAGGCTCCTTGTCCAGAAAATATTAGAACTCAGAGAATTAAAGTTTGGGTGAGGTAGCCCGCCATTAAGGTCTCCTCTTCCTAAAAATCTCCGAATCAAGGAAGTGAAACTTGGGCTTGGATTCCCCCCATGAAGGGATCCTCAACCCAAAAATCTTAGAATCACAAAAGTGAAAATTGGGCGAGGAGGCCTACAAAGAAGAGCTTCTCGTCCCAAAATTCTCATTATTCACGTAAAGGAAATTTGGGCGAGGAGTCCCATCAGGAGAGGCTCCTCATCCAGAATGCTCATGAATCACAAAAAGGAAATTTGGGCGAGGAGGCCCACCATGAGGGGCTCCTCATCCCGAAAAGCTCAAAAACTACAATAAGGAAATTTAGGTGAGGAGGCCCAACACAAGGGGTTCCTCGTCCCCATATGCTCAAAGATTACAAAAATAAAGTTTAGGCGAGGAGTCCCACCAAGAGGAGCTCCTCGTCCCCTGAAGTCCAAATTATTTACTGAAAAGAACTATTGGGCGAGGAGGTCAACCTAGAGTGACGTCCTCCATAAGATTTATTACTCAAATATATATTAACATACTTATATGTCATTTTCTTATACAGGTAGTGTGGTTGAGCAAGCAGGGCTCAACCAAGCAAGTTGGGATCTCTCGAGAGTTTTGTCTTGGTGGCTAAGGAACAAGGTTTGTTGATAATGCTCAACCTCTTACCATTTTAAGATTGAGATGACACTAGTAGAAAAACCTTAGGAGTCACCCAATACTTTCAAAGTCACACCCAGTCATAACTGCAGTGACCGACTAAGAGGTTATGCATAGGAAATGAACAATTTATAAAATTATTTTAGAGGAGGTGATCCTTAAGACCTCCCCTCAAGTTTATAAAAGATTTTAGAGGACATTGTCCTTGAGACCTACCCTTAAGTTTATAAAAGATTTTAGAGGAGGTGGTCCTTGAGACCCTTCTCAAGTTTATAAAATATTTTAGATGAGGTGGTCCTTGAGACCCTCCTCAAGGTTACAAAGTTTGTACAACAAGTTACCATTTTAAAAGATATTTTGCCAAATCAGGTATTTTATCTGCAAGCGCAATCATATTTTCTTTTTAAATTTTGTTTGAACCAGGTGGAACCTATCAGAGGGGATAGGCGGCTACACACGGCTAGGGACAAATGGTACATTACAGGCCTTGTCCCTCACCAAGATCCATAGTTTTGGCGTCCAAAAGTGATAAATCAGCCCTAGTTCCCAAATATAAGTAGGAATCCTAGTCAAATTCAAGTCACAATCAGAACTCAAGTCACACCAATACTCTCTCAAAATCACACCAAATACCTTGTGTTATATCCTTACTCTCTCTCTAGTCCTAAGTGATTTGTTTCTTCACTCCACACTCACAACCATCATTCTCAGGAGTTCCTCTTGAGAGAAGTTACTATTATTGTTGTGAAGTTAATCTTTTTGTAGGGAGTAGTTCTTACAGTAGTTCCATTTTTACCAAAAGGAGAAGATTTTACTAGGTGCTACTCTAGAAATTATTGAAAACCTTGAAGAGCAAGTTCATTGAAGTGGGTCACGCCTCACCCATTTCAGTATCTTACCAGACCCCAATCACAATACCCTCCTACACTTTGGTTCATGATCAAAGGATCAACTATTCCGATTTGATCATTCAAGTGATGAGGAGAGCATGTAATGATATATGACGAGTGGCCTTATCCTCTGACAAGTTGATTAAAGGGTACTTATATTGTGTGCGTGTGCCTCATTTTAATTGTTATGAGAGAATACATATTATGAGTTCTATATCTACTATAATTTATTCTCGATTACACGATAATCAGCTCAATGCCTCTCTAGGAAGCCTATTGACACAAGTAATCCCATTCTGGCTCCTGCACTAGCTCCTGAGCATGCTCCTATGCCTAAAGGATGCCAAAGTCATTGTTCTTTTATCACATCACATTTTTCCTTTTCACATAATTACTTTTGTTAGATTTATGATGCTTTTATCAAATCATCACCAATATCTTGAATCTATTGATCATCAACAACATATCTTAAGTGCTTATGTTACTTACATTAGTGATTATTTAAGAAGGACGAATGTCATTCCTCACTTTGTTCCTAAAGTGACTCCCCTAATCTCCACCCCACCTCCTCTTCCACCTGTGATAGATGTGGATGTTGATGAGGATATTGATGACACTAATGATGATAAGACAAATGATGGAATTGATGATGATGATTATGTGTTATCCAACGACAAGTCCGACTAGATTCTCTTATTTTTCATTACTCCATCTTATTCCTTTTGGTAGTACCACATTTTGTAGTTTATACATTTATGGTATGCATATATTTTTCGTTTAGTAGTACCTTGATACATTCAAATTACTATTGGATTTTTGGATATTACTTTTGGATGTTTTATGGAGGTGCATGATGCTTTGGGATTACTATTGTCAGTATGATTTTTTGTTGTTTCATGTTATTTAAGGATTAGCATTGTTGATTCACTATTTTCTACTAGATTCAATATATGCCAAGTGGAGTGTTATTATCATAGGGGTAGTGAGAATTTTTTGGGTTTTAGGATTTTTTCCATGCAATAGCTAATCGGGAAGATTGAAAATATAAACTTTATTTTATTATATAATTGTCTATTTTCCCATGACAAAGCATTGAGTCGTTGAGTTCATTAAGTCAAACCGACCCGATTTGTCTTGCGTGAGGCGTGGTCTAGATTACGTAATATGGACCTATAAGATTATTATTGAATATCATGCACCGCTGCTCAATTTCAAGAATTTCGTAGCCACGAATTCAATTGAAGATTGAAGACATATCATTTTTACTTGATGGTGTTATTACAAAGGTAATCACACTTGTGAACATTTTTCTTAACGTGTTTTCTCAAATTGCTCTTATTTTTAAAATGTGTGAGAGTTTCAAATAAAAACGGTTCAGTTAACCTTTATAAAAGTCTCAGTAGGTTTTTAAATATTTTAAAACATTTTGGAAATCTAGATAAGTTTCATTTTTACTTTAGAAACTATTTTCAATGGTCTTTGAACAAGATTATTCCCACGAAAATTTTTAGTGGGATTGTGCACAGCTCCATATTAAGCTCGTCTGCATAGACAAGGTTCAAGGTTTGTATTGGGAAAAGTTGTACAAATGGATGGATCTAACCGTGCATACGAAATGACAAAATTCTTTAAAATATTTTATAAATAGCCAATTTCCCTCTCATTTGAAGTAGATATGAATACCTCTTTTCTAAAAAACTTTTCTAAGGTATTTTTTGAGGTAGAGAGCATTTTTTTTTTTTTTTTGAAATCCAAAATAGCCTATTCTCGATTTTTCATGAGAACTAGATCTGTATTTTTTATCTAATATCTTTGTGAGAGAATTGAGAGTGAAATGAAGCAGAACATACCCTATCCTTATAATTTAGATCATTTCATTAGTGAATTTCCACGATCAAGTACTGCACAATCTAAAATCGGAGACATCTTGTTCTATTGAGGAGATCAAGATGTTGTGCGACTTATAGGGAAACTAGAGTTCTTAAACCAATTCACAGAGCTATCATTAGGATAAGTTTTCTATGGGATAAGAGTTGTTCATAGGTGACTACACAATTGTGTTTGGGTGAGAGGTGTATTTCTACATATTATAAAATTTTCTTTTCAAGTAGAAATGGAAATAGTGAGTGCGTCAAGATTTTTTATCCCTAGGTTTTGGTTTTTCCTCATATATTTGTCTCATGTTCATTTGTGTTATTTTCTACATGAATGATCTAAAACACCTCACATATAGTAGATTCATTTCATTTATCTAAAACACCTCACATATAGTAGATTCATAAATTTGTTCTTGTAATTTCCCTATGTGTTGTAAATCTAGGTTTACTCAACTAGATTCATTTAATTAAAGTTTTTGTGTGTTCAAAATTGTTTTGAGAATGTTTAATACATAACAAGTGTTAGGAATTTCTAATTGTGAATACAATTCTGAAATATGAAAATTGGTTAAGTTGGATAGCTAACCTATTCAACCCCCTCTAGGTTAGTTCTAGTGTAGTTGAGTTAACGTTGAGCACATATTACCATCTTCTAAAGAACACATAAAATTTAAATACTGACGTCACATGTCACTACATGAAATTATAATATACTTTCACAATTAATTTAATGCACTAAAATTATAGGGTAATACATTCTTCTCCCTAAAATGAGGAATTTTATCCTTGAAATTCAAATTTTATACCTAACTGCAATAACTTTGGATATCTCATCCGTGCTTCATCCTCTCTCTCCCAAGTAGACTCTACCTCTCTATGATGTCCCTAGTGTACTTTAATTAATGGTATGAACTTTGATCATAGAGTCTGCTCTCTCCGATGAAGAATACGTTGTGGTCGCTCCTCACAGCTCGCATCGGGTAAAAACTCAATCCTATCGAGTTTTATATGTTAATAGGCATTCTCGTCCCTCATGAATTTTCTAAAAATCAACAAGTGGAACACGTCATGAAATCCCTCATGATGGTTAGGTAAGTCCAATCAATACTCCACTGGGCCCACCCTACCCAATATCATAAAGGGACGAACGTTGTGTCGAGACAATTTCCCCTAGAATTTAAATTTGACAACTACCTTCACTGTGGAGACCCATAAAATTACTTAAACCCCCACCTAAAACTCTAGCTTCCACTTTCTTTTATTGACATATTTTTTTGCCGATCCTTTTCCTAATTTATCAATGATCGGATGAGTGACACCTTCTCCGAGGTGTCCCTAATAATATCTTATCTGAAACGTACCACATTCCCTTAACTCCAGACAATAGCTTAGAGAATGGAAAGGTCTCCTATACAATTCATTATAGGGTGACATACCAATAGTATGTTGATGATTAGTTGTAAGAAAAATCCATGAGAGGTAAGTTCTAGTCCCAATGCCCTTTAAGATCCAAGACACATGCGCAAAGCATATCCTCTAAATTATGGTTTACCCATTCTTTGTGGCCATCTGACTGAGTGTGGAATGTCATAATTAAATTCATTTACCCCAATATCATCTTGAAAACCCCTCCAGAACCAAGATACGAACCTACTATCCCTGTTAGACACAGTATCATGTGATACCACATGTAACTATGTAATCTCTGATATGAATAATATGATATAATGATCGGCGATGTAATTTGTTCATACTAAAAGGAAATGATTCAACTTAATTAATTTATATATGATGGCACAAATATAATCGTGACCCTTGTTAGACCTGGACAATTCCACTATGAAGTATACGAAGATTCTCTCCGACTTCCACTCTGGAATCTCCAAATGTAACAATTCCCCTATTATACTAGATGACATGTGGAACATTTAGACACCAACTCTATAATATCTCTCTTTATCTTGCTACATTAATATGATATACCCATGTCTTAGTACATCCTTTGTACTCCGAAATGCACCGTGAATTATGGGCGATGTGCCTCGGTTATAACTTCCCTCCTTAACTCAGGACCCTCTAGAACCACCAATCGTATCTGGAATCTCAATTTATTGTCTGACCTGACCAAGAATGAGCTACAATACCAGGCATGTCTGCGTGGCTTCAGGTAAAATACTTTGTCTCTTCCCCAAAAACTTCACCAGCTCTTCCTTGATCTCTGGTCTATGGGCTTTGCCAATTTGGATGATTTTTCCGGCTCATCCTTATTAAGGATGATGGATTCTACCTCTTCCACTGCCTCTCCCTTCTTGATCTTTATCGCATCTCTAGGGTCAAGGGCATCTATTTTTCAATAGGTTATTACCTTCTTATGAGCCTCTATCTCTTTCGCATAGTTTCAGTATCATTCGCATGCCGATGTTTGGTCACCTTGCACTTCACCTACCCCATAGGGGGTCGGGAACTTTAGAATTTGGTGAAGTATTGAAGGCACGACCTCAAATTCTTTGAGGGCTAATCTTCCTACGAGGAGGTTGTAAGCTTAGAAGACATTCTAATCCATCACAAAGAAATTGATTTTTTTGGTCAACCTCTTAGGCCATTCATCTCCAATTCTTATATCCATCTCATACATTCCCAACGAATGAACCTTTTCTTCGCTTAAAATAATCAAAGGATGATGATAAGGGACAAGCCTAGCTCTGATGAGGCCTTGGCTCTTAAAGCAGGGCCAGAACATTACGTTTGCTCAACTCTCCCCATCAACGCGGATTCTTTGTACCTCATATCCATGCACCCTTGTGGTGATTACCAAAGGGTCATCATGTGGATCTAGGATACCTTTGAAATCAAGTCGAGAGAATCCAACTATGATATTATCCATATCTCCCTTCTTTCTCTTCATGTGATTGACCTCTGAAGATTCCAAATTCACTACCTCTTCCTTGGTCACTGACTTAGCCTCTACGACGTGATCTTTACGGTCAACTACCTCTAAGCCACCCCTTGCAAGTCCTCTACAGATGGTGTTAACACCTAAGGATATCATACCAACCCTCTTCATTAGGACATTATCATCTTTTGGTGGGAGGTCAGGATCATCATCATCATGATCTGAGTCCTTCGCTCTTCTGGTTGGGGCATTATCCCGACACCTGTCATTTCTATTCTTTTTAGGATCATCTCTTCCCCTTATAAGCTCTACCAACCACACATTTCTTGATCTTTCAAGATTTCAACATCTTCTTAATCTCATCCTTCAAGGCAAAGCACTTGTCAGTGAGATGACCACGGTCTTGGTGGAACTCGCACCATAGGTTATTATTCCTCTTGTGCGGAGGATCCTTAAGCTTCTTCGACCGTCTCAGGGACCGATTATTTTTTATTTCATTGAGGATGTGTTCACATGTCACAGTTAGAGGAGTGTAGTCTGCAAACTTGTCATCTGCATCCCTCTTCTTTCCATCTTTCTTTCTTTGAAGTTTTCCACTGCTACTTCCGTTCTGATCCTCATACTTTATAGCCATCGCTTCTTCAGCGTTCATGACTTTACCTACTGTTGCTAACAACTTAGACATGGATTTTAAAGGGTCTTCAGCAAGCTTCCAAAGAAACTTCCTTTTCTTTAATCCTCTTAAAATGGTTGCCATGGCTATATTCTCTTAGTAGTCTTCAACCTCTAAGTTTTCCTTGTTGAATCTTGTAATGTAGTCTCTAAGGCTCTCATTCTTCCCTTATTTTATGTAGAGTAGATGGGTGGTATTCTTCTGAGGTCTTACCCCAAAACAAAAGTCATGTATGAACCGCTCAGCTAAACCCTTCAAGTTCTCCACATAATTTTTACGAAGGGAAGTGAACCAAACGTACTCAACTCACATCAAAGTGCTTGAAAAAGCTTGGTATCTCATCTCATCAGGGATTGAATAAATATCTTCCACAGACTGATACATCTCAATATGATGTACCGAGTTGGTACTTCCATCATACTTGGGAAACACTATAGGTGGCTTAAACTTGGCAGGGGTTGGGAAGTTCACAATCCTTACCACAAACGGGTAACCCTCTGAGAACCCCCTTTGTAAAGGGTCTTGACTTTTGATGAGGTTCCTTATCTTCTCTTCCAACCATTGGATGGAGTCATTCCATGGTTTAGTAACATCGTCTTGGCCAAAGTTGTCCCCTACCACCTCCAAGGGGTGGACTGAGGGTTCCCCACCTGCTCCACAATGTCGGTTGTTGACCTTTTGGCCGCACTATGGTAAGAAGTGGTTCATTTTGTCCAGTTTCTTCATTAACTTCAGCAGACTTGGGGCAGACATTTCCTAAAGGTCATCAGAAATATCTTAAGAGTGCTCTGCAAAAAGAAATCTCTAAGTCAGTAAATTAGAGGAATGAAAAGTAAGAGATAAAACTTGTGAAAAATGATACTTACGAAGCTTTGTCAAAGAACTACCGCCTAGCCCTCTTTGAGAGAGGTAGTAGGGGGTCATCAGATGTTCGTATTTAACCAGGAGACCCTGCTCCCCCTAATCTTGAAGGTCCTTAAACTTTTGAATATTCTCCTAGCTAACTTTAGGGTCAGCTTTATAAGCGACCGAGACCTTCCCCCATCTTATAGGGGTCCTAGGAACCGACGTTCTAGAATCTTCATGGGTACCAAACTTCCATGCCCCGGATGTAAAGAAATACTGAGGTTTCCAGTTGTGATTAGAGGTCTGGGTAACCAACAATATCTTTTTATCTGACTTCTTATCTAAGAAGTGGTAATAGCTAGGATGATTTTTGGCTTAGCTGGGGAAACTGCTCCTTTATTGCTTGTTGTGTTGTAGCCAATGACCTCAAGGCTTCTACCACCTCAACCATCTCAGACTGGGGTGATGCTTGGCTTAAACTTAGTCCTCCAACGCCAGATGGAGGAGGAGGTGGTGGTAACTCTGGTGCCATATGTTAGGGATAAGGAGCTTGTGATGAATGTATTATAAAGCTTAAATACCTTAAAGGACCTCTTTTAGTGGTGAAATAACTTCACAGGAAGGGTGAGGACTGGTTCACCAACAGAGTCTCCTTGAGGTTAATTTAGAAAAAGAAGAGATAAATCTTCTCTTTCCCACAGACGATGACAAAATGATGATGTTGGAAACAACACCACTATATAAGGTGTTAACAAGCTCGAACAAGCATAACCATGGCAGCACAAGTGTGTGTGTGTATATATATATATATATATATATATATATATATATATATATATATATATATATATATATATATGTATAGTAGGAGATGAGGTGAAGGGGATGAACACATCAATATAAGTGGTTCGGAAATTGCCTACGTCCACTGTGCAAGTGAGTGCAAATATCACTATCAAATGAGGCCCTAATGGCCTTAGTAATATATTCACTCCTCTTTCTCTCTCAACTGTAAGTACAGTAGAGTTTTGGCTACGGTTTATATTTTTGAATCCTTTACAAGGTAGAGGATGACCTCTATATATAGTGATAACGGGTATCATGTACCCCCAAGCATGCAATGAGCAAGTGCATGAAGATCCAACCAGTATAAGGATGACCCCTGGTTAATTTTAAGTAAATAGTAATGACCTCAATATTCCTTCACATGGAGGGAATGATTCAGTTGTAACATATTTGTCCATGTGTACCAAACCATGTATGTGCTTGTAAATGTTCGGAGTTATTTGATTGGTGCAACCTCGGCCAGGCAAAGTACGAGGTTGGTGAAGTCCAATCGTTCCTTTATCCGAGGCTATATTTGATGACCATGGTCAGGTAGCTATCCGAGGTTAGGTTTAACTAGGTGTAGCATCGGCTTGGGCCGATGATGATGTTGCCAGGTGACTGGTCCCTTATCACTACTAATCTCGGATGATGACTGTAACATCGGTTGGGGCTGATGATGGTGTAGAAGGAGGGTTGAACCCATTAGTCCTTGCCGACCTCGGCTGATGCCCAATTGAGGTTGATGTATGTTGTAGAAGCAATATCGGTTATGGGGGGCCTTACAAGAGATGTTGTTACTTATTGTTATCTTAGGCATATGGTCACCTCGGCTACAACATTGGCCGAGGTAGATGACTGTGAGTAAGAGGGTGCACTTTGGGCATATCAACAATATTTCGAGAGAGTCAAGTTTTTGGCGCCATCACTGGGGAATTATTAGTAACGATTATATTGATTTTTTTTCTTGATAAACCCTGTACAATTGATTATTTCAGCTACTGTTGTTTTGAAGGATATGTATTCTATCCTAATGAGCAACAATTCGAACAAAGGGTTCGTTGGGGAATACCGACCACTATTTTCTTCTGACTACTCAAACAATCAATTCAATAACTCTGGGTATTTGTCCAAGGATCGTTACTCGCTTAATATGATGCCATCCCATATAGATTTGTTGTTCGTATCAAAATTCCCCAGTGCAGCCCCTCGGTACAATCCTCTGAGACTCTTATGGAGTATTATTATGCACCACCACATAGTGTTGTTCCTTTGCGTCAGTCATTTGGTGTTTACCTCTGACTGAAGACCGTCTCTCTACATGAATGTACTACATTCCCTTTCAAGCATGGAGCCTTTAATTTTTGAAGTGGATTTATCAACCTGTTTCCTTTCTTCCACGGAATGGAAAATGAAAACCCTTACTGGCACATTAGAGACTTTCAAGAGGTGTGCAACACTTTTTCTGACCATAATTGCCCACCCGATCTTTTGCTGCTTAAGCTTTTTTTTGTTTTCCATTAAAGATAAAGAGAAAGATTGGTTGATCACACTTCCCCCAACTCTATCGGGAATTGGAAACAATTGTAATACCTCTTCTTAAAGAAATTCTTTCCCATGCACAAGACAAACGCACTCATGAAACAAATACAAAACTTTCAACGATACGATCATGAGATGTTTGACAAGTGTTGGGAACATTTTAAATCTTTGAAGAGGTCTTCCCTGCACCACAATTTTGATGAAATGTGAATAATCTCCATCTTCCATGGGGGTCTAAACCCCTTAACCAAACAGTTAGTCGAAATAATGTGTCAGGGTAGCCTTATAGAGTTGAGTAGGGAGGAAGTAGAAGCCCATTTAGATTTTGTCTAACAAACATATCAGGGATGGGATATGTCGAACCCATATAATTGCACTAGTCACGATAACGCCACACCTCGAGGGAAAACCATTGGCGTGTCTATCTTGCAGGAAAATAAGGATACCCAAACCAAATACGACCAATTGTGTCGAAGGATTGATGCATTGAAACTTACTCAACAATCCACACCCATGGAAGCCGTCCAAAATGTGTCCGTTGTGGAGGAAGTTGTGTGCGTTATTTGTGACAACATTGGGCACCCAACGAGAGAGTGTCCTTTACTACCTAGCATTGAGGGCCAGTTGCAAGAGCAAGCAAATATTATATGGGAATATATAAAGCAATACTCCAATGCTCCTTTCGACCCCAACAACCCTTGTTACAGTCGAAGATGGAGGATGAAAAATCCTCTTATGAGTTGGAAGGCTCAAAATTCCCAAATTCCCCCAAATAAAGTCTTTTTAGGCTCATTTCCATCCCCGTCCCCACAATTACATCAACAACCTCCCCTATATCAATCACTACAACATCCGCCCGCGGGATCTCCTACTTCATATTTGCCTCCACAAAGGAGGCAAAATGAGGGACAATTTGCCACTGTTCAAAAGGTTTCGCAACTTGAACAGTCCATCTCTCAAATGGCACTTTCTATGCAAGAGATACAAGTCTCTCTTACTCAATCGGTTCAAAACTCCCAAGGGGTTATGAGACCACATTTACTGGTGAAACCTCAACCCAACCCCAAGGGCCAAATGGGCAATGAGAGCTCCAAATCGAACACATCTCATACCCAAGATGCTATTGGTATTACCACCCTTAGGAGCGACAAAACGGTTAACAACAACATTGTGAGACCCTTGCCGGAGCCACCCATTCACATTAAATCCAAAGGCAAAGCCATTGCTTTGGATGATGTGCAACTGCACATTCCCGCTAACATAAAAGATGACATCCCCAAAGAGGGAGATGAACCTATAGTTGTGAAGGACACGATTTGTCCCATACCGGCCCCATTTCCACAAAGGCTGAAGGATAAGTCTATAAAAGCCTCTGAAGAGGGATTTTTTGATCTTTTCAGGCAAGTTAACATGAACATTACCCTCCTCAAGGCCATCGAGAACGTGTCAAAATACGCCACGTTTATTAAAGACTTTTGTACAATTAAAAGGAGACAAAATGTGGACACAAAGGCGTACATGGACGTCCAAGAAGGTGTCATTATAACCAATGAGCTAGCCTCCAAGTTTAAAGACCTGGATTTCCCCACCATTTCATGTGTAATTATGGAGACTAGAATCGATCGTGCCCTCCTATATTTGGGGGCAAGTGTGAACTTACTTCCTTATTATGTTTATCTTGAGTTGAAGCTCGGTGAGATTAAATCGACTCCCGTCACTTTACAACTAGCCAACCGTCCGACTAGGATACCGAAAGGAGTCGTGGAGCATGTGATTGTTCAAGTCGATTATTTCTACTACCCAGTATATTTTATAATCTTGGACACTAAACCCATACCAAAAGGGAGATCACAAATCCCAATAATTCTCGAGCGACCGTTTCTCACCACCATTAATGCTAACATCAATTGTAGGACCAGGGTGATGAAACTCTCATTTGGTAATATGGTGGTCAAAGTCAACGAGTACCACCTCCTTAAACAACCCCAATTTTGCAATGAAAGTGAGGAAGTGGTTGAAATGGTGGCTTGCATTAGAACTCTTGTCCAAGAATATTTTAACCTCTCTTATTTTCGAGAACCATTATAGGCGTGTATTACTAACTCCTTGGATAGCGATTTTATCATCAACGATAAGGGTTATGAAGATGCCCTTGTTGCAAATTGCTATTCGTTAAATGGGGAGTTAATAGACATGTAAAATTCCCACGAGTACTTTGAGGAGGTGAATGAAGGTATTGAGGGTAATAACATAAAGGGTGATGGTGAAAGAGACCTCACACATGATGAAAGTGAGGGGGATATCAAAGACTCAATGTGGATATACCACTTTGAGAAACTACCCCCACGTGACTCTTTTACCTTCCCGTCGAGTGTTTCAATACCCAACCTCGACCTCAAAACCTTTCCAAAGGAGTTCAAGTATGTTTTCCTAGGCGGTGAGTACACGTTTTCGGTGATTATAGCGGCAAATCTTGACAATTGTCAGGACGAGGTCTCATTTGAGGTGCTGAGGAAACATAAGAATGATATAAGATGGTACATTTCCGACTTGAAATGGATTAATCCCTCCATTTGCACTGATACCACCTGTGACACCCCGCCTAATTAAATACCGGGCGATCACTCCTTTATTAAATTAAAATCAAGGTGAACAGTTGGTTCATTCTTAGCCTCACTGTCGAAAAAATAACTTTTCATATTAAACACCCTAGATAATTAAGCTAATTGTCAAAACTATTTTTAGACTTTACTTTCCAAATTTTATTTACATTAACCAATAATTAAACTGGACATCATTCATAAATAAAGGATCACACAACAACTATCCTGCAATATATAAATCTAAATAACCAGACATTCAATTAATCGAATCCAACAATTAATACTTAAATGAAAAACATCCTGACCATAATAATCCAAAAGTGATAATACTGGAAATAAATGGATTACAATATCCAATAAAACAACTGAATAAAGGAAAGGGCGACACATGCCCAACTGGAATAAATAATGCTAGGAATCGAATCAAATGAATGAGGTCGTCTAAGAAAGAGGCCTCCAGCTCCCACCTAAGCTGCAGCGCGTTCCTTCCAAAGGATCCTATGCAAGACGTCCCTGTGGCTAGGAACCTGTAATACATACATATATATACAAGAGGGAAAAGAAGATGGAATCGGGTCAGAGCCTGATTGTAAAAATGATTTAAAATTTGTTTAGCAAGTATTTAAAATGTTTACAGGCCAATGCAGCGACACTCCCTTGAGAAATTCTCACCTCTCTTCTAATGTGCACACCTGTCGCACTAACCTTCCCAACGGTTTAAATTATCTTATCTTAGGTTACTCGTAAGATGTTAAAGAGACGAATTCAACTGTTTAAAAAGGTAGATTTCATTTAATAACAAAGTTCCCATTTAAACTTTAATTGCTAATAAAGTTTCCCGGTAATAAACTATACTTTCAAAACACGTATTTCTCAATTGAAATCATTATTCATTTCTTACTTGCCATAGACACATGAGGTAATTCACATATTTCAGAATTTAATATATATATTAAATACCCATGTAATATATATATTCTAACAACACCCCACATAAAAATTATGGTGCAGGCATACTCTGATATCCAGTCCCCGTATCACTCGTACTAAGGGGAATACATGTTCGGAATCACTCTTCAATTGTATTAACATAAACACAAACAACATTGAGGCGAAGCATAGAGTCCCGGTCTCTAAGAGGTCAGCACATGCCCCCACGTGTCTTAGGCCGTCTGACTATCGATCCAATTAGCCTGTACCAAAGGATCTCTATCTTCTAGGGTATGAGTCAATATCCCCCATAAAGGTCCTATCGAGATAAGACTGTCCCAGTACGGTAACCTCAGGGATAGCAAGTAGGGAGGGCATGGTTTTCACACGTATATAGTATATGCATAAACACAGACATATAAATCCACTACTATTACCACATCAAAATTAGGTACATCTCATAACCCATAATTATGATATTTATCCTTATTTCTCATTATTTAGTTATCACGTATAACGGTTCGTCACTTACTTTAATTCGAGGGATTATTCCAACTTACTACGTAACACTCATGGATTCTATTCTCTAAGTGTAAAATTCAGTAGGTACTCATCTATTTTTCCAACGTAACTACCTTACGCGTCTCTCCCTTTAATACTTAATTCCATCGTCCCTTATATGTGAACATCTCCATAAAAAAGTAAATCTCATCTTACATTAAAGGTTTCATATTTTTAATAAGTCCTACTAGTCTTCTTTATCACCCAAAATATTTTAATAAGGATGTCCAAAGATTATTAATCATTTAAATTGATTTCACTATTTAATGGGGAAACATGAGTCTGCCACGAAGGGTCGATCGATCGATGGCAGGGGCTCGATCGATCGACACTCCTGGTTCGATCGATCGATCAAATAGGTATGGCGAATTCTGCAGATTAACAGTTATGCGTTCTATCATCTAACCTCACCCAAATTCAGATTCTTAACACCCAAACTCCCATAAATTCGTACTACAAACATTATAAATCCAGATTAAACATCTCCTACGTAAAGCATGCGAATTTTCATCAATATCCATGGATTAATGGGCCAAAACTTATATAAATCTCATTAACCCTAGAAATTTATTTAACTTTGTTCTAATCAGTCTTTTTCTAGAATTTCTACTTCTAATTCATCACAAATCCATGGTTATGCCTCTACATATGAAGGGGATTTCCAGATTTCCATTCATAGCATTACTACATGCAATTTTTCTATCTCCAACATGGCTTTTCTTCTATGAAACTCATCCTAATCAACCCTAGTCTAACATGAATGATGCATTAACGAAATTATGAAAGATAAATACTTGCCTATAGATTTCAGGGATCTGATTTGTGGAAGAATTTGGTGTGGTTGTGTTCCCCGTCGCGCGATCTACGCGTTGGTGGTGGCGTCGTTGCAGCCGGATGAATTTTTGGCCTTGGATTGCTTGGAAAGCTTTCTTCCTTCCTCTCTAATGGTCATTCTAAGGTTTTGAGTCTGCTAACCCTAAGGGACCATCCCAAATGGCTGATATAACCTAATAAATTTCGTGGGTTTAATTACCCAAAATTACAAAATGTCCAAAATGCCCTCCCGGGGTACTAATTATGCCTAAAAATGCCCCGAGACCCAAACTAAACCCTCAGGTACACTTTTTAGACTATCACGACCCTTCCGGACACTTTGACGCACTCGAAATGACCATACGGGTGACTTATAATTTATTCACTTTTATTAATCAATATTTAGTCCCGACACGACACAGGCGCGTCCCGACTTAAATTTCCAAAATTGTCATTTTATTTACTCGTGACATTTAATAGTTACCAATATTATATTACTTTACTAATTAGTAATATTCAACAAGTTTTCAATGATTACTAACTCTCGTCACGTTAGTAATTAAAAATAATTAATTTTCGGATTTATATTAAATTAATAACTCACATTAAATTTAATAAATCCGCAAATTTAGAAAGCATAAAAATACGGGGTATTATATACTTCCACCCTAACAATGGAATTTCATCCCGAAATTCGAAAAATAAGTCATACCTGGTAAGAATAAATCAGGATATCTCTCGCGCATATCTGCCTAACGCTCCCATGTGGATTCCTCCACATTATGATGCTCCCACTGGACCCATACAAGTGGAACTACATTAGACCTCAAAATCCTCTCGCTATGGTCTAGGATAGCCACTGGTCTCTCCTCATAAGAGCTATCAGGCTGTAAGTCTATCTCATCTATCGCGATGTGGGTGTGGGCCATAATATCCCTAAGGTATCGTCTCAATGATGAGATGTGGAATACATCGTGGATGCGATGTAATTGCTCTGGCGGTCCCAATCTGTATGCTACCGGCCCAACCCTCTCGATAATGGGAAATGGTCCCACATACCTCGGGGCCAATTTCCCTTTCTTCCCGAACCTCATCACTCCTTTCATAGGAGATACACGTAGTAATACTTGGTCCCCCACATTAAACTCTAGGAAGAACCGTTTCGCATCGGCGTATCTTTTCTGCCGGTCCTGGGCTTCTTGAATGCGACTCCTGATCATCTCAATCCTAGCGGAGGTTTCCTGAATCACCTCTAGTCCGAGAAACTTGTTATCCCCCACCTCTACCCAACAAGTTGGGGAACGACAAGGCCTGCCACACAGAGCCTCGAATGGATCCATGCCCATCGTGAACTGATAAGAGTTATTATAAGCGAACTCCACCAGTGGAAGATTTGGCTCCCAACCTCCTCCAAAATCAAGGACACACATGTGTAGCATATCCTCCAACATCTGATTTGTACGCTCTATTTGTCCATCTGTCTGTGGGTGATAAGTTGAACTCAGCCTCGACTCTATACCCATAGCTTCCTGAAAGCTCTCCCAGAAACGTGACACGAAAATCTTGTCTCTATCTGACACAATATTCAGGGGCACCCCATGTAATCTGACAATCTCAGCAATGAACAACTGAGCATATTGACCCATGGTATAGTCTGTCTGCACAGGTAGAAAATGAGCCACCTTGGTCAAACGGTCCACAATCACCCAGATGGAGTCGTGGCCCCGTTGTGATGTAGGCAACCTTGTAATAAAATCCATGGAAATACTCTCCCACTTCCACACGGATATTTCCAATGGCTGAGGCAATCCTGACGGTTTTTGGTGGTCCACCTTTACCAGCTGGCAGGTAGAACACTTGGACACAAACTCAGCAATGTCCATTTTTATCCCACTCCACCATTATTACCGCCTCATATCCTGGTACATCTTATCTCCCCCAGGATGTACTGCAAATCGGGACCCGTGAGACTGGGTCATCACTGCATGACGTAAGTCTGCTCCTTCTGGAACCACCAATCTCCCATTAAACCTTAAACCCCCATCAGAACTAACATAATAGGACTCAGCTCCCTCAGCTAAAATTCGTACAATCTGCTCCTGGAAAAATGAGTCTGCGGTCTGTGCTTATATCACCCTCATAACAATCTCAGGTGTCACTGTCATAAGAGATATAAAGGAATGGGCTACCGCGTCCTGGTGATCCAACTCTTTCCATTTTAATTTCTAGACGTCCATTACATCATCTACCGACCTACAGCTCAACGCATCAGCAACTACGTTGGCCTTCCCCGGATGGTACTGTATGTCGAACTGATAGTCCTTAACAAATTCTAACCACATGCGCTGACGCATATTCAGCTCTCGCTGAGTGAACAGGTACTCCAGTGACTTGTGGTCTGTGAACAAGTTAAATTTCTCCCCCAATAAGTAGTGTCTCCATATCCTCAAAGAAAAGACGACCACTGCTAACTCCAGGTCGTGGGTGGGTAATTCTTCTCATGTGGCTTAAGCTTTCGGAAGGCAAAAGCTATAGCCTTCTCCTCCTGGTGAAGTAATCCCCCAAGTCCCCATAGAGAGGCATCGGTGTAAACCATGTACTCCACATCCGGCTTAGGTAAGGCAAGGACCGGTGCTGAAGTAAGCTTGTCTTTTAACTCGTCGAAAGCCAATTGACAAGCATAATCCCAAACATATGGTACCCCCTTACGAGTCAGGTTCGTCAATGGACCCGCTATTTTGGAGAATCCTCGAATGAATCTCCTGTAGTATCCCGCTAATCCCAAGAAACTATGTACTTCCATCGGTGTCGTGGGCTGTCCCCACTCCCTCACCGCTGACACTTTACTCGGGTCAACTGCTATCCCCCGCTCAGAAAACGACATGCCCCAAGAACTGCACTTCATGTAACCAGAACCCACACTTCTCGTACTTAGCATACAGCTGATGCTCTCAAAGAGTATAAAGAACCTGCCTCAAGTGCTCGGCATGCTTCTCCTCGGAGTGTGAATATATCAAAATGTCATCTATGAAGACAATGATGAACTGATCCAAGAACTCTCTGAACACTCGGTTCATCAAGTCCATGAATACGGCTGGAGCATTTGTGAGTCCAAATGGCATCACTCTGAACTCATAGGACCCATACCTCATCAAGAAAGAAGTCTTTGAAACATCCTACTCCCTAATATGTAGCTCATGGTAACCCGACCTCAGATCGATCTTCGAAAAGAAAGTTGCTCCCCTCAGCTGGTCGAACAGATCATCGATTCGAGGCAATAGATACTTGTTCCGTATCGTGACATTGTTCAGCTCCCGGCAGTCCACACATAGCCTCAGTGAACCATCTCTATTTTACACAAACAAAACTAGAGCGCCTCAAGGTGAGGTACTCCTGCGAATGAAGCCCTGACCTAACAGCTGTTCTATCTGATCTTGTAACTCTCGCATATCTACCGAAGCCATACGGTATGGAACGCGCGCTATAGGTCGAGTATCCGATAATAAATCTATGAAAAAGTCTATCTCACGACTAGGGGGTAGGCTTGGTATCTCCTGAAATACATCGGAATACTCACGAACAATTGGGATCGAGTCTAAGGGAATCACAATCTCCTTAGAGGTATCCCCCTCTATGTAAAACAAATCAGCGGTGAAGCCTCCCCCTGGGCGAGGCATCGCCACTACAAACATCTCTTCCCCCATAATGGAAAAGACAATACTCCCACCAAAACAATCTATCATGGCTCTATAAGCTATGAGCCAATCCATAACGATAATAACATCGTGCTCCTGCATATCTAAGACTAACATGTCTGCTGGTAATACCAAGCTACCAATATCTACCCCCACTCCCCGGCATATAAAGAAAATTAGTGATCCACTCCCCAGTGGTGAGTCTACACACGCCATAGTGCTCTCTGTTGTGGTTAATAGCCCTAAGGCCTTCGCAAAATGAGTAGCTATAAAATAGTGCGTCACCCCAGTATCAAATAAAACCCGACCCATAATACCATGGATAGGAAACATACCCTCAATCGCGGGTGGTGCCTATGGAGCTGCTGCTTGGTGGACGTTATAGACACATTCGTACTGTAACTGCCCCTGCTACACCGGAGCGGCTAAAATGGCTGGTAGGGCTGGTACCTGAGCTGGTGCTGGGAGGGCGGCTGGGAAAAATGGCCTCTGTGGCTCATTATGGGAAGCCTGCTACTGTGGGGCCCTATCACCCTCTAGACAATCCTGGCGCTTATGGCCATTCTTACCGCACACAAAACATCAGCCTCTGAAATTACCTCCCCTCTGACCCTGCTGACCATGGCCCTGTTGGCCATTACCGCCCCGCCACTGGCCCTGTTGGCCCTAATGAAAACGCTGTTGGCCCTACTGCTGACCCTGCTGCTGGCGGTGTTGGCCTTGCTGGCCCTGCTGACCCTACCTATATCCCCTAAATCCCTACTGAGAATCACCTGATCAGAACCGCTTGGAAGGATCCCCTTGATGGGAACTCTGCTCATGCTGGCGAGTCTGCCCCTGCGATGTCGATGCTCCACTAGTGCCACTACCCCCTGTCTTGCACTGCTGGCTGGACTCTCCTGCCCGCTTCCCTGCAGATGGAAGCGGTGATCCTGGTAGTGTAGCAAAGAAGCATTGAGTACATCAGTGAAAGTACTCAAAGACAGATTCCCTATAAGGTGTTGACGGATCCTCCAAGCTAACCCGTCCACAAACAATAGTATCTTCTTACCCTCAGTGGGTGCCTCATCTGGCATTATAGTGAGAAGTCTTGTGAACTCCTCCTCATACTCAGCAATGATAGAATTCTCCTGCTTCAAGTTCACTAATTTCTGCCTCATCTCAGTTTGTACGGTGGGTGAAAAATACTTGCGGTCAAAACGCTCCCAGAATGACTGAATCGGAATAGTATCCCTCTCCTCCAAGGTGGTGGTGGACTCCCACCACTGCAAAGCGGCCCCCACTAGCTTAAATGAAGTCAACAACTGTTTCTGCACATTCGTTCACTCATACATATGCAGATGCCGCTGGATATCTTTCTTCCATTGGCTGACGATGATGATGTTTGAACTACCCGAAAATTCCGGGGCGTGCGCCTTCTGAAAGGCATCCCTAACCCGCTCCCATGCTGATGGAAGTTGTGCAGGTACTGGCGCCACTGCCTGAATCTGGGGTTGAGCCTGCTGTACTACCGCCAACACGGCATTCACCGTTTGAGGAACAATAGAGGCTACCTCATTATCATTCATCGTTCCCTGGGCCGGAGTTGCTGACTAATCGACTTGGGCACACCTATCCTTTGGTGCACGTCTCGGAGGCATCTGAAAAGTGAAGAAATTTATTAGTCTACAGTTATTATCAAATCTTAAATAGCTGAAGACATAATCGTAAAAGTAAGAGTACAACAATCCTAACATAGGGCTCTATAACAAAAATGCTAAGCTGAAAGCGAAATAGGTCGTACAGATCCTAAGGACACTAGAACCTGATGCTCTGATACCACCTGTGACACCCCACCTAATTAAATACCGGGCGATCACTCCTTTATTAAATTAAAATCAAGGTGAACAGTTGGTTCATTCTTAGCATCACTATCGAAAAAATAACTTTTCATATTAAACACCCTAGATAATTAAGCTAATTGTCAAAACTATTTTTAGACTTTACTTTCCAAATTTTGTTTATATTAACCAATAATTAAACTGGACATCATTCATAAATAAAGGATCACACAACAACTATCCTGGAATATATAAATCTAAATAACCAAGCATTCAATTAATCGAATCCAACATTTAATACTTAAATGAAAAACATCCTGACAATAATAATCCCAAAGTGAAAATACTGGAAATAAATGGATTACAATATCCAATAAAACAACTAAATAAAGGAAAGGGAGACACATGCCCAACTGGAATAAATATTGCTAGGAATCGAATCAAATGAATGAGGTCGTCTAAGCAAGAGTCCTGCAACTCCCACCTAAGTTACAGCGCGTTCCTTCCAAAGGATCCTATGCAAGACGTCCCTGTGACTGGGCACATGTAATATATACATGTATATACAAGAGGGAAAAAAGATGGAAACAGGTCAGAGCCCGATTGTAAAAACGATTTAAAATTTGTTTAGCAAGTATTTAAAATGTTTACAGGCCAATGCAACAACATATTAGTGCGACACTCCCTTGAGAAATTCTCACCTCTCTTCTAATGTGGACACCTATCGCACTAACCTTCCCAACGGTTTACCTTATCTTATCTTAGGTTACTCGTAAGATTTTAAACAGACGAATTCAACTGTTTAAAAAGGTAGATTTCATTTAATAACAAAGTTCCCATTTAAACTTTATTTGCTAATAAAGTTTCCCGGTAATATACTATACTTTCAAAACACGTATTTCTCAATTGAAATCATTATTCATTTCTTACTTGCCATAAACACATGAGGTAATTCACATATTTTAGAATTTAATATATATATTAAATACCCATGTAATATATATATATTTTAACAACACCCCACATAAAAATTATGGTGCGGGCATACTCTGATATCCAGTTCCCGTATCACTCGTACTAAGGGAAATACAGGTTCGGAATCACTCTTCAACTGTATTAACATAAACACAAACAACATTGAGGCGAAGCATAGAGTCCCGGTCTCTAAGAGGTCAGCACATGCCCTCACGTCTCTTAGGCCGTCTGACTATCGATCCGATTAGCCTGTACAAAAGGATCTCTATCTTCTAGGGTATGAGTCAATTTCCCCCATAAAGGTCCCATCGAGATAAGACTGTCCCAGTGCGGTAACCTCAGGGATAGCAAGTAGGGCGGGCATGGTTTTCACACGTATATAGTATATGCATAAACACAGACATATAAATATACTACTATTACCACATCAAAATTAGGTACATCTCATAACCCATAATTATGATATTTATCCTTATTTCTCATTATTTAGTTATCACGTATAACGGTTCGTCACTTACTTTAATTCGAGGGATTATTCCAACTTACTACGTAACACTCATGGATTCTATTCTCTAACTGTAAAATTCAGTAGGAACTCATCTATTTTTCCAACGTAACTACCTTACACGTCTCTCCCTTTAATACTTAATTCCATCGTCCCTTATATGTGAACATCTCCATAAAAATGTAAATCTCGTCTTACATTAAAGGTTTCATATTTTTAATAAGTCCTACTGGTCTTCTTTATCACCAAAAATATTTTAATAAGGATGTCCAAAGATTATTACTCATTTAAATTGAATTCACTATTTAAAGGGGAAACATGAGTCTGCCATGAACGGTTGATCGATCGATGGCAGGGGCTCGATCGATCGATGCGTCGATCGATCGACACTCCTGGTTCGATTGATCGATCAAATAGGTATGGCGAATTCTGCAGATTAACAGTTACGGGTTCTATCATGTAACCTCACCCAAATTCAGATTCTTAACACCCAAACTACCAGAAATTCGTACTACAAACATTATAAATCCAAATTAAACATCTCCTACGTAAAGCATGCGAATTTTCATCAATATCCATGGATTAATGGGCCAAAACTTATATAAATCTCATGAACCCTAGAAATTTATTTAACTTTGTTCTAATCAGTCTTTTTCAAGAATTTCTACTTTTAATTCATCACAAATCCGTGGTTAAGCCGCTACATATGAAGGGGATTTCCAGATTTCCATTCATAGCATTACTACATGCAATTTTTCTATCTCTAACATGGGTTTTCTTTTATAAAACTGATCCAAATAAACCCTAGACTAACATGAATGATGGATTAACGAAATTAAGCATGATAAATACTTGCCTGTAGATTTCAGGGTTCTGATTTATGGACGAATTTGGTGTGGTTGCATTCCCCATCGCGCGATCTACGCGTTGGTGGTGGTGCCGGTGTAGCCGGATGAATTTTTCGCCTTGGATTGCTTGGAAATCTTTCTACCTTCCTCTCTAATGGCCGTTCTCAGGTTTTGAGTCTGCTAACCCGAAGGGACCATTCCAAATGGCTGATATAACCTAATAAATTTCGTGGGTTTGATTACCCAAAATTACAAAATGTCCAAAATGCCCTCCCGGGGTACTAATTAAGCCTAAAAACGCTCCGAGACCCAAACTAAACCCCCGGGTACAATTTTCTGACTATCTCGACCATTCCGGACACTTTGATGCACTCTAAATGACCATACGGGTCACTTATAATTTATTCACTTTTATTAATCCGTATTTAGTCCCGACACGACACAGACGCGTCCCGACTTAAATTTCGAAAATTGTCATTTTATTTACTCGTAACATTTAATAGTACCAATATTATATTACTTTACTCATTAGTAATATTCAACAAGTTTCCAATGATTACTAACTCTCATCACGTTAGTAATTAAAAATAATTAATTTCCGAATTTATATTAAATTAATAACTCACATTAAATTTAATAAATCCCCAAATTTAGAAAGCATAAAAATACGGGGTATTACATCATTTACTTGGAGGAGTACGCCAAACCCACATGTCAAATGCAAAGATGGTTGAATTCGGCCATGAGTAAGGTGGTGATAGCGGAGGTGATTAAATTATTGGATGTGGGGATAATCTACCCCATTTCCGATAGTGAGTGGGTGATACCAACCCAAGTTGTGCTAAAAAATTTGGGTGTCATAGTTATTTAGAATGAGGAAGGTGACCTTTTGTCCTCGCGCATTCCAACCGGCTACCGCGTTTGCATCAATTATTGAAAGTCCAATGCGATAAATAGGAAAGATCACTTTCCCATACCCTTCCTTGACCAAATTCTGGAAAGGGTAGTCGAACACAAGAATTATTGTTTTCTTAATGGATATTCAGGGTAAAATCAAATTAAAATATCCCCCGAAGATTAAGAAAAGACCACGTTGACGTGTTTGTATGGCACCTTTACCTTACAGGGAGTGTCTTTTGGGTTTTTCAATGCACCGATAAGTTTCCAACGGTGCATGCCTAGCATCTTTTGTGACATGGTTGAAGACATTATTGAAGTCTTCATGGATGTTTTCAGTATCTTTGGTAATACTTACGAGGGATACCTAGCCAATATCGAAAAAGTTCTAGCTAGGTGCTTTGAGAAAAACCTCATTCTCAATTGGGAAAAGTGTCACTTTATGGTGACACGAGGGATAGTTTTAGGCCATATCATCTCTGATGATGGTATTCAAGTCAACAAGCCTAAGATTGAAGTTATAACAAATCTCCCTGCTCCTAAAAACCTCAAGGTTGTGAGGTCGTTTCTTGGCCACGCTAATTTTTACCGACATTTTATTCAAGACTTTAGCTTGATTGTGCGCCCCATGTGTGCCCTTCTTGCAAAAGGTGCTCCATTTACGTGGAGTGATACATGCCAAGAATCATTCGATAAGTTGAAAACCATGTTGACCGCGACCCCCATCATGAAATCACCCGATTGGGCCCTTCTATTAGAGCTCGTGTGTGATGCAAGTGACTATGCCGTAGGGGCGATGCTTGGTCAACAGAGGGATGAGAAACCTCACATGATATCCTATGCTAGTCGAATGCTTGATAGCGCAAAAATGAATTACTCCACTACGGAGAAGGAATTACTAGCCATAGTGTCCACATTGGATAAATTCCGAGCTTACTTTGCAGGATCGCCCATAGTCTGCTTTATCGATCATGTCGCTCCTGAGTACCTCATTTCCAAGAAGGATGCTAAGAGTAGGCTTATTCGTTGGGTGATCCTCCTTCAAGAGTTCGACCTCTCAATAAAAGATAAAAGGGGTTTGAAAACGTAGTCGCGGATCACCTTTCATTACTTACATTCGATCACAATCATATTAACCCCATCCCTATCCGAGAGTGTTTTCCGAACGAGAAACTCATGGCCATTTAGACATTTCCATGGTTTGCCGATATTGCGAATCTCCTTGTTACCGAGGCCTATCCTCCGCACTTTTAGGACAAGGAGAAGGAAATAATTTTGATTGTGTCCCGGTCATTCTTCATCGATGACCCATACGTGTAAAAAATTTATCCAGACCAAATCATTTCAGGTGTATCCCAAACGATGAGATATCTAGTACCTTGTTATTTTGCCACAACAGAGCATGTGGAGGATATTTTTCTTCCCAAAAGACTGCCCTCAAAGTGCTACATTGCGGTTTCTATTGGCCTACAATATTTAAGGATGCACATACTCTTTGTAAAACTTATGCCTGTTGCTAATCAGTTGGGAATATTACCATAAGGAACATGACGCCCTTTGAACCTATTCTTGTAATCGAAGTTTTCGATTATTGGGGAATAGACTTCGTGGGTCCTTTCCCTAAGTCCAATCATTTTGAATAAATTTTAGTCACAGTCGACTATATATCCAAATGGGTGGAAGACATGCCTACTGGGAACAAGACTACGAAGATGGTGTTGAAGTTCCTAAAAGAGAACATCTTCGCTCGCTTCAGCACACCCAAGGCATTCATTAGCGACCAAGGCGTCCATTTTTTCAATGATATATTTCGCCGCTTGATGTCGCAATATGGGGTCACCCATAAGGTGTCCACCACATATCACCCACAAACCAATGTCCAAGAGGAATTGGAAAATATGGAGATAAAAGGGATCCTTGAGAAAACCATGTACCTTTTGACCAAGGATAGGTCGTATAGGCTAACCGACGCGCTTTGGACGTATCAGACGGCTTATAAGATGAACCTTGGGATATCCCCTTACCGATTGGTGTATGAGAAAGCATGTAATTTGCCGGTAGAGCTTGAGCATCGAGAATTTTGAAAAACAACCTTAATACTAAAAGCCTTTTGTTTACAAAGTGGATAACAAAATGTTATTGTTGTGTAAACTTCGAACAAACGTTTTGGGCAAAACTCTTTTCGAAAAACACAAGATATGGTGTAAAATCTGTTTCTGAATGTATGGATTGAATTTGATAGTTGATTAACTTATTTTATAAAACTAATAAACATCTACCAAAATTATCATGCAGTCCCAATCACAAAAATAGTACCGAATATTCACAGAAATAGACACATGAATTTTTAACGTGGTAAAACCCTTAAGCAAGGGAAACATCCACGGTGAACTCTACGGCATAAAACAAAAATCCACTAGAATAAAAGTAAAGTTACAACACTTAATCAAACCACAAAGATCCTATCCTAAGTTCAGAATGTACCAGCATGAGATTCTCCATTCCAAAGGTATTATAACTTGGAACTTGATCTTTTCTCGATGCTTCATTGCCTTTTCCTTGATCTTCTTCTCTTTGAATTCAGATTCCAGCAACTCTTTCAAATTCAAGATTCTCAGACAGAACCACAGTGTCTAAGTTTTTGGGTGAGATAGTGTTTGTGATGTGCTAGTACATGTAAACATGCTACTCACCCTCTTAAGAATTTATACAAACAATCCTAAAAAATTACAAACGTTCTAATATGGAAGTTATTTCTGAATCTTAATTTTTCAAGCAAAGACTTCTTGATCCTTAATTAAACCACAGATGTCAAGGATACCTTGCTCGAAAGACAGTTCAAGGTCTTAAACAATTTCAGAGTTTTGAAAATATTTTTGAAATTGTAAACCTCCAATTGAGATCCAACTAAACTAGAAGTCTACTTTAATAAAACATATTCAGACTTAACATGCAAGGATTGATTCAACAAGTTTTGATATATAAAACTTATTTTTAGATCTGTACACTTTAAAACTTTAGCACGAGTTCCTTTGTGTTTCTTTTATTTTTGAACACAAGTATTTCATAAAATATGAAATAAAACTCAGAACCACACAACTTACTAGATCTAAGATGGAAACAAAAGTTTTTTATATCAAAAACATGTTGAAACAAAATAGATCTAAGATGCTAGATCTGAAAAGGGAAATAGAAAACTATAATCGTGAGATTTTCTCTTTTAGAAAGACTCAGTTTCAATAATGTAACTTAAATCTCTCTTAGAGATGAGTTCTGAGGGAATAACAAATTTTAATACGTCTTCAAACGAAAAATACAAAACCAACAATAAAGAAACCCTAGAAGGATCTAACTCTCTAAAGGTGGGTTTTCTGATGTATGGGAATTTTAGGTTTTGGTGTTTGGTTAGGGAGAAATCTCACAGAGGTTTGGATCTACGAAGAAACTAGGGTTTCCACTTCTAATCTCTCTCTTTTTTCTCTCTTCTCCTTTCTCTCTCTCTTCTCTCTTAGATTTAATGAATTGGTAAAAAGTCACAAAATGTTGAGACGTGGTCTCTTTTTATACTGAGCAACGAAGGATCAAGAACATTGACATCAATCCAATGGCTGAGATTGATTTTATTTGAATTGACTAAGATCCAACGATTCATCAAAAGCGGTGGAACTAACTAACACTGATTGGTTAAGGCTTGGGTCACGTGTATTGACTCTTAACGCATGCAGATCATTGATGAAGTTGATCCAAGGGCTGAGATGGTGTACGCATTTTGTGTCTAAGAGAAAACACAAATCGGATCGTTGGGAAACCAACACGTGTACGCACCAGATGGGATTTAAAACGCTTGTTTTGAAAATATTTACAAGGTAAACCTCCAAATATCTAGCTCTTTTGGATTCTACCTAGTCAAACAATCAGCAAAGAAATCAAGTTTATGAAATTCCACTTTAACCCACAAAACTTTTAAAAACCAAATTTTAATTAATTCAAAAATGCTTGAAAATTATTTAAAATATATAAAATGATTTTGAATTAAACTAAATTTAATTTACAAAGATATCAACTGTTCAAAAAGTCATTAACAGAAAAAGATGATACGTATGATGCAGTGTAAGTGTCCTAATTGTGGTTTTTTAGGGTTTAGAATTTACTTCCCTTTTGAAGGTTCTCTTCGACTGAATTTCTTCATGAAGTATGTACCTGTGAGGAGATGGAGTTCTCAAACTATACTAACCTATTTTGTCTATATATCCAAACTAGTTGGAACTCCTATATATGCAGACTTTAGTGAGTCAATTTATAGTGTGTTCTCACATATTGGGCTGTCAAAAAGCTTAATTTTGACATTATCGAAGGCGAAGACATTCGTAAGTTCCAACTAAACGAAATTGAGAATTCTTGTATTTTCAAGGACAAAACTAAGGACTTTCACGATAAGAGGATAGTGCATAAGCACTTTGATGTGGGACATAAATTTTTACTCTACGATTCCCGCCTCTACCTTTTTCCCAGGAAATTGGAATCACGGTGGAATGAACCATTCGTTGTAAAGAAGGTATACGATCACGGTGCCATCGATATTCTGAACCCGAGGACCATAACCTTATCTAAGGTAAACGAGATGGGCTTAATCCTTTCCTTGAGGTATTGACCCTTGATCTTGCAGAAATTCCTCTTGAGGAACCTTCTGTGGGCCCTTCATTGGGTGTTGGAACTTAGTTCTTGGGTTATTTTTTTGAATTTCCTCTCTTTTTATTGAATTCCAGGCAATCGTACTTTTGAGCACTCTGCTATATACCTAGCTTATCGTCCCTAGGCATCCCTCTTGAGTTGAACCATTATTGTTTGGATTAGGAGCTATTGGAGAAGCATGGGAGAAAGAGGAGTGGATAATGGAGTCCCGGTCGACCGGTACCATTCCCGCGGTCGACTGGTTGAAGTTCACAAATCCCACTGCTAAAAAGCCAATGAAAAAATTAGAATTACGATCGAACAGTCAGTTGACCGCAGTCAACTGGTTCTAACTTAAAATGTGGACTTCCAAGGAACCAAGGCAAAATTCGGATACGCGGTCGACTGGTCTCGAAACTGCGGTTGACCGATAGTCTAAGTTATTTGGGACAAATCGATTCTTTTTCTCATTTCTCCCTTATTTCTCGCATTCTCTCCTCTTCCTTCTATGTCCAAAACCCTCCAAGAACAAACCCTAGGTATTTTTTTCTCCCATTTTCACTTCCAATACTCCCATCCAACTTCTAGGGTATGATTCCTAAATTTAATTTCTGTTTCTAATGTTGGATTTGATGATAATAGTGCTATTTTCATGATTATAGGGTTGTTGTGTTTGTGAATTTCTTTGTAAATTTTAATTTTGTCTTAGACTATATGTTCCTCTCATCTTCTCTCTCTCTCTCTCTCACACACCTTCCATTATATATAATTGTTTGTGTGTATATTGTATTGACAAACATGTTTGTTGGTAGACTTATCTGGGATGATTATAGGCGTGTATACATTTGTTGAAATTAGCGAGGATTTTGCAAAAAAAATCTTACACATATTTTTCACACTCTATTTTTGGATGCTGATTGACGAGGAGAGTGACTTTTTGACACAAATTAGTATAATGCTTAGATTTTTTTTGGGATGTTTATTTTGTTTTAAATAGTATTGTGCACCATACCTACTGCTTTGCTCATATTAACTGTTTTTGTTGGTAGAACCCCATTGATGGCCAAATATTATTGTCTATTATTGGGATTACCATGAATGGGGGGGGGGTCTTTTTTGGCGCAAATGTGCCCCAAACCATTTTTTTCTACTTTGTGCACCAAGTGTATATCCAAATGCCTTAATGATTTTAACTTCTATGTGGGACATATCCTTTTATGTTTTTCACACGCTTCGACGCATAGAATGTCTTTTCTTCTCTCTATTCCCACCTTGCCATATTGATTTTAGTTTTCAACTGCATTGTTGTGCTAATTTCTATTTTGGAGATGCAAATGTATGAAATCGGGAAGTATGATCATTCTAACAGTGTGCCCTTGAAGGGTGTGAATGGATTTCGGTGTGGTCAAGAACACAAATGGTATGAGACCTATTTTTCCAGTTCAAAGTGTCCATTGGCCTATAACCTTTCATGGAAAATGGAGGACCTCCTCACGATGCTTTGGGAATTATCAAATGATACAAATGGGGCTTCTTCTTGGGAAAGCAAACTACAGTTAATGAGGACGTGGTCCGAATATTCTACGTTTCGTTAATAAAGTGCAAAGGGGAGAAGAATTTTTTTGTGTTTTTTGTTTGAGGTGTGAGAATTACTTTTCAACCTAAGGATTTAGCCCGATGGATGGGTAATGTAGCTGACCCCACCCCTTCTGTGAGATTGTCAGACAAGGCCACCTTCAATTTGGACACAATCATCAAGTATCTAGCGCCAGGCGAGGTATGGACGAAGAAGATGTTCCGAACAAGAGAAATGCAAGATTTACCAAGCCTGTTGTACTATATTAATGTCCATTGTCTGATTGTGATGAATAACCATTCTGAGGTTCGTCACAAGAATGACGTATTCCTCTACGCCTTGTTGAATCAGACGGGAGACATAAACCTCCCTAAGTACTTCATGGAACAAATGATTACATCATCAAAAGAAAAGACATGGAACTTCTCCCTTCCCCTGCCCGGTATTGTCACGCAGGTATGTCGTCAAGCGAGATGCCTTGAGTATCTGTCTGACAAAATAGTGGAACCTATGGGTCTCCTAACCAAGGAAAACATCAGGAGGTGCTTGGGACATTACTGGGGGTGAACCAGCAGTCTAGAAGAGGCAGAGGGTAGTTGTCAGTGATGAGGAGACTAAAATTAGTCAATCAGAGGAAGGAGTAGGGCAGCACCCAGAGGTGCCATTCGTATTTCCTAACTCCCTCTTTGCGGCGTTCGAGGTATAGTTGGACCAGAGATGGGAGGAGACCCATCTACGGTGGGATACTTTGATTCATGGCTCGACCAGTTTGGAGCTGAGCAGCGCGAGGACCGGACATAACGGCATCAGGAGTTCCATTTGATGCAGGCCATGTTGAGAGATTTGTGTGTGTAGTAGCATGGCCTGGACGTGTCACTCCCATCACATTTTCAGAGTTTGTATGATCCATATTTTTGGGGATCTTTTAGCGGTTTAGGCCTCTAGAATTCTTGGCAGCACTATGGGTTGGAGTTTAGTTTTAGATGGTGGTGCAAATAATTTTTGAGGCGGTTATTATTTTGTATTTTCCTCTTTTCTTGCTTATCATTGATTAGGCTATTTTTTACTGAACTACTTGAAATATGTTATGATAATTTTGTAGTTGTTGGTTATTTATTGGATTTTGATGCGTGTGGCCCTCCACTTTTATAAAATTAAATGTTCGCCATCAACTTATCTAGTATTTGCTCTTCAACCCCTCTACTTATTATGACTTACGACCTGATTTCTTTCAACTTAATTATTTTGGTACATATTTTTGTTTTTTTAATGTTTGTATAGGGCGCAGGTTGATTACCTCGGCGTTCGCTCAAAATTGAGGTGATTTGTTTTTATCCCTCTATTTCTCGTATTGTATTTATTTACATTGAGGACAATGTGCGATTCTAGTTAGGGGTGTAATTATGCATCTCAATTTCTTTTTAATTATTGTGCCCCTATGTAAAAAATTATTTATTTGTTTTGGAAAAAAAATTGTTTCAAAAATTATTTTATTTATGCCTTTTCTCTTTCTTGGGCATTTTGCCCTAATTTCCTATGATAAATTTAATAATTACCCTATCCAATTGCTAACACAATGATGTACTTTCTATTTCTTGCACGTTATTAAACTTTAGTCCTCATATTATTCAACATTTAGAATAAATCCATGAATTAAATCTTGAAATCCCTTGAGTACTTCAGCATATTTTCAAAAATCATTCGGTAGGACAATTATAGCTTGGTATCTTGTTATCTCTTTGTGTACGCTAAAACCTAGAAAGCTTCGTGCTTATTTTCATTTCCAAGTGCTTATATATTACTCTCTCTCTCTTTCTTGAAAAACGTATCTTGTTGATGATCTCATTTTCTTTTCATTGATTGCATATTAATTGATTTATCAATTGAGCATGATTTTCAATGGTGTTGAGTCCCGAGAATCACATGAAACTTTAGGAAAGGATCTTAGGCCCTCTTTGTTGTTTAACCCATATGACCTTACCCTTACCCTTATACATGTCCCTAGTCAACCCCGTTGAGCCCTATTATGACCTTTCTTTTGGTCCCAAATATAAACCCTCATATTCACTTTTAGTACCTCGGTTTGCGATTATTCTTGGGGGTGAATGATGTTCGTGTTATGTGGATTGAAATCAAGCAATGAGTGGATGAAAAGAAAAGAAAAAGAAAACAAGAAAAATAGAATAAATGGCTCCAAATTACATGGAAATAGAAGTCTTACTCTCACGAATATCTTGCTTTTCGAATTTTAATTCAATTCCTTTGTTTCCCACTAATTCCATTACCCCGTGTGTTATTATCGAGTCCCCTTTGCACCCATACATATTTCTTTCACTTCCAAACCCTAGCCTAGACCAAATTCTATACCCAAAAAATCCTATTTGATCATAGGGTAAAGTGATTCAAAGGTTGAACATTAGGAATAATATCGTTAAGTGCATTTCACATTCGTTAATATGCGATATTCTTTCATGAGATTGTAGTTTTCACTTTTGTATTGCATTATTCATCAATGACGTGTGCGCATCCTTTTCTTCTTTTACAATTACTCTTTATGCCCGCATGTCTCGTGTGTTATACCATATTCTGAGTGCTTCTATTTGTTGAGTGTGGTATCCGGAGAGGATTTAGTGGAAGCGTGCTTTAATTGTTATCCGAGCTATAGGCATTTTTACTGAATCAAAGCTTTTCGTATGTTCATACACCACACTCACATTTGATGTTTCAATTCCATGTAGTTATTGTTTGAATGTTGATAGTTTCGAATTATTGGGAAAAATTCTCTTTTCTCTTTGTTAATAATATGTTGAAATATCTTATTATTGTTGAGTTTGGCATATTGGTTGTTTGCCCATATATGTTTTGAGGAAGTTTGATGTTTGTGGGTTTCATCACTGAAAACCCTCATGAGACGACACTCGTCCACTAGGGTAACCTCGTGGTTTAACGGCTTGTTGCATTTGCTAAATGCAACCGTGCGCCCGCGAAAATGGCATTTTTTCTGTGTACACATTTTTTGCTATACTTACTACTATTTGTGTCGGGTTTTGTTTTGTTTCATCAATAGGGGCTAGCAATGTGTAAGTTAGGGGGTGTGATTACTCACAAATATTGTATATTTTTCACCCATTACTTATCCATGCACGCACATTTATGGTCGTTATTTCACGTATTTAAGCTTTTGTACTGTATAACCTTTGGCTTTAATATATATGTTTTGCGAGGTTTATTTGAGCTTTTGTAGGGATTGGAAGGCTAAACAGTGCAAGTGTGCAGTTTTTTGGGATGTTTCTACGTTTTACGCAACTTCGGGGGTAATTATGTCATTTTTGGGTTCGAGTTATGTGTCTGAACTCTTCATAGAAGTTGTAGCTCTCCGAGTAAACTTCGTGTATGTTCCAACAGCGTGTCAATCCAGTTCCATACGTCCAAGTAATGGTAAATTTTCCCCGAGGATCCTTAGTGTGCAACAAAAGAGGAAAGAGTCCAAGTTCTCTAGGTCGCAGTCGACCGACTACAAACCAGCAATCGACCGGTAAAGTAAGTTTTACCTTGGATTTAAGATAGTGTCCCCTTTATCAAAGCGCGGTCGATCGATGCCAGAACTGCGATCGACCGGTCCCCCAAGTACTGCGAAACCCTTTTTTTCTTAGTTTTGGTCTCTTTTCTTGGTTTAGTTTTTGCCACTCTTGTTTGGTGTTTTTTTTCCACTTGATATGTATAGTGAATGGTTTGTTTTTAGAAGATAAGGACCATTAAATCGTGTAAGAAGAAAATATAATATTTGTTTTACCTCTCTTCTCTCACCTAGGGCTTGGGATATTTTCTTCTCATTTTCATCTTCTACTTCATTTGTTATAAGTCAAATTCCATCTTAGTGGGTAGTTAGTATAGTGGTTTTGTCTTGAATGCTCTTATTTACCATAGCTTTATTCCTTGTTATTAACTAAATGGTGTGTGTTTGCAAATATAGTGTTATGAGTAGCTAATTTCCCTAGGTTAGGAGCATAAACCCACCTTGGATTGTTCCACTTCTTGATTTGTTCAATATTTTAATACAATAAATGGGTAGATATTGTAGTTTCATAGGAATTTAACCTCTCTTCTCACGTAAGGGTTGTTTTTAAGACTTAACTCCAACATTAACGCATTTATTCGATAATATATCGATACTTTCATCTTGTATTGTTGGGGTGACATCCTTAATGTGGGATTGTTGAGAACGATATCTTATTCCCATTTGATTGTGATTCAATCGCAAGAACTAGTTGGGTTGTGATCATTTAAGGTGGGGGAATGTTCCTCACCATTTTGTTAAAGAATCTTTTAAAAATCCCTTTTATAAATCATGCTTTCTTCTATTAGTTTTTAGTTAAATCTCCCAGTAAGTGTGGTTTGTTTTGTTCCATCATAACACTTAACACTTTAATCATCTTTTATTTTATCTTTTCTTCTTGTTTATTGACTTTTAACTGGACGAATATCCTCGGTACTTCATATAATTCCCTGCGAAAATCGACTCCTGTCTTACCGGGTTTTTATTATTCTCACGACTAGTGTGCACTTGCACTATACAATATTCCATGTGAGTCAGTTCTCATAGTAGGGAGACTTGCTTCCAACAGAATAATAGCTTCCATTACATAAGTGAGCATGAAGGGTGCTTTTAAAGTAGATTTATTAGGCATAGTGCGGTAAACCCATAGAACATGGGGGAGCTCATCCACATAAGCACCCTTTTCTCTTTCCAGCCATTTTTCTAAACCATCAATCATGGTTATATTGGAAGCTTGTGGATAGACGTTTATTTGGGGGATATGCCACAGAACTAAAGTGTTACTTGATGCCATGTTTATTACAGAAACCTTAAATGAAGATAATCTCAAATTATGTGCCATTATCGATGATGATGGTCCATGGTATATAAAATCGTGTTATGATGTTTTTCCAGATGAACCTAGTCATATCAGCGTCATGAATGTTTACTAATGGTTTTGGCTCTACCCCCTTGGGGAAGTAATCCGTGTCGACCAACATATACTTACGATTTCTAGGTGTGGTAGGTAGCAGTCCCATGATATTTGCGTGAATGTCCAGGGATTTGTCAGAGATTTTAGGTGGCTAGCAAGCTGGTGGACCATCTAAGAGAATTTTTGGAACTTTTCACATCTGTGAACATAGGTTCTTGCATCCTTTTGCATGTGAGGCCAGCAGTAACCTTGTTAATTTCCCTAAAGTCTAATTACCTCCCTCCTGCGTGACTTCAACATATACCATCATGGAGTTCGTAAATAACTTACTTGTTGTCGTGTGCATGGATGCATTATAGGTAAGGGCCTGTGAATGATCTTTTGTAGATATTTCCTCCTGAGGAGAGGTAGAAATAGGAAGCTTTCACCCTTACTTGATGAGCTAATCTCTTGTCATCAACCACTATGTCGCTCTGTAGATAAGTGATGATGGGATTCATCAAATTAGGGGCTTTCTCTACGACGATGACTTATTCGACGACCATCGTCTAGTCGATGCTTAGCTAGGAGAGGAAATCTATCTAGATAGTCCTTCTAAGATCGCAGTTTACCATTGAGATTAGGCCTACTAAGACATCAACATGACTATTCTACCCCATGGGGAACTGTTGAATGTCAACCCTCTCGAATTCTTCCATATTATTACGGGGAGGTAGGCTGCCATCCTATGATCCTTAGAATTGAAATGTCCATTCATTTGCTTGGAGACCAATTTGGAATTACTGAATACATTAAGGTTCCTTGATCCATGCATTTGGGCTTTACGCAAGCCAATGATAAGTTCTTCGTATTCGACTTTGTTGTTGGAGGCTTCAAATCTCGGAATAAATTCCTTGTTCGATGACAAAGCCTTCTGGTGTGATGAGGATGATTCATAATCCTCCCCCCTTGTAATTGGAGGCTACATCAACATATAAGTTCCATTCCTTAGACTATGCTTCCTCATCTGTTGAATTCTCCATTTCTTATTGGTCAATAGCTTGGTCCCCTAAAAATTCGGTAGTAAAATCATCCATGACATGTCCCATAATTTTTGTTCTTTGTTGAAAGTGGATATCGAACCTATCGAGCTTGATCGACGACTTAAAGAGTTATCTAGAGAGGTTGAATTTTTTAAGAACATCTTTGAGGAGGTAGGAAGTGATCACCGTTATTGAGTATCTTCGAAGTAGTGTTTAAACTTTCTTGAGGTGACCACCAAAGCAAAGGCGAGCTTTTACAAGGGTAAGTAACCTTGTTCAGCATTCATAAGTGTTTTTCTATCGTAATAAATGGGGTACTTCCCTCCTTCTTTCTCCATACCAAAGTCGATCTCACAACGTGGCTTGATATTGCGAGATAGAGATATGGGGGGTATCAACCATTAGGAATTACCAATAGAGGTGGTTTGCTAAGGTAGGATTTTATCTCTTCCAAATAGTTTGAATAATCATCTTTCAAAATGAGGCCTTTATTCTTCCTTAAAAGCTAAAAGAATTGTCGTCGGCACTCCGAAGACTTGAAGATGAAGAGGTTGAGTGCTGCGAGCATACCAATGATCTTTTGAACATCTCGTAATGTCTATGGAGGCTGGATCTTGGTGATTACATCAATCTGGTCTGGATTGGCCTTAATTCCCCTTTTGCTAACGAGATAGCTAAGAAAATTTCCTAACAAGACACTGAGTGAACACTTACATGCATTAAATTTCATCTGGTATTTCCTTAGGATTTTGAATGTTCTGTCTAAGTCCATGAGGTGGCCATCTTTATATTTTCTCTTTAATAACATTTAGTCGATGTAGACCTCCATTACGTCTCACATATGTCTCTTGAACATTTTTGTGACCATCCTCTGATAAGTTTCAAACGTATTCTTTAAGCCAAAAGGCATGACCTTATATGCACTAATTCATTGCATATATATTTCCATATCCAAATAAAATAAAAATACAAGCCATGTCCAAACCAAAATGTAACAAATCAAAACAATTGAAATATAATCCAAGTGTACAAATAAAAATAGATACAAATAATGTCACGACATAGTGTCTGGGGTAGGATCGAGGAGGAAGGAAGACCACATAATATACGCATTGAGACACCCCTAAATATGCATCACACTGCATTGTTCGCACAACCACAATGTGGAGTTCTCCTTTTCGAGTATCACATTCATGAAGAGCACCTTAGCCTTGATGTCTTCAAGGCTACGCCCATGAACCGTCATACCCTCGACGGTATTCTGGCTCCTCAACCCCCTCGCTATCCATTGGCCATCATATACGTCGTGTAAAAACATGCTCAGCCAGCCGATTGTTGACATAGGCCACTAGACGGGAGCCAAGTAGGTGAGTTGATTATCAAGTGGTGAGTCCGCGCGTATGGTGATGAAGAAGCGATGTCCATGTCCTCATCCTCCTTCATTTAATTATCATATATATGAATTAATAATATGTTGTTCGTGAAATAAGTTAATTTTAGAAAAAAGTAGAACCCCCCCCCCCCCCCATTTGGACAATAATCTAGTGGTCATGCCACTTCCAAAATTAACCAACCCAACATCGGTCCACTATAATCCAATAGAAGAAATAACAACAAACCAAAAAATGTGTATCCCATACTCCTTCTAATTAATCTACTCAATTAATTCATTTCATCATGTCTTATAATTGAAGCTATACAATTAAAGCTATAATTTATTAATCAATATGTCCGTTTCAACTGTCACAGTGTAATATTAGTGTTTAACAACTTAATTCTCAATTCCAAAATAACAACATGTAATATGTACCATTACTAAAAATCCTAAACATCAATTGAAACTTACTACATAATTCTAAACAAACAATTAATAAGGGTAATCTAAAGGCTCCTAACTCATTTATATACAGTTAAAGTCATAATTAAATCAATAATAATTATAAGTCCCAATTCCATTTCCTATTATGACTATTCTGAGAGAAAAATCCCAAATTTAACTTTAAGCCACTTAAACATAGGGAGAATCATTATGTATTAGCCAACAATATTTGGGTATTTATACTTAAGTTTACACCATATATTTGGGTATTGGGTTGCCAAACAGGTCCTAGCAATTATTTTCAACACACACAACACACACCCCTCCCTCACCCCCACCCCCTACCCCCCCACTCCCTCCCCCCCCCCCCCCCCCACACACACACGTACACACACAAACACACAAGCAAACACACACACACACACAGACACACACTCGTCCACCTGTAAACACACACATACACACACACACAACCCCCCCATTCCACCACCCCCAACACACTCACCCACCTGCACACACACCACCCCATGCCCCCCTCCCCCCCCCCCCCCCCCACGCTCACACATCATATACACACATACACATATATATACAAAGTAAAGAGAAAGAGAGGGAAAAACCTGAAAATCTCTTAGAGAGATAATGAGATAGCAGTTGCTTAGTGAGAGAAAAAAAAGGAAAGTGAAAACGGTGAGAAAAATGAAGAGGGAATGGTTTTTTTACGGACTAAGTTGTCACGGACCTGTCACGGTCTTTGACCGTGACAAAAGATGCATGTCTTTTTGTCACGGTCAATGAACGTGATAAGGGTGGCCAGCTGAGAGGTGACAATTTGGCCTTTTTGGTGTAGTGCAATAGGGTTATGAAGTATTTTTTGTCTTGGTCGAGGCGGAATAATGTAATTTAATGGTGTCATAAGTAGGCATCTAGAAAACTCATCCTTTCGAGTTCTACCCTCCCATCAACAAGATGATCAATTTTAGGCAGTGGGAAGATATCTTTAGGACATGCCCTATTAAGATTTTGGAACTAGATACAGACCCTCCAATTTCCATTGATCTTCCATACAACCACTGGATTGGATAGCTTTGAGTGCAGAAAAATTCATAATAAAAGATTGTACGAAAATAATCAGAAATGACAGAAAATAAGTGAAATCACATACAAAACAATGATGTACGTGGTTTGGCAACTTTACTACATCTACGAAGAGGTTACTTGTTCTTATTAAGTGCATCCCAAAGTCCCAAGTTTTTCATCCCTTTGCCTCGGGTCATGGTGTACAATTTATATTAGTTGTTACAGAGATTTAGTTCCTTAAGGAACTCTACAATAGGCTGCAAATTTTCCATGAGGTACTTTAATGCCTCATCTGAGATTCGTAGTACCTGATTTTACCATATATGCGAGTGTCATGATCCAACTAAATTACATGCTTAGAAATCAAGTACATAAATTATCTTGGTCGACTATTCTCATTGACTTGTAAAAAATGGGCTCCAATAATTGCCCCTGAAATCTTGTCAATAGATTTCAACTAGGTCGGAGGACCAAAGCCTTAAATATAATGAAAGAATGCCAGGGCATGTTTGTAATTATAAGACTAGCACAAGGGGTATGCTTGTCGAAAAAGAAATTAAAGTGCCAAAATCTCCTTGGGAAGACAAAACTCATCATTAGAATTTATGGTTATTAGTTAGGGTATACTCAACCGTTCCTCCACTGCTTCTAGTCGTTCTTGCGCATACTTGGATCCTAAGCTTATGTTTTACTTCAAAAGTCGAAGTCCTTCTTCTTTTGTGCTTTGCCAAAACTTTGTTACTACCAACAAGTTTTGATTTTTTCCCTCTCTTTCTTTTTCTTTGTATCAACTTGTTACTGTAGTTAGGATTTTTTCTTTCTTATCTGATTATGGCGATACTAGATAATAAGTCAGTAAAGGAGTTTAGGCGCCAGTATAATATTACTGATTAGGTGATTATTGACTATGCCCCTTTCCTCAGAATGTTCGTGATGTTGACAGGGGACACTGGATTCAAACCCTTCTCGTAACTTAAGGGGGTTTGACATGCCCTCCAAATGAGTTATTTCTTAGATTCTTTATTTTTCCATCGTTCGGGTCTAGTGTGCCCCAATGTGTGGAAGATAGTAAATGGAATCCATAGAATAAATACACCACAACACCAAAACGTAGTTTTAGTAACACACAAACTTATTGATTACTAAATATGTTATACTGTTACAATTAGTAATTGTAATTTACCATTACTAAATCAAGATATGTGCTACTAATAGTCTTTATCATGTCAAATATGAAAGATAAAATCAATTTTAATAATACACCTCACAAATCGTGAATGCGGCTTCTTCCAACGATTTTTTCCAGTGAATGGTAATTTCTTCTAGTGATTTGATACTTGCGATTTGTGATTTACGACTTGCGACTATGTTCATTAAAAACATCGAAATCTTTATATGCGGTATAGTTTTTTGCCTCTTTCCGCATTATTTGTCCGTTGATTTCATTTGAATTGATGATATCTAAATGTTCGTCTGTAATATGTATGTAATATTATATATTTACATGTATATGTGTTTGTATTTTTATCAATTCATCATATGACTCAAAATAAATAGTCTTTCAGTTATTTCAACTTAATCAATGTACTAATTTTAGGTTTCTCTGCACACCTAGTGTGGCCATCCCCGATCCTCACGGTGGGCGGGGGGCGTGAGGATCCTAGGTCCCATGCATCCCTCTCAGGAGAACTTCGGTTAGCGTCATTGATGAGGTAAAAAAAATGTGTAGAGAGATGGAGTCACTAATCTATTTTACTCAAAATAGACAAAAAAAGAGAGCCATCCCGAAAGACAATCGAAGAGCATTCGAAGACATAACTGATGCATACGAAACCAAAATGATTCGAAAAGGGTTCGGAGGCTAAGTTACGAAATGGGGAGGTGTTAGGCACTCATTCTGCCCTTACGGTCTCTCATGGTTTTTTTTCTATTTTTCTTTAATGTCCTCGTGATATGTGTGCATGTGTATATATAATGGAGATAGGAGTCATCGACTTGTACCATGAAAGAGATAAAGCGAGTCTTCCGTAGGAATGTAAAAATAATACTAGAAAATAGGATTTATGCGATTATCCTTATGTTGATCATTATGATGGAACGATAATGCATATGGGATAATACGCTACTAAGAACAAATATATAGAATATAAGAGAATTGAGTTTAGAGAAAAATAGAAAATGAGAGAAAAAAATGAAAATAGGACTCGAGTCTCAAATTTTACCCTGAGATGCCTACGTAGCCTATAGAGGCATCAAAGTCCACGTACTTCGCATGCAAAACGAGGGGTGGGTTTAGCTCATAAATCCAACCAGGGGATTCTCTTGTTTGTGTGTGTGTGTGTGTAAAAAAAGTGTTTTAGTTGTGAGAAAAGTGTGAGAATTCCTATTTGGAATTTATGAGCAAACCCTCTTTTTCTTATTTTTTGGGTTTTTATTTGTATGAAAATAAGAGATGTGCTATAATACTAAATAAAAAAATATATTAGGATATGTGAAATGAGAGAATAAAATTGCTAAAGTAATAAAACAAGTTAATACGGATTTGTGGGAATTTAAGGAGAGAATTGAGAAAATTGGATCTTCTTGATGATCTTGAGCTTGATCTTGAATGTTGGAGAGCATACCTTGCACTTGGATGATTATGGAGGGTAGTGAATTCACCATGTTTGAAGGAAAAAACGATGAAAAATTAAGGATGGAAAGGTATTTGGATGTGGAAATCAGGCTGACTTCGAGAGAGGTATTTTGGATCTACTGAGAGTAATATGTTTCAGATTTGGGCTCCCTTTTGAAATGAGGACATGGCCTCCTCTTTATAGGCCAAGGGCATTGCTGATCGACATATCCCTGGTCCTTCCAATCGTCACGTGTGTTTAGGCACACTGTTGATAGGCAGGGTCTGGGACCTGCCATTTGGCAGTATCTTTCTCACCTTTTCAGAAAATCGGCTACAGAGCACAAACCGTTGATCAAAATTATCCACGGGAAAGACCGTTGGAAAGGTAATTCATATACCTTCGAAAGTCCCTTGGACTGCTTCTAGTTTTAGGAGTTGACTTTAGGTCAAATGTATCTTGGAAGCACTCATCAATCCATTAGACCGGGAATCATCGGACGCAAATGGATCTTTCGTTCGTATGTAAGTACAAATCATGCACGGGGAAAAATGTTCAAAAGTTTAGGAGATATACTTCTACATTCCAAAGAGTTTGATCCTGTTCGGAGGAGTTGACTTTGGTAAAACGGCCCTTGAAAGCATTTGGTGACCTTTCAGAATAAAATGGATCATTCGTCCGTACCGTAAGTTAGAATCGCACACGGGGTGGATCTTTGGAAAGGGGTTTCAGTGCCCTTTGAAGCTTCATTCAGTCTCGGTCAATCTAAAGAGTTGAATTTGGTCAAATGGATCTCGGGAGCATTCGGTGGCCTCTAGATCATGTTTCGGGGGAAAAAGAGTTCGTTCGCCACATGGTAAGTCAGAATCGCGCTTGGGATGGACCATTGGAAAGGGGATTCAGGGACCTTTAAAGATTCATTCAGTCTCGGTTGAGCTGAAGACATTTACTTTTGGTCAAACGGAGCCTGGGAGTGCTCGATGGCTTTAAGGTCTGTACTCGGGGTATGACCTGGGTTTGTAGTGATGAAGGGAGGTGGTAAGGACCTAAGGAGATTTTAAGGGGTAACATAATGGGGTGTCTATAGAGCCCCTTGATAAGTGAGTTTGGAATAAATGATAAGCCGTCGAATAGACACCGCATAATGCTTTGAAATTAGATGACCATTTCAGGGGGGTCGAGGCTGATTCTGAGGACCTAAGGGGGTAAGGATAACCAATTGAAAGGGACAAGGCCAATTTTGAGGACCTAAGGGGGGAATACTAGGGATGTTTTAGTGGAAAGGTTTAGGTCAATTCCTAAGGAGGTGCTGGGGATGAGCGATTCTACGGGTCGAAGCCAATTCTGAGGGCTTGAAGATAAGGGTGATCGATTCTGTAGGTCGAAGACAATTATATGGGCTTGAAGATGAGGGTGACTGATTCTGCGGGTTAAAGGACAATTCTGTAGGCTTATATTGAGATGACCAATTCTACGGGTCGAAGCCAATTCATCGGGCTTAGGTTATGATGACTAATTCTGCGGGTCGAATCCAATTCTACGGGCTTAGGTTGTGATGAAAAATTATGTGGGTCAAATATAATTGTGTGGCTTAAGTTGAGATGACCAATTCTGCGGGTCAAAGCCAATTCTACGGGCTTAGGTTGAGATGACCAATTTTAACGAGTCAAAGCCAATTCTACGAGCTTAAGTTGAGATGACCGATTCTGTGGGTTGAAGCCAATTCTGTGAGCTTAAGGTGATGATCCAAGACCAAGGTCAATTCTGACCTAAGAGATGTGACGACCGAGAACTGAGGTCAATTATGACCTAACTAAGGTGATGATCTAAGACTGGGGTCAATTATGACCTAAGAGAGGTGACGACCGAGGATTGAGGTCAATTCTGACCTAGCTAAGGTGACGATCCAAGATCGAGGTCAATTATGTCCTAAAAGAGGTGACGACCGAGCATCGAGGTCAATTCTGACCTGAGTAAGGTGACAATCCAAGCCCGAGGTCAATTCTAACCTAAGAAAGATGACGACCGAGGACTGAGGTCAATTCTGACCTAAGTAAGGTGACAATCCAATACCGAGGTCAATTCTGACCTAAGAGAGGCGACGATCGAGGACCGAGGTCAATTCTAACCTAACTAAGGTGATTATTTATGACCAAGGTAAATTTTGACCTAAGAGAGGTAACGATCGAGGACCGAGGTCAATTCTGACCTAACTAAGGTGGCGATAAAAAAATGAGGGCAATTCTGACCTAAGAAAGGTGACGACCTAGGATCAAGGTCAATTCTAACCTAACTAAGGTGATGATCCAAGACCGAGGTCAATTCTGACCTAAGAGAGGTAACGATCGAGGACCGAGGTTAATTCTCACCTAACTAAGGTGACGATCTGAGACCAAGGTCAATTCTGACCTAACAGAGGTGACGACAGAGGACCGAGGTCAATTCTCACATAACTAAGGTGACGATCTAAGACCGAGGTCAATTCTGAACTAAGATAAGATAAACATTGGATTTTGGGTTCCGCTGGGGAATAGTGAATGAGCTGGGGAGCCGATTGCTGGGGAAATTGATGTGATTTTGGAGATTTTGGGGAGGGATAGCCGAAATTCCCCTGGGGAAGTGATTAAGTGGTCCGAGTTTTGGACGTAGTGCTCGGGGAGGTCTGAGACATTTGGGGCATAGGAGGTGATCCTTAGAGATCCTCTCGGGGCTTCGTCGGGAGGAGATCCACTTGGATTTTGAGAGTTCCACTAGGAAACTAGGGGTTTTGTTTGAGTTATTGCAAAATTTTCTTAGCGAAAATGTTCTAAATCTTTTTAGGGATTTTTAGGATTTTTTTTAGGATTTTCTGGAAATTTTTATATGAAAATTTAAGGGGGGTGCCGGTCGGCATGGTGCAGAGGGTCCCATTCGACAGTGGAACGGACTTTTGGATAGCCTCAAGAAGGCAAAAGGGTAGTGCCGATCGATGGTAGGCATGACCCTTGGCATCCTATATAAAGGGGGAGAATAGGGTGAACGCGCAAATGAGGCGTTTGCTGGCACATTAGTTTGGCCATTCTTGCTATCTTAGGGAGAGGGTGGTTTGGCAGATAGATGAGGAGGAGGTGATGGTGCCACCTGTGCCGCCTCCTACGTCTATGATGTGGGAGCGACTGCTGCTAGAGTATGTGAGGATCGTGAAGATTATCGGTGAGTCCTACCTGTTGTACACTGATACGGCTGTGCATATATGATGACTTACCTTTCCCTCCTACGGGTTCGAGTCGGGAGGTGTGGTCTTCCCACAGCGTCGGTGGTCCGTCGGCTTCAGAGGCGGTGATGACTTCAGAGGTTCCCTTCGTTCAATTGCATACTCTTTCATACAACATTCGACGTGTTGATGGGGGTATGCTCCCTATGTTGCATCGTCCTCATGCGGTGGATCCGGAGGACATGGGTTTAATAGAGGAGGGTCTTTGACTTGAATTATATCTTTTCTTGTTCCTCTCTTTCTTTCTTTTCCATTTTGATCCTTTTTGCTTTGATACAGATTTTTCCTTTTTCTTACAGCAAGTTCAGGTGTCGACCACTTGGCTGAGGGACATCAGAGACAGGATATCTTTGGCGATTGCCCATATTCGGGATGCAATCCCAGTTCCTTCTTGCTTGGTGTCATCTTCTTCGTACGGGTAGGACTCTGTCTCGGGTTGAGGTGGTGCGTCATCTCATCGTAGGGGAAAGAGAGCGCGTCGCATGGGTGGAAGCTCTTAGAGAGAGAGAGAGAGAGAGAGAGAGAGAATGTGGGTTCAGGTTGAGTCCCGTTGTTTTTTGCTTTTCTTTATTTACAGCAAAATGTGATGCAACACAGAAGAATATATATATGCAATGCAATAGGATGTTTTATTATCTTTTGTTAATGGTGAATGCATGCACATGCGCTTTTACTTTGCTGCTGAGACCGTAAAAAGAGATGTTTTTGGGATTTTTGAGGAAAGTTTTAAAAATGAGAAATTATATAGGGGTGGAAGAGGATTTTTAAAATTCTGTTGAGAATATCAATTTGTTTTTTATTGAGCTTCTGATTTAAACAAAAGAAGAAAAAGGAAAATTTCCAAAAATAGGGGGTTGCTAATCAGCAAGCCCCTTGTCCTGCCTATCGGCAATGAAGTCCATTCCCATCAATTCAAAGCTTTCATTAGCACCCTCCTCGGCCTATTGTACTTTGTGGGGTAGGTGTTCCTCCGATTTTTGCATGGGTCATATCTTTTTATGAGGGTTTCTAAATATAAAAAGGGGTAAGGGTGGAATGTTTTCATCACACCTTCACATTCTTACTTACTCGCTTAATATTTATTAGTCTTGTAAGATGGTTCTCCCTGTTATCATTGAGTTTGCTAACTACCTCGAAGCCTTGGAAGCAATGTGCTGTCATAATGTAGACTACGATGCTTTCAATATGCGTCGAGTTTCTTCGTGGAGCAATCGGCACATTGAGTGGAACATGTTGATGGTGGCGGTATAATTTTGGTATCCTGAAGACCATGTATTCTTCTTTGGGTTGGATGAAGTTTTCCCTACCTATGAGGAATTTTCTACCATGCTGTGAATAAATCCCAGTGTTGCTGCAGCTCTTCCTGAGTTTTCCCATTCTCCCACGGATTCGTTGGCCGAGATTCTTCGCATTTTGCCTTCGGTGGCCTGATCATTAGTTGCTAGGGGAATGATTTCCCTTTCGGTGGTGTTACAGTCCGTGCATTTATAGGAGGATGGCAATGCTGGATATGCCAGAGCCATTGTTCTGGGCTTAGTATCAAAATTACTACTAGTTACTGGGGAACTATTGGTGGACCCACAACTTGCCGCAATTATTTCATAGATGTCATACTGTCGCAATCCTACGGCAGTGATACTAGCGGAGACTTTGAATGGCCTGGATGCCTGGTGAGAAGGACGTTCTAACTTCTTAAGGGGTAGCCCCGTGATGTTGTTCATGTGGTTGTCTGAGAGACTTCGCCTGGTGACTCCTCTAGAATACCCTTTGTCGGTTGTACCTAACCTCTTTTCGTACTATGTCATCAGCATTGGGTTTGACATCGAGAGTTGGGAAAACAGGTTTGTGGAGCATGGGGCTCTAAATTTGTACTAGTCAGTGCCTTGGTGGGGACAGTTGCTGCCTATTCTGGAGTTGGGAGAATACCCGTATGTCCGACTGGTTGGTCTCAGATAAACCTCTTTCTATTTACCTTGGCGGCTTCTACGTCAATTTGGCTGGGAGCAGGTCGTGCCACCTTGGACACTAGACTTCTTTCTAGTAGAAGATTTGACTGAGCGTCTGCGAATGTGCCTTGGCTCTATGTGGGAGAATCGGAGTCCGTTGGCCCGTCCTTCTCAATCTATTAGCAGTGGAGACTGGACAAAGGTGGATTGTCTTGTTTAATACCATGGAAGGAGGTGTTATGGTTTTTTCGAAGCTCGTTCGAGCCTATCGGTCCATGGAGCGTCTGCAGCACTCTATTCAGGCAGGGGAAGCTTGGGGACCCAAAGATGCAGATGATGATGACGGAGCGGCATCCTCTGGTGGCTGCGGATAGGACTCCTGGAGAGTTTATAATGGGGAATGAATATGGATATTTTAATTGGCTTTTTAGGAAAATTAGGGGAAGGGAGTTATCCATTGCTTTTATCATGTAATCTGTACCAAAATTTCTAATTAATGAAATAAACATGTTTTTGATCATTCAGTTGTGCCTTTTCGTGAGTTTCGTGTTTTTGAATTATCTATACCGATCCCTAAGGCATACGTAATCCTTTTGTACAAGTATATGTTAGATTGGACTGTTATTCTCGAAGATAAGAGAAGAATAGTATTTTGTGAAAAAGAAAGGGTCGTGCTCACGTAAGGTGTATGAGCTGCCTACGTACCTCTGGGGTTTTTGAAAAGTCTTAAATTTGTTTAAAATGGTTTATTGAAGAGGATGAAGCCCATGTAGTTATGGGTAGAGGGAAATGAAGAGATGTTTTTTTAGAATATGAGGGAGATGAGAAGAGTCGTAGCGCACCGAGATTTTGGACTAGGGGTAGAACTTCTTGAGACAATTCAGGTTGACTAGGCGAGCCATCTCCTCACCATCTAAGTCGGTGAGCATGGAGTCACCACCAAAAAAGATCTTCTTTACAATGTACGGGCCACTCCAATTGGGCTTGAATTTCCCTCTGGGGTCCCAGATGGGTTCTATGATCTCTTTGAGGGCTAGATCCCCTTCTCAGATACCGCAGTCCTTGACCCTCTTATTGAATGATCGCGCTATTCAGGGATGGTACCCTTGTATATGATACAAAGCTTTTAATTTCCTTTCATTTAGGACGATCATCTCGTCAAGACGGCTTTGGCACCAATCTTCTTCACTGACCTTCGTTTCAAGCGTGACGTGCAACGAGGGTATTTCCAGCTCCACGAGTAGGACTCCTTTCATGAAATAAACTAGAGAGTAAGGGGTAGCCCAATTAGAGATTTGAGTTGAGGTTTGTTAGCCCCATAGGGCATACGGGATTCGGCTGACCCAATCTCGATAGCTTTGGGTCATCATGCTGATGATGGCTTTGAGGTTCTTATTGGCGAATTTAACTGCACCGTTGGTTTGAGGTTGATAGGAAGAGGATTTGTGTCTCTGAATCCCATACTCGTTGACCACTTCTGTAATTTCTGCCTTAAAATGCAAGCTGTTATCTGATATTAGCTCGTGCGGGACCCCATATCGACAGATGATTTTTTCTTGATGATTTTAGCCACTTTCTTGGCATTCAACACTGCATATGCCTCAACATCGACCCATTTGGTGAAGTAATCAATGGCAACTAGGATGAACTCAAGCCCGTTGGAAGCCTTTGGTGTAACTTTCCCTATGATGTCGATACCCCAGGTGGACAACAGCCAGGGAGAAGTCATGTTGTATAATTCACATGGAGGCAGATATTGAAGATTGGAGAATTGTTGGCATTTGAGTCATCTCTGAACATAGGCAGTGCAATCCTAGGACGTGGTCGTACATTAGTAGCCTTGTCGAATGATCTTTTTGGCAAGCATATGATCGTTCATGTGGGGTCTTCATTCCTCGCTGTGGGTCTTCTGTAATATCTTTTCAATGTCAGCCCTTGCGATACCGTGCAAATGAGTTCCATCGAAGTTCCTTTTGAGCAGTGCTTTATGACATATGATGTATTTGGCATCTAGTATTTGAAGGGTTTCTCGATCTTTCTTGTTGGAACCCTCGAGATACTTACCATGCTTGAGGAGGTGCCAGATATCATAGTACAACCAATTGGCTAGCTCGGGATCTTCTGCGGTGACGACTCCAATGTGGTGGAAGTGGGTTGGTTTGTCTTGCTTTTGAACAAGGAAAGGGATTATTGTGATTCCTTCGGGCATGTCGACTATGGAGGACAAGGTAGCAAGGGCGTCGATTAGGTTATTCTTTGCTCGAGGTAGGTAATGGAAGGTGATGTCTTAAAATTGGGAGGCTAGTTCTTTTAAGTGGGCATGAAAGGGTTGGAGCTTCTTATCCTTAACTTTCCATTTTCTAAGCACTTGACTGATGATGAGGGTGGAATCCCCGTAGATGTCTAGGCATTGAATACCTTTCTTGAGAGAAACATTAAGGCCTACAGTGCATGCCTCGTATTCAGTCATGTTGTTGGTACAAGGGAAATCCAGCTAGATGGCGATGGGAGTGTGGGAGTCATCTGGGGAGATCATAAGTATCCCAATGCCATATCCATTTCTTTAGCATCACCGTCAAAGAAAATTTTCCACCAGAGATTGTCTTGGGCAGTGCAGAGGATGTTTTCATCTGGGAATTCAGAGATCTAGACATCAGCTTCATCCATGGGGTAATCAGCGAGGTAGTCAGAGATGACTCTTCCTTTCATGGCTTTCTTCATGACATACATGATATCAAACTAGGCTAGGAGCATCAACTATCTATCCATTCGGCTGGATAAGGCCGGTTTCTCAAGAAGGTATTTGATGGGGTTCATTCGGGATACAAGTTTGATGGGGAAGGCGAGCATGTAGTGCCACAACTTTTGGGTGACCCTAACAAACACGACACATGCCTTTTCCAGAGCAGTGTAATTGACCTCGTATCCCACCAATTTGTGACTAGCATAATAGATGGCTCTTTCTTTGCATGAATCCGCAAAGTATTGTTCTAGCAAAGCCCTAGCTGTAATGTTGGTTATGGTTAGGTATAGGAGCAAGGGGAGACCAGGCTGTGGTGGCATGAGTACAGTGGGTTGGGTCAGATATTGTTTGATTCAGTCAAAAGCTTCTTGGCAGGACTCATTCCAAAGCTTGGTTAAATCTTTTTGGAGGATCTTGATGATATGTTCGCAGATGGAGGTTAGCTGGCTGATGAACCTGCTGATGTATTGTAATTTCTCGAAGAAACCTCAGAATTCTTTTCTATTCGGTGAGGTGGCATCTAAAGTATGGCTTTTAGCTTGGCAGGATCTGCATATATACCCTTCTCACTGACCATGAATCCCAAAAGTTTTCCCTTTGTAACGCCGAAGATGCATTTCTGCGGCTTGAGTCTCATCTGATACTGTCGCAGTAGTTCAAAGAACTTTTAGAGACCGGGAACATGACCTTCTCTAGTCTTCGATTTGATAATCATATCATCCACATAGACCTAAACTTCTTTAAGAATTAGATCGTGCACGATGGTTATGGAAGCCCTCTGGTAGGTAGCCCCAGCAATCTTGAGACCAAATGGCATGACAGTGTAGCAAAAGGTTCCCCATGGGGTGATGAATGCAGTTTTTTCTTAGTGGTTTGGGTGTTGTATTTTGATTTGGTTATATTCGACAAACCCGTCGATGAATGACTTAAGAGCATGACTGGCTTTGTTGCCCACGATCATGTCGATATTGGGTAATGGATAATCATCCTTTGGAGAGGCATCGTTCAAGTCCCGATAGTCTACACATCTCCGAACCTTCCCTCCTGATTTCGGCACAGGCACTATGTTGGCTAGCCATGTGGGATATCCGATCGCACGAATGAAGCCCACGTTCAAATGTTTGACCACCTCTTATTTGACTTTGAGCGACCATTCGGTATAGAGCTTTCTCAACTTTTGTTTGATCAGCCTGTAATCTGGAAGAGTGGGGATATCATGCTGAGCTATTTCAGGATCAATGTCGGGCCTATCATCATAGTACCATGCGAAGACATCCACGAATTCCTTTAGCAATTCTTCGAGTTGTGCACATTCATGCTCATCAAGGGTAGCCCCTATCCTAATCTGGCACTGTTGGCTACTAGAACCGAGGTTAGTAACAACAGTATCTTCTTCATTACTTGAACGCGGTTATGTTATTTATTATTAACCTTATTTAGATCAGTTAAGAATTGTTCATTTACAAAATCATCATCGTCAAAAGTTTGATTAGAATCCAAATAGTTAATGTAAGGCACAACAAGATACTCAAAATCTTCATTTATTTCATTGATAGGAAAAACATCATTGAGAACCTCATCAAAGGAGGAATCACTTACATTTGAGATAGGATAGACAACAGAAGAAGAAATAGGGTAAACATTAGGATTATGGGATATTTCAACAAGTAGAACTGGTGTAGCATGCCAGTTGAGGAGAGGTGTATTAGCAGCTTTAATCAGTTGGGATGGATCTGGTGATGTAGTGCCTGAGTGAACCATGCAGAGTGTTACCCCAGTTTCTATAAGTTTAAGGAATATTCAGAGTCACTTTCCTCAGTATCTTTGGTATCTTTGATGAGCGGTTATACATGGTATTAGGAACTCTCAACCCATGAGTAGTTGTCTTGGAAAAAGATCTCCATTCCAGGCTTCATCTTCTTATCTATATGGTCATGCCATGGTTCTGGAAAGCCGTAAAAGGTGAAGTCTTCGCTCTCTTTGATGAATCGCCCATTCAAGGAGTCACTTGGGATAGTTTGTATGCAGTCTAGTCCTATCTTTGGTCGAGAATGGCGGATCATTTTGAGCTCTTATTCTGACGATTGATACCCCAAACCACAAGGAAGGAAATATTTCTTCAAATCAATAGGCTTAAGTATGCCTTACTGTCTTTGTCCTAGACCTAGTTCGGGCATGAAGTGCATGATTCTAAACATCTGAATCACATTGACGTTGGCATAAGGGTCGTATTCTGGATAAACCCCTTCTTTTAAGTCATCCCCAGCCGGGAGTAAAGGTGGTTTAACTCGAAATCCTGATAGGAGCATATCATTTTACCCGTGCTGTATCTTAAGAATTTGAATGCTGGTACTTGCACCCTCGGTATTGTCATAGTCTCCCAAAATAGTGATGACTCATCCATCGACGAAGGACTTCAATTTCTAATCAAGTGAGTAAGACACACCCTTGATACTGTGGAGCCAAAGTCGTCCGAGCAACAGGTTGAAACAAGTTGGGATGTCAATGACTTGGAATTCGACGACAGGGTTTATAGGGCCAACCCCTATTATAAGATTTATGGATCCCATAACCTCTCGACGAGTATTATCATAGGCACATATGGCAGCGGAGGTTGGAATGAGGTCTCTTTCTTTAAGTCCTACACATTTTAAGGTTCTCAGTGGGTAGACATTCAAGGAAGGTCTATTATCGACAAGAGAGAGTGGTACGACCTTCCCAACAAATTCGGCGAAGATGTTGAGTGCATGATTATGGTTTGGCCTAATTCTGGGGATTTCTTCTTCAAAAAAGGATAGTATTCGGGTAGAGGTCAAGGATCCGTCCAAATTTACTGCTTCTTCTGGTGTGGTAGAAGGAGGAACTGTGGGTCTAGTGAGAAACTTGATCAAAGCATTTCTGTGTAGCTGAGAATACATGAAAGTCCCCCATAGAGTGATGTTAGCTTGAGTTTTCTTTAGTTAATCGAAGATCTTGCTCTCCTTGAGGGTCATCTATGGCATAGGAAGGTTTTCAGCGCCCTTCCCTTTATCATTTGTTGGTAGTGAGCTTGGAATCTAGTAATGCCTCCCTAATCTGATCATGTGATTTACTGAAGAAGGGAAGAATATGAATCTCATTTCCTCATCGTTCTCAGGTTTTTCCTCCCCTTTTTTAATTTCTTTGAGAAGTTCTTCAAATGATATCATCCCATACATGTCAACTACCGGGCTAGTTTTCTCTAATGCTTATTCTTCATTTGAATCATCCAACTCTTCCCCTCATCTGGTGGAAACATTTATGTATTTCCATGTAAAGTATATGCATTCCACAACTTCAACGGCTTCTTCATAGATGTCTTCCCATTCTATGGGGATATGTAAGGGTGAAGGGACCAGGCGCCCTTGTAGCTTCATATCGTTGGTTCGCCTGAATATTTCGGCCATAACCTAAAGAACATCATCTATGTTGACTTCATCGGTTGGTACTACCCAACTGTCTGACTCTCGAGCCCATTTTCGTGCTTCCAAGAACGGCGTACTGAATCTCTGGCAATCAATAAACATCTATGAGGGCAATTTCAGCCCAAACTCAAGGAGTTGGTTTAACACTTCTAACAATTCCATGCTTCCATTTTCAGAATGGGTTCGGACAACGATGCATGCTCAGGTAAGGAGGGACAGTTCTTGATCAGCGAGGCTAGCAAGGTGTAGGAGGAAAAATGGATAAATTTGGAGAGGTTTATGAGAGTATATGGGTGTGATTTGAGTTGAGGGATCAAATTATGGGTTCTATTCTAGAAAGATGGCATTGACATAATTTAGGAGTGGGTTTTGAGTAGTGTTTGTCTTAGGATTAGCTGGTGGGGCAATGGTACCCCGACCAATTAGACATTGGATTACGTTTCGGAGGTGAAAGCATTAGTCAGTGGTATGGCCAGTGGTTTGGTGAATGGAGCAATGGGCATCTGCCTTGAAGTTTCTCGAAAGTGGATTTGGCAATGTACGGCGGTCCAAGTGTTTGATAAGGTTTCAGCTTAACAGGGCTTGATAAACTTTGGAGAGGGGAGCATGGAGCTCGGTGTATTCTTTTCAGACTGGGACAAAATGACTTTCTAGTGCCCACGAGGTGGTTGGTTGAGAGATGTTGTTGATGGTTAAGACTATAACACTAGCAGGCCTATCATATTTCCTGGGGGTGAATTGTCCAGACAACTTCTTTGGTTCGACATCTATTTTAGCAAGACCTTCCTCGATTTCTACTCCTGCTTCTCTGAGAGCTCGGAATTGGGGGTAGTATTGTCCTCCCATCATTTCTCGAACATTGGGCAAGAAGTTCTTCTTCACTATGCTGGCTTGTTCTTCCTCAAATGGCCAATTGGTTATGGTTGCTGCTTTTTCCCTCCATCGGGCTATGAAGTTACTGACTGATTCTTTAGAGTTTTATTTAAGCAGCTCTAAATCATGACGAGTGACCTCGAGATCTTCATTGTATCTATACTGTGACATGAATTCTCGAGATACATCATCCAACTATGAATTTTGGAATCTTTGGGAAAGAAAAACCATTGGAGGGCACTATCCTTCAGAGTTTGCTGAAATAATTGGGCCACCACTTCTTCAGAAGCCCCTAGTAGATTCATGGAATGGTGATAGCTACGGAGATGAACAATCGAGGGTCCACTTGCTTCGAATTTCACGATATTTGGCATCTTGAATTTCTTGGGTAACCTCGCTTTAGGATAAGGAGACATGTGGGTGTGGTCCATGTAATTCCCTGAGATTCTGACTTGGTCAAAATTCTTGGTGAGCATATTGAGGTCCTCTTTGACCTTGTTCAACTCCTCCTCTTTCGGATCAATGATCATAGGCAAGTTGGCCCCGTGGTGGGCAAGGTTCGGCATCGGAAGCTGGGCAGGAGATGGCCCATTAGCAGGAGGGGCACGTGGAATGTGATGATGCTCTTCGGGAACCGAGATAGGCTCGAGTGGATCCATAGCATAAGGGAATAGGGCCTCGGGCTCTTGAGGAATGGGAACCTATTTTTGTTACATCTCTCGGACCTCAGTCTGGAGGTTATCAATCTTGGACACGAGCTGAGCTAGGACTGCCGTTAGATCCGGCTGCACAATTGGTGCTTGATCTGTGTTCTCCATGGAAGGTGGATGGATTTTAGACTCGGAAGAAGTAATAGGGGAATGAACGGAACTCCGATGCGATTTGACTGAAGACCGAAGCCAATAAGGAGACAGGCTAAGGGTTTGCGATCGACCTAAGAAGGCGCAAAATGGGATTTATTTATTTTTTTTTAGAAAAAGGGGTGAAAGCATTTTTGACATTTTTTTTAGATTGGAAGAAAAAATATTTTTGGCTTTTTGATAAAGAGAGGAGAAATGTTTTTGGATTTTTGATAAATAGGGGAGAAATATTTTTGAATTTTTTTTCGGGAGACGGATCTCAGCATGATTATTATAATTATTATGTTCTCACTTGTATTAAATTCTCCTAAATGCAAAATGAAATGTCGACCGGGACATGAGCCTGGAAAAAATAGTTTGTAATATATGCAAAGTTATGGTTGGACTTGTGACTAGGCTCACGGACAGGGTCCCATTTTAAAAATGCGCAAAAATTCAGGCGAGAGGCTGATCTGGAATTTCAGCAGAGTTTCGGGTAAAAACCGGTAATCTAACATGTGTGTTCTAGGCTTGAAGACTATATGCGCGTATGCAGTTGGTTCGGTGAATCAGAAAGGGTTCCCCCCTTTGGCGTGACTTCCACGATATACGTCTTGCTCTTGCGGGCAATTAGTACATGTGGACAAGCCATTTGATATACCTAAATGTACGTGAATTTCCTCACCATATAACCCATGGGAACGCTATGTGTGAGAGAAAATTCGATATACTCGACGTACATGAACGAGTTCCATTTGATATACCTCCCTTCATGACTTGGGTCAAGCGGTGAGATTCGAGGGAACCGTTCGATATACATCGAAGGTACTTGGCCATTGGAAGGTGAGAGTCATATCGCTTAGGCTAACTGTACCTTTCCGGACAAGCGCCCATCACGAAGTGACCCTCCAGTTACTGGACAAAATCTGGTCAATAATAATGCTCTTTGTTGATGTTGTGTGAATCATGCATGATTCTCTTATTAGTATCTTATGAGAATGTCTTTCTTGATCATGCCAAACAGGGAGCAAAGTACGAGTACCAATGGTACACCAAGTACGGATGGGTGATCCGTGCAACATGAGGATATATGTGATCCTAGGTGCACGTGGTGTGAAGTGTACATGGAGAATTTTCTACAAGTGCGTGAATAGAAATATAATCATGGGATACAAATAAAAAAGGGGGGAGATGCAAAAATGGGGAAAATATAAACAAACATAACACCCATGTAAATAGAGTCTAGCCCTCAAAATAAAAAAATCCCCAACGGAGTCGCCACTGTGGCCATCCCCAATCCTCACGGCAGGCGGGGGAGTGAGGATCCTAGGTCCCACGCGTCCCTCTCAGGAGTGCTTCGGCCGGCGTCATTGATGAGGTGAAAAATGTGTAGAGAGATGGAGTCGCGAGTCTATTTTACTCAAAACAGACAAAACAAAGGGAGCCATCCCTAAGGACATCATTCGAATACATATTGATGCATACGAAACCAAAATAACTCAAAAAGGGTCTGGATGCTAAGTTACGAAATGGGAAGGTGTTAGGCACCCATTCCGCCCTTACGGTCTCTCATGGGTTTTTGCTATTTTCCTTTATTTTCCCCGTGATATGTGTGCATGTGTATATGTAATGGAGATATGAGTCATCGACTTGTACCATGGAAGAGATAAAGCGAGCCATCCGTAGGAATGTAAAAATAATATTAGAAAATAGGATTTACGCAATTATCCTTAAATTAATTGCTATGATGGAACGATAAATCATATGGGATAATACGCTACTAAAAAAATATATATATAGAATATAAGAGAATTGAGTTTATAGAAAAATAGAAAATGAAAGAAAAAGTGAAAATAGGACTCGAGTCTCAGATTTTACCCCGAGACGCCTATGTAGCCTATAGAGGCATTAAAGTCCATGTAGTTAACATGAAAAAAGAGGGGTGTGGTTTATCCCATAAATACAATTGGGGGATTCTCTTATTTGTGTGTGTGTGTGTGTGTGTTTAAAAAAGTGTTTTAGTTGTGAGAAAAGTGTAAGATGTGCGGATTCCCATTTGGAATTTATGAGCAAACCCTCTTTTTCTAATTTTTTTGGGTTTTTATTTGTATGAAAATAAGAGATGTGCAATAATACTAAATAAAAAATATATTAGGATATGTGAGATGAGAGAATAAAAGTGCTAAGTGATAAAACAAGTTAATACGAATTTATGGGAATTTAAGGAGAGAATTGAGAAAATTAGACCTTCTTGAAGATCTTTAGCTTGATCTTGAATGTTGGAGAGCATTCCTTGCACTTGGATGATGATGGAGGGTAGTGAATTCACCAAGTTTGATGGAAAGGATGATGAAAAGTGAAGGTTGGAAAGGGATTTGGATGTGGAAATCACGCTGACTTCGATAGAGGTTTTCTGGATCTACTGAGAGTGATATGTTTCAGATCTGGACTCCCTTTTGCAATGAGGACACGACCTCCTTTTTATAGTCCCAGTGAATTGACGATCCTTATAGCCCTAGTCCTGCCAATCGACAGGGTCTCGGACCTACCATTTGGTAGTGTCTTTCTAGCCTTTTTGAAAAATCGATCACAGAGCGCAAACCGTTGATCCGAATCATGTATTTGATAGACCGTTGGAAAGGTAATTAAGATAACTTTGACAGTCCTTTGGACTTCTCCCGAGTTCGGGAGTTTACTTTGGGTCAAATGTGGCTCATAAGCACTCATCGGTCTATTGAACAGGGAATCGTCGGACGTAAATTGATCGTTAATCCGTATGGTAAGTCCAAATCACACACGGGGCGGGTTGTTGAGTTTAGGAGATGTAATTTGACATTCCAAAGAGTTTGATCCGATTTGGGGAGTTGACTTTGGTCAAATGGGCCCTGGAAACATTTGATGACCTTTCAGAGTAAAATAGATAGTTCTTCCATATCGTAAGTCAGAATCGCACACGGGGTGGACCGTTAGAAAGGGATTTCAGTTCCCTTTGAAGATTAATTCGGTCTTGGTCGATCTGAAAAGTTGACTTTCATCAAACGGAGCTTGGAAGCATTCAGTGGCCTCTAGATCATGTTTTGGGGGAAAATGAGTCGTTCGTCCGCATGGTAAGTCGAAATCGCGCCGGGATGGACCGTTGGAAAGGGGATTCAGGTCTCTCTGAAGATTCATTTAGTATCGGTAGAGATAAAGCTTTTTAATTTTGGTCAAACGGATCCTGGGAGTGCCCGATGGCTTCTAGGTCAGTACTCGGGTTATAACCTGGGTTTGTAGTGATGAAGGGAGGTGCTAGGGACCTAAGGAGAGTTTAAGGGGAAACATAATGGGGTGTTTACACCTAGGGTTTTAATTTGTTGAAAAATGTGGTTGATTTTAAGCTAGGGTTTATGTTTTTTTTTAAGTCCTAAGATTGAGAGGTTTGTGTTTGTATGAAGATTTTGTGGTGTTTGTGTTATTTTGGTGAAGAAAAGTAAGAGAAAAGAAGCATAAAGGAGGGCATGGGGATTATTTTAGGGGTTATTTTGTGTCAATTATTATTCAATTTTACATAACAGAGAATTGAAATTTTTAAATGATTAAGTGTACTTGATAATTTAATGTTCCACTTGTCATGTTTGGTAGGGGTTGCGCACATCTTTTTCCTCCCCTACGTCTTTGTAGAATCAAACCAAGGTCATATCCAACTTCTTATTTGATATTTCATATTATTTTTATGACTGCATATGAACATTAAACCCTTCATAGTTGATATTTGATAATGAATATATGATTTTATATATGTATAGAGATGCCATTTGTATCATTGGTATCTAGTTTGTATCCCCAAAATAGAGAATGCATTAATTTGAAGTTATTCATAGGTTAAGGGTACAAACTTAACTGTCACTTTGACAAAGTGAATATCATGTGCAAGAAGTGATACATGAGAAAACTACCAGACTCTTATTGGAGCACCTAATTATTAATCGACCTTAACCATGGGGTCTGTCGATTACCTTCATTGAGCTCATAAATATAATTTTTTATGTTCATATAATCACATCATATAATGTTCGGCAACAATACTTGTTATCACATCCTCTTATAGCATGATGGAAGAATGTGGATTAGTACTTTAAACTTCACGCACAGACTTTAATAATCAAACACTAACCATTGGTTTCATTTTCATATAAAAAGTTCAATGGTCTAAATGATCACTTTGATCTTGTGAAAATGATTTTGTGTACTGCCTAAGTCTCTATATCTCCTAGTCCTTTTATTTTGGATTATTGTTTTCACATGAAACAATAAGTATCAATTAAATGTATTGCCTAAATATATATGATTGAGAAATTTGTGTTTGTGCGATAATTAGATAAAGAAAAATGAAAAAATTAGAATAATTTCGAGATTTAATAATTTATTCAATAATTATGTGGAAGGATAAACTTTGTTTGCCCAGGTCCCATTCAAAATTGTCTATAAAATTGTTTGAGGAAGGGGATTGATGTACTTAAGGACTAAAAATATTGTTGAATGCTTATTGTTATCACATTATTGTCAGTTATGTTGACGGTATGCACTGAAGTAATATTTCAATGCATATATCCAGTGCCATATGAATTTAATTTAGTTGTTAAACAATTAGTTGTAATTTAGGTCTTGTGCTTGGGTTTTCCCACACAAAATGTCATGCCCTAATATCGAGTCCATCCTTTATGACGTCCCTCCCGCAATACCTTAATTGTTTACTCTCATTCTAATTTTATTTTTTACTTTGAATCACATGCTACTTTATCAATTCCTCAAGATTATACATGTATATATGCACATATATATGCAGAATATAAAATGGATTTGTTCGTAATTATTCTTTTAACTTTTGAATGGTGTGATGTTTTATTTCATTATGAAACATGATTGTTTTTAAAGGTTATACATATTAGTTTTGATTTGATTTCAACATCTTTTAATATTGAATAACTAAGGAGAGAGATGAGATGGATTAGGAAGAATATATGTATGCTAAAATTTAGTTTCTTGCTCAATTTTACTATACACTTTAGTATTGATCTTTAGGAGGTATAACTTCACATAAGATACCTTCAAAGGCTTGTAAAATAATATTTAAGTCATGTGTATTCTATTTAAGAACATGTGAAATTGTAGTCAAATTGACATTTATGAGGTTCATTAGATGATGAGCACATTTTGACCATATATGGTTCACTTCACTGATGCGATTGTTTTAATTTATTATTAATATTAAATGGGCATATTTTGATGATTTGAGGAACATGTTTTTTATTAAGTATTTAATTGATTTATGCAAAGATACTGGTTTCCACTACAATATTGATGATACAAGAAATTATAATATAAAACTAATGGGGGCTTTACATAACATTAGTTGTCCAGGTAGCTTTAAGTTTTGTGAAATTTGTTGACAACTCTCGGTGATTAAAAGGACTATGATATACATCTTGTGATGATATCAAAGGGTTTCTGTCAAATGTGAAATCTTCTCTTCATAGTGTGCTCGATGCAAAGTATGAGAATAATCCATTTGAGGTATGATTCATTTTGAAGACTCAGTTCTTCATTATTTTTTATTTTTTGATGTTTATTCTTTGAGTACACTATCATGTAGGGGAAACTGCAGTTACAAAAGAAAACTATTAAGGTGTCATATTTACTGTTATCTTAGTCTGGTGGTGGGCTGAATAGCCTACCACTTGAGGATGCTAGTGAAAAGATCACACCTACTCTGTTTAAGAGCTTCGAGAGTACGAATTGTAAGGTCTACTTTTAGCATGTATAAGACAAACATTGACTTCATCGATTACCAGGATTGTTTTGATTATTATTGGAAATTTACTTTGTTTAAAAAGTCCATTTGAAAATGGCTTCCGCCATATCTTCACTTAATAACTTCGGATAAGAAAAAGAAACCATTGAACCCCAGATGGTAACATATGATCTACTTCGGGCTACAACTAAAAGTTGGCTCCAATGACAATGCCAAAATATTGGTAAAGAATCTAACAAACCAAATGCACTTAGGTGTTTGACCCCAAGAAGATGCATTGTTTGATCTAGTCCATTTTGACAAAGGGTATGATTGGGATAATACCTTGAGACTATTGTCAAGCCAACCAACTACACGAAAGCATAAGGAGACACTAAAAAAATGGGTGAAGATATTTCCCACCAAGGGATCATACACAAAAGCATCTCTTCATCCTAATCCCTGAACTTCTCAAGACACTATAATTCAGTGGCCTAATCAGGATGCTCATGATCATGATGAAAGAACTGACCTATGACAGTAAATCCAGGAAGGGGAGGGACTGCCAGATAAAAGTGCTCTATCAGCAACATTTACATCAATAGAGGTCCACCATATATAACAATACTGGAAACCCTCTCACTGCAAGAAAGGATATCATAGGCATTCATGCTAGATTCCAACACAACCACCATAGGGGAGAGACCATTAATCACCCCATGTGTTATGTCAACCGCAGAAGGGGTAACTCTAAAGTCCCCATCATTTAAAAGTAATAAATTCAGTAGACACAAGATGGATGAACCCCTCTAGCCATGAGTATAGGAGACATCACCTAGTCATGACTACATATGCTTAGCCACTACAGGGGTGATACCCAAGAGTTTGTGAAAATTGTAGTAGACATTGGGCACAAAGTCAGACTGGGCATGGGGAGCATTAAAATAATATTCTAAGAGTGAAGAAAAGTCTCCAAATTTAATACGAAGACCCACCTTACCAAGGCCAAATAAACGGGAATATAGATCATAACACCATATATAAACTCCCAATCAATAGGAAGGCGACCATAGTGGGGGAACCACAACAAAGGCCGTAACATATTTAGAGTTAGCCTCTCAGTGATAGTAAGAGACCCAATAAAAGTAGATAGACTTTGGAGGTAAGAAGAAATTTTACCTGACATGAGAACGGGCATAGTTTGGGAAAGCTAAAGCATAAGAATATTATCGAGAAAGAATCCTAGATAAGAAACAAAAATAATTTGACAATGAAAGCTATTTAAAAAGGGAGGTTGAAGCCAACATGTCGACAAGTATAATCCCCTTCCCCAAAGCATTTGAACTTTGTTCAAGTTATCTATACTTGGATTATATGTTAATCCCATGAAAAAAAAATCCCCCTTCATTTGTGCTAATTAAAGGCCAAATTTGTGTTTTTATTTGCACTGTTTACATATTCAAGATTTAAAAATCTCCCATTTTGTATTTGAATCACGATGTGACCATAAGCATGAGGAAGAAATGGTCCCTGAGGAAATATAAAGATTTTGTCCTTCGGGTAGGTTTCTCTTTTCTTATAGCTTGTGACCCTAGTACCAAAATTCAAGCCTTAATCTGTTTATTTTGTACAAGTCATGGTAGTATACAAACAAGGCAATCCTGAGATGGTTTTTGGGTGATTTTTTTACAGCTAATTAAACTATATATATATATATATCATGTACATCAGACTAGTGGTATTTTTGGAGGTATAACTGTCTTACCTCACTTTATACTAATTAGTAACTTTTTTTATACACATCATACCACAATCTATTTGTTCCCGACACAGTTTGGTCAATGGTGCAACAGTGCCTCCAATTGTTTGTGTTCTTGAATATTATATAGTTCTAACAAAGAAATAATTGCATAGTTCATAGGCTTACCCCTCACTTAGAATGTTTTTGTTTTGGTTGTATTCCTTGTAGAGTGCATCAATGATGATGATCCATACAGGTTATATACATGGAATGTAACTTATGGTGATTAGTTTTTCTATATATATTTATGTGTATATATGTGTATTTATGATGAACTATAATATATTGATACAGTATGCAGGGAATATTGATAAGTGGCAAGTTTCCAAGGGAGCAGATTGAGGCAGTGACTAATGACAACTTGATTTTCAATGTTTCAATTGGATGAACCCTATAACATTTCTTGGCCAGTTCTCTTCTTTGTGTTTGCAATAATATATGAATGTTTTTAAATAATACAAAAGGTAAATTTGAAAAATGATTTTGAACAAGTAAATAAAGGCATGCATTATATCCCCCAAAATAGAGGTCTGATTACTACACGGATACTATTTTATGTCGAACAAATATTTTATGTCTTGGGATAAAAAATGAAATAAATTGAATCGATTTGATGTGAATCACTAACACGTCACATATGACACATGTTTTTAGTCTTAAAATAGTAAGGATAATAATACAAGAACATGATTTAGTCCTATGAATTGTATATGAGAATCTTATCTTTTCAAGTTCTTATATTCAGTCCTTCAAGGTACCTACTTTACTTGTATTGGAAAATTTATTATCTTTCAATAAATTCAAGATCATCCATCTTATGATCACTGTTTGGTGTAGCTTAAACTGATAATTGCCTCGCTAAAACATTACCTAAATAGTACACCGGTGATAAAAAATAATCATCTCTCATAGATCGAATCAACTAAATAAATAAAAATCTTCAAACTGATGACAAACTATAATCTATTGTTATTTTTTGGTACCCTAGACAATGCTCCCCTTCCCAAAAAATTTCATCACACATGTGCGCTAGGTTTGATTATCACTCTTACCCTCTCTGATTCTAGGTTTTTCCCCTTCATTACACATTTCAAATCCTTATAGTCTATTTAAAAAAATCTAATTAGTTTTAGTAATGTAACTATTGCAAAACTTACTTCTATCACAAAATGTATTCTTAATCTGATAAGTCTTCACTTGCCCATTATTTTCTCTAATGGTAACTCACTCAATACACTCATTGACTATTCATTAATATTGTAACTTATCATGTGAGCTTTTCTAAGTATCCACCATTCTAATACGTAGAAAGTTTTCTTTATTGCCTGTTGTTGAGCATGCATAGTGTTATATAATCTTGCAAAGTTGTGATGTAATACCATGGTTAAAGTGTAGTGAATTCCAAATATATGTCCACATGAAGAGTTTGGTGGGAAAATTCGCATGAAACCTCGCGACCATCATCATGTTCTCTATAATAAATCATGTCTAAAGAGTGAGAGTTCATATCAATCCAGGACAAATACATCAAGCGCAGGGAATGGAAACTTGAATCCACCCAAGCAAGAGGATCAATAGATAAAAATTCCAATACACTACGCCATCAGTTATTACTTGACAATATACCAAGAGTTTGAAAAATATTGTGGATCTCTCTCCCCGTGCGATCATAAACTTTAAGGACCTACACATATGCAACGATCAATATACCAAGAGTTTGAAAATTTTCATATCTATTGAGATGAATTTTCTATTAAATGAATTTGGGCTATTAATTTTTATTGAGGTTACTGTGTGGATGTGTATTAGTATTGTTATTGCGGACTATTTATATTATTGTACTATTTTTATACCTTAAAAAGGTGGATCATACTATAAATAAAGGAGATTTTGTCCCCTTTTAAAAAAAAAATTAACTTATTTGTATTGAAATTAAATTGGATCGATGGTTATTTTGTTTTCATTATGTTAGCATTTTTTAATATTGTATAACCTAGTGTGTGTGTGTGTGTGTGTGTGTGTATATATGTATACAAATATTATTATAATATATATATATATATATATATATATATATTAGTAACGGACATATACTGTTACTAAACGTGTTACAAAATTTGTGTTAGAAGTGTGTTACGAAATATTGACAATAGTAAAACAGTTTCAGTGACACGGAATTTAGTAACACTTTAGTAACGGTAAAATGGTGTAAGTAACCCATAATTTAGTAACAGTAAAATAGTGTTAGTAATTTGCTTCCCCGCCCCTTTTTTCTAACACTTTTTTAGTGTGACTAATTATTTTACTATCACTCCAATAGTGTTACTAATTGACTGTTTTGGTGTAGTGTCTATTGAAAAAAACTAGGTCTTGCTGAGATATGTTACTGCTATGTGTTCTCGAGGACCAAAGAAGGTCTATTATATTCGAAAACCAGCAATCCCGAGCAAGTTCTAGTGGTAAATCTTCTGAATTCCCATAAATTTTACTAGGAAAATGGGTTCATAGCTAGGAACTGGCAGCTCCACCCATAGTTGGATGGGGAAATACTACGATGCCCTACGATTTTTCAATACAGAGAGGCCAAAATAGGTCTCCTCTTCTATTTTCTTCTTTATTGACTTTTTATGGTTTTTCCCAATTCTTATCGTCGATAGCCCTCTTTTTTGTTATTACAGCTCGTCCCAAAAAATTGGAACCTAATATTAGGGAGATTAATGTTGACGAGCTTGTGAAGACCTGGAGCATCAGAGAAAGATTGGCATATGGTGAATATCCATAGTTGGCAACATTTCTCTTGGAATATAAGGACATAAGCACATACTTTATTACTCGATTGGTTGATAAGGTCCCATCTTTGAACGCTCTAGAGGTAGGTTTTTCTTATCCAATTGTTATTGAAGAGAAGAGTTCTAAAGAAGAGTAAAAGAGCAAATAAGAGGGCCGAAAAGTCGTGGGAGTAGAAGAAGAAGAAGAAGAAGAAGAAGAAGAAGAAGAAGAAGAAACATAATAATAATAATAATAATAATAATAATAATAATAATAATAATAATAATAATAATAATAATAATAATAATAATAATAATAATAATAATAATAATAATAATAATAATAATAATAATAATAATAATAATAATAATAATAATAAGAAGAAGAAGAAGAAGAAGAAGAAGAAGAAATGGCCCATTTGATCAAGTGGAGGAAGTTGAAGCTTCCTAGTGATGAAGACAACCATATGGTCCTTTCTCATAGGACTCCATATTTGAAGATTCCTACAACAGTATCTTCCAAGGGCAGTGATTCTAGCCCATCTGATAAAGGAGGTGAGCAAGAAAAAGAGAGAGATAAGAAATAACAATAAGAAGAAAATAAATGCGCGCGTGAGAGAGAGAGATAGGGGGAGATGGATAAAGAAAGAAGAATAAAACAGGAAAGAGAATTAGAGGGTAAAGGATAAGAGGAAGTTTGTCCTACAATCCTCGGGGGTGACCACTTTCCATAGTCTTGAGGGGGCTAATGCGGGTGATTCTCCCTCTTTGGCCCCCGACCATCTAAAAAGGTCTGTGCTTGGTACTAATCGCAATCATTACTCAATGTTGGGGCCATCGTATCTCGCCCTCAATACTACACAAGGTATGACTATGGTAAGTCCTTCCTACCCTTTTGCTCTTTCTGTTTCTGTTCTGATTCTCTACCATTATTTCCTTTATACAACTGCTATCTTATTTTACTACCCTTTTGGACAACCAAAATGATAGCTTTAGAAGGGAGGAGGAACTAAAGAATGCCCTAGAAGTTGAGAAGGAGGCCTTTGTCAATGCTTGCCAAGAGTGGGAGTGTGAAAAGAAGGATTTGTCTAAGGCCTATGATTCTCTTGGAGCTTCTCACAAGGTGATAGTTGTTAAGAAGTTCAAACTGGTGGTGGCTAACAAAATTTATCTGACAAAGTTGCCAAGATGGAAAGTGATCTTCCCCAACCGAAGGATTATAGCTATCGCGGGAGATTTTATAAAGCCTATGATGATGAAAATTGCTAAATGGCCTATGGTTGTAGGGTCAACTTTGAGAAGGGATGTGACCAATGTTTAAATGCTACTGGAATTCTTGAAGACTTTGATCTTTTCAATCTTCATTCTCTTGGTCCTGACCCTTATCTTGAAGAAAAAGAAGAAGGTTGCAACCATGCTGCTGGCAATACTAAGATTCTTTCGGTTCAGGTTGGCAGAAGTTTGAGTGCTAACCAAGAGAAATATATGGTTGAATAGGGGAGGCCATAGTGGATGGAGATCAGGTAAAGGATAGGGCTTTGTAAACTAGGATTTTGCATTTTCCTTGAACAACTTTTAGCTTTACCTGATTTTCCATGTGTTAATATACTTTCTTTGAGTCTGGTGTGTATCATTTATTGTCAGTTAATTTAGATCCATATATTTCTCCCAATTCTCAATTGGGAAGAATTCCTTGATCTGACATCATCTGTCAGGCTCACAAAGCTTTTGTAAAAATCTATAAGTCAATAAGAGCGAGGAATGAGCAGTACAAGTACCAGACTGAAGTGATTTTAAAATTAAAAGACAATCTCCAGGAAATAGGGGCCTCCGTTCAAGAGGAGCTAAATTCCTTGAGGGCCTAACTATTGGAGATGATTGAGGTCGACCAAGTGGGGGTGGTCCTGCAGTTAAAAAATGGTGCTTTGAGAAAGGAGGTTGTTACCTTCAAGTATTTTATAGTTGTTCTTAAAGAAATAGTCAACAAGCTTAGATATGCATTCAAGGTAGGACCCCAAGAGGTTTTGGGAGAGGATATACAATGTTGGTTGGGCAGATGACCTAACAAAACTCAAGGAAGGAAAAAGCATTGCATTTTCTCGAGGATGGTTGAGTGCCCTTAAGGAGGCAAAAACTCCAAAAGAATCTAAGGTTTGGTAAAAATACCATATTGAATGCCCTACATATAGCCATAACCCCTTTTCGAAAGATGATGAATGGATCCCAGCTAATGTTATTCCCTCTGAACTCTTGGATCATGATCTTGATGAAGATGTAGAAGAGTTTTCCTTAAAGCCAGATGATGGTCAAAGAGCGATTGTAGCAGAATATTTTGCTCATCGCCCTGACCCTTCTTAGGCCTTTATGTATTTCTTTTTGGTCTATAATTGTAACCTTATATTTTAATGAAGAATTTTCTTATGTTTTGAGCATATGCTGACTAAACAAGTGTTGATTTTGTCTACTCAAAGGTTACTTAAGTATTTTTATTAACCAAAGCGATATTCATTGACCAATATTAGGCTTTAGGTAGTCTACTATTTAGTTCGAATCATTTTGTGATTTTGCCACCGATTAAACGGTGTTTAAGTATTAGCAGTTTGCCTTTTATGTGTTTGAACATTCTCGCAATCCAATATGCGTAAGAAATATCATTCCATTCACTTTACCTTTTAGGTCATTTTGCCTCACTCACTTAGGCCTAAGTGAGATGATGACAAGAATGCACTTGGCTAATGGGCGACCCACCTGAGAAGGATTCTTTTGTCTAATGGAAGTTGGCGACCAACCAAAGTTGGCTTTGTTACTTAAGGATCCCCTATAGGGATTTTGTTATTACTGGGGCAATTCATGAGGCCTCCTGTGTTTGTAACAAGGGCTTGATGATAATTTTAAGTACTAACCCTATTCATTAGGTATTTAGATATGCGCAAGGGGGTTATCATTGGAGAGGCTGCAAATTAATGAGGTATAATCCAGATAACTTAAGAAGCCAATGAAAAATACAAAAATATCGGGGCAACTAGCCTTTATTCATTGAAAATTATCTATCAAGCAATAAAAAATAAAAAAATTGCTAACATAAACTATAAATAACAAGATCTAGAAGTAAAACTTCATAAGTTTGGCTACATTCCATGATCTTAGTATCTCCCCACCCTTCAGCATTTCCAAGTGATATGATCCTTAAAGACCATCTCTAATTATTCTGAAGTGTCCTTTCCATTTTGGACCCAATTTTATGTTCGATGGTTTTACATCACTGTCGAGGACTTTTCACAAAACATAGTCTCCTATTGATAACTTCATTGGGTTGATTGTATTTCTTGGCTAGTTTCTATTAGTAGGAAGAAAACGTGATCAAGGATAGCTCTCTTCGCTCATCTGCTAGGTCAAGTTTAGTGCATAGTGCTTCATCGTTGAGGCCTTGGTCGACTAGAGTGGTTCTCACAGTGGGGAGACCTTCTTTTAGATGGATGACAACATTCATTCCATAAGTGAGTGCAAATGGTGTTTCCCCAATTGGTTTCCTAGGCATTCTGTGATAAGGACATAGGACATGGGGGAGTTCATGCACCTAGGCACCCTTAGCTCTTTCCAATCATTTTTCAGTCCATCGAGCATGGTTTTGTTAGAAGTTTTTGGTTACCCATTACTTTAGGGATACACCACCAAACTGAAGTGGTGCTTGATGTTGTGCTCGTCGTAGAAAGATTGAAAGAAACCATTTACAAATTATGTACCCTTGTCGATGATGATGGTCATTGGTATCCCAAAGGGAGTTGTGATGTTCCTCTATATGAACCTTATCACGCGAGAATCTAAAATGTTTGCCAATGGTTTTACCTCTACCCATTTGGTGAAGTAGTTTAGGGCGACTAGTATATCATTGCGAGTTTCAGATGCAGTAGGTAGTGGTCCCATGATGTCTAATCCCCATTGAGCGAAAGGTCGTTGACTAGTAAGTGACTTTAGGTTGTTGGCGGGCTGGTGAACCATATGCGAGTGCTTTTGGAAATTTTCATATTTGTGAACGTATGCACCAGCATTTTTATGCATGTGAGTCCACTAATATCCTTCTTTGATCGCTCAAAAGGTAAAGATATTCCACCTGTGCGACTCCCACATATTCCCTAATGGATTTCATTAAGTACTTGCTCGACATCTTATAGGTGAACGCACTGGAAGTAGGGGCCTGTGAATGATTTCTTATAAAGTTTCCCTTCAGGGTTAAGGTAAAAACGAGCAACCTTAACCCTGATTTGGTGGGTTGAATTCCTATGAACTAGAATTACATCATTCCATTGATTATGGGATCCATCCAATTTGTGGCTTTATTAGTGAGATGACTTTCTCGACTATGATTGTATGGTTGATATTGGGCTACGTGTCGAACTCCATCTAAAATATTCTCTTTTGGTCAGAGTCAATTATCAATCTTAATTATACTAAAGCATCAATGTGACTATTCTATCCTAGAGGGAACAATTAAATTTCCACCATTTCAAAGTCTCCCATGAGTCCTCCTACTATATTGAGGTATGCTGTCATTTGATCATCTTTAGCGTTGAAGTATCCACTTACCTGCTTAGAGAATAGTTTGGAATCACATAATTCATGGAGGCTTTTTGCCCCCAGAAGTTTGTTTTTTCGTAAACCAGTAATCAGTTCTTCATACTCATCTTCATTATTGGAGGCTTGAAATCCCATTCTGAAACCCTGCTCAGTTATGGTGACTTCGGAGGTGATGAGAACAGTCCCTACTCCTGTCCCATTAGAATTTAAGTCTCCATGAACATATAATGTCCAATATTTGGATAGCACTACACATGCGATCAATCTCTTTTCATTCAGCTGAGATGTTGGCCCATCTCCTGTGAAATCAGTAATATAATCTACTAGGATTTGTCCCTTGATTACCGTTTTGGGATTAAAGTGGATGTGGAATCTATCGAGCTCGATCGACCACTTTGAAGGACACCCATAGAGGTCAGACCTGCGTACAACGACTTTAAGTTGGTAAGATGTGATTACTGTTATGGAGTGGGCTTCTAAGTAGTAATTTAACTTTCTAGAAGCAACCACTATGGCAAAAGCGATCTTTGCCAGAGACAAGTATCGTTGATTAGCCTACAAGAGCGTCTTGTTGGCATAGTAAACCAGGTGTTGTTCTCCCTCCTTTTCACATACTAAGGAAGATCTCATTGCATGGTCTGATACTGCAAGGTAAAGGTACAATTGTCCACCATCATTTGGAATTACTAGTAGTGGAGGCTTGCTAAGGTAAAACTTGATCTCTCCCAAATCTTGTGAATAATCCTTATCCCATACAAGGTCTTTGCCTTTCTTTAAGATCTAAAAGAGTGTTCGATAAGATTTCAAAGACTTGGAGATGAAGTGATTGAGCACCGTGAGCATCCCAGTAAGCTTCTGAACATCTTTCAATGTCTGAGGAGGTTGGACCCTGGTAAAAGCATCGATTTGATCTAAGTTGGCCTCAATTTCCCTTTTACTTACTAGTTAACCTAAGAATTTTTCTGACTAGAATGAACAGTTATTTGCCTTAAGATTCATTTGATACTTCCCTTGGATCTCTAATGTTACTTCTATATATGAGAGGTGATTGTCCTTGCCCTTGCTTTTAATAAGCATGTCGTCAATATAAACTTCAATCGTTTCTCCCATTTGTTTGCTAAACATCTTGGTTACCAATCTTTGGTAAGTTCCCCCTACATTCTTGAGGCCAAACAACATGACCATGTAGTAGTACAACCCAATTGAGGTTATAAAGGAGTTCTTATCCTGGTCAGGCCCGTATATGGGAGGTTGTATGATATACTTAACAAGCATTATCGAATCTCATTCTCTCATGTGTCTCTATGGAGTCAACCAGTTGATCTATCATCGGTAGGGGGAAGCTTTCCTTAGGGCATGCCCGCTTTAGGTCAGTAAAATTGATGCACACCCTCCAACAGCTATTGCTTTTCGGTACTACCACTGGGTTGGATAACCATATAGGAAACTAAACTTCTCTAATGGAACCTGCATCCAGTAGCTTCCTTACCTCTTTATCCACTGCATTAGCCTTCTCAAGGATGTTCGATAATACTTTTGAGTGATGGATTTGAAAGTGGGATCAACATGAAGGTGATGGCACGCCACACTAGGGTCAATCCCTAGTAATTCATAATGCTCCCATGCTAAAACATATATTCTATTGGATGAGAGATGTGTACAACCAACATATATGTTGGTTTTCTTTTGATTGGATCATCTCCCATGCGAAAATGTGTACAACCAACTACCTTTTCTTTAGATGTGTGAGAGATGATCCAATTAAAAATTTCCTTTTTGTACGACCCTACTAGAGGGGTGGACCCTGGTCTCTTCCACCTCTCATCGTCCACACCATAGTTTCTTTTTGTAAAGAACAACCCACTTCTGGGCTTTCTCTAGGGCATTCTTGGGATCCTTCTTCTTTTCTTTCTTTTGGCGGATAGATGTAATAAAGAACTTCCTCATTGTAGTCGGGTCACTGCAAATATCGATAACTCCATGATTTGTGATGCACATCAACTTTTTATGATAAGTGGATGGAACAACCTTCATGGAGTGGAGCCAATCTCTGCCCAAAATAGCATGATATGGGTACTCGATGTCCATTCTAGAATCTTAATTAACTTCAAGATGTTTTAAGCCGTGATCGACAAGTTTATATTTCCTAATGACATAGTGATCCTTCATGTGAAGCCGACCAGTGGACTAGTGGCCTCTTTAAGGTTGGTAATGTTCAACTTCAGTTTATAAAAGTGTTCTAGGTGCATCATTTCGGATGAACTCCACTGGTCCAAAAGTAGTTTGTCAACATCCTAGTTAGCAATTCTGTATGTGATCACCAAAGCATCATGCTGTTGGGTCCTCATCCCGACCAAGTCTTCTTTGGTGAACACGATGTGCTTGGTGTTAACGTCTACTAGTCATTGATGATTTCCACCATAGGTTTTGGCAGCATAAATATGAAAAGCTTCCATCACGACAGTCATCTTCTTGATTTCCATTTGAATGGCGTAGCCCTAAATATGTTTAAGGTCTGATGCCCCATGAATTACTGCAAACTCGTGTCATATATCATCACCGAGGACATTTTTGTCTTTTAGTCATCATTGGCTGCGACCTTCTTTGTTTTTTTTTCAATATACTCGTTGAGGTGCCCTACCTAAACTAGCTCTTTCAAATGTGACTTTAGAGTTTGGCTCTTCTCAGTTCAGTGATTGACCTTCTTGTTGAACTCGCATCTCAGCACATTATTCCTTTTATTTGGATTGCCACTAATCTTCTTGGCGTATTTAATAAATGGCTCATCCTTTATCTTGCTAAATTTTTTTTAAATGGGTTCTTTGAAGACTGTATTAGAAGCCTGGAATACCTTGTAGGGGTCATTACTATTTCCACTATTGTAACCATAGTGGAACCATTCTTGCTTCACTTTATCTGGGTGTCATTCTTCTCTGTCACCTTGTTCTCTTTTTCTTGACCATTGTCTCCCCCACTAGTATGGACTATATCTTCGACCTTAGCACACTTCTCGATATGAGCCATAAGATCATCAATGTTGATGGATTCCTTCTTGGTGAGGGATTGGTGCAGTAGAGAGCTTATAGGTAAGACAATTTTAAAGGATGCTACGATAACCTGCTTTGAGAAATCCTCAATCTCATTAAAAACTTTCCAATATCTTTTAGCGAAATCTCAGAGGTTTTCTTGTGTATTCTTCTTTATAGTGAGAAGTACATCCATATGCTTATGATTGGAGTTAATTGTTATAAATTGTGTCATGAAAGCCTCTACCATTGCTATAAAATTCATGATCGACCCGTGGGGAAGAATTTCAAGCCACTTCTGTGCTAAATCTAGTGGGATATAAGGGAAGATCTTTTACATAGGTGCATCATTGTAGCTCCATAAGATCATTGCTTGCCAATATTGCCTAACATGGTCTATATGGTCTGTTTTCCCATTATAGACCTTGAACTAGGGGACGAAGAATTTTTTCTGGGGCTCCTCCCATTCGATCTCCCTTGAAGGGGGAACTTCATCTGTGAGTTAAGAGCTCTCTTGGCTAGGTGTCTAGTTGATCTGGATCCTACGTGCGCCGAGTGTTGGTTCCTCTCTCTACGAAACAAAATTCTTAAATCCTCGCTCAACCGATCATTGTTGTTGTGGATCCTCTCATATTGTCCATGCTCTGATCATGCTCTCTCTGACCTCTCACGTTCAGTTCTCTCCTCGTCACACATAGTGCTCCTTTCTCAGCTGGGGAAATCTCCCCATGAGGGCTAAGAGTCCTATCACGACACAACCTTGTGTTTCTGGGGAGATCTATCTTCATTCTTTCAGGTTGCCTCTTAAGGTGAGCATTATCTTATTCTTGGCGACGTGTTACCTCTTCTTGTTCTCAAAGTCTAGCTTCATAGACATCAACCAGCCTAGAAATTTGGGTGGACCTTAGTGGCATATTGCTCTATTTGGAAGGTTGCCTTTCTTAGAAAAAATCTTGAGTTTGTATGTTGGAAAATTTCAGACCTAACCCTAGGAGGAGTTGGGTCTTCCTAAACATCTTCGACTTGTGGAATGTTGCTGTTGTAATGAGACATTATAGGTTTTCTGGTAATAAATGATTTCCTAGGAATAAAAGTCTTTTCCCACAGACGACACCAATTATGAGTGCAGAAAAATTCATAATAAAAGATTATACGAAAATAATCACAAATGGCAGAAAATAAATGGAATCAGACACATAACCACTAAGTATGCGGTTTGAGATTTTGCCAACATCCACGGAGAGATTACTTGTTCTTATTAAGTGTCCCTCAAAGTCTGAACTTTTTCATCCCTTTGCCCCTAATCAAGGCGTACAATTTATATAAATTGTTACAAAGATCGAGTTACTTAAAGAACTCCATGATATGGTGTGGATTGGACATGAGGTACTAGAATATCTCATATGAGATTCTTGGTACCTGATTTTACCTTATCTGTGAGTGTTATGCTTTATGTAAACTACCCATGTAGAAATTATATCAAGATTTGGGCCAAGCCAAATACTTAAATTATCTTGGTCGGCTACTCTCACAGATATGAAAAAAATGGTCTCCCATAATATACATTTGGGGAACTGAACTTCCCTAATGGATCCTACTTCCAGAAGCTTCCCTCTTTTGTTATCGACTTCTTTAGCCTTCTCGGAGTCTATTTGATCAGCCTTCTAATTGATCCTTTTGATGGATGATTCCACATACAGGCGATGTAAGGAAATAAAGGGAGGAAGATCATATGGCTCTCAAGAAAAAACATCCATATTTCTTCTCAGGAAGGCAAACAATTCTTTCTTTTTATTGTTGTCAAGTGTAGTTCCAATTAGGAATTTTCTCTTTCGAAAGTTATCATCAGCTCCAGCTTCCTCTAGGCTTTCAACGACCTTTCCAGTAGGGTGGACCCTGGTCTCCTCCGCCCTTGGTCGGTCCTACTCTAATTATTATTTATGCGGTGTAGCCTCATTCTAGGCTTCCTCTGGAGCGTCTTTCGATTACTATTTATTTTCCTTCCTAGTGAGAACGGTGGCGATTAAGCACTTCTTTGGAATGGCTTAGTCGCCATGAATCTCGTCCATGCCCCGATCAGTGATACACTTCAATTTCTTATTATTGGTGGATGGTACATCTCTCATGGTATGCATACAGCCTCTTCCTAGAGTGGCATGATACCGAGACTCTAGGTCCACCACTAAAAATTAAATTAACTTTGAGATATTGCCTCCCTTAACTAGTAGGAATATCTTTCCCAGTGGCACTATAATTATCCCAGCAAAGCTGACCAATGGAACTTTGGCCTCCTTAGGGTCGGCGAGGTTAAGCTTCAGCTTTTGGAACAACACTGGGTGCATTTCCCTGAGGAGCTTCCATAATCCACTAATAGCTTATTGACGTCCCAATTTACAATTATGAGAGTTATCACAAGTGCATCAGGATGTGGAGTCATCAGTCAAACTTGGTTTTCCTTAGTGAAGCTGATATAGTCAGTGTAGTTGATGTCCTCTTGTCATTAGTGCTTTCTCGATTGGGTTTTTATAGGGTCAATCTGGAATGCCTCCATAATTATTATGGCCTTCTTTAGCTACACCTGAACAACATTTCCTTGGATTTTCTTCAGGTCGGATACTCCATGGATCACCACCAAATCTTGTCCTATGTTATCATCAAGGACATTATCTGGTTTTTAGTCACCATTGGATGCGACATTGTCATCTTTTTTTTCAATGTACTCATTGAGATTCCCAACTTGAGGCAATTCTTACAAGTGTGATTTTATAGCCTTGCAATTTTCATTTCTATGACTTCCCTCCTTATGGAATGTGCATCTCATTGCATTATTCAATTTCATTGGATCACCACACATTTTCTTGGTCCACTTGATGAACAGTTGATCTTTGATATTGCTAAGTATCAAGTAAATAGGTTCCTTGAAGTCTATGTTTATATCTCGAAATGTTTTTGAGGGATCAGTCTTACCCCCGTTCTTAGAGTCATTCTTTCCCCTGTTGTTGTTCATTTTTTTCAGAGTGTCACTCTTATCTACACTTTTGGTTTCCTTTGCTTGACCGTTGTCCCCTGCATTAGAGTGAACCAAGTCTTTAACTTTGGCGTATTCTCAATACGATCCATGAGATCATCGATGGTGTTGGCTTCTTTCTTTGTCAAGGATAGGTGTAGCAGAGATGTGGTCGGCAGATAAATTTTAAAGGATTCAATGATAACCTGCTCTGAATAGTCCTCCACTTTATTGAAAGCTTTCAAATATCTCTTGGCGTAATCACGATTGTTCTCTTGCTTCTTTTTCTTCATCATGAGCAGTGCATCCATATGCTTGGGATGGGAGCTGTTGGTTATGATGCGAGAAGAAAAAGCCTATGTTAGGGCTTTGAATCTCTTGACCGACCTATTAAGCAGCTTCTCAATTAACTTTTATTCTATGTCATGTAAGCTATAAGGGAAAATTCGACACATCAATGCGTCTTTGTGGCTCTATAAGGTCATCGCATGCATGTACTACAAGAGTGGTCTATGGGATCCATCTTCCCATCATAAATCTTAAACTTATTATAATAAACTTCTTTAGGGCTTATTCTTCCTCAATCGCCCTTATAAAAAGGGATTTCATAGGGCTGTTGAGAGGTATCCTAGCTAGCTCCCTTGTAAACCTAGCTCCTCGATGGGTTGGATGTTGGTCCATCTCTCTACGAACCAAAATTTATATGTCCTTATTTTGACAATGATTGCTCATGTGGCGCCTCTCTGACTAGATACGTTCTAATCGATCATGCTCTAACCTTCCACGTTTGGATCTGTCTTGGTCGCACATGGAGCTCCTCCCTCGACTGTGAGTATTTATCGCCAAGTACTAGGAGTCTTATCATGATGCGCCCATATATCTCTGTTGATATCTCCCTCTATAATTTCAAGTCGCCTTTGTAGGCGAGCATTTTCTTCCACCTATAGGCATGTGGACTCCAATTGTTCTCGAATCCTGGCTTCGTAAGTATCAACCAATGTTGAGATCTGGGTAGATCTAGGTGGCCCTTAAAATTCTTCATAAGGTTGCCTTTATGGACGAAACCTGGGTTTTTTTTTGGAGAATCTCTTACCTTACCTTAGGTGGGACTGGATCTTCTCGTATGTCACTGAGTTGAGGAATGTTGTTGCTATGGTGAGACATTATATGATTTTTATTTATGAATGTTTTTAAAGGAATAAAAATCGCTTCCCACAGACAATGCCAATTACGAGTGCAAGAAATATCACAATAAAGATTCTGGAAAATAATAATGAATACAGAAAGTAAACATCACACATACATCAATGATATGCGTGGTTTGACAACTTGCCTACTCCCATGGATAGGTTACTATATCCTTAATGGTGTCTCTCAATGCTCGAGTTTTTCCTATTATTCCATGGGTCAGGGTTTACGATTTATAGATGTATGCAATCGATGTTTGAGTTATTCAAGTAACTTGATAATCATGGGGATAACAGGTTGTGTCCCTGAATATCCCCTCCGAGATTATTGGTAACCAATTTGAGTATATCCGCAAGTATTTGAGCATTTGTATACAAGAGTCTTTAGTGGATAATGGATTTGGGACGGGAAGTTCCTCTCGTAGGCAGGGATGGTCGGCTACTCTCCTCACTAAGATAAATGGGTCCTCACATATATATACTAGTGGAGGACCGTGATTCAACTCACGAATTAAAATTTTGAAAATAAAGTACATGCTTACTTCGTATGAAATTGAGTAGCCAACCAAAATTAATGTGTTAAAGGAAACGTTTATTGGTTTAGTCATAATTATTATGTGAATAATATTTATGAATTAACTAACTAATTTTATTATCATAATACTATTCGTATGACACTATTTGTTATTAAAAATTTCCCAACACTAAAAGTTTAGTCCTAAACATGATCACTTACAATTATTGACAATTCAATACACGAGGTAATAATTAAGAGACGAAACTGAAGTACACAAATTGAACTTAAAATTAGCAAGTTCACATTATTGGGTTAATTCATATTGGTTGTATTGGATTATAAGTGGAACCTTATTTTTTTGGTTACAACGTCACCAAAGTATGCACGTAAATATTCACCACATCAACAAACAAATGTCATATGTTATAAGAAAGAGCATGTGACAAAATGTAGTTAGTCACGGATGAAAATAACTCCCCTTGAAATAAAAAGAGAAGGAGGTAAAATAAGTAGGAGAAATGCCCCATGCTTCCATGACATGAAGGTGTTATAAAGAAATAAAATAAAACATTTAAAGGCATTTAAAAGAATATAAAGAGAACACTAAGTACTATAGAAATCTACAAAACGTAAAAAATAAAAATACACTTTCTATATAGTTAGATGCAATTGCACTTGATATAAATTTGATGTTAAAAATTAGATAAAAAAACCATAAAACTAAGAAGCAAGTTAGCTAAAAATGATAAAATAAAGAATCATTCACCAAGTCAGCCTTAATTAGTCTCTAATTACCAATAAAAAATCAAATAATGATTGATAAAGTTCCCAAGGCATGATATTAGGTAACATAACTTCAATGAAAATGGAAAATTTGGTGAAGTTGTAATGAACACAATAAAAAAGCCAAAGTAAGAAAAGTAATTACTCATCAAACATTAATTTCCTAATTTTGTATCAGCTCTATCACCATCCAATGTCAATTGTACCATATTCTATAAGGCATGCTTAAAACCAAGCTCAAAAGAAAGACCATATATTTCTTTCTAAAACCTTACATGCTGAATATTTGGTTCGATAAAGACACTGTGTATCTTCATCGTACCCCTTTATAAAAGCAATCATTTATATCTGTTGAGGGGTTGTAATCTACTGAATGCTCTATTTAAAATCATCCATGTCAAGCACATCATAAACAAAGTAAACAAACAAACTAAACCCATTATAGTTTGGTATGTAGTTTAGAAATAAAATTATATTTAGAAGCAAATAAAACCCATTACAACTGATTCCCAAACCATTAGAAAATAGTTAAGTAAAAAAGGATATAACTAGTTATTGTTTTTAACTAATACTAATTATGTGTTCCCGTTAAAAATTCTTAACAATCGTTAGAAATCAGGCCACATGGTGTAATGCTACCTCAATCTCTTGGGGAATTTACTTCAATCAAAATATCTATTTGTTTGTAGAAGTGAGAATTCGTGCGCATAATTTACTATAAAGAAGTTTATTTTCCTTCAAATTGGGTGGAACACCTCCTCGGATACTAAAATGACATTCGAATGGAGATTTGAATCCTATAGGCATTGGTTAAGTTCTCGGATATTTTTTTTTTCCATCTCATGTTTTGTTCCTGTTAGAAGATCAAATAAGACAAAGATAAAAACACATTGGAATACCATGTTTAACTTATTAACTAAAACAGATTTGATGAAAACATTGCAACAACCAATATGATGGTTATGGGCTATTAAAGAAGCATGGTTTCTTTCTAGTATAAAAGGGATTTTTTAAATTCATATTGAAATGGATTCCATGTTTACTTTTGTAATGATTTGCAGGGGTTCAAAGCAAACAACCAGATTAGTGGGGATATTAAAGGATACACTCATTTTATTTAACTTTCTTTCTTAGGTTTTGATATCGTTTTGTCATAGGGAGGCAAACAATTTTTCAGCTATTTTGGCCTGTCATGCAGTGCATAATATGTAACTTCATTCTCGTTTTGATCAAGTACCAGTTTTTCAAGAGACACTTAATTACACTTTTCACAACAAGGGATAAACAGTGTAATAATATATTAAATATAAATATTCTTACATATATGTTTACTACAATATAAGGATAAAAATTCAAACGGCAAAATATTCTTACATACATGTTTAGTATCATAATTCCCACTACCAAGAAGAACTATAGACATTGTGTCTTTTCAATTCACTATATAAAATGGAGACAAATTAATGAATACCATGTATACTAAACGTAGATGTATAAAAGTAGTTAATGTGTTCAATTCCCAAGTTTCATGACCCAATACTAAATATGGAAGTATGACCTCGTACCTGTAGAGAGAGACCGTAGATAAGAAGAATAATCGAACAAAACCACATACTATGATGTAATACCTTCCTAAGGCTTCATTTTTTATGAAGATTATAGTGGAAATAGTAGCGTGGATGGTAAATACAGAGGCGGGGAAATGACTCTTTCAAACAAAAATGAATGGGATAATTTTATTATATCTTCACAACTAAGGAGAAGTAAAAATTGAAGAGACACAACCTGAACCCAAGTGTCTTATAAAGGGAAGAGGTCCAAAATGCTTAAGGGATATCGCTCATTGTTTGTTCCAAATTGAAAATGTACTCCACCAACAGAAATAGGATTATAGATGACGGCGTAACTAGAGGTGTAGAAGGTTTTGGATATTCTCGATTGTTTCAGTTTAAGAAAACACTAATAGTCACGCCACCTACAAAAATCAATAGGAATCATTAAATTTATAAATTCAAGTTAGTACTCACACCAAATTCGCAATAATCTATGTGAAGTTATGTACATATTAAATATTAAAGAGACTATGCATTCTTCAGTCCAAAATGTAAAATTTGGACCTTTTTTAACTAAGAAAATAGGAAATATAAATCCTCGTGTGTGTGTGTGTCATACGACAAATTTCATAACAGTGAATAAATTCTAGACGCCCTAAGTGTGTCATGTGAAATATCTGAAGTTAATCTCTCAATTTACTCACATATGACATTGAAAAAACATATAAATCAAGAGGCCACTACCACAACGCACAAGTTTTTTCACACTGTTTGAATTAATGAAATCAACCCCCACAACCCACATTAATACACACATAACTTTTTCCATATGCGCAGTCACGTGGATACAATTTGTCAGTACTTGAAGCAAACTAAAAAATGTTAATTCTTATTAAAACCAATTAGTTCACTCTATAAAACAAAAAAAAAATTGTGATAATTTACTATAACTGGAGGAATATCAAATAATAGTAGAAACAAAAACGAAATTAACTTATGTTATATACCACTTCAAAAGCATTTTAGGTACCACTTTTAAGACCTATAGCTATTAACAAATGGGGATTCAAGTACTTAGGAGTAAAATGAAGAAAGAGCTTCGAAATTCGGTAAAAGTAAATGCTCACACATCATCTCTATATGAAACGTGTTATCATTGTAGATCCAATGTACTTATGCCCCCATATCTTAATATTCATAAGAAGTGAAAACTAAAATATGGACGAATAAACCAAATCTGAATAAAATATAATCTTAATAATTAAATCATAAGACATATAATCAAAACAACTGCAAGATGTTAATGCATCTTAAAACCCAAAAATATGCCTCAAGGATCTTGAACATGAAAAAGAAATGTAAAACATAAATTTAGTACCTTGAACATAAAAATGAATGCAAAATATAAAATAGTAAATTAATACATAAAAAACAATTGATTATAGTAATATACAAAATATATCCATCAAAATGTTAGATGTACAAACATAACATTATTCTAATCAATCAAAATCGCCTCTTGATCACGACCTGCTCAATTTAACCATATGATATAACAATCAATGAATACCAGTAATCAAAGATCACTTCATCATATGCCTAGTAAAATGGCAGAAAAAACGGATTAAATGGAAAAAACTTGTGTTATATAGATCTTTGATATATATGGAAAGAAATCAATGTCATATAATGGAAAAGAAATCATTACATTCTTTGGTACCATTTTCAATATTGAAAAGAGGGTGATAATGACATAGTTAATAAATATTAAATCTCAATTAATAAAGTTCTACTAATTCAGTTTGGAATTTTTATGTATTTTTAAAATGGTATAACCTAAGAATAACAAAAAAACTACATAGGGTATTCTCTCTAGGAATTGGAACCTTATAAATCACTTTCATCATCTTGGGGGTATACTCTCTAAGAATTAGTATTACACGAATTAGTAGATTTAAACTAAAAATGATATACATAAATTAATAGAGTATAGACCAATTAATAAAATGATTTAAACCTAAAAAATATATAACACTATAAATTTGTAAAAAAAATATATATACAGACAAGTGGGGAAGGAATACCTAATTTCTTCAAAGCCAAATAAATGCAAAGTCTAGCCAAATCGGTATCTGCAAAACTAAAATAAACATAAGATAAATAAGCACAAATATAACCACAATAAGACAAAAATCTAATTCGTACAAAAGAATCCAAACCGACAAAACCCCTAAAAGTTGAATCACAAACTAAACCAAAACATAGTAATGTACCATCTTATTTGAGAATCTAGCATGGATATTATAGGATCGTTGTGTGTGTGTGTATGTGGGTGCTTGAGAGAGAGAGAGAGAGAGAGAGAGAGAGAGATAGATAGATAGATAGATAGATAGATAGATAGATAGATAGATAGATAGATAGATAGATAGATAGATAGATAGATAGATAGATAGATAGATAGATAGATAGATAGATAGATAGAGAGAGAGAGAGAGAGAGAGAGAGAGAGAGAGAGAGAGAGGGGTATATATATGAGAAGATAGTATGAGTTCAGAGATGGATTTTGAGGAATGGATAGTGAGGGAAGAGAGTGTGTCAGGTAACATTTTGGAAAAAGAGAAAAAATGGGTATTTGAAATAAATTGAAATGGTTTTTTTCTCTTTAGATGAGATAGGAAATATAGGTGAAATTTTTAGGAAAGAAATTTGATTTGGGGAATGAATCACCACCATTGATTTAGTTAGTAGAGATGTGGCAAAAGTGTGACCTTTATTGTTCTTTTTTATTTTTGGAATTCAAAAACCTTCCTAATTTAGTGTGTGTGTGTGTGTGTATGTGTGTGTGTGCATGTATATTATAGGTGTTTGAATGGTTAACGGAGTAATCGATTGCATTTCAAGAAAATTTTATCACAAGATACAACTATGTTGAATTTTCATAATTCCAGACTCTGTAGTCCAGATAGGAGAATAGCATAAATGTGTAGCTCATTAGGTTATCTTCACGTGGCCACTGATTCTGCCTCAGTCTGAGTCCTAATGAAGTTTTCGTGACCTTTTTCATGAGCAACCCTTGTGAGAAATGTTTTTGTGCCAAATCCCCCCTTTCCTTTTCCTAGGCAACACAATCCTAATTTTTCCAATCTGATGTAAGCTGGACCTGGAAGTGCATAAAAAAAATATCCTTTTTTTTCTTCTTTATTTTTGTTTTCCTTTTCCCAACTTATTTCAAATAGTAAGTTGGGGTTTATGTGAAGAGTATATTGTATTTAAAGTTAGGGTTTTGTTAGGATCTTTTCGTTTTCACCCTCATAGGATTTCATCCACTTTTGTATATAAGTATCACTATTTTTTTAACATAAATAAATTTTTACTTATTCACACTAGGGAGAACCCAAAGAACTTAGAACCATTGAAATAAGAAAAATAAGGCCCTTTATCATAGGGCCCTTACACAAGAAATTAAATTAAATTTAAAAAGAGGGAGAAAGGATCAATTAGGGTAGGCTATAACTATTCATCTTTTGCTTCATTTATATAAGTTGTATTTCTTGTTCTATTGCCTTTTTAAGCTACATTGTTGTTTTATTCATGCTTAATTTCTTGCTTTCATCCATTTCTATGTAATTTAATAAGTCGTGTACCTAATTTAGTTTCAGTTGAGATGATTAAACACACCTTGGATTTTTTGGTTTCTTTTCTTTGGTGATGGATTACAGTAGTTTTATTAGGTGCTTAGATTGTTCTTTACTTTATGCCTAGGAGATTTTTCGATTTATATCAACTATGACCTTAAGTGTGTAACCTCTCCGATATTTATTTACGCCAATATCAAAGTAAGATTTTATGAGAATTTATGGGGTGACAACTCTAGGTTTGATTAATTGGTGAAATGGGATTTCATCTTAATAAGCCTCTTCATCTTAAATAACCATTTATGCTAATTAACTTGATGTGTGGGATATTATTCTCAATCTGTAGTTTTTAATCTTATTGTGTTTAACTTAGTTTAAATACGTATTGAGATTAATATATATTTAAAACAATCACCTTTAACACTTTTATTCATAACTAATAAACCAATTAAGGCCTAACAATCATTCCCTATCGATTCGATACCCAGATTAGCCTCTTTACTTCCCTAAGAGTGTAATTATGCTTAGGTTTTTGCATTTACCGTGGAACAGAAAACAACAACACGTCTCCTTACAGGACCACCTGTTTTACTTTATATACTAATAACTTTGATAGTACGTATGATAATAGTTCTTAAAATTTTCTTTTTGGTGAAGTTTACATACGACCAAATTCATTTGGTCTTTTCTTGGAAACTCGAAAAACGAAAAATTTGACAACTATTATCGGGAGATGAATCGTTATTCGGAGCATGATTTAGATGCACTGTTTGAAACCAATAATGATTTTTATCTTAAAACTCTAGAGGAGGAGGAGGAGGAGGAGGAATTTTTTAAACCAAATGAGTAATAGATGCCTACTTTGAAACAAACTATTCTTCTTTTCTCCTAAGGAATAAAGGATAACGAAAAGGTGAAGATATGGAAATTGAACCTCTTTACAATGAAATGTTGTCTTATGTGGAAAACAAAGAGGATGATGTGGAGACTTTTATTTCATCTTAAATAATTTTGGAAGAACACTTCCTCAAAATTGAATTATTTTCTTTCAAAATTCAATCTTCGAGTGATGATGAGTCATCTATCGAGATTGAATTTATCTCTTCCCCATGAAAAGAATCGGATGAAAGTCTTGATTACATTGATCTAATTCTTGTCAAGGAATTATTATTTTAAATGCTTTCCATGATGTGGTTATCCCTTGTGTATTCACCACCTCCCATTCCAATTAAAAAACCTCTGGGAGGAAATTCATATTTTTTAATCCCACTTGTACCTGTCTCCCTTTCAATTAAAACTCCCAATCATACATCAAAAACTTTTAATTGGTGTTAGTTTATTTCTTATGCTTTATACATGCCTTCCATTGTTTGAACGGAAATCTTATTTTTAAAAGGTATGAACTTAGATGAAAGTACACAAATTATCCCTCAAAGTCAAACTGTATAGTTAGTTAAAGTTAAAATTATTAATTATACATATTTGGTTGATTTTTATTTCTACTTATTATCTAGTGTGATTATTTGACGTTTTATTATTCTTTTCGTTATAAATGGTTCTAACATGTTTTGTAGAATCTTAGGACTTATAATTTTTGAAGGTCACTCCTTTTTCGGTAATATCCCTCTCTTCCTCTCGTTCACTTGGTTCTTGATTCACATTTAGGATAATTCAAAGTTTAAGCTGGGGGTGTGGAATATGCTTCATATTCATTAGTAGTTTCTTTGATTTGATGATATGTTCTTCAAAAGCATGCTTTTTTTGTAACAAATTAAAAAATTTCAAAAATATGCTCTTTATTTTTTCCCTTTGTTGGGCATTTTACCCCTATTTATGACTATCTTTTAATAAAATCCCAATCCAATTGATAGATAAATGATGCATGTTCTTGATTTAAGAAGTTATTAGCCTTTAGTCCACGAATCATTCATCTTGTTTCATTGATTTGGTTTAAGGCTTTTATAACTCGATAATCTTTTGTTGCATTTGTATATACTTACACTAAGTGAGATTTGTACTTTTCTTTATTTGTGAGTGATTATACATTACTATTTTCTATTTGAAAATGTTAAATTCGTTGGTAATCTCACTATTCTTTCTTTGATTGGTCATTCATCGAGATCATTTTGAAATATGTTACTTCATCGTGGTTTTCAAAGTTGTATTGACTCGATAATTGCATAAGCTTCAGGAAAGCATCATATGGCCTCTTTTTTAATTAACCCCTATTGACCTTGACTTTACCTTCTATGTTTTTCCTACTCAAACCCTCTAAGTCTAAATATTAACCTTTCATTTCAAAACCCGAAAATACATAACCATATCTACATTGTAGTTTTTAAACCATATATACACCTTCTATACCTTTGTTTAGAATGATAGTTGGGATTTTATGATGTTCTTCTTATGTTAGTTGACTATTATTATTGAGAAAAGGAAATGAAAAGGAGAAAGGATAAATAGAAAAACAAAAGAAAAAAAATGTGAGAAAAAGAAGAAAAGAAAAGAAAGAAAAGTATTCATTGGTGTAGATAGTCTTCAACAATCTTTGGCACCCTCTGTTTGGTTATATCCATTACTTTTTATAGAATTTATATTCCAATTTTAAAATTTCTAACAATTTCTCATCATTACAAATGTTTCATCCCCAATCACATTTGAATCCATACAGAAGCCCTTCATTTCATAATCTTAACCCCATAACCTACATTATAACCCTTTAAAAGATATATGTGATCCTAGGGTGAGTGTGATTGAAATGTTATAATAACTGTGACAATCTGTGAAAATGCTTTTTAACTCCCTTAATGAGCGGTATATTTCATTGACATTGAATATTTTCATTTTGTAGTTAGTGTTATTTATTGATAACATGTGTGAGGTTCAGTTTCCATTTACAATTACTTTTTATGCCTGCATGTCCTATGTGTGTTATGCCGCGTTCAAAATGATTCATTTGTTGTGTGTAAACACTGGTGGGGATTGAATATCATGTAACTCTTTAATGATTATCCGAATTATTAATGTTTTTCCAAATCCAAATATTTTCATGTACTTGTTTGTCCTTACACTCTTAAGATTTCAACTGTATGAAGTCATTTTATAATCTTAATGATAAATTATTAGTTTAAAATATTTTTTTATTGCTATTAAGCTTGTTGCATCGGTTATTTGGGCAAAATTTTTAAGGAAACTTGATGTTTTTGGGTTTCATCTCTGAAAACACTCGCGAGATAATACTTGTCCACTAGGGTACTCGAAGGGTCTAACGATTTATTGCATTCACTAAATGTAATTGTTCGCTCACGAAAGTGGCATATATTTCTTTTATGAGTATTTTTTTATTTATCTATTGCGATGACTTTTATATTGTTTCATCACTAGGGACTGTGACAACCCGCCTACTTTAACCATGGGTGATCAGTACTTTATAAAAATAAACAAGAATCGTATTTGGTTCGTTCTTATCATTACAGTCGAAAACCACTTAAATAACTAACCACCTACATTAAATAAAGACGGTGTTAATTTTTTTTATCTCTCATTAACATAACAATGTGCAAAAAATAAAATGGAATAACTCAACCACAACAAATATAGAGGTCTGGATCATCACATAAAAATCACATAAATAATGAGTACCGAATAAATTATTAGTTCCAAAAATAAATCCAAACCATAAGTCTAAAGAAAATAAATTGAATATAACTACATCGTCTGATAAATAAAACTAAAATAATGTACAAACTGAAAGGGGAAACATGCCCAAATGAAACTACAGAATAAGCAACCCAGTCTAGGAATGAATAACTGAAGCATCTACTCAAAATCCTGCAATCCTCCACAATACAGTAGCTATGCATCCCTGGAATGAGTCATCAAGCTTGGAGTCCTTATGGATGGACAACTAAAATGTTTTGAAAAAAGATATTTTGACTCGGGTCAGAGCCCAAAACCATTTAACAAATATTTAGTAAGTAATTAACATGCAACAATTAAATATGCATTAACACTTTTCATATTTAAGGGGGTGTCGCACTCGCTTGAGATATTACTCACCCCTCAAATATTGTGCACACTTAACACTGACCTTCTAACCCAACTACTTAAGCTACCCAGCCTAAATAGCCTCGTAACACTTATTTCTATCATTCTAATCTAACCTGAATATTCCTCACTTTGATTTATAAGTTGTTCTAATCATTAACTTATTTAAGTATTTCAACTGTAATTGATCATATAAAGTTCGAACTAGTTATATATAGAATACCACTTAATCATATAACATTCACACTACTTATATTTGAAATATTAATAAATCATATAACGTTCACACTAGTTACATATGCAATACCACTTAATCATATAATGTGCACACTAGTTATATTTGAAATACATTCACACTTTATGTATTTATCCTACATATAATTATTTACTCATATTATATACGTACCAGTATACTGCAATATTCACACACATGTCGTGTATAGTAACCATCCTCCCGAGTAATAAGTCATTGGATGATAGTCTCTAGAATGCTATGATATCCCAAGTATGCTCACTCAAAACTAGTTACCACAAGTTGGACTAGCTCATACTGAACTTTGGTAAAAATATCGCAAATGTAGGGAATGTGGTCATATTTACTCGAGAGTGATACCAAATCATACCCAAATGTCTCACCTCAAAAATAACTCACACAATAAAATATCGAACGATATGACCTGGGGATTATACTCTCCATGCATTCACTAGCCAGGGGATTCACCCACATTGTGTAACCTCCGACGATAGCACTAGAGGGGTATACTTACGTAAATATCATTCATATTGATATTTATAAAATACAGACTTAAATATATATACTATCTCTATACCCATATATATAAATAAATACAAATTCGGTGAAATCGTTCCTAACACCCATAGCACAAGAAAATAATCCTCGAGTCTATCTCTCGACTTAAATTTTATATAAATTTACACTAATTAAATAATTAATGCATCTTTATCTTCATAAAAGACAAGACTCAACCAATCATCTCCCTTCATTGAAAATTCCCATTAGAATCCTAAGGGCCCTTATCCTGTTGCAATTCCTAAAAATAACAAATCTGCACAACTTTTATATTCTATCCAACTAAACACCTTCATTAAAACATCTATAACTTTCTTCCCAGAAGTCCAAATGAATTCATTCAATTCTCTTTAGAAATATAATATAAATACCTTTATGTTCATCTAGGGACCATTTTCTAATTCAAAACAAACAGAAAATTGCATGAATTTTAAGTGACGCTAAAATTTGCTTAACTCGGGTGTTCTGACAGATAAAACACCCTTTACAAAAACAACTATAACTCTCTCCAAAAAAGTACAAATGTAATCATTCAAATATTATTATAAAGATAAGACCCATAACTTTTATTTAATCTGTGGCCCATCATCTAATTCAAATTACACAAAAAATGGTATGCATTCAAAGTGCCGAAAAAAAAAATCGCCGATTGATCTATTTTTTTAATTCAAATTCAAGGTTAGTTTAATTCTCATAAGAACCATCCAATATCACATATTTTATATGAATAAATATTAGCTTTATTTATCAATATTATATCAATAATATAGTACTCAATTCTCAGATTTCATATGGTTTAATTATCACATCCAATTTCTATGAATTCATTCCCAAAAATCTCATTTACATGTGATAACCCTCCGTAAAAATGGATTTGTCTACACCTACCATGATATGAATATGAATTTATGAAAACTAAATTAAAATAAAGTTAATCACTTTCCTTTCTATGTTCGTAGGGTTTGATTACATGTTGCAGAAGACAAATTGGTGATAACACTCCCAAATTCACTTCGATTTTTGCTCCTAAAGCGCTCCTCCTTTCTCCCTTCTCTCTTATTTCAATTTATAGGGTTTAGAATATGAAGCTTGACTTCCTCAAACTCGTAGACCTTGGCTTTTAGTCATAAATCCCGAAATTAGGATAACAGGACAAGCCCAAATGTCTTGAATACCCTTGTGTGGGTCCAGTCATGTCTAAAAAGGCTTTGGGACCCATTTACTATGCTCAGGTACTCTATTCTAACAACCTCTACCTATCCGGAACCAACCGTTCACTCAAAATTAGTAGCCGAGTAACTCTACATAAAGTCCCTGTCTCGATCCCATATAGTCTACATGCAACAACCGATTGAGATGTAACACTGCCATATCACTATCATTTATTAGGACGTAAAATTATCATTTACTATTCACTTAGTAATTATATTACATAAATATTAATTATTCTCGATCTCGATCAATATTTTAATAACCACATAATAATTCATTTAAATAAATGATGACACGCATGCAATTTAAAAATACCTGAATTAATAAAATTATAAATACTCAAAAATACGGGGTGTTATATACTTCCACCTTATAAAGGAATTTAAACCTCAAAATTAGGGCAAGTCTTGTACTAATAGATGAGGATACCTCTTCTCCCAACATCCATCTCTTTTCAAAGTCAAAACTATTATGTTGTTCCCGCTACACCTCTATTAACATTCCTCTTCTGCCCGACTATTTATACATTACCATTGAAAGTAATGACCAATCCATTCTAGTCTCAATACTTCATAATACACCATCATTATTTACCATTTCATCTTGGCGATTATACCTCTTTAATATTTTTCCCAACTCCTTCCACTACGATGAGCCTATATAGTAATAGCTATAGAATTTCCTCCACTAGGTAAGCCCTTACCGTCCCCATGTGCAAACTCCTTCATTCATATGCACTTATTTTCAACACATTCATTTCAACATATTGTTATTATAAACGATACTCAAAGTTCAACTAGTTAGGGCACCCATACACCCTATACTCGTCCTTTTTTGCACAAATATACAAATCGTAACAAATTTAACTCAAACTAGGCCTACTAGTCCCAGATTAAGTATTCTTGAAGTTATCTACCCCAATTATCAGTGGTGCAAACATTCCACAATGTTTCATATGTTAAAGTAATACTCGGCTCCTTTAGCCTTAAGTCATGATATAACTATCAACTCTCAGCTATAACCACACAGCGATGCAACAACTAGTGAACTAGATCCATGGCCTAAGGACCACACATCTTCCAACTTCTGGCATTCACTAAGGTTCATGCGTGGGATGTATCGCAAGTGAAATCCAAACAAAGGAACCCCCCTGATACACGACTACCTATCATTATCGGTGGGTCCAAATCATATAACTAAGATACCTCTTATCCTTTCCTCGACACATAAGTTAAATATTTTATGAAAATGTCACTCAAGGGATCTTACGATACATCACTCTCACTATCACCAAGTTCTTCGCGCAAAATTAATAACGACATCAATCTCTTTAATTGACGATACACCCGACCGTCAATCACATTAGAAAAATCCCTACACACCAAGATCCAATATAACTAGACAATTGTACTCTCTAAAGTCTACTTCATAAAATAATATAAATGTGCGGTCGACCCTATTTTAGGTGATACATCACAAAAATGACACATCATTCCCTGAAACAAGGAACACGATAGCCTTGGTGTAACCGCACATTATTGCTCAACATCGCTAACTAGTCAAGGATAACATCATACTTTAATATCATCTCTCAAGATGAGATATCACACTAAAATATATTTTCTCAGTGTCCACACCCGCTCCCCTACAGATGGGACTAAAAATAGCCCCGTTACTCAACGATAATTATAAAAAAACTATAGTACTATTAATAATAACTTTACTAAACTCATTTCACATGCAAATATAGTTCTAATGAACTATTGTGACTCGCTCATGTCACACAAAATAGACCCTTTCACCCTGGGATATAACCCATCCATTCAATTGCCAATATCACTTGTAGTTTAAATGGTCCCTAGACATAACGATCTCATCCCAATCGAACCAAAAAACTTCTTATAGTTGTTGCCCCTACTGGGCATCCCGTTATTATCCCCTAACTCGCTGCAGACAAGATCCACGCATATGGTCCAACTCTTCACAAAAAAAAAGACAAATCTTAGTCTAGTTCCACTTTCTGTGGTCCCACTGGCCATGTCGGGGTTGTCCTGCTCACAAACTTGGTAGCCTTGGTTACAATTACTAACTCTCATTGTTCCCTCGGCTCTATCGACCCTATGGTACATATTGCTGGCTCTGATGGTCCCAATTGAATTCACCATCACTTAGTAAGAATTTCCATTAATTTGAATTATTTAAATGAGTCCTTTACTGGGTATCCCTTATGTGGTGCCTCACTAGCACCGTTAAATCCAGTCTTGCCCTTTTGCTAAATTGTTTAACTCACTTGGCTACCTTCTAATGGAATCATAAAACGATAAATTTATAAATAATGAGTATCGAATAAAACACTGGTTCCAAAAATAAATCCAAACCAGAAGTCTAAAGAAAATAAATTGAATGTAACTACATCGTAGGATAAATAAGACTAAAATAATGTACCAACTGAAAGGGGAAACATGCCAAAATTAAGATACTGAATAAAAAACTTAGTCTAGGAATGAATAACTGAGGCATCTACTCATAGTCTTGGAAGCCTCCATAATGTTACAAATATGCATCCCTGGAATGAGTCATCAAGCCTGGTGTCCCTGTGGATGGACACCTAAAATGTTTTGGAAAAAGATATTTTGACACGGGTCAGAGCCCAAAACCATTTGAAAAATAAATAGCAAGTAATTAATAAGCAAAAATGAAATATGCATTAAAAAATTTCATATTTAAGCTGGTGTCGCACTCTTTTGAGCTATTACTCACCCCTAAACTATCATGCACACGTAACACAAACCTTCTAAACCAACTAATTATGCTACCCCACCAAACTAGCCTTGTTACACTTATTTCTATCATGATACTCTAACCCGAGTATTCCTTACATTGATTTATAAATTGATCTACTCATTAAATTATTTAATCATTTCACCTTTAATTACTCATGTAACATTCGCACTAGTTATAGACGGAATACCACTTAATCATATAACGTTCACACTAGTTATATTTGAAATACTAATAAATCCTATAACATCCACACTAGTTATATATGGAATACCACTTTCGCATAAAACGTTCACACTAATTATATTGGAAATACATTCACACTTTATATATTTATCTCGTATATAATTATTTACTAGTATTATATACATAGTAGTATACTACAACATTAACAGACATGTCACGTATAGTAAACATCCTCCCAAGTAATAACTCATTGGATGATTTTTTGCCCTATGCTATCATATCCCATGTATGCTAACTCTAACTCGGTTACAACAAGTTGAAAAAGCTCACACCGAACTTTGGTAACAATATCACAAATGAAGTGGAGGCGATCATATTTCCCTGAGAGTAACACCGAATTATGCCACAAACGTCTCACCTCGAAAATAAATCGCACAATAAAATAAATCACTAAAACCCCTATAACTCTCTCCACAGAAGTCCAAATGACCTAATTCAAATATTGTTAGAAACATAATATCCATACCTTTGTTTTCATATTTGGAAAATTTTATAATTAAAATTACACAGAAAATGGTATACATTGGAAGTGATGCCAAAACTTACGTAAGTCGGGTATTCTGACGGATTAAACAACTTTTACTAAAACATCCATAACTCTCTCCAAAGAATCTAAATTGGCCTCATTCAAAGCTTATTATAGATCTAATATCCATATACTTCTTTTCATCTATAACCTATCCTTTAATTCAAATTACATAGAAAATGTCATGCATTTGATGTGCCGCTAAGATTTTTTACAAATTCATCAATTTTCTTAATTCAATTTCAAGGTTTCTTTAATCCTCACAATAGCCATTCAATATCATATCTTTTATATGAATAAATATTGGATTTCTTATCAATATTTTATACATCATATAGTGTTCAATTCTCCGATTTCATATGGTTTAATTATCACTTCCAATTTCTATGAATTCATTCCCAAAAATATAATTTACATGTGACGACCCTCCCCAAAAATGGATTTGTATACACCTACCATGATATGAACATGAATTTATTAAAATTAAATTGTTATCAAGTAAATCACATGCCTTTCTATGTTCGTACTGTCTGAATACACTTTGTAGAAGACGAATTGGTGATAACACTCCCAAATCCCCTTCGCTTATGGATCCTAAAGCTCTCCTCTTTTCTACCTTCACTTTAATTTAAATTTTTAGGGTCTAGAATATGAACCTTGGATTCCTCAAAGTCTTATACCTATTCCATTACTCATAAATCCTGAAATTAGGCTAACAGTCCAAGCCCAAATATCCCGAATACCCCGTGTGAGCCAGGTCATGTCTAAAAAGGCTTTGAGACCCATTTACTACCACGGGGTACTCAATTCTGACTATCTCAACCTATTTGGAACCAACCATGCACTCAAAATCACTATCTAAGTCACTATACATAAATTCCCTATATTGACCCCATATAGTTTACACGCGACTCCCGGTTGAGTTATAACACTTCCATGTCACTATCACTTGTTAGGACGTAAAAAAATCATTTACTCCTTACTTGGTAATTATATTGCATAAATATTAATCATTCTCTCTCCCGATTAATATTTCAATAACCACATCATAATTAATTCAAATAAATTAAGGCATACGTGTAATTTAAAAATACCCGAATTAATTAAATTACAAATACTTGGAAATATGAGGTGTTACTCGGACTAGCAATGTCTAAGTTAGGGGTGTGACAAGTCACACCTATTGTATATTAGTGCCCTTTGTACTTATGTATTATAGCTCAATTATGTTTGTTATTTCCTACTTTTATGCTCATGCATTGGTTAGATTTTGTTTTTCATATATATATATATATATATATATATATATAGTGTGTGTGTGTGTGTGTGTGTGTGTGTGTGTGTGTATGTGTGTTCTTTGCAAAGTTTATTTCAGTTTTTGTAGGTATTTGAATGTGTAACGGATCAACTAGTTGCCCTTCACGAATATTTCATGACAAGATTCAACTTTGGGGGAATTTTTGTAATTTAAGACTTTGCAGTCAAGATAGTGGAATGGCATGGATGCACAACTTGTTGAGTTATCTTCATGTGGCCATTAATCTCACCTCAATCCGAGTCATCATGAAGATTCTACAGCATTTTCTATGAGAATTCCTAGTGAGAAATATTTTTTGGCCAAATCCCACCTTTTCCTTCCCCGTAGAAGCACTATCAGAATTTTTTTAAACCTGCTCAAGCCATCCCTGGGAGTGCAACCCCGATTTTTCCCTTTTTTGTTTCTTCTTTATTTATTTTCCTTTTACCCGTTTATTATCATTAACCAGTGGGGTTTTATTGGGAGGATATCTTATATTTATAAGTTTGGTTAGGGTTTGGTTGGGAGATTTTCCTTTTCTCCCTCTTACGGTTTCATTCAATTTCTGTATGTAAGTATCACTATTCATCTTCACCCCCATTTATATAAGTTTTATTTCTTATTATATTTCTTTATTAACCTATATTTTTGCTTAATTTATTTGTTTCCTTTATTTCCATGTAATTTAATATGCTTTGTAGCTAATTTAGTTTAGGTTGAGACTATTGAGCTCACCTTGGATTAGTTGGTTGTTTTTCTTTGATAATGAGTTAGACTAGTTTTAATTGGTTATATTGTTCTTGATTTTACTCTTAAGAGATTTAACATCGTATATCGTGTAAGTTCCTTATTTATGACCTTGCAAGTGTAATATATGGGATATTGGTAGATTCCAAAGTAGGATATTATGACAATTTTTGGGGTAACAATTCTAGTTTTGATTAATTGAAGAAATAAGATTTAATCTTGATTAATAATTTCTTCCTATGTAAACATTTATACTAATTAATCCAAGGTGAGGGATATTATTCTCAATCAATAATTTCTAATCTTGTTGTGTTTTTAATCTATAGTTTGTAACCATTTGAGAACTATTATCCTAACTACTATCAAAATAATTAGTATAACAACTTCAAGGGTTATTGTCATTATATTTATCAGAACTACTATAACAAGTGTCTTCAACGTTGTTATTGTAAGATTTTGTAGTGTTTTTTCATGAGAATAGTTTTCAAACATCTCGACATCCGTTGTATATGTTTTAAATACTCACAAAAATTCGTAGGCTTTTTAATTTCCCAATTTTCAACTACACACCAAAATTCATGGGATTCGGACAACTTTGAAAATTATTCGAATGAAAAAAATGCGAAGCGTCACATTTACGAGAATAGTAGAATAAAACATAGTTCCCGAAAAGTTTATAGATGGGAAATCGATGAAGAGAACTCAGCATCCTTAAATTCAAGCATTTGTTGGTGCTAAAATATATAAGTATACAAAGTAACTTAAAACAAAGAGGGCAAATAGAAAGAAAAAATATTATGAAATACTAAATCAATAACAATCGAGAATGAAACACTCCCCGACAACGACACCATTTGATTGACACTAAAACTAGGTGGTCGTGTAAGGCAACATGTTGTTTTTTGTTCCACCGCTAATGAAATAACCCAAAATTTAACTATACTCTTATGGGAGTATAATGGCTAGTCCGCATATCAAATTTACATGGAATGATTTATAGTCTTTAATCGATTTATTATTTCTAAATAAAAGGGTTAAAGGTGATGTTTTAATTATATAGTAATCTAGGCATGTATTAAACTAAGTTTAACACAAGAATATTAAAAATTATAAAAGGAGAATAATATCCCTCACCTCCCTTGAATTAGAATAAATGGTTACATGGCAAGAAAATATTTATCAAAATTAAACCCCATATCATTAATTAATCAAACCTAGAGTTATCACACCATAAATTCTGGTAAAAGCCTACTTTGATTTTGGCTTCAACAAACATCTTGGACATTACACACGCATGGATGTAAATACAAAACAAACATGATACTCACCGTTAAATCTACTAGGCATAAAATCAAGAACAACCTAACCCATTAAAACCAGTATAATCCATCACCAACGCAAAGAAATGAACTAATTTAACGTGTGTTCCATCAACTCATTCTAATGTAAATTACATACAAAGAAAATTAAAGATATGGAAATAAAGGAAAGCAAGAAATTAAGAAATAACAAAATAATAATCGACATTAACAAATCAATAAAACAAGAATGCGACTTATGTAAATGGGGAAGAAGATGAATAGTGATACTTATATAAAAAACTAGGATAAAACCCTAAGAGGGAGAAAAGGAAAATCTACAAACCAAACCTTAACTAAACCTAAAAGTACAATATGTTCATCAAATAATACCCCATTTATCATTTATGTTAAGTGGGGAAAAGGAAAACAAACACAAATAAGAAACAAAAGGGAGAAAATCTCCACTCCACTTCCAAGGCCATCTTGGGCAAGGCACGGGGAGCTTGAATTGGTTTGGCAAAATTTTGATAGTGCTTCCAAGTAGAAGGAGAAAGGGGGATTTGGGCAGAAAAAAGTTCTCACAAGCAATGTTCATGGAAAAATACGAAAAAATATCATTAGGACTCGAATTGGGGCGCGATTAGTGGCCATGCAAAGATAACTCAATGAGTTATGCATCCATGCGATTCCTCTACCCGGACTCCAAACTTTAAAATTCTAAAAATACCCCAAAGTTGCATCATATTATGAAACTTTGCTGACACACAATCAATTGCTCTGTTAAACATTCAAATACTTACAAAAACTCAATTAAACCTTACAAAGCATATATATATATATATATATATATATATATATATATATATATATATATATATATATATATATATATATATATATATATATATATATATATATATATATATATATATATATATATATATATCGAAAACAAAGGTTAACTAATATATGAGCATAAAAGTAGGAAATAACTGACACAATTGTGCTAGAATGCATGAGAAATAAGGGCACTAGTATATATTATTAATGAATTATCATATTACATCACCACATTTCTTATGCACGTCATCACATTCCCCAAATTACACACTTTATGAGCCACAATTTCCTTGGAGTAGAAAGATATGGAGCATATAACCCAACAGATCTAAGGACTACATGTGTATCTTAACATGGGACATGTTTTACTTCCTAAGAATATATATAATAAATCCACATCATCATTCATCAAGATCCAGTCTGAATATATTCCTCCAATATGGAATTATCCTTATACCATAGAAAAATTGAAGGATAATAAATTGATCTATCTTCTAGAACATGTCATGGCCAAAGGTTCCAAGTTTATACTTTTAGAAGGTTGGTGGAATCCTAATAACTCACTGGTATATGGATAGAATAGTATAACTTTAATTGAACTTGTTTCGATTGAATCAAATTTCTAGATTTTATGGGAATATCAAGGTATAATAATCACATAGAGATCAATTCGTACAAAACTCAAATCTATTAACATGATTGACATCAACCAAGTGGATCATTAAGAATCAAGTAAAGATTTTATCACATTATATTCCAAGACATTTAGGACTCCATTTTTGTATAAATAATATTCCCCTTTATGTAAGGGAATCATCGAACTCATTGGACCATAAGTCTTGGCTCTCAATTAGAATTATAGCACCCATGTTTGTAAAATTAAAAAAATCACTTTCTCCTTCCCCCCCATGAAACTACAATAAAGTCTTTATGAATTGTGTATATATTTGTGTCTATTCATATTATTGCATTTCAGCTAACATAAATTTTTTAGCTAATGTATGTTAGAGTAAAATCCCATACATTGTGATGTAAAAAATTTGGAACGTGTGCTTTGTTGAAATAACAAACAACAATGGGGTTTAATAAAATACACTCTGAATTAAAATGTCATAACAATGTCATTATAACCCATGCTATATAATAATTAAAAAAAAGATAATCAATTGGCATATTATTTTTTATAAAATTAGTACCTCAGAATGGTCAAATAAGACATGTGGTATCCCTTTTGAATCAAACATTTAATCCTCTTAAATGGTTTCGTATTAAGGGTTATGAACCCATATCAACACATAAAGTGTTTCTTCAATGTGCCTTGCTAATTTAAAAATAATCCTTCGAGCTCAATTCGAAAATGTAGAGAAGTGTTACTTTGCTTATTTTTTGCCAAAATATTTTTATTTGTGGGACCTTTTAGAGTTTTTTTACCAGCTTGGGAGCATATCCTTGATAGTTCATGTGTGTCTAGCTTCTTGATTTCCTTACATGCCTTTATTTATGCCCAAGATGACTTGCATTCCATCTCTTCATTAGCCGATATCTTCAACAGACTTTTGGACATCTTTGGATTGGGTTTATTACATTTGATACACTTTAGGATTCCCTCCTAGAGTCCACATATGTTTTCGACATTTCCAACACTTCTTTTTAACCTTAAAATTTTATATTTTAAGAACATGTAAAGCGGTGACTTTCAGTTGAAAGAGATTTAAAACGTTTAATAATCTCTCGTAATCATTCTCATGGTCGAAATATGTCATGTGTGCAAGGATATAACCAGAAGCAGAAAAACTCCTTGCACGTGGACTTTACAAAAGCAGAAAAACTAACTTTTTGGCTTCACTATTTTGTTATAACTCATACTTTTCTTTAACTAATTGTTTAGATATATGAGCTTATATTTGTCTCCATAGGAACCCAACACAAGATCTCACTTAATTCTGACAACACACAACCTCACATAATTTCATATTTGTAATTGATTTAAGTTGCTAGATGGTTAGATCTCAAATACTTGAAATTGAATTGAGATAACTTTGATAGGTCTCACTTAATAGTAAATTAACTATGTTTGGGATCTAATTTTATCTAGGTGTAGATTTAGTATGTTGCGTTGAAGTCAAAGGATTTTCAATTAGATTTGAATGGTCTAATAACACTTTTCATGGACAAAAAATGGGTATAATAATTTCAAGGTTTAGTGTTTGATAAATTTCGTAACTAAGTTTTGAGTTTGAATTTAAATAAGTAAAACTTTTAGTGGCCCTTAATTCCAAGTACGTCTTATTCACCCCCCCCCCCCCCCCCCAGGACATTAGCACACCAAATTTGGCATTTTCAATTGGTGTCATAGAAAGGTTTCTCTTTTTTAGATTAACATCCCGACTTAGATACTTATATACTATTTTGTGCTACTTTGCAATATTTTGATTTACATGCATTTTTTTGTGTTAGTATTATGTGGGAACTTGATCATTTATTTGTAATTATATGTTGGATCCTCTCACATGTGATTATATTTTCAGAAGATTTTGTTCTAGTTTTCCTAGACCATCACATGATAGGTCTTTTATGATAAATGATAAGTCAAAATGTTTGACTTCCAAAATTGATGAGAATTATAATTCTTCTTCTTAACATATATCTAGTGTTGGTAATTTAAATTCTCATGTTAATGATGATTTTTATGATGATGAAGATGATTAAATTTGAAGTTCGGAATATAACAAGATCATGATAACGTGCTCCAAGTTGCAAAAAGTGTTATGATAAATTAGCTATTAAGCTCAAGCTATTTGAAAAATAAAAATATTTCTTAATTGAGAAACTTGATGAGCTAACTTATCACTCAAAGGGATACCTTTAGAGAAAAGGTAAAATATATTAAAAAAAGAAAAATGTGAGTCATTGTACTTGAGTTATGCTTTCAATAAAGAGATGAACACTTTGAAATCGAGAAAGGAATATTTGAAAAATAATAAAATTCCAAGTGTAAGTGTTTTTTTGGAGGTTTGAGTTGGTGGAAAAAGAGAAAAATGACTTATTTTTACACTTGAAAATGTGAAGGAGGATCTTCATATGTATGTAGTGTCCAAATGAGATTTTGTGATGAAAATTACTTCACTTGAAAAAGAATTATTCATGTGAAAAAAGTTAAATTTGATCTTGAATATCATAAAAAGTGACTTGATAAAATGATAGTGGGAATAAATTAAGTTAAAAATGGCAATCGTGGTTTCTTAATCTAACACTAATTTTGTGAATAGTGTTCAACACATCAAATAATAAGAGTGGTTCAATCCTCTTTGAATGTGAATAAGAAAAATCAGTATTTGAGGAATATTGTTCTTATTGACCTAAGTTCATTGAACGAAACGGGAAATGACCAAAATAATTTCAAAGGTCATTAATTTGAAAAATGTCAAGAAAGTTTTAAAAGACCTTCTCAACTCTACATTTGCACATTTTTTCACAAAAAATCGTCATTTGATTTATTTTTTCAATAAATTGTTTAATAACCAACAAAAATCGAAGAAATATTCCTAAAAGTCATTCTATGGTGGTTCACCGTGAACCCTTTTTTCACTATTTGTAATTCTCACATTGATTCTCCTTTATAAGACCATGATTCCCTTAATGTCTTAAAATAAAGTTTGAATTTTCTCATGACCAATGTCAAAGAGGTGACTATGAAGTATGATAGGGATCTTTCCAATGTGAGAATGGTCTTAAGAGAAACGTCCCTTATGTTTCTCCTAACTTTCGTGGAAATAGGATATTTCGGTTAAAATAATTTTTTTTGAAAATGATATTTTTTTTCCAAAATGGAGGTAATTTGACGTTTAAGCCTCAAGTTGTTTCAAGGGTTCTAAGTAAACCTAAGAATCTCATTTCAATGGGTGTTGGGAAGAAAAGTGAGTTATGTGATGGTATGTTCATCCTCCCACTTGAGTTGCTAGGTTCTTATCATAGCGATGATCTTCTTATCTCATATTCCATATCTTGGTCTACATTATGTTTTGGGAGTGATTGTGTTGTGAGGACTTTATTGGTGTGTCATGTATTTGTAATAATTTAGGATTGTCCTTGTTCATAATTTGGGTGAGTATTTTATTTGTCTTTTTTTGATTTATTTTGTTAGAGGTTGCATTCATTTTGTATATACATGCATTTTCATCTCTTGCTTTATTATTATCTTTATATTTTGAGAAATATTCAAGCATATTTTGAGTTTATTTATTTTAATATGATAATTTGTTGTTATCATTATGTGATTTAATTATCTTATACTTTCGCATGTATATGAATTTGTACATACTTTGGCTTACTTTTGGTAGATATACAAAGAAATCAAAAAATAATTTTGTTTGCCTGATTTTTAATTTGTGCTTAACATACTAAATGTCAATGGATAGCTCTCATTAGGAAAAGAGAATTGGATAGTTTGATTTTCATGTGTTTATGTGCTTTATGTAAACAGTCTCTTAAAAATACCATGGAAATAAATTTTTGCAAGTGTATTGCGAATTCTTAGATGGTATATAACTTACCCTGCACAATTACACTTATTTTTGTAGTTTATTGAGACTTGTAATGATGGTTGATCTTAAATTATTATTATTATTTATTATTATTATTATTATTATTATTATTATATTTATTATTATTATTATTAGTAGTAGTAGTAGTAGTAGTAGTAGTAGTAGTAGTAGTAGTAGTAGTAGTAGTAGTAGTAGTAGTAGTAGTAGTAGTAGTAGTAGTAGTAGTAGTAGTAGTAGTAGTAGTAGTACTAGTATTAATCGATTGTTAAGTCTTTAAGGTCCACTTTTGTGAGTTTGAGTGTTATGCATATATAAATATTTCTTGGCGTAGAAAATGGACTATTTTTATGCATTGGTAAGGGCTACGAATAAAATGATAATGCCCGACATGAATTTGAGTATTTGTTTGGTACTTGTCATCTCAAGTGTGTGTGAAAGATAATCAACAACAAAAGACTACATGTTATGTAAAGCACATTTCTAGTGCTAAAAAATGAATAGGCATAGAAAAATGATAAGGCATATCTTATTTCAAATGAATGTCTACTTTAGTTTAGCATTAAAAGATTCATAAAACATATTCTTAAGGGGGTTTATAAAGTGTATAGAAACTTCATTCCTTGTCCATAATATGATTTTCTGATTTTGATGACTAGTTATCACATGATTTGAATCAATGCTATTAAAAACACTTGTGACTAATTTTGTTCTCTTGCACATACATGCTAATATGGGAAACATAAAATGTTACGCTAAATTTTACTTGAATTAATATTATTTTCATACGTGCTTGGATAAATTCTACGTGTCTAATGATCTTAGTGGTTCGTTTTTTCTCAAGGAATGTGAAAAGCTAATTTTTCGAGTTTGGAGATTACAAAGCTTATGTTAGTATGCATATACCCTATTATGTTTAACCTTTACCCATAATGATTTCTCTTTACCCATTTATAATGTTCTTTTCATGTTTTCCTTAGATGATTTGATTTGATTTCTTTATTTAATTTTGATTTAGTCATGTGCATCATGCATTTGACAATTTTTGGTATTTGGGCTTTCAGTTGGTTTAGAGGTGTTAAGTACGTCTTGACCATTTTGATCTTGTTTGCCGTATTTTTATTGTCTTGAGGTTTGATTATTTATTTGATGTGATAAATTTCTTTGTTTTTAGTAGGGAACGTAGTTTATGAGATTAAATTAATAGATATACTTTCAAAGGAGTGATAAGGTTAGAATTTTATTTGTTGAAGTTAATTTAGAATGAGAATAATTGGATCCAAATTTTTTTGTATCCTTTGGCTTCTGGACCAAACAATTTACACAATTTGGCTTTAGCCTTTTTTGCACAATGATTTGTGTTTTAAATAGTAGTATGTTTCTTGTTTAAATTATTTGCATGGTCCCCTTTTTGCGTTGTACACACGCCTCTGTTATAGCGTAGGCATTATTCCTGATACCGTTTGTACGGTATTGTTTTCAAGTTGTCCACACAACCATTATGATACTTAATGGTTGTTTGCCTATTGATACATATATTTTTTATTATATATTTTTGTATTGTTAAATCTATTTTTCTAGAGGTTGTACATCTATTCTATTCTCATATATGTTCTCTAGTGATCTTACATGATTTTATGGGTGGGTAATTTTATTGTTAGATCCTTATGTGAGATCTTTAGGATTCGTTATCATCTATCATTTTATGTGATCTATATGATCTTGGCAATTAGATTTTAAAATGTGAACTTGATCATCTCTTGTTTTATTAGGATTGAGACGTATACATTTTGAATTTATTTAGGGTTTGTTTTGATAGATACATGATCATTTTCGATTATTCAGTCGTTTTTAGCTTATCATGATATTATATTGATAGTTCATACCTTGACATGCTTTAGCTCCTTGCATCTTTTATGTCATTTGTGACATTTTTGTGGTTATTTTAGCTAGGGTTTGGTTCTCTTTCTTTCCAACTATCTTATGTGCGCATATGTGGTTTAAGACATTTCTTGTGACAACTTGTGTTATTTTTTGTCGAGATATTAATCCTGCTTATGTATATACTTGATTATTAATCTTATAATATGTTTATAGGGTATCCAGTCTCATTTTTTTACATATTTGATTTTCGTCTATATCAAACGATTCTTTTCATGCTACTTTTGGACATATAAGGTTCTTGTCATAGATTCTCATATTTTTTCATGTATTCCTTGTCCATCCCCACATGATTTTATGATATCGTATTGTGATAAACCTACTCCGATCATGCTTAACATACTTCACATGCTTTATATGTTTTTTGTGAATATCTCTTTGAATGCATAATTTTAGAGGGAGTTATATTTTTATTAGTGGGAGAGATATTTATTTTAGGGGGAGTATTTTATTCTCCATTTAAGATGTAATTCATTTCATCATAACTAAATTCTCAATTTGTGGAGAAAATAATCATCACAAAATATATTTGGCAGCGAAAAACATTTTGTTACCCGTTCGTCATAATTCAATCTTTAGTATGTTGATAAAGTTGATTTTAAGGAGTAGACAATTGACTACTCATATGGCTTTGGCAGATGCCTTACTTATAAATAACGGTGCTCAAAACTCCATTAGAAATAAATCTCATGGACTATATTTTATGGTATGAAAGTATTTCGATAGCCAAAATTAACAAATAAAACCGTGTTTCTTCCTCTAAAAATAATAAGCATGCAAAGCTAATGTGATTCTTAGAATGTAAATCTCATGGATTTATGTTATTCTACAAGATTATAAGAAAATTAGATGGTTAAAAATATACACTATTATTGACTCCCGATAAAACGTATCTTATTAATGAAGCAAGTACAATCTACTTGTCACTACTACTAGAGTTGTTATGTTTTGAAAAAGTCAAAAATTTAATTGTTCTTCATAATTAATTTACAAAAACAACAATACAAATGTTTAGCTATTGAAAACTCATACATGTTGTTATATTTCTATTAATGAATACGGAGAAATGAAAATTTGTATCGATAAAATCGTTATACATATTTAATCAATGAATTAATGAATATAGATAAACTTTTCTCTCAAGTTGAAGCATTTCACATTTCAACCTCAAATATGTTCACAAACTCAAGAAATTAATGCAACGATAAAGAAGGAAGCACAAGATTATTGATAATTTACAATGCATAAATTTAACAAATTTTGAATACATGTCGCAACAACAATATATTTGATAAGCAATCTCCCGAATCTTGATCGACTTTCCAAGCCGTTTTTTCAAATCCAACCTAAGAAAAGTTATTAGGGACAAGTATTCAAAATTGTAACTCAAAGTAAAATCAATTGTGTTCAATATCATAATAATAGGGTCGGTGGGGATATGCATTGGAACCGTGATCCTGAAGAATCAAACCAAATCGACCTTTGTGGTTTGGGTTGGGTCGTTTTTATTTTTTTATGGGTTGCTTCTGGTTCTAAAAAACTAAAGTAGTTGGTTCAGTTCTTGGGTTGATATATGATCCTAAGCGAACCGAACCTAAAAGAAAAAATGATAAATATAACTGAACCAAAAAACTAAACCTACAACCGAAGCTAGAACTAAAACTAAAACCGAACCAAGAACAAATTGTAGTGTTTTACGTTTTCCCAAACCCTAAAATTTAATCACTCTCTCTTGCTAACCCGAAAACCAAAATCGGTGCTACTTTCTCTCTTACTCCCCAAACCTCTCTCTAACACATCTCCCCTAAAACCCCAAACCAACACTCTTATCTCCTCTTTATTCTATTCTCTTTAATTACAAAGGTATGCCTTAATAGATGTATATATATGTTTGTATTATGTATAATTGATTGATTGCATGTGGTTATGCTAGTACCTTCTTAGATGATGTGCATACTCTAGTATATATATAATTTTTAAATGACATAAAGCCCTAAATCATTACAAATTTTTTCGAACTTATGTATATAAAAATTGACTGCATCTATTCCATTTAGTTTTTATGAAAATTTGTCCTAAAAGGTTATTTTGGTTAATAAAGGGAGGGAACCCCTTAGTGGTTGTTTTATTTTAGTTTTTTAACTATGTAAACTATGAATTTATTAAATGACTGGCATTTAAACTTCCGAACCTTTAAATTTTTCATATATAATAAGAACCGAAGTTGGACAAAAATAAAAAAAAGTCTCCATTCACATATTTCTTCGAATGGATGTGAAACATTAAAGTTATCCAAGTTGAAATTACATATCAATTTTTCCAAACTAGTCTATCAAGTCAAGTAGTTGACATGGTTTCAAGAGCATATGAATATGTATCCTTTGAATCTATCCTAAATTATTTTATGCTTTAATCACACGTATTTTCGATATTTTATGTTTATGACATGGAAATATTGAAACATGGATACTTAGAAGTTTATTTAATTTCATAGTTTTTAGAAATTTGTATTTTATTCCGCAAATTTATGTTTGAAGAATTGATCAAAAAATCAGTTCTTTCAACGAAAAAGCGATCCAAACCAAATAAAAAACCATCGGTTCGGTTCGATTCTTATTCTAAAAACTAAGAGTCGAACCATTCAGTTATGATTTTGGTTATATAGTAGAAACAGACCAACCCGACCGATGCATAGCCCTATGGGTAACTTATTCTAAAGGCTTGATAAGTAGAATGTTTCCAATGGAAATTTTTAAAGATTCACCAATTCCACTTTACAGTGAGGTTAATTGCCCAGCCTTGGAATATACTTTTAAGTTTTCCTAAAGTACAACAAGTAGCGAATGTTAAGGATATTTGACATGGAATTTTTTTATTTATTGATTGATTCTTTTTTGGTGACGAGGGGTGGGGGAACTTTCAATGGGATATTTTTCTTTGATTTTTTTCCCTACCGATCTAATAAGAGACACCATAATATCAACTTTGTATTAATATTTATATGAACCAAATAATTTGCAGAGCCCCGCCCAAGTATGAAAACAATATGCAGTAGACTCATGCAACTGACACAAGCCATAGATATGAAAATATAAATACATATCTCCACAAATCATGAAGATGGTGAAAGAGAGATAAACAACAGGCAAAAGTCCAAGCAATGGTGGGTGAATGAAAGAGAGATGAGGCAGAGAGATGCGTTTGGGGCTTTTCTATGGGAGAAAAACTTTTTCTCCTAAATCAATAAAAAAATGTATTTGTGTGGATGGGTTAAAACCTAAATGACATCATTTTTTGTTTATTTTTCATTTTGTGCTCATTTACTAATCGACGATGATATTATTTGTGGTTAGTTTTAAATTTTTTGTTGAAAAAATATATTGTCATTAATATTTAAAATTTCACCCAAAAAATATGTAGCATGATTTGCCACGAGCGGGAAAAGTAGGCGCAAAAAATTTGTTCACATATTGTAACAAATTTCATTACCTCTGTCACGACCCCGACCCAAAAATAGTAGGGAACGGGTGTCTTTACATGCCACCAAGGCATCCAATATTCTGGCATTAAAATTTTTGTTTTAAAATATATGTAGCGGAAGTATAATCACATGGTTATGAATCATAAAATACTGAAAGTGAAGGAATTACATTATCAGAGCTTTCTAAAGGGAACTTCATTTGTATTAAAATATCAACGAGTTACAACTTGACACAAAGAGCTAAACATACTCTATCTAATTAAACAAACTTCTACTTAAGGTAACAAAAAGAGCTTTAAAAGCTAAATCTTCATCATAGTCCTTTTTCGTTCCATCCACGAACTTAATTATTTCCTGAAAAATGGTTATTTATACAACGTCAGCTAAAAGCCGAATGAGATTCAATCTCCAAATATTCCAAGGTTTTCAGAAAATAGATACCTATTCAATTTAGAACATAAGGTATACACATAAAGATAGGAATTTCAAGTAATATATATAAAGTAAATGACAATATATATATTCAGAATATACAGTTCAGAACAGAACAGATAAAACAATTGAGCATATGTCAATTATTCAGTTTTTGTGGCCATGTACACTCTAATACCCAGACAGATAGTGTTATCAAATGTTTCCACCCGATAACATCACACACAAATAATCATGATTATTGGAACAACGCCTTGTTTAGGGCACACCAGCGATAAACCAGCTGGGAAGGTACCACCCAAATATTTCCACCCGGTAGTCAAGGCCAATATAGTAAGAGAGTTTCCATAGGCCGAATCAATAATTTCAGATTTCAAATCAGATGTTTATATGGAGAGATATAAACATATAACAAACGATGGAATCATCGGTATCAGATGAATTTTGAGAATAAAAGCATTTCACAAAATATACATAGTTTGCATAATATAATATAATCAAAATGCGCAAGAAATTGCATAGAGTACTCACCTAAAATAGAGGTCGAAATTATAGATAACGAGTCTTCGATCGCACGTTAATCTAAAAAATACGATAAAGGTTTAAGTATATGTTCTAAACAAGATCCAGTCTACGTATTGTATTTTAATAGTAACTTGTTTCAAAGGATTACTAAAAAACTATTTGCTTAACTTTTAAAACTTATTGATCGTAATTAAAGGATTCAATTCATAGTTCTTACTAATCAGTCGGTTCCCAGTAGAGATGGAGGGTCACAGGGGACCCGCTTAAATACCATCTCCTCTAGACATAACATTTCCGGATTCATTCCCAGTACAGATGGTGGGTCACACGGGCACCACTTAAATACCGTCTCCAAATGCTTTTCGTGTTCTTCAATACTTTTGGAATAAATAAGGATGTCATCAATGAAAACAACCACACACTGATCCAAATATTTCCTAAACACCCTATTCATCATATCCATAAAAGCGGCTGGTGCATTAGTTAGTCCAAATGGCATTACAAGAAATTCATAGTGACCATATCTAGTATGAAAAGCTGATTTTAAAATATCATCATCCTTAATCTTCAATTGATGATAGCCTGACCTAAGGTCAATCTTAGAGAATACTTGTGCACCTTCTAATTGATCAAACAAGTCATCTATACGAGGTAAGGGGTATTTATTATTAATGGTTACCTTATTCAGTTCACGATAATCTATACATAGTCTCATTGCCCCATCCTTCTTTTTCACAAATAACACTGGAGCACCCCAAGGCGATATACTTGGTCTGATAAAACCTTCAAGTGCAATGAAGGATCAAGATAGACAGGGTAGATTTTTCGGACTTTCTGATTCCCAAGCTTCTAATGCGGTAGTGTCAGGTACACTTTCTATATGTGCACAGCCTTTTAAAGCGTTGATAGATCCTGGTTCTACCCATTCGTTCATATCTATACATGTACTAAATCATTTTCATAAATTTCCTAAACCCTTGAATCATAACTTACATGTTTCTACTCCTTCGGGTGAGTTATTGATGGGTAAATTAGTATACAAGGCTTGCCCCATAGATATTGATAGTCATAAACTATTTGTTGATTTGATAGTTTTAGACATTAAATATTTTGAAGTCATTTTGGGTATGGATTGGTTAGCATCACATCATGCTAAGGTAGACTGTTTTGAGAAGAGTGTTACTTTCCAAATTCCTCACCAACCAAAATTTAGTTTTGAAGGAACTGGCATCATATCTCTGATGTGTATTATTTCTGCAATGCAAGCTTATAGTTTTCTTAAGAAAGGATGTCAAGGATTTCTTGCAACTGTTACCAGTTTGCAGACATTAGGGCCTAGCTTAGAATGCCGAAATAGTTTTTCTTTGATCACTTGTATTTTTTAGTGAACTTTTTTTTTTGTCATTATTGGTACATCTTTTTATAGAGTCTTTGAATTTTTGAAATGCTACAATTTTTGGACATTATGATACATATTATTTGATTCTAGCATGTGTTTCTAGTGGTTTATCTATTGACATCATATGATCATTATTTCTTTATCATTTACTATATTCCTTTAACATTGATAATTTACAATTGTTTTTGTGGATATCCTGTGAGTATAGGGGAGAATAGATTTTGTGCATATCCTTCATGCAATTGATTATTATATTCTTGCTTATGTTATATTTGTTCTATCCCCTGGGATTTATGGCCCCACAAATGCTTATTTTTATTATTGAAAAAAAAGGTTAAATATGATAATCTATGATAGTGCATATATTTAGGGGAAATTTTCATTCACGTATAGGTTACCTACTTGATAGTTTTGTTTCATTTGAGTTTTGTAGGTATCTCATTTGTGGATCAGAATCTTGAGTTCCTAAATTGATATTATACATCGAGTGTGCATATTCTGTTTAGTATTAGTCTACTTTGTCCTTTCTAAGTTTTGGGTGACGTAGATTGATGATTGAGAAATTATTTATCTATGATGGTATTTTTATGTATTTCGTGCTTATGGTAATTTTCCACAAAATACCCGAAGGAGGATAGTGAACATGTATAAAAGAATTTCTTCCATTATTCATTGTCATAATATTTTTTTTTGTTTGATGCTTCACATCTTTTATTTTAGTCAGAGAACATATCCTAGACAGTCCTTGTGTGCTTAGAATCTCAACTTCCTAACATGCCTCAATTCGCATCCGGGACATCTTGCATTTCATCTCTTTATCGACTAGGAAATTTGGTGGACTTTTGGATATTTTATATGGTGTATTACCTTTAAAACACTTTAGGATACAATCTCCTTTTCCATGTATTTCTTCCCACATTTCCTACACTTGTTCTTAAAATGTTATATTTTGAGAACCCGCAAAAAAAGTTACTTTTGCTTTGGTATTTTTAAAAGGTTTTATATTCTTTCCAAAATCATGTGCACGGTTGAAAAATTCCATGTACGCATGGAGGTGACCAGAATGATCATTTATGCTCACTGTTAACATTCGTGCGCAAGGCTAAAAAAACCTCTGTACGCACAGATATCATGGAAGTGGGGAATAATGATTTTTTCACCATAAAAAGAATTCTAGCTCCACTATTCAATTGTAACTCCTATTTATCTTTGAAGAACTTTTTAAATCTAAGATATTATATTTTTCTCTCTGGAAACCCTAGCTGAGATTTAGTTTTTCATCATACATTTTTGTGTTGTGTTCTTTTTCGCATTTTCTTTTATTTACAGTACACTACAATGATTCAGGATGATGGATGTTTATATCTCATTTGATTTCAATTGAATTGAACTAATTTTTCTAGATATCACATAATTATAAATAACTTGAATTAGAAAATAATTGGATCTAGGTGTAGATATCTTATCTTGGTAAGTTGTAATTGAAATCAAAGGATTTTGAATTTGATTTGAATGATCTAATAACACAATGGTTGAACTAGAATTTGATCTAATCATTTTAGTATTAAGTGTTTATAAATTGGCTTTATGAGTATGAGTTTGAATTTCACTATGAAAATCAATTGTTGTTGTTGCGATTTGTTTAAAGGAGGAAAATTTTAATTCGTAATTAATTCCAAATTTTCTTATTCACCCCCTTAGGAAATTAGCACACCAAATTCCTCATTTTCATAAATATACAAAACAAATTGGATGTAATTATATTTTTATATTAAATTTGATAATAATAAATTTTTTGAACATAGTGGAAACAAATATAGGCAATAGTGAACCATTGAATCTGTAAGGAAGACTTAAAATAAATATCAAAGATAAATATTTTATCGTATATTGAATAAATCTACTCTATAGACGTGGATCTCGCCAAAAAGGCCCAAAACTAGTTTCAAAACCCTTATTGACAAAGATAACCTGAATTGTTAACCTACAAAGTATGTCATTCCTAAAATAATTCCAAAACTCCCCCTTTGAGTCATCGTATTGATAGACTCAGTTGAAAGTTATGAAATATATAAAAAAACAAGATTGACCTACAATAAATTTGGTGCTACTCATCTGAGATTTAACGTTCATTTGTCAAAGTTGTAACCAAGAGAGAAAATATGTCTATAAGATAAAAGTTATGATATAGAGGCATGACTCAGGGCTTACATAGAAATATTGATGACTAATTGAATGATTAACACATCGAGTAAGATGTTTGATGATTCCAAAATTTTGATTTACCATAGTATGAAATATGTGTGAGTTGTACTTAAGAAATACATGCAATAAATGATATTGACATTAGTGCTTAACGTTGTTTACATGACGGAAATGATATATTTTTTCTTTTATTATGCCTAGAATCTTTCCCGTAGGATAAGTTGCACTTTCCCGGAGTCCAAACACATTATGTGCCACGTGTTAGGAATTACCCGTAGAGAGAGAGAGAGAGAGAGAGAGAGAAAGAGGGAGAGAGAGAGAGTACAAGTGTGTAGTAAATGAACTCCATTAACGATTTCCTTTCTTAACTTAGATAAGTGCTGGGAACTTATAACCTTGAAGTGAACTTACTTGAGATTTAGGCAGGAAGGTTGTATTAATTGAGGTAATTAGGAGTGATTAATACTCACCTTCTTCGAGGGAATGTTAGATCGCTTAATGCTCACCTTCTTTGAGGACCTATCATGCATTATTTGTGTCACATTAGGGCTCTGGGATGTGTGACAGTGTTATGATCTCAGTATGTGAGGCCTTGGACAAGTGATCATAGATCCCTAATCAAGTTATGTTAGTCATGTGCAGGATGTATAAGGAGGAGGTCATGTATTAGGCATGGGAGGAAATGGTCATGTGTAGGACATGCAAAGAGTAGGTAATGGGAAGGACATGGTCATGTGTTAGGGTATTCATGCGCAAGATATTGTCATGTATAGGGGTAGGTTATGTGCGAGACTTGTCCATGTGCAGAGTAGGTCATGTGTAGGACATGGTCCTTACATAATGGGTTTGGAATATAATAGTCTACCCATGAGGGAAATTGGGACTCTAACAAATTATTCACTATCATATGCCTCCCACTCTCACGTGGGACAACTTGATCATGTGGAAATTATCATTCACAAATATTTGAATACCAATTATAGGACCTAAAAAATTCGGTTCCCACTTTGTAGAATTTTAGTCAAAGTGAAATTTTCCAAAGGACTTGGTAAAAATAGTCTGAGGACAAATTTTTGTAAAGATTTATAAAAAAAGTTCAAAGGACTAAGTAAAAAAATATAGTCCTAGGACTGAGTAAAAAATTTAGTTCGAAGATAATGTCTAACGATTGAGTAAAAAACTTTGTCTGAGAAGAATGTCTAAGGACTGAGAAAAATTTTAGTTCGAGGACAATGTGGGAGGATTGAGGAAAAAACTCAATGTTTAAATCACGTGGAAGCTATTGTTCATGTTTATTTGAAAATGAATTCGAGGTCCCAAATTTTTCATAATTAACAACAAGAACCCACTACACATGTGTAACAACCCTCGCTTTTAGGAGGCTAATATTTATATTTATTTACCGTAATAGGTAATTATATAAAATGTTGGAACTGGAGTAAATATTAATTTATTGAGTTAAAAGTTAATATTTACTAGTTTGATGCATATTTACTGTATGTGAAAGTAAATATCATCAGGTTGCATGTTTTATTGTGTCATGTATTTTAAATGACATTATGATTTAAATAAAGTTGGAACTCGAAATAATTTATAAAATTTCCGGATGCCAGTTTAGAGGGTGTAGTTAGTCCCAGAATGTTCGAGATAGTCAAAATGATTGTCATATTGTATTTTTGGGTTTTGGACACTTTTACCTAGTTTTAACTTAAACGCGTATTGGGAATCATATTTATGTGGTATTAACCACTTAATTTGGAGACTTTAGACTTAAGCCACGATTTTAAGTCTTGCCCCTTATTTCATTTCCCCATTTTATGTCTTAAACAAAGAAAAAAAGAGAAATAAAGAGAGAGGAAGGGAAAAGTGGAGAAATAAGAGAGATTTCGAGATTGATGAATTAAGATTGCTTCTACAACCAAGAAATCTGAGGTTACAACCGTAAGGAAAGTTTTCTACTTTCTAATATATGATTTAAGATGAATAAATTGTTTGATAGTTGTGTATTTGCATTTATGGATAAAAAATGGAATTGGTGGTGATTTAACCGTAATCTTAGTTTTTAGTGTGAAATTGTGGATTATTGTGGTTAAACATCATGTAGGATGATTTGGGGTAGATTTATGTTGATGAATGTGGGTAAAAATGGAGTTGGATTTGGTTTTGGGGAAAATCTAGGGTTTACAACCCGTAAGCCATTCTTGGCAATTTTTCCAAGCCAAATCGATTCGGCCCTCAGGGCGAAGCGATTCGCTAAGGGCCAGTTTCCAAGTCTTCTTGGATCAAATCGATTCGGTCCCAAGCCGAATCGATTCGGTAGTTACAGAATCCCAGTGTAATAACCCAGGTTTTCGAGCGACTATTTTATACTATTTTGCCTAATGGGCTAATTTTATAAAATAGGGAATGCTGGAGTAAATATTATTTCCCGTGAGACTTAGGGATTATATTTACTATGTTCTGACTATTTACCGTTATGAGAAGGTAAATAGTGTTATATTGTGTATTTTGCGTCGTTATATGTAAAACGACGGTTACGACCTATATTTAAATCGGGTATAATTAATGAATTTAAAATAAAATTTGAACGTAAAAATAGTTCACACTTTCCTGAATGCCAAAATTGGTGGTGCGGTTGTTTTTAGAATAGTCGAGATAGTCGAAATAAGTGCCACGTTATATTTTTGGGTTTCGGGCATTTTAAGGGGTTATGACTCAATTAAGTGGTTACGAGTCATTTTAGTGGTGTATTTGCAATTAGGAGTGGGGGTTTATATTTTTAGACCCTTATAAGTCCCCCACCCCTTTTTCTTTATTCATTTGTCTTAGAAGACAAAGGAGAGAGAGAGAGAAGAGAGAGTTGGGAGAAATGGAGAGAAAGAGAGAAATGGAGAGAAAGAGAGAAATGGAAGATTTGGGCCGGAATCCGTCGCTACCGGAGGTGTTCCGAGACTACGAACCTCGAGGCAAGTTTCTTACTTGCTAGATATTGATTTAATGTGATAAATTGCATGTATAGTTAGGTTTTGGAGGTTTAACCCATAAATGGGTATTTGTTGATTTTGATGATTAAACCCTTAAATCTTAGTTTTAATTTTATTTGAGGATATATTATTGGTTGTAAATGGTGTAGGACTGATTTAGGTCGAATTGTTGTTGTTGATGTTGGGAGAAATCAAGGTTTTGGGGTTTTGGGATTTTAGGGTTCTTACACCCCGTAGCCCAAATTGGGCAAAATCCCAGGACCGAATCGATTCGGCCCCTAGGGCGAATCGATTCAGATAAGGAGAGGGTTACAGGTCTTGCAGACCGAATCGATTCGGAATGAAACCGAATCGATTCGGCAATTGCAGAAGGTCAGTTTTTGCTCACCGAATCGATTCGGCTGCTCAAGCGAATCGGTTCGCAAGGGCGAATCGATTCGGCCCAAGGGGCGAATCGATTCGGTTCCCCTGTTTTTGTGAGATTTTCTTATTTTGATTTTTAGCCCTTTTTCTTTTAGGTCCAAGGTTTAGGAACCTTCCTTTGGGAAGTAATTAAGAGTCCTAGAGGGTGGTTTTGGGTAGACTAATGCCCTAAGATGATATTGGGATATTTAGCCTCACCGAGGGCTAGGTGGCGTAGGTTGATATCCGAATGATTTATAGGATTAACCTAGAGATGAAATTTGAAGTTAAAATATTAAAGTTGAGCTTTTGAGAGACACTCCATTATGGAGACTCACTTTGAGGGTTTATGAATTATATAAACTATTCGAGGTTATTTTGAGGTTAGTGGCACTTTGGGTTTTAGGTCATTAATAATATATGACTTAATAAGAATATAATGCACCTTCTAAAACTTGGTGCCTAATGACTAAATGAATGATTTTTTGGAAATATATAAAATATGAGCTTTCAAAAATGGAAAAAGTAATGTTTTTCATAAATGATAATTTATGGATACACACCTCTCTAAATCGCTATCATAAGGGAAGTCGCGCGCGTTGTGGTGAAGCCCCCTGGCTAATGATGCAGGGTGGATATAGTCCGGAGGCCATGGGAGCGCTTATGGTTGTATATTTTCTACGGGGGTAGGGAGATTTCAGGTGTGGTCTTGGCTACCACGTAGGCTCATGGCCGCTTCCCGACGTTTCGATAGGATCCCAGGTGGTCTTGGAGGCCCTGGAAGATGATAGCCATTTAGGGGCGCGCTCAGTGGGGAAACCCGGATGGGCGTTCTTAGAATCGTTATATATATATATATATATGAATATAACTATTCTAAATCAAGTTGGACTTGATGTTTGATGGGTGCCATATAGAGCACAGTAAAATGCCTTATAGAGCATGATGAAAGTGCCATAAAGAGCACGATGTAAGGCCATAAAGAGCCTATGATTATGATCATATTCCTGATAAGGAAGATATTTTTATAAAGTGAACAATGGTGATAAATGCCAATAGAGCATAAAAAGTATGACTATATTTCCTAATAAGGAAAAAATTCATGAAATGAATTAGTTTATGATGAAAGTAATTTCGTAAACATTTGATAAAGTGTTGTACCATTTTTATGTATATTCCTAAAGATAGAATCAGGAATTGTGCCATTAGATGATGGATGAGTTTTATTTCTTTTTCTTTGGGTAGTTGTAGATGTGATTTCCCACACTTATGCACACACATGTAATTATTTATTATTTCGTGCTTAGGGTCAATGTATCTCGACGATCAACCTTGCCTATGTAGTAGTGTATCGGGGGGGTTCCTTGTTTGGATTTCGCTTTGCGAGACACCCCACGCACGAATAGGGCATAGTGTTGAGACTGGGGAGAAGTTAACCTTTCGTACTTAAATATTAGGACAGAGTCTAATGTATCTCGACGATCAACCTTGCCTAAGTAGTAGTGTATCGGGGGGGTTCCTTGTTTGGATTTCGCTTTGCGAGACACCCCACGCACGAATAGGGCATAGTGTTGAGACTGGGGAGAAGTTAGCCTTCTGTTCTTTCTATAACCTGAGCATCATTTATATTGCGCTAGGTTACTACTAGTTGAGAGGTGAGAAATATTATTGTTATCTGCGAGAGATTTACGTCAGTACCTGCCATGCATTTTAGTCACATGGTAATCACATCAAACCCGGCCCTGACTGGTTTCTCTATTTCTTTGTGCTGCATATTCCTTGCCGTTACAGGTGCTCTTCCGCATGGACACCCGTATTTACATATTCCATTCCAGTTGTCTTGGAGCTACAGCATATTGCGGATGTTGTAGGATACTTGTTGTAGACGCTCCCTTCTATTGTACTCTAATTATGTTTAGTACTTTTATTCGGCGTGTTTGCCCAAGGTATTGCACTCATTTATAATATTGTAAATATTGATTGTAATACTTAATGTATTATTTGTATTGGTCTGTGCACCGACAGCTTATTCGGTGATTAATTATTGTATTGTCATACTTTTGTCATCGATTTTGATACCCACCATTTTTACAAATGGGATTGTCTAAGTGTTTCTCTTTTACTTTTAAAATTTTTTTGTATATGACAATCCGTTTTCTAAAATGATTGGTGGTTATCTCATACTATTATGTTAATCGACAGTGATGCTAAGAATGGACCATCTATGATTCCTGTGATTATTGGAGTATTGGGCTGGCCACCTATTATTTTAGTAGGTGGGTTGTCACAGATGGTATCAGAGCATTAGGTTCTAGAGTCCTTAGGAATCTGTGCGGATGTTTTATGTTTTCTGCGTTTCTCTCTATTTGATGTAGAGCCTTAAGAATAAGGTCGTTGAATTCTCTTGTGATATTTCATTCTCCTGCTATGGTATGAGGACCCTGAAGATCTTCTGCGCGATCGTGTGAGGCTTGTAAGTCGCTAGATGAAGGGCGTTGAGGAAGGCCGTGGTGGAGGCGTCGTGGAATGGGATTACTATAAGCTGTGGGCTGTGGTCGGGAATAAGGATCTCTTTGGAGGTCCTTCCCTTTGTAGCATTATTTTATAGTGCTGCCGTGACTACTAAGTGCGGTGGAAATAGTTTTCCCACGTACCGCTGCCGGTAGAGAGTGGTACTATGCTTGGGACTCCGAGCAATGTCAATTCGGAGTTGAGAGGTCCTTTATTAGGACCACATGTTGAAGCCCGGTTGGTTAGAGGAAGTGTAACCTCGTTCGGTGAGAACGTAAGGCCCGAGAGTTTTGGCCTGGAGTTGGGTATAGGAGTGCCCAGGTGTAAGGGTTTGAGGAAAACCTTTCACCCTTTGGAGTAAGGTTGAAGTGGCGGATATGATAGTCGCCTCGTTATGGTGGGGCAGAATGTTTTGCCCATAGAGAGAGCCTCTCAGTGGGAATGCTAGGCTCGTAAGTAAGTGTTGGAAACACTTTTGGGAGTAGTTTGGTGTTAGCCCTAGATTCGGGTGCGAATATCGAGCTTGTGATGGTATCGGTACATATTTTATATATAGTAAGTATATCTAGGTGACTTCCATGATAGGGGAGTTCTGTATTTTCCTTCTCACTCGTTATGGGGCGAGTGGTGATATATGTGGTACGTGCTACTTGTATTATATATTATACGAGTAGAGATATTCTTAAATTGGTTGGGGCGACAGCAAGCGAATATATCGCGAGGCTATCCTAGTTCTAGTTCTAGGAGGAGGACTAGTTGTTCTATAATATCTCTCCTGGATACGAGTTGAGACTTTATAGAGGTGGTTTACGGTGTTTAGATAGTTTCCTTTATTTTTATTTTATTCTCTTTGCTTTCTTGATTGCTTTGCTTGTGTATGCTATTGCCTTATCTCCATGACCGGCTAGTTAAGGTGACTGTGTGGAGGGGTTCCTTGTTTGGATTTTGCTTCGGCGAGACGCTCCACGCATGAACCTTAACGACGTTGGGAGTGGAGAGATGTGCATTTTCTTTTCTGCTCTTCTTTTTCTTTCTTTTCTTTTCTGTTGGTTAAGTGCTGGGTTGGAAGGTTTAGCCAAGAATCACGTATATGAGTGATTAAGGGCTTAGTTCATGTGCGATATATGAGCACGATGATAGTTTTTCCTCTGGATCGACATGGGGGAAGACTGAGATTATAGAAGTCTGATAGGGACTTATGGTTGTGTCTTAATGAAAAGGCCATTTGTTTAGAGGTATATGTGTATCTTGGAGTAAAGTAGTGGTGGCATCTTACTGAAAGTAAATGCCTCAGTAGATTGTTATGGTAGGACGTAGATGTTTATATGTAGTAGTAGAGTTTCGAGTTAGGATTCCGTCGATCCCGATCATATGTCTTCGACCGTTACTTCTCGACGACTGACAATGCGAGGTAGTAGTGTAGTGGGAGGGTTCCTTATTTGGATTTCGCTTCGGCGAGACGTCCCACGCATGAAACCGAGCTAATGTCAGAAGTCGGGAAAGGTCATGGACACTAGGGATATTTAGTATTATACTTATACGACTAGGTGAGGATAGATAGATTGACCTTAGGATTCTTAGGATGCTAGGCCCTTAGGGCATGCGGCGTTAGTTTAGGAAGATGGTTGGGAGTTGACCACAATAAGTTGTGGGTTGACTCTAAGTAGGATTTGGTCCCTAGACGACAAGTATGGGATTTTGAGCTCGTTAGGATGTTTCCTTTCGCTAAGGCAATGCGGATGGGAGTAGTATAGGCGCCGAGTAGATACCGTCTTAGAGTTTATTCGTGGCATAGAATGACAAGTGGAGTGAGCTTCACCGAGACGAGACATTCGTGTCAAGGTATAGGTAAAGTCTCCAGGAAGAATGGAAACTGTTGGGGATACGGGGTATATCCTACCACCCGTAAGTGGAAGGGTGGATTTGATTTAAGGTGAGATCGGAGTAGAAATTCTATGGATCGAATTTCCTTGTAATAGTTCGGATCGTCTTCGATAAACGTTAGGCCGTGTATAGCCTAGTGTAGATGGCAATATGCCTTGTCTACTCGTTGGAATGGAAACAGCGAATAGTATATCCCTGGGACCGGGAGTGGTCCGGGAACCTTCCTTTAGTTCGGGCTCAGTGAGCAAGTAGACCTCTGAGGGGTACACCAACGCGAATAAGTTAGTAGTGTTGGGGTTAGTGATTGTGAGATAGTGTAGTTATTCTCTAGTAAGGGTGTGACGTGTTTCGAAAAGTAAGGCAATTAGTGCCGAGCTTGTGCGGGTATCTCCTCCCGTAGTAGAAGGATAGGATCGATAGTTTCTGAGATCGATAGCGATGACCTTAGTCTGAGTCCTATGGGGACATTTCTATTCGGGGGTTTGCTAGTACGATAGCACGGTTTTTATTATAGTATACCCTTTATATGGTTATGGGTTACGCCTGAATTTTGAGGGCAAAATTCCCCTTTAAGGGGGGGGGGGGTATGTAACAACCCAGGTTTTCGAGCGACTATTTTATACTATTTTGCCTAATGGGCTAATTTTATAAAATAGGGAATGCTGGAGTAAATATTATTTCTCGTGAGACTTAGGGATTATATTTACTATGTTCTGACTATTTACCGTTATGAGAAGGTAAATAGTGTTATATTGTGTATTTTGCGTCGTTATATGTAAAACGACGGTTACGACCTATATTTAAATCGGGTATAATTAATGAATTTAAAATAAAATTTGAACGTAAAAATAGTTCACACTTTCCCGAATGCCAAAATTGGGGGTGCGGTTGTTTTTAGAATAGTCGAGATAGTCGAAATAAGTGCCACGTTATATTTTTGGGTTTCGGGCATTTTAAGGGGTTATGACTCAATTAAGTGGTTACGAATCATTTTAGTGGTGTATTTGCAATTAGGAGTGGGGGTTTATATTTTTAGACCCTTATAAGTCCCCCACCCCTTTTTCTTTCTTCATTTGTCTTAGAAGCCAAAGGAGAGAGAGAGAGAAGAGAGAGTTGGGAGAAATGGAGAGAAAGAGAGAAATGGAAGATTTGGGTCGGAATCCGTCGCTACCGGAGGTGTTCCGAGACTACGAACCTCGAGGCAAGTTTCTTACTTGCTAGATATTGATTTAATGTGATAAATTGCATGTATAGTTAGGTTTTGGAGGTTTAACCCATAAATGGGTATTTGTTGATTTTGATGATTAAACCCTTAAATCTTAGTTTTAATTTGATTTGAGGATATATTATTGGTTGTAAATGGTGTAGGACTGATTTAGGTGGAATTGTTGTTGTTGATGTTGGGAGAAATCAAGGTTTTGGGGTTTTGGGATTTTAGGGTTCTTACACCCCGTAGCCCAAATTGGGCAAAATCCCAGGACCGAATCGATTCGGCCCCTAGGGCGAATCGATTCGGATAAGGAGAGGGTTACAGGTCTTGCAGACCGAATCGATTCGGAATGAAACCGAATCGATTCGGCAATTGCAGAAGGTCAATTTTTGCTCAACGAATCGATTCGGCTGCTCAAGCGAATCGATTCGCAAGGGCGAATCGATTCGGCCCAAGGGGCGAATCGATTCGGTTCCCCTGTTTTTGTGAGATTTTCTTATTTTGATTTTTAGCCCTTTTTCTTTTAGGTCCAAGGTTTAGGAACCTTCCTTTGGGAAGTAATTAAGAGTCCTAGAGGGTGGTTTTGGGTAGACTAATGCCCTAAGATGATAATGGGATATTTAGGCTCACCGAGGGCTAGGTGGCGTAGGTTGATATCCGAATGATTTAGGGGATTAACCTAGAGATGAAATTTGAACTTAAAATATTAAAGTTGAGCTTTTGAGAGACACTCCATTATGGAGATTCACTTTGAGGGTTTATGAATTATATAAACTATTCGAGGTTATTTTGAGGTTAGTGGCACTTTGGGTTTTAGGTCATTAATAATATATGACTTAATAAGAATATAATTCACCTTCTAAAACTTGGTGCCTAATGACTAAATGAATGATTTTTTGGAAATATATAAAATATGAGCTTTCAAAAATGGAAAAAGTAATGTTTTTCATAAATGATAATTTATGGATACACACCCCTCTAAATCGCTATCATAAGGGAAGTCGCGTGCGTTGTGGTGAAGCCCCCTGGCTAATGATGCAGGGTGGATATAGTCCCGAGGCCATGGGAGCGCTTATGGTTGTATATTTTCTGCGGGGGTAGGGAGATTTCAGGTGTGGTCTTGGCTACCACATAGGCTCATTTTTGCTTCCCGACGTTTCGATAGGATCCCAGGTGGTCTTGGAGGCCCTGGAAGATGATAGCCATTTAGGGGCGCGCTCAGTGGGGAAACCCGGACGGGCGGTCTTAGAATCGTTATATATATATATATGAATATAACTATTCTAAATCAAGTTGGACTTGATGTTTGATGGGTGCCATATAGAGCACAGTAAAATGCCTTATAGAGCATGATGAAAGTGCCATAAAGAGCACGATGTAAGGCCATAAAGAGCCTATGATTATGATCATATTCCTGATAAGGAAGATATTTTTATAAAGTGAACAATGGTGATAAATGCCAATAGATCATAAAAAGTATGACTATATTTCCTAATAAGGAACAAATTCATGAAATGAATTAGTTTATGATGAAAGTAATTTCGTAAACATTTGATAAAGTGTTGTACCATTTTTATGTATATTCCTAAAGATAGAATCAGGAATTGTGCCATTAGATGATGGATGAGTTTTATTTCTTTTTCTTTGGGTAGTTGTAGATGTGATTTCCCACACTTATGCACACACATGTAATTATTTATTATTTCGTGCTTAGGGTCAATGTATCTCGACGATCAACCTTGCCTATGTAGTAGTGTATCGGGGGGGTTCCTTGTTTGGATTTCGCTTTGCAAGACACCCCACGCACGAATAGGGCATAGTGTTGAGACTGGGGAGAAGTTAACCTTTCGTACTTAAATATTAGGACAGAGTCTAATGTATCTCGACGATCAACCTTGCCTAAGTAGTACTGTATCGGGGGGGTTCCTTGTTTGGATTTCGCTTTGCGAGACACCCCACGCACGAATAGGGCATAGTGTTGAGACTGGGGAGAAGTTAGCCTTCTGTTCTTTCTATAACCTGAGCATCATTTATATTGCGCTAGGTTACTACTAGTTGATAGGTGAGAAATATTATTGTTATCTGCGAGAGATTTACGTCAGTACCTGCCATGCATTTTAGTCACATGGTAATCACATCAAACCCGGCCCTGACCGGTTTCTCTATTTCTTTGTGCTGCATATTCCTTGCTGTTACAGGTGCTCTTCCGCATGGACACCCGTATTTACATATTCCATTCCAGTTGTCTTAGAGCTACAGCATATTGCGGATGTTGTAGGATACTTGTTGTAGACGCTCCCTTCTATTGTACTCTAATTATGTTTAGTACTTTTATTCGGGCGTGTTTGCCCAAGGTATTGCACTCATTTTAATATTGTAAATATTGATTGTAATACTTAATGTATTATTTGTATTGGTCTGTGCACCGACAGCTTATTCGGTGATTAATTATTGTATTGTCATACTTTTGTCATCGATTTTGATACCCACCGTTTTTACAAATGGGATTGTCTAAGTGTTTCTCTTTTACTTTTAAAATTTTTTTGTATATGACAATCCGTTTTCTAAAATGATTGGTGGTTATCTCATACTATTATGTTAATCGACAGTGATGCTAAGAATGGACCATCTATGATTCCTGTGATTATTGGAGTATTGGGCTGGCCACCTATTATTTTAGTAGGCGGGTTGTCACACCCAGGTCTTCATGTCCGAACCGATTCGCTTTTTGGGCGAATCGAGTCGGCCCTTGGGCGAATCGATTCGTTTTCCTGCTATTTTTGAGTTAATTTTATAACTCAGTTTCAAATCATTTTCTTTAAGTCTAGGGCCTAGGAACCTTCTTGAATGAAGTAAACTTAGTGTCCTAGAGTGTGTGATGAGTTAGTTAATTACCCTACATTAGGAATGGGTTATGTGGGGGTTTTCAGGGGTTATGCCTATTGATGTTAGGGCATTCTTTTCTTCTAGTTGATTGTTATGAAACTAGGAGATGCAGCATTATTTTTGGGAGACTTAAGAAGCTCAATTGAGCTACGTTAACCTTAATGGTTCATAATAACACCGTAAATGAATGTTGGGAGAATAAATTGGAAGTTTATTTATCCCTTTGAGGTATGATTGTATCGGGGTTTTAAAGTAATACCTCAAAATGTTTGGAGATAATTAAGAGTTTATTTACTCCTTTGAGGTTATAGTAACGATATAATTTATCGTATGGCTAAGGTGAATTATTTAAAATAATGTGAGTGAGTATGGTTTCAAATAAAATAAAACATACATGTATAAATGGAAATGGTAATGATGATGGTAAATGATAATTTACTTAATAATGAATATGGTAAATGATAATTTACTTGATTTTTAAAAATGGTAAATAAAATGGTTTAAACACACCCTCTCTAAATGACATCATAAGGGAAGTTCGCGTGTGAGGTGAAGCCCCTTGGCTAATGAATGCAGGGTGGATATAGTCCTAGGCCATGTGAGCATTTGTGTTGTATGTTTTCTGCGATGGGTAGGTAATTCCGGGTGTGGTTATGACTACCCCACAGGCACATGGCCGCTTCTCGATGTTTTGGGTTATTGGTGCCCAGGTTGTCTTGATGATAGGCCCTGGAAGATGATGGTCATTTAGGGGGAGCGTATAGTGGGGAAACCCGGACGGGCGGTCTTAGAATCATTATATATATATAAATATAAGTATTCATAATCAAGTGGGACTTGATGGATTATATATGCCATAAAGAGCATAGTGAAGTGCCACAAAAAGCCCATTAAAATGCCACAAAGAGCATTTGAAAATGATTATTTTCGTGATAATGAAACGATTTTTACAAAATGTAAAAGTGAGATACAATTTCCATATAGAGCATAAAATTGTGATTATATATATATACTTATTGATAAGGAAAAGATATATGAGATAATTGGTGCATATGATGAAAGTTTTAGATTAATGTTACTCATTTTATTTTCCTTCTTAGCTTATGTTTTAAATTATGTAGGTAGATTCTTATTTCTCTTTCATCATGATTTATCATTCATAACTGTCATACTTTTTATTCATCTGGTAATCATATAGAACCTGGCCCTGACCCGTTCATAATTCGTGTTGTGCATGCATTTTATATCCGCTCAGGTACTCCGCCGCAAGGATGCCTGATGTGACTTCCTATCCCGGTGTCTTTGGCGAACCGTGATGCTTTACGGGTATTACGGGACATTTTGAAATAGACACCGTCATTCTTACACTCTAGTCAGGATCGAGTTCTTTTTGCTCGGGCGAGAGGCCCAAGCTTTTGTAATTGATTAATGTAATGTATTATGAATTTATTTGAACTTGTTTAACATTATTGTTTGAGTATGTGATCAACAGCATATTCGGTCCCTTATTGTAATTTTTTGGGTATGTAATATAATTTCATCTGGAATTCCACTTTCATTTTTTAAATTGGGTTGTTTAATTTCTTTCCTTAGCTTTAAAAATCAAAATTTTTGGCAACCCATTTTTCTGAAATAATGAGTGGTTATCCCGTATACTTCTTATTTTGTTATGATGCTGAGAATGATTCCATCCATGATTTCGTTATTTTGGAGTATCGGGCTGGCCACCCCCTATTTCGGATGGCAGTTGGCACAGATGGTATCAGAGCATCAGGTTCTAGAGTCCTTAGGAATCTGTGTGAACGCTTTGCGCTTTCAACGTTGCTTTTGATTTGACATAGAGCCTTAGGATTAAGATCGTTGATTTCTCTTGTGAGATCTCGTTCTTCTTCTGTGAGGTAGAACCTATAGAATCTGTTGTGCATTCGTGTGAGATAAGTAGGTCGATTGAAGAAGTGCGCTAGGGGAGGTTGTTGTGAAGGCGTTGCGAGATGGAATTACTAAGAACTGTAATTTGTGGTCGGGGGTGAGGACCGCTTTGGATGTCGCTCCCCTGTCGTAGCATTTTCATATTTTGCTACTGTGAATACTAATTATGGTATATCTAGTTTTCCAAGTACCGTTAGAAGTAGAGGGTGGTACTAAGCTTGAGATTTCAAGCGATGTTAAATTGAGGTGGAGAAGAGCCCATGATAAGGGCCACCAGTTGATGTAGGATGGAGGAGAATCCTTCACCCGTAGGAGTAATATTGAAATGGTGGGAACATAGTCACCTTATTTGTCGGTGCCGAAAGTTTTGGTCCATGAATAAACCCGATAGATACTTTCTATAATAAGTTTCTCTGGGATAACTGAAAGGAGGAGAAGGTAGATCCTCAAATGTTCACACGAGGCTCGGTCAGAGGCCGACATGTGAATAAAGAGTTGTGCAATTAGGGAGATCGTGCACTAAAGAAAGGTAGGTATAAGGGAGAGCCCTCAAATGGAATGATAGGCTCCAGAATAAGTGTCGTTAACACTTCTGATGGAGCAGTGATCATGAAACACCATTGGTGGACATCCGCCTGGGGAGTTTTCATTGAACTGAGGACGAGGAGGCCGAGAGCGTGTTATCTTTTACTGAGAAAGTAAGAGGGACTGCGTGGATAATTGTTTGGCAGTTAGGTGCGAAACAATGAATATGATGTGGAAGAACCACGCAACTTCATTATGTTGATTTAGAGAACAAGGGCAAGAATACACTGCCTGGCTAGGGGAGTTGATGGCAGTAATGTTAGTTCGTATAAGACTCGATTATGTAGTCTGAGGACCATTGGTATGGACCCGGAGTGAATGGCATAAAATGTTGGTGGGAATTCCACCTTATTAGTGGGTGGTGTATTCCTTAGGATACGATTTAGTAGTATTATATCTACTATAGATTCGGGTGTGTATCTAGAGCTTGGGGTAATATTGACGCTATTATAGATAGAGTAATTATATGACTTCCGTGGTACGGAAGTTTTATATTTTCCTTCACTCGTTATAAAGTGAGTGATGATATATTTTCTTTTTATGTACTATGTACGTTAAGTACTACTTGTATGATGGGTACTATACAAGTAAAGATATATTGGTTTGATTGGGGTGATAGCAAGCAATTAGATTGCGGGGCTATCTTACTTCTAGTTTCAGGATGGAACTAGTTGTCCTATGATATCTCTCCTGGATACAGGTTGAGACTTTATAGGGGTGGTTGAGGTATGTAGGAAGTTTTTATTACTTGTTTTGTTATCTGGTTTGTGTGTTTGATTGCTCGTATGCATTGTATGTGATTGATATGCCTTATTTACATGACCAACGCGTGAACCTCATCGACGTTGGAAATGGAGAGATGATGTTCTTTCTTCTTTTAGTTCATTCCATTTGATTTGATTTTATTTTGTTGGTTAAAAGGTTGGGTTGAAAGGTTTAGACGAGAATCACGTAGAAGAGTGATTAAGGGCTACTAAAGTGCGAGATAGAAGCATTGTATATAATTATCTCCTCTGATCGATGTGAGGGAGACTGAGATATGAAGTTGAATTGAGACTTCTGGTTATGCCTTGATAAGAAGGCTATTTTAAAATATGTATATATGTTATGGGATAAAATTTGTAAGACTTCACAGAAAGTGAATGTCTGATTAATTGAAATCTTTAATGATGTAATGGTAATATGTAGAAGTAAAATTTTATTAATAGGGATGTGAGTTAGACTTTTACCGGTCCCGATCATGTGTCTTAGACCGTCATATCTTAATGGCCGGCGATGCGAGGTAGTAGTGTAACGGGAGGGTTCCTTGTTTGGATTTCTCCTTGGCGAGACGTCCCATGCATGAAACCAAGCGAATGTCGGGAGTTGAGATTGGTCTTGGGAACTAGGGATATACTTAGCATTATATGTATACAAATTAGATAGGATATGTATTGTTAGACCTTAGAATTTTTAGGACGTAAGTCCATTAAGGCATCTAATGTTGATTTAGGAAGATTATATGGAGTTGACCACAAATATGTTGTGGGTTAACTCTAAGGGGGATTAGATCCCTAGGAACGAGGAGTATGGAATCTCGAGAAATTTCAAAGGATAGACCAAATGAGATGAGACCTCTCTTAGTTAGAGTGTTACATTGGTAACCTAATTTCCGGGGAGTTAAAATGGATGAATTTACTTTCACTCCAGAGTTCATGTGGATAACTTCAGGGATGAATTTAATAAACAAGCCTCTGCCAGGATGGGGAGTAATAATACTGGAGCATGGAGCCGTTGGTTATGCATCTCATAAACTTAAACTTGTGGGAAGTATTATCCCATGCGTGATTTAGAATTCATGGAGGTGGCAATCTCCTTAAAGAAGTGGAGGCACTATTTCCTGGGCAGGAAAGTTAGTCTTTCTCGTGAACGACAAGTTGTTGTTGTATGTCGTGGGAGAAATCGAGTTGGTGTATGAAGCTCATAACGGATTATCCATTGGATATTCTCATTCGCTAAGGAAATACGATTGGGGTAGTAGATGCGTCGAGTAAGAAATCCGTAGGAGATATTTGTGATGGCATGGAAAGCCAAATGAAACGAGTATGACTCGGAAGACTTTGTGTCAAGAGCATTCTGGTCTATCATTGGCCATTTCACCTACTCGTGTGAAGAGAGTAGCAGTGGAATGAAGAAGGGTATATTCAAAGATGTTTTCTTTGAATTGCCGGCACCAAATTGGTCATAATCCTATTTGAGAAAATTGTTAATCGTTTGACCAAACTGTTTCTTTCCAGCCATTGTAGGCGGACGATATGTAGAGGAGTACGCCCCGCTTCTTTATGGAGTGGTGGTAAAACCGTGTGAAGTTCCTAACAATGGTGGTGGATCAAGACTATATTTTCCATGTCGAAGGTTTGGTACGGGTTCCATGAAGTAATGGGAACCGTATGGAAATGGTGTATATCTTTACACCCTATAGTGGATGGATGATTGGAGTAAGTTGACTTAGTGCCGAGAGGCATGCTTCGAATGTACGCCTTGGGATAAATGGATGGACGGGAGCTATGATTTGTGTGGAGGGAAATTTTTCATACTAGAATTTGAATCATTTGCAAAGGTATGGCACCGTGAGTGGCCTCGTGTAGCTGGGTGAGTAAATTGCATACTTGTTGAATGAGATCGGTGAATAATTGGTTCCTTGGACTTGGAGCAGTCCCGGAACATTTCTTTAAGGATTGGGCTTTTGAGACATATGCTTTGAAGGGCTACACCTTTACGAAGAGAAGTTGAGTAGTTTTGGGGTTAAGCCATTTAGCGTTGGTGTGAGTAACCCTGTGGTGTGATGTAATGTGATTCAAGATGTAAGACTATTTACACCGAGTCACGTGGTTAGCATCTTCCGTCGTAGGAAGTTAGAATCGATAGTTGGTGAGGAACGTTTTGTGCTATGCCAGAGTACAAAGATTGTGGACTGAGATCGATAGTGATGACCTTAGTCCGGGTCCACTTTGGGACGCCACAATATTGAGGGGTTGTGAAGAGGGATATAATGATAGTTTAAGATAGTATACCCTTTATGCGTATAGGGTATGCCTGAATTTTGAGGGCAAAATTCCCTCATAACGGGGGGAGTATGTAACAACCCTCGCTTTTAGGAGGCTAATTTTCATATTTATTTACCGTATAAGGTAATTATATAAAATGTTGGAACTGGAGTAAATATTAATTTATTAAGTTAGAAGTTAATATTTACTAGATTGATGCATATTTACTATATGTGAAAGTAAAAATCATCAGGTTGCATGTTTTATAGTGTCATGTATTTTAAATGACATTATGATTTAAATAATGTTAGAACTCCAAATAATTTATAAAATTTCCGTCCGAGACATTCAAAATAAGTGTCATATTGTATTTTTGGGTTTCGGGCACTTTTACCTGGTTTTAAGTTAAACGCGTATTGGGAGTCATATTAATGTGGTATTAACCACTTAAGTTGGAGACTTTAGACTTAAGCCACGATTTTATGTTTTTCCCCTTATTTCATTTCCCCATTTTATGTCTTAAACAAAGAAAGAAAGAGAGAGGAAGAGAGAAGAAGAGAAAAGTGGAGAAAGAAGAGAGATTTGGGGATTGAAGAATTGGGATTGCTTTTACCACCAAGAAATCTGAGGTTAGAACCCTAAGGTAAGTTTTCTACTTTCTAATATATGATTTAAGATGAATAAATTGTTTGATAGTTGTGTATTTGCATTTATGGATCAAAAGTGGAATATGTGGTGATTTAACCCTAATTTTAGTTTTTGATGGTAAAATTGTGGATTATAGTGGTTATACATCATGTAGGATGATTTGGGGTAGATTTATGTTGATGAATGTGGGTAAAAATGGAGAAGGATTTGGTTTTGGGGAAAATCTAGGGTTTACAACCCGTAAGCCATTCTTGGCAATTTCTCCAAGCCGAATCGATTCGGCCCTCAGGGAGAATCGATTCGCTAAATGCAAGTTTCCAAGTCTGCTTGGACCGAATTGATTCGGTCCCAAACTGAATCGATTCGGCAGTTGCAGAATCCCAAGTCTTCATGTCCGAACCGATTCACTTTTTGGGCGAATCGATTCGTTTTCCTGCTGTTTTTCAGTTAATTTTATAACTCAATTTCAAATCATTTTGTTTAAGTCTAGGGCCCAGTAACCTTCTTAAATGAAGTAAACTTAGTGTCCTAGAGTGTGTGATGAGTTAGTTAATTACCCTACATTAGGAATGGGTTATGTGGGGGTTTTCCGGGGTTATGTGGGGGTTTTCCGGGGTTATGCCTATTGATGTATGGGCATTCTTCTCTTATATTTGATTGTTATAAAACTAGGAGATGTAGTGTTATGTTTGGGAGACTTTAGAAGCTCAATTGAGCTATGTTAACCTTGATGGTTCATAATAACACCGTAAACGAATGCTGGGAGAATAAATTGGAAGTTTATTTAGCCCTTTGAGGTATGATTGTATCGGGGTTTTAAAGTAATACCCCAAAATGTTTGGAGATAATTAAGAGTTTATTTACTCCTTTGAGATTATAGTAACGATATAATTTATCGTATGGATCCGGATAATAAGGCGAATTATTTAGAATAATGTGAATGAGTATGGTTTTACATAAAACGAAACATACATGTATAAATGGAAATGGTAATGATGGTGGTAAATGATAATTTACTTAATCATGAATATGGTAAATGATAATTTACTTGATTTTTAAAAATGGTAAATAAAATGGTTTAAACACACCCTCTCTAAATGACATCATAAGGGAAGTTCGCTCGTGAGGTGAAGCCCCCTGGCTAATGAATGCAGGGTGGATATTGTCCTAGGCCATGTGAGCATTTCTGTTGTATATTTTCTGCGATGGGTAGGTAATTCCAGGTGTTGTTATGACTACCCCGCAGGCACATGGCCGCTTCCCGATGTTTTGCGTTATAGGTGCCCAGGTTGTCTTGATGATAGGCCCTGGAAGATGATGGTCATTTAGGGGCGCGCACAGTGGGAAAACCCGGACGGGAGGTCTTAGAATCATTATATGTATATAAATATAACTATTCATAGTCAAGTGGGACTTGATGGACTATATATGCCATAAAGAGCATAGTGAAGTGCCACAAAGAGCACATTAAAATGCCACAAAGAGCATTTGAAAATGATTATTTTCGTGATATGGAAAGGATTTTTACAAAATGTAAAAGTGAGATAAAAATGCCATATAGAGCATAAAATTGTGATTATATATATATACTTCCTGATAAGGAAAATATATATGAGATAATTGGTGCATATGATGAAAGTTTTAGATTAATTTTACTCATTTTATTTTCCTTCTTAGCTTATGTTTTAAATTGTATAGGTATATTCTTATTTCTCTTTCATAATGATTTATCATTCATAACTGTCATACATTTTATTCATCTGGTAATCATATAGAACCGGGCCCTGACCCCTTCATATTTTTTGTTGTGCTTGCATTTTATATCCACTCAGGTACTCCGCCGCAAGGATGCCTGATCTGACTTCCTATCCCGGTGTCTTTGGGGAGCCGTGATGCTTTGCGGGTATTACGAGACATTTTGAAATAGACGCCGTCATTCTTGCACTCTAGTCAGGATCGAGTTCTTTTTACTCAGGCGAGAGGCCCAAGCTTTTGTAATTGATTAATGTAATGTATTATGTAATTATTTGAACTTGTTTAACATTATTGTTTGTGTCTGTGATCGACAGCATATTCAGTCCCTTATTGTACATTTGTGGGTATGTATTATAATTTCATCTGGATTTCCACTTTCATTTTTTAAATTGGGTTGTTTAATTTCTTTCCTTAGCTTTAAAAATCAAAATTTTTGGCAACCCGTTTTTTTCTAAAATAAGGAGTGGTTATACCGTACACTTCTTATTTTGTTGTGATGCTGAGATTGATTCCATCCATGATTCCGTTATTTTTGAGTATCGGGTTGGTCACCCCCTATTTCGGATGGCGGGTTGTCACAACATGGTTTTAATAGGGGGTCGTATTTAGGAGAGAGACTTGGGTTTTTTGTTTGCATCATCTTGGGGGTCCCAAGCCCCTGGCAAAATCGTGTCTCCATTTTTATTTTCACAAACTGGGGGTAACATGGATTCAAATTAATGAGATGCTTCTTGATTCATACTGGGGATATTGGGTGGGGGTCCCACATATTGACTCATATCAAAGCTTGAAATTCAAACGCAACCATCTTAAGACTTTAGATGAGGGTCCCATGTTAATTTCTATAATTTCAGCAGAGTTGGTCCAAATAATGGTAGCGTTTATGGTAAAGAAGTTGGGGGACTAAAGAATAGAGGTTTGGGACCACATAGGGACCCACATCTCTCATTATTTTATCCTATATATCATATCTATATACTTTCTCCCTTAGCTACCTACGGATACAAATTTTATGCAGGGGTCCGCATAGATACACTGCGAAAAACCATTTCTTCTTCCTTTATGAGTAGATATACAGTATGGATCCCATGTTAGAGCTACTCTTCTCACAAGCGGGACCACACCTATCAAACACTTGCACTTCGTCTATAGAACCTAGTGGAAACATTATCAGAATTAATCTCATTATTTTTCTTAGAGGTTTCTGGAGAAAGTTTCTTGAGCAATGCATATCTTTCCCTAAACAATGTGTGCCTTACCTATAGGAGGAAACCCTTGGACTAGAGTTAAATGACATCGATATTGCTCTTGTTCCATAGAATTTGTTGTGCCTATAGCTATATATGTTGCAGCCCACTAAAATGCTAATAATTAGTGCAAATTCAAGGTCTTACTTAAATAACCAACAAGGTTGGGTGTGAATCATGGAAGGCTACTGCCTTCCATACGTTGGGACTAGGATAGAGTAGTACAATTTACATTTGCAAATTAATGCAATGAAATCTATGTAATCCCCATAACTCATAACTCCTGAATTTGTATTAACGAAAGCGTGGGGGTCCCATATTCACACCCCTAGATTTATGGGTTACCCGTAGTCAACCCGATCAACCTGGGTGTTAGGTGTGAATCGTAATGAAACAACCTACATGATGTTGCTAGTCGAATTTTTATTCAATTAACATTTCACTTATTTAGCATGGCATTTCCATTTAAATCAAGCTTCATAAGGGACCCGTGGGAAGCTTCCTTGGAATCCAAGCATACAAAGTTACTAATATAAAATAAAAAGAACACTTACCTATACATCGCTCTCAAATTACGGAACTGCACCCAATCTACCATAATAAAGATGAGGGAATGAGCTGAATGCCCCTGGAAAAAAATATTGCAGTACAGAATCAAATGACATAAAGGAGACTCTAACACGTTATATTTATGTGCACTTGCAACTACCTTACACACACACACACACATATATATATATAGTTTAATGCATGAAACCGTCTTTATTCAAAAAGCATTACCTAACGTGATCAATTCACCTTAATCTTAGACAAGAACTCCTTTTTACTTAACTTAACAGTTTTTCTTGGTTTAACACACCCGGTTAAATACATAACACAAATATACTTTTTTTATGGAAAAATCATTTCCTTAACCGAAATTACACAGTTTATTCATAGCAATCAACGTTAGTATTTTCATTAAAATTTACGCTTTTAACACATGCAAATGTCGTATTAGAAAATACTTATTTTTCCATTGAAACCATTAACAACCATGCTATTGATGTAAAAAACTAGACTAGGTCCAATTGATTAGTCACAGATAATGCTTATAAGTAAAAGAAAGAGACAAAGAGGTTCTTATAGTGGCTCGACCTACGAAGAAAAGCCTACGTCCACTGTGCTTCTTATTTCCTGGTATTTCTCTTTCGATAACTTGCCCTTGATGAAGAGATTATAACGTATTTATATCCCAATAGGGAGACAAAGAGATGGAATCTTAAAGGATGGAATACTTTTATAAATGAGGCATTTACATCAGTAGAGAAGGTCCATAATGTTTCTGGAAATTGGGATTTTATTGATAGTGTTGGTCGGGCTTCCTAGCATCGGTCGACATCCCAGTATGATGGTCAGTATTCCAGGCCTTGGTTGGTGATTATACCTTGCTGACTAGGGTTACTACCAAGGTGGATGACACATGTTTATTTTTTATTGGTCCACATAAGTGGGTCATTTTTGGTATCAACAGAAGCGTCAAATGTTCCATGCTCGATGCTTGCTTAAAAGTATGGGGCATTTAGTTTTGGTAGAAACTCGAGATACATTCCTAATGCTTGTTCGGTTGCATACTTCCCACACTTCTAAAATTATTATCCTTGCTCATGGCTTATACTATTGATGGCATTTTTGTAAATATCCAAACTTGTAACAGATAATTTATGGGCAAATATGTATTTTTCTTCTTAGTCGCCAAAATTTCAATCCTCATTTTTCTTTAATCATTATGTTCTTCGATTTTTTAGGCAATCTATAAAAGGTGGTAAAATTCTGGTCATCTCTCATCTTAAACCTTTTATGTTTTTGCAATAATTTCTTGACCTTTCGTGAGATCGTTCTTCTTGTCTTCTAGTTCTTGCTGAATCCTTAGGTCATTGTAAGAATTCTCTCTTTCTTCTTTTCTTCACAACGAATCATGGTTTACACTGTTATTTATCTAGATGAGTTTAGAAAATAATGGAATATACCATATTGGGTAGATTTAGAGTTTTCCAATCCCCTTGTAGACCTTTTTTCTTTGCTTGAGGGTCATTGGATCCCCTTATTATTTATTCTTGAATGTGGTTATACCTTTCCCCCAAATTGTTTTTGTCTATAATTTTGCCAATATTTTGACATTACACATGTTAGAATATCCCCCAATACTTGGATGGGTATGAGTGGTGTTCATATGCTCAATCAACTCCATGGTACCCACATAGGGATTCTTGAAATGATGCTATGTTATAAGTGGGTGACTAATGAGAGTACTTACTATTTAAAAACTAGGGTTGTAAATAGAGATTTAGTTATTTACCTTCTTGACTCCAATAGGGATTACTTCGATCATGGAATCATTACCAAAAATTGACAATATGTACCCCTAACAGGGGGTGGAGTTTACAATGGGCCAAAATTCACTCATGAGGTCATGGGATAGGTTGTTTTAAATTTTCATTTGGCTTTATTAACAATTTTTCTATTAGAATGTTAATTAATCACTAGTCATTTGTTTTCCTGTAGTTGATAGGAAGAGTAAGTGTCCCAAAGAAGGTGGCATTAAGCTTAACAAGGTCAAGTTACTCTAGGTCCTTCATCACAAAATTGGCATGGAACATACTAGGTCAGCATCATACTTGTTGAAATACAGGAGTTATGTCACCTCCTTTGTTGTTCAACCTTACTTTGTTGTTCTTACAATTGTGCTTGACTTGGACCAGGACCTAGTATCCACTTCATCAGGCCGTGATGAACTTTTTTCCGATCCTTCTTCATCCTTGGACTTTTACATTCCTCTTGCTACTACTATGGGAAAGAGGAAATTCCATGATTTAATGGGAGATGTTGTTGCTCCTAGCTCCACTAAATCTTCTACTGATGGGGCCACTAATAAAGAAGATGATGGGAAGAAGTACCTAACTAATAAGGGTGAAGAGTCCTTTCTTAAACCTATAAGAAAATGTCTTCCTTCCAGACTTGCTGAAGGAACTGTTGCTACTGCTGACCAAGAGAACTTGGTCGATTTATCTGTTGTTGACATTGGTTCTCCAGCGGCCATAGGTCCTGGGTTAACCAGATAATTAATAAAGTTTGGTACTTTACCAGATCATATCCTTTCTTCTTCAAAATTTATAAAAAAGATGCTCAAAGCCTTGCCATGGTAAGAATTCTTGCTTCTTCGTACTTGTACTTTTTTACTATTTTCTTTTACTAATTTGGCCTCTCTTTTTGCAGTTCCTAGTTAATTTCAACTAGATGTAGGAGAAGGACGATGCACTTCGTTCTTCTTCAAATGACGTAGAAGAGGTTGTTGAATGCGTGAAGAAGACATTGCTTGACTCCCAACAAGCATTAGAAAATGGGGAGCAGTCTTGGGAAAATAAAATAAAAACTTATGAGGAAGCTTGGAGGAAGGCTGAGAATGGGGTTATTGAAGCTCAAAGACAAATCTGTGAGTTAAATAAGAACTTAGTTATCGAGAAGGATAAGAGGGTAAAAGCTAGACATGCTTCTTTCAATAAGGGATGGGAGAATGCCAACGTAGTTTCTTCTGTCCAGATTATATATGTAAAGACGAAGTGCTATAAGGATGGTTGGTCAGTTTCACTTATAGAGTTTGGTACTCCTAAAGAGTGTGAACGTTTCTGCATGCATGACCCTAGTTCCCCACCAAACTTGGATGAAGAAGTTAAAGATGATGTGGGATTAGGGAATTCCATCCTTGTTATGGATTCTGCTGCCGACCAACTGTAGACATTTGCTGAGTCTTCTCTCCCCAACACTTTCGAACAAATCACTCCACCCTTTCCTATTCTAATCATGTTGAAACTTCTACTGATAGGGAGAAGGTGTAGACTTGATCGGCAATCAAATTTTTCCTTTTTATCTTCATTTCTTTTTAATTTCCTTTCAATGTATTTATAATCAAACTTTTATCAATGAAAATGACTCCTGTCTTCTTTTGATTACTGCTTTAAACTATTTATTCTATTATTGATTGGATATTTCTTTACTCTTTATAGTTCATGGCCAAAATGGATCAACTTTCCTCTACTGATTCCGAGATTATTAAAAGATGCAAATATCTTTTGAAGTCTGGTTAAATGACTTTGTCCAAGGAAGATCTATCAAACTTAGTCGGGGATGAAATTTTAGATCAATCCAAGGAATCCTACTTGTACTTGAAGTGTATTGTTGATCGGGAAATAACTAATAATGTATCTTACTTTGAAATTATTGAAGAGCTTCAAAAAGATCACAATGAAGCCAAATCTCTCCTGCATGTTGATTATGAGAAGTATAAATCTCTAAGTGATTCTTGGGGTTCTGAAGAAAAATTAGTGAAGTGTGCCTCTTATTTTAGGAAGAAAGAGTTTTCTCTTAAGTGTGAAGTGGATGAGGCTAGGTCCATTGCCAAGCTGTTGGAGGAAGAAAATAACTGTTTGAGAGAGGAGGTGAACTCTTTGAAGATTCCTTCAACTACTGTTGTTACTAATGAGGGAGTCATATTTTTTTTAGGGTGAAAATGCTAATCTGAGGGAAGAAATGGAGGCTTTGAAAAAATCCAAACCTTATAGCTGCTCTTGTTCAAGGGTAAAGTCTGGCAGAGCTACAAATGATGAAAGCAGGACTCAATAGACACTTGCAAATCAGGCTGCACAAATAAAGGCCAAGATTTTAGCCACTACTGGGATGTCCCAAAAGATTAGAACTTAGGGAGAGCAAGTTGCCACCTAGTATTCTCAACTGAAAATGAATGACAGAGTGCTGAAGAAACTACAACACCAAGTTGAGAGGTTAACTTTCCAGTTTCACAAGAAACCCAATTTTTTTTGGATGGATGGGTACAATGAGTCTCTTGGTTATTTTGATGAATGCTTTAGTCAAGCTGAGGGAGAAGGATATAAATAGGGCTAAACCAATTACCTAACATTTATAAAGGTTGATAAAGGCAGTGGACTATTGTATTGGGCTGATCCAGGGCTTTTGGAGTGTCGAGATCATCCTTTTAAATTGGATATAAGTTGGATCCATGTAAAAACCATTCCTCAATGTCTGATCTCTAAATACTTAGGGGATTATGGTATACATGACGAGCTAGAAATAGTTTGTCCTTCGTATCTGATAGATTCCCCGAGCAGCAGTAATAGGATAATGCTTCAAGTTTTTAACTTTACTAACTCCTTATACACATTGGATTATCCTCCAGCAGGCATGGAACCAACACCGAGCTCCTCTAAAGCCGAAGGAAATCATCCAGTAGAATAATCTTGAGCATAATTTGGTCATGTAATTTAGTTATGAACAATATTTGCATGTAATGATGATTTATATGATTGAACAATATTCGATTAAATTATCTTGTCAATTTTTGTTTGTGAATGACCTTTTTGTTTCATTTGTTCTATTGATACATATAGGCATTCGCCCAAATTTAGTACCAATTACCAATGAGATTATCAATGGTTCTATATATATACTTAGATTTCTATGTTTTGTATGAGTTTTCTTTGATGTGATCATAGGTTCTACTAACACACTTTGATTTAAATCCAAGTTTAGTACTAGTTACACATGGCATTTGCATAGGTTTTACTAATGCACCTAAATTTTTAGGCTTGGCATTAGTTACAAGTGGTGACCAGGCATACGTGGAATATGTGTCTACATTCCTATTTAGGAATCTTCACAACGTTCTTCCGCCATTTGACGAGTCTGGATAAAACTTGTTGATTTTTATACAAAGTTTTATCCATGATTATCTTAACCAGGTATTATTGAGGACTTAAAGTCCCATCTTAAGTTGGGTTTTTGTATGCTTTTTTAGATGTTGCCTATAAAATTTCACTTGGGCCGACAATATTTTGAATGGTGCCAATCAACTATGTGGTTATTGTTCTGAGCTCTCTCCAACTATGTGGTTGTTGTTCCGATGAACTTTTGCATGTTTACTGACCAAGTATGTGGTTACATATATCATCAGTACTCCCAAAAAAATTGAAAAAATGGAACAAATCATCATTTTATTGATACTACATGATTATAAAGATTTGTCTCATTATATTACTGGTAATATTTTCTAAGATGCTTCGTATGCCAAGGATTTTTGAAAGATATCCTTCAAGAGTTTGTAAGTCCTTGGTCGGACAAGTGTTGAGATACGATATGGACCATGCCAATTATCTTCAAGTTTGTTGGTCTTTTAAATCAACTTCTTGAGCATATAATCCCCTTTCCTTTAAGTTGTTCGGCTTCATCCTTTTGTTATAAAATCATGTAGTCCTATTTGTCACTTCAGTTTGCCCATTGCTTTGAGGATGACCTGGAGCGGAGTGTAGCTTTTAAATGTTTGATTGGGCATAGTAGGCAGCAAATTCTTTATTATTAAACTGTGTGCCATGGTATGTGATGAGGGAATAAGGCAAACCATATATACAAATGATGTTTTTCCAGATAAACGGGTAGACCTTCTCATAGTGCATGTCTATCAATGGTTCTGCCTCAACCTATTTATTGAAATAGTCCATAGCCACGACCAAGTACTTAAATCTTCCTCAGGTGATCGGCAGTGGCCTGACTAAGTCTATTACCCAGATAGAGAATGTCCAAGGTGAGGTTATTGGAGTAAGAGTATATTATGGAGTTCTACGAATGCTATAGTACCTTTGGCAATTATGACATCTCTCTAAGAAAGTTGTACGGTCTTCTCTCATAGTTGGCTAATTATATCCTTGGGTATTAATCCACTGCAATAATGATCTGCCTACCATATGAGCCCCACAAGAACCTTCATGAACGTCTTGTATCAAGTCTTGAATCTCCATTGGATGGACACAGTGCTGCAGAATAGCTGTTTATCCTGTCCTATATAGTACTCCTTTTTCTAGCACATATCTTGCTGATTTACACTTAATCTTTTTGGCCTCGATTGGATCTACTGGCAAGATTCCTTCTTCAATACAAGCTTTGATGGGATCCATCCAAGATGGACCCATAGCTAATGTGATGAAATTAATCATTAAGTCTTCATCAATATTCTTGTTGGCCAAAATTTCAATGGGATTAGTTCTTCGAAGCTCAATTTTGGTGGTTGATGCTAGCCGAGTACCTGCATCAGCACTGGTGTTCTCTAATCTTGGAATTCTATTGAGTCGAACAGCTGGCAATTTGTCTATAACTTCCACCGCCTTGTCTAAGTATCTTGTAATTAGCTCTCCTTTTTCTCCATACAAACTCAGAATTTGATTTACCACCAATTGAGAATCACCCTGTGCCACAACTTGCTCGACGTTCAGCGATTGAGGTAAACTTAAGCCCACAATGAGAACTTCATACTTTGCTTCATTATTTGAGACCTGAAACTAGAATTTTAGGTCATATTCAATATTTATTCCCTCGGGAGTGTTGAGTATTATACCCATTCCACTTCCTATTGCAGAAGATGATCCATCAACATACACGTTCCATATGGGGATGTCATCATCAAATACTTGGTCTGATAATATGCCATGATGGAATATTTTACTCTCTACTTCCTCATATCGTTTGTCCATCTCTTGTGCTCTGGAGGATGTCTCTGGTATATCCAAAGGAATTTCTTTTGAGCTTTCCCCTAATGGTGTCTTCTTGGGGTGTTGGTTATTGATGGCAGCAGTTGGGATATACCACTTTTGTATTTTCTCTGCCTGAGTTCTTCATTCCTCGGGAATCTCCAAATAAGTGCATTCAGGAATGAAATCTTCCACAACTTGTCCTTTTAATGAGGATCTTAGCTCATACACTATATCTGTGACACCACATCTAATTAAATACCAGGTGATCAATCATTTATTAAATTAAATCAAAGTGTCCGATTGGTTCATTCTTAGCATCACTATCGAAAAATAGTTTTCATTATTAATAACCTAATAAATAATTAATCTAACTATGAAAACAATTTCACATTTAATTATGCCCAATTAATCCATTAATTCCATGCTTTAAGATATAAGCTATTCACATTCCTACAAAATAAATACTGAACACGAATCAAATACTGAAATAAATGAGACTGAATAAAACATTCTAGTTCAAAGTCAAAAAGCAATAGAATCATAATACTCAATCCAACAGGAAACGAAATGCTATTAAGAAAATACAATCTCTGAAATAATTAACCTGGAAATGGGCGACATGCCATAACTGAAATGCCTGAACTAGGAACTGAATGAAAAGATAGAAGCGTCTGGTGGTGACCTGGACACCTGGTATAATATATATATATATATATATATATATATATATATATATATATATATATATATATATATATATATATATAGCAAAAGAGAAGAGAAAAGCAAGAATGGGTCAAAGCCTGATTTGTAAAAAAATATTTATTTTAGCAAGTATTTAAAACTGCATTAATGAAATTATTATGTGCATATTAGTTCCAAGCCCTCACCTGAGATCCTCACCCATCCACTAATGTGCACACCTAGCGTATGTCTACGCTAACCTAGTCATCTATAATATTCCCGACTAGGCCATAGGCATATGCTACTAACTATGGCTCATAAGAGAATCCTGTATCGCTTGTATAATACGTTACTTAATACGTAGTCCAATTAACTGCATTTGATATTCACTGTCCTAGTAGTAAATACTTTATCACCTTGAGTTACTTTGTTTACCAACATTTACTTATTTGCAAATTTCACACATTAGGATTTTTTTCATAAATATAAACATATATATGTAGTCAAGTTATCCCTATACATATGTATACAAATCCCGCGCCCCTTGTTTAGGACCACTTGGGGCAATTCACACTTTTCTATCGTGTCCTTGTGCATCGCTCACTGCATAAAGGACAACTGGTTTAGCGCCTTTCACGAACCATAAATATCATAACACAAATATTGGAGGCGAGCATACTCACCAGCTAAATGGGTCACGCACATACCTATGCTCCCATTCGATCGTCGAAACTATCTTATGTAACAAATAGCACGTATCAAAGTTCATATACTCTGGGTACAAGTCAAATATCCCCCCATTAGGTCACCCAGGATAAGACTGTCCACTGTGCGATACCTCCCCCCAATAGCAAGCAGCGTAGGTATGCTTGTACACACAACTAGAATAATCACGAAATAATAGGCATTCCCTAAGCCCTATAAAAATTCAGGTATTCACCCAACCCATATATATATATATATATATATATATATATATATATATATATACAGGTAGTATAATTCTCGTTACTACCAATTATGAAATTAACTCGCTTATTTCCACTCTCGAAAGTTGCTAAGGTTATCTCACCTAAACAATCCCTAACTATAGTCCTAGAAATATTTTTCCAAAATTCTATAGTTAGCTAATATCTGAAAAGAGGACGTTTTTCTCATTAAACTAAACGTGTAATACCATTTGGGGAAAAATATAAAAATCGGTATTTTTCTGGAAACCGTCATTCGTTCAAACCATAAGGGGTTTCATTCGAATGAGCTTAGCTGGTTGTTTGAACGACTCTGCATCTCGTTCGAACGAGATGTTGTCTTCTCCATTCCTAGCACTACTATGTTTTCTACCTTTTTCTCAATCAAAAACCTCAACAAATTTAGCCCAAACTCCCAGCAATCGTTACCAATCATTAATATAACATGTATGGTAAATAACTAACTATTTAGAATCATCAAATCATGAATAACTCTTGATAATTCCTGAAAATCCCCAATTTATGAACTAAACCTTAGTTTCCCAAATTTCTATACAAAATCATCAAATAAATTTCGTCCAGCACTTTTATTCGTCAATTTGGGATTACTAACCTATCTACATGAGGGATTCATCCTAGTTCGTTTTTCAAATTTCAACTTATACCCTTAAATCTCCAATTTCATCAAGACTCATAAATTAAAGGTGAATATTATCTACCTACACCAATATGATCATGTTTATTGCTATAAATTGCAAGTATTAAACATTTGGCTTAATTTCGACGGTATGATCTGCTGTTGATATGGGTATGGGTGCGTTCCTCGTCTCGCGATCTACACTTTGGTATTGGTTTTGGTGTGTGTTCTTGACTTAGGCACTAAGAACACCAAGAGTCTCCTCTACCTTCCTCCATGCCTCTCTCTTTTCTCTCTCCTATGTTTAGAACTGATAAATCATATCTATCCTTAGTGCATCCATATATTATTTACCAATTTCCGTCCATCTTTTTACCCCGAAATTCCAAAGGACATAAATACCCCGACGAGGTGCCGGTTAAGCCTAAAAACATCCCGGAGTCAAAATAATACCACCGGGTAGAGTTTTCTGACTATCTCGACCCTTTCAGACTCAATGGCACAATGTAAATTACTATACAAGTTATGAAAAAATAATTAATCTTTTTATTCCATTCATTTAGTCCCGACACGTCTCACACGCGCGTCCTGACTTAAAATACCAAACTGTCGTATTTCTGACTCTGATAATTTATAAAGATTTTATAATTCCATATTCCATATACCCACACTAATAATCAATGATTTTCATCAATAAGTATTAACCCTTGGCACGCTAGTAAATATTTATTTTAAATTCGAATTAATTAACAATTAAATTTCCCGACCTTTTTAATTTAATTATTCCAACAATAAAAATTAATCCCATAATAATTATGTAATATCATAAAAATTCGGGGTATTACAATATCATATTCCCCCAGTTCTACCGCCCAATACATTAATCTCCCAAACTTCTCCGGTTTATGCAAGGCTTGCCAAAGAGGCATGTTAGTGTAAACCATAATATTATGGGCTTGAAAATAAAGTTTCATCCATCAGGATGCCTCAAGCAATGCCAACACTAACTTCGCCAAGCGTGGATAGCTAATTTTTTCTCCATGGAAGGCTTTGCTCATGTAGTAGATAGACTTCATAACTTCATTATCTTATCATATCAAGGTAGAACTCACAGTTGATTAAGAGACGACCAAGTATAAGTTTAACTTTTCTCCTAAAATTGGTCGGGTGAGCAATGGGGGTGTTCTTGAATACTTTTTCAACTCCAGAAAATATTTCTCGCATTCGTCAATCCATTAAAAACTATTCCTCAGCACTTTAAAGAATGGTAGACATTTTTCAGTAGCTCGTGACATAAATCTGTTCAAGGCTGCTACTCGCCTAGTTAGCCTTTGTACCTCCTTCTTGCATGTAGGGGACTGCATTTAAATTAACGAATTGATCCTTTTTGGGTTGGCTTCAATCCCCCTCTGGTTTTCTATGTACCGGAGAAACATTCCTTCATGAACACCAAATATGGACTTGGTCGAATTCAACTTCATTTGGTGTTTCTCTAGCTAATCAAAGACTTAGCTAAGGTCGACAATGTGATTAGATGCTTTTTTTTATGTTTGTCGGCATGTCATCTACATATACTATAGACACCACATTATAGGACCCCCTAAGTCTCTCCCTAGACCACTAGCACTTCCCCTTTCCCCTGAAAACCTAGGACGCACTCCGAATACCGATCTAGAGGCCATCGGGTACCGTCGGGCACCATTTGACTCCGATCAACTTTATAGTCAAAGAGAAAGATCTTTAAATACTTGAAGGTCTCTAAATACCCTTTTCAACGGTCTTCCTAGTGCGCGAATCGGCATAACAGTTCAGACGAACGTACCATTTCACTACCAAAAATTGATTCAAAGGCCATCGGGCGTCGTCGGGCCCCGAGTTGACCCCGATCAACTTCACCATCAGAGAAAAATATCTTTAAATCTTTGAAGAGAACTAAAACCCCTTTCCAATGGTTCATCTCGTGCACAAAATAGCATAAACATTCGAACGAACGATCAGTTTTCCCTCAAAAATTGATCCGGAGGCCATCGAGCGCTCTCAGACTCTGTTTGACCAAAGTCAACTCTTTAGATCGAACGAGACAAAATGAATCTCCAAATTGCAATAAATACCCTTTATAAAGATAATCCCTATCCACGATTCTAACCTACAGTACGAAGGAACGATTCATTTTACTCCGAGAGGTCACTTGACGCTTTCGGGGCCCGTTTGACAAAGGTCAACTTTTCAAACCAAGCGAAACTCTTTGGAATGTTGAATTACATCTCCTAAGATTTCCAAAGATCTATTGCATGCACAATTCTGACTTACCATACGGACGAAGGATCCATTTTCGTTTAACGGTCTCCCGTCTAAAAGATCGATGTGCGCTTCCGAGCCATATTTGACCAAAGTCAACTCCCGGACCCAGGAGTGGTCCAAAAGACTTTCGAAGGTCTCTGAAATAACTTTCTTATTGGAATTCCCCTTGCCCAATTAGGATCAACGGTTTGTGCGCAACTATCATTATTCGAGAAAAGTCCACACAAGAGAGCTAATTGGCAGGTCCTGAACCCTGCTTATTGGCATAGTGTCAAGGGTGACCTGCCGATAGGCACACAATAGGGTAGGCCGGTCGACACCCACCTTTTGCCCTATAAATAGGGGCCGTGATATCACTCCCAAAGGGAAGCAAAGTCCATCAACATTAGTGATCTCAACAACATTCTCTTGAAATCAGTGAAGTTCCATATGAGAAGTTTCATTCAAGCCTAAATGCCCATCCTTTTTACACCCAATTTGGAAAATATCCTTTTTAGTCATCAACATTCATCAACATTTAAAGGACTTCATCCAAGATCATAGCTCAAGCTCTAAGGAAGGTCCAATTCCTCCTATCTCTCTTTTAAATCTAATTGTTTCGCATAAGTTACATGAGATTCATAATCTAGTTTCACTTTAGTTCATACATATTAACATCTATGCTTTTATTAGTATATTGCACATATTATTTTCAATAAAAAAAAATAAACAAATAAAATAGGTTTACACTCGTAAATTCCAAATAGAATTATCCACTACACTTTCTCCCAAACCAAAAACACATTTTCTACACGTACACACATAATAAAATTCCATTCGAATCTATGGGATAAACCCCACCCCTATCCTACATTCAAACTATGTGGGTGTTGATGCCTTTATAGGATATGTAGGCATCCCAAATTAAAATCCGAGAGTCAAGTCCAATTTTCCAATTTTCCAACTTCTCTTATTTTCCCAATTTCTCAAAATCCCTCATTTTCATAATTATCATACATATATAATATGTTTGTTCACGTCTCATCCCACATATATTATCATTTCCCAATAACGATCAATATCGGGATGAACGTTCATATTCTATCTTCTACATTTATTATTATTTTGTTAATATTTCAGTCGATGACCTCACCCTGTCTTTTCCATGGCATGGGTCGAACGATTCCAATCCCCATTATATAAACACATACACACACTTCACGGGGATAAAGGAAAATATTAACATTTTCCCACGAGAGACCAAAAGGGCGGGATGGGTGCCTAACACCTTCCCATTCCTTAACTTAGCCCCTGAACCTCCTATCTATTGGTTTCGCATGCATCAATTTATCCTCAATGCCTCTCCCTCGAAGTGGCAATATGTTCTTTTGCCTGTTTTGAGCAAAATAGGCTGGCGACTCCATCTCTTTACATTCACCCCATACCGATGACGGTCGAAGAACCTTTCGTAGAGAATGGTGTGAGACTGTGACGCATTTCTTTCTCAAGGGATCCTCCTCCTTCCCCCCCCCCCCCCCCCCCCGGAATGAATGTTGTGACTCCCGGGATAGCCACAATGGCAACTCTGTTGGGGACTATTGTTAAGAGGGATAGACTCTGTTTACATGGGTGTTTAATTTTCTTGTATATCCCCCTATTTTCACCATCCCCTTTATTACTCATATGTACCTCATCCTTATACTACTATTCATACACTTGTAGAGTACTCTCTATGTACACTTCACACAACATGCACCTAGGATCACGTATGACAACATATTGCACACATCACTCATAAATCCATGCTTAAGTGTCACCAACACACACCTCCACTTGTATATAACCATGCTCACTTATAACACACTCACTTGTAAATACTTACACATCATTGATCCATGCTTAGTATAGCTTTACTATTTGTACTTATACCTTGATCCTAGTTTGGCATGATAACAAAAAAGATACTATCTCCATAAGATACTAATAGAAATAATCATGCATGAATCACATGACATCAACAAAGAGCATTGTTATTGACCAAATTTTGTCTCGTAACTGGGGAGTCACTTCGTGATGGGCGCTAGTCTAGGAAGTCACAGTTAGCCTAAGTGATATTACTCTCACCTTCCATTGGCCAAGTACCTTCAACGTATATCGAACGGTTCCCCCGAATTGTACCGCTTGACCAAAGTCATCACGGGAGGTATATCGTAGGGAACTCATTAACGTACGTCGACATACTGTCCCTCGAGGTATATAGTAAGGCAATTCATATACACTCAGGTATATCAAATGGCTTGTCCACACGTACTGATTACCCTCAAAACCAAGACATATATCATGGAAGTCACGCTAAAGGGGGGAACATCTTCCAATTAAATCAACCAATTACATACCTGCATATAAGTGTCAAGCCTAGTACACACATGTTAGATTGCTAGTTTTGACTCAAAACTCTATCGAAATTCTGGGTCAGCCTGCCACCCAATTTTTTTGGGCAAGTTTTAAAACGGGACCCTGCCTGTGAGCCTGGTTACAAGTCTAACTGTAGCATTACATATGTTGCAAACCCATTTTTTCTAGGCTCGGGTCTCGTTCAGCATTTCATTTTGTAATTAGGTAAACTTAATACAAGTGAAAACTAAATAAACATAATAATCATGCTGAGGCTCGTCTCTAGTATTTTCCTCTATCTTTTTCCCAAAAAGTGTCCAAAAACATTTTTCTTTTCTTTTTTTATCAAAAATAACAAAAATATTTTTCCTCCTTTTCCTTAAAAAAAAGAAAAAACAATTTCATCTTTTCCATAAAATGTAAAAAAAATGTTTTCCTCCTATTCAAAAAATAACAAATTTCCCTTTTTCTTTTCCGCAAATAAATTCCAATTTTTCTCCTTTTCAGGACGATCACATACCCTTGCCCTGGCTCCTTATTGGCTTCGGTCTTCAGTCAAATAACCCTAAAGTTCTGTTTATCCCCTTACTTCCTTTGAGTCCGAGACTCAAACGCCTTCCATTTCGAATATGAATCAAGTGCCGAATCTACAACCGGATTTGTTGATGATTCTGGCTCAGCTCATAACAAAAATTGACAACCTTCAAATCGAGGTTCATGATATGGAAAAAAATGGAGTCCCTGTCCCCGAAGATCCTGAGCTCATGTTCCCTTGTGCCATGGGTCCGCCTGCACCAGAGCCTATTTGGGTTCATAAATGATACTATCATGCTGCACGTGCTCCTCCTACAAATGGGCCGCCACCAGCCCAGCTTCCTATGCCAAACCTTACTCAGACCGAGGCTAAATTACTTGTAACTATTGATCCAAAAGAATAAGAACAGAATAAGGTCAAGTAAGACCTCAAGATGTTAACCAAGAAATTCCACCAGGTCAGAATCTCTGGGAACTACATGGACTACACCCACAAGTCTCCCTATCCTAAAGCCAGGTTACCAGAAAAATTCAAGATGCCCAATTTCGAGAAGTTTTAAGACAGTGGACCCCTAATCGTTCATCTACGTATCTATCACCAAACCATGACTCTCCTAGCGGATTATGAAGAAATAATAGCTCAGATGTTCCAGCAAACTTTGAAAGATAATTGCCTCTGTTGGTTCTTATCCCTTGAAGAATCCAGAATTTGCAGTTAGGAAGACATTGTCTGTGAGTTCATGTCACAGTATAAGTACAACGAGGAGATAGAGGTTACCCTCCGTGACTTAGAGCTACTTAAACAAAACTCTGGGGAATCAGTCAGTAACTTCATAGCAAGATGGAGAGAAAAAATAGCTACCATGACAAATAAACCTTTCGAAGAAGAACAAGTTAGCATTGTGAAGAAAAACATCGCATCCCGTGTCCAAGAAACAATGGAAGGATAGTACTACCTTCACTTTCGAGCCCTACGAGAAGAAGGAGTAGAAATCGAACTTGGTCATGCCAACATAAAACTTAAATCGAAGAAAACCCCTGGATAATTTTCTCCTAGAAATTTTGAAAAGCCTGCTAATACCACAATTTTTACTATCAATAACATCTCTCAGCCGGCCTCTTCGTGAGCACCGAAAAGTCGCCCAAACCCAATTCGAAAGGAATATACCAAGCTTTACGCTTCTCTCTCCAAAGTCTACCAGACTCTCTTGAGCCAAAACCTGATAAAACATTCGACGTTCGTTCGTTACAAAATCGACTCTCGAGAAATTTCAAACCTGATGCCCGTTGTGACTTTCACCAAACTACTGGCCATACCACAGACCAATGTTTCCATCTTCGAAACACAATCCAAAGCCTGATTGACTAGGGTATCATCGCTCCAGCAGTTAATCCTAAGATAAACACTACCCATAATCCACTCCCGAATAATGAAAAACTCCATCTTCCTAGAAGAAGACTCAGAACTCAACCCATTTTCGCAAATCATGCCAAGTAAATCACCAGTCATACCGATATACTCTACTAAACCTCTCCAAACATCCCCATATTTCCTCTTACACCCTGCCAACCTTACTGATCAAACCTTATCACTCCTCACCACATCATGCATCATTGTCTATACCGGTTATGTAGTTAAAGGCATGGAATTATCAGAAGTGGTAAACCAACTCCTAGAGTTCGAGATGAAATTACCCTCTCAAATGACCATCGAATGTCAAAGATTTTGTGGGTTGCTCTTAAAAGCTCAAAAATAGGTCTAAGAGTTAGATAACTGTGTAGTGCCAGCCGACGAAGTCAATCTAGATGACTTATTCAAGATAATGGAATATTTGTTTTAACTGACTAGTGATATTTGTAACATATCAGAGATGCTCGACGCTTTGAAATTATAAGGCCATATAGTCCCTTCAGTCCAGCATTACCCTACCAAATGGGAAGAATTATACGAAGAGACTGTAAAAGTTATAGAATGTATTGACTTTGCATGGAAAGACATCGGATGGGTGGACAATTCTGAAGATTAAGATGAAGGATAAGATTCAAGAAAGACTAGTCTAATACCCAACCTATGCGGAGTGATATCATTTGAGGAGATTCTAGGAGAGATCAACCAGGTAGCTGAGCAACCCGATATCGATGAAGAAATAGGGTTTCTATTTTCCCCTCTTCCGTGAACCACATGGCCACGTTGGGGAGACATTACTAGAACATAAATTTACAACCATCCATAAGAGATAAAGGGAAATGTGTTGAGAATATCCATATGCTAGAAATGACTCTTGAAGAAAGTAAGGTCCTTAATCAACAGAAGAAAACTCAAGGTAATATCACTCTATAGGGACTTTTTATGTCTTCCCAACTGCACCAAAATGCCTTAATCAAGCTACTCACAGGACCCACAGTTCTGCCCCCAACCACGCCAAAATAAGGAGTGAACCTAGTTGGATCCTTGACCTCTACTCATGTGCTCTCCTTTTCTGAAGAGGAAATCCCTAAGACTGGTCCCAACCATAATTATGCTCTTAATATCTCTATCGAAGTCATGGGAAAAATCATTCCCCTCTCTCTCCTCGATAATGGATTAGCTCTGAATGTGTACCCACAAAGAACTCTAAATTGTTTGGGATTAAAATTGAGTGACCTTGCTCCAACCCCTACTGCCATACATGCCTACAACAACACCCGTCGCGAAGTAATGGGATATACCAATCTTGAAATAGGCGTTGTCCCTATAAACCCTATTATTGAATTCCAAGTCATAAACATCCCATCTTGTTTCAATCTACTGCTCGTATAACCATGGCTCCACAACATCAAAGGGGTGTCTTATTCCCTTCATTAAAAATTGAAATTCTTTCCCAATGGATAAGTTATCACCATCTTGGGAAACGTTAACAACACTGAGAATGTAAGCACCAGTAATCAGGTCCTCTAGATCTAACAGGGGGTGAACGATATGATCCTATCAAGCTTCCAAGTCTAACCTCTCCTACTCCTAGTAGGGGACAACTTCAAAGATAGGGTGTGTCTAGAATATGATCCTCATGGAAACGTCAATGTAATCAAATGTTGAAGAATATGCACTTTATACCCAGACTAGGGCTAGGGAAAAGAAAACAAGGGATAAACAAACCTATTGTATTAAAGGAGGACTTTCCTCCCTATGTATTGGGCTATCAACCATCATAAGAAGAACTTAGATTGATCCGTCAGCCTCAACTAAAGGGAAAGATAGATTGCACCAGAACTATCGTGAGAGATCTCCTAAATGGAAGAATCATCAAGGGAGGACGAAGATTTCCCCTTCTACGGGTTCCCTAAACCTTGGTATGACCCAGTAGATAAGAGGATGAAACCTGGAATGGAGATCTTTTTTCAAGATAGCTACTCGGGGGACAAAAGTTCCCCACACAGTATATAACCACTCACCAAAGAGACCATAGCTGATACCAGAGATTCTGAGGGCAGTGACTCCGAGGATTCTTTCAACTTATAGACACTAGGTCTAGCACTCTCCATGATCCACTCAGGGACTACATCATTCGATCCATCCTACCTCATCAAAGATGATGATGCTCCTCTTCTCAACTAGCATGTTGCACCTGTGCCACCTGCTGATATTCAACCTAACCCTAATGTTTATTATCTTTCCCCTTTAGTTATTTCCTCTCACTCTAATGTAATTGAGACCTCCTATGATGAGGTTCTCAATGTTATTTTTCCTATTAATGAAATAAATGAAGATTTTGAGTATCTTGTTATACCTTAAATTAACTGCCTTGATTCTAATCAAACTCTTGAAGAGGATGACTTTGCAAATGAAAAATTCTTAACTGCTCTAAATAAGGTTAATAATAATTAACATAGTCGTGTTCAAGTTAATGAAGATTAAACTGTTGCTTTTAATCTCGATTCTAGTACCCAAATATGTGAGATTAGGATAGGGTCTACCCTTGATGAGCGTGAGTGCACGCAACTCAAATAGATACTGAAGGAATTTGTGGATGTCTTCGCATGGTCCTATGATTATATGCCTATCATTGACCCTGAGATAGCATAGCATGAGATGCCAGCTCTACCAGAATGTAAACCATTCAAACGGAAGTTAAGAAAGCTCTGCACTGAATGGTCACTCAAAGTGAAAGAAGAGGTAGTCAAGAAATTAAACGTGGGCTTCATTCGAGTAATTGAGTATCTCATATGGCTAGCCAGTATCGTACCCATGCCAAAATTAGGAATGAAGGTCCGCATGTGTGTCGATAACAAAGACTTAAAAAGGCCCTTCCAAAGGATGATTACCCGCTGCCCAACATCGATATGATTATGGACAATACAGCCAGTCACGCTTTCATGTATGAGTTTGATGGATATAAGCAGATCAAGATGTACCATGATCATCAAGAGAAAACTGCATTCATCTCCCCTTAGGTAACCCTTTGCTACACTATCATGCCATTTGGTTTAAAAAATGAAAGGGCTACCTACCAAAGGGCTGCCACAACCATTTTTCATGATCTTATACACAAGAAAGTTGAGGTATATGTAGATGAAATGATTATCAAGTCCAATACTAGATAAGGTCATGTTCCCGCTCTCCAAAAATTCTTTGAACGTCTACGACAGTATGAAATGTGGCAGTACGAATATACAACCGGATTTGTTGATTGTTTTGGCTCAGCTCACAACCAAAAATGACAACCTTCAAATCGAGGTTCATGAGATGCAAAAAAATTGGGTCCCTATCCCTAAAGATCCTGAGGTTATGTTCCCTTGTGCCATGGGTGCTCCTGCACCCGAGCCTATTTGGGTTCCTGAAGAATACAATCGTGCCCCACGTGCTCCTCCTACTAATAGGCTGCCACCAAACCAGCTTCCTATGCCAAAGCTTTGTCAGATCGGGGTAATTTACCCGTAACTATTGATCCAAAAGAAGAAGAACTGAACAAGGTCAAGGAAAACATCAAGATGTTAACCAAGAAATTTGACCAGGTCAGAATCTCTGGGATCTACATGGCCTACACCCACATATCTCCCTATCCTAAAGCCAGGTTACCAGAAAAATTCAAGATGACCAATGTCGAGAAATTTGGAGGTAGTGGACCCTCAATCATTCATCTTCGCAACAATCAGTGAGCCATGACTCTCCTAGGGGCTTATGAAGAAATAATAGCTCAGATGTTCTAGCAAACATTGAAAGATAATGCCCTCTATTAGTTCCTATACCTTGACGAATCAAGAATCTGAAGTTGGGAATACATTTCTCGTGATTTCATGTCATAGTACAAGTACAACGAGAAGCTAGAGGTTACCCACCGTGACTTAGAGCTACTTAAACATAACTCTAGGGAATCATTCAGTAACTTCATAGCAAGATGGAGAGAAAAAATAGCTACCATGACAAATTAACCTTCAGAAGAAGAAAAAGTTAGCATTATGAAGAATAACTTTCTACCCCATGTCTGAGCTACAATAGGAGGACAGTACTACCCTCACTTCCGAGCCCTACGGGAAGAAGGAGTAGAAATCGAAGAAGGTCTTGCCAAGGTAAAAGTTAAATTGAAGAAAACCTTCGGATAATTTTTTCCAAGAAAGTTTGAAAATCCTGCTAGTACCACAGTTTTTACTATCAATAACATGTCTTAGCCTGCCGCTTCGTGAGCACCGAAAAATTGCCCAAACCCGATCCGACAGGAATATATCGATGAAACAATTGGACGCTCATCTATTACCAAATCCAGTTCGGAGAAATTTCAAACCTGATGCCCACTGTGACTTTCACCAAACTATTGTCCATACCATGGACCAATGTTTCCATCTTCGAAACATAATCCAAAGATTGATTGACTGGGGTATCATCACACCACCAGCTAATCCTAAACTAAACACTACCCATAACACACTCCTGAATCATGCAAATGGCATCTTCCTAGAAGAAGACTCAGAACTCGACCCATCTACCCAAATCATGCCATGTAAATGAGCAGTCATACCGATATACTCTTCTAAACCTCTCCAAACATGCCCATATTTCCTCTTACACCCTACCAGCCTTGCCGATCATACCTTATCACTCCTCACCATAGCATGCACCATTCTCTGTACCAGTTCTAGAGTTAAAGACATGGAATTATCCAAAGCGCTAAACCAACTCCTAGAGTTTGAGATGAAATTACCCTCTTAGATGACCATCGAATGTCAAAGATTCAGTGGGTTGTTATTAGAAGCTCAAAAATGGGCCTTGGAGTCGGAAAACTGGGTAGTGCCAGCCGATGAAGTTAGTCCAGATGACCTAGTACAAATAATTTCATATTTGTTTCAACAGACTAGTGATATTTGTAGCATATCCGAGATGCTCGACGCTTTGAAATTACAAGGGCACCTGGTCCCTTCAGTACTGCATTTCCCTATCAAATGGGAAAAATTATACGAAGAGGCCGAAGAAGTTATAGAGTGTATTGACTTTGCATGGAAAGATAATATCGTTTCCATTGGATGGGGGGACGATTCTGAAGATTCAGATGAAGAGTAAGATTCAAGCAAGACTAGTCTGATAGCCAACCTATGCAGAGTGATATCATTTGAGGAGCTTTTAGGAGAGATCAACCAGGTAGCTGAGCAACCCGATATCGATGAAGAAATAGGGTTTCTATTTTTCCCCTCTTTCGTGAACCACATGACCACGTTGGGGATACATTACCAAAACCCAAACATACAACCATCCGCAAGCGATAAAGGGAAAGGTGTTGAGAATATCCATATGCTAGAAATGACTCTTGAAAAAGTAAGGTCCTTCATCAACTGAAGAAAACTCAAGATAACATCAATCTATTGGGACTTTTTATGTCTTCCCAACTGCACCAAAATGCCTTAATCAAGTTACTCACAGGAACCACAATTCTTCCCTCAACCACGCCAGAAGAAGCAGTGAACCTAGTTGGATCCTTGACCTCTACTCGAGTGCTCTCCTTTTCTAAAAAGGAAATCCCTAAAACTCTTCCCAACCATAATTATGATCTTAGTATCTCTATCGAAGTCATGAGAAAAATCGTTCCTCCCTCTCTCATCGACAATGGATTAGCTCTGAATGTGTTCCCACTAAACTCTAAACTATTTGGGATTAAAAGTGAGCAACCTTGCTCCAACCCCCTACTGCCGTACATGCCTACTACAACACCCATCGCGAAGTAATGGGATCTATCAAGCATGAAATCGATTTTGTCCCTATAAATCCTATTGTTGAATTCCAAGTCATAAACATCCCATCTTGTTTCCATCTACTGCTCGAACGACCATGGCTCCACAACAGCAAAGGGGTGTCTTCTTCCCTTCATTAAAAATTGAAATTCTTTCCCAATGGATAAGTTATCACCATCTTGGGAGAAATTATCAACAATTAAAATACAAGCACCAGTAATCAGGTACTTGGGATCCAACAGGGGGTGAACGATATGCTTCTATCAAGCTTCCAAGTCTAACCTCTCCTACTCCCAGTAGGAGATAACTTCAAAGATAGGGTTTGTCCAGAATATGATCCTTATGGAAATGTCAATGTAATAAAAATGTTCTAGAATATACACTTTATATACAAACTGGGGCTAGTGAAAATACAACAAGGGATAACCGAACCTATTGTATTGAAGGAGGACTTTCCTCCCTATGGCTTGGGATATCAACCATCATAAGAAGAACTTCGATTGATCCGTCAGCCTCACTTAAAGTGAAAGTTAGAATGCGCCAGAACTATTTAGGGAGATTCCCTAAATGGAAGATTCACCAGAGAGGGTGAAGATTTCCCCATTTGAGGCTTCCCTGAACCTTGGTATGACCCTGTAGACAAGAGGATAAAACCAGGAATGGAGATATTTTTTTAAGACCGGTAACCGGGGGCCAAAAGTTCCCAACACTGTATATAACCACTCACCAAAGAGACCATAGATGATACCAGAGATTCTGAGGGCAGTGACTCCGAGGATTCTTTTAACTTGCAGACACTAGGTCTAGCACTCTCCAATCCACTCAGGGACTACATCATCCGATCCATCCTACCTCATCGAAGATGCTGATGCACCTCTTCTCAACTAGCATGTTGCACCTGTGCCACCTGCTGATATTCAACCTAACCCGAATGTTTATTATCTTTCCCATTTAGTTGTTTCCTCTCACTCTGATGTAATTGAGACCTCCTAGATGAGGTTCTCACTATTTTTTTTCCTATAAATGAAATAAATGATGATTTTAAGTATATTTTTGTGCCTTATATTAACTGCCTTGATTCTAATCAAACTATTGATGATGATGAATTTGCAAATGAAAAATTCTTAACTAATCTAAATAAGGTTAATAATAAACAACATAACCGTGTTTAAGTTAATGAAGATTAAACTGTTGTCATTAATCTCGATTATAGTAGCCAAATATGTGAGATTAGAATAGGGTCTACCCTTGATAAGCGTGAGTGCACGTAACTCAAAGAGATACCGAAGGAATTAGTGGATGTCTTCGCATGGTCCTACGATTATATGCCTATCATTAAGCCTGAGATAGCATAGCATGAGATGCCAGCTCTACCGAAATGTAACCCATTCAAACAGAAGTTAAGAAAGCTCCACACTGAATGGTCACTCAAAGTGAAAGAAGAGGTAGTCAAGAAATTAAATTTGCTCTTCATTCGAGTAATTGAGTACCTCATATGGCTAGCCAATATCAGACCCATTCTAAAATCAGGAGGGAATGTCTGCATGCGTGTCAACAACAAAGAATTGAACAAGGCCTTTCCAAAGTATGATTACCCGCTGTCCAACATCGATATTATTATGGATAATACACCCCGTCACGCTTTCATGTCATTAGTTGATGGGTTTACTGGATATAACCAAATCAAGAGAAAACCGCATTCATCACCCCTTGGGGAACCCTTTGCTACACTATCATGCCATTTGGTCTAAAAAATGAAAGGGCTACCTACCAAAGGGCTGCCACAACCATTTTTCATGATCTTATACACCAGCAAGTTGAGGTATATGTAAATGAAATGATTATTAAGTCCAATACTAGATAAGGTCATGTTCCCGCTCTTCGAAAATTCTTTGAACGACTGCGACTGTACGAAATGCGGCAGTACGAATCTACAATCGGATTTGTTGATGGTTATGTCTCATCTCACAACCAAAATTGACAACCTTCAAATTGAGGTTCATGAGATGCAAAAAAATTGGGTCCCTATCCCCAAAGATTCTGAGGTTATGTTCCCTTGTGCCATGGGTTCGCCTGCACCCGAGCCTATTTGGCTTCCTGAAGAATACTATCATGCTCCACGTGCTCCTCCTACTAATAGGCCGCCACCAGCCCAGCTTCCTATGACAAACCTTTGTCAAACCAGGGCAAATTTACCCGTACCTATTGATCCAAAAGAAGAACTGAACAAGGTCCAGGAAAACCTCAAGATGTTAACCAAGAAATTTGACCAGGTCAGAATCTCTGGGATCAACATGGCCTACACCCACATGTCTCCCTATCCTAAAGCTAGGTTACTAGAAAAGTTCAATATGACCAATATTGAGAAATTTGGAGGTAGTGTACCCCCAATCATTCATCTCCGCAACAATCAGCAAGACATGACTCTCCTAGGGGCTTATGAAGAACTAATAGCTCAGATGTTCTAGCAAACTTTGAAAGATAATGCCCTCCGTTGGTTCCTATCCCTTGAAGAATCTAGAATCCAAAGTTGGGAAGACATTTCTCGTGATATCATGTCACAGTACAAGTACAACGAGCAGCTAGAGGTTACCCACCGTGACTTAGAGCTACTTAAACAAAACTATAGGGAATCATTTAGTTACTTCATAGTAAGATGGAGAGAAAAAATAACTACCATGACAAATCGGCCTTCCGAAGAAGAACAAATTAGCATTATGAAGAAGAACTTTCTACTCCATGTCCTAGCAACAATGGGAGGACAGTACTAACCTCACTTTCGAGCCCTACATGAAGAAGGAGCAGAAATCGAAGAACGTTTTGCCAAGGTAAAAGTTAAATTAAAGAAAACCTCTTGATAATTTTTTCCTAGAAAGTTTGAAAATCCTGCTAGTATCACAATTTTTACTATCAATAACATCTCTCAGCATGCTGCTACGTGAGCACTGAAAAATTTCCCAAACCCAATCCGAAAGGAATATACCGATCAAAAAATTGGATGCTTGTCTATTACCAAATCCACTTCCGAGAAATTTCAAACCTGATGCCTACTGTGACTTTCACCAAACTACTGGCCATACCGTGGACCAATGTTTCCATCTTCGAAACACAATCCAAAGCCTGATTGACTGGGGTATCATCACGCCACCAGCTAATCCTAAACTAAACATTGCCCATAATACACTCCCGAATCATGCAAATTCCATCTTCCTACAAGAATACACAAAACACGACCCATCTACCCAAATCATGCCATGTAAATCAGTAGTCATACCGATATACTCTTCTAAACCTCTCCAAACATGCCCATATTTCCTCTTACACCCTACCAGCCTTACCGATCATACCTTATCACTACTCACCAGAGCATGCATCGTTGTTTGTACCAGTTCTTAAGTTAAAGACATGGAATTATCCAAAGCGCTAAACCAACTCCTAGAGTTTGAGATAAAATTACCTTCTCAGATGACCATCGAATGTTAGAGATTCAGTGGGTTGTTCTTAGAAGCTCAAAAATGGCCCTGGAAGTCGGACAACTGGGTAGTGCCAGCCGATGAAGTTAGTCCAGATGACCTAGTCCAGATAATGGAATATTTGTTTCAACAAACTAGTGATATTTATAGCATATTCGAGATGCTCGACGCTTTGAAATTTCAAGGGCACTTGGTCCCTTCAGTCCTGCATTTCCCAATCGAATGGGAAGAGTTATACGAAGAGGCCGTAGAAGTTGTAGAGTGTATTGACTTTGCATGGAAAGACAATATCATTGCCATTGGATGGGGGGAAGATTTTAAAGATTCAGATGAAGAGTAAGATTCCAGAAAGACTAGTCTGATAGCCAACCTATGCAAAGTGATATCATTTGAGGAGATTTTAGGAGAGATCAACCAGGTAGCCGAGGAACCCGATATCGATGAAGAAATAGGGTTTCTATTTTTCCTCTCTTTCGTGAACCACATGACCACGTTAGGGATATATTACCAGAACCCAAACTTACAACCATCCATAAGAAATAAAGGGAAGGGTGTTGAGAATATCCATATGCTAGAAATGACACTTGAAGAAAGTAAGGTCCTTGATCAACTCAAGAAAACTCAAGCTAACATCACTCTATGGGTACTATTTATGTCTTCCCAACTGCACAAAAATGCCTTAATCAAGCTACTCACAGGAACCACAATTCTTCCCTCAACCATGCCAGAAGAAGCAGTGAACCTAGTTGGATCCTTAACCTCTACTCGAGTGCTCTCCTTTTCTAAAGAGGAAATCCCTAAGAATCATCCCAACCATAATTATGATCTTATTATCTCAATCAAGTCATGGGAAAAATTGTTCCCTCTCTCTCATCGGCAATGGATTAGCTCTGAATCTGTGCCCACTAAGAACTCTAAACTATTTGAGATTAAAAGTGAGCAACGTTGCTCTAACCCCTGCTACCATACGTGCTTACTACAACACCTATCACGAAGTAATGGGATCTATCCAGCATGAAATCGATGATGTCCCTATAAATCCTATTGTTGAATTCTAAGTCATTGACATCCAACCTTGTTTCAATCTACTGCTTGGATGACCATGGCTCCACAACATCAATGGGGTGTCTTCTTCCCTTCATAAAAAAATGAAATTATTTGCCAATGGATAAGTTATCACAATCTTGGGAGACATTAACAACACTTAGAATACAAGCACCAATAATCAGGTACTTGGGATCCAACAGGGGGCGAATGATATGCTTATATCAAGCTTCCAAGTCTAACCTCTCCTACTCCCAGTAGGGGATAACTTCAAAGATAGGGTTTGTCCAGAATATGATCCTCATGGAAATGTCAATATAATCACAATGTTTTAGAATATGCACTTTATATACAGACTAGGGCTAGGGAAAATACAACAAGGGATAACCAAACCTATTGTATTAAAGGAGGACTTTCCTCCCTATGGCTTGGGATATCAACCATTATAAGAATAACTTCGATTGATCTCGTCAGCCTCAACTAAAGAGAAAGTTAGAATGCTCTAGAACTATCTAGGGAGATTCCCTAAATGGAAGATTCACCAGAGAGGGTGAAGATTTCCCCATTTGAGGCTTCCCTGAACCTTGGAATGACCCTATATAGAAGAGTATAAAACCAGGAATGGAGATATTTTTTTAAGACAGGTACCCGGGTGCCAAAAGTTCTCAGCACTGTATATAACCACTCACCAAAGAGACCATAGATGATACCAGAGATTCTAAGGGCAGTGAATCTGAGGATTCTTTTAACTGGAGGACATTAGGTCTAGCATTATCCCTGATCTACTATGGGACTACATCATCCGATCCATCCTACCTTATCAAAGATGCTGATGCACCTTTTCTCAATTGACATGCGCCTCATGTGCCACCTGCTTATATTCAACCTAACCCTGATGTTTATTATCTTTCCCCTTTAGTTGTTTCCTCTCACTCTGATGTAATGGAGACCTCCTATGATGAGGTTCTCAATGCTATTTTTCCTATCAATGAAATTAATGAAGATTTTGAGCATCTTGTTGTGCCTTACATTAATTTCCTTGATTCTAATCAAACTCTTGATGATGATGACTTTGCAAATGAAAAATTCTTAACTAACCTAAATAAGGTTAATAACAAACAACATAACCGTGTTCAAGTTAATGAAGATTAAACTGTTGTTATTAATTTCGATTCTAGTAGCCAAATATGTGAGATTAGGATAGGGGCTACCCTTGATGAGCGTGAGTTCATGCAACTCGAAGAGCTACTAAAGGAATTCATGGATCTCTTTGCATGGTCCTATAATTATATGCCTGTCATTGCCCCTGAGATAGCATAGCATGTTATCCCAGCTCTACCGAAATGTAAACCAGTGAAACAGAAGTTGTGAAAGCTCCGCACTGAATGGTCACTCAAAGTGAAAGAAGAGGTAGTCAAGAAATTAAACGTGGGCTTCATTCGAGTAATTGAGTATCTAACATGGATAGCCAGTATCGTACCCATGCCAAAATCAGGAAGGAAGGTCCGCATGTGTGTCGACTACCAAGACTTGAACAAGGCCTTTTAGAAGGATGATTACCCGCTGCCCAACATCGATATGATTATGGACAACACATTCAGTCACGCTTTGATGTCATTCCTTAACGGTTTTGCTGGATATAACCAAATTAAGATGTACCCTGATCATCAAGAGAAAACCAAATTTATCACCCCTTGGGGAACCTTTTCCTACACTGTCATGCCATTTGGTTAAAAAAATGTAAGGGCTACCTACCAAAGGGTTGCCACAACCATTTTTCATGATCTTATACACAAGGAAGTTCAGGTCTATGTAGATGAAATGATTATCAAGTCTAATACTAGAGAAGGTCATGTTCTCGCTCTTCGAAAATTCTTTGAATGATTACGACAGTACGAAATGCAGCTTAACCCACAAAAATGTGTCTTTGGCATTACCAAAGGAAAACTTTTAGGATTCATGGTCAGTAAGAAAGGGATAGAAGCAGATCCTTCTAAGCTGAAAGCCATACTCGAGATGCCACCTCCTCGAATCGAGAAAGAAGTTCGAGGATTCCTTGGGAAATTACAGTACATCAGTCGATTCATCAGCCAATTGACTTCTTTCTGTGAACACATCTTCAAACTCCTCCGAAGGGATTCAACCAAGGTTAGGAACAAAGCTTTCCAAGAAGCCTTCGACCGAATTAAGCAATACTTAACCCAACCCTCCGATGCTCATGCCACTACAGCCTGATCTTTCCTTACTCCTATACTTAACCGTGACCGATACTGCAGTTAGGGTTTTGCTAGCCCAATACCTTGAAAAAACACGCAAAGAGAAAGTCATCTACTATGACAGTCAAAAATTGGTCGATTACAAGGTTAACTACACCGCCTTGGAAAAAGCATGTGTCGTGCTCGTTTGGGTTACCCAGAATTTATGGCACTACATGCTCACCTTCCTCATCAGACTCCTATCCCGAATGGATTCCATCAAGTACCTACTCGAGAAGCCCACCATGTCTATTAGAATGACCCATTGGTTGATGCTTCTAGCCGAGTTTTATATTAACTATCTCACACAAAAAGCCATGAAAGGAAGAGCCATCTCTGACTACCTTATTGATTACCCTATGGAAGAAGACGATGTCTGGATTTTAGAAATTCCCAAATGAGAAAATCCTCTGCACCTCCCAAGAAGATCTTCGATGATAAATGTTCTTCGATTGTGTTGCCAATAAAAAAGGATATGTCATTGGAATCCTCCTAATTTCCCCTAATGACTCCCACACTACCATTTCCATCAAGATGGATTTTCCCTACACTAATAATAAGACTAAATATGAGGCGTTCATGATAGGCCTCGAAGCTTCCCTCAAGAATGGAATTTGATACCTCAATGTCTATTACGATTCAACCCTCATCATTGGTCAATTACTCAGGAAATGAAAAGTCAAGGATGAGAAACTCTTACCCTTCCATGCCCACCTTGGAGAACTAGCTTTCCCAATTCCAAGAAATCACCTTCCACTATTTACCCTGAGCAAAAAACAACCTAGCTGACGCCCTTTTCGCCTTAGAATCCATGATTGAGATACCGGAAGTAATAACCATGGCCCCTTTCCTTATCAAAAAAATAAGATAAACCAACCCGTTGCTACCACATCGAGCTTAGCACAAAGAAAGAACCTGAAATAGCCAATTATTGGTACTATGATATTTAGCATCTCCTCAAACATAGTAGATATCCCCAAGGGTGTGATAAGAAAGACCGAGAAACTCTCCTCATAGTGGCCACCCAGTATATTGTCAGTGCTAAAGCACTGTTTAAGAGAAACTTCGATTGAACCCATTTACACTACATCGCAGGGGTTGATATTCAAGAATTGATCGAGAAAATCAACACCGGGGAATTCGAGACCCACATGAACGGCCATATGCTCGCCAAAAATATCAATCGACAGGGGTAGTACTGGACCACCATGGTTCAGGACTACACATCCTACGTTCGAAGATGTCTCAAATGCCAACAGTTCTCCAACCTACAACATTGGCCTCTGTGAGAATTGTACAATATGAACTCTACCTGGCTATTTTCCACATAGGACATCGAAATCATAGGGAAAGTTACGCCAAAAGAATCCAATGGGAATGAACTCATCCTAGTCACTATTGACTACTTCACCAAATAGGTCGAAGATGAGTTATACACAGTTGTGAATGATAAGAAAGTGGCAAAATTCATTAAGAAAAACATCATCTGTCGATATGGGGTACCACACGAGATGGTATCAGGTAACGGTCTATACATGAAGTAAAGGTTACAGAGGTGGTTGATGAGTATGGAATTCAAAGACCCATATCCTCTCCATTCCAACCTCAAACCAACATATTGGTTAAGGCATCTAATAAGAATCTCAAAGCTATCATTAGCAAGATGACTGAGAGTTGTCGAGATTAGGTCAACAGGATCCCTTATGCCCACTGGGATATCGTACTTCAATACAAACCTCTATTGGGGCTACCCCTTACTCTTTAGTCTACGACATGGAAGTAGTCCAACCCATGGAGATAGAAATCCCTTCGCTACGTGTCATGCTTGAAACCAACGTTGGGGAAGAAGACTGGTACCAAAGGCATCTTAACGAGCTATCCCTCTTGGACAAGGGGAGATTGAAATGACCATATCACATACAAGGGTACCATCACCATATAACGCGATCCTTCAATAAGAGACTCAAGGACCGTGGTGTTCGAGAAGGGGATTTGACCCTCAATGAAATTGTAGAGCCCATCTAGGTCCTAGAGGGAAATTCAAGCCTAATTGGAGCGGCCAATACGTTGTGAAGAAGATGCTTTTGGGCGGCGCTGCTGTGCTCACTGACCTCGATGAAGAATAAATGGCGCTTTTGGTCAACCTAGACTGCCTCAATAAATTCTACCCCTAGTTCAAAATCTTGGCGGGATACGACTCTTCTCATCTCCATTATATTCTTAAAAAATAATTAAAAAATATTTTCATTTACCCCAACCCAGAGCTACGTGGGCCTGATCATCTAAAAACATTTTTAAAAATGAATTTCTAAATTTTTCAAAACCGTCAGAGGTAGGTAGGCAGATCATTCCTTCACATGAGTGTGCCCCCCTTCTTTTTCACAAAATGATATTTTATATTATCCCCAAGAACGACGGTTCATTTTAACATATACATGAACAAAAGGATTATGTATGCCTTAGCGATTTGTATGGATAATTTAAAATGAAAAAGTCATCAAGAGGCACAATGAGATGATCAAAAACTTATTTATTTCATTATTTGAAATTTTAGTACAATTACATCAGTGTAAGGCGTCAAATGACTTCCCTTGCCAGCCCTACATCTACCTCCCTAAAAAACCATGATAATAACAAGCCCCACTACTCCTAAAAATCACCCCTCAATTATTCACACAAAGCAAAAAACCACACTTATTATCAAAAGCTTCACAAAGTCTGCTCACAACTACCAGAAGAACTGCCTCCATCTCCCACATCTTGGGTTTCCCAAACCTCCCCTAATTCGAGGGAATGCCTTTGGCGCTCAATTGAGAAATAAGCCCATACTAGGCTCGGGAAGACAAAAATACCTCCCTCCAAAGTATTAAAGAAGGCAAACCACCTTTGACCACTCTCCACATCCACCATCTTGGCGACCACTCTCCTTCACAGCCATTTCATATAGTCCCTTGAGACATGCCAAACTTTCCCAATAGATTGAGAGGGATGAGTCGACGGACGTCGATTATCCCACAAAGAGCCCAGCCGCTTGCACATACGCTCCGTCAGGTCCTCCATGGGAAACAAATCTAGTGTCCGCAGTGGCACAATTTGCTCCTAACCATATTGACACATAATCCGTAAAGGAAAGTAGAAAGAGGTTTCCCTGAGGCCAACCAGTCGGATGTACTCATACTCTCCAAACTCTAGAATGGGCAATAGTTATCCCCATCATGGCACAGACCAGCGCAAACCTAAAGCTCCATTCTCTATAAACCAGTTCCCTCAACTCTCATTGTCTAGGCCTACGCTAATAAAATAGCACGAGAAGAAGTTTGGCATCATCGACAAAGGATACTCAGGTGTGACCGCCATATAAAACCTCTTTGACAACCATATAAACAATATTACAGGATTACCCATCAGAAAGTTAGAATGACCCTCCCACCAGGCAACCAGGCCATTCAAGGTCTCCGTTAATATCACCATCGCAGGATTGCGATGATGTGACATCCAAAAAATTATCGCTGCCAGTTGTGCATCCACCAGTATCTCCCTGGTCACCAATAAAACTTTTGAAATAATTCCTAGGATGACGACCCCGGTATATCCAGCATCACCCACATCCTACGAACGCACGGACTGCAACACCGCTGGAAGGAAAATAATTCCCCCATAACCAATGGCCTCTCTAGCGAAGGTGAAATATGAATCAGTCCTATTAGTAAATCGCTGAGAGAGGAAAATATAGTCAGAGCTATAACAACGCTAGGATTGATCCCTGGCATGGCTGAAAATTCCTCGTAGGTAGGACAAATCTCATCCAACCCGATGCGGAAGATATGATCCTCGGGATATCAAACTCGACAGCCGCCATCAGCATGTTCTACTCAATGGGATGATTGTGCCACAAAGAGACTCACCGCATGTGGAAGGCATCATAATAGACATTGTAAGAACACATTGTTTCCAAGGCTTTGAGGTAATTGGCGAACTCAATACTACTAGGGAGAGCCATATTGAAAAACCAAGAAAAAATATGCAAGCAAAAATGTGAAAAAGAAAGAAGATGAAAGTGTGTGGAGGAAAGACCCATTTACACCCCTATTTATACTTGGAAATTCTAAAGAAAGGACAGGAAACCCTACATTAATCAGAGAAAAACTTACCCCACTAAGTACCAAGCAATTGAAGACAGCGCAATCAATGCCTTAGATTAATTGGACTTCACTGATATACCGATAGACAGGACAGGGGTCATGTCGATCGATAACCCCCTATTCTGGAAAGATTCCCTCTTTCCTCTTTCGTCAAAATAAAAAAACCCCAAAAATAATTTTTATCTTAAGGAAATTCCAGGTTTTCTTTATACCCATGCTTGTACTAATTCCATTTTTGAATAAAAGATTTCTCAAATAAATTTTCAAATTCTTTTTACGATCTCAGCATTAAAGTAAAAAGGGCATGTGCATTAATTATTAAATAAAAAAAAATAACCAAAAAACTTCATTCTTCATTTACATATATTTTGTTGTATTACATTAACATTTTGCAGGGAAAGAAAAAGCAAAAAATCAACAGGACTCAGCCCAAACCTAAATTATTTCTCTCCGTCTCTCTGTCTCTCTCTCTAAGATCCCCCATCCCTATGGCACGCCCTCTTCCCCGTGCGGTGAGGCGATGTGCCCCCACTTCCAGAGCTATACCCTTCCCCGGAAGGGGCAGACGACACCAATCAAGAAGGGACCAAAACTGCCTCACGAATATGAGCACTCGCCGAAGATATCCAGTCCCTAATGTCCTTTATCCTAGTCGTCGAATGAATACTATGCTGCGAGGAGGAATATAAAAGATCAAATCAATCCAGCATGAGAAAAAAGAAAGAAAGCAAGTAAATCGAAAAAAATGTACTGCAGGCCGAAGGGCCTCCTCTCTCAGACCTAACTCCTTCGGGTCCATCGCATGAGGATGATTTGATAGACGCATCGATCCCCCATAAGCTCGTTGAAGGTTGTAACTAGGAGAATGCAGTCCCACAAAAGAAGGATCTGACGTCATCGTTGTCACCACTGACGTAGCCGCACCACCTGCACTATGAGAGGACCCTACCTGCGAGCTCGAGCCCACCCTAGGGAAAGGCATCACATCATATATGCTAGTGGACATCAACCAACTCGAGATGAAATCCATATAGTTTTACATCACTGCTATGTCATTATACAGAGAGTATGGATCTCCCATCATCGTCGCCACTCGAGCATCATTAGACATATTCCCCACGTGACTCATGAACATAGGGGGCCTCACCAGCGGCACCAAAACCTCCTCCTCCATGATCTTTCGGACTACCTTCTCCTAAAGATACTAGGAGTAGCTGAACTCATGCGCCAGCAGGCCTTGCATTTGCGCATGTCCCCCAGTCACCCCGGTTTGATGAATAACCGTCCCCCGAGGATAAAAGGTCACTTGCAAATCCCTAGCAAAAGCCAAGGATCAGTATCAATAAAAGATCATCAAAGGGAAATAACAGTCTCAAAGAGAAAAAATGCTTACCCGCTCGCTCGTCAGGCCATTCAAGACCTGACGCACTGTCTGTAGAGAAAGATTCTTCTTCGATTATCGATTAGACATCTGCACCAGAACATCTGACAGAAGTCCACCACAGAATTATCCTTCAAAGAAATCAGTTGGGTGTTCAACAAATCACCTCATAGAACCATATCTATAAAGGACAAGGATCAGGATTAAAAAAATCAAACACTACACCAAAAAGGCCAAATTGTCACCTTTCAGTCGGCCACCCTTGTCACAGTCATTGATCGTGACAAAAAAACACGCATTTTTTTATCACGGTCATTGACCATGATAAGTCCGTCACAAAGTCTTGTCATGGTCATTGACTTTGACAACCTTATAAAGTTTTCATGGTCAAAGATCGCGATAGTTCCGTGATAACTTAGCCAGTAAAAAATCCCACCCCTCTTCTTTTTCCATCATTTTCATTCCCTCTTTTTTCTCTCTCTAAGTGGTTGTTACCTCTCTCTCTCTCTAAGTGATTTTCAGGTTTTTCCTTATCTTTCTATTTCCTTTGTATATATTTGTGTATGTATATGGGTGGTGTGTGTGTGTGCATGTGTGTGTGCGGTGGGGGGAGGTGGAAGGGGGTGGTGGGGCAAGGGGAGGGGTCATGGGGGTGGTGTGTGTGTATGTTTGTGTTTGCAGGTGGGTGGGGTAGTGTGTGTGTGTGTGTGCATGTGTGTGTGGTGGGGGGAAGGAGGGAGGGAAGTGTGTGTGTGTGTGTGTGTTGAAATGAATTGTTAGGACCCGTTTGGCAGCCCAATACACAAATATATGTTCTACCCTTAAGTATAAATACCCAATTATTGTTGGCTAATACATAATGATTCTCCCAATGTTTAAGAGGATTAAAGTTCAATTTGAGATTTTTCTCACGGAATAGTCATAATAGGAATTGGAATTGAAACTTATAATTATTATTGTTGATTTAATTATGACTTTAATTGGATAGAAATGAGTTAGGAGCCTTTAGATTCCCCTTATTAATTATGGGTTTTGAATTAGCTAGTTATTTTGAATTGATGTTTAGGATTTTTAGTAATTGTACATATTACATGTTGTTGTTTTGGAATTCAGAATTAAGTTGTTAAACATTATATTACACCATGACAGTTGAAACGAACAAATTTATTAGCAAAACATAGCTTCAATTGTATATCTTTAATTATAAGACGTGATGAAATGAATTAATTGAGTAGATAAATTAGAAGGACTACAAGATACACATTTGTTAATTTGTTGTTGCTGTTGCTGTTGGATTATAGCGGAATGATGTTGGGTTGGTTAATTTTGGTAGTGGCATGACCCTTGGATTATTGTCCAAATGGGGTGTGTGTGTTGGGGGGGGGGAGTTTTCAAATTTTTTCTAAAACTAATTTGTGTCACGAACAATATATTGTTAATTCATATATATGATAATTAAAAGTAACATACTTGAAATTACATATAGTGCGCATAGATACTAGCCCTCTAGTTCTTATGCGTACGCATTCAATAGCCCTTAGACCTGTTCGAGAGTCATTACCCCTGTAATCAGAATTCTCGAATTGTCCCGTTTGGACAGTTTGGGAGTGCATAATTTCTGTATAATAATATTCTTAGTGGCTTAAACTTGTTATGTTTGGAGGAAGTTTTGGAGTCGTATCCTAATGTTCTCTGGGTACATACAAGATTGGTAAGTGTAAGTGTTATTTCAATTGAAAAATTGAAATAACACTCACACTTGACAATCTATATCAGCTACTTGGAGAACTATGGGGATATGCTATCAATTTTTTCTCAAATCGTAACAATGTGAATGAGTTTTTAATTATATTATAGAAATATGCGGTCTTGAATGGGATACGACAACTCACCCTTTAGAGGAGATGGAGAAAATGGGAATTAATATTATAAATTGAATTTGAATTTGAAATTTAAAAATAGAATATAAATAAGACATAATTAAATGAAACATACTATAAATCTAAGTTTTGTTTATACTAATCCACGAATATACGCTTCTTACCTTTAATAGGTGATTATCTGTAGTAGATGTGATGGGATATCATTAATGCAAAGAGTAGATGGGTGAGACAAATATAATGGGGGATCTGTTTCACATAGGTGCTAATGAATTTATGAAATACACAAAGAGATGTCATAAGAATGAAGAGTTTTCGTGTCCATATACTAAGTGTGATAATGGTAAGGTGTTTGAGTGGAAAATAGTTGAACTACATTTGTTGTGATGGGGTATATAAGATAATTATTGATTTTGGAGTTTTCCCGGTGAATTGAAAGTTCTTTTTTTCCCCGAGAAACCTTCACAATAAGTATGATAGATGTAGAAGGGGATAGCATAGATCATAATATGTTAGTGGATTTGGTTGATGATGCGTACGGCGTTCATGAAGTGGAAGACAATGAGGTCACTAGCGATGTACAAGGTTCAGGTGCTCATGAAGATATCAGGATAAACCATGACAATGACTACCAAAGTTTAAAATTTAAGGTGACCCAACCATTATAATATGGTTGTGAGAAATATCAAACAACTTTACATGCCATGGTTGGTTTGCATAGTTTGAAGACCCAATACAGTTGGTATGGAAATAGCGTGATAGGAATTCTGAATCGGGTGAAAAGCTTTCTACCCAAGGAGAATACGCTTCCAAATAGCTATCCTATTATGAAGAAAAGTTTGAAAGGTTTGGGAATGAACTATAAATTGATTCATGCTTATGTGTATTACTACATACAATACTGAAAGGAGTATGAAACTATCGACCAGTGTCCGGTATGCGATTAATCGAGATATGTCCAATCTACTGGCAAGGAAGGCACAAGCTCAAAAGTTCCTCAAAAAGTATTAAAATATCTTCCTGTTGGGCCTAGATTAAAGTAGCTTTTCATAGTACCACGAATAACAGAGCCAATGACTTAGCATGCTAGGGAAGAAGTAGGGGATAATATCATGCGTCATTCAATGGATTCTACAGCTTGGAAAAGGATGAGTTATGAGTATCCCGATGTTGCTTGAGAACAGTGTAACATTTGTTTGGCTATATCAATAGATGGTTTCAATATTTTTTTAAATATAAACACCAATCAGAGTGTAAGGCCAGTGATCCTAGCCCCACTCAACCTCCCTCATTCATAGTGTGTCGGACCTGAATTTTTGATGCTCTCTTTGTTGAGACCCGGGTCAAAGGCACCAAGTGAAGACATCGATATATACCTAGATCATTTCGTAGAAGAATTAAATGAGTTGTGGGAAGAGGGTGTGTAGCCAATTGACTCTTTTAGAAAAGAAGAGTTTACGCTAAATGCTATGTTGATATGGGCAATTCACGATTTTTCAGCATATGGGAAATTATTCGATTTTGTAGTAGATGGTTATTTGGGGTGTCCTATATGTGGAGAGGATTCTGAATCTCTTTGTCTCCCCGCTACTTTAAAAAATGTATACCATTGGCATAGGATGTTTTTACCCCCAACTCATAGGTTCAAATTTGATAAAGGTTCCAATTTTTTATTGGGCGGGGTTGAACATAGGCTACCACCGAGAAAACTCTCAGGTTCAGAAATTGAAAGTAAATCTTCTGATTCTGGCCCTAATATGCCAGATAAGATTCCTAAATTTAACAATTTCAAGAATAATAAGACCCGAACTGGGAATGAAATTGAGACAAGAAAGGCATGGTCTACGAGGTCAATTCAATTTGACTTGCCTTATTGGAAGAATAACCCAGTGCGCCATGTTTTAAATGTGATGCATGCAAAGAAGAACATCGTTGAACATATTACGGGCACGTGCTTTGAGGGGAGTCATTAAAAGGATAGAGAAAATGCACGAAAAGACCTTAAATCGTTGAAACTTAAGCCAAAACTATGGTTGAAAGAAGATAGTAGGGGAAGGACAATAATCCCCCCCAGTGCGTTTACTTTGGCCAGTGGAGAAAAGAAGGTTCTTTTAGACACAATGTATAATTTGAAGGTTTCGTATAATTTTTCGTCCAACTTGCAAAGGATTGTGAATTATGCTACCCATTATTTACATAAGTGTACGTCCCACGATTGGCATGTGATCATGCAATTGGTTACTCTATTGTTTAAGCATTGTTTCTTCAAGCACAAGGATTTGCGGAGGGGTATTATTCAAATTAGTATCTTCTTATCACTTTTGTGTGAGAAGGTAGTCAATCGAGAACACATAGTGGCCACAAAATTGATAGTGACGAAAGCGATTTGTGTGTTGGAGAAGTACTTTTCCCCATCATTCTTTGACATAAGTGTTCACTTGTTGGTACACCTATGCGATGAGGCACTTCTTTATGGTCTAGTTAGAAATCGGTGGATGTATCCGTTTGAAATATTGATGAAAGTTTTCAAAGATTACGTCAAGAATACACGATACATTATAGGATCAACTGCAGAGGAATACATCACTGTGGAGTCATCAATCTATATTCAGGAATATATACCTGACTCGACCAGCGTTGATGACATTAATGAGTTTTGTCAATGAGGGTAGTCATGTGATGGGCAAACGAGTGCAATTAACGAGTTTGCAACATGAACAAGCAGATCGTTATCTATTTGACACACATAAAGATGTCAAAGAATGGAAACCATAAGTTTAAATTATTTTATGTTTTACATTATTTTAGATTATTTTATACATGATTACTTTTGTAATACATTCGTCACATTAATTTTATGCAGAAAATATGAAGCTTGTGAGAACAATAAAAGACGAAAAATAATGGCACAATCAGACAACGAATTTAGGTTGTGGTTGTCACACGAGGTAATTATAATGAAAATGTTTGTTATACAATGCTACATTACAATAAAACTTTACAACTAACCTAATTAATTTATCAATATTCTCAGATTTTAAATACGGGTTATGCGACATCAAGGGTTGCTCGTCTAGCAACTGAACCCTTGTTCATGGCACAAGAGTAAAAAAAATATCGATTGAATGGTTACATATTTGACATAAGGTTGTACGAGTAAATTACAAATGTATAGAACTCGGGCATTTCATACAAGGTTCTTAGTTTCTTTTGAGTGAGCGCAAAAGATAAAAACCTCATTGAATATGAAATGACTTACTATGGTGTAATTTGAAATATATTTGAATTGGATTATGTAAGCTTTAAAGAGGTTGTATTTTACCGTGATTGGGTAAGATTTGACGATAAAAATTCTTATAAAGTTGATCCTGACACCAATTTGATCATGATTAACTTGTCCAAGTTGAAGAGCAACGAACACGTGAGGGGTTTCAGTGCATTTCAAAAGGTCAAGAAAGTTTTTTACTCGGAGTAAATCAACAACAAGTCGTGGTCAATCATCCTACATGCGCCAAAGTGTCTAAACTGTAGTGTGTATGACTTGGCTGCTCCTACTAAATATCAATCCATTTTTTATGATAACCCTAATTTGAATTCTTTTTTAGACTTGTAATAAGTATTCCAATTATCGGACAATAGTTTAACGCTTTTATCGGACATTAGTTTACTTCTTTTAATTCATTTGTACTTGATCATTTTCTCTCTTTCACTCTTTACTTTTCATGTGTGTGTAGGGGTGTGTGTGTTTGTGTGTAGGTGTGTGTGTGGGAGGGAGAGTTTTCAATAATTTTCTAAAATAGTTTAATGTTTGTATGTCTTCTTCATATGTGTGTGTGTGTGTGTTTGTGCAAACGTGTTTGTATTCTTCTAATTCATTTGGATTTGTTCTAATAACAATAATGTTCATAGAAAATGTCTCCTTCGGGGATTAAGGCAAGGATGATCGAAGGCGACGAGGGCTCCTAGACCCCTAGGCTCCCCAAATGGGGCAAACTAGGAATGGTCGTTGAGAACAAGATAGGTTTATTGACTAGTTCCCTCGAGCTGGTGAAGACGATTATTTTCCCACGGTACACCAGTTGGAGAGAGGTGCCAAATGAGCTCAAGGTATCTATTTGGGTGGCACTACAGGTAATGCATTTATATTTCAATTTAGTTTTATATTTCTATTTCTATTTATATTTATTCGTGACTAACACTTACATTGTATTTGTGTTGCATTTTTTTGACATGAACAATTCAGCCTGCCCCCAGAACTCTATGATTCTGTGCTGGGGCCATTGAGGTAGCAATACAGTACATGGAAGAAGAATTTGTGAGCTCGGTACTTTGGGAAGAATTGGGAGTCCATCCCGTCGAAGGAGTCGGTCGTATTGGCACAGCGGAAAAAGTTCATTAGCAATGAGATCGAGGAACCACAACTAACATCTTGCCAATCGGGAAGGAAACACCGGGCAAAAAAGACGAATGTGCACTACTCCGATCGGACGTCTTACACCGAGGTGGAGCACAGGATGTAAGTTATTATTTTTCTATAATTATAGAAATATGTTATTCTGCATTATTCTACTTTACGCTCCTTAATAGTTTTACATTATTTTATTTTAGGAGACGGGGAGTGGCCCTAGGGGTAGGCCACATAGGCTTGATGTGTATGTTGAAATTCGAACGAAGAAGGGAAAGGATAGGGGGCTGTCTCCGAGCGTCCTGACCACGATTGTGAGTAATTTGACGATTTATTTTTTGTGAATTACGTTATAATTTTTTTATTTACTTATTTAACTAATCGTGTGCGTTTTGTCATTTCAGGCAAAGTTCAGGAAGTGCATGAGTCGTAGTCTGATGCCGACAAGGCATCTTTGTCTACAGACCCACTAAGCCAAGTGATTGGCACGGATCTCAATGGAAGGACTAGGGGTGAGCTCGCGGGTGGGAAAATCTAGGATCATCAGAATGGAGATGAGCAACACCGAGTTGGCTCGTCAGGTGGACATGCATGACGTAAAGCTATCAAGGTTGGAGGCTATAGTCCTAGGCATATACACATTTATAAAGCGTCAGTTGGGTTGAATGGGAAAGGGGAAGGGGAAGGAGAAGGTGGTGGACGGGGGAGGAGGAGGGTGTGGACCTCTCTTCTTCTTCCTCGATATGCGCGCCCTCACCGCTTGGTGATCAACTCCCCTACTTGGCTCCCGTCCAGCGACCTTAGTCATCAATCAGTTGGCCGAGCGTGTTTTTACGCGACATATATGATGGCCAGCGGATAGCAAGGGGGTTGAGGGACCCGAATACCGTCGATGGTATGCAGGTTCATGGACGTAACCTTCAACACATCGAGGCCAAGGTGGTCGTCATGCATGTGATACCCAAAAAGGAGAACTCCGCATTATGGTTGCCCAAACAATGCGGAGTCACTCATATTGAGGGGTGTCTTAATGCGTATATCATTTGGACACCCCTCTTAATATAATAACGGGTGGCCATACCTATACTAAAATAAATCAGGAATCTCAAGTGGATCATTCTCAGCATCTACTGTCGATACTAAATAAACATAGCTAACTAACCAATACTACAATAAGCAGATGCCAAAAAAAAATTAAAATCATACAATGAACATCATACCAACCGCATAATAACTATTAAAACTGATAATGCATACACATGTACTACAATAAAAAGGAAGTACTCATATAAAACATAATAAGTACAAGAAAAGAAATATACCCAAATATGCTGTCGGGTCATAGACAATACAACATCATGAGGAGAGAAATATAAAAGAACTACACATAAAACCCTTGGGTATAAAAACAATATACAAAAGGAATCCTTAACTAGATTTACAAAAGATAGGAAGCGGCTATAACAAAATCCCGCAACAGTCCGCATCTGCTACAACTCCGAGGACACTAGATAGAAAAGAATCATTGGCGTCCTTGCGGTGGGACACCTATAATATATTACAATATATGTATAGTAAGAGAGAAAATATAAACGGTTCAGAGTCTGAGGTGTGAAAATATTTTAGCAAGTGCATTAAAATGCATAATAATTATAAATGCACAATTTCATGATTAAAGTGGAGTCTCACTCTCGTGTAACTAAAACGCACCCCTCGACTAAAGCGCGAACCTAAACATATGCACATGAATCTTAATTAAGCTACCAGACACATTCTAGGGACAATTCAATCTTAATCTACGCATAGTCTACACCCGTGTAGCCCACTATCTCCAATATAACCAAAATCTTCTCATTCTATCATATCCTAAGTTTATGCCTGAACTTAGGAGTTAACGTGTATATATACATACATATGTCTTACTAGAATTCATTGATTTATAATTATTAACTTAAACAAGTTAATAGCATCAGAATAGTCACACATTATCTTTATATACTTATTAAGTAACATCTCACCATAATGTATAACCCTAGTACCAAGAACTAAACTTGTCTCCACTCCCAACATTGCGCGACGTTTCGTGCGTGGGGTGTCGCACAAAGAAAAATACAAATAAGGAACCCCCTCGATACAATACTCCTTGAAAATGTTGATCATCGAGATCCATTATGCCCTCAGTACACAACACATATGACCTCAGCTACTTATTATGAACTACTATCTCTAAGTGAAAAAATAAGATATCTCACAGAACATTTAGGGTCTATATAGCATTATTTCTATTTATCAAACACGATCATTCAACCCTAATAAGAACGTACACATAACACACTTAGTGTGCAATTAAATGCCCAGAACACAATCACTTATAAGATATAAATATACTTCACAATGCTATCATCGTCCAATAATTACTCACTTTATCCCGGGTTACCAGCCACCGGACTATTATCACACCGCCCTGGTAATAAAAAAACACAACGTATGGGAAGCGGTCAAAGTTCGAAACCTGAAAGTGAGAACGAATCATACCCAAGACTTCTTACCCAGAATAAAAATCGTGCAATAAATAATGGATGACTATGACTTGGGGACTATAAGCAGAGAGAGTCTTCATAAACCACCCTCTCCTCGTCACCTAAAACCGCCGTAATTGCCTTCGGCGCCACCCTCAGTATCCTGTCCACCTCAAAATAAGTACCCTCATAGTCCACCCCTAGCAGCTGCTGAACATCAATGGGAGTCACCATCATCTCCCCAAAGCCAAAGTGGAAGGTGTGGGTAGTGTCCCACCACCTCTCTCCGAAAGCATCAAAGAACCGCAATGGAGAGGGGCGTCTCATCTAAAGACAATGCTAAATCCCAAAACTAACAGAGGAAACCATCCAGCACACCACATCAGGAAGGTGCTCCCAAACATCCTTAAGACCTATCATACCACGGGCATGAATAGTCGATATGGAGACGTCAGAATGTCAAGAAATGAAGAAAATCCTTGTCAGATTCAAAAAATAAAGCAATCTCGTCAAGAAAAGAAGAAAGGAATATCGAGAGTCATGAAATACTTACATACCCACCAGGGTTCACCACCCTTGAAGAGCGATGATGCGAAGGCTCACGCAGACTCTTATCATCTGCCACCACCTCAAGAGAGTCAAAAGAGTTATCGCTACCCAATGTGAGGGTCAATCTAGCCCTCCACTCAAACCCTACCAAGTCTTCGGCATTAAGCCATACCATATGGGTCACATTACTTCAGAAGTGTGTCATTAATACGCTAGGAAAATTTGCATAAGTTTATAGTAGAAGAAGATAAGTCAGAAAGTTTTGCAAAATGAGGACAACTTGCCCCCTTCTTACAGTACGCTAAGGGTCATGCCGATCGGCAGTCCCCTCGACCCACCGATCGACACTGATCCTTTCACATTCTTGAGGTATCCTAAAAGACCGTACCAATGCCGATTGGCACACATCCATCCATGTCGATCAGCACATCCTTTAAAATTTTGTACAAATAGTCGAAAAAAATACTAGAAAATCCCGAACAAATCCCGAAAAGTTCTTAAAATTGCCAAATCTATTCTAGCAGCTTGTTCACCAAGAAAACCATTTTTTACACCCCCAGCGGAACTCCAGAGAATCATTCTCCCCAATTACAAAATCCTCAAATCATTCACTTTTCCCTAATGAAACCTAAAATAAAAAATCCTCATCCCTAGTGGATTCCCCAAATTTCCCGAGGGAGAGGTACACCTCTTTAGGTCAGAATTGACCTTGATCTTTGATCGTTACCTTAGTTAGGTCATAATTGACCTCGACCCTTAGTCATCACCTCTTCTAGGTCAAAATTGACCTCGATCTTGGATCGTCATCTCAGTTAGGTCAAAATTGACCTCGATCCTCAGTTATCACCTCTTTTAGTTCAGAATTGATCTCGGTCTTAGATCATCACCATAGTTAGTGATAATCACCCAAAACTGTACATTTTATACCCTAAATAGATGTACTTTAGTTGCTAATTCCCGACAATATGGGTCTTATGTGCTTAAATGTTAATTATTTAGGCTTTATTGTGTGTTGCAGAGATTAAGTGTTTAATTCGAGGCAACTTGCAGTAAAATGAAGCTAATTATAACCAACCCCGTAACCCTGGCCTACCCTAAACCTACCCTAAGCCCGTGTGTGTTTGTTTGTGTCCTTCTATTATTTTATTTTCTTTATATTTTTAGTTTGAGTCATTTTTAATTAGAATTTCTAGGATTTACTTTCTATTTTTATATTTCTTTTTATTTAGCATAATTTTATTTTGAGTTTTAGTTTATTAGATTTAATTTTAGTTTTTATTCAATTTTATCTTATTTTATTAGATTAGATTTTTTAGGATTTATTTATTTTTAATTTATTTTGATTTTACAATTTATTTTTAGGATCTTAGTTTTAGTTTAATAGATTTATATTTTTTATTTTCATTTCTTTTTAGTTTCAATTTTTTTGAGTATTTATTTTATTTTAGAATTAGATTTTATTAGGTTTTTATTTTATTTTATTAATTTTATTTTATTAGTGTTATTTTTTAGGTGTCCTAATTAAACACACACACAACCCCCTTATCCTACACTCCCATACACCCATTTAGAGCTAAACTAACATCCTCACCCATACCATACACCCTACACCCCACTCACACACAATACTCACCCAACTCATCTTCTTCCCCAAACCCCACTACTTCTTTCTCTCTCCTCTCACCAAACCTCCATAGCCAAACATCACCTTCCTCTTCCTCTTATCTACTCTCTCTCCTCCCTCTTACCCATATCCCCATAACCAGAACTCTAACCCGGCACCGTCGCCCCTCTCCGATCGCGACTGCCCAAATCCGGCCAGCCCTTAAACCGACCCCCAGCACCTCCGGCTGTACCTCCCTGCCGTCGCAACCTCCTTACCCCCTTCGTCTCTCCATCTCCGGTGAACTACTCAACCCCACCGCACCAATGAAACGCCGGCGACACTCAGCCTCCGACCTCCTCTGTTCCGACACCGATCTGCAATCTGCACCAACAACCCGTAAACCAAAAACTCATACCGAACATCCACAGAAAACCCAATTACACCACATGCTTAAAAGCCATGTCACCATCTTATCCATTTCAAACCATACAAAAACCCATTTCATCCTGAATCGTGATCTGCCAATCAAAGTCAAACAAACCAAAACCAAAATAAACTACATCCCATTAAACCCATGTTCCAAATAAACTTCTTTTACCCATTTACCCCAAATACCCTCAAATTCCCTTTTTTACCCCCTTTCCTAAAATACCCTTATAACAATATCAGATTTTATTCCATCTACTACCATTTATTCCCTCACCTCACTACCCACATGACACACCCCAAACCACATGCACACTTAAACCAATTACCCAAATTAACCCCCATGCTCTATGCCTTGTATAAAATGAAGATGAAGACCCCAAATATGAGAAGAGCTTTTAGATAGGAAAATTCTAGAGAGAGAATTGTAGAGAAAAATACCATTTGTAAATAGTTTTGTTTTATTTTTTTTAGATATTTGTGAGGATAAATATTGATTGAGATTTAATTGAGTGTTCATTTATTTTCAAATTAATTGGATTCTCAATTGGAGGGTTGTATGCTTCTCATTCAAGGAGTGAAGTTTATTGAATTCAAGAGATTGGTTTGAGTATTCTTCTCTCTACTCTTTTATATTAAATGCCTATTGAATATTTGTTTATTATGTTTAATACCATGCTAGGCTAAAAACCCTTTCAAGGGGTGGGGTGAAACCCTTATTTGATGTTATTTTAGTTTAATTAGTTTTATTACTTGAAATATCCCTTTGAATGTTATTTTTGATCCCTCACCCTTAAATTTACGCCTCGAGAGAGGGTAAATGATTTTCGAGAAAAAATCAATATTCTAGTTGTAATACTCATTTTAGATTCGAACTAGAGATAGGGGTTTCTTAAGTGGGGTATTATAACTTGAATTTAAACTCTAAATTTATTTTCTAAGATGGACATAAATTTTAATTGATCGATCATAGTGGGTGATTAATTAAAAGGAGTGTAGATCTAATTTTCTATAGTTGTGGGGTGTCAAACTTAATATTCTAAAATGTTATTATTAAAATTACACTTGCAACGAGAGTTGATTTGTAGTTTTGATATTAATTTGGTAGAATTCAAATAATTAAATTAATTAATTAGAATAACTAAAATTTGTGGTGTAATCCCACTCCTTGATTGTTCTCACAATTATTTACCTCACTTTATCTCTTATTTTAGTGTTAGACTTTGTTTTCATTTTAGTAATTTTCTAGTTAGTTGTTATCATATCACATTTATTTTAGTTTAGTTTAAACCACACCTCACCCTATTGTTTTAATATTTCAAAAAGCAAAAAAAAGTATAAAAGTTAAAAAGCACAAAAAGAAAATAAAAAAAGGAATTACAATTGAATTTGTCTTTGGCTTACTCCCTTGAAAGTGGATTGATACCCTTACTTACCTCTACACTTTAGATTATTATATTTGTTGGTAATTGAGGATTTTGACTAGCTTGGCTTTCAACAACAACGACAAACGACATATAAAAAAAGATCGTTATCAAATGGCATCGTTGCCGAGGATGTAAAAAAGTCAACGTTATCAGTTAGGTCAGAATTGACCTCGGTCATGGATCGACACCTTAGTTAGGTCATAATTAATGTCGATCCTTGGTCGTCACCTCCATTAGGTCATAATTGTCCTCGGTCTTAGATCATCACCTTAGTTAGGTCAGAAGTGATCTCGATCCTCGATCGTCACATCTTTTAGGTCAAAATCGACCTCAGTCTTTGATCGTCACCTTAGTTAGGTCATAATTAACCTCGGTCCTCGGTCCTCAGTCGTCATCTATTTTAGGTTAAAATTGACCTCGATCATTGGTCATCACCTCCTTTAGGTCAGAATTGACCTCAATCTTGGATCGTCACCTCAGTTAAGTCAGAATTGACCTTGCTCCTCAGTCTTCACCTCTTTTAGGTTAGAATTGACCTCGTTCTTGGATCGTCACCTTATTTAGGTCAAAATTTACCTTGGTTCTTGATGATCTCCTATTTTATGTTAGAATTGATCTCATTCTTGGATAGTCATATTAGTTAGGTCAGAATTGACCTCGATCCTCAATTGTTACCTCTTTTAGGTCAAAATTAACCTCACTCTTGGAGCATCACCTCAGTTAGGTCAGAATTGACATCGATCTTGGATTGTAACCTTAGTTAGGTCAGATTTGAACTAAATCCTCAGTCATCACCTCTTTTAGGTAAGAATTGACCTCGGTCTTAGATCGCCACCTCAGTTAGGTCAAAATTGACCTTGATCCTCAGTCGTCACCTCTTTTAAATCAGAATTGACCTTAGTCTTGAATCGACACCTCAGTTAGGTCACAATTGACCTCAATCCTCAGTTGTCACCTCTTTTAGGTCAGAATTGACCCTAACCCTTTGAATCGGTCATCCACATCCATTAGATCCACATAACTGACTTCCCTCCATAATGTGGTGTCTATTCGATGGCCATCACTTGTTCTAAGCTCACCCGCTGAGGGTCTCTGTAAACACCACATTCTAGGACCCCATAAGTCTCTCCTTATACCCTTAGCACTTCCCCTTTCCATCACAAACCTAGGTCGCACTTCGAATACCGATCTAAAGTCCATTGGGCACCCCCGGGCCACATTTGACTCCGGTCAACTCTATAGTCAGAGTGAAATATCTTTAAATCCTTACAGGACTCCGAATACCCTTTCCAACATTTCATCTTGTTCATGAATCGGAATAATGGTTTGGACAAACGGACCATTTCACTACCAAAAATTGATTCAGAGGCCATCGGGCGCACCTGCGCCCCGAGTTGACCCCAATCAACTTCACCATCAGAGTGAAAGTTCTTTAAATTTTCTAATGGCACTGAAACCCCTTTCCAATGATCCATCCCCTATGCCAAACAACATAACCATTTGGATAAATGATCAGTTTTCCCTTAAAAATCGATCCGGAGGCCATCGGGCGCTCCAGAACTCCGTTTGACCAAAGTCAACTCTTCATCTCAAATTAAACTGGTTGAATCTACAAAGGTCATTGAATGCCATTTATAACGATCCACCCCATGCACGATTCTGACCTACAATACGGACGAACTATCATTTTCACTCTAAGAGGTCACTAGACGCTTTCGGGCCCCATTTGACCAAGTTCAGCTTTCCGAACCAAGTTAAAATTTTTGGAATGTTGAAATACATCTCCTAAATTTTCCAATTATCCACCCCGTGTGCAATTCTAACTTACCATAAGGACGAACAATCCATTTTCGTCCGATGGTCACTTGTCCAAAAGACCGACGTGTGCTTCTGAGCCATATTTGACCCAAAGTATACTCCTTAACCTGGGTGCAGTACAAAGGACTCTCGAAGGTATCTGAAATACCTTTCTAACGGTGTTACCCGTGCACGATTCAGATCAACGATTTGTTCACTCCGATCCTTTTTCTAGAAAAGTTCGCGCGAGATTGCCAATTGGTAGGTCCTGAACCCTGCCTATCGGCAGAGTGTTAAGGATGAACTTCCGATAGTCACACCCTAGGGTAGTCTAATCAATGCCCACCTTCTACCCTATAAATAGGGGCAATGATTTTACTCCTAAGGGGAAGTAAAATCCATCAGCATCAGTGATCTCAACAACATTCTCTCAAAATCAGCGAAGTTCCATATGAGAAGCTCCATTCAAACCTAAATACCCATCGTTTTGGAAAATATCCTTCTCTCTCATCAACATTCATAAACATTCAAAGGATTTCATCCAATATCATAACTCAAGCTCCAAGGAAGGTCCAATTCCTCCACCCTCTCTTTTAAATCTCTTGTTTTCGTATAAGTTACAATATATTAAAAATCCAGTTTCACTTTACTTCATGCATATTAACATCTACGCTTTTATTAGTACACTGCACATACTTTATTTTCCATAAAATATCCCAAAAAACAAATAAAAAAGGGTTACACTCGTAAATTTCAAATGTAATTATCCACCACACTTTCTACATGTACACACATAATTAAATTACTTTCGAATCTATGCGATAAATACCACCCCTATCCTACATTCGAACTATGTGGACTTTGTTGCCTTTATAGGCTACGCAGGCATCCCAGATTAAAATCCGAGACTCGAGTCCAATTTTCCAATTTTCCAACTTCTTTTATTTTCCAAATTTCTCAAAATCCCTCATTTTCATAAATATCGTACATATTTAATATGCTTGTTCGCGTCTCAACACACATTTATAATCGTTTCCCAATAACGATCAATATCGCGATGAAAGTTCATATTCTATTTTCTACATTTATTATTATTTTGCGAATATTCCAGTGGATGACCTCACCCAATCTCTTCCATGCTATGGGTCGAACGATTCTAATCCCCAATATATAAACACATACACACACTTCCCGGGGATAAACGAAAATATTAACATTGCCCATAAGAGACCAAAAGGACGGGAGGGTGCCTAACACCTTCCCATTCCATAAGTTATCCCCCAGACCTCTGATCTATTGGTTTCATATGCATCAGTTTGTCCTTGATGCCGCTCTCTCGAAGTGGAAACATGTTCTTTTGCCTATTTTGAGCAAAATAGGCTGGTGACTCCATCTTTTTACATTGACCCCACATCGACGATGGCCAAAGCACCTTTCGAGGGGAAGGGTGTGAGACAGTGGTGCAGTTCTTTCTTGAGGGATCCTCTTCCTTCCCCCTCGGAACGAACGCCGCGCCACTTGGGATGGCCACATATACCTCAATATTTTTTCCTATATGTTCCTCAAAGACGTAGTTCACCAACCTCTAGTAAGTAACACCTACATTTTTTAAGCCAAATGGCGTAACAATATAGCAATATATTCCTCGGGGAGTAATGAAAGAAGTGTTTTCCTTATCTTTGGGCTTCATCTTGATCTGATTATAACTAGAATATGCATCTATGAAACTCAATAGTTTTTGACTTGTGGTAGCATCAACAAGTTGATCATTCCTATGCAAAGGAAAGTGGTCCTTTAGGCAGGATTTATTCAAATCAGTAAAGTCAACACACATCCTCCATTTGCTATTTTTCTTTATGACTGTAACTACGGTGGCCAACCAATCATGATATTTCACATTTTCAATTAATGATGCTTTCTGAAGTTTCTCTAGTTCCTCTTGGATAGCCTCATTCTTCTTGAGGAAAAATACTATATGCCTTTTCTAAACTGTCTTAGCATCCTTGTTGACGTTGAGCTCATGCTAAAGGGAATTAGGATCAATTCTAGGCATATCCTCATGACTCCATGTGTGCTTTCTCTGTCTCAGGAACATCACTAGCTCCTGTTTAAGAACAAGATCAATTCGATTCTATCCGTTGCTTCTACTATCTGACCTTTCACCAATTATGTTTCTTCCCTCAGATCTAAGGTTTCAACCTTTGACTCACTATTGGGTTTAGTTATGTCCACTTGGTAAGTCATGATTTTTTTCTTAATTTTTGACAGATCCTCTTTCTCGACAGAAGAGTAACAGCATTCCCGGGCTAATTTTTCGTCTCCTTTTACCACGCCTACACCAAAGTTCATCAGGAACTTACAACATTTATGGACTATAGATGATAGGACTTCAAATTTCTTTAATCCTACTCTTCCCATTACAAAAAATGTATTTTCTTTGTCCTACTTGCTGGGTAAGTGTCGATCAACACTTCTAGCTTGATCGTGCCCAATGAAAATACTTTTTCCCTACAAAAGCCTATTAAAAGTCTATTATAAGGTTCCAATTGACAGAGCTTCAAGTCTAGACTATCAAAGAAAGAGTAGAACATGATGTCTACCGAGTTAACGTTATCAACCAATACCCCGGAAATAATTATATCTTGCCTTCTAACTTTAATTACTAACGGGTTATCATGGTGATATAGTACCCCTAATGAAAGGTCATTTTTAAAAAATCCAATCACTAACTTTTCTTTGTTAACCTTCCTTCGTCGATCTTCCTCGTCCAGATTAATTCTCTGGATAGAGGATCAAGCTTGAGCCTCACCAAGGTAATCTTTGCTTTAAGCAATATGATCCCCTCCTTTTTCATCGGCACCTGCAGTCATTTGATAATCAAATGATCCAAAACTAAGCATGAATACCTCACGTTCCGGATACCTAGGCCTTTTAGGTAAGTCAGGGTCATCTTCTTGATTATCATTATGAGTTCTCTTTTTCTCATCCCTAGGCTTGCATGAGGACTTTGATCTTCGTCAATCTCCATTATTGTCCTTCTGAGAAACAAATATGTCTAGCTTTCCTCTTAAAATAAGTTCTTTAATTTCATTATGAAGGGAAACATATCAATATGTCATAAGCCCACGATCCATGTGAAATTAGTAATATTTGGACCTACGCCTCTTTCCAGTAGGTGCTCTTAAATTTTCAGGCCAATGTACCTCCTTGCTATACTTTATTTCCTCTAAGACATGATGGCCGACCATTGTTGATGGGGTGTAATTATGGTATTTCTTAAGTCAATCAGTATTCCCCTTTTTCTTTGATTCCATATGCTACTTATTCTCTTTCTTCTATTTTTTTCTCGATTTTGCCTTCAGTCGTTACTCCTAAATTTTGTTTGGCTACCATGGCTTCCTCGGTGTTCATTATCTTGGCTGCTTTGGCCATTAATTTTCTCATCGTCTTAGGAGGATCCTTAGCAAGTGTGTAGTAGAACTTCTCAGGTAGCAATCAACTCATGAGGGTTGTGATAGTTGTTTTCTCCTCGTAATTAACTACTTCCAATTTCTCGTTATTGAAATGAGTAATATAATCTATGTTACTCTCCCCCACCCTTTCCATGACACATAGAAAATGAGCTACTCTTTTCATCGGTTAGGCTTCAAAGCAGAAGTTACCAATAAGTAGCTCAGGGACTTGGTTGAAAGTAAAAATTTATCCCCGAGGAAGGCTATAGTACCAAATCCGGGCAGGCCCTGTAATTGTTTCTGAAAATGCCATGTATCTCATTTCATCGGGAAAAACATAAATATCAGTTGTTACTTGTTACTGCTCTATATGAATAACATGATTTGTTTTCCCATCATACTTCGGGCTAACCACGTGATCTTTAAACTTTGAAGGAGTAGGAAACTCTACAATAGCTTGCATAAAAGGAGTTTCACAAGACATCATTGCAAAGAGGTTTTTGCCTTTTTCATTTCTCCTAACCTATCTTCCAAACGTTGAATAGATCCCTTCCATGTGTTATTACTAGCATCATTACCAGCATTAGATTTATGTGTTACAACTCAACTATTTTGACCAACTATTTATGTTCAACTCTCCTATTGTAAGGTCATGTCGACACGGATAGATTGTCAGGTGTCTGATCAAGATTGTACCGAGCCTTCACGTTGATCGGCTGGTCATCGAGAATTTCTCGACAATGCCCTGGGAATATTTCTATTCCCTATGGGTCCCAAACGATCAAAGGGAGATTCTCTACTCAACCATTTTAATGCACTTAATTTTTTAGGAGTTAAAGATTGTTCATCATATGGTTCTGAAGTTCTAAGAGAATAACTTTCTCCTGGATGGTAGAACGTATCTCTAGTTGTCCTTGATTGGTTATGCCTACCATTTCTTGGAGGCTTTGGTGGCATATTTCCATGAGCATATAAGGCAGGAGATCCAACTTTAATGTTTGGGCTAATTGCCTAATGATATCCTTCCTTATATGCTCATGGAAATGTGATATTATTTGTCGTCAGATCATTATTTGTCGATGGAGTAAATGGAACAAGAGGAATTCCATCATTCCTGGTTCTTGATTCAGGAACATTAGTCATGTTGAGTGAATAAATGAGGGAAAATGTTTATCAATATGTTTCCCACAGACAGTGACAATCTGTTGATGTAAAAAACTAGACTAGTTTCAATTTATTAATCACAAATGGTACTCCACTGTGTAAAAAACTAGACTAGTTTCACCTAACGAGGTTTTTAAAGTTGTTCGGTCTATGAAGAAAAGCCTACTCCACTGTGTTTTTTATTCCTTAGTATTTCTTTTTCGATCACTTGCCCTTGACGAAGGGATTACAAATTATTTATAGCCCAATAATGAGACAAAGATATGGAATGTTAAAGGATGGAATGCCTTCATAAATTAGGCATTTACATCAGTACAGATTGTCCATAACATTTCTAGCAGTTGGAGTTTCGCTGATAGTGTTGGTTGGCCTCCCTACTATTGGATGGGCTTCTGGGTGTTGATCGGTATCCCAGTATAATGTTCGGATTTCTAGGCCTTGGTGGGTGGTTATACCTTGCTGACTAGGATTATTTCCATGGTGGATGACACATGTCTATTTCTGATTAGTACACATAAGTGGGTAATATTTATTATCAATACACATAATTGTGTTGATTATATGTTAAACCTCTTTAGGTTTCTTAACTACACATTTAGCTAATGCACATTATCGTTCCTTTACTTAATGGTTATTAATCAATTTTCACATTTCTTGTTCCATTTATCCTCTGCCAAAATGGTTATTTATTCAATTATGTTAGGTTGTCTTTTCACATATTCATCACACAACTCATTTCTTGACATGTTACACTTTTCTATTATATTTTTCTTCGAATCTTTCAGTATTCGCATACTTTAACACGCTCCACACCACCGACTATGCTACCATATGCTCTGTCCAGTGATTCTAGGTCTCTCACCCTTGGGCTCTGGGCCTCCTTAATCATCCTAGTGTCATCTGAGACCTTATTAATGTGTTTAACATTTTACAAATGTCCACATTATTCCACTTTTCCTTTACCGGCTAAAGCGAAAAAACCCAGGCTTCACCCCAACTTATGTTACAGCTAAAACTCATTATTTCTTTTCCATTTTACTCTAACATTAATTTATCCTAAAAACAATTTTCATTTAGGACCGCTTTGTGTAACACCTCTTCCAATAATTTTATTTCATAAAAATGTTCACTTTAAGTAAAATTACCATTTTATACATTTGATTCCAAAATTGTCTTTTCCTCCATTTTTACAAGTATTATTTCCCAGAACAACATTGGGTTACCCACACTAACTTCTTAAGTGTTTTAATATCATTAACACTTATGTAACACTTTGGAGTAACGTACTTCTTTAGTTGGGAATCGATTCTATTTCATTACCTTCTTCCTCTAAGAAATCATTGGACATTTAAAGACTACTTTATAAGAAAAATACCATTTTTCTTTATTAATACATGTAGTCTTGAAACCTCACACATATCACATTTCCAACACTTTTTCATACACATTATGGGCTGAAATTGCTATTTCTTTTATTTCATGTTCAGACCCCATAAAACCCTCATTAAACTTGTTTTTACATTCATCATTAAAGTACTATAAGTTTATATGCATGAGAAGATGGAATTGAAGTTCAAAAAATCGTACTAAATGGGTCTAACATGTGATTTATTCTAGAAATTTCATAATGTTTGCTCAAACATACTTTTCCAGGAAAAATAAATTTTTGTTTCTTCAAAACATGAATAAGTGTCCATGTACATAAAAATCCCAATTTTCACAAGAAAACTTTGAAACATTTATTCATACATTGCTACCAACAAAATAAATACTCTTCCAACATGTTTTTTCAATAAAATTGTCTAATACCAATTTTTCCTAAAATATATTATTTTCTCAAACAATTGAAACCCTTTTGTAAACAATTTTTTTTACAAATCATAAGAAATATCATTTATTTCATAAATGCTTCCAACTCCTCACCTCGAAAATAGAGTTTTGACATAAAGTGTAGAGTTTTTCCACCTCAAATGAAGATTTAAAAATGGTCGATGAAGAAGAAGGTGATTGTAACCCCCACCTCCTAAAGTAGCCTCAAGGAAGATCCTTATCTCCATAAAGCTTTTCCCTATAAAATATCCATGTAAAGCCCCCTTTAAGCTTCATTAATCTTTCTTCGACCTAAAAAACCCTCAACAATAACTCCAAATTTGTAGTTGTACTCAACCATGGAGGAAATATATGTATAAGGATCATTTATAGTGGAATACTTATAAACTATGCTAGAACATAGTGGAAGGATGGTGGAGCAATGGCGGGAGGATCTTGGGGAAGATGAAACACCATTGAAATTAGAGAGAGAGAGAGAGAGAGAGAGAGAGAAATCAGATGGTTTTTGGTGGGTGAAGAACCTCCCCATCTTTCTCTTCTTCTCCCCCAAATAAACCCATAAATCCACTTAAAAACCAAGCCCCAAACACAAATTCCCAATTTTGGTCATATGGATTCTCCAGGAGGCGACACATCATCAATCTAAGGGTACAAAATGTGACAGCACACAAGCGCATTCCGATTTATAAGATTTTTTGGTAGGTCGTTCGAAAAAAAAATGAGACCTCGTCTGAATGAGATTGAGATCTTGTTTGATCTTCAATCGAATGACCTTCTAATGAGGTTGGAACTTTATACAAATGAGCGTCATTGGGTCATCCTTAGATGTCCACTTTGAATGAAATGGTCTTTTCGTTTGAACTAATAGTCTTTTCATTTGAACGAAATGTAAAGCCTCGTTTCTAATGACTTCCATTTCACTAGATGCAGAAATTTTTCATAAATTTTTTATTTGTCCGAATGACTTCCGCAATTGCCATAAAGGCCCCAATAATAATTAATTATAGAGATATAAGATCATGTATAATGATCCAAATCCCAGGAGTTACTTATTATTACAATTAACGTGGGAAATATAATAAAATATTGGGCAAGGGTATTACATTCTTTTCTCCTTAGTAAATTTCATCCCCAAAATTATCGATTTGCTAATTCCTTAGGTCCATGGGGTGTACCAAATCTTATTCAAAGTCATAGAAATCCTCTAAGACTAAATCATATAAGACAACATCATATGCTCTTCCACATGGGCTGTTAATCAAATTTCAACATGAAATATGTTGTGATGCTTATTGTCTTGCCAACCATCAATGTCACATAACCATACTCGAGTCTCCATTCACTTGATGATCATTCTAAATGAACTCCTAAGACTACCATGTTAATACCCCAAGCATATCGGTTCCCCTATTGGGTAACGCCCACTAGTGATCAAGACTCACCCAAGTGTAAACTGTAATACAACTAATCATCAAATTTATCATCAAGAATCATTTCATAACTTAAGACCACATATCTTGCGTCTCCATAAATTCTCCAATCATCCTGACTACACAATTTCTCTTAAGATTGATACTAACCTTACATCACTAATTACTCACTCCAAGGAGTAAAACACCGACAAAATCATCATTGTGTACCCGACGGACACCTTTCGAAGGTCACCTTGTGAACATTTTATCACTTTAGGTGTCTAAATTGGGAGCACTCACTCGAGCATTGTACCAATCCTCTCATCATTGAAAATTATCATTATGTGATATGTTTCCTTGAGTTTGAACTTTATTTGATATCCTCAAGTCATTATCATGCTCCTTCAACCAGATCTATTGATTGTCATGCCAACAAATCCTAAGATCGTTGATCCTATGGAAAGAGAATATTATGAGCACACCATGTGGACGAAAGTTTATCCACTTGTACACTGAAATTTATGAAATAACAAGGATATTTTAGATAGGGGCACAATCAAAACCTGAGTTGCATTGACAATGCTAGGTCCACTCATACTCTACTGGAAAAAATTGCATCGTACCATGACATGGTACAAATCTGACCTGCCACAGTCATTAAAAAACCAATCCTCGATTACCAAAACCAAAAGGGACACACAAGATTCAGAAGGAGAAAAAAATCATTCTGAGAAAATCCCATCCACACATAATGAACTATGGCTTATGAAAATCCAACCTATGTATAATTCCTCCCAGACATTGTCACTGGTCACTAACCTAGCTACATCCTGCTTCAACTCGCCAACCGTGAAAAATTGGATCACATCCATTCATCCTTACCAGATGAAAGAAACACATGAACATATTTTACTTTAGGAAGTTAAACATTGGGGTTCTTTCCTTAGTGGTCGGGCTTCCCCTTTTAACTCCTTAACATGCACGAATCAATCTGATTGGAGAATACCTAACTCCTTTGTCAATGTTACCTTTTCCACCTCTCTAGAGATGTCGTGACCACCCTAACACACCAAGGACATTGTCGATATTATCATACCATGATCTTATCCAAAATGTCTCATTATGAATAACCCCGTTAAGTGAAACATTTACCTTACAATAACCTTTACCTATGTGAGGTCATCACTGAGCTTATCACGAGGTTCTACCCAAATAGACTTTACATGACACCGATCGCTATTAGCATTCTAAAGGTAGTAAGTAACATACAGGGCCACATCTCCTAATTCATATTGTTTTAGCAAGACGTGCTGAGAACTAATCCGTGTCCTTTTAGGCCATTGTAATGCACATTGTCAACATATGTCGATATTTTAATGATTCTTAGATATCCCCCTTGGGGTGCCATTTTAAAGTTTTCATTATGAAATAATAAATTTATATCCTAATTGCATTTTTAGTACCTACTGAAATCAAGCACTACACTTCCTACAATAGCCATCCTATGACAAAGGCATTATTTCCAATCGCAGTACTATTCTTCAATTATCCTTAAAAGGTTATCTCACCTATTTATATAAATTTGGATGACCTCAATAAGGACTACCTGATTTAATTTCTTTGAGTTTTACTTATAACATGAGATCATTACCTGACCTTCAATACGATAACCACTAGCATATTTAACGCTTAAGGGTACTAAACATACTCCACATAAATGTCCTGAAAAGCCAATAAGATTTCATCATCGATGACTTTCTCATAGTAGGTATGCTCTAAAAAAATCTTAATACACACATCGTGATTACTAGGTGCTCGGAAATATACTAATCTATGATCCTCTACATATGGCACACCTTAACCATTGAACACCTTAAGACGTCATAATAGGTCATTTATATTCCAAATAATGCACATACAATTAGTCCTATGGACACTTCAAGACGACCATAAATCATACTCACACTTGAATTACCTTGCATCTAGCCATTACTTAGGACACTAAAATAGGCATGGACACTTAAAGAACAATCTTATCTCCCTTCAAAATGGTTGTGGCCATAATCCACGTACCAAATCACAGAATAAGAGTAATAAGGATTTCAGTGGGATATGGGACATCCTATACAACCTATAAGTCTCTAGGTTTACATTACCGACATCACTAGGGATCCTATTCCTTAAACTTGCATCATATCTCCTAAATCCCTGACATAAAAGACTATTTAATGTCCACTCCTAAGTTTCCTTAACCATCATTGTTACATGCGTAACATAATTATCATAATTTTCTCGTAACTCTCATCATACCTTGTGAGATATAAATTTTAATCCACAACCACTAAGGCATTTACTATAATAGTATGTTACAGACTCTGATTGAGTATACATCCCCAAGTGTTGACAAATAAAGTTCCTCATGTCGACCAAATCATCAATTATCTACGACATGACACCACCACCAAGGATTGAGTTCGCTTAATCACATCATAGGCACTAACTAACCAAAATTACCTAATCGAGGAGATTAACACATTCTTATCACAATCAACACCATTCAGTCATGTCACTGTAATTGCCTAATCTCTAAGGCTAACTTTATGCGATTTATGACCCTAACTCAACGGGCGTCACTTCGCTCTATTAACATCTTAGTAGATGTCTCACATTAAAAATAACAGTGTTTCCACTATTAGCTTGCACGGACACTCGCAACTTACTAACATGTCTAATCAGAAGAGCATAAGCGATTAATGGAAACTAACTTGGTCGCATGCCACTTGACAATGAATTTCTCGTTGTGAAAATATCATTGACTCTACCATCAAGCACTTGAACTGAAACCGTCACCAATATAGTGTGACTATCATAATACCTACACTGATGTCGAAATATCCACTACCGACATCTCCATATCACTCTCGAAACGAACCTTGAACCTAGAGCTATGATACCATTGGTAACACCCCCACTTGGATGTATGCATTATTTATAGTCAACCCGTTCCGACCCGGGCATTAGGTGTGAAGTGAAATGAAACAACCTACATAATTTTTCTAGTATATTTTTTTTATTAACATTTGCCTTATTTAGCATGAGATTTCCATTTAAATCAAGCTACATGAGGGACCTGTGGGAAGAATCCCCCGAATCTAAGCATACATAGCTACTAACGTAAAATAAAAAGAATACTTACATGTACAATGCTCTCAAAACACGGAACTTAACCCATCCTTCCATGACAAAGATGATGGAATGAGCCGAATGCCTAGTGGAAAAATACAATGATGCAACATAGAATCGAATGGTAGAAAAGCGAATCTCACAAGTCATATCGATGTGCACATGCAACTACCTTATATATATGTATATATATATTTATTTATATATATATATATATTTATATAATTTAATGCATGAAGCTGTTTTTATTCCAAATACGTTGCCTATCCTCATTAATTCACCTTAATCATACAAAAGAACACACTTTTATTTAACTTAATATTTATTCCTTTATTTAGCACACCCATTTAAACACTTAAAACGTATATAGTTGGATTATAGAAAAATCATTTCTTTCTCCAAAATTACCTACTTCATTCTTAACATCTTATAATTGTAAGAATGAATGGCTAACATTATAAATATAAAGGACACCACATATGCATGATTAATCCTTAAATTACCAAAGTCCACTTGGAAAAAAGTTGCATATGATTTTAGTAATCACCTTAAAGGTACTAGATGATTTTAGTAGGCAAGCAATGTGTGTAAATACGTCCTAAATGTAGGTGTCAAGGAAAGGGCTCCGACTCCTGAGTAAGTGGGGAGTGGCTTGTAATATTTGTTTATTGCCAAAAACATGATTAATGGAAATAATGAGATTCACTTGTGATTCCACAATCCCCACTGTTATCTAAGACCAAGGAAATTTTAAAATTTTATGGCCAAATTCAATTTTTTTCCCAAAAAGATTGATCACCTCTCGTAGATGATCACCTGCTTCATATATCGTGACCATGACCCCCTTTTGTCTTGACTGCTGAAAAATGAATGGTAGAAATTACCTTAATCACATGGACTATAACTAAGTGTTTGTTAAGAGAAATAGGGCATAAATATAATCTTAGATAGAAGAAAAGTACTCATTAATTGGTGTGTCATTAATGAATGGGTCACCGCTTTATTTATAGTACAAGTCACCTCATCCCAAAAGGATACTTTTCAAATGTGGGACGTGTTATACGGGACATCTCATCCCAAAAACCTACTTTTTCGATGTGGGACGTGTTATAGTGGACATCCACCTTAAAATAAAAATTTTATAACACCCCCCTCAGATGTACACTATTTCCACCATTCATTGATTGTTGCCTCATTAAAACCTTACTAAGGAAAAACCCATTGGAAAAAAACAAAGTGAAGGAAAAATAGTATAACTATTGTGATCGGTGAATTAGTGTTGGACATGCTTAATGTTGCCTCGTTAAAACCTTTATTAGGAAAACCCATTGGGACAAAACCTAATGAAAGGAAAAGAGTACAATGCACATATGTCCCAAATTACATGTTCTTGTATCCTCCCCGTGATAAGATGCTCCCCTGATTGATATGTTCAATTTCATTGTTTGTGGAGTCGACGCAATCTAATATTGTACATAAACTTCTGAAATGTCACCTTTGGTAGTGACTTTGTGAAGAGATCAACTAGGTTATCACTTGAACGAACTTGCATGACTTTAATCTAATTTTTTTTCTAAAGCTCATGAGTGAAGAAAAAACTTTGGTGATATGTGCTTGGTTCTTTCTCCTTTGATGAATCATTCTATAATTTATGATATACATGTTGCATTACCTTCATAGATAATACTTGGAATATCTGTGATAGAAGGTAATTGACTAGAACTACAAATATGATGAATTAAAGATCTTAGCCATACACATTCATGGCTAGCTTCATGAAAAGATAAAATTTCAGAGTGATTAGAAGAAGTAGATACTAAAGTTTTTTTAGCAGAAGACTAGGAAATAACAGCATTACCACAAAGAAATACATACGTTGTCTGAGATTGACCCTTATGAGGATCATAGAGATATCCAGAATCTCCATAACAACCTAATTTCTAACTATTAGAGTTATATGAATAAAATAAACCCATGTCAGTGGTTCCACGTAGATATCTTAGGATATGTTTGACACCAGCCCCATGCTTTTTGGTTGTTTCAGAACTATGTCTAACAAGCAGATTCACAGAGAATGAGATATTCGGCCAAGTACATTATTCCAAGTATAATAATGCACCAATTGCACTTAAATAGGGTACTTCTGGACTCAATATTTCCTCATCTTCTTCTTTAGGATGGTATGGATCTTTATTTATGTCCAAAGATCGGAAAACCATGGGGGTACTTAGTGGGTGTGCTTTATCCATATTAAATTGTTTTAATACATTTTCAGTATAATTATATTGATGGACAGAAATCCCACTAGAATGTATCTCAGACTCTAGGCTGAGAGAAAATATTGTTTTCCCAAGATCTTTCATCTCAAATTCCTTTTTCAAATAGCTAGCATTTATTTTGAGCTCTTCAGGAGTCCCTGTTAAATTTATGTCATCCACATAGACTTCTACTATTGCATATCCCTTTGAGGATTTCTTTATAAATACACAAGGGAAAATTTGATTATTTTAATACACTTCCGTAGACAAGTTTTCACTGAGATGATTGGACCACATTCTTTCTAATTTCTTTAAACCGTACAACGAACGTCTTAGTCTGATTGAATGCGTACTCCTTGGCTTTACTTCAGGAAAAGAAAATCCTTTAGGGATTTTCTTGAATATTTCTTTTTCTAAGTCCCAGTATAAATAAGAGGTCACAACATCCATGAGTCTCATATCAAGATTTTTAAAAACTGCTAAGCTAATTACATATTTAAAAGTTATACTTTCCATAACGGGGGAGTATGTTTCCTCAAAATCAATCCTAGGTTTCTGCGAGAAACCTTGTGCCATAAGTCTTGTCTCATATCAAGTGATTTCATTCTTTTCATTTCTTTTTCTTACAAAAATACATCGGTAACCTACCGGGTTAAAACCTTTTGGGGTTTGTACTATATGTCCAAATACACCACATTTATTTAGAGACTCGAGTTCTTCCTTGATGGTAATATCCCATTTTGTCCAATCTACTCTTTGTTGACATTCATTTAGAGTGCGTGGTTCATTGTCCTTATCACTGCCTTTTGAAATTTGTGTAGCTATTACATATGAAAATACATCATCGATGACAGTTTCTTTTCGATCCCACATTTCTCATGAATATGTACAAAACATAGAGATCTCATTATTATTATTAGGTACCTTTGCCTCTTCAGGGGCTTGTATAGTCACTTCAGCGACTTGTGTGTTTTCAGAAAAAATAACCTCTTCATGGGTTTGAGAGAAAGTGGATCTTTTGATCATAACCTCTTCGGGAGGATTATTATGGTATTATTTTTCATTTGATCTCCACTTCTGCAGAGTAAAGTCATTGGAACCTAAAGGTCTTCCACACTTCTGGCATGAAATTGATTCAATTGCTGCTGATGTCAACGTTTGTCCCACTGGTACATTAATTATTCCAGGCACATTTCAAGCGGGTACATGAGACGTGGTTACTTTTACAGCAGCATTGAAGGCATCGGGTAATTTATTTGTAATTTCCTGAAGATGAAATATCCTTACCACTTCATGCTCACATTGATTAGTACGGGGGTCTATATGAGAAAAAGTGGAAGCGTTCCATGTTAATTCTCGTCGTTCTTCAGGAACGGATCATAATTCTGGTATCTTCTTTCCTCCCCCTAACGGTGGGAAAAGTGTCTCATCAAAATGACAATCCGCAAATCTGGCGCAAATCTGGCAGTGGCTCAATATAATGAATGATTGATGGAGAATATTAACCAACATATATGCCCAAACGATGTTAGGGATTCATTTTGGTATACTGGGGTGGGGGGATGGGCACGTGCACTACACAACAAAATATATGCAAGTGTAATACATTTGGTTACATCTAGACACAAGTTGAAAATGTGAAAAAGGGTGATAAGCAATGGGACTAATATTAACTAACTTAACAGCGTGTAGGATAGCATGTCCACAAGCAGAGAATGGGAGTTTGAATTTCAGAAGTAAAGGTCGTGCAATAAGTTACAAACGTTTAATCAAAGACTCAGCTAAACCATTTTGGGTGTGGACATGGGGGACTGGGTGCTCAACATCAATTCCTTACGGTAAATAGTAGTCATAAAAAACTTGAGAAGTAAATTCTCCTTTACACTATCTAAATGAATGGATTGAATGTGTTGACCAGGGAAATGTACTCTAAGTTTTATGATTTAAGCAAGTAATTTTGCAAAAGCCAAATTATGAGTAGATAATAAACAAACATGTGACCAACGAGTAGATGCATCAATTAAAATAATAAAATATTTAAAAGGTCCACTAAAAGGGTGGATGGGCCCACAAATTTCCCCTTGAATTCTTTGTAAAAAGGATGGTGACTCATAAGTTATTTTGAGAAAAGATGGTTTAGTGATTAATTTACCTTAAGAATAAGGGGTACAAAAATGATCATTGGGTAAGGTATGTTATTTGTTTTTTAAAGAGTGAACATATGTGTTGTGTATGATTCGGTGCAACATGTTTGATCGAGGGTGACCCAATCGGTCATGCCACAATATTAAATTATAAGGATCATTGAGCTTTCGTCTCACGACAGTATGTGATTCTACAACATTAATTGTTGTATTGTATAACCCCATGGATAATGAAGAAAATTTCTCAAGCGTGAGCTTTTACCTTCCAACATTAAAAGTAATGAAAAAGAACTCTTTATTACCTTCATTACATGTTTCAATACGATATCCGTTCACTCTTATGTCCTTAAAACACAATAAATTTCGTCTGCAATTTCTTGGGTATATAGCATTATTTATGAATAACTGGGTACCATTAGGTAACACCACATGATTGCTTCTGGAGCCTTCAATAATCTTAACAAGACCAGCTATAGTGGAAACATTCGATGTATTGTACACCAAGTCTGAGAATTTTTTTTGGTTTTTTTAAATGGTGCGAGTTGTCCCACTATCTACTAGAAAAGTGCCACCGCTTGCTCTTACTTTTGGATCCATACCTTTAACACAATTAAATTAAAATTGAAATTCAATCCACTATCATATAAGCATAAAAAATGATCAAAACCATTCCATTAAATAATAAATTCTCAAAATAAAGATATTTAATAAAATTTCCTAAGCTCTAATGATAAACTACTAATGTCTCAATAGAAAAGATAAAGAAGATAAATAAATAAATAAAGAATAATCATTTAGGTCTTCAGGACCGTCTCTGGTCGTTCTCCAAGCATGTTATCAAATGTTTCATCACCAATATCATTTCCATCATCATCTTCAAAAAATTATTAAAATTTATATCAGTATCAACAAGTTTCCAACGGTCTTCAGGACCTTCCACAATGTTTGTCTCTAGTTTCTTTTTCGAGGCTTGATATTTTTCCTAAAATTTCTCGGACAAATGATAGGTACGTGTCCAATGCCCACTGTACCGACATCTATAGAAAATATCATTTGGATTATGTGGATTTGACTTCTGATTGTCTTTGTTGTTGTGATTATTCCACTTCTGGTGGTTCTTGAATTTCTTATTTTTCCTAGGTCCTTGATTATGGTAGCCACCTCTTTCGGAGTTGCCACGACCCCGCTGCATATTTCCTTAGCCTCTTTGGTTCTTTTGAAAAAAGTTAGCATTCACTTTAGGGAGTGATACATATCTAACGATTCTAGATGTATGATTCTTCATCAGTACATCATTGTTCTGCTCAGCTACTAGGAGACATGAGATTAGTTCCGAGTACCTTTCAAACCCTCGCTCTTGATATTGCTGTTGGTGGAGCATATTCGAGGCATGAAAAGTTGAAAACGTTTTCTCTAACATATCTGAATCCTCTACCTTTTCTCCACATAGAAATATCTTGGAGGTAATCTTGAACATAGCAGATTTATATTGAGACACAGTCTTGAAGTCTTGAAATCTCAAGTTGAGCCATTCATGGCATGCACATGGAAGTATGACAGATTTTTGGTGGTCTTAGCGTTCCTTCAGGGAGTTCCATAAAATAAGAGGATCTTTCACAGTTAGGTACTCACTTTTCAAATCATTGTGTATGCAATACCTAAGGAATATCAGGTCCTTAGTTTTGTCCTGTTGGGACATGGTATTTTCAAGTGTTATTGCATCGCCAAGATTTCGAGCCTGGAGTTGCAGTTCTGCATCTTGAGACCAATTAAGATAATTCACCCTAGAAATTTCAAGTTCTTAAAATTCGAGTTCAGAGATATTTGACATTTTAAACTGTTCAACAATAAATTACAATCAGAAATATGTAATGCATAGTTAAAAAAAAAATATAATTAGAACTTCAGGTCCATGCAATTTATTTGTTGGAACTTCAAATTAATACATAAAATAATTGAACTTTTTGTCAATTTTTTGAATTATAAGGACTTTCTTTATCCGATTGTGTCAAAACTTCAGGTTTGATCAGATTTAAAAAAAATAATTTGAACTTCAGGTCCAAATTATAAATTATTTGGGGACCTTTAATTTCCCTAACTCTATGATAGAAATAATCAAAACTTCGGGTTTTGATGGAGAGTATATATTTTTTGGAAATTCAGGTCCAAATCATAAATAACGATTCAAGTCCCAAATTTAATTGTAATTGATAACTTCAGGCCCCAATTACTGGAAATTTCAAGTCCCCAAAATCAAATTATTTTTTCACACGCTAATATGGTAAAAATAACAATAATAAATAATGAGCACAAAAATGTGACATGTGTGGAGAAAAATTAAAATAACACATTATTTATGTTGTCCAAATTGAATAAAATAGGTACGATTATAAAAAAAATTACATATTAATAAATCTGATTTTCCAATATTAAACATCATTCATGCCTTACAAGTCTAAAATCATATATAGCTACGCATATATGTGTAATAAAAAACTATAGCTTATAACTTTGTATTTGACTTTCTTATCATATAAATATATATATAGACACTCCATGGTTTATACATGATTAAAAGTATTATCTGTGAACTTTGTGAACTAAAGTAGCATATTCTTCAAATAAAGAAACAAGAGCAGCTTATATCACATAAATCTTCATACACTGTCACGCAACACCAATACACAGGCGGAAGAAGAAGAGAAAAAAATACAGACCTCTTTTGGTGTTTGATACAGAACAAATATTCAAGATGAGATCGGTGAGATATCGTGCATATAACCTGTTAAGAGAAATAGGGCACAAAGAGAATTTTAGAGAGAAGAAAAGTTCTCATTAATTGGTGTGTCAATAATGAAGAGGGCACCCCTTTATTTACAATACAGCTCATCTCATCCCAAAGTCCTACTTTTCCAATGTGGGACGTGTTATAGTGAACATCCAACTCAAAATACAACTTTTATAATAGTGTTCATTATAGATCTCCAATAAAATAATTATTACCATAGAACATTTATCCATTATTTACATAAATGACAAACTATAGGCATTTGAAGGGAAATGTATCTAACATGACCCACTTAGTGGGGTATGTAGCAGGGATATCCAATAATACCCATGCAACATATTGGTAGCATATTAAAAAACAACACAACTTATCAAGGACTAATTCAACATGTATAAAAGAATAAATCAAGATATCAATTAAGAAATATTTACATTATAGAAAAATTCATTCTCCTAAATTTTTTGACTATATTGAACTAATTACTAAAATTAAATAATAGTTACATTATTAAGAGGGGAAAATGAAAAATCATCCTAAATACTACATTTTTAACCCATTTCTTGGACTATCAACTACAAACCTTAGCAGTTCAACTTCTTCCTCTATTAGTGAATCCATCCTTTCCTCTTCCCTGTTGACTTGGGAAAGGTTGACTGGACACACGATGTGAATACTGAGTTAATTTACTATTATATATAACATTAGGCATGTTTCGAAAACTAGCGCTAATGTAGACCCGATTCCCCTAAAATAATGGAAACAAAAATAAGGAAATCTACTTTAATATTAGTTGAGAGTGTGTAACCTTTCAATTTTATATACCCAAATAAAGTTAATTTCATTAAAGAGAAATATTTGTTGGAAATTAATGTTAAGTTTTGAAATTAATTATTTAATTTCAATTGTATTAAATTCCAAATTTTCTATTTATGTGGTCTTGATATATGTTAGATATTTAATTAGGAATGTGATAAATAAGGATATTAAAAGATCAGGTAAACCTTATCCGTTAGTCACATGATGGTTAGTGACATTAGTGGGATACTATAAAAGAGGCCCACCTCCACTAGAATTCCGTCCCTCTTCCCCTTATAAATGGAGACCTCTATACCATCTAGAGTAATCTCAATACACACTGTTTCTAAGGAGGGAGAGAAAATCTAAAATTCTCATTATTCCTATTTTCTCACAAATATTTTGGGGACATAAGAGAGTAATTCTGGCCTATTCAAGAAGGGATTCAAAGGAAGCTTTCACATGAGTAGTTAAGTCCTCTTATTCCAATCAACTGCAGTGGACAAAGGTTAGTTTTGATCATAATTATAAAGAGATTACGATTTGTGATTGCATGAAAATTAAACATCCTGGATTCATGAAAAAACTATTTTGAGCGTGATGTAACATTATGGTTTATATCCAATTTTATCATTGACAAAATAGTATTGATTAACATGTGGTATCAGAGCTTTCAGTTTATAATCTCATGTTTTTCGTTAATGAAAATTTCTTTATAACAATTTTGATTTATGATCTTTCGAAATCTGGAAATATGGAATTTTTATTTGATGAATCCAAAAATCTGGAATTTTTGATGAATCTAGAAATCTAGAGTTTTTGATGAATCTAGAAATCTGAAATTTTTGATGAATCTAAAAATCTGGAATTTTTAAGCAATCTGGTAATCATACATACGGTAATTAGAATTTATGTTATGTATGATATTAAGAACGAAATTACTACATACAGTCCTTATCTTATGATAACTGTACCATTATGATAACTGTCCCATTATCTTATGATAACTGCATACAGTCATGTTATTGGAACCCTAATATGCCGTTAGCATTATTTTATTATTTCAAGTTGTGTAAGAAATCTGGAAAATACTTTTATTAATCATGATAAGAAAAAGAATATGTTTTAAGATTAATGAAGTGAAAACTGTGATTTGGTGCAAAACAGATTTCAGAAGATTTTTTTTTTGGCGCAATGAATAGTGGTTTTTGAAATATTTGGTGTCTGATAGACTTGAAACTTGACATGTTGATTGAAAACGGGCCAACGATCGAATTTCATTGCCTTTGGCTGTCATGCAATGTGTTTTTCGGCAATCCAAGTCCATTAAGGCCGTCAAAATCCCATTTTTGCCATTTTAGGAAATAATCTCGAGGCTTATAACTCTTTACAGATAATTGATATTTACGTTTCGCAAAAAGTTTTGGTTTTTTGGCATGTTTTACTTCGATTCTATGGTGAAAACTCATTTTTCCTATTTTTGGCAAAATTTATGAATTATTTATTTTTTACTTTACCTGGGCAATTGTGTTTTGAGGCGTTTAAGTTACTATTTATATCTTTGTAATTATTGATAGATTACCTATTATAGTTAATATTTAATGCATGATTAACTATATTTAAATTAAGACATGTAAGCAATTATTCATTTGAGTTAAGTCAAAGGCCAAACATAGGCTGAGACTACCTGTACGAATAATACACTTACATTCATCAAAGGTTTATTCTAATGTTAGTTATAAAATTGGATTGAGATGCAACACATGTTAATTTCTAAATTAAACAACATTAGAACTGATTTCGTGAAAATAGAATAGTTGACATTAAGTCCATTAATCATGGTATTAAATGTTTAGGAAACAAACATGAATGCCAAAATTATGGGACCATGATAAATGAATCATAGAGTAATATATCTTTACAATCTGAACATTATGTTATGATTAACACAGATTTCGTGATATTCAGATTGTAAATCAAATATGCCAAAAAATTTAGTCAACAATTCAATATTCGACCCTTGGAATTTTTGTTGTGTGTGAAAAATTTAATTAGATAACATTGTTATTAATTGTACTTCCCCTTAACCTGTATTCGCAAGCTCAGTCCTATTCCAAATTTGATGGAACTAATTTTTCTTAATGGAATGAGAAAATTGAGTTCAGTCTAGGGGTTCTCGACCTATACATGGAAATTATGTGTGATGAACCCGCTGCTATTACTAATGCCAGTAGCGAGGATGAAATTGTTTTCCATGAAGCATGGTCTCGATCCAATAGGCTGGCCCTTATGTTTATGCAAATGTACGTTGCTGCTAACATTAAGACCTCCCTACCTGAAACTAAGAAAGCGAAAGAGTATTTTAATAATATTAAGGAATGCTTTCGCACTACTAATAAATGATTTGCTAGGAAACTGATGGTTGACCTGACCACTATGACGTTCGATGGTACTCAAACCATGAATGAGCACATTATAGAGATGACCAATCTGGCTGCTAGACTTAGAGTTTTGGGCATGACAGTGGATGAGTCTTTTTTCATCCAATTCGTGATAAACTCCCTACCTCCTAAGTATGGGACTTTCCAAATCAATTAAAACACTATAAAATATAAGTGGAATGCAAATGATTTTCAAAGCATGTTGGTACAGGAGGATGGAAGGCTTAAGCAATAAAATGGCCATGTGACTAAGGGACATGTGGAAAATCTGACTGTCTAAGGAGCTGGTTTTAAGAAGATGTTCGACAAGGGCATTAAGGGAGATCCTAGGCCGTCTCATCAAGTTGAACCATTAACTGCTGCTGTGAAGAAGGAAAAGAATAACAAGTGTTACTTCTGTAAAAAGAAAGGCCATTTCCAGAGGGATTTCCATAAACGAAAGGCCTGGTTCGAGAAAAAGGGTAAGCCCTTTATTTATGTTTGTTTTTAATCAAACCTTATTAAAGCACCTTCTAACACTTAGTGGATTGATTCTGGTTGTATGTGTAATGTTTCTAATTCGATGCATGGCTTCACTTCGATTCGCAAAACAAATCCAAATGATCATTTTCTCTACATGGGCAATAAAGAGAAGGGTAAAATAGAAGCTATTGGAGTCTTTCGCCTGATTTTAAGCACTCGATTTATTTTAGATTTGAAAGAAACTTTTTATATTCCCATAATTTCTAGGAATTTAATTTCTGTTTCCAAACTTCCTTTAGGTGATTTTTCAATTGAATTTAAGAACAATGGTTTGGGTTTGATTAAAAATTCTACTAATGTTGGTTCTGGATTTTTATTAGATGGTTTATATCAATCGAATCTTGAAAAGAATTTTTCTGAAACCCTTTTGACCCTGCATACTATTGTTGTTACGAAACGTACACTTAATGATGAAAAATCTACTTATTTGTGGGATAAAGGATTAAGTAACATATCCAGGCCGAGAATTGAAAGTCTCATTAAAGATGAAATACTTCATAACCTGGATTGGGCCAATTATGATGTATATGTGGACTGTATTAAAGGAAACCAGACCAAACATACAAAGAAAGGAGCCAGAAGAAGCACCCAACTACTTGAAATAATACATATAGACATATGTGGACCTTCTGATATTTCATCCATTGGTGGAGAAAAATACTTCATCACCTTTATAGATGATTTCTCACATTATTGTACTTTGTACATGTTGCATGATAAATATGAGTCTGTGAACATCGTTGAAATATACATTAATGAGGTTGAGAGGAAACTATGCAAAAAGGTGAAATTTTTTAGGTTTGATAGAGGTGATGAGTATTATCGTAGATATGACGAGTCAGGGCAATGCCCTGGACCACTTGCTAAACTCCTTGACAAATTAGGTATTTGCGCCCAATACACAATGCCACAATCACATTGGCAGAATGGTGTAGCTGAAAGGCGTAATCGTACACTTATAGAAATGGTTAAAACTATGATAAGTACCCAATTGCCTAAATTTTTGTGGACTTAAAGACCGTTGTACACATCTTAAATAGGGTTCCTAGTAAGTCAGTTTCAAAACCCCTTTTCAACTTTGGAAAGGATGGAGACCCGATTTAAGGTACTTACGTGTGTGGGGCTACCCAGCGGAAGGTAGAATCTATAACCCTCACGAAAAGAAATTGGATCCTAGGACATTATCTTCTAATTTTATCGGGCATCCAGAAAAGTCGAAGGGATATAGATTCTACTGTCTAAATCGTACAACTAGAATCATAGAAATGTGACAACCTGCCATCCGAAATAGGGTTGGCCATCCTGATACTCCAAAATAACGGAATCATGGATGGAATCATTCTCAGCATCACAACAAAAGAAAAAGTATACGGGATAACCACTCCTTATTTCAGAAAAACGGGTGGCCAAAAATTTTGGTTTTAAAGTTAAGAAAAGAAAACAACTTAACAACCCAATAAAAAGAAAGTGGAAATCTAGATGAAATTATATTACATACCCCCAAATGTACAATAAGGGACCGAATATGCTATCGGTCACAGACTAGTACAATAATATTAAACAAGTTCATTAAATTACATAATACATTACATTAATCAATTACAAAAGCTAGGGCCTCTCGCCCGAGTAAAAAGAAACCAATCCTGACTAGAGTGCAAGAATGACGACGTCTATTTCAAAATGTCCCGTAATACCCACAAAGCATCACGGCTCGCCAAAGACACCGGGATAGGAAGTCAGATCAGGCATCCTTGGGGAGGAGTACCTGAGCGGATACAAGATGCATGCATAACAAGAAATGTGAACGGGTCAGGGCCCGGTTCTATATGATTACCAGATGAATAAAAAGTATGACAGTTATGAAAGATAAATCATGATGAAATGAAATAAGAATCTACCTACACAAATTAAAACATAAGATAAGGCAATTTAATTAATCATGAATCTAATTTAACTAAGGAGGAAAAATAAAATGATCAACATTAATCTAAAAATTTCATCATGTGCACCGATTATCTCATATATCTTTTTCCTTAACAGGAAATATATATATATAGTCACAATCTTATGCTCTTTATGGCATTTTTATCTCACTTTTACATTTTGTAAAAATCCTTTCCTTATCAGGAAAATAGTCATTTTCAAATGTTCTTTGTGGCATTTTAATGTGCTTTTTGTGTCACTTCACTATGCTCTTTATGGCATATATAATCCATAAAGTCCCACTTGATTATCAATAGTTATATTTATATACATATAACGATTCTAAGATCGCCCGTTCGGGTTTCCCCACTGTGCGCGCCCCTAAATGACCATCATCTTCCAGGGCTTACCATCAAGAAAACCTGGGCACCTATAACGCAAAATGTCAGGAAGCGGCCATGTGCCTGCGGGGTAGTCATAACCACACCCGGAATTACCTACCCATCGCAGAAAATATACAACACAAACGCTCACATGTCCTTGGACTATATCCACCCTGCATTCATTAGCCAGTGGGCTTCACCTCACGCGCGAACTTCCCTTATGATGTCATTTAGAGAGGGTGTGTTCAAACCATTTTATTTACCATTTTCAAAAATTAAGTAAATTATCATTTACCATATTCATGATTAAGTAAATTATCATTTAACATCATCATTACCATTTCCATTTCATTTCCAATTATACATGTATGTTTCGTTTTATTTGAAACCATACTCATTTACATTATTGTAAATAATTCACTTTATTATCCGGATCCATGCAATTAATTATATCGCGACTATAACCTCAAAGGAGTAAATAAACTCTTAATTATCTCCAAACATTTTGGGGTATTACTTTAAAATCCCGATACTATCATACCTCAAAGGAATGAATAAACTTTTAATTCATTCTCCCAAGACACTTTTATGGTGTTGTTATAAGCCATCAAGGTTAACATAGCTCCATTGAGCTTTTAAAGTCTCCCAAACATAACACTACATCTCCTAGTTTCATAACAATCAACTAGAAGAAAAGAATGCCCTAACATCAATAGGCATAACCCCGAAAAAGTCCCCATATGAACCATTTCTAATCTAGGGTAGTTAACTAACTCATCACACACTCTAGGACACTAAGTGTACTTCATTCAAGAAGATTCCTAGGCCCTAGACTTAAAGGAAATGATTTTAAATTGAGTTATAAAATTAACTCAAAAATAGTAGGAAAACGAATCGATTCGCCCAAAAAGTGAATCGGTTCGGACATGAAGACCTGGGATTCTGCAACTGCCGAATCGATTCGTCTTGGGACCGAATCGATTCGGTCCAAGTAGACATGGAAACTGGCCCTTAGCGAATCGATTCGCCCTAAGGGCCGAATCGATTCGGCCTAGAGAAATTGCCAAGAATGGCCTACAGGTTGTAAACCCTAGATTTTCCCCAAAACCAAATCCTACTCCATTTTTACCCATATTCGTCAACATAAATCTACCCCAAATCATCCTACATGATGTATAACCACTATAATCCACAATTTTACCTTCAAAACTAAGATTAGGGTTAAATCACCACAAATTCCATTTTTGATCCATAAATGCAAATACACAACTATCAAACAATTTATTCACCTTAAATCATATATTAGCAAGTAAAAAACTTGCCTTTGGGTTGATATCTCAGATTTCTTTTGGGTAGAAGCAATTCGAATCTTTAATCCTCCAATCTCTCTTCTTTTCTCCATTTTTCTCTTCCTCTCTCTTTCTCTCCTTTTCTCTCTATGTTTTAAGACATGAAATAAGGAAATGAAATAAGGGGAAAGACTTAAAATCGTGACTTAAGTCTAAAGTCTCCAACTTAAGTGGTTAATACCACATTAAAATGACTCCCAAATACGCGTTTAAGTTAAAACCAGGTAAAAGTGCTCGAAGCCCAAAAATATAATATGGCACTTATTTTGACTGGCTCGGACATTCCGGGACTAACTACACCCTCTAAACTGGCATCCGAAAATTTTACAAATTATTTTGAGTTCCAACTTTATTTAAATCATAATGTCATTTAATATACATGACACTATAAAACATGCAACCTGATGATATTTACTTTCACATACAGTAAGTATGCATCAATCTAGTAAATATTAACTTCTAACTCATTTAATTAATATTTCTCCAATTCCAACATTTTATATAATTACCTTATGCGGTAAATTAATATAAAATTAGACTCCTAAAAGTGAGGGTTGTTACAAGAAACTGGAAATACTAAATTCAATGAAGAAGGTGAAGTAAGTGGGAGTATAAAAGAAAGGGAGGTAATCATTCGACAAGTCAGGGTACAAATTCTTATACCCAGAGTTCATAACATACCTGATATTCCTGATATAGTTGTTGAACCGATCGTTGACCTAATCAATAACAATGAATAACAAGTGAATGATCAACCAATTGAACAACCACATAATGACACTATAACCGATGAAATTTTTGAAGCACCATAGGAAGTGACATTATGAAGATCTCAAATAGAAAGGAGATCGACAATTCAAGATGATTATGTGGTATATCTTCAAGAGATCGAATATAACTTAGGGAATATTAATGGTCCAGTTTCTTATGAAAAAGCTATAACTAGTGATGATTCCGATAAATGGATTGATGCCATGAATGAAGAAATAAAATATATGAATGAAAATAAAGTTTGGGAGTTGGTCGAATTGCTAGAAGGAAAAAAACGAGTTGGGTGCAAGTGGATCTTTAAGACCAAACTTGACTAAAAGGCAATATTGAACGACATAAAGCTAGACTTGTTGCCAAAGATTTTAATCGATAAAAAGACATTAATTATAATGAGACCTTCTCTCCAGTTTCAAAGAAGGACTAATTAAGAATCATATTAGCATTGGTGGCTCATTATGATTTGGAGTTGCACCAAATGGACATAAAAATAACTTTTTAAAATGGGAGTTTAGAAGAAAAAGTCTACTTGGCACAACCACAAGGCTTCATAAAGGAAGGAAAGGAAAACATTGTCTGTATGTTAAAGAAGTTAATATATGGCTTCTCGTCAATGGTACATTAAGTTCCACGATACCATTACATCATTTGGGTTTAAGGAAAACACTGTTGATCGGTGCATATACTTGAAGATTATTGGGAGTAAGTTTGTGTTTTTAGTACAATATGTTGATGATTTACTTATCGCCAGTAGTGGTCTTGGTTTATTAAGTGAAACCAAGAAGTACCTTTCTAAAAACTTTGAAATGAAAGATTTAGGTGAGGCATCCTTCGTGATAGGGATAGAAATATCTCGGGATAGATCACGAGGAATGTTAAGATTGTCTCAGAAATCTTACATTAACAAAGTTTTTGAAAGATTTAGCATGCAAAGTTGCAATCCCATTAACTTTCCACATCAGAAAGGGGATAAGTTCAACTTAAGTAAATGCCCTATAAGTGATTTAGAAAGGGAGCACATGAAAGGAATGCCTTACGCTTCACTCGTATGGAGCTTGTTGTATGCACAAGTCTACACTAGATCGGATATCAGTTTTGCCGTTAGGATGCTAGGGAGATATCAAATCAATAATGGGATTTACCATTGGAAAGATGCAAAGAAAGTGCTGGGTACCTACAAGGGACCAAGGATTACATGCTCACATATTGGAAGACTGATCACCTTAAGGTGATTGGTTATTCAGACTCAGATTTTGGGGGATGCCTTAATAGTAGGAAGATCACTTCAGGTTATGTCATCCTTGTGGCTAGAGGATCCGTTTCATGGACAAGTTCTAAGCAAAACGTCATTGCATCACCTACTATGGAGGCTGAATACGTAGCTTGCTTCGAAGCTACAAATCATGGATTATGGCTGCGAAACTTTATTTCAAGACTTAGAATTATGGGGTCAATATCTAAGTGCTAAAAATTTATTATGATAATGTCGTAGCAGTCTTCTTCTCGAAGAAAAATAGGTACACTAAGGCTGCTAAGCATATTGAGATGAAATACCTATCAGTTAAAGAAGAAGTTCAGAAATAAAAAGTGTCAATTGATCACATTAGTATGCGTGATAACATAGAAGATCCTCTTACGAAAAGGCCTATCTCCGAATACCATTATGGAACATGTCAAAGACATGGGTCTCGATTAGTTAGATCATGATTGCTATTTTGTATTAGTTGTTTGACACTATTACTTGAATTCAATAAAAATGTTTATCATTTATACTATTTCTCTCTTTTGTGAATGAATGCATATAATTCTGAATTATTGTTGACAGAAATAGTTCTTATTCAAAAGGACATTATGAGGCCATTATGATGCCCAATATGAAATGCTTAGTTGAATGAAACATTGGTGTTGTGGTACATGGATGGAACCATGCTCTTGAATAGCATGGAACCGCCATGACTCGCATCCGTGAATCATTTGATTTTGAAAACTAAATTTATCAATGATTTTGCACCTTATGATACCTAATTTAATTATACAAATTATTAAGACCAAGTGGGAGACTGTTGGAAATTAATGTTAAGTAATGAAATTGATTTTTTAGTTTCAATTGCATTAAATTTCGAATTTCCTATTGATGTCGTCTTGATATATGTCAGATAATTAATTAGGAATGTGGTAAATAAAGATATTAAAAGATTGGGTAAACCTTATCCGTTAGTCCCATGATGGTTAGTGGCATTAGTAGGAGACTTTAAAAGAGTCCCACCTCCACTAGGATTCCGTCCCTCTTCCCCTTTTAAATAGAGACCTCTACACCATCTAGAGTCATCTCAATACACACTGTTTCTAAGGAAGGAGAGAAAATACAAAATTCTCATTATTCTTATTTTCTCACAAATATTCTGGGCACATAAGATATTAATTCTGGGCTATTCAAGAAGGGATTCAAAGGAATCTTTGACAGGAGCATTTAAGTAATCTTATTCCAATCAATTGCATTGGACAAAGGTTAGTTTTGATCATTATTATAAAGAACTTATGATTTGTGATTGCATGAAGATAAAACATCCTGGATTCATGAAAAAACTATTTTTGAAGTGATGTAACGTTATGGTTTATATCCATTTTTTATGATTGACAAAATAGTATTGATTAACAATTTCTCTTTTCATCCTAATTCGGGTAAAAGATTACCCTAAAGTCTAAGTGTCAAATTTAGATTTACAAAATGCCCGGTCGTATTAACCAATGGTCATTCAACATATTAAGAGAAATAAAATGAGAAAATTTGAATCATGTACTACAGATGAAGATTATAATGAGAAAAAAAATACATCAGGAGATATTAACACCATGCACCTCACATGTAAATGATTACACGTAACTTACAAATTTTAACATCTTCTTGAATAAAAAATCCCAAACATAAAAAACCAAAATATCCACCTTGTTTTAGAAAGGGGAGGACCATACCTTTTAGTGTCTCAATTGATAATGTCACTTTTGAACCTCTTCCACTCTTCTTTAAATTTGAAACAAATAAAAAGGAACAAATACTAGCCAATAAAACTAACAACTAAAATGTTTAAGGATGCATTAAGGCTTACGGTGTAGAAAATAGTTTGGCGCACTAAAAAAGTCGCACAATGTGTATAAAAGAATAAAAGGGGAAACACTAATGAATGAAGGAAGATTGAGTTCAAGAACAAATAAAGTATCCAATGTTTTTACTCAAAATGTGGCATTGAGGTTGAAAATGTCTCTAATCGATTTTTATTAGCTTGGTTACCATATTTTCATGTAAATGCATTTTATTAATTCATTATGAATCCAAAATGTATTATTTCATATAGAAGTTGTTCAGTAGAGAGAGTAATGTTCATTTGACATCTATGAACAATGAAAATTGAAAATCATATTCCGCTCTTCTACAACAAAGACATTCTTTTCCGCAATAATAATAATATCCTTTTATGGGGTATAGGTTTAAACGTCTAAGGCTATGCACGATTTTGATTTAACTTTAAAAATTGTTGTTGAAATGAAATAAGTCATCTTATAATATTGAGAATTGTTGTGTTTATCCTAAAATGGAAAGGCCAAGATTTTGAAAAATGCTTTATTCATGGATAAAATTACTTTTTCCTACATTCGTATGCACATAAGCCTTTTAATCCCAAGCGTGCAACGAGAATATTTGATGCATGTTTTCAGTTTAGCCTAAAACCGTAAGCGTGGTTGGGGTTTGGGCCTATGCACACGGAAGTCATGTTTTTGGCATGTCTTTAATATTGTAAGTACAATATAGGTTCATCATAAATAACATATATAAGTCAGAAACCTAGCGCTATGAGAAAACTACATACTAACGGAGAAATAAATTCATCGCAAAAGTTTAACTTCATCGCTAAAGGTCTTTCTTAAAGAAGTAGATTTGACGCACAATTGGTCGCAAAAGTAAAGTCCTTATATAGGTTATTGCGAAGAATGAAAAAAAATCACAATTGTCATATAGCGACGAATAAGTTTGTCGTTGGAGGTAATATAAATTGCTGTAAGAATAATTCGTTTAGTTTGTATTGTCCAATCTTGACTCATAAATTCATCGCTAAATTATTTATACTCGTCATAAATTCTATTTTTATAAAAAAAAAATTGTGGTAAAACGTATTCATTGCAAAATGTATATATTTTTAATATTTATTATGACAAATTCATGTTTCAAAAATAATATGTAATACCATGATGCTATTAATAAAATTCATCGGAATGAGTATTTCATCTAAAAAGGTTCCTTTCCTACAACATATTCAACCCTTACTTTGGATTTTTGTCACATAAAAATAATTGAACATATAATAGTTCTTGAGAACTAGTTGATTTTTCACAAAAGAAACATGAAACTAAAATAGGTTAAATGTGAACCCAACTTAACTAATGAAATTAAATCATCTTGGAATAGTTAAAAATAATTCAAATTTAACTAATTTGAAGTCTTTGAATAGTCACAACAACTACAAATTTAAGATACTACGAAAAAAAAAAGTAAGTTTAATTTGAAAATCCATATCTAAGTGTTTAATTCGGAAAATCCAAGTCTTAGAGTTTAATTCAAAATTTAAGAAGAACACTTCCAACCAAGGGCCTCGATGATTTTTTCAATCATCAATCCGTTGATGTCGATCGTCTCACCTTGACTCTGTATTGTCCCATTTTGACCCTTCAAAACACCATTCGAGCATGAGATTTTAGATTTAAGGGTCTCATTCTCCACAATAGTATTACAGAGAATGAGACCCTTAAATTTGAGAATGTGACTTTTAAATATGTTAATATGTTTATCATGCTGAATAAGGTTGGAGGGGGGAGGGACAAAATATGCTTGGGTGTTAATATGGAAATCCAAATCCAAATCCAAATCCAAATGTAAGAATGTAAATTATAATCTAAAAAGAACCCTCCATGTGACCAAGGGTTGTCATGATTTTTTCAATCATCTTTCTTTGACTCTAGATCGTCTCACCTTGATTCAGAATTGTCGCATTTGAACCCTCCACAACACCATTCAAGTGAGAGATTTCAAATTTAAAGGTCCCATTCAATGCAATAGTATTGCAGAGTCACTTAAATATAGGAATGAGACCCTTAAATCTATGAATATGTCAATTATGTAGAAAACAAATCGAGGCCAAAATCTTCTTAGTTATTAATATGTTGTATCATGTAAAAAAGGAATAGAATTACACTTAAAAATAAAGCCCATTAGAATTTTACTCAAAAAGTTAATACTTATGCCAATGCCAAAGCTAATGTCCATGATTTATGCCCGTCTAGAAGGTGATGCTCGTATGGACTTAAAAGTCAATAGATGCCCATATATGTCTTTCCACATTCAAAGAGTTGGGATTCTCCAAGACCATCAATCCCATCGTGGGTTTTATATTCTACAATCATTTCTCATATGTTATCTATGTGAGACTTCAGTTTTTCAAATACACTTCAACTAATTTCATGTTACAAATGGACAATAATTTCTCATTCTTTAATTTATGGTATTGTCTATGGGAGCATACCACAATATACTTTTCGCGAAAGAGACCGTGTTTTAATTCGAAATCATTTTGAAAGAGGTGTGGGTCCCATATTAAATTGAATACAAAGTTGACCAAAATAAAATTTTATTGAACCAATAAAACTCATAAATTCCAACATTCGATATGACCTTCAGGTAATTCACGTAATTGAACGTCCTTCTTACATGAAAAATAAGAAAACTAATAAAATTTGTGCCGTAATTTAAAACTACAAGTCACAGACAAGAAAGAGGAGATTTCGTTTAATGATTTTAATAATTAAGAATAAGTTTCATAATATTAACTATCACATTTACTTTATCACTTGCGGATTCAACAAATGATTTTGACCAATCACAGTGATTGAATAAATTATTATTTTGACTTTCTCTACACTTGGTTGAACGAACTAAATGGCTAACAAAATATGTTTTCAATACAGTAATGTACGGGGTAAAAAAATTCGAATGGAAATAATAAACAAATTGTAATAAGTGCCTTTCTTTTGGATCCAGTCCACTCATGACTATGAGTCAGATAGAAATCTCTCATAAAAGCTCCTCTGAATGGAAAGAAATAGTCTCGAGTTGAACATAAGTTAAGTAAAAAATTAGCCTACGTTACAAAAATAAATCCCTTGATTTTTTAACAAAAACTAGCAAGCGGGGCAGCACACCTCATACTTTTGCATGTAATTTCTTAGGCCATCTCTCACGGCACAAACTAAAAAAATGTAAAGATAGATTGTTTCAGGTATACTTTTTTGGTGTGGGTGTAGACTGGGACCATGGGTTTTGTTGTTGGACTATAGAGTGTTAACCGCCCAGGGGAGGGCCCCACCCCTAATGGGTATATGTTGTCCACTCAAAACATTAAAGAGAGGAAAAAGAATTATTTTTAAATAAAACTGGATGGTAGAAATTTAACCTCACATAGTCTGGGCAGTAGACTTTTGTCCGCCCAACCGTGAGCCCCATCTACTACGCATTGTGTAGTGCCAATATAAATTTATAACTCCTCTTACCTTTCTCTCTCCTAATTGTGCAATGTTTCTAACCCCTTGTGAAAACAAACATTGGAAGTCTATACCATAAGCCTCTTCATAAGAGATGACCTTAACATTTAACTAAAAAATTGCTTCATCGGAATAAGATCCTTATTTTTGTGAGTTAGATTAAAAAAATTACTTATTGAATTATTTTAGATTAGACTATTTACTAATAAGAAACCTACATGGTGGATGATATAAATGAAGTATGAGCTGACTTTATAGAGTTCATTGTGGAACATCGTTAAACATGGGTGACTTCATTATCTGTTTTTATACATCCTTTTCAAATACGTTTTTACTACATTTCATCAATGTTATAGTAGGGGATGCGCGGTAACATACTTTGAATTTCACCATTGCCGATTGTTATCTTATATTTATTTACGATGATTATAGGTGCAAAATGCATATATTTAGAATTGTCATTAATACAGAACCATGACAACACCTTTTCTTGTGACGAGGACATGTCTATAATAAGTTTTTAATGTTTTGGTAACTGATATATTTTTTGTGGAAGTTGACCATTCTTCTATTTTTTTTTGGGATGTAGAAATGATTTATGGAGGGTAGTTGTAGATACATGAATATGCAATTCTTTTTGTCGGTTTGAATTTATTTCCAATATATATATATATATATATATGTGCGTGTGCGTGTGTGTATGTGTGTGGAGATGTCATTTTAGTTTGTAAATAACTTTTTAAGGTTGCGATGATTACAATGTTTGAAATTTAGTATTTTTATGAGAAGTTAAAAAAGAGTGAAAATAAGTAGGAGTTGTTTATCTTACTTTGAGAGTTTTTCATGGAAATTAAATTTTTGGGGAAGATAAGAAATGTTTTTCATGAAAATTGATAAAACTATGTGGCACTTTTCATATTCATTATTAATCTTTTCATATGTTGTATTTGAAGTTAAGCACCACAAAAGAAATAATTGAACTAAATAGACAACATTCAACCATTACAAAAAAAAATATATGAGAAAATAAACAATAGTTTTAATACACTATTCAATAATTCTTTAATAAAAAAGATAAAAGAATTTATGTGTTATAACACAACCTAACAATTATTTATGTTGGTTACCACTCGACTTAACAAATCAATTATATATATTTTATTTTAATATCATTGCAATGTTGAGAAAATCGAGATGAATAATGCAAAAGTAATGGTGGCATTTACGTGTGCTTTTTTATGACTGACATAAATAAGTGAAATATTTATGTTGGTCTAAATTAAGATGAAAATGACATAATTTTTATTTATGTCACATTTAGACAAAAGTAACAAGTCACTTTTCATCATAATTTCTTCTAAGTAAATTTGTTTTAATAATCAATGGTATATTTACAAATATTTGCCAAATTAAAAGTATTCACTATATTGTGTCTGGTGTCCCACATTGTTTAAATCATTTCAATCTTTCTAATCTATAATTTATACTCACCCGTTGATATTTTCTTCATTAGTTTATCAATAATGTGAGTGAAACACATAAAGGTAATTCAATCAATGTTTAAATTAGTTATTATTTACATTTTTAATAATCTTTTCTTGCGACATGTGTATATAGATATGTTTCATATTTAAACATCACATTGGTTATAAACTTTCCTGATTAATTTCAAATGTTCCCACCCTTAGTTTTTCAAAAAGAAAATATGTCTAGAGTTTTTTATGCTTAACCAAAAGTTTTCTCTCCCATCATGTAACCAAATATTTTTTTCAACACTTTGTGCATAAGCGCGTAATGCGTAAACCCTACTTAAAGAATTCTTATTTTTGTGTGTGTGTGTGTGTGTATATATGCCTGACTAATTGGCTAATTTTCTTATGGATTATCTAAAAATTTCATGGATACACCATCAAAGAATCAATTCAAAACTAAAAAAAATATTATTTCAAAAAAATCAATCAAAATATGTGAGTTCTTAATTTTATAAAAATAATTATATTTCAAAAATGAATTAATTATAAGTAGTTATAAACTGAAATAAAATTGTCAACGATATAACCTCCAAGTAATGTTCCATACTCACCACTCTCAATGTAATCAGTATAATGTGTAATGCATCCATGAACATGAAATGGAGGGTAACAACACCCATTTTGTCACGTAAAGGCTAGTCAGGTACCATACGTCGAAGATGGGGCCTATTTTTCAATTAATACCATTTTCAGCATCAACGTAATGTAAATCATATCTTAAAGGGCCATAATTGAGTTTAAATCAATAATTCAATACTAATAAAAATCAAATCCAACACCAAGCATGATGATTTATTTATGAATTCGAATTGGAATCATTCTAGGATGGTTAGGAATTGATCATATAATGTTTAACCATCAAAGGCCCCATGACAATTAACCAATATATAATTAAATAAAGTTAGATTGATTACATAAAACTAGGGTTCTTAACATAGATTTGCCATTTGAGCCTTAGTCATGATATAAATGTAAAAAATTGATATACATATTTGGATTGATGTCATTACAACTATATATGAAGAAAATGGAGTTTTCATTATGGTTTAAGGAGCTTGGAACCTTTTAATGGAGGTTTGGGGGTTTCAATCCAATAATTAGGAATAAGATATCTTAGACAGTCAATCGATCGACCCCTAATAATCCATCGATCGACACCTTTATTTTGTCCCAAAGTGGGTTAAATAATTGGTTTGGATGGTTTTTGGGACTCACGGTTTGGTAAGGGTAGTTTCTAGTCAACTATACATACTGAAGGAAGGGGATAATATTGTTTAGAATATTTGTAATTTGGGACTGGAGTGAGATTCCTAACTTTATGACTATTAGTACAATGAGTAATAGAAATTAAGACTTCGTAAACCTTTTACGCTTAGGTTTACTATTCTTGCATTTTATGTGCAATATACCATGTCTTTAGTCCTCGTGGTATACGCCCTAGAAGTTATATCTGTATGAGGTCCGTATGAAGTCGACCGCGTGGTACACTAGTGATTAAGACGGGCTTTACCTTGGTCATTTTATCCCGGATACGACTTGTTGATGTACATGTGTTATCCCATGGTGATAAGAGGAGGGGATCCTTTCATATGGCTTTGGTATGGGTCCATATTATTAGTGTGAATTCATAGTTATTATCCCTTATTGATGTGAAAAGGGTTATAGGGGTGGGAAAATCTATAACTTTAACTAGTATGTGTGCTGAAAGCATTAGACTAGGACTTTGCTATAGACGAGCTTGAGTGGAGACCATTTAATTATGTATGTGGTTGGTACCGTACTTACGTAAAAATTAGACTTTGTGTCTACTTTATTTATATACTTATACACTTAAGATATTTAGTGTGGATTTATTTGGGATCCATTAGTTATATTCAATTGAGATGAATAATACTTAATCATGGGATCACTTGGGATTAGTTTTAGAGGCATGAGATATCTAATGTTGTTTGGGTTGGGATAAAATTAAAAGAAACTAAAATACAAGATAGATATGCATAGTAATTGTAACACCCCGTATTTTTGTGCATGCATTTAATATTAATTAATTAAGGAATTCAAAATTACTTGTGTGTCGTAATTTTAATTGAATTAATTATGGCAATATATAATTAAATATTAACCCGGGGGTGAATGGTTAATATTTAGTGAAATTAAATTACTAAGTGAATAGTGATAATTTATTTACGTCATTTTGGGTATTAATGATGGGGTATGTACTTATCTCAGCCGGGAGTTGGTATAGGCTAATTTTGGTGTGAGATAAGGATTTTTATAAATTAATTGGGATACCAATTCTAAGTGTATGGTTGAGTTATGATGGGATGAGATAGTCAGAAAAGTGTACCCAGGGGGAGTAAACGGGTCACAGGACATTTTTACGCAAAGTCGGGCCCACACGGGGGTATTTGGGTCACTTGGGCTTGGCCCATTAGGCAAAAAATGGGATTTAACCTAATTACCTAATTAAGAGAAAAGGGAAACGGCTGATTGAAGTATAGGAAAACCTAAGAGGCACTTAAAGACAAATTGGGGGACAAAGGAAGAGCCAAAGAGAAAAGATTTCATCTTCAAACTTGGGAATTCACAACCTCAAATCAGACCCTACGATTCATAAGTCAAGTGGTTAACTTGTTGTAGAATTTAATTTGTGTTTGATTCATATTTATGTGATGTGAGAAAATTAAAATTCGCTTTGGGATTTAAAGGGTAAAAACATGAGGTTTTTGCAAACCAATATTATGATTTCTAAATTGTGTAGAAATTCATATATAATATGAGATTAGTATGTATATCTGGTATGATGCGTAAACTGGAATGAATTAGAAATGAATTTGAGATGAGGATTTGACGTTTAAATGGGTTAAAGATTAAAAACGGATTTTTACCCAATTTCTAAAAACAGTAGAGAACGGAAATTAAAAGGTGTTTGTGGGCTTTGTGGTGGTTCCTTATGAGGTTTTTGGTGTAGTTTATTGATTAGAATGATTGGATTTGATAGTAGAAGGATTTAGGGTTTAAATCTTTTCGTCCATGGCTGAAACAACATGCCGGAGAAGACGATGACCTGTACGATCGATCGATCGAGGGTTGGGGATCGATCAATCGATGGTCAGCAATTTTTGGTAGATCGGCTAGTTTTTATATATATGGGAAATTTACTTAAAATTCCTTCCATGCCTAATTTAATGAGAAATCAATATAGGATTTTCCATCTAATTAATTATGAGGGAAAATTAATTAGGATTTGAAGGAAATTTATGTGTGTCACACCATGATTAATAATTTTGGGAATAATATTTCAAAATAATTAAATATGGATTAAGTGGGCAAGTCCGGGTATATTGGTTGAGCAATACCAAGACGTTAATTTTATTTAAACTGAAAGCTAAATAATTTAGAATCAGAAATTTAGAATCTGGTATTATTTTATTTTGGGCCACTAGAGTAAGTCCGAATATATTGGTTGTGGCGACACCAAAAGAAATTTAATTAATTAATATGTGAATTAATTAATAATTAGAGTTGGGCCATAAACTCATAAAAATTTGAATAGGCATGTGTTACGGACTGAGTACACGGGATAGCCGGGATGGTTTATTTTTATTCACATATATATTTGGTGTGCGATAGTATATATATATATATATATTGTGTGTGCATTAGTATCAATGGTTAGATATTTTTATTATATACTCTAGTGCTATAGGGGGAGGTTGCGCGTAGTGGATGAATCCCCTAACTTGAGGAGTAGGGTGAGTATATTCCCAGTTCATAGCATCCATTATATGGGTGAGGGGCATCTCACTTTCAAGGAAGGAATATGACCGCCTCCAATTTTTATGTATTAACCAAGTTAGTGAGCGATTCTGACTTGGGGTAACTAGGTTATGTGAATATACCTAGTGGAATAGAACTTTATAGAATTTACATCCGGTGAGTTATTACTCGGGAGGATGTTTAGTATTAATTTTTATTTCAGCATGTTTGTGAATGTTGTAATATGACTATACGTAAATAATGAGGTAAATAATTATATACGGATAAATTAATACTGGCCGAGAATTATATTACACATAATGGGTGTGAAAGTTATATGAATTTAAAAAGGAAAATGATTAATTAAGTTAATGGTGATAATAACTGAGAAATCACAATTATGGCATACTCGGTTAGAGTAGGGTGGTTGCAAGGGGATTATATCAATTATCTGGTCATGAGATAAATAACTAGGTAAATAAACCAAGGCGTTAGTAGTGCACATTAAAGGACGGGTGAGGATGCCCTCAAGGGAGTGTGGCACTAACTAAAATATGGAGAGCATGCATATTTACTTATTACTGCAAGTTAATTATCTGCTAAATGTTTTTAAAATGTTTTTCGATACTAACCCTTGCTATAAAAACATTTAAAAACCTTTTAGGTGTCCAGCCATAGGGATGCCAGGCTTGACTCATTCCAGGGATTTGTTGTTACAGCATGTGTGGATGTTGCTGGAGTTTGATAGGCCCCTCATTCTTTTCATTCATAGTGTATAGACTTCCTATCAGTTATTCCAGCATGTTGCTCATAGTTTTATTTAGTACTTATGTCACACCTCTTGAGATTTATTTCATGTCTTTACTTTGGTTGGATTTTGAACCGATGGTTTATTCGGGCAGTTAATTAATTGCGCTTGGTTGTTTTCAGTATATTGTGATGGGTTATATTATTTTGTTTTCGCATGAGTATTTCATTTAAGTTAATGAAAGATAAAACATGGCATCAGTCTAATTTTCTCACTTAGGTGGTTAGTAATTAAAAAGTTGACAGTGATGCTAAGAATGAACCAACTGAGAAACCTGTTCTAATTTAATTTATGACTGATCACCCGGGGTTAATTCGGCGGGGTGTCGTAGATGGTATCAGAGCATTAGGTTCTAGTATCCTTAGGATCTGTGCGGCTTACTGCAGATAATTCGGCGTAGCGTTCACTTGATATAGAGCCCTATTATTAGGACTATTGATTCATTTTTCCACTTTTGAGTTATTGTATTTCTGCTATTAAATATTTTTGTATAAACTGTGTATTTATAAAATTCAATCTATTTTTAGATGCCACCAAAGATGCAAAGAGCGGAGAGGGCTGAAGCTAGGGATGAGCTTAGGGAGGCTCATTAGGAGCTACAGGTACTGCCACCCCCACCCCCACCCGAGTTGATTTTCACTACTCAGGTGGCAGTAAGAGTGGCTCAGGTAGTAGAGACAGCAATGAGGGCTATGGAAGCCCATTTTCCACAGCCCCAGGAACCACCTCCAGTGGCACCATCAACTCAGGCTCCAGTTGGGCCACCATCTTGGCAACAAGTTAGGTAGACCTTTCTGAAGGGTCACCCACTCGAGTTTTGGGGTAGCACCGATGGGGTAAGGACTTGTGACTGGAAGAAGAATATTCAGTGCCATCTGCGCATGCTGGAGATGTGTAGAAATAGATGCTTGCTACCTTTCGTCTTTCCGGGGCCGCTTTACACTGTTGGGAGTCAGTTACCACCGTTGAGTATACGGGATTGGATGAAGATATTCGTGTTCTAAGTGATGTTTGACCGAAAATACTTCCCACCAACGGTAGAGGCTGAGATGGGGAAGAAGTTCAGTGAGTTAGTGCAGGGTGATCGGTCAGTGGAAGATTATGAGGAAGAGTTCACCCGTTTGGGAAACTTTGTGCCAAATGAAGTGAGCGATGAGGATCGAAAGAAGTCGAGGTTCATGGATGGCTTGTCCTGCAGGATTAGGCAGTATTTAATTGGGAATCCGGTGTTAGTGAGTTATACATATGTCATTAATTCTACCCTCGTACACTTCCAGGATCATCGCTTCCATGCGAAGGGGAGCAAGAGAGTAGGGGAGCCTAGCCAGCAGAGTAAGGCACTTACTGGTGGTGACATAAGTGGTACTCAGCAGCAGACTAGCAGTCAGCAGGGGAATCAGGCTACGAAATTTAGGCCTGGTGAGTTCCGACCGGGAGGACAGGGGTTCAAGAAGGGGCAACCAAGCCCAAACCAGCAGCAGCAGGTTCCTTAGAGCCGTTAGGGCCAAGGGAAGAATGGGGGAGGCCAACAGGGCCAACCACGTCAAGGCCAACAGGGCCAACGATAGGGGGACGGTCATAAACGCTATTTTGTCTATTGCCAACCAGGAAAATTCAAGAGGGAGTTCCCACAGAGGGGCAGAGGTCATCAGTAGGGTGCCCAACAGGGGCAATAGGGGTTGATGCCTCTAGCAGCACCAGTTCCACCCGCCCCACAGAAGCCGGGGCAAATGCACTACGGGCATGTGTATAACTTTCAGGATGTTCCCAATCCTCCAGCATAGCAGGCACCGCCAGCAGTTGAGGGTATGTTTCTCATTCATGGTCATGAAGATATTATACTTTTTGACGCGGGGGCATCGTATTCATTCATTAAATCTAATTTTGCTAAACGGGCTGGGTTACTAGAGACCGCGGGTAGTCTTTGTATGTATGTAGAGTCACCAGTAGGGAGCATTGCTTTATTTCACTCGATTTGTCGGGGAGTGGACATTTTAATTGGGAGGCTTAGTTTAGCATCATACCTCTTAATGTTAGATATGGAGGGGTACGATGTCATCCTGGGTATGGATTGGTTGACAGGTTATCGGGCAACTATGGATTATTATGAGAGGATAAGCGTGTTCTCCATTCCAGGATAGGTGATGTTTCTAATAGTGATGCCATTACCAGAGGGAGGGTTGCGCACACACTTGTAATACATCGAGGAGGAAACCTCACAGGAGGTGGTGGTTCCGTTGGACTCAATCCCAGTAGTGAGGGACTTTGAGGATGTGTTATAGAAAATACCAGGGTTGCCACCTAATAGGGAAATCAAATTTGTAATCGACATACCTCTGGGGAAGAGGCTGATTGCTCGAGACCCAAATCGTATGGCCCCTTCAGAGATGCGTGAGTTGAGAGAGAAGATTCAGCAGCTCCTCGTCTAGGGTTTCATTCGACGGAGTACATCGCCGTGGGGTGCACCGGTGTTATTTATAAAGAAGCGAGATGTTTCACCTCGATTGTGCATGGATTACAGGGAGTTTAACAAGGTGATGATACAGAATAAGTACCCATTGCCTAGGATCGATGATCTTTTTGACCAATTGAGAGGGGCATCTTACTTCTCCGAGATTGATTTGAGGTCAGGGTATCATCAGCTACGTATTCGAGAGGAGGATGTTTCTAAGACTGCTTTCCTGTTGCGGTATGGATCTTACGAGTTCAGGGTGATGCCATTCGGGCTCACAAATGCGCCAGTAGTGTTCATGGACCTTATGAACAGGGTTTTCAGGTAGTATCTCTATCAATTTGTCATCGTGTTCATTGATGATATCCTGATCTACTCGCGCACCAAAGAAGAGCACGCAGAGAATTTGCGTAAGGTTGTAAAGACACGATGGGATCACTAGCTCTATGCCAAATTTGGGAAGTGTGGATTTTGTTCGCGAGAGTTGAAGTTTCTTGGCCACGTGGTGTCAGACCGGGGTATTACGGTGGATCCGAGTAGGATGTTAGGGGTGAGGGAGTGGGTACATCACACGACACCGACTGAGGTGCATAGTTTTCTGGGATTGGTAGTCTATTATAAGTGGTTTATTAAAGGATTCTCAAAGATTGCAGTCCCTCTGACAAATCTGACTCGGAAATGGGTACCTTTCACTTGGAGTGATCATTGTCAATTAGATTTTGACAAGCTAAAGGACAAGTTGACATCTCCACCTTTACTGGCTTTGCCGAAGGGAGGACTAGAGTATCGAGTTTACACTGACGCATCTCTACAGGGACTTGGGGGTGTGCTTTAGCAGGAGGAAAGGGATATAGCTCATGCGTCCAGAAAGCTAAAGACCTATGAGAGGAATTACCCCACTCACGACCTAGAGCTAGCAGCGTTCATTTTTTCTTTGAGAATATGGAGACATTATCTTCTAGGAGAGCAGTGCACTTTATTCACGGATCACATGTCACTTCAGTATCTCTTCACACAAAAGGATCTGAATATGAGGCAGAGGAGGTGGCTAGAATTCGTGAAAGATTACTAGTTTGATACTCAGTATCATCCTGGTAAGGCTAATGTGGTAGCAGACGCATTGAGCCGGAGATCGACTGGGGAAATATCAGAAGTCTGGAAGGGGAAGTTGAGAGAGCTTCGATATGAGGATAATATAGCCAGGGCCTGCATATCAACATTATCCATCACACCTGAGATCATTATATGGGTGGTGAGGGCTCAGGAAGAGGATTAGATTTACCGGGATAGGGTGAGCCAATTGTTAGCTGAGGGAGCATAGGGTTACTCGATCAGCTCGAAAGGAGGCCTACACCTTAATAAGAGGTTAATTGTGCCAGAAGATGAGAAATGGTTCATAATTTGGGTAAACACGCTCATGGAGGCAATGTTATCTTGAAGCTAGACATGGAGAAGGCCTATGATAGGATCCAGTGGGGGTTTTTATTGCAAGTTTTAAGAGCTTTTGGTTTTGGGGAAAGGTGGATAGACTTTATTTGGAGAATTGTTTCCAACAATTGGTTTTCTATGATCATTAATGGTCAAAGGTGTGGTTACTTCAAATCTTCAAGGGGTCTGAAATAAGGGGATCCAATATCCCCAAGTCTATTCATTCTTGCAGCAGATTTTCTGAGTAGAAGCCTAAATAAGTTAATGGATACAAGTTCTATAAAGCCTTTCTATCATCCAAGTGGCTGTCCTCTCATTTCTCACCTAGCTTGTGCTGATGATCTCATAAACTTTTCTAGAGGGGACAAACGAAGACTGCACAAAATTCAAGAAGTTCTCAGATATTATTGCAGGTTGTCAGGTCAAAAGGTAAATGCAAAAAAAAGTTGTTTCATTGTTGATGTTAAATGCAGGCCTCAATTCAGATCTAAAGTAGCGGATGCAACTGGCCTTAAATTCAAACCGTTGCCTTTTAAATACTTGGGCTATCCTATTTTCGAAGGTAGAAATAGAATCATATATTATGACAGCCTAGTCAATTCCATAAGGGCCAAAATTGTAGGTTGGCAATCAAAACTTCTCTCTTCTAGTGGCAAGCTGATTCTCTTAAAGCATGTTCTTACTTCTATTCCATCTCATATTCTTGCTACTCTTTCCCCTCCCAAATCAGTAATCCAAAAGCTTCATAGAATTTTTAACAAATTCTTTTGGGGAGGGAATGAGGATCAAGGATGGAAACACCAATGGAAAAACTGGGAGTTTATTTTATAGAGATACTAAAGAAGGAGGTCTTGGTCTTATCAACTTTCACAGTCTCTCATCAGCAGCCTTCATGAAGCTTTTCTGGAAAATTCATACTGAACACTCTCTCTGGTCTGAGTTCATCTTAAATAGATACAGAAATCAAAAAGCTAATTCAGTTGGTACCTCTCATACTTGGAGAAATTTGATGTTAGTTCAGGAGACATGGCTCAATTACATGGAGCTCATAGAGGACAAGTGGATCTGGACTGCTGAAGAAACTGGTTTGTTTACTCTCTCTTCTGCATACAGCATCTGCAGGCCTTATTTTCCTTTTTCATCTGTTAATATCCTTATTTGGGATCAAAATATTCCGAAAAAGTGCCCCATTAACATATGGAAAATTTTAAACAACTGTTTGCCTCTTGACAAGAATGTTAAGTCGATTGGAATTAGATTATACTCTCGGTGCAAAGCATGCCATAACCATATCGAATCAGTTGACCATTTGTTCCTGAACTGTCCTACCATTTTACCTGTGTGGGAATTTTTTTCAAATGTTATGAGTGTGGTTATGAATACCACAAATGTTTCATCCTTAATTCATAATTGGTGGATAAAGTCTGGTCCAAAAGACTATGCCAAGTTTATTGGTAAGTGTATTCCCATTTTAGTGTGTTGGGAAATTTGGAAAGCGCGCAACCAAGCCTACTTTGAAAATTCTACAGTAAGTACGACAACCATCATTCAGCAAGTTATTTCTCTAATATCAAACATTTGTAAAGATAAGGTTTTTAAGAACAAAATTTCCTATTTTGATGAGGGGATTCAAGGCATCTTCAAAATCAACTGTAAAACAAATTCCAAAGTGCCCATTGCTATCAAATGGAGATTTCCAACACCTTCAAGATTTAAACTAAATATTTATGGGGCTTCAAAGGGTAATCCAGGAATTAGTGGTGCAGGAGGGGTTCTTCGGGATGACAAAGGGGATCTAATATTTGCTTATGCTTGTCCAGAAGGCATTGCTTCAAATTCAACAGCGTAAATCAAAAGTCTTTGGCATGGGGTCAAGTTGTGCACAAACCTCAACTTCACTAAAGTGGATATTGAATCAGATTCTTCATATGTTGTGAATTTGATTAACAAAAACTGGAAGCCTCCCTGGAAGATGATTCATTCCATTGAAGAAATTAAATTTGCTCTACAGAATCATAGCTTTACTCTATCTCATTGCTATAAGGAATCAAATATGGTCGCTGACTCTCTAGCTAATTATGGAGCTCAAATTAATTCTCTTTCATTATTTCACAATGTAGGGGATCTTCCAACTTTAGCTCGAGGAGCTCTCAAGCTGGACAAAATGGGTTGCCTTTACATTAGAAATGTTTCTTTCACACCATCCATGTAATGGGGCTAGCATAAAGCACCAAATTTCTTTTTCCAAGTTCTCTCTCTTTGTTCTTGTTTATGCCACTTGGAGAGGCTCTTTCTCCTATGATTAATAAATCTTAGTTTTTTTTAAAAAAAAAAAAAAGATGAGGAGTTGAGGCACGCAGTTATGACAGATTCCCATGGTTCAAGATTTTTGGTACATCTCGACGGGGATAAAATGTACCAAGATATGAGGAGGCAGTATTGGTGGGTAGGAATGAAACGGGACATAGCAGAGTTTCTTTCGAAATATGTCACGTGTTAGCTTGTGAAAGTTGACCATCAAAGATCATTAGGGATGCTACAGCTGCTAGAGATTCCCATATGGAAGTGAGAAAGCATCTCAATGGACTTCATTATAGGGTTGCCTACATCACAGAGGGGTCATGATTCCATATACTTCATTGTGGATCGGTTGGCCAAGGTGGCCCACTTCTGGTCAGTCTGCATGGACTTTGAGATGATGCGTTATGCATAGCTATTCACAGCTAAGATTGTTAAGATACACGGGATACCGATAAATATTATGTCTGACAGAGACAAAATTTTTGTCACCCACTTTTGGCAGAGCTTTTAGGAGGCCATGGGCACGGAGTTACGTTTCAGTATAGCCTATAACCCACAGACCGACGGGCGGACTGAGAGAGTCAATCAAATGCTGGAAGACATTCTCAGAATATGCGTTTTAGACTTTGGGGGAAGTTGGAAGAAATACCTTCCTTTGGTAGAGTTCGCTTATAATAACTCTTACCAATTCACGATTGGCATGGTACCATTCGAGGAACTGTAGGGGAGACCTTGTCGTTCACCCGTGAGGTGGGGGACAATAAGCTATTGGGGCCGGAGATTATCCAGGACACATCTTCCAAGATAGAGCTGATCTCAGGGCGGATTCGGATAGCTCAGGATAGGAAGAAGAGTTATGCTAATGCTTCATGGACACATGTAGATTTAGAGGTTGGGGACCAGGTATTAGTCCGGGTGTCCCCTATGAAAGGGGCAATGAGGTTTGAAAAGAAGGGTAATTTAGCACCGAGGTATGTGGGACCTTTCCCTATTATCGAGAGGGTGGGACCGATAACATATAGACTGGGATTGCCGGAGCACCTTCAGCGGATACACAATGTGTTCCATATGGCATCGCTGAAGAAATATCGAAGAAGCGAGAGAGCCTTCTAGAACATTCGAATCGAGGAGATTGATTTACATCCAGACATCTCATATGAGGAGATACCGGTGGTTATTCTAGACCGTTGTGAGCGGAAGTTATGATCCAAGGTTGTTCCACTAGTTAGAGTACAGTGGGGTCATCATAACGTTGACGAGTCTACCTGGGAGTGGGAGGAGGATATTCGAAAACAATATCCAGAGCTATTCCTCACAGGTACGACCTAATTTCGGGGACGAAATTCCTTTGTAAGGGGGGGAGTATGTAACACCCCGTATTTTTGTGCATGCATTTAATTAATTTGGGAATTCAAAATTACTTGTGTGTCATAATTTTAATTGAATTAATTATGGCAATATAATTTAATATTAACCGGGGATTGAATGCTTAATATTTAGGGAAATTGAATTACTAAGTGAATAGTGATAATTTATTTATGTCATTTCTGGTATTAATGACGGGGTATGTACTTATCTCAGCCGAGAATCGGTATAGAATAATTTGGGTGTGAGATAAGGATTTTTATAAATTAATTTGGATATTAATTCTGAGTGTACGATTGAGTCCGGATGGGTCGAGATAGTCGGAAAAGTGTACCCGAGGGTAGTAAACGGGTCACGGGATATTTTTAGGCATAATCGGGCCCACACGGGGGTATTAGGGTCACTTGGGCTTGGCCCATTAGGCAAAAAACCGGATTAGCCTAATTACCTAATTAAGAGAAAAGGGAAATGGCCGATTGAAGTTTAGGAAAACCTAAGAGGCAGTTAAAGACAAATTGGGGTACAAAGGAAGAGCCAAAGAGAAAGGATTTCATCTTCAACCTTGGGAATTCACAACCTCAAATCAGACCCTACGAATCATAAGGCAAGTGGTTAACTTTACGTAGCATTTAATTTTCATTTTGATTCATATTTATGTAATGTGAGAAAATTAAAATTCATTTTGGGATTTAAAGGGTAAAAACATGGGGTTTTCGTAAATCAATATTCTGATTTCTAAATTGTGTAGAAATTCATATATAATCTGAGATTAGTATGTATATCTGGTATGATGCGTAAACCCGGATGAATTAGAAAAAAAATTTAGATGAGGATTTGATGTTTAAATGGGTTAAAGATTAAAAATGAATTTTTACCCAATTTATGAAAACAGTAGAGAACGAAAATTAAAAGGTGTTTGTGGGATTTATGGGGGTTCCTTATAAGGTTTTTGGTGTAGTTTATTGATGAGAAGGCTTGGATTTGATAGTAAAAGGAGTTAGGCTTTTAATCTTTTCGTCCATGGCTGAAACAACAAGCCGAAGAAGACGATGACCTGTAAGATCGATCGATCGAGGGTTGGGGATTGATTGATCGATGGTCGACAATTTTTGGTATATCGACCAGTTTTTACATATAAGGGAGATTTGCTTAAAATTCCTTCCATGCCTTATTTTATGAGAAATAAATATAGGATTTTCAATGTAATTAATTGTGAGGGAAAATTAATTAGGATTTGGAGGAAATTTATGTGTATCACACCATGATTAATAATTTTGGGAATAATATTTCAAAATAATTAAATACGGATTGAATGGCCAAGTACGGGTATATTGGTTGAGCGATACCAAGATGTTAATTTTATTTAAAGTGAAAGCTAAATAATTTGGAGTCAAAAATTTAGACTCAGATATTATTGGTTGGGGCGACACCAAAAGCAATTTAATTAATTAATGTGTGAATTAATTAATAATTAGAGTTGGGACATAAACTCATAAAAATTTGAATAGGCTTGTGTTATGGACTGAGTGCACGGGATAGTTTATTTTTATTCATATATATATACGGTGTGCGATAGTATATATATATGGTGTGTGCATTAAAATCAGTGGTTAGATATTATTAATATTATTATATTCTCTAGTGCTATAGGGGGAGGTTGCGCGTAGTGGATGAATCCCCTAGCTTGAGGAGTAGGGTGAGTATATTCCCACGTCATAGCGTCCATTATATGGGTGAGGGGAATCTCACTCTCAGGGAAGGAATATCAACGCCTCCAATTTTAATGTATTAACCAAGTTAGTGAGCGATTATGACTTGGGGTAACTAGGTTATGTGAATATACTTATTGGGATAGAACTTTGGAGAATTTACATCCGGTGAGTTATTACTTGGGAGGATGTTTAGTATTAATTATTATTTCAGCATGTTTGTGAATGTTGTGATATGACTATACGTATATAATGAGGTAAATAATTATATATGTGTAAATTAATACAGGTCGTGAATTGTATTACATATAATGGGTGTGAAAGTTATATGAATTTAAAAAGGAAAATGATTAGTTAAGTTAATGATGATAATAACGTAGAAATCATAATTATGGCATACTCGCTTAGAGTAGGGTGGTTTCAAGGGGATCATATCAGTTATCTAGTCACGAGATAAATAACTAGGTAAATAAACCAAGGCGTTAGTAGTGCACGTTAAAGGAGGGGTGAGGATGTCCTCAAGGGAGTGCGGCACTAACTAAAATATGGAGAGCATGCATATTTACTTATTACTGCAAGTTAATCATTTGCTAAATGTTTTTCAAATGTTTTTGGGTACTAACCCTTGCTATAAAAACTTTTAAAAACCTTTTAGGTTTCCAGCCACGGGGACGCCAGGCTTGACTCATTCCAGGTATCCGTTGCTGCAGCATGTGTGGATGTTGCGGGAGTTTGATAGGTGCCTCATTCTTTTCATTCATAGTGTAGAGACTTCCTATCAGTTATTCGACCATGTTGCTCATAGTTTTATTTATTACTTATGTCAGACCTATTGAGATTTATTTCTTGTCTTTACTTTGGTTGGATTTTGAACCGATGGTTTATTTGGTCAGTTAATTAATTGTGCTTTGTTGTTTTAAGTAAATTGTGATTGGTTATATTATTTTGTTTCCGCATGAGTATTTCATTTAAGTTAATGAAAGATAAAACATGGCATCGATCTAATTTTCTCACTTAGGTGGTTAGTAATTAAAAAGGTGACAGTGATGCTAAGAATGAACCAGTTGAGAAACCTGTTCTTAGTTCATTTAGGACTGATCATCCGGGGTTAATTAAGAGGGGTGTCACAGTTATATTGTAACCAAATTCACTTATAATCATATTCTGCTTAGACTTGCTATTAACGTTGTTGTTGACGTTTATTTTTAGGACCCAGATCGTTGTTCACGCCTCAACCGAGATTATTGTTCACTCTCTTTATGGCTATTTATATTTGGTTCAGTTAGATTCATATAATAGTTTCATTTTCATATGGTGGGATTATATTGACATAATTTTACTATTCTGTTTCTGACTTTAGTTATGTCAGTTATGGTATTAGACTTTTTGGGCTTCCACTTGATTATTAATTCAGATATTTACTTTATGCACTTTATGTTATTGTTAATTGCTTAGAATGGTACTCAATTATATCGACTCATGTATTATTTATTTTTGATTTTGTCAAAGTATTACTAGATATTATGGGGTGTCACATTAGTACACAAGGTGTTGATGAAGGAATACCTCTAGCCCACCTTGGGAAAAGAAGATAAATATTTGTTGTAGTGTTGTGACAAGTGTCATAGGTTTACCTTTATCCCTGAATGGCCAAACGAGAAAATGTCTCCAATGTTGAGTCCATGGCACTTTTCTCAATGTGGAGTAGACTTGGTAGGGACTTTTCCCCTTAACAAAGGCTAAAACAAGTTATGTATTATATCAATTAATTATCTCACTAAGAGGGAAAAGGCTGAGCCTTTGTACACCATCATGTAGAGAAATACCACTAATTTTATATGGAAAAACACCATTTGTGCATTTGGTCTGCTAAGGGCTATTCTCTTAGACCATGGGAAAGAGTTCGATATCCTAATCACTAGGCCTTACCAGGTATCCAAAAGCAAATTGGAATGTGGAGGTAATTAAAATGATCATATTATATAGTTTAAGAAAAATATGGAGAAAGCCAAAGGCTTATGGTAGGAAGAGATACCAAGCATATTTTTCACCTACAGGCCCACCATAAGAGGTTATATTAGGGAAAATATTTTTTCCTTGACTTAAGGATTTGACGATTCTACTAAGATCGAGATCACAATGTAGAGGGTGGCATCGTTAAGAGAGAGACCAATACAGAATGTCTTGAGAGGTCCTTAGATGACTTAAAGAAATGCCGAGATGAGACCTTGATTAGAATGGTTGCCTATTTGAATAATAAATTGCACTATAGATAATTCAAAATGGGTGACTTGGTCCTATAGGTGGACACCATCATAACTAAAAATCCAAGCTAAGTGAAATTGGGTCCCAAATGGGAGGGACAGTATATGGTCACTATGATTACGAGGACATGCTGCTATTACTTGAAATATACAAAAGGATGTGAGCTTCCTCACCACTGAAACATAAAACATGTTAAGATATAATTAAAATGATGTACTTTGTTATTGAAATGGAATGAAAATAGCCTTTTTTCTACCTCCATTATATCCATATAGCATGATAAAAGGGTTACAAGGATTCAATCATTACTTTTGAACTAAACCTAAGATCTCAGGACCTAACAAGAGTTGCAAGTCTTTAATCATTGGCTCTAAATAAATTGACTCATGTCTAATGACCTCAGACGAATAACTCTAAGAATTACAAGGCTTTCATCCTTAGTTACTTATATCTCTAAGGGCTTAAGACTCAATAGGAGTTGGAAATAATTCATCCTTGGCTCGAACAAAAAGTCTAAGGTCTAAGGACCCTAAATAGACACTAAGGTCTCCATCCTTTATTTTTCCTAAAATTACTAAGGTCTAAGGATAAAAAAATAGTCACTTTAAAGGACTTTTACACCGGAATATTTTGTTGGAAAAAAATAAAAGTTGTGAAAAACTCTTCAAATGTTTTCCAAAAAAAATTTCCTTACTAAAAAAATAGGGGATCTCAAGCATTGAAAATAAAAAAAAAATCCATAAAAGCCATTACTAAAAAAGACCAGTTTCAATACTTCCACTCTCATAATTTTAGGGGGCTAAGAGTTTATACAAAAATTATCAAATTTTGAGTTTAAAAAAAACTAGGCATGTCCTAAACTTCTAAGGTTTTCATCATTAGTTGATTATAGTTTTGATGTCTTTGGTGGAACTCTATTTTAAACCTCTAAATCTTTCATCCTTAGTTGATTATAGTTTATAGGTCTTAAGACCCTTGTTGGAACCACATTTTAAACTTCTAAGGCTTCCATCCTGAATTTATTGTAGTTGTGGGGTCTTATGAACCATGGTGAAGCTTTATTTTTAAACTTCTAAGGAATTCATCCTTAGTTTATCCTAGTTATGAGGTCTTATGAGCCTTTTATGAAAATTCATTTTAAACCTTTAAGTATTTCATTTTTAATTTGATTATAATTTTGAGGTATTATGACCCTTAGTGAAGCTTCATTTTAAACATATAAGGCTTTTGTCCTTAGCTAATCATAGTTCGGAGGTGTTATAATCCCTAGCGGAACTTCAATTTAAACTTTTAAGGATTTCATTCTTAGTTGGTTATAGTTTAACGGGATTATTGACCTTATATAAATGCTGGCATAATTAATTAAGGCCTCATACATTAGTTAATTTATGATGTAAAGTCTACAGATCCTTGGAACTGCTTATGGAGTGATTCAAATTCTTTCTCATTTCATTAACACGAAAAATTAGGGTTGAGGGGACCTCATATGTGTGACAACCCGTATATAATTATGATAAATTGTGTTTAAACCACACTTATCTTATGTGATATGAATAATGTGTTATTAGTATATCTAAGGTTAAGTGATTATGGTTAGTATAATTCTACTTTCATAAATCATGAAATGTCGAATTATTTACGAACACAAGATTTGGTTATTTTCGATAGAAATGTTCCTGTTTAAGACTAGTTTTGACCCTTGTAACATTACAATTGACTTGAGGTGAAAACTACATAGTTGTAGATATGTGATTTAGGGTTGTAACACAACAAACGGTGCATCAAACGGATGTTCGAGTAAGAAGTTAGGTCGAAATTACGAGAAGGGGCGAATCTGTCAATTCCCTTAAGTGGTAAATTGTCTTTTATTAAACCAAATGTTTTAATTTGATTGGATGCATTGGGAGGCAGCCTTGGCCTACTTAAAACTCTCCCTTAACCTTATTTCCTCAGCAAATAATTCCCTAGGTTCAGTTTGAGGTATTATTAGCTTGAGGAAAGAGAGGTAGAAGTTAAGGAAGAAAGGGTTACAAGGAAAATCTAGGAAAACAATTCCAAGAAAATCCTTAAGGTGTTTCCAAGGTAATATTATGTGTTAATATTGTTTTAATCTTCTATTATACTTATTTGAAAGTATATAAATCGTGAATTATTGATCCAAATTCCATCAACCTTTGTGATAATATGTATTGATTCACATGTAAGATAAGTGGTGTTATAGGTCATATTGCTTTGTATTGAAACCCTTTGTATTCAAACTTGCATATCTCTTTGTGTGCTTACTGGAATTCAAAAATTCCAATTTGTTATGAAAATATACTCATATATTCATATCATATCCGAAAAATCAGAATTTAACTCCTTATGGTTAGGTCTTAGTGATGGTTGCAAGTTCGTATATAGTTGTTGTTTGTATATTTCATTTCGGTATGCCCTGAGTTTGGTCAAGCTTTTGAAATAGTAAATGAAGTCCAAATATTATGAAAATGTAATTCTGTACTATTAAGTATGTCTACTGAAAGTGTATTGAAAATCATGGAAAGTTATTTTGTAGAAAAATTATGAAAATTCTTGGAAGTCGAAGGAACAATAGAGGAGTTTGTAAGGCAGATTTCTTGTGTTGTAAAGAAATGGCCATAACTTGCCCTAGGAAGCTTGAAAAATAACACCGTCACTTGTAGCGGAAACTATATTCAGATATGTTTTCAGATTGATAAGCTTGGACACCTGTATGTGTAATATTTATGAATATGGGATGGTTAAGTATGGAGGACAATAATTTGAGGCCATATTGGATACTCCATGAAAGAATGTTTTTATTTGCTCTTTCCCAAGGGTATTTTGAGTACATGTTTCATGTGTATATATATTCAGAAGTATACTTTTATGTTTACTTGAGTTTAGTTATAAATTCTTTACGAAGTAGTTTCTAGGGTTGAATGTTCATGACCGTATCAACATATATACCATCGTTTCGTCTTTACATATGTTTCATGGAATATGACTTGAGTAGCATCGTATTGTGGTTGTGTACTCATTTAAAGTTACATAATTATATTAAAATAATACTTATGATTGAGATTTAGTACTGATTTATTTGGATTAACAAGTGTAAGGTCAAATCAACCAAGTTCAGCTCCACCTGAGGGAAACGTGAATACATAGTTGACAACACAAGATGAGTGTACTTACTGAGTTGATTTTGGATATGACATTTATGTATCATATGTTGATATGTTATGGATTATTTAAAATCCAAGAGATGTTGAGATGTTATGGCTTATTTAAAAACCAAAAGATGTTGAGATGTTATGGCTTTATAAAGGTCAAGATATGTTGAGTTGTTATGCAATTCAGGAGATGTTAGGTTTTTAAAACCTATGGATATGATCATTGCCTACGGGCAAGAGATGTGGGGTTTATTAACTCTGGATATGTATATGGCCTAATTTGGCACAGAGATGTATATATTGTTATGTTGAGATGTTAATATAGTATTTTTACTATAGATAGCTCTAGTACATTCACTGAGTTTTTAAACTCATGGTTTTATATGTTTACATTTTCAGGTTTTCCAGCTGCCACTGCCAGGTCTAGGAGGTTGAGTAAATAGAAGTGGGGTCTTGTTAGTCTATTTTATACACTCTACTAGTTGTAATTAAGTTAAATGATATGTGAGTTCTGTTGAAATTATGTCTCCTTAAAACGATTGGATTTTTTTAATATTCCGCATTTTAACCTTGAAGTTGTTTCAATATGTATTACCTAAATAATAAATAAATTATTATTGTGGTTTGTAAACTATCTAGTTAATTATATCCTAATGGGGTTAGGGGGTGACAACTTGGTATCAGAGCTTTAGGTTTTTATATTCTGGGGTTAGAGAGTCTAGATATGGCAGAAATAGCGTTGTGTGGGTCATTTATATTAATTTGTGAGAAATACTAACCATTATGTTAGAAATAAATGTTGTATTCTTGTTTCTATAATTGTGGTTTATGACAGATAGTAAGCTATGGAAGGAGCAAATGTTCATGAGAGGGTAGATGAGGAGTCTTCAAATACAATAAACCAACAAAATCCATATAATGTAGAGGGGGCTCCTGAACAACTTACAGATATGCAGAAGATGGCTCGTGCCATGACTTTAATGGCAGAACAACAAAATATGTTTATGATGCAAATAGCAGAACAACAAGCCAAGTACTTGGAGGAGAAGACTTTGGCAAGAAGAGAAAGGGAAATACAACGATAGGAGAAGAATACTCTGTACGAGAAGTTTATCAAATTGAACCCTCCAGCATTCTCAGGTTCTGTAGATCCTTTAGAAGTTGAGGCTTCGGTTAGAGACACAAAAACTATCTTTGGGGTGATGAATGTACCAGGCGCACAGAAGGTGATTTTGGCTACTTTCATGTTAAAGGGAGAAGTTAAATATTGGTGGGAGTCTTCCAAACATTTATTGCTTACTCCGGAGGGAGGTGAGGTAATTACTTGGGATTCCTTTATTAAAGTCTTATATGAAAAGTATTTTCCTCGCATGTATCGGAAGTAAAAGGAGAGAGAATTTTTATCATTGACTCAGGGGAATATGTTGGTCAGGGAGTATGAAACTAAATTCACATCTTTGTCTCGATTTTCATTACATTTCTTACGTGATGAGGAGGATAAATGCACCAGATTTTAGGATGGGTTGAATTTGGTTATCAAGTCTAGACTCACTGCACTTGAGATGGTAGATTATTCTTCCTTAGTTAACAAAGCTATGTTGGTTGAAGGAGATGTTAACGATGCAATAAAGAATAGGGAACGAAGGGGAAAGAGGAGTAGATTTGATCCATCTCAGCAAAAGGAAGGCAATTTAGAATACTCGAAACAAGGGAGTTAAAGATTTCAGCGCGGTAGAGGGTCTGGAAATTTTGTTCAGAATAGGACACCAAGCAGTTTTAGGGGTGTAGGATCGATGGGCCAACAGAATAGACATCAGGAGAATGACAATAGGCAGTCCAAGCTTGTTACATGCTATTTTTGCAAAGCTGAGGGCCATATTAGTCCAGATTGACCCAAGTTAAAAGGGGTGGAGTGTTATCACTGCCATCAAATTGGTCATACCAAAAGAACTGTCCTATGCTAGTGGGATGGATTCAATCAGCTACTACTAGTCGAGGCTCGTCACCTGGAGTCACAAGGAGAGGAGGAGGTAGAGGACAGGCTAGTGGATCCAGGGCTCCGGGAAGGATATTTTCTATGACTTTACAGGATGCTCAGGCTACTCCAGAGGTGGTGACAGGTACATTTTCTGTCAGGAACAAACATGCTTACGTGCTTATTGATCCAGGTTCTACTCATTCATTTGTAGCACTGCCATTTACCATGCATTTGGGTAGACCATGTTCTTATCTAGATTGTGGTTTATATATTTCTACACCTATGGGGGATGTGATGTTAGTGGAGCTTGTGTATAAAAATTGTGTATTGTATATGGGGGAGAGGGAGTGGACCATTGATTTAATTCCCCTAGATATTCGAGATTTTGATATTATCTTGGGTATGGACTGGCTATCTTCCTACCATGCATCAATTGACTGTTTTCGTAAGGAGGTTACATTTAATATGCCGGGGGAGGAAGAATTCAAATTTACTGGGGAAAGAAATGTGGTTCCGAACTGTCTTATTTCAGCCCTTCGGGCGAGGAAATTGTTAAATAAGGGTTGTCAAGGCTTTTTAGCATATATTGTGGATACAAACAGGGAATTGCAAAAATTAGAAGATATCCCAGTCATTATGTATTTTGCAGATGTGTTCCCAGATGAATTACCAGGATTGCAACCTAGCAGAGAGGTAGAGTTTACTATCGATTTAGTGCCTGGTACAACTCCAGTTTCTATTTCTCCATATAGAATGGCACCTGTGGAACTAAAGGAGTTAGAGGTTCAACTACAAGATTTGCTAGATAGAGGTTTTATTCGACCCAGTGTATCACCATGGGGCGCTCCAGTATTTTTTATGAAGAAGAAAGATGGCACCGTGCGACTCTACATTGATTATCGACAGTTGAATAAGGTGACTATTCGAAATAAATATCCATTGCCTCGTATTGATGATTTGTTTGATCAATTACAGGGTGCTAAACTGTTTTCAAAAATTTATTTGAGATCGGGTTATCATCAATTAAGGGTGAGAGATTGTGACATTTTTAAGACAGCTTTTCGTTCTCGCTATGGTCATTATGAATTTTTGGTAATGCCATTTGGGTTAACGAATGCTCCTGCGGTGTTTATGGATTTAATGAATCGCGTATTTCATCCTTTCATAGATTCTTTCGTGATTGTCTTTATCGATTATACACACCTAGCCAAGAGGAACATGAGAAGCATCGAAGAGTTGTATTGCAAGTTTTGCGAGATAGTCAATTGTTTGTGAAGTTTAGCAAATGTGAGTTTTGGTTAAATCAGGTAGTATTTCTGGGGCATGTTGTTTCGGGAGATGGAATTTATGTTGACCCTAATAAGGTAGAGGCAATTGTGCAGTGGGAAAGACCAAGGAATGTAATGGAGATAAGGAGTTTCCTAGGATTGGCTGGATATTATAGAAGATTCATAAAGGGGTTTTCATCTATAGCCTTGCCGTTGACTAAATCGACACGAAAGGAAGTGAAATTTGTGTGGAGTGATGAATGCCAGCACATCTTTGAAATGTTGAAAAATAGGCTAGTATCAGCTCCAGTTCTCACTGTTCCATCCAGTGGAGAAGGTTTTGTGATTTATACTGACGCTTCACATCAGGGCCTGGGTTGTGTTTTCATGCAACATGGAAAGGTAATTTCTTATGCATCTAGACAGTTGAAGACGCATGAACGTAATTATCCTACGCACAATTTAGAACTTGCGGCTATTGTTTTTGCCTTAAAATTATGGAGACATCATTTGTATGGAGAGACGTGTGAAATTTTCACTGACCATCAAAGTTTGAAGTATTTATTTACACAGAGAGACTTCAATTTGACACAAAGATGTTGGATGGAGTTAATTAAAGATTATGATTGTACCATTCACCATCATCCCGGAAGGGCCAATGTTGTTGCAGATGCTCGGAGTCGAAAGTCATTGGGGAGGTTATCTTGTATTCAATGTGCACGGGTTGGCAATATTATGGAATTAAGACTGATGGGAGTCGAGTTGACCTTATATAAAATGGGGGCGTTATTTGCACACGTTACAGTGAGACCTTTACTGGCAGAACGCATACGAAATTTGCAAGTCAGTGATCCATTCCTTGAAAAGAAGAAACGGGAAATCCCGGATGGTAAAGAGAGTGACTTTGAAATTAAGAAGGATGAATCATTGTGTTATAAAAATAGAATTTGTGTACCGAATGATCCGTCCTTAAAGAAGGATATATTAGAAGAGGCACATAGTTCTATTTACTCTATGCATCCGGGAGGTACCAAAATGTACAGAGATTTGAAAGAGCATTACTGGTGGAACAATATGAAACGTGAGATTGCCGAATTTGTAGTTAAATGTTTAGTATGTCAACAAGTGAAAGAGGAGCATCAGAAGCCGACAGGATTATTGCAGTCATTGCCTATTCCGGAATGGAAGTGGGAGCATATAACGATGGATTTTGTTGTAGGATTGCCATGATAACCAAAGGGGCATGATTCTATTTGGGTAATTGTATATCGATTGACAAAGTCAGCTTATTTTCTTCCAATTAAGACCACCTACACGGTTGACAAGTATGCACGTATGTACGTTGATGAGATTATCCGTTTACCTGGGGCACCAGTGTCAATTGTATCAGATAGAGATCCAAAGTTCACTTCTAAGTTTTGGCCTCGTTTACTGAATGCCATGGGCACAAGTTTGAAGTTTAGCACTGCATTTCATCCACAAATCGATGGGCAATCTAAGAGGATGATTCAAATATTAGAAGACATGTTACGAGCTTGTGTATTTGACTTCAAGGGTAGTTGGGATGATCATTTGCCATTGATGGAATTCTCATATAATAATAGTTACCAGTCCACCATTGGTATGGCTCCATTTGAAGCTTTATATGGGAGGAGAAGTAGAACGCCTTTGTGTTGGGATGAAGTAGGTGAAAGGAAACTTTTGGGTCCTGAATTGATAGATATGACAACTGAAAAGATCAAAATGATTCGGGAACGGATAAAGATAGCCCAAAGTAGGCAGAAATTTTATGCAGATAAGAGGAAGTATCCATTGGAATTTCAGAAGGGGGATTTTGTATTCCTACGTATTTCACCGTGGAAAGGCGTTATGAGATTTGGAAAGAAGGGGAAACTAAGTCCAAGATACATTGGACCATATGAAGTGTTGGAAAGAATTGGAACCCTATCATATAGATTAGCATTACCTCCAGAGTTATCTCGTTTGCATGATGTGTTCCATGTATCAATGCTTCGTAAGTATTTGGAAGATCCATCCCATCAACTAAAAACCCAACCTATTGAACTGAAAGAAGACTTGTCGTACATCGAGGAACCGGTGGAAATTCTTGATCGTAAGGAGAAAGTATTGAGGAATAAGGTTATTACCTTAGTTAAAGTTATCTGGATGAGCCATGGAATTAAAGAATAAACTTGGGAAATGGAGGATAGCATGAAGAAACAGTATCCCCATTTGTTTGGTAAGTGTCATTCGTATTAAATTTCGGGGACGAAATTTTCTAAGGGGGGGAGGTTGTGACAACCCATATATAATTATGATAAATTGTATTTAAATTATACTTATCTTATGTAATATGAATAATGTGTTATTAGTATATCTAAGTTTAAGTGATTATGGTTAGTATAATTCTACTTTCATAAATCATGAAATGTCGAATTATTTACGAACACAAGATTTGGTTATTTTCGATAGAAATGTTCCTGTTTAAGACTAGTTTTGACCCTTGTAATATTACAATTGACTTGAGGTGAAAACTACATAGTTGTAGATATGTGATTTAGGGTTGTAACACAACAAACGATGCATCAAACAGATGTTCAAGTAAGAAGTTAGGTCGAAATCATGAGAAGGGGCCAATCTGTCAATTCCCTTAAGTGGTAAATTGTCTTTTATTAAACCAAATGTTTTAATTTGATTGGATGGATTGGGAGGCAGCCTTGGCCGAATTAAAACTCTCCATTAACCTTATTTCTTCATAAAATAAGTCCCTAGGTTCAGTTTGAGGTGTTATTAGCTTGAGGAAAGAGAGGTAGAAGTTAAGGAAGAAAGGGTTACAAGGAAAATCTAGGAAAATAATTCCAAGAAAATCCTTAAGGTCTTTCCAAGGTAATATTATGTGTTAATATTGTTTTAATCTTCTATTATAATTATTTGAAAGTATATAAATCGTGAATTATTGATCCAAATTCCATCCTCCTTTGTGATAATATGTATTGATTCACATGTGAGATAAGTGGTGTTATAGGTCATATTGCTTTGTATTGAAACCCTTTGTATTCAAACTTGCATATCTCTTTGTGTGCTTACTGGAATTCAGAAATTCCAATTTCTTATGAAAATAGACTCATATATTCATATCATATCCGAAAATCAGAATTTAACTCCTTATGGTTAGGTCTTAGTGATGGTTGCAAGTTGGTATATAGTTGCTATTTGTATATTTCATTTCGGTATGCCCTGAGTTTGGTCAAGCTTTTGAGATAGCAAATGAAGTCCAAATATTATGAAAATTTAATTATGTACTATTAAGTATGTCTACTGAAAGTTTGTTGAAAATCATGGAAAGTTATTTTGTAGAAAAATTATGAAAATTCTTGGAAATCGAAGGAACAATAGAGGAGTTTGTAGGGCAGATTTCTTGTGTTGTAAAGAAATGGCCATAACTTGCCCTAGGAAGCTTGAAAAATTACACCGTCACTTGTAACGGAAAGTATATTCAGATATATTTTCAGATTGATAAGCTTGGACACCTGTATGCGTAATATTTATGAATATGGGATGGTTAAGTATGGAGGACAATAATTTGAGGTCATATTGGATACTCCATGAAAGAATATTTTTATTTGCTCTTTCCCAAGGGTATTTTGAGTACATGTTTCATGTGTATATATATTCAGAAGTATACTTTTATGTTTACTTGAGTTTAGTTATAAATTATTTACGAAGTAGTTTCTAGGGTTGAATGTTCATGACCGTATCAACATATATACCATCGTTTCGTCTTTACATATGTTTCATGGAATATGACTTGAGTAGAATCATATTGTGGTTGTGTACTCATTTAAAGTTACATAATTATATTAAAATAATACTTATGATTGAGCTTTAGTACTGATTTAGTTGGATTAACAGGTGTAATGTCAAATCAACCAAGTTCAGCTCCACCTGAGGGAAACGTGAATACAAAGTTGACAACACAAGGTGAGTGTACTTACTGAGTTGATTTTGGATATGACATATATGTATCATATGTTGATATGTTGATATGTTATGGCTTATTTAAAAGCCAAGAGATGTTGAGATGTTATGGCTTATTTAAAAGCCAAGAGATGTTGAGATGTTATGGCTTTATAAAAGTCAAGATATGTTGAGTTGCTATGCAATTCAGGAGATGTTAGGTTTTTAAAACCTATGGATATGATCATTGCCTACGGGCATGAGATGTGGGGTTTATTAACTCCGGATATGTATATGGACTAATTTGGCACAGAGATGTATATATTGTTATGTTGAGATATTAATATAGTACTTTTACTATAGATAGCTGTAGTACATTCACTGAGTTTTTAAACTCATGGTTTTATATGTTTACATTTTCAGGTTTTCCAGTTGCCACTGCCAGGTCTAGGAGGTTGAGTAAATAGAAGTAGGGTCTTATTAGTCTATTTTATAAACTCTACTAGTTGTAATTAAGTTAAATGATATGTGAGTTCTGTTGAAGTTATGTATCCTTAAAACGATTGGATTTTTTTAATATTCCGCATTTTAACCTTGAAGTTGTTTCAATATGTATTACCTAAATAATAAATAAATTATTATTGTGGTTTGTAAACTATCTAGTTAATTATATCCTAATGGGGTTAGGGGGTGACAATATGCCTCAACAAATAAAAATGATATACAATTCCTTGCTAAAGAAAATACAGTATAAGTAGAGAAGAAGTAACATATACACACACACATGCACCCCCCATATATATATTCAAAATGGACCACTACATTCTTATAAAAAGGATTACAAGTCCAACAAAAAAAAGGCACATGGACGAAAAAAAAACAAATAAATAAAATAAAAAGGTTTTAAAGCCTTTCAAGGCTCGAACTTTTGAACATCCAATTCTTTTGAAGAAGGGATTAACATGGGGTTGGTCTCCATGACTAAGGGAGAAGGGGCTTCATATATATATCTTCAGAGTTGGGAACCTCGAAATTTCCACCTTCACTACTGCTCTCACTCTCGGAGTCTTCTCTGTTAGAAGATGTATCCTTAATAAAAAAAAGTCTAAAAAATCAAGCGCAATAAATAACGATTGGACCTTGTCTTTTCAAGCCTCAAACATTGAGTTATATCTCTCGAAAAAGAACTTCCTATAGGAAGAAGATCTTAGATAAGTGTAAATATAACTCCTTACCATTGAATCTACCTTCCTTAGGAGATCATAATGTTTAACTTAAAGTCAATATATTTCCTCTTACAACTTTGAGCCTTTAACTATCATACGGTCCCTCTATCCACTAAAGTCAAATACCAACCTTTTTAACTGGTCGATGTCCTTATCCTTATGTTCAGGTTTATCATTTTAACCATGAAGCTTCAATAATTCATCTTGGAATGCCTCCAAAGCATCCTTATAATTAGCCAGACTCTATGTGTTGGATTTTTCACCCTCGGATGGGAACATCTGAGCAATAGAAAAAAGGGTGACACTGTAATAAATGAACTTTTCATTAATAAAATGGGTCTTATTTTTAGAAGCTATTTAGAGAGTTGAAGATTTCAATTTCATCCTCCATAGTAGCCACATCGATGAGCTCAGAATAGACCAGCTCGCGAAGCTCTATCTTTACTAAATCCCTGCTATACTATTCTGAAGGCCTTCATCCAACCCCTCTGACCATCAACGACATCAACCATGAGGGCCTCAATAAGAAGATGGGCCCAAAACATAAGAAAAAAGGACATCAACAGAAAGAAAGATAACCGAGAAGAACCATTTAAGGAAATATAAAAGTCCACAGTTACTCTGGTATTGATATGGACGAGTTCCTCGGATTTGGTTGAGGTCACCCTACCACTCAACATTTACACCATTTTAGAACATTTTTTTTCTTTTTAATAATATCAAAGCCTCAATTGCTGAGGCATTTGAGTTTTTCTCCTTGAAAAATGATGGCTTAGAATATTTGTCCTCCTCAAAGAACCTCAACTCCATTCCTTACCCCCTCCCCCTCTCAATAAGCTCCCCAGCCATGTCAAAATGCCGAATCTGGTCAGGTGATTTTTAGGACACCTTCGACGTGCTTCTCTCCTTTAGTGGGAATGCCTCATACAACTTCATAGGTGTCCTATCAACTTAATTTACCTTTGATATGGTAACACCATAGTTATCTACATAAGATGATCTTACCAGGGGTTATAAGTCAGGTGGAATAGAAGGCATGCTCTGGGTTTCCCTTGAGGACCCATCTACCTCTGCTAATTCTTGAAACATAGGTGGGATTTCAGTGATTGTCTCCAATGGTATCTATTACCTTTAGACAAACGTTTCTTCAAGATCAACCACCAACATCACTAATGGTATGGGTATATGCATAGGATCATTAAAATTGATGTGTTTGATGACCTTAGATATTTTCTCCCTTACCATACCTGGAAGTGCAGAGGTCTCCTTAGTCTGGAGGCCAACCATCTTCCTTCGGTCACATTAATTAACTGAGCCCACAACAACAAATAGTTAGGAAATGAAATTTTATAAGGGAAAATATAAAATGAAAAATAATTGAACAAACTTACCCAGTGAATAATTAGATTCAATAATGACCACACCATCATAGGGGAGAGACCTCATCAATGCTTGGAGGAAGCTTAACTCCCTTTTTAGCTCTCTTATCATATCCTTCAGTAGCCTTTATCACTTTACACACAACAATTGATGTATTGGAAATATTAATGAAAGATGCCTTATGCAACTTATAGGGCAAAGTGAAGGAGTTAACCTCTTCTACCTCCTTAACTATAATCTATGGATCCTGAGGAACCCCTTCATAGTAGGTCATTTGTGGCTGAGGTCCAAGACCATTTTTTAACAAACATTTGGGGTGACCAAGGTTTTAAAGGGGGTGGCCTCCAGTTTTAAGTCTTAGTTTAACCTCTTATCTTCCTCGTGAATAATGTTAATGGAATCTACAAGAAACTGGGTGTTTGGTATACTTAAGCCTAATAGAACAAGAGGTAAAAATTAAAAGAAAACTTACCAAGAGCTACGGGAGTGCACTACACATTTGGGTAACTAAGCTTGTCAATAGGGTCTAGGGTAGCCCAGGTCACAACAACTTAGATGAATATCTCCTTCCATTATTTGGGAGCATTGTTGTTTTCCATTACAAATAGAAAATGAGATTTGGGGGAAAAGTACTTGAAGCCCTTATCCTTAGGCTTTCTTTGCTCTTGGACCCAATAAAACATGAAGAACTAAGTTGGGTAGACGTAAAATTTTCCTTCATCGAATTAACTACAAGATAAAATAGTTTCTATCAATGGTCTCCAATAATTTTTCACTATTTCACTAGGGTTACCCCAATTAATTTTAAAATTTTCACTACCAAACGAGGAAGCAAAAAAAATTACCCATAGGCCAAGAACTATTATTAGAGTGCGTATTGTGTAAAGAAATAGAGACCCATCAAAAATTATTTTTACACACCTAAAAGTTTATTTAGCAATATTTACTAATTTTCTTTAAATCATATCAAGTGTTAATCTTTTTAAGGTTCATAAATTATATGATATGGAAAATAGAAACATAACACTGGATATACGAGGAGAAAACACCAGTAACAGGAGAAACCTCAATTATCTCACTTAAAACTTGACAAACACTTACATAGGGGACTAACGACTAACACTTCTTTCGGCCTAACTCACACCTCACACTTTTTCCACTCATCCATAGCAAACCTAAGATCTTTATACATTGATATAAGTTCTTAAGATCTTTTATGTGTTGGCACATGTCCATAATACGGCATAATCCTTCATCTTCAAACTTGGAATTCACATTTATATTTGGAAATGAGCCACAATGATCACTATACTGTTATTGGCATAAAGACCCTAAAGTTTATAAAAATAGGCAATTTTTGAGAAGGTAGTCTTCTTAAACCTTCTTCTTCTTTAATATTAATTAAGCTCAAGAAAGGGAGGTGATTAAACGAAAATAAGAGAAGAACTATGATCCAGATCTAAAAATTAGGTTCCATTTTTTTAAAAGAGGTGTTCTTATCTTCCAATAAAGTAAGAAGATGAAGAAGACACAAAAGAACTCTTGATATTTTTTTCTTGAAATGTTTTTTACAGATATTATTAAAATGGAGAGAAAAAATGGGTTCAATAAAAAAAAAACATTCAAATCGGTTTACCCCTTACCAAGGAAAGATAAAAAGTCGCATATCTTACATAAAGCCCGTGTGAGAGTGTTATTAGGGGATCTAATGTCCAATCAACACCCAAAGAGTGACTTTGTAAATACATAGCAATAAGATCCTTGAAAGATCTCTAGAGTCTATTCACATAAAGGATGCATCACTAATAGATTCACTATATTGAATATAATCATCGCTACAGGGACGTTGAGAAAAAGTAATATGAGCATATTACTAAATATTTGTGAATTTCCTTTAAGATTTCATATGACCACTGAAGTTAATCATTGCTACAGTGAAAGACTTCGATGCGACGAAGTTGCTCGCAAACTCTTCTATAGTTTTTGCAAAATAAACACGTATCAACTCACTACCTATAAAGAAAAACCTTCGTTAAATCAAAGCTAAAAAGATTCGCTCAATTTTTCTTCCTTTTTTTATTTCAAACATTTTGAAATACGCAAAATTATAGGAGAAAAAAATATAAGTTTTACACATACAATTATTTACACAAAGATCTGAAAGTTTAGTAAAAACATGTGTTATGTGTTTAGGGCTTCTCCAACTTTTACGTTTCATCCAAAATTTGACCATTGAATCTTGAGGATGATATAGATGGATTCAAGATGTAGAATGATGATAAATCTTTTTGAATAGGTAAGATTAAGAACCCAAATTGTTTGGGAAACTGGAATATGATAACTAGATATAAGGGAGAAAATTAGTATTTGAATAATCTTAACATCTTTTCCTTTGTCTATTCTGTGACAAAACACAACAACCATGTGATTACAAGTAATCAAAATGGAAAATCTACCATGTAAATGATTATAACTAATCAAAATGGAAAATATACCATCTATGTCAAAAATCGACCAAAGGCATAACAAGATAGAAATTACAGTTGCTCACAACCTACAAACTATAAAATACTCTTCAAAGACTTTGTATGAGGCATGCGGATCATGATTTTCTAAAACACACTAGCAAACACATTAAAATAACAAAGTGTGAAGAAATAAACAATATGCAATATTTAGAAATAGAAATAAGGGATATATATATATATATATATAAAGATAACATTTCTATTCTATGTAACATATGAATTAACTTTCAAGTCTCCCCTAATATAGTATATCATAAAAAAAAATAAAAATCCCCCTTTTTATTATAATTTTACCCATATCTTCTCCTTTTTTAATCAATAATAGTTCATGCATTCTCATTTTAGTGTTACTTGCACTTGGGAATAAATAAGTTCTTTTATTCAGACTTGCTATGCAAAAATCATACAAAAGTGAATCTAAAGGGCTCATCTACAATCAGAATGATGTAATATCTACTACATATGCTCTCTATATGCACTGGATTAATAACTTCTATGTATAATAGCTCTACCACATGCAAGGTAGAAACTACATTCAAATTCCTATATGGATTGAGAATTTATTTTTCCTTTTTACAAGTACCATAAACATGAGAAGAATCTTACTCCAAAGGAAATAAATAATAAATTATAATAAGGTTAATTCCTAACAAGTCTACTAAGATCTCTAAAATTCATGTGATCTAACCTCTTATGGCAAGGATCTGTCACATCCTCGTTAGCATTATTGCACTGAACACTTGGAGAAAAATGATGATGTTACAATTCTTGGTGGTCCTAGTGATTTTTAAAATGAAATTTATTTTAAGATCAAGAAATTTATATTCTTACTTGGTGAAAATCACACTGAGACAATCTTTGCACACTTTACTTATGCTAATCAGGTTATCCTTTAATCCATGAACCAAACGAACATTATTTAGTATAGGAAAACAATAAATCTCTATCATACCCTACCTTATGATGCTTGTTTTCTTCACATCCCCAAACATGAACGAATCAGATTCTTTCTTAACAAGGTTAAAAAACAAGGCTTTGTTTTCTATCATATTCCTTGAGCACCCACTACCAAAGTACTATTGTGAGTTATCTTGAGCAACAAAGGCCATGTAAATAGTAACAATTTTTTCTTTTTTTGTCCAAACCACCATGGTCTTGATATTCTTCCCAAAATCTTTTGAACTAGATTTAGCATATTTAAATTTTGATATCTTTTCAATTTGTGACAAAATCATTTTGGATTTTACAAGAAGAGAATTAAAACCACCACTTAAAGAAGAAACTTCATCCAATTAAAGTTTCGTAGTCACCTTGGAGTTTTTCTTAAGCCTATAATAAAAATCCTTCACATGACCGTCACATTTTAAAAAAAAAGTTCAATGAGACACAAAATGATGATCAATTTTCTTTGAAAGGTTTGAAACATTTTTCTTCTCATGATATAAAGAAGAGTCTTTAAGAACATGATTCTTTTGAGAATGTTTCACAGAATTAATTATGTCCTCAGATTTAGATTACACTTGAGACTTAACAAAACAAATACTCCACTTGTCACTAGAAGATTGAGTATGCGATAAAAGAATTTTTACCAATCTCTTTAATTTATGTTCTTTGGTGACTTATACATTCTTAGCGGAGAGTAACTCAATTTCAAGAGAGGTTATGTTTTTGTTCAAAGAGTAATTAGAACCTTAACAATCATCCAACTCATAATGTAAAGCATTTAACCCTTCTTGTAAATCATTTTTATCATTCTCCACCAATAAGAGACACTCACTTTGAGCGGATCATTGAGCTTCCACATTATGCAAAAAGGGACCCTTCCTTTTTCGAATAAGCATTTTTTTAAGCCTAATGGAAGTCTTCTACAAAATTTTCTTGAGTCTATCATTTTTTTTTATCATTAGCTTGTTGAAAGTTACCATCATCTTCCCTAATAGAATCATCACTACAATAATCGAAGGAAGGAAAAGTATTAATCTTTGCAGAACATTCATCATCAATAGATGAAGATTTACACGACCCTTTATCATTTGATGAGACACCATCAAAAGATCCAAAAACATGCGTAAGTTGAACAATGTCCTCAAATATATCCATACCACTAAACAAAAGAATATTTTCTACACAAATACTAATGCATGATCTTCATCTAGGGTTTTAATACTTATAAAAGAAGGACCAATCCATGATACAGGTTGAGAATGCGTATTGCATACCAAAATGTAGAACCACCAAAAATTATTTTTCCACACCTAAAGCTCTATGTTGAAATATTCACTAAAGTTTTATCAACCAAATCAAGTGTCGAACTTTTTTAAGCACGTGGGTTATAAAAGATGCGAAAAAGTAAAATAGAACCATAATACTGGATGTATGAAGTGAAGAACCACTAATGGGAAAAACATCAGGACATTCAAAAATATCAACAAAAGTTGGAAAAGAATTACAGAAGGTACTAATGACAAACACTCCTTCTACACTAACTCACACCTCACCTTTTTCCCATAAATTTGTAGCAACACAGAGATCTCTATCCGTCGATATAAGTTCCCAACATCTCTTATGTCTCGACACACATCAACAATGTTGTACAAGCTTCGTCTTCAAACTTGGAGTTCTCAAATGATTTGAACTTAGAAAATTGACACAAAGATCACAATACTCTTGTTGGGAGAAAGACCCTAATGTATATAAAAAATAGGTGATTTTTGTGAAGGTAATATCCGTAAATTATAATCCATTTTCTATTAATTAACCTTAAGAAGGAGAGGTGATTAAATACAAAGAAAATAAGAAGGAAAAAGATGAACCTGACTAGGAATTAGGTTCACTCTTATTCAAAGGTGTGTTCTTATCAGTTAAGAAAGGAAGAATACAAAGACGAACCAAAACCTCTCTCGCTGTTTTTCTCTTTAAACATTTTTAAGAGATATTTTTCAAATGAAGAGAAAAATGGTTTAAATAAGAACAAACATTCAAATGTGTTTGCCCATTACCGAGGCCTGATTCAAAGTCACAACTCATAGACGAAGAATGTTTGAGAGATTTATTTGGGAATCTAATGTCCAATGTAGTGCCCCGACCAAAGTTTGCTTCCACACTGAGTCAAGGAGTTAAAAGGGGTGGGGGGAAGTACAATTCTATTATTTAAGAAATACACTTTAATTGCACAATTTTATAAGGATTAAATTACTAGTTTTAATTTGATAAATAGTGACCACTTTATGGAATTAGGTTGATTCACAAGCTTTAATTATGAAAAATCATTGAATTCAACAATGTTTAATAAATAAGAAATAAATATTGATTATCCCTCTATTATTACATCACCTGGTCAAAGGCCTGAAAAACCGATTAAAAAAATATTATGAATCCAATGTTTCAAAAGAAAAGCATAAATATAATAGCAGAGCTTCTAACGATGATTATTACCGTCATGGGCTCACCAATGTCCTTGCCAACGTCCCTACTCGATGTACCTTGGGGTGGGGGAGTTAATCATAAAAAGTAGGGTGAGCTAATGCTTTCCATGGTGGGAAATACTAAGCTATACGTTTTCTATGAAAATACTATACATATAACATGTATTTCAAACAGTTCCAAAAATGTTTATCAACTTAGCCACTATTAATGCAACTACTATGCAATGCACCCGAGCGATGTTCTCACACTCCCACTTAACCATTTTATTCCACCCTTTTATTACCTCTAAAGACTAATTAATCTTATTTTATTCCTTTTTATTAGGTTCTCTTACTTACATTCCTTAAGAACAACCAAATTCATTTTAATTTATATTATATTTTCATAGAATCATCCAATAACTGCATACTTTAACGGGCTCTACACCGCCGACTATGCTACCATATGCTCTCGCTAGTGATTTTGGGGTTTTCACCTTAACTCTCTCGGCCCTTCTTACCCAGTCCATATTAATGTGTTTTAATATTTTTACCAATGTCCACGTTTTTCCTTTACTTACATTCATCGTTTAATGCCATTTCGTCCATTTATTATCTTCTTCACAAAATCGACCACTAAGACCCTCTAATTTTACCAAAATTACCATTTTACCATTCGTTTACTAAAACCTTGTGAAAATGCATTTTTTTCAATTATGGCATCAAAAATCATCATTTCATGTTCAAAAACAACACTTTATCCATTTTTCTCCACGAAAATTGTATTTATTAACATTTCCTTTCAAGAAATATATTTAATGTCATAAACACCATTTCTCTAAAATGTCTACTTCACCCTCATACACATATGTTGTATTAAATGTCATTTTTTTTCTTCATTTCACCATGATTTTACAACATATTTAGGGCTAATATTTATAACTTCTTTATTTCATAAAGAAATCGATTTTTAAATCTGTATATGTCATACTTTTATATGTCCATTTACAACATACTATGACATTTTACACATTTTGAGAGGATTTTAAGCCTAGGATTTCTTAAATAAGCAACAAAACATGATTTTAGCATCAAAGTACATTTTTATGATTATTTCCTCAGATTCCCACATCATTTGTTGATCAAAAATCAATTTATACTTAGTTTTCTCAAAAATCCAATTTTGTAAGAAAACATTAAATAAACATACTAGAAAATATTATTTCAAAAATAAACTCTTCTATCATGCATCCAAATAGCTTTTAATCTTAAAAACACTTGGAGGAAAACCCTACCTTGGATTTCAATAGGAGGAACTAAAGGTGATGAATTAAAAGCTCCTAAAATTTTAAAACGTCCAAGAAAGCTCATACTTCTTCAAGACAGCTCCAACAATGGCTTCTTCTTACCAACTTCTTCCTTAACTAGGCTTTAAATGGGTATGTTTAGCCTTGGAATATATTCAAAAATGTTTGGGATGCAAGGGAAAACCTTGGAAAATGGAAGAAATGGTTTTGGAATGGAATATTGTATCTTAAAAAGAGAGAGAGAGAGATAACTCCAAAAATCTAATGTGAAATGGACTCCGAATCCCCTCATATCTATTTAAACCCACAAACACTTAACCCATTAACAAAAGTTTAAACCCACATATTGATCTGAGCCAATGGGAGCACAATAGCTCATCAGATCTAATGCCTCACATCATGGAAGCACATTAAAATGTCAGAAAATCTATATTCTCATTCGATCATTCCAATGAGCATTCCAACAAGGGATCTAACGAGGGTAAGATGTGGATTAAAAGGGAAAAAGACATCAGCTCGGTCGAACAGGAAACTATCCTTCGTTCGAACAATAACACACCTCATTTGAACGAGAGCGTTTTAACCAGATTCCATAGAATAATGGAAATTGAACAAATCCTAGTCTTTAGAAGGTTGCTCAAACCTCATTCGAATGACATTACCTTTTTCAGTAAAATGACGTGGCCACTTGTTCGAACGACAACCAAAATTTTTCAAGCCAACTTAATGTAACACCCCGTATTTTTGTGCATTTAATATTTAATTAATTCGGGGATTTTAAATTACTTGTGTGTTGTAATTTTAATTGAATTAATTATGACAATATATTTATTTAAATATTAATCGGGGAGTGAATGGTTAATGTTTAGGAAAATTTATTTACTAAGTGAATAGTAATAATTTAATTACGTCATTTCAAGTATTAATGACGAGGTATACACTTATCCCAGTCGGGAGTCGGTATAGACTAAAGGGGGTGTGAGATGAGAATTTTTATAAATTAATTCGGATGTCAATTCTGACTGTGCGGTTGAGTCCGGATGGGTCAAGATAGTCAGAAAAGAGTACCCGGGTGTAGTGATTGGGTCTCGGGATATTTTTGGGCATAGCCGGGCCCACACGGGGTGAGTTAGGCCACTTTAATTAAGCTCATTAGGTGAAAAACGGGATTAAGGGTTTTTAACCTAATGGGAGATTAGGAAATCAGTATCCAACACAACTCCAAACCTAGGGTTTGAGAGGGGATTTGGGGGAAAGCAAATCAAGAACAAATTGGGAGCTTTTGGGGCCAAATTGAGGGACTCCGCCAACAGAATCAGACACTACGAACACTTTCAGGCAAGTGGTTAACTGTTTTGATTCTTAAAGCATGATAATCAATTCATATCATAGTGATGTGGGTATGAAAATTCGTTTTTGGGTATAAATGGGTACAAATGGGGTTTTTGTTTTTGAAACACTTGAATGAGATTCAAAGTAAGATTTAGATGGGTGATTGATATCTGAATATGTATATATGATTTGAACGAGAATTTCAGAAAATAAAAGAGTGGAAATTGAATCTGGAATTTGGGATTTAAAACAGATAATTGAATTTTGTGGAGAAAGACCCATTTCAAAAATTTGTGAGATAATTAAAGAAGTTGATTATCTTAATGATTTCTATGATGAATAGGATGTGGATTAACCATGTGTAGTTGATGGGATGATGTAATTAAGAGGTTTAAATTATGGTTTAAAAAGCTTGAAGTTCGTTAATGGTGGAAATCAGGGGGAAGGAGATCTGTCACGAAGGGGTCGATCGATCGATCGGGGGGCATCGATCGATCGACGATGGAAAAAAATCTGGGCAGTTCGGCCTATTGTCATATAAAGGGGGAAATTAATTAAAGGTTTAATTCCCTTACATTAATGAGTGATACAAAATGATGATACACATATTCCTAGTAATTATGGGGAAAAGTAATTGGGACTAGGGGCAATTTATGTGGGGAAACTTTATGGATGAATTTGAGGGATATTATGCCAAAATAGCTGAGATACGGATCAAGTGAGTGAGTCCAGGTATGTTGATAATTATAGGTAAATATAATTGGAGAAATCATGGAGGTGACTCTATGGCACATTGTGGCAAAAATGTGGGATTGAAATTATAATGTGTAAATGGACCAATTGAGCGAGTCCAGGTAGGTCGGTTAGTGACACCAAAGTATTAAATTAATTTATGGAGAGAATAATTTATTTAGAGTCGGGATATAGACTCGGGAAAATATTAAGTTACGGGCCAAGTGAACGAGTCCGGTAAATATGGTTAGGCGACGCCTAGTATTAAATATATTAATGAGTGATTAATTTGAGTAGAGTCGGACCACAGACTCGGATAGGCATTAAATTAATAGTTGTATTAATTGTATAATTAGAGTCGAATTGTAGACTCGGGAAGGTAGTAAATTAATAAGTGTATTAATTAATTTAATTAGAGTCGGTTTGTAGACTCGGGTAGGATTAAATTAATAAGTGTATTAATTAATTTAATTAGAGTCGGTTTGTAGACCCGGGTAGGATTAAATTAATATGGGTGTTAATTAATTTAATTAGAGTCGGTTTGTAGACTCGGGTAGGATTAAATTAATATGTGTGTTATTTAATTTAATTAGAGTCGGTTTGTAGACTCGGGTAGGATTAAATTAATATGTGTGTTAATTAATTTAATTAGAGTCGGGCGATAGACTCGGGGAAAGTATTATATTAATTAAGGTGTGAATTAATTATATTAGAGTCGGACCATAGACTCGGGAAGAGGATAAATTATTAAGTGAGAAAATTAACTACATTGAGTCGGGTGACAGAGTCAGGAAATTTCAGGCAGTGTACGGGACTTAGAGTACACGGTAAAGCCGGGTTTATATTATATATATATACGGTGTCGTGATAGTATATATATATATATGTGTGTATTTATTGTGCGTGATACTAAATATCAGTGATTAGATATTTATTAAATTTATATACTCTAATGCTATCAAGGGAGGTTGCACGATGTGGGTGAATCCCCTAGCTTGAGGAGTAGGGCGAGTATATCCCCAAGTCATAGCGTCCGGTATACATGGGTGAGGGATTTATCTCACTTTCAGGGAAGGAATATGACCGCCTCCACTTCGTTTATATTTTGTTCCAAGTTGGTGAGCGATTCTAACTTGGGGAACTAGGTTTTGTGAGCACACCTAGTGAGATAGCAATTTAGAGAGAATCATCCGGTGAGGGTATACTCAGAAGGATGGATACACGTATGATATATGTGTGGTTGTTAGTAAAGGTACGTATAATATGGTAGTATATATTATATGTAGGAGATAATACAGTGTGTGATGTATTTACTTTATATAACTCGGGTTACAGTTATATGTTGTTAATTAATGAGAAATTAATTAAGTTAATCATTTGTGGGGATAATACAGTGTGTGATGTATTTACTTTATATAACTTGTGAGACAGTTATATGCTACTATTTAAGAAGAATTAATTAAGTTAATTGTGAAATCACTTATAATTCAAGGATCATTATACTCGGGTTAGAGTAGTATGGCAAGGGAAGTTTATACCAGGACTAGTTGGACGAGGTAGTACAACTAGGTGGGGTTAAGGTAATCGGTAGGTGTGCACAATAGTGGAGGGGTGAGAATGTCCACGAGGGAGTGTGACACTAACTTAAATATGAAGCGCATTCATGCATTTTAAATTACTGCAGTTAATTCACTTACTAAATATTTTCAAAATGTTTTGGGTTCTAACCCTTGCTATAAAACTATTTTCAAAACCTTTTAGGTGTCCAGCCACAGGGACGCCAGGATTGATATTCTATTCCAGGGACACGGAGCTGCGGCATATGTGGATGCTAGCAGGAGTTTGGATTAGACGCATCATTTGTTCATTCCTAGAGTAGGAATCTTGTATCAGACTCAGTTTTATTTAGGGCTTGTAGCCCAAACTTCTCGGTACAGTTTTCAGGTGTTGTATATTTGTATTTGGATTATTTCTTTGGTGGCCGGTGATTTATTCGGCATGTTGTGTAATTATGATTCAGTTTATTTTCTTTCAGTTGTGTGAATGGTTTATATTTTAATTCCGCATGTACAGTTTTGGTTTAATTTAAAAGTTAAAATTGGCACCAGTTTCTGGAATACTAGGTGGTTAGTAAGTTTTAAAAAGTTTTCGACAGTGATGCTAAGGATGTTCCAACTGGGATTCCTGTTTTAATTTGGTATAGTACTGATCACCCGGTATTTTATTAGGCAGGGTGTCACACTTAAGCCATGAATTCCCAATTTAAATTACAAAAATGCCACAAGGATAGTTCAAATTCAACATCCATCCATTAAATATAGTTCATTCACCAAGTGCATACAAATTACAAGGAATGAGGTCCAAATATATTGCATGGGTGTTACATTCTCTCTTGTTTAAAACATTTCATCACCAGAATCCAAGCAGTCAAGCTAAGCATAGAGTTTAGGGGTTCTTCTCATGCATCTCCGACCCACGGTCCAAAGTTTTACACTCAGTACCTTGGAAATTTAGAAGAACCTTAACTAATGGAATGACCTCTTTACGTAAGATTATATCCTTCCAGTCCAAGATGGACACAAGTAACATATAAAATGTGATGTATTCCTCTAACTCAATGTGGTTCCAGTCAATGCCGTGCTGGGGATCGTGCAAAAAATTCTTCAACATAGAAAGGTGGACATCATTATGAACTTGGGACAACTATGGAGGTAGATCCAAGTGATACGATACATTCCCAATTCGTTCCAGGATCTCAAAGGTGTTAATATACCAAGGGGAAAGCTTCCCCTTTTGGCCTAATTGCTGACTGTCGATCCTATCCCCAACCTTCATTAGCACATGTTCATCCACCTAAAACTATAGAGGTATCTGTCGATTATCACCGTAATTCTTCTGTCATCTCTGAGCTATCATAATCCTTTGCCAAATTATCCGAACTTTTTTTGATAATTTCTCTGATCAATTTTGAATTGGTAAGATACTTCTCACCTAACTTTTCTTAGTAAAAAACCAAGAAAATCACGACCTCGTGTAAATAGCTTCATAGGGAGCTATTTCAATGCTTGCATGAAAATTATTATTATGGGATAACTTCTTAAGATGAAGATTCTCTGCCCAACTGCCATAAAAATCAAGTGCACAAACTCTCATCATGTATTATAATATCTAGATGGTTCATTTTGGATACCCATCTGTCTCGGGATGATACACTATACTCATTCTCAATTCGGTGCCCAACTTCTCCTAGAACTTCTTCTAGAATCAGGACACGGATCAGGGATCCCTTTCCAAGACATTCGAGAGAAGAATATAATGGAGTCAGACGATCTATTGGACATATAACTTCGCCAACATAGCCACATTTTTTGTCAGCTTAATCAATAAGAAGTGTGAGGATTTCGTGAGTGGATCCACTATAATCTGTACTGCGTCGTGACCATGCTCAAACCGTGGTAAGGTTGTGACAAAGTCCATCGAGCTATGCTCCCACTTCCACTCAGTTATAGGTGGTGGTTGTAATTGCCCTACTGACCTCTTATACTCAGCCTTCACCTACTAAAAACTCTAGGACTTGGTTATATACGTTCCCACATCTTTCTTCATAATGGACAACTAGAAATATGTGCATAGGTCCTTATACATCTTTATAGCACTAGGATATATGTCGAAGCCTGAGTGACAGCCCTTCGGCATTATCTCATCTTGGAGCTCATCAATCATCGAGAAAATTAACCGGCCCTTGTGCCACACACCCCCGTCCTTATCCACAGTAACAGTGTTGAACACTTCACCACTTAGAATACAATCATGGTAATGTGAGAACTCAGGATCACATGACTAGGAGTCTAGAACTTTTCCCTGAGTGAGTGGCATAAACACCACACCCCAAAGGTACTCCCTTTCATAACCCTACTGGATATGCAAGTCAAACTTTTATTGTTCGCCAATCATCCTTGCTCTGTAACACTTCATCGCTGTTAAAGTAAGGCTAGACTTTTGACTAAGAGCATTGACCACCAAATTATCCTTACTGGGATTATACTCCAAGCGAAAATCATAGTCTTCAATTAATTGCATCCATGTCCTCTGATGAAGATTGAAGTTACGATGCATGAAAATATACTCAAAGTGCACATCTCTCCAAGTCAACATAGTGAGGGGAAAAACACCCTAAAGAAGTGTTGCACAAACATATGGTAGTAACCGATGAAACCTAGAAAACTTTGGACCTTCGTGATTTTCTTTGGCCTATCCCAACTAAGAATGACCTCAACTTTGGAAGGTTCAACAAAAATGGCCTCTATGAACACCACATAGGTAAGGAACTTGAAATCATCCATCCAAAATTTCTAGTTACTAAATTTAGCGTACAACTTATTCCCCTGAGCACTTGTAATATCATCCAAAGGAGCTCCTCATAGTCCACACCCGATGTTGAGTAGACTAATATATCATATATAAAAACCACTACAAACCGTTCTAGGTAGGGACGATTGATACGGTTCATTAAATCCATGAACATCACTATGGAATTAGTTAAATCGAAGGGAATCACTGGAAACTGATTAGTGCTCATAGCGAGTTCGGAACGCTATCTTAGGAATGTCCTCCTTCTTGTAATACTTGCACTCTTAGTTGTACTTGTACGATTTTCCTTTTATTTAGCGACACTCCGTTAATAAAAAATTTACGTCGCATGTTTTACCATGAGTTATGATTTGTATCCGTATAATTATTTTAAGTACTTTGGTTAAGTTTCACGAGATTTGGACAAGTAATGAACACTACTCAGGTTGGAGTACTAACTGTTCGACAATGCGTGACACTGTGAAAGTCCAACTTTATGTGATTTTTGTAAGACGCATCGCAACCCAAATATCGAAATGACCACCTTTATAGGGTCCAAATATATATATATATATATATATATATATATATATATATATATATATATATATATATATATATAAATACCATGAGGTTAAAAGTCGAAAAATAAATGAAAGATAAATAAAATTATTTTTCGTCAAAAAATAAAAATGTTCAGAAAATTATGAAAATCACTAGATCCACTTAAAATTTAATTTTGAGAAACTTTCTCTTCTTTGATGTCTTTGGAAAAATCATTTAGAACCATTTTAAGCTAATTTTGGTCAACACCCATCGTAAAAGACGCTTACTTGCACAAACTATTTAGGACATTCGGTATATCAAAAAAATATTCCGACCATATATTTAGACTGACAAAAATATAAGGAATATGACCACGTGAAGAAAAATAATGAAAAATATATGTTTTACGGAGAGGTCCGAATTTTTGCGCGAATGTATAGGACATTCCGGTAGGTCAAACGATCAATGTGAATATGGTTTTTCAGTCAAAAAATAGAAGGGATAAGGCCCTTAGATTGAAAGTTAAAAAAAGATTTAGATAGAGAAAGTGACGCTGGTAGCTTTGGCAGCATAATGTACAACTTTTTCAGCCTAGGATATTTGGTGTTTAGATGTAGTCTATTTCCAACCCATAAATTAGACCTTGGGGCAAGCCATACACGGTTACGACATACCAACCTCTGAGTTTGTTGGTCAAGAGTTTAATACTCCTTAAAATGTTTTTTAAAAGAGAAAGAATAGAGGAAGCCTTGGGTAGCAAGGCAACTATAACGTTTTTTCACTCAATCCCCCCAGTTTTAGAATTTAAAAGCATCCTCATAATTTCAAATCTCAACCTACCACCATTTTTTCAACCATCAAAACACCACTCTAAAGACCTCAAAACCCCATTGGAGCCACTACCAAAGTTGGGAAAGCTTGTGAGGCGATTTTGAAGTGAGTTTTTTTAGCTCAGATGAGGCTTTGTTAGGGACTTTTGGTGGAACTTTTGGGATCTCAAATTCATCTTCTTCAGATCTACACTCACTCTTCTTCATTCAAGTAGGGTTATACTCCACTTAAACTCTTTTATGAATGAAAATCCATAAGCTATTAAAGGTTAAATCCATGCAAGACTAATGATTCTCCTTATTTTCTTACATATGTGAAAACCATTTTGTTAGTGTTGAAAATTGGAGAAGATGATCTTTTGAAGAAATTACAGAATATTGCTATTGCATAAGTCATGTTTGAAATTTATAAATCTCATGAACTAAACAATGAAAATGAAAAACTACATGAAAATACACATATTAGATGCATTTAAATGTTATTTTTAAGTAGAGTACCCACTTGTACGTGTAAAATGTGTAATATGCTTCAATCTTGAGATTTATGAATATTAATAGTGATCAATGTTAGTTTAAAAATATGATTAAAAATCAGATAAAAACAGACCCAAAATTGTTTTAGTCATAATGTTAGTTTAAGCTTCTTAAACATGTTATATGTGACTTAATATTAATATAGTTGGACTATTATGCAAAGTTATATTAAAAGGGATTAATCATCATTAAAATGCATTAAAAGGTTGTATGAACTTTGTAGTATAATGTTATGCTAAAAACCCACTTAAAATAGTGAATATATGGTAAAAATGCCTTGATGGAAGATATGGTAAATGTGTGGAAAACTTATTAAAATGGTGATTGGCAAGGAAAGTACTTGAAAAATGCTGAGGAAATGTTTTTTTAAATAATATAAGTGTATGATGGTCTTTTGGTAAATTTAAGTATTAAATGGAGACTTGATATATTTTAGTGTTCTTCATTGACACTAGAATACCTCCTTGGCTTGTAGGAAGTAAAGGCTAAAAACGGGTTTTAATACTAAGATCGGATATGTAAATGTGAACATTAGAATACTGTTGAACACGTGAAAGATAATGATATTTGGATGATTCGGGTTTAAATAATTAAGCAGTGATGTTATGTCCCTAGTGGTGAAAGACTTCAAACCAACTACAGTTAGCATATGGCGCTATGTGCAGGGCGGTGAAATTACGTGAAATCATAGGTGTGCGGGTGTTGTAATAGGTGAGTGTTTTGGCAGAATTCCAACGATAATGCTAAGTAATGAATCGAATATTCATGAAAGATGCATAAGTGAACAATATATATGCATTGAATTATTTGTGGTAACATAATGGAATATGATTAAGTTCCTAGCACGAAACATTAAAATGATAAATGTGAGTGGGCGCGTAGCCCGAGGCATTGCCAATACGTGCATTTATGACTAAGTTAAAGAATATGGTTTGTATATATAAATGACAACTTAGTTGAATAAGACTGCTTGAAATGGTTAGTATGGTTAAATGTTAACTAAGATAATCATTAATGATAATTAATGAATATGGGACAATGATGGTTTTTGAAATTATCAAAATGCCTTGTATATGTATAGTATTTTTCTATGAAAATTATTTCTATTATCTCCCACCCTACTGGGCATTTCGCTCATACCCTATTTTCCAAACCCCCAGGTACAACAGGTGGTATGTCAATTAAGGATGTTGCAAAGGCCGCTGAAAGTGCAAGTTGTTGTTAGAGAGCTATATGCCTATTTTAATCCCTTAGACTTATGTTGATGAAATCCTTTATTTATCATGAGATGAACTTGTTTTTAGACTTGAACTATTTGAAGTTGGAATAATATACAGGGATTTATGTTTTATTTTATGGATTAAAGTATGGAAATTTTTTTATGGATAAATTTTGAATTGAATATAACTTGCATGATGAGTGGTCACCCTTTTTCATAATAAAATATGGCAAATTTTTTGCTAAGTAAAATGCGGAATTTTTTTTCTAAACTATCTTATACGATCTATCCCCTCCCCCTTAACACTTTGGCTAGGATACTGGTTATTCCAACGGTAACTCTAATCCGGATCGGGGCATTACAACTTGGTATCAGATCATTAAGATCCTCATGAGCGTGGAAGTGATTCTTTTTATTTTCGAATATATATATATCATTCTAAACTATCCTATCTTATAGGATGTCCCTTACTCACAATATTGTTGCTAATGGTAGCACTAAGTTACAGGGAATGGAGTAGGTAGTGCGCCAGGTAGCTGAGACTATCTCCTAATAATAGAGGAGTGACTGTAACGGTACAGTTGAAAGCACTGCAGTAACCTCAATTCTCATGGAGTTCAGGCAGTTGAACCTACCAACATTTAAGGGAATGATATGGCTCGATATGGCCGAAGAGTCGCTCGATGAGGTTGCTCGTATCATTGGCATCCTTGATGTGCCAACTAGGCATATGGTTAATCTTGGTACTCTCGAGCTAACTGATTAGGATCAGAGTTTGTGGTCCAAGCATATGGCCAATTTGTTAGAGCCTCTTGATTGGGATGGTTTTCAAAAAGCATTCCTAGACCAGTACTTCCCTCAGGCATATAAAGACGCTAAGAAGGATGAATTTTCTCCATTGTTATAAGTGAATATGTCCATAAATGAGTACCTAGTTCTCTTTGAAATATTTTCAAAGCATGTGAAAGCGGTTAAGACTGATGATGGGGAGAATATCAACCTATTTGTAAGGGGTTTAAACCTCCACATTTATAGGTTGGTTGTTGGGTTCAATCACTTCAGCTTGGTGAGGCCTTAAATATGTCCATTAGAATGGATCTAGAAGTGAAGGATTCTTGAGATATCGGGGTAAGAATAAGGAATCTAGTGGGGCATCAAAAATAGAGTCTGGTGGGTCCAACGGAAATGACAACAAGAGGTTCAGGAGTAGGGTAGGGTGTTTTCTTGCCAAACACAAGGCTGCTATAAGGATTGCATCACCAGGTTAGTGTAGCAGCGACCAGAGTCCCATAGCCCTTACACATAGGACTTGTTATGTTTGTGGATCCTCCGATCATTTCAAATGGGATTGCCATTACCATGTTAGGAAGGGTAAATAGGTTGTTCAGCAAGGTAGTAGTTTTACTTCTGGATGGAACTCGAGCTGTAAAGGTCCCACCAAGTACCAGCAGTAACAACATCCATCTAGGCACAATGACAAAATTTCCCATTACAATCAGGTACAGGGAGATCGTGGGTAGGTTATGCCAAGTAGTCAAGGTAATGAGCTAACTCAAGGACTAGCTTACGCCTTCTCTCAGCAGCCTAAACCAGTTTAGAATCCTTTTGTGATGGAAGGTATTATCGTATTGTTCAATACATGGGTTAGAGAACTATTTGATTCTGGTGCATCACATTCTTTTATATTTATTTCATTATCTTTTTATTTTGGTCTTGAGGTTGATGAGCTTCAGCCGTCGATATTCGTGGGGCTGCCCGTAGGTGGCGGTGTCTTTTTGAGTTGAGTTTATCAAAATTGCATAATTGTAGCTGGGGATTACATTATGGAGTATAACTTGATAGCGATGCATATGGATGGGTTTAAGGTGATCTCAGTATGGATTGGCTGTCTAGTTTCGATGCCACTATCGAGTACCACCGACATAGTGTTTCACTATTTTTTCGAGATGGGTCTTATCACCATTTTTACAATGAGCAACGTGTAAATTATCTTTGAAAGTTCTCTACTGCTATAGAGAAAAACAACTTATTTGGGTGGTTGTGAACTATTGTGTCACAAGACGAGCTAAATCGTATGGTGGTTGATGATCCCATTGTCCCGAAATTCCCAAATGTGTTTCTTGAGGATCTTTCAGGATTGCATCTGAGTTGAGAGACCGATTTTGCTATTGACGTTCATTACGATGTGACACCTATTTCCATTCCTCCTCATAAGATGGCACCGAAAGAGTTACTAAAGTTGAGGAATCAGTTAGACGATTTAATGAGCAAGGGATTCATACGCCCTAGCATGTCCTTGTAGGGAGCACCCATCCTTTTTGCCAAGAATAAGAACAATTATCTTCGATTTTAAATCGATTACCGACAACTAGATTGAGTAAAAGTTAAGAATAAGTATTCGATTCTATGAATTGATGACTTTTTGGATTGGCTTCGGGGAGTAGGAAGGTTCTCCAAGATCGTCTCTGATCAGGTTACCATCATTTAAGGGTAAAAGAGGAAGATATCCCTAAGACCGCATTGCGGACATGATAGGGATATTATGAGGTATTGATCATGCATTTCAATTTGACAAATGCCCCTGCCGTGTTCATAGATCTTATGAATCATATCCGTCGCCCGTATTTAGATCTGTTTGTTGTAATCTTTGTTAATAATATCCTAGTATAATAATTTTCTTATATTGACCATGAGGAGCACTTGTGTATGACTCTCCAGGTGCTCAGGGAGAACATGTTATATGCGAAGTTCAGCAATTGTGAATTCTGGACGGATGAGGTCAAGTTCCTTGGCCATGTGGTATCTGGCGCACGCATTTCTATAGATTCATCCAAGGCTGAAGCCATTCTCGAATGGGAGTGACTGAAGATAGTCACGGAGATTCAGAGTTTCCTCGGTTTGTCCAGGTACTACTGAAGATTTGTTCTGGATTTTTCTACAGAGGCATCACCTCTCACGCGATTGACATAGAAGGGTGTCCTTTTTGAGTGGTCAAATGAGTGTGAGTCTGCCTTTCAGGAGTTTAAGGTTAGTCCTACCTCGGTGTAATACTGTATTTTTACTAATTTTAATTATGGAATTAATTAAATTAAAAATAGGAAATTTTTAGAAATTAATCCGGATTTAAATACTAGCGAGACGAGAGTTAGTATTTGATTATGATAATGATGTTCCATATTACTGAGTGAGTATTGTAATATATGATTCATAATTTATTAATAATGTCGCAAATTGAAAATACGGCAATTTCGATAATTAAGTTAGGACGCGCGTGTCAGTCGTGTTCGGATGCAATTTAATGGATTTAAAAGTGAATCATTTTTATCATCCATATGGTCATTTCAAGTGTGCTTAAGTGACCGAAAGGGTCGAGATAGTTAGAAAACACTAGTCGGGGGTTCAGCTTGTGTCCCGAGGAAGTTTTAGGCCAAATCGGCAACCCAGGAGGATATTTTTGCCATTTCAATATTTTATGAATAGTGACTTATGAAAATTAGGTTGTGTATATAAGCCAACCCTTAGGTCCATTAACTGTCAAAAATAAGGGAGAGCAACGTGAGAAGAAAGAAAAGGCTCCAAGGTTTTTCAAGGCCAAATAACCACAAACACCACCAGATTAGTGACCGAAAAGAGAAGGAAAATCAACCAATATCTTCATCCAAGGATCATAACCTCTAACTCAAGGCAAGTGATTTATCTTTCACTCTTTCAAGAAATATATTTTCCATGATAGTTTATATTTGAAGAGAAATTATGTGTAATTGTAATAATGTGAAATTGGAGAATTAATCATTGAAAATGGGTAGGTTTCATGTAGATTATTTCTTGGAAATTATGGATTCATGAAATCATAATCTAAGTGTTGCAACTTATGAGATATATCTTATATTTAGGATGATTTTGAAGAAATATTTAAAAAATAGGGAAGTAGAAATACCCATGACTTTTAATCCAAGAAATCGATACTAAGTGAGGATTTGATGATTCTGTTACATTAAAAATTGTGTATTTATGTGGGTATAATGATCTATATACTTATTTGGGAGTTTGGGACGTTGTACTGGACAATTAGAGGTGTAAAAATGGGAAAACCGTAACTGGTCAAGGAAATCTGGGCAAATAACTGATTGATCGATCGATCGACTCAAGAATGTCGATCAATTGACCCATTTTCTTCAATCGATCGACCTCGCTAGAAAATGTGATTTATTTCCCATTAAATAATTAATTAACTCCCAAACTTTAAAATCCTTTAGTGATGATTGATTGAAGATATTGGTGCTTAGGGAAGTGCAGTAGGGGTGTAATTGAAGCCCGAAAAATATTAGGTTACTTTGGGATTTAATGCTAAACTCACGAATGTCTGACGAGTAAGTTACGACTAAATGTTGTGAGAACTTGAAATTAATTTGGACAAACAACAACCTAAGGTTAGAGACTTTCGTAGGGGGACCTTGATTACTAAAATAACCTTAGAGACTAGTAGGAAACTTATTAACATTTTGGGTTAGATTTTAAGTACCCGAAATTTTACGATGAGGGTTATCGCGCTAAACATATTATGTGGAATAAACGGGATGATACTATGATACGTATGAGACTGATGATATAGGGCTGGAATATACCTATATTAATATGATAATTACCTAAGTGTGCGATTACATAGTAGATAAATTATTTTGTGTATGACATACCTACCATACTTACTATCACGGGAGGTTGATTTTTGGGAAAGGACCATCTTATCTTCGTGTACCTTCGAGATTTAGATTGGTACCTCAGGAACATAGGACTGTGAAGACTTATTTGTGAGTTGATAATTTAGCTAACCATGGGAGCGTAGGTATGTGCGTGACCCATGGGTATGTGAACTATGTTCGCCTCTAATATGTGTGATTTGTATTGAGACGGTTCCTAAGTGATTTGGAACACGTGATCCTTATGTACGTGATCTATCTGGATTCGATAGCAGAGTATGCGTGAACCACAGCTTAACCTAGGGGGTGTCATATATGTATATATTTACTGAGAGTGATTTATATATGTACTTACGACTGGTTCACTGTTCCTTAGTAGATGGGAAAGACTAAGAGATTAAATGGGTTAAGAATAGTGTGAAATTAACTAATATTAGAGATAAGTAATTTAATGAATGAACGTGAGAGTTATGAGCATAATTTATTTGAATAATACTGGTGGATATCTAAAATAAGTCCGTCTTGGTAGAAGTAGAACATACTAGTCCGGTAGTAGCATAACTAGTGGAATTAAGGAGATGCGTTAGGCGTGCACGATAGTTGAGGACTAAGAATCTCAAGCGAGGGCACGTGACTAACATGTTTAATATATGTGTTGTTTAATATTGTAATTTAAACACTTGTTGTTTTAAAAATACTTTCACCTCGGGCTCTGATCCGTTTGCTTCCAAATCTATTTTTTGTGTAAAAAAACTTTCAGGTGATGAGCCACAGGGACGCCAAGCATAGGAGTTTCATTATGTTGACGTGTTGTAGTTGTTGTGGAAGTTATAAGACCTTGGTATTAGACGCATCCACACCTATCTTTGTTTCCTCTAGAGTCATTTATATCAGTTAGGTCATGTTTCCTAATCTTATTCAGAGATAGGAGTTTTTAGACTTTCGTTTATTTCAGTTATTGGATTATTTATTTCCGACTCATGTTTTGGGATTTATTTTTCCATTTAGACTATTATTGGAGTGTTTGCACTAGACTCAGTTTATTTCATTACATTAGTTGTTCATATGAGATTTTTTATGTGAATGTTGAATGGTTGGTTATTCATTACTTTGTTGCAAGTTAATTTAATTAATAAAATTTGGCATCTCACTTTTTAAATATTAGGTGCCTAGTAACTAATTAAATTTTTCCAATAGTGATGCTAAGACTGAACCAACTTGAGATTCTATTTTAATCTAATAAAGGAGAAACTACCTGGTAATTAATTAGACGGGGTGTCACACTCAGCACTCATCCTTGTAAGGACACAAATTTTTAATTGAGTCCTCTTATAGTTTTGGCTCAATTCCGGACAAAAACATTTATTCATAGGATTTTATTTAATTGTAATATTCAAGACCTATGAAGTGTTTGTTGAAGACGTAGCGGCAAAGAGTATAAAGCATCATTAACATGCCGTAGTTTATGTGCCTCGTTTGTACGTCATCAACTTAGGTTCCATGCTCCCAAGGTATGAATGTATTTATATGTATATAGGAGCTTGGAACAATATGTATTGGGTGTTAGGTTAATAAAAACTGCATTTTATTTTTGAGAAAGAATCATTAGAAACTTAGAAATAAGTATATAAAAGTGTATAAAAGTTTCTGGGCCAAAATCAAATTTTTCAATCTTTCTGGCTGTTCTTTTGAAATGTCATTCGAACGAGTTTTTTCGTTCGAACCAGATTTCGTTTGAACGAGTTTTGTCGTTCGAACCATGTTCGTTCGAACGAGTTTTGCCAACGACCCTAATCTGGTCAGTCGTTCGATATGTCGTTCGAACGAGTTTTCGTTCTAACGAGATATCTAACGAGATTCTAACGAGCCCAGGCTGGTCGCTCGTTAGAAGTCTCGTTCGAACGAGAGTCAAGTTCGTTTGAACGAGACGCTAGGGCGGGAACAGTTTTGAGCAGTTTTTTCCAGTTTTCTCCCACTTTACCCACTTGGTTTTTAACCAACTTTTACTGACTTTAATAGGTGCGGGAATGACATTTTCCAACTTAACTTTTCCTAACTTTTCCATTCCATATCCAACTCTTAGAGAGAGTTTGAGAGCAAATTTAATTAGGGAAAATGTTCATGTTTTTGAGTGTTAATTTTTAATGGAAAATTCATACACACTCTAGTTTACACCCATTGTTGGTTATTCCAAGTTCTATATATACATATCCTTACTTGGAGTTTTTGGCACCGGTTTTCTCTACCGAATTCAAGAGACGTTTCGGGTTTGCTTCTACACCCCATCACAAAGAAGACTTTTGTTTAGATTTTACCCAAAAGGAGAAAGGCTCCATGCTTGGGTGACGGTGACCATATAAAGTCCCATCGGTGTATTCCGAGATCGCGGTGGAGCTCCGTTGGTTATCCGCTAATTGGAGGTCGATACAAGAAGGAGCATCACGGCTTGAGAGGGTTCGAGTTTAGGAAGTAAGTCTTTTGTCTTGTATTTTGTAATACAATTTTTAGTGGATTTGAGGCTAGGGCCATCCCGAGGTTTTTTTCCCGTTAGTGGGTTTTTCCTCGTACATCGTGGTGTAGTGTGACTTTGTTTGTTTTATCTTGCACAATAATTTAGAATCGATGCTTAGGATAATTTCAAGATAAAATTGGGTTTAATTATCACACTCATTTAATTTGGGACTTAAATTAAATATTTGGTAAAATTGGTTTATTCAAGTCATTTGCTAAAATTGGTTTCGCCTAACTTTGTTTAAATGAATAATCATGACTTAAGCAAATTCTAGGACTTGGATTAACTTGGTTTAAATTTGTTTTGTTTAAATTTTGTAGAATCATCATCTTTCAACGCTTCCGCATTTATAACAAAAGGAAATTACTTTGGTCTTTCAAATTGGTATCAGAGCCAAAAACGATAAATTATTTCGTTAAGATCCTTTAATTTTTGGCTAAAACGGATTTTTCCCCATTTTCAAAATTTCCTATTTTTGATGGTTCAAACTACGCGTATTGGAAAGCGCGCATGAAATCGGCACTTAAATCTATCGATGAACGTGTTTGGATGTCTGTTGTTAACGGTTGGACCCCACCAACACATTTAATTGAAAATGTACATGTTCCCAAACCCGTTGATAGATGGACTGAAAATGAGTTTAAGCTAGCAAACTTTAATTCCCGAGGTTTAAATGCCTTGTTTAGCGCTGTCGCACCGGATGAATTCCGACGTATTATGACGTGTGAAACCGCTAAAGAAGCTTGGGATATTTTACAATTAACTCATGAAGGAACGAGTGTCGTTAAAGCTTCTAAACTCCAAAACCTCACTACTCAATTTGAAACTATCAAAATGGATGAAAAAGAAACTTTTGATAAATTCTATGCTAGACTGTTTGATATTGTTAATTCATCCTTTAACTTGGGAGAGAAAATACCTGACGACCGAGTTGTAAAGAAAATTTTGAGGTCACTACCTGATAGATTTATTCCAAAGGTGACCGTTTTAAATTCTTTACCCACTTTAGCCTCTACGAAATTAGAAGAGCTTGTAGGTGATTTACAAACCTATTAACTAGATATGTTTCCCTCTAAAACTGAAAAGAAAATTGAAAAGGGCGTTGATTTAAAAGCCCGAAAAGAGGTCAAATAAGTAGTAGAGAGTGATAGTGATAGTGACTCGGAAGATATGGCTTTGTTTGCTCGTAAATTTAGAAAATTTCTTAAATTTAACAAAGATAAAGTTAAAAATGATTTTAAGAAATTTGAATCTTCTAAACATGATAAAAACGAGAAGATTTCTAAAGCCGATAAGATCCCTAAACCTAGTAATGAAAATATTGATAGGGACGAGTCTAATAAATGTTTTGGTTGTGAAGGTTATGGCCATAGGGCTTTTGAGTGCCCCACTAAACTAAGGAAAGAGGGTAAACGACCCATTTCATATAATGCGACCCTTAGTGATAGTGATAAGGAAGATAAGCCCAAATCCCCCACTAAGAAAAATTTTGTGGCTTTTATGGCACATGTGAGTGATAATGAGAACTCATCGAATGATGAAATTATAGCACATGCCACTTCCAAGGTCATTGTACATGATTCTCTTATTTTTGATGATAGTGAGAGTGAAAAAGAAGAAGAGGTTGATATGAGTGAACTTCAAAATGCTTTTCATGAATTATATAAAGAATCTATTAAATTGAAAAGAGCTAATTTGAAGTTAGAAGCGAGTTTAAGAGAGAGTGTCAAGGCCATTGATGAAAGTGCCTTAATAGAAGACCTTAGGACACATGAGAGGACTCTTCAAGAGAAGCTTAACTATGTAGAAGGCGAGAGAGATAGCCTTAGGGGTTTAATGGAATCCTTGAAAAAGGAGCTTCTTGCTTTTGAAGAGAGAAATGTTTTACTAGAATCTAAAATTTTAGATTTGGAAAATAAATTAAAAGATTCTAGTAATGTCAAATTTGATTTGGAGTGTCGTTCAGAAAAACTAGATAAAATGTTAGGAACGGTCCAAATTAAAAATGACACTTTTGGTTTAGGCTTCAATTCTTGTAATGATTTTAACCCTAAAGTCAAAACCAATGTTTTAGGAGAATCTTCTAGGAATGCATTTAATGATCACTCCTTAGATAAATCTTTTCGACATGTTCTTACTTGTACACATTGTGGTCGACAAGGTCATCTTAGGAAATTTTGTTTAGATCTTAAACGAATTCCTAGAAAATCCCATAGTAAAGTAACCACGATAGCTAACGTTTCTACACCCCAATATAGTAATTCTTCATTAATTTGGGTTAGGAAATCTGACTTGGTTGCCTTACAAAATAGGGATTTTGATTCTCATTTACTTTCACATCCTTCCTCCCTTGCTAAATCTATTGGATGAATGTGTTAGTGTTTGCATACTTTAGCTTTTGTACTTCATGCTATATTCACATGCTAAATGTATGCTTGTTTAGTCATTTTCTAGTCATTGCCTATTTTCATATCTCATGCTAGAAATCATGACTTGTTTATCTTTTTGTATTATATTTTGAGTTTGATTTAACTGAAAAATATAAAAAGATTTTTGTTTATCATTTGTGTTTTATTTATTTCATTTATGCTTAATGAAAAATACAAATGTTTGTCCTTTTGAGTAAATATTTATTTTTGATTAAAAATGTTCAAAACTCAAAAAGATTTTGTTTTTTGTGTATTTTTGTTTGACACACTTTATGTGGCATATATTTGTGTTTGAATCCTATCGTTTACGCTTCCATGTGGCTAGAACTTTTGGTTTAGATTTTCAATCCTTAAAATGTTCTTTACCATGTTTTATATGGAGTAGTTGGATTTTGTATTGTTTAAATGGATTCTATTTCTATATGCCTCTATTCACACATGCACGAGCTCTTTTGAAATCTTAATGTCACATGTTATATTTGAGCTTTTTGAGGTGTTCTCCTATCAATCTAGTCATCTACATATCTATGACCTAGGAGGAATAGTGCACGTCAAAATCCGTTGCATGTGAGATTTGTGTGAAAAATGAAAACATGATAAATTAATATATGCACGGGGAAGGGCTCCGAAAGGATGAATTAAATCCTTTGCGATAGTAAGCCACCGTTGATTGGATCTAAAAGAAATACGTGATCCAAAGGCCTAAAATCAGAATATTTGGCATTAAACAGAAAGCAATTGCCAAGGCCTATGTTTGTTTGATATATTCATTCAAAAACAAAAGAATATATATGCTCATTGAGGGAGAATTGGATGGTATATCAACGGTTTGCACAATGTCCGTTTATCCTAGTTGTCTTTAATGTCATGACTCTATTTGGTTTGTAGAATCATCATCATGCTAGGCTTTTATGAATTGTGTATGTTTGTTCATTGAGTTCAATCTTTATATTGTCACATGAGGTTATATTTAACTGTGATGAAGTTTGCAATCAAATGAGAACTCCGTGAACGTTTCTTAAGTGTTTGGGTCTAAATTTAATTGTTGCTTGTTCACACCCCTACACTTCCGTTTCCATATGACACGTTTTTGCCATACGAGTGTGCAAACTTATTGTATTTTGTGTCATGTGTGTGTTTACATCTATATATATATATGCAAGTGGTTCATTGATATATTTCTAGTATATATATATATGATATTTGTTTGTCTTTGCCTTTTTTTTAATTGCCCATATGCTTTCATGTCTTATCACTTTAATCTTTCACTTGATGTTTCTTTGTTCTTTATCCTTTGCCTATTTCCGAACAAAAAAGGGGGAGAATGATGATAGGGGGAGAAATGGTATCTAATCCTATTATTATCGTATCTTCGTTTGGGGGAGATTTATCTTGGGGGAGACGTCTTTCTAAGTAGGTCATGTGTTTAAAGGGAGAATTAATTTAGGGGGAGTAATTAGTTAAAAAATGCATTTAATATTTTGATATTCCCTATGCATTTGATGAGTTTGCTTAAGTGTGCAGGAATTATTCTATAGCGGCATCTTTCTATGGCAAAGAGTTTAATCCTTGGGTTGAGTCAAGATTGGGCGGGTTATGTTTTGAGTCTAGTAGAGCTTGACGGCCCTTTAGGATTTTTGTTTGGTTTTTGTCCCGGAATAGCCAAAGGGGGAGATTTGTAAGGATACAAATTTCCAATTGAGTCCTCTTATAGTTTTGGCTCAATTCCGGACAAAAACATTTATTCATAGGATTTTATTTAATTGTAATATTCAATACCTATGAAGTGTTTGTTGAAGACGTAGCGGCAAAGAGTATAAAGCATCATCAACATGCCGTAGTTTATGTGCCTCGTTTGTATGTCATCAACTTAGGTTCCATGCTCCCAAGGTATGAATGTATTTATATGTATATAGGAGCTTGGAACAATATGTATTGGGTGTTAGGTTAATAAAAACTGCATTTTATTTTTCAGAAAGAATCAATTAGAAACTTAGAAATAAGTATATAAAAGTTTATAAAAGTTTCTGGGCCAAAATCGAATTTTTCAATCTTTCTGGCTGTTCGTTTGAAATGTCGTTCGAACGAGTTTTGTCGTTCGAACCATGTTCGTTCGAACGAGTTTTGCCAACGACCCTAATCTGGTCAGTCGTTCGATATGTCGTTCGAACGAGTTTTCGTTCTAACGAGATATCTAACGAGATTCTAACGAGCCCAGGCTGGTCGCTCGTTAGAAGTCTCGTTCGAACGAGAGTCAAGTTCGTTCGAACGAGACGCCAGGGCGGGAACAATTTTGAGCAGTTTTTTCCAGTTTTCTCCCACTTTCCCCACTTGGTTTTTAACCAACTTTTACTGACTTTAATAGGTGCGGGAATGACATTTTCCAACTTAACTTTTCCTAACTTTTCCATTCCATATCCAACTCTTAGAGAGAGTTTGAGAGAAAATTTAATTAGGGAAAATGTTCATGTTTTTGAGTGTTAATTTTTAATGGAAAATTCATACACACTCTAGTTTACACCCATTGTTGGTTATTCCAAGTTCTATATATACATATCCTTAATTGGAGTTTTTGGCACCGATTTTCTCTACCGAATTCAAGAGACGTTTCGGGTTTTCTTCTACACCCCATCACAAAGAAGACTTTTGTTGAGATTTTACCCAAAAGGAGAAAGGCTCCATGCTTGGGTGACGGTGACCATATAAAGTCCCATCGGTGTATTCCGAGACTGCGGTGGAGCTCCGTTGGTTATCCGCTAATTGGAGGCCGATACAAGAAGGAGCATCACGGCTTGAGAGGGTTCGAGTTTAGGAAGTAAGTCTTTTGTCTTGTATTTTGTTATACCATTTTTAGTGGATTTGAGGCTAGGGCCGTCCCGAGGTTTTTTTCCCGTTAGTGGGTTTTTCCTCGTACATCGCGGTGTAGTGTGACTTTGTTTATTTTATCTCGCACAATAATTTAGAATCCATGCTTAGGATAATTTCAAGATAAAATTGGGTTTAATTATCACACTCATTTAATTTGGGACTTAAATTAAATATTGGGTAAAATTGGTTTATTCAAGTCATTTGCTAAAATTGGTTTCGCCTAACTTTGTTTAAATGAATAATCATGACTTAGGCAAATTCTAGGACTTGGATTAACTTGTTTTAAATTTGTTTTGTTTAAATTTTGTAGAATCATCATCTTTCAACGCTTCCGCATTTATAACAAAAGGAAATTACTTTGGTCTTTCAATCCTCATTCTTCTTGAATGGGGAAAGGGTGATACCGTATATTATGATGCTTTCGGATCAGGCCTTAGAGAAGTACTCATGTAGGAGGGTCAGGCGGTGTCCTATGTGTCCCGACAGCTTAAGATGCATGAGAGGAATTACCCCACCAATTATTTAGAATTGGCCGCCATTGTGTTTGCCTTGGAGATCTGGAGATATTAATCGTATTAAATAAGGTTTGAGGTGTTCACCGATCATAAGAGCCTCAGGTACATCTTCACTCATCGTGACCTCAACCTTTCAAAAATGGTGGTGAATTGAGATTTTAGAAGACTATAATTTCATGTTAGAGTATCACCCATGGAAGGCCAATGTGATTGCCGATTCTCTTAGTAGGAAGTTGGATCCCGCCTTAGCATCGATGGGATTCTACCATAGGAAGATATATTGGGAACTTCAAACCGAGCCTATATATGGGGTATGATGGCAAAGCCAGTGGTTCACCAAAAGGTTGTTGATACATAACTATGTGATGAGGAGATTATGCATTTTTCAAACCGTGTCAGAATGGTGAGGAATTCGACTCTATCACCATTGATCGAGATGGAGGTGTCCAACACAAGGGCAAGTTAATTGTCCCAGTTATCGAAGATCTTCGGGATGATATCCTTACAAAGATCCATTAGTCTCAGTTCAGCACACATCCAGGTGCAACTAAGATGTATAAGGACCCATGGAGATATTTCTAGTGGTCTGGGATGAAGCAGTATATAGCGATGTTTGTGGCTAAGTGATATACGTGCTAGTAGGCGAGGGCAAAACATAAGAACCCATACGGGTTATTATATCCACTCCCGATAATCGAGTGGAAATGGGAGCACATCACTATAAACTTCGTCATAGCATTACCTCTATCTGAACAAGGTCATGATGTAGTTTGGGGTGTTTATATCGTCTCACGAATTCAGAACACTTCTTACCGATCAGAATCACGGACAACATAGCAAAGTTAGTTAGGTTGTACATACGGGAGATTATTAGACTTGACGGTGTACACTTAACCATTATTTCTGATAGAGATCCTCGATATGTTTCATGATTCTTGAAAAAGGTTCAGTAGAAGATGGGTGCCGATCTGAATCTAAGTACGACATACCATACGGAGACAAACAAACATTCAAAACGTATGATTCAAATTATGGAGGACTTGTTGCGAGCATGTGCACTTGACTTTTAAGGTAGTTGGGACAAGAACTTCCCTCTAGCAGAGTTATTGTACACAAACAGTTACCAAGCCAATATCGAGATGGCCCCCTTCGAGGCCTTGTATGGGAGACCATTTCGTTCTCTAGTATATTGGGTAAAGGTGAATGAAAATAATATTACGAACTTGGATATGATCATAGAGATGACCGAGAAGGTTCAATTGATACGAGAGAGGCTGGTGACTGCTCAGGTCAAACAAGAGAATTATCCCAACAATCATCGTATACCATTAGAGTTAGGAGTGGGTGATAAATTATTGTTAAAGGTCATGACTAGGAGTGGTAGTTAGAGATTTGGGTATAAGGTCAAGCTTTCTCATCGGTACATTAGACCCTTTGAGATTTTATAAAGGGTCGGGGATGTCTCATACTGATTAGCGCTACCTCCACAATTGGTTCATGTTCACAATGTCTTACACGTCTCTATGCTAAAGAATTATCTCCATGATCCTCTCTGTGGGGTCAACTAGAAGAACATTGAGTTGGAGGATACTACGTTCTTAACTAGGCCCATAACTATCTTGGAGCCCAAGGATCAAGTCCTGCGTAATAAAGTCATCCCGTTGGTGAAAGTCCTTTGGGAGTCGCAAGGAAGTGAAGGTTCCACCTAAGAAAGAGAAATTGAGATGCGAGAGATATATCAACAACTTTTCGAGTGACTTGTAATAAATTTTGGGGATGAAACTTCCTATGGTGGGAAGAATGTAATACCCGCACTTTTAGTTGTACTTATACGATTATCCTTTTATTTAGCGAGGCTCCGTTAATAAAAAAATTTACGTTTCATGTTGTCGAATGAGTTATGATTTGTGTCTGTATTATTATTTTAAGTACGTTGATTAAGTTTCACACGATTCGGACAAGAAACGAACACTACGTAACTTGAGTATTAAGTGTCTGTCAGTGCTCGACACTTTTTTAGGATGCATTGCGGTCCTAAATATCGAATTGACCACTTTTATAGGGTCCAAAAAAACTATATATATATAAAACATGTGGTCAAAAGTCAAAAAATAAATAAAAATTATTTTTCGTCAAAAAAAATGTTCTCAAAAAATTATGAAAATATCTAGATCGATTTAAAATTTAATTTTGAGCAACTTTATCTTCTTCAACATCTTTGGGAAAAATTATTTATAACTATTTTAGGCAGAGTTTTTTTCAACACCCATTGCGCAGGATGCGAATTTTCGCAAATTGTTTAGGACAATCGATAAGTAAAAAAAGATTCCGACCATATATTTAGACTCAAAAAAATATAAGGAATATTACCATGCGAAGAAAAATAAAAAGTATATATATTTTTTACCTGGAGGTTTCGATTTTTGAATAAAAAATAAATGTGAATGTAGTTTTTCACACAAAAAATACAAGGAATAAGACCCTTAGGTTGAAAGTTAAAAAAAAAGTTTGAGAGAAAGTGACGCTCGTAGCTTTGGCAGCATAATATTCATTTTTTCCCTTGGATATTTGGCGGTTAGGTGTAGTCTATTTCAAGCCCAAAAATTAGACATTATGGAAAGCCATACACGGATTAGGATATACCAATCTTTGAGTTTTTGGGTCAAGAGTTGAAGACTCCTTAAAATGGTTTTTGAAAGAGAAAGAGGGAGAGGAAGCCTGGGTTTTTCTCTCAATCTCCCAAGTTGTAGCAAGTGAAAACATCCTCTTAATTTCGAAGCTCAACCTATCTCCCTTTTCCACCAAAAAACACCACTCTAAAGGCCTCAAAACCCCATTGTAGCTACTAGAAAAGTTGGGACAGCTTATGGGGGGGATTTTATAGTGAGTTTTTCAAGCTCAAAAGCGGCTTTGTTGGGGACTTTTCAAGGAATGTTTAGGAACCTAACTTCATCTTGTTCACAACTAAACTCACTCTTCTTCATTCAAGTAGGGTTCTCTTCCACTTAAACTCTTTTATGAATGCAAATCCATGAGCTATTATATGTTAAATCCATGCTAGATTGGTGATTCTCCTTATTTTCTTAAATATGTAAAAACCCATTTTGTTAGTGTTGAAAAATGGAGAAGATGATCTTTTAAATAAATTACAGAATATTGTTATTACTTAAGTCATGTTTGAAATATATAAATCTGATGAAATAAACAATGAAAATGAAAGACTACATGAAAATACATATATTAGTTTCATTTAAGGGTTATTTTTAGGTAAATTACCCATTTGTATGTGTAAAATGTGTAATATGCTTCAATCTTGAGATTTGTGATTATTAATGATGAAAAATGATAGTTTAAAAATGTGACTAAAAATTAGATAAAAATAGCCCCAAAATAATTTAAGTCATAACGTTAGTTTAAGCTTCTTAAACATGTTATATGTGGCTTAATATTACTATAGTTGGACTATTATACAAAGTTATGTTAAAATGGATTAATCATCATTAAAATGGGTTAAAATGTTGTATGAACTTTGTGGTATAATCTTATGCTGAAAACACACTTAAAATGGTGCATATATCGTAAAAATGCCTTAATGGGAGATATAGTAAATTAGTGGAAAACTTATTGAAATGGTGTTTTGCATGAAAAATACTTGAAAAATTGCAAAGGAAATGCCTTTTTATATAGTAAAAGTGTAAGATGGAAGTTTGGTAAATTAAAGTATAAAATGGTGATTTAATATATTTTAGTGTTCGCCATTAACACTAGAATGCCTCCTCGTCCTGTAGGAAGTAAAGGCTAAAAACGAGTTTTAATATTATGATCGGACATGTAAATTTTAGCATTAGAATAATGTTGAACACATTCAAGATAATGATAATTGGATGATGTCCGGTTCAATAATTAAGCAGGGCTATGATGTCCGTAGTGGTGAAAGAGCCCAAACCAACAGTTGTTAGCATATGGTGCTCGGTGTCGGGCGATGAAACTTCATGAAACTATGGTTGTGCATGTGTTATGATGGGTGAGTGTGTTGACGGAATCCCAAAGACAATGCAAAGTAATGAATCGAATATTCATGAAAGATTCATAAACGAACTGTATATTATTCATTGAATTATTATATGGTAACATAACGGAATATGATTAAATTCCCAGCACGGCACATTAAAATGCTAAGTGTGAGTGGGAATGTAGCCCAGGGCATTGGATGTATGTTCATTTATGACTAAGTTAAAGAATCTTGTATCGATAAATGATAACTTATTTGATTAACACTTCTTGAATATTGTTAGTATTGGTAAATGTTAACTAATATAATCATAAGGATAATTAATGAATAATGGACAATGATGGTTTTTGGAATTATTAAAATGCATTGTATATGTATAGTATTCTTCTATGAAAATTATTGATATTATCTCCCACCCACGTGGGTATTTCGCTCATACCCTATTCCCCCCCCCCCCCGGGGTACAACAGGTGGTACACTGGGTAAGGATGTCGGAAAGGCCGCGGAAAGTGCAAGTTGTCATTAGAGAGCTTCCCACGCAACTCATTGAAAAAAAATATCAATCTTTGAAAACCTACCCTCCCCACGCAACTAGTCAAAAAAATATCCATACGGGGAATAGGTTATATATTCTTCACTGTTACCCTATTCAACTCCCTGTAATCTATGAAAAGACGTAGGGATGTATCCTTCTTCTCGGAAAAGAGGACCGAAATTCCTAAGGGCACAAACTAGGGGGAATGAAGCTCTTGGTAGTCAACTACTCTAACTAAACCATTAGTTCCTATTATTTTTTCGGTGCCATTCTATGTGGTGGTATAGAGATAAACGAGATGCCCTGATGCACCTACAGTAAAGTCCACCTCTCGTTGTGGGAGTAAACGTGAAAGATCTTATGGGAACACATCGAGGAACTCCCGCACTACTGGGAAGTATAACAAAATATAATACGGCTCGTCCTGAGCCATCATACTGCTGAGCTAACCGAATTACCACTTCTTCCCATGCATGGGGGAAAACTTACAAGGACAAGTAATGTCCCATTCACTATTGGAAATACGGTGAGACCCATCTAGAAATGATACTGAGACACTATGTCAATCACATTCTATGGTAGCATTAAAACACGATAACTAATCCATAACAAGGATCGCCTCGAACCCATCTATGTCCATAAGAATTAAGTCATACTCTAGAACATAATTACCTGACATAACTACACAATTATGGCAGACCATATAAGGAACTATACTGCGGCCAACTAGAAATCCTGTGATGATAGGAATGTAAAATTTATCTACCTCTAACCCCAAACTGAATGTTAAAAATCTTGAGATAAACGAATGTGTTGCGCCTGAATCGAAAAGTGAATTTTACCTATGTGTTGAATAAGAGAATCATACCTTCAATTAGTGATTGATCACTAGAAGGAGGTGAAAACTATGACATAGCATAGGCTTATCCAAAGTTAAACCTGCTTCTCCGGACGCCCAACACCTGACTTGGCTTGCGGCTACTATGACCCTAACTAGGATGTGACCCATCCACAATATGCCTTGCCCACTAATGATACCACATGGAAAACTACTACAACTGAGTAGGGCCCATGTAGTTAGATCTTTTTTCTCGATATATAGTTGACAATCTACTCACTACCTTGATGATTACCCAAAGTGGTATACAAATAATCCCTATTGAAGTTACCGGGGGACCCACACTCAAAACAATTCCTCCTAGTAGGGGCAATGGGACACTAGTCATTGGTACACTAGGAGAATGATTAAACAACCCCCATAGAGGCCTTCTGCCTCGCAAAGCAGCCTCTAGCCTGGTTCTTAGACTTATTGTGACCATTAACCTGGGACCCACTAGGTTCCCTTTTATTTTCCCTAATGGACGTGCCATTGTCTGCATCTACATATAGCCTATTTGAATAATTCATTGTAGTTATGAAGTTTGGAAGATCCAAACCCACCATGATCCACCGAATACCGAGGGTAAGGACCTTAACAAACAGTCTTGTCCTTTTGGCCTCATCCTTCTACATCGTATTCATATACTTGCATAAACTCTTGAACCTGACCTGGTACTCATTCACTAATGTCTTCCTCATAATCATACGTAGGAACTCGTCTTTCTTTGCATATTTAAATGCCTAAGGAAAGTAGAAGTCTAGTAATGCGACCCTGAACCCATCCTAGTCTATAGTCTCTACGACAATGGCATATTAGGCACTCCACTAGTGATGTCCCTGCTTTGTGAGGTGCAAGGTCCCTCTCTTGACTTTATGCCCAAATGTCATATCAAGAATCTCCATAACCTGAGTGATCTCATCTAGCCACTCTTTTACAGTGTCGAGGCTAGTGGCCCCGTTAAAGGTGGATGGGGGTAGCTCCTTGAACTCTTTCATAATGGAGGTCAAAGTGGTTCTCTCAATTGGTTCACTATAGTTTGCCCCCTATTACTCGGAGAGGGAGTTTTGAAGCTAATGCATGGCATGTTCCATGTGTCTAAGCCCATTGTTCCCTAATCTGCTATCCCCACCATGACGTGTAGTCATCAACACAAGAAAAGATAGTTAAATACACAACAATATGAAATGAAAGTGATAGCGGAAATGATTAACTCAAAACAACAACTAAAGTAGTAACTATATCGAATATGTATAAAGGAAGCGTACTAAGAAAGCGTAAACAGTCTATTACACCCGAGGATCCTATTGCTCTGATACAATTTATAATGTCCCAACCCGAGCTTGGGTCACCATCGGGTTAACCCGCACCGAGTTAAGGAGTTAAAGGGGGAGGGGGAAAGTTCAATTCAATTATTTAAGAAAAATCCTTTAGTTACACCATTTTATAAGGGTTAAATTACCGATTTAATTTGAGAAATATTGATCACTTTATGTAGTTAGGTATATTAACAAGGTTTATTTATGAGAACTCGTTGAATAAAAAAATTCTTAATAAATAAGAAATTAACAGTGATTACCCCTGTATTATTACATCATTCAGTAAAAGGCCTGAATAAAATGATTTAAAAATATTCTAAAACTAATATTTGAAAACACAACAATAAATATAATAGTAGAGCTTCTTACGACGATTATTACCCTCAGGGGCTTTACGGACATCCTTGCCAACGTCCCTACTTGATATACCTAGGGGTGGGGGTTTCAATTATAAAAATCAGGAGTGAGCAAACTCTCAGCAAAGTGGAAAATACTAAGTCATACATTTTTTAAGAACATATTATACATATAACATTTATTTTAAACAATTTCAAAAACGTTTATCAACTTAGCTAGTATTAATGCAACTACTATGCAATGAACCCGAGAAATGTACTCACACTCACACTTAACCATTTTATGCCACTTCATTCTTAATCATTTTTCGATCCCATCTGAGTCCATATTAATGTATTTTAACATTTTTACCAATGTCCACATTATTCCCTTACATCCATCATTTTCTTGCCATTTCGTCCATTTATCCGCTTCTTCACAAAACAAATCGATAAGGTCAACTGAGGAAGTTCGACCACTAAGACCCTGTAATTTTACCAAAATTGCCTTTTTACCCTTCATTTACCGAAACCTTGTAAAAACGCATTTTTTCCCATTGTGGCCTCACAAATAATCATTTCATATTCAAAAATCACACTTTTTCCTTTTTTTACAAGAAAATACCATTTATTTACATTTGGAGTCAATAAATATTTTTAATGTCATAGAGACATTTTTTCTCTAAAACGTCTACTCTAACCTCATACGCATATGCTTTATTAAATGTCATTTCTTCTTCATTTCACCATGATTTTACAACATATTTAGGGAAAATAATTCCAACCTCTTTCTTTCATCAAGAAATCCATTTTTAATTTCCTATACAATGTTTTTATCTCCATTTTCATCATACTACAACATTTTACACATTTTTTGGAGGAATTCAAGACTAAAAATCCTTAAATATGAAACCAAAAATGATTTTAACATGGAAATACATTTTTGTGCCTATAACTCATATTTGAAGATTAAAACACACCATTTGTTCTTCATAACTTCATTTATACTTAGTTTTCTCAAACCAAACTTTTTCCTTAGCTACGCTTGAAATTAATGTATTTAGCCTTAGAATAGCTTAGAAAATGCTTGGGGTGGAAGGGAAAAGCTAAGAAAAATGGTGGAAATGGGCTACGAATGGAAGGGTGTATCTTACATAGAGAGAGATAGCTCCAAAACTCTGATGAGAAATGGTCTCTCCATCCACCTCACCTCTATTTAAACCCACAAACACTTAAACAACTAACTAATACTTAAACCCATGTTTTTATCTGAGCCATTTCGTACTCGACGGCTCATCAATTCCAACGCTCCACGTCTTGAAAAAACATTAAAATGTGTAAAAAATTCAGATGTTCGTTTGGATGTTCGAATCACTTGGACCTCATTCGAACTAAATCCCTTCCCGTTCATACCAGAATTCCAATGAGGGATCTAATGAGGGTAAAATATGGCTTAAAAGGGAGAAAGAAACCATCTTGTTCAAACATGACACTGCCCCTCATTCGAACGAGGATATTCCAACAAGATTCCAGAGAAGAATGGAAATCAAACATTTCCTAGTCATTAGAAGATCATTCGAATCTCGTTCAAATGACATGCCCTTTCTTGTTTGAACGACGTGGCCACTCTTTCTAACGAAAAAAATTTTATGCAAACAGACTGAAGCCAGTAAATCCAAATTTAAATTGCATAAAGGCTATAAGGATAGATCTAATTCACCATCCATCCATTACATACAGTTAATGGTCCAAGGGCATACAAATTAAAAGGAATGAGGTACAAATCTCGGGTATGGGTGTTACATGCTATCAACAACAAAAAAATGACTTTATGCACAATAATCAAGAACATCCCTCAAACGTCTCTAAATTAGATTCGTATGTTGGACGAGTCACTGACAGGTTTTCTGTAACAAAGAAAATATTTGTTAGAATGATCTTGAGGGTGAGGAAAGACATGCATCTTTCCAAAGAATTTTAAATGTTCTTTAATAATTTTAGTGACCAACGAAGGAAAGCATCTCTACAACAAAGCTTCGTACGAACTCTTTCAGTATTTTTGCGAAAATAACACTTTTCAGCTCACTACCAATGCATAAAAAACTTCAATGGATCGAAGCTAAAAAGATTCACTTAATTTTTCATATTTTTTTTATTTCAAACATTTTGAAATAAGAAAAATTAATGGAGCAAGAACACAAGTTTTACACATACAAAAGGTTTTACCAATATACAATTTTTTTTGTAAAAACAAGAGATGTGAGTGTAGGATTTCTCCAACTTGTACCTTTCATGCAAACTGCGATTAATGAGACTGGAGGATAATAAATCAAGCCTTAATCATTAGTGAATCTTTTCGAAAAGGTAAAATCATGAACCTAAACTATTCTAGAAACAAAAATAAAAAAACTACCTATGAGGACACAAATGATTATATGAATATAGTTACACATTCATTAAAGCAAGCATGTTAGGGGACCATTAAACAATCGTTTTATCTTGTTTTAGAATCCCTCAGGGTCATGATATAAGGTATTTTATACCTCAGACATCTAATTCCTTTTTAGTTATTTTTAGGCCTCTTGGGCCCCACTAATAAGTTAGGGTCTTCAGCCCACAAATACTTGATAACATGGGTCCTATCAGCAATTCCCCAGGTACGAGGCATAGCAAAACACTATATCTTTGGTCAAGAGTGGGAGAAAAAGAGACATGAGGCCCTACGACCAAAAGAGGAGTGATCTTTAAAACCTTTGAAAGTGATTTGTTTCCATAAAATATGATTTCAGAGAAAGGGAATGAAAGATATCAATTGATTTTAGGAGGAAACTTCGACCGAAAGAGATCTCAGTACTTGAAGAAGTGAATAGTGAGAGTCTCAATCATCCTAAGTGATAAATTTACAACCATCCAAGACTTAAAACATTATACATGCCAGTCTTCCACACTCAATACATGTTCCTTCACAATGCAATCTCGTAATGACCAAGATCTCAATAGTTAGTTATGGTGCTACCCATAAACGTATAAGTATTTTCCATTATAATTTTTTCAAGAATTAATATTGGTCTTATGATGATATGACATTTAGTTCCTCAAGAAATCTATTGTTTTTTTTTTGTCTTCTATTCTCCCTCATATAGATTATGAGGTCCCAAGGCCCACGCGAGACCTCTATTAGGTAGTTTTTAGTCCATAGTGAACAAGTATTTACTCGTACACCCAGACCTTAAACACTATGTTCAGAAACCTTTGGATAATTAGATCCAAGACTCAAATAAGTCTAGTAAACCTTCACCAAACAAGAATTATCATATTTACCATTCCTAACATCTTCTTCAAGGATGAATTTCCTTTTTATGTCAAATGAATAGGCTTATACCATTCCAAGATTCCAGTAACCATCTCACACGTTAAATAAAGATTCTATAACTTCCCTCACGGGTCGGTAAAAGGTACATACACTTTTATACCTACCGCCACCACTTGCTTCTATTAACATTGAATGATCTAATCTGCATTTACTGCGCATATCAACTACCTTACATCACTTGGAAGTCTTTCACCAACACGCTAGCATGTTAATGTTGTCGTAAGTCCAATGTGGAACACTATTGGAGCTGATATCTCACAAGAGATTTCAAGATTCACCGTTCAAACAAACCTTAAATTTATTATTAAATTTGGTAAGAAATCCTTATATTTTTATATTTATATAATCAGACCCTAATTTAATGTGTTGAACTATGAAGTATGTGTAGATTGTAACTTAACACAATTTGAATTAGAAAATTATGATTTTTAACCATGAATGAGTAAAATAGAATATTAGGTTTTAGGTTTTAATATGAGGATCATGAATAATTAAATTGTATGTTGAATTTGTTAGAATTAATTTGAGGTTATTTCGTTTTATAAATTCATGTGCTAAATAGGGTTCTACATTTGATTTAATGAGTAGTACGTTGGAGATTATATGTAATACCCCATAATTTAGTAGTAATTAATTAAATAGGAAATTTGGGAGAATTTTAATTAATTATTTAATCACAAATTTTATTTTTAGAGAATATAATTCAAAAATATAAAGTTTATTTGATTAATTGGAGTTGGTGTGTAAATTATTGAAACTATCAAAGTTATTATAATTATAGAATTCATTTGATGAATTTTAAAAAATTATTTAATGAATTATTAAAATGTTTCGGACATTTTGTAAGTAAATAAAAGTATGGGATTTAATTGCAATTAGAGGATGTAAATGAAGATTTTGACACAAAAGGAATATTTGTTTAAGTCTTAGGGTAAGACAGTAGTTAAGATATTATTTAGAGAAAGATTTAGGGTTAGGTTTACTACGACTAGGTTTAATTAAGAAATGGAAAAGATTTCTTTAAAAAAATAAATTTAGAAGGATGCATTGGGTTTCTTTAGAAAAACATAACTGGAAAAAAATGAAGTGTAGCTTCATTCTTAAAAGCAACGCATCTTTCAAATTTCTTTTGCCTCATTTCCCTACACGCAAATACTAAAACCCTACTGCATTCTCACTTTTAGTACAAATCTCAATAAAAATATATGATTAATTTTCCACCCAAATTACACCATTTCAATCCTAAAAATATGCCCTACAATTCCCAACAACAATTTTATTTATTTAGGGTACTTGTTGGAGAAAAATTTACACAGTTGGCTGGTGCAATAGAGAAGTCTTTTTAACACAAATTTAAAGGGGGGTTCTTTTAAGATCCCTCATATACGATTCTTATATTATTTTGTGGATTCCCATATTGAGAATATTTTACATTCTACTACACCCTTTTTAATCATTTAAAGATAAATTTCCACATTGAACTTATTTTTACAATTAAGATCAATTAGAGGTAATTGGGGTTTCTAATTTCTTCCATAAATTGTAATAATTTAATGATGTAAAATTGTTTAATTGTTAGATTATTAAAACTTTACACTTTTAATGAGAATATGATGATTTGGGGCATTTAGGAATTTTATTTAATTCATGTGTAGATTTTGGTCATAAAATTTATATTCCAATTAGTAAATTATTTCAAAATTAGATTATAATTAGAATTTTCACAATTTGTGATAATAAAGAATTTCGTGAATTATTACGTAAAACTAAATTATAAAATTTATATGTCAATATACACTGTGTGAACCTTTAAATTTTGATTATTAATTCTATTTATGAAATTTGATAAAGTTAGTGTCATTCTTAACCATGAATTAGGATTTTATATATTTACATAAAATTAGGGAATTCGAAAAATAATGGCCATTTTTATATACAAGAAGATTTTTTTAATTATTTACTTTCTACCCAAGTTTGAATAATTTTTTCCATATGTATGTTCATGGAAATGGTTCAATTCAACTTTTATATATGCTTAAATTGATACCACCCCCTTATATATTAGCTTTGAGATAATATCATATTGTTTAAATTGATACCACCCCCTTATATATTAGCTTTGAGATAATATCATATTGTTTAAATTGATACCACCCCCTTATATATTAGCTTTGAGATAATATCATATTGTTGAAATAAAGTAATAAACATCCCATCGGACTTTTGCATAGGGAATCCATGCCTCACCCCTCATCTTATAAAAATAAAACATGATGAAGAGATTCAAAGAAATAAAGAATAAAAAATATAGAAAAGATATTGTAATCAATTGCCAATATGAGAGGCTAATTTAACGGTTAGTATCGAGAGTGGAGACACATTACTCTTTTATGCATGACCCTACCGAGGGGTAATTTTTGTTATTAAATGTTTTCATGGAGATGTTTGGGGTGTATATAAAGGTTATTGGGTTCCATATCGTGGGGCTTTATGACTGCAAGGAGGACTAGGAACAAAACACGATTACGATTGTTTATGTGACAATGTTTTGGTATGTATATGGAGGAGGTTAGATTTTGTTTATCTGAGGTTGTTATTCGGGTGTATACAGAGGAGGTTAGATATTTTTAATGATCGTGATTTTCTTTATCATTATTTATTTATTACATTACATGATGGGATGCTGGTTACCTCTAAAGAGAAAGGAGTAATGAAATTGGAAACTGTGTGGCATGCTACATGATGTGAGACATACAATTTATAAACTGCGAATTTATTATTTTCTTGCATAACAATTATTGGGTGGCGTAGCTATGTTAGCTTGCCATGGCTTGGCCATCACTATTGAACCGCCCTTTCACGTTATCATGACCATCATGTTTATCATTCCTTGTTCCTGAACTTCATTGTTTGTCCAAATCTCAACACCAGTTGAGGACGCATGTTTCAACCTTGGTTATTTCCAGTTACTCACTTTTGAAATATGCGAGGATTGTCTTTACATTTTTAACTTGTGCTTTATTCTCGTTGGTTTTATGGATTAAATTATGGTGGCATGTATTTATGGAGGTTTATTTGGGATATTATTAAAGACCTTGAATTATGGTTCTCATTTTATCATTAGTTGGTGTTGATGTCATTCCTATCAAGTTAGTTATTTTGGGATGATTTTATCATACTCTAGTTGCATTATCTTTATTGATTATTTTCACTCATGCTAAGGATAATATCTAAATTGAATTGAAAAACTATAAAATTTAAAAATTATGCTTAATCAATCTAATTATTAAAAATTATGGGGTTTCATAGTTTCTATTAGAGTATAGTCCCATGCAAAGTTGGTTCCATAGGTCCATTTTAGTCATCCACAAGTTTTCTTTGATATGTTTGTTTTCCATGGATTCTCATTGTAGGTAAGATTTTTTAATGAGTCTAGTTCCAGTTATCTTGACCAATGACCATACTAGATCGAAGTGGATTAGGAGGGTTCCTTATTTGGATTTCATTCCTGAAATTTGCCACTCATGGTGTTTAATTAGTTTAAGTATTAGGAAATATTAGGTGTAAGATTCTTATTACGTATCTAGCGATATGATTGGTGAAGTTCATTTCGATATTATGAAGAGGTGGAATGACAAATACTTCCCTGAGTTCATTCTGGATTAGAAGAAGATATAGTTTATCCTACTCCAGTCGAGGGCATTTATTGTCGCCAAATATGAGAATGAGTTTACGAACCTATCACTTTTTTCGAAGATGTGAATACTAAGAAGAAAAGGAGTGGGTGTTATGTGAAGGGTATCATCTACTATATACGGTAGATTTTTATTGAAAATTCGACACATATTACGTATGTCCAGATAGTGGATGCATCAGTCATCATTTTTTCGAGATGACATTAAGCTCAATAAGAAGTACGAAAAAGGTGGGAAAAGGTAGTGGGACTAAGTCATATGGAGGGTGATATATAGATAGGAAGGGATCATAAGTCTAGTCAGGCCAAGGGTTGCGAAAGAGATTTTAGCTCAATCATCATAGACTCCAACACCTATAGGGATCCCCTCAGGTAGTTGGGGGATAACAATAATAACATGAGCAATAGAGACAAGTAGGGACCACTTTAGGCCATTACTAAATATTTTTTTATCCATGTTGATGTACAAACATAGGTGATAGCATGTCATAGTGACAAAATAGTTATATGGTGCTTCACATTCAATTATTTCATGACACTTTACGGGTATATCAAAGACGATTCTGACTCCTTGTGATAGGGTTTTATTTATAGCTAAACATTTAGGTGTATCAACTCTTATTACTGATACTTATGATGGGGTAGGCATTAGTATTGATAGACTACAATTTGTAGCTAGTTTGTTGGTTTTAAATACCCACACATACGATATGATATTGATGAAGGATTGGTTATGTACATATAAGACTTATATAGAATGTGTAGGTAGAGATATCATGTTTACTAAATCGAGACAAAGATGTATTCGATTACGATGCCTAAACATGAGGGTGAGTCTACTAGTCACTTGTATTTTATTAATAAGGAGACTCGGGAGGAGACATGAGCATCCCTAGATAGGATTCTCATAGTTTAGGAGATTCAAGATGTATTCAATGAGATTCCAAGTTTACCACCTAGCCAAAAAAATAACTTTATGAAAGATTCAACGCTAAGAATGAAAACTGATAGCTATAGAACCGTAACATATGACCCCTATGGCGATGAATAAGCTTAGAAAAAAAATTAAATAGCTACTATACATGGGTTTCATTCGTCGAATAAGTTTACCTTGGGGTGCAATAATTTTGTTTGTGACTAAGAAAGATAGGTCTTTAAGGTTGTTTATAGATTAACACGAATTGAATATGGTGATGGTAGAGAATAAGTACCCACTATCGAGAATTAATGATGTTTTTGATCAGTTATAGGGAGATTCTTTATTTTTTAAGATGGATTTATGATCCAGGTACCAACACTTGAACGTGCAAGAGGAGGATGTACCAAAGAAATATGTTTTTACTATCTATGGATCTTATGAGTTCATCGTGATGCTTCTTGGACTGATGAATGCCCCATTAATATTCATGGATTTGATGAATCAGGTGATCCAACCGCATTTGGAATAGTTCATCATATTCTTTATTGATGATATTCTGATGTACTCACGGATAAGGGATGAGAACGATCGATATTTTCATATTGCATCGCAGACATTGAAGGAGTATAAGATTTATGCAAAGTTCCCCAAATGTGTGTTTTGGAAGATGGCAATGAAGATTTGGGGGCATGTGCTATTGAAGAAGAGACTATTAATGGATCCGTGTAAGGAATCGACCATATTGGATTGGGGAAAACCTACAACACCTACAAAGGTCCACATCGTTTTAGGTTTTCCCGGTTATTATAACAGATTCATCTGTGGTTTCTTAAAAATAGTTGGGATGATAACTGAGTTGATGAAGAAGGGTGCACCATTATTTTGGACTAAGAAATGTCATTAGTTGTTCGACACTCTCAAGGAGAATTCTAAACTAGTTCTTACCCAACCTAGGAATGGAGGGGAGTTCTTGGTTTATAATTATGCTTATCTACATGGATTAGGTAGGGTATAGATGTAAGAGGGAAAATCGATATTATATGCCTCTCACTAATTAAAGTTGTATAAGTTTCACTATGTGACTCATGAGTTGGAGTTGGTTTCCATTATATTCGTGTTGAATGCAAGGAGGCACTACATTTTGGGTGAGAAGTTTAGACTCTTCACAAATCACAAGTGTCTATACTATCTATTTACACAGAAATATTTGAATATGAGGTAGCATAGATGGTTTGAATTCATCAAGGATTACCAATTCATGATCCATTACAACCCAAGAAAGGCTAATGTGAGGGCAAACGCGTTGAGTGTACAACTGAGTGATAATTTATTGACTCTTTAGTTGGATAAGTGGGGTTAAATTGAGATGATTGTTTATTTGACCACGACCTTCATAAATATGCTTACAATGACTCTAAATATTGTGATAGGGGTGATCATATGGAAGTGCCTAGGACCCAATGTGTAAGGAAAAATTAATAGATCTTCTCGCTACCTGGGTACCCTTTTATCCATGAGATTCGATGGAGGAATATGATACAAGGGTAGATTCATGGTATTATCCGAAGAGGAGTTGAGACGAATCATTATGGAGGATATGCATGGTTCACGTTTTATGGTACATCTAGGTGGATATAAAATGAATAAAGATATGAAGCCACACTATTGGTGTACTGGTACAAAGGAGATGTGTGAGAGTTTGTATCTAGATGCATCACTTATCAGATGGTGAAAGTGGACCATCAGAAGTCATCTGGTATTCTTTAGCCTCTATCTATTCTCGAGTGGAAGTGGGATAGTATTTCGATGGATTTTATCATCGGGATGCATTTGATTCCTTGCGAACATGATTCAATTTGGGTAATAGTTGACCTCCTCATGAAGTGGACGATTGTTAGGCCAATCATACTAATTACTCAATCGAGCAACCTGTAGACTAACATATTGCCAAGATTTTCCTCTTGCATGGGGTTTCGTTATCAATAGTTTTGGATCAGGGTATTACACTCATGGCACACTTTTGGGAGAGTTTCAAACGGCTATGGGGATTCAGCTGCACCTTAGTATGGCATACCATCCATAAATGGATGGACAAACAAAGATGGAAAATCATCCATGGAGGACATGGTACATGCATATGTGATGGATTTCCAAGGAAGTTGAGAGATGAATTTACCTTTAGTGGAGTTCATGTGTAATAAATCTATCAAAAATATATCTCCATTGAACCTTACGAGGCACTCTATGGGTGACCGTGCTGATCATCGGTAGTTTATTTGGGCCCATACGAGTGTAGACATCTAAGTTCGGAGTTATGCTAAGAGATGACAGAGAAGATTATGTTGATAAGAGAGAAAATTAAAGTTTCTCAGGATAGACAAACAAATTTTGAATTTCAAATTAAGAAGCCTATGGAGTTTAAGATAAGAAAGAAGGTCTTACTTTGGGCGTCCCCTATGAAAGGGATAATGAGATTTGAGAAGAAGGGTAAGTTAGCTCCACATTACATCGATCGGTTTATGATCATGGAGAAAGATGGAAAGGTTGTGTATCACTTAGCGGTTTCGAATCACCTAGATCAGGTGCATAACACGTATCCTTACTGCATAGTTTCCTACATCCTAGGAATGCCTATTAATATATCTATTTTGGTGAGATCTAGTTGGACTCAAATACATCATATAGTTTGGATATAAGGATTCAATAATTTCATTCCAAGGAGATACCGTTACTACGTGTGAAGTGGAACAACCATTATGAGGAGTCCACTTAGGAGTGCGGAAATTTGATGAGGCAACAGTATTCACATCTATTCTAAGATAGGTACTAATTTTAAATTATGAATTCCAAGGACTTAATTATTTTTATTTAGGGGGGGGGGGGGGGGGGAGAGATTGTAATACACCATAATTTATAAGCATTTAATAAATAATCAAATTGGAAATTTGTGGAAATTATTTAATTAGAAACTGGAATTTTAGATAATATAATTGTAAAATTCAAAGTTTTATATTCGAATTGGAGTTGATTTGTAAATTATTGTAAGTTTGAAAGTTATTATAATGATATAATTCATTTGATAAATTTAATTTTTTTGATGAATTAATAATGTTTTTGGTCCTAATTGTAGATAAACAAAACTATGGACTTTAATTTTAAATATAGGAAGTAAAAGAAGAGTTTGGCACAAAAGGAATTTTGATTTAGGGCTTAGCGTAAGAAGTTAATTAAGACATTACTTAAAGAATGGTTTACGGTTATGTTTAATAGGGTTAGGTTTAATTAAGAAAGAGATTGACTCTTTCAATTTTTTTTAGAAAAAGTTTACATGTTTTTTTTTTAAATTGAAGGAGCGCTTCATTCTGGAAAGCAATGCATCTTTCAAATTACTTCAGCCTCACTTCCCCATGGGATAGTACCTAAAACTTACTATATTATCATTTTCAATACACAACTTCCCACATAAAACTAATCCATTTTCCACCCGAATTACACAATTTCAATCCTAAAAATATACCCTACGATTCCCCACAATTAGTATATTTTTATTTTTTGGTATACTCTTTTTAGAAACATTTGTAAAGATATTTGGTGCAATTGTGGAGTCTTTTCAATACAAATTGAAAGGGATTTTCTTCAACAATTCTTATATTATTTTGTGGATTCCTAGATTCAGGCAAGTTAACTTTCTAGTCCTCCCCTTTTATGCATTTAAATATTAATTTCAACCTCAACTTAATTTTAACAATTAAAATTAATTAGAGATAATTAGGGTTTATAATTTTTCCATGAATTGTTATAATTAAACGATATGAAATTATTTAAATTTTAAATTATTAGAACTTTTAACTTTTATGTATAATTTGATTATTTAGGATGTTTAGGATACGAATTTAATTCATATGTAAATTTTGATTATATAATTCATACACCAATTGTTAAATTATTTCAAAATTTGATTCAAGTTACCATTTTCATTATTTGTGATAATTAGGAATTTGATGAATTCTTATGTAAACCTAAATTATAAAATTCATATGTAAATATACATTGTGTGAACCTTTAAATTGTGATTATTAACACAATTTATGAAATTTGATAAAGTTAGTGCCATTCTTAAACTTCAATTAGGATTCCCATATTTATGTAAAATTAGGGAACTCACAAAATAATGGTTATTTTGTACACTAAAAGGTTTCATTAATAATTTACTTGTTTCCAACATTTGAATTATATTACCCACATGTATGTTAATGGAAATGGTTCAATTCAATTTCTATATATACCAAAACAAATAATACCCCTTATGACTTAAGAACGTGATTTTATTAGTGAAAGTTAGACTTTTGATGAAGACCATGATTCTCCCCCATGATATAATTGATATATGCTTTGTGGTAATATTATAATGTTCAATTAAAGTCAGAAACTTCCATTGGACTTTAACACAGGGAATCCATGCTTCCCCCCTCCCATTATAAAAATTAAACATGATAAAGAGATTAAAAGAAATAAAGAATAAAAAATATATAAAAGATGCTGAAATCAATTCTCAATGAAGCAGGCTAATTTATTTGATTGTATCGATAATGGAAATACATTACTCTTTTTTGCATGACCCTGCGTGGGTTCGGGGGGCATTGATATTATTATATATTCTGATAGAGATGTTTGGGGTGTATATAATGGAGGTTGGATACCGTATCATGGGGTTTTGTGACTACAAAGGGGACCGGGGGACAAACATGTTTACGATGGTTTATGTGACATTGTTTTTGGGTTTATTCGAAGGAGGTTAGATTTTGTTTATGTGATGTTGTTATTAACGTGTATGCAGTGGAGCTTAGATATTCTTTATGATAAGGATTGACTTTACTATTATTTATTTATTACATTGCGTGATGGGACGCTACTTAACTCTAAGGGGCGTGGGGTGCTAGGTTCGTTTATTAATTTAAATAATGTTTTAATTGACATATGAAAATGAAATTGGAATATGTGAGTCATGTTATACGATGTTAGATATATAGTTTACAAAATATTGAATTTGTTATTTACTTGCATAACTATCATTGGGCGTCGTAGCTATGTTTGCATGCGATGGCTTGACCATCACTGCTGAACCCTATTCTGGGTGATCAAAACCATCAGCTTTAGCATTCTTTCTTCCCTCAGACCACAGTTTATCCAAATCTCATCACCAATTGAGGATGTTGGTTTTAACCATTATTTTTTCTAGTTATTTACTTTTGAAATATGTGAGGATTGTCTTTATAGTTTTAACATATACTTTATTCTAGTTGGGTGTGCAAATAAAATTTTGGTGACATGTATATGTGGAGGTTTCTTTGAGATCTTATTATTGACCTTGGATTATGGTTCTCATTTTATGATTAGTTGGTGGTGATGGCATTCCTATCATGTTATTTCTTTTGGGATTTTCTTAATGTACTTGACTTATATTATCTTTATTATTTGTTTTCACTCATGCTAAGTATGATATTTAAATTGAATTGAAAAACTGTAGGATTTAATAAATAGACTTGATCAAACTAATTATTAAAAATTATGGGATGTCACATTACACGCCTAATAAATGTAATTAAAAAATGTTTAGTAAAAATTCGAGTTTAATTCCTTAACTAATTACTTACAACTAACCTAGCTAAATACAAATGTATATGCGGGGGGGGGGGGGGGGGGGGGGTGTTCTTTTTGTCGATCTCAATCATGAGACGTATCACATGTGTAGATTAGATATGGGTAGAAATGTTAAGTTTAGAGTTCATAATTAACATATTCATTTACTCATAACGTGATGATAAGTGATAAGTTAAATGTGAAACATGGAAAGTTAATGAAGTAATAATGCCAGAGACTTTCAAAATAGATAAATAATGAACGAAGATTATATGTGTGTGCCAACTGCGAACACTCTTATGTGGGCATGCTGGAGGAGCACAATTTTATGTGGGCGTCATGCCAAATCTTCCTTGCCCCGACCATGAGGTAGTGCCTGGTCTACCTGGTGGCTTATGGATTGGATAATACAAGGATTGCATGCGTCACACCATTTTTTCATATTTTTATCTATGAAAACGATAGGTGGCAATGATGTGTGTGAGATGTTTTTACATGTTCGTACTGAGTGATTATTAAGATGGTCATGAAAAAGGGGCGCATGTCGGTTATGTTGTAATTAATTGGGAGATTAAATAATAATTGAAACTAATAAGTTAATTAAAGTTGAATTTTAGAATCCGTGACACATTTTGGGTTATCATAGTAACATAGATGACTTTGGATTTATCACACACGCGTGCACACTAGAAGAATGCCCGTGCCTAAAGGCACGGATAAAATTTTCTCAAAGTATTAAATTATGTATAATTATAATTTAAAGATATTTTTTATAATATTAATAATTATTAAAAGAATTAGACAACTTCCTATATTTATCGGACTATCGACCCTGTATAAGAAATAAAAAATTATTCAATAACAAACCTTCATTGAATGAATGTACCATTCTTATACATTAGACACTATTGAAAACCAATACTTTATGAGTTTACACTAGTAAAATAAAGTTTGTCATAAATTCAGAACTATCACAATAGAAGTCAATAATATTGGTGTCCTGACACGAAATCCTACAAAATCCACCAAATAATATCAACATCACATGTTCACTGATGTCCATTGTTTGGCCTAAACAATGCCCCACATGTCTGCATCATGTCTAGTTCGAGGCCCAATGCATGCCCCATGAGAGCGACAAAATGCACCTGCACTAAATCTGCACAAATCTAACGATGCCAAAATTTAAACTCCTACTAAAATAATAGGAAAAAGAACATTATAAACAAAAATTATGCAAACACATTCATACAAATAGTAGGAAAAAACTGCATCTACGAAGTTGTGGTGTTAAACTGAATTTAATATTCAATAATAAGATATAAAAAGGCAAAAAAATACACTTCTAAATAATATGAAAAGCAAAAGGATAGAGTGAACATTCATTACTCAAGGTAATAGAATCAGTCTAAGAAGATATAACATGAAGTACTCTATTTCCACTAAATGTTTGGTGTAATAAAGAAATTTTTTTTGAAATTATAGTCATGGGAACCAAAAAGCAACTGAGAAAATAATTAACACGTGTAATGTAAATCAAGATGATGTATAAAAATAAAATTAATTTCACAAACATTTAAACACCCTATATAATATGTCTAGTGTAACAATCCAGACTTTTGAGTGATTATTTTATATTATTTTGCCGGATGGGCTAATTTTATAAAATAAATAAAGTTAGAGTAAATATTATTTCAAGTGAGTTAAGGGATAATATTTACCATGTTTTGCCTATTTACTGTTATGAGAAGGTAAATAGCATTATGTTGTGTTTTATTGCGTCGTTGTGCTTTAAGCGACGATTATGACTTATATTTAAATTTGGGCACTATTAATCAATTAAAATGAAGTTGGAACGTAAAATATTATACGATACTCCGAATGCAAATTTAGAGGGTGCGGTTAGTTTTTAAATAGTCGAGATAGTCAAAATAAGTGCAAAGTTGTATTTTTGAGTCCCAGGCACTTTTGACAGGTTATGACTCAATTGTGTAGTTACGAGTCATTTTAATGGGGTATCAACATTTAAAAGTGGGGAATTAATGTTTATTGCCCATTTGAGTCTTCCAACCCCCTTTTATTTTTCCCATTCTTATGTTTTACACTTAGAGAGAGAGAGAAAAGAGAGAGTTGGGAGAAAATGGAGAAAAGAGAGAGAATTGAAGATTTGAAGTTGGAAATCGTTGCTACGGGAAGAGAATCCGAGACTACAAACTTGAGGGAAGTTTCTTACTTGCTAGAGTATGACTTAATGTAGATAAATTGCATTTATAGTTATGTTTTGGAGTTTTAACCATAAATGGGTTTTTGATGATTTTGGTGTTTAAACCCTTAATCTTATAGTTTAAATTGATTTGAGTTGGGAATATTAGTTAGTAGTAATGTAGGAATGAATTAGTGGCATTATTAGTTGTTGGAGTTGAAGGAGATGGAAGATTTGGGTTTTCGGGATTTTAGGGTTCATACAACCCGTAGCCCTTTCTGGGCAATTCGAACAGGGCGAATCAATTCGCCCTTCCTAGCGAATCGATTCGCTAGCAGGGGAGGCTACATGTCTGAGGAGACGAATCGATTCGGGTTAGGGATGAATCGATTCGGGATGGGGCAGTAGGTTGGTTTTCCTCATCGAACCGATTCATTTTTGGGCGAATCAATTCGCAGTCAGGGGAGAATCAATTCGGAAACCCTGTTTTTGTGAGAATTTTCTAGCTTTATTTTTAGTCCTTTTATTTTAGGTTCAAGGCTTAGGAACCTTCTCTTGGGAAGTAATAAAGAGTTTTAGAGGTTTTTATTGAGTAGATAAATATCCTAGGTTAGTACGGGGATAATTGGGCTTATCTGAAGGGTTAGTTTATAGAGGTTAATGTTTCGTTTGATATAGGAAGTTAACCTAGAATTAATAGAAGGTAGAATGATAAAGTTTGGGACTTTTGGGAGACTAGTATTGTGGAATTTACCTTTAATGGACTATGATATTACTTTGGACTCTTAGAGACTAGTATGAGCATAATCGCACCTCGGGTCCTAGGTCATTAATAAAATATGACTTCAAGAATAAGAAATGCATATTCTAAAATTGGTACTAAATGGCTAAGTATAAATGGTTTTGAGAATGTAACAAGTGAATGTTTTCAAAATGGAAAAATAATTTTTGTAAATGATAATTTACATATACACACCTCTCTAAATCGCTATCATAAGGGAAGTTACGTGCATGAGGTGAAGTCCCATGGCTAATGAATACAGGGTGAATATAGTCCTCGTCCATTGGACCGGTTATTATATATTATGTGATTATTTTGCGAAGTGAGGTAATTCCTGGTGTGGTTGTGACTCACTATCGTAGGTATATGGCCACTTCATGGTGTCTCGCCTTGTTCGATAGGCCTTGGAAGATGATAGCCATTTAGGGGAACGTCCAGTGGGGAAACTCGGAAGGACGGTCTTAGAATCGTTATATGATATGAAATATAACTATTAATAATAATGTGGGACATTATTGATGTTAAAACATTTTATGATAATAAATTTGCTTTAAATACGTTTCCTGGAGGTAAGAAGGGAAATGTGAAGTTATGAGATGAAATTGAATCGGTAAAACATTTTGTGAAATGAATTGATATATATATTTTTCCAAAAAGGAAAAAGGAACTATATATGTAGAATTGTGTAAAACTGAAATGAGATATCATTGAGTGAAAGTAGATGAGTTCTCCCATGCTTATATGAACATTAAGAATTATCATTGATATTGCGTTAGGTTGTGCTTTTAGAATGAGAGGTGAGAATATTTATTATAAACTGCGAGAGAAAGTTAAGTTTATGATTATGATTAGATATTCATAACTGTCATGCATTTTATTCACATGGTGATCATATCAAATTAGGCCCTGAATCGTCTATATCTCTTTATTTTGCATGAATTCCTTGTTCGTTCATGTGCTCCTCCGCATGGACTCCCATATTGACCTCTACATTCGAGTTTTCCTGGAGCTATAGAATTTTGCAGATGTTGTAGGATACTCGTTATAGACACTTCTATCTTTTGTACTCTAGCTATGTTCAGTTTAATTATTCGGGCGTGTTGCCCATGCTTTGTACTCATTTATTATAATATGATAGTTAATTGTAATACTCGGTGTAACCTATTTGTATTAGTCTGTTAACTGAAAGATTATTCGGTTATTACTTTATGTGTTTTGCTGTACTATTACCCGTTGATTTTTGGTATCCACCTTCTTTGCAAATTGGATTGTCTAAGTGCTTTTCTTTTAACTTAAAATTTTCATTTGATAGTCCGTTTTTTTAATAACTGGTGGTTATCTCATATTAATATTTTAACGACAGTGATGCTAAGAATGGACCATATATGATTCTTGTGATTATTGGAGTATCGAGTTGTCCACCATTTATTTTAATAGGCAGGTTGTCACAGATGGTATCAGAGTATCAGATTCTAGTTTCCTTAGGAATCTGTACGGACGTACTATGCTTTCAGCTTTACTTTTGATTGGATATAGAGCCTTAGGATTAGGATTGTTGATTCCTCTTATGAGGTTTCATTCTCCTACTGTAGTGTAAGAATTTAGAAAGTCTTTTGAGCGTTCGTTTAAGATTCGTAGGTTGAATGTTGAAGGGCGTTAGGGAAGGCCGTTATGAAGGCATCATGAGATGGGATTACTAAGAACTGTAAGTTGTAGTCGGGGATGAGGGCTTATTTGGAGGTCGCTCCCTCCGTATCATTCTCTTATATTGCTACCGCGACTACTAAGTATAGTAGATATAGTTTTTCGAGTATCTGTACAAGTAGAGAGTGGTACTAAGCTTAGGATTCCAAGCGACATTAATTTCAAGTTGAAAAGTCCTTGATAAGGGCCACATGTTGAAGTTAAGATAGATGGAGGAAGTGTAACCTCATTCGGTGGAAATATAAGGCTCAGAAGATTTGGCCTAGAAAGGGGTATAGAAATGCACAGATGTGAACATTTGAGGAAAAAATTTCACCTATTGGAGTAATATCGAAATGGTGGGAATGTAGTCTCCATGTTTGGTAGAGCAGGAAGTTTTGCTCGTAGAGAAACCTGGTAGATGTTTTCAACAACGAGTTTCTCTGGGATATCAGGAATGATGAGAAGGTAGATTGTCAAGTATTCACATGAGGTTCGGTCAGAGGCCGACCGTGAATAAAGAGTTATACGGTTAAGGAAATCGTGCACCGAAATAAGGTAGGTACAAGGAAGAAAGAGACCTTTAGTGGAATGATAGGCTCACGAGTAAGCATTGCCCACAGTTGTGGATAAGTAATGTTCATGAAACCCCATTAGTGGACATCCATTCGGGGAAGACTTATTGAAATAAGGCAGGGGAGGCCGATAGCATGTTCTCTTTTACTGAGGAAGTTAAGGGAACTATGCAGGAAATCGTCAGGGTGGATAGAGATGGAGAAACGATTATGATGTGGAATGTAAAACCACGCATTTGATCTTGTTGATTGGAGAAAAAAGGCAAGAATAGGGTGCCTAGTTAGGGCATTAACGGAAGTAGTTTGATTCAAATAAGACTAGAATAATGTATCTTGAAGCCATTGGTAGTGCCCAAGGTAATTGGCAAGAATGTTAGCGGAACATACACCTTGGTTGAGGGTGGTGCATTCTGTATGATAAGATGGAGTAGTATTTTATTAACCTTAGATTTGGGTGTGTAATTTGAGCTTGTGGTAGTGTCGATGCTAAAATAGAGAGTGCATTTATATAATTCTCGCGGTAGGGGGGTTTTATTTTCCTTCATTCGCTAAAGCGAGTGATGATATATTAAAAGTATATGTGGTTTATGCTACTCGTATTATATGTGTTATCCTAGTGGAAATGTTCTTGTTTGGATGAAGCTATAGCAAGAAAATGATTGCGAGGCTATCGGATTTGTAGTTCCAGAGTGGAACTAGTTGTTCTATAATATCTCACCTGGATACGGGATTGAGACTTTATAGAGATGGTTTAAGGTATGCAAAAAAATTTCATTATTTGTTTTGTTTGTCTTGTTTGATTGTTTGTTTGTTTTGTTTGTGTTTGTTGTTACCTTATCTCCACGACCAACAAAGTTAAGTAGTAGTGTATTGGAGGGGTTCCTTATTTGGATTTCGCTTTGTGAGATGCTCCACGCATGAACCTTAACGACGTTGGAAGTGGAGAGATGCCACTTTATCCTAAGAAATTGGTTTTGAGGGGTTTTATCCGAAAATCACGTGATTGAGTGATTAAAGGGATAGTAAAAAAGTTAATGTGTGGTATAGAAGCACTATAAGTGGTTCTCTCCTCTGATAAGATGTGAGGGAGACCAAGATAAGAAATTCGGATTGAGACTTACAGTTATGCTTTGATGATAAGGCCATTTAAGAGGATGTATATATATATATATGTATATATATATATATATATATATAAAGCATTCGTAACACTTTGCAGAAAGTAGGTGCCTGATTAGTTAAATTTTCTTTTTGCCAAAATGGTAGGACATAGAAGTAGAAGTGCATTAATAGGGTTACGAGTTAGAATTTTAGTGGTCCCGAACATGGGTCTTAGGCCGTTATATCTTGATGACCAACGATGCGAGGTAGTAGTGTAATGGGAGGGTTCCTTTTTTATATTTCGCTTTATGAGACATCCCACGCATTAAAACTGAGCGAATGTTGGAAATTGAGAAGGGTCTTAGGCACTAGGGATATAATTAGTATTATACTTATACGACTTGAATAGGAAACATATCGACTTTAGGATTATTAGGACGTAAGGTCTTTGAGGCATGTGACGTTGTTTTAGGAAGGCTGTAGGGAGTTAACCACGAGTAGGTTTGTGCATTAACTCTAAGACGGATTAGGTCCCCAGAAACCAGAAGTTTGGGATCTCGAGTAACTCGGGACAGTAGGCCAAAAATAAGATGAGTCCCCTCCTAGAAAGAGCGTTACATCGGTAATCTAGCTTTCGGGGAGTTAAAGGATGAGCTGACTTTTACTCCTACACTTGTGCTGTAAAGATCAAGAGTGGATTTCTTGATATTAATGAACGAGTCTCTACTAGGAATGGGAAGTATCAATACTGGAGCATGGAACCATCGTTTATGCATCTCACAAACTTAAACCCCGTGCGAAATATTATTCCACGCTTGATTTAAAGTTCGTAGCGGTAGTATTCGCCTTAAAGAAATAGAGGGACTACCTCCTGGGTAGGAGATGTAATACCCCGTATTTTTGTGATATTTATTTATGGGATTAATTGAATTAAATGCGTATTAATTGGAAATTAATCTGGATTAAAATACTAGCGAGATGCGAGTTGGTATTTGATTATAATGTGCATATATGATTAAATATGAATATTGAATTATGAAATTTGTCGTGAGATTGAAATACGACAATTTGGGAATTTTGTTGAGACGCGTGTGACAGTCGCGTCATGGAATATAATTATGATAATTAAAAAGTAAATTTTAATTCTGTTAACCATATGGTCATTTTGAGTGCGCCAACGCGTCCGGAAGGGTCGAAATAGTTAGAAAACACTAGCCGGGGGTTTAGTTTGGGTCCCGGGGCATTTTTAGGCCATACCGGCAACATATAAGGGTAGTTTGGTAATTTTGGATTTTTGGGAATTAAAACCTACGAAAATTGGGAATTAAAAAGCTGACTTGGTAATTTCCCACTAAACCCACTAACCACATCTTAATACTTATTGGACTACGGGGCTTTTTAGAATTGTTCCAAATTCCTAAGGCAAACCCTAGCCACCTTTAGCACTTTGAAGAAGAAGGCTTGTAGAGAGAGAGAGATAGAAGGATTCTGCAGAGAGAGAGAGAATACTCCATCAAATCGACATCAAAATCAGAGATTCAAATAAGGCAAGTGGTTTAATTCCCATTAATTTCAGAGCATGCTTCTTCCATGCGTAGGAATTTGTTATAATTGTATTTGTTTGGGAGTTGGATGAAAACTCATTAAATTTGGAATTAGAATCTTGCATATTGATGAGCAATTGCATGTAGAATTGTATGTAGGTGATTATTCTGATGATATTAATATCTTGGATGAAAAAAAAACGGATTTAATTAGGCTCATGGATGGTTTATAAATTTTAGGGTTCATGTTCATGTAATTTGGGGGATAAATTAAAGGATTTGATGATTTGATGATGTTTAGAATGAATTGGCCCTATATAAATGTTTAGTTATGATCTATGAATGTTTAGTACGAATTAGGAACCTTAAATTGATATTGGGACGATTTTTATGAGGGATTAGGAGTGAAGAAAGTTGGAAAAAACGAAATTTGGAAAATCTGGGCTCGAATCTGGCCACTCGTTAGAAGACCTGCCCAGGTCGTTCGAACGAGCTTCTAACGAGTTGACAGTCTGACTTCTAACGAGAGGGAGGTTCATTCGATGACTTTCATTCGAACGAGATCTCGTTAGAAGGCCCAGTTCGTTCGAATGAACTCTCGTTCGAACAGCCTCGTTCGAACGAGACTTCTAACGAGTTGACAGTTTAGACTTTTTAGCCTGTTTTGATTTCGCGTGTCCCGTAACCTTACATAATGGTAGAGATCACACTCCCTTGTTGATTGATTGATATAGTAGGGACATTTGAGGTATAATGAGGAGTAAAACCTAGAAGTGTAGTTGAACCTAAGGGAAATTATGGAATAGGACGGGAGTGTCTATTACGGTGCGAGAACTATTGACGGCCTAATTTATTATACTAACCGGGAACATATAAATTATGTAGCATTATATGTCGGTACGAATGAGAAGTGTATCACCAATATACTATGATGATTACTAAGATGTGTGCATACTTAGTATATGTATTGATTTTTTTGTGTATGACATACCTACCATACTTGCTATCACGGGAGGTTTACGTTCGCTTAGGGCCTTCTAATCCTTGTGTTGCCCGGATTTAGATTGGTTACCTCGATGAACATAGGTCAGAGAAGGACTTATTGGGATATTAATAAGTCTGCTGATCGTGGGAGCGTAGGTATGTACGTGAGCCATGTGATGTGACTGTGTTTGCCTCCATTATTTGTGATGTTTTTATCTGAGAACGATTCCTGAGAGATTCGGAATGCATGATCCTTATGTACGTGATGTACCGGGATGGATAGCCGAGTATGTGTGCACCGCATCTTAGTCTCGGGGTTCTTGTATTGTATATTTATGACGTGAATAATATACACTTAATTAATGGGAACTTTCATGTGATATTGTGTATAAATATGGAAACGTTTTGAGAAAACATAACAGGTTAACTGATAATGAATTGTATTACTAATTGAGAATCTGAGTTTAAATAAAGCCCTATATTGATTTGATAACGCTAGAATGTAAAATGGAAATCGAATAGTAAGGGGTAGAACTTATTACGGTTTGGTTAGATAGGTATGTTATTTAGATGGGTATAGTACGTTAGGAGTGCACATGTAGTCGAGACGTGAGAATTTCATGTGAGTGCACGTCCTAACATGTATTTTGCATTTAATGTTTTAATGTTATTAAAACACTTGCTGTTTTTAAAATGATTTCAACTTTCGGGCTCTGACCCATTTTCTTTCAAATCTATTTTTGTAAAAACCATTTTAGGTGCCCAGCCACAAGGACACCATGCTTAGGATCCTCATTGAGGTGACGAGTTGTAGCTGTTTGTGGAATTTACAGGACTTTGCTTATAGACGCTTCTTCTATATTGACTCTCTATTCAGCATTTATCAATTGTAGGGCATGCCGCCCATTTCTTTAGAGACATTTCATTTATTTCAGTTATTCAGACTTCGGGCATGTAATTAATTCAGGATTCAGACTTGTCATTTTATTTTCAGTTGTGGGATTGTTGTGAGGAGTTTTCCTCTGGACTTTTTATTACTTCGTTGGTTATTTATTACTTCATTATGGTGAATGAATTATGTTGTTCTTCCATTATTCTTTTATTGCATGATAATTAGACTTAACTTAAAATTTGGCAACTTACTTTTTAAATAATAGGTGGTTAGTAATTATTAAAATGTTTTTCGACAGTGATGCTATTAACTGAACCAACTTGGCATTTTGTATTGATTTAATAAAGGAGTAGCTACCCGGTATTTAATTAGTCGGGGTATCATAGGTGGTATCAGAGCATCAGGTTCTAGTGTCCTTTAGGATCTGTACGGCTTATTATGTTTTCCGCTGAGCTTTCTTTGATGTAGAGCCCTATATTTTAGGACTGTCGTTTTCTTTTGTATATGATACGTTCTTCAGCTGTTTTGAGTTTATAACTGCGAACTTATAAACTTCATTCTTATTTCAGATGCCTCCACAATGTGCACAACGGGTTCCCAGGGATGCAACGCCAGAACCGCAGCCCGAACTAGTTCAGGGCACGATGAATGCCGCCGAGATTGTAGTAATTGTGGCCCAGGCGGTAAATGTAGCACTAGCTGTAGTTTAGCAGGAACCACCTCAGGCGCCGATAGCCGTGCCACTTCAGGCTCATGCATTCCCGTCTACTTGGGAACGTGTACGTGATGCTTTTCAGAAAGCACACCCTCCGGAGTTCGCAGGTACCTCCGATGTGGTAGTTTCGAGTCAGTGGAGGAAGGACATCCAGCGACACCTGAGGATGTATGAGTGCACATATTTCTAGAAGCAGATACTGGCTACCTTTAAGCTAGTAGGGTCTTCACTGCAGTGGTGGGAGTCTATTACCACTGTGGAGGAGAGAGACAATCTCACTATTCAGGAGTTTTGGGTGCGGTTCGACCGCAAGTACTTTCCGTCAACTGTTCACACGGAGATGAGGAGGAAGTTGATGAGCCTCAAGCAGGAGGGTAAGACTATGGCCGAGTATGAGGCCGAATTCACTGATCTTCTGAACATTGTTTCGGATGAGATACCGACAGAGGAGAAGAAGATACAAAAGTTTACGGACGGGTTGACATGGAAGATTCGTCAGCACTTGTTAGGGAACCTATCGTTAGCTACTTATTCTGATGTGGTTAACGCTGCACTGTTACACTGCCAGGACCATCGCTTTCACATGACTGAAGGCAAGAGGTCAAGAGAGTCCAGCCATCAGGGCAGGACTGGAGGAAATGGTGCCAGTGGGGCACATTCTGTTCAGGGATAGAGGCAGGGTGATCAGGGTTCCCAGCAGGGGGATCACAAGAGGTTCAGGTCAGGAAATTTTAGGCACGGACAGGGAGGTTTCCGGCAGGGCCATCAGGGTCCGAACGGCCATCAGAACCAGCAAGGTGAGAATGGTCAATAGCAGTTTCAGTAGGGCCAGTGGAGGAACGGTAACGGCCACCAGGGCCGGGGGCAGCAAGGGCAGAGAGGGGGGAACTTCCCGGGGAAGTGTTTCGTTTGTGGCAAGATTGACCATAAATGCCAGGACTGTCCTGATAGGGGCAAGGCCCCGCAGCAGCAGCCGGGTGCTCGACATGAGCCCTAGAGGCCACTTTTTCCACCTGCTCTTCTAGCTCCAGCCCAGGTGCCAACTATTCCAGCAGTTCCTGTACAGCAGGGACAGTTACAGTATGGACGTGTCTATAACGTCCACCAGGCAGCAGCACCACCCGCGATTGAGGGTATGTTTCCTATCCATGGTACTATGGGTCGGGTTTTGTTTGATACGGGGGCAATGCATTATTTTATAGCTACATATTTTGCGAAAGCCTTAGGGTTGTTAGCCACAGCAGAGAGCACAGTGACGTGTGTAGACTCACCATTGGGGAGTGGGTCACTTATTTTCTTTATATGCCGGGGAGTGCGGCTAGAGATTGGTAGTTTGGTATTACCTGCAGACATGTTGGTATTGGATATGCATGTGCACGGTGTGATTATCGGTATGGATTGACTCGCTGATTATAGAGCCATGATTGATTGCTTCGGTGGGAGCATTGTTTTTGCCATCCCGGGGCAAGAGATGTTTGTAGTGGCGATGCCTCGCCCAGAGGGAGGTTCGACCGCTCATTTGTACTACTTAGAGGAGGATTCCTCTAAGGAAGTTATGATTCCTTTAGATTCAATCCTAGATGTCAGGGAGTATTCCGATGTGTTTCAGGAGATATCAGGCCTACCCCCAAGTCGAGAGATAGACTTTGTCATAGAATTATTGCCAAATATGAGACCTATAGCACGCGCACCGTACCGTATGGCTCCGGCAGAAATGCGAGAGCTACGAGACCAGATTGAGCAGTTGTTGGGTCAGGGGTTTATACGGAGGAGTACTTCGCCGTGGGGTGCCCCTGTGTTGTTCATGAAGAAGAGAGATGGTTCACTGAGATTGTGTGGACTACCGAGAGTTGAACAAAGTCACGATACGGAATAAGTATCCATTGCCTCGAATCGATGACTTATTCGACCAGTTGAGAGGAACTTCTTTCTTCTCGAAGATTGATTTGAGATCGGGATACCATCAGTTGCGTATCATGGAGGAGGACATCTCGAAGACTGCGTTCTTATCGAGATATGGTTCTTACGAGTTTCGGGTTATGCATTTTGGTTTGACCAATGCTCCAGCCGTGTTTATGGACTTGATGAATAGGGTGTTTAGAGATTTCCTAGATCAGTTTGTCATTATCTTCATTGATGATATTCTGGTTTACTCCCAGACAGAGGAGGAGCATGCCGAGCATTTGAGGCAAGTTTTGCAGACGCTATGTCAGAATGAGCTGTATGCAAAGTATGAGAAGTGCGGGTTTTGGCTGAAGGAGGTCCAGTTTTTGGGACATATTAATTCCGACCGGGGAATATCTGTTGATCCGGGGAAGGTATCTGCGGTGAGGGAGTGGGGACAGCCCACGACACCAATGGAGATTCGTAGTTTCTTGGGATTTGCAGGATACTACAGGAGGTTCATTCGGGGATTTTTGAAGATAGCAGGTCCTTTGACACATCTGACTCGTAAGGGTGTGCCATTCATCTGGAGTGATTCCTGTCAGTTGGCATTCGATGAGTTGAAGGATAAGTTGACCTCAGCACCTGTGTTAGCATTATCGAGATCGGGAGTTGAGTATCTAGTCTACACCAATGAGTTCTTAGAAGGACTTGGAGGTGTATTACAGCAGGAGAGTCAGGCCATTGCTTATGCATCCCGTAAGCTAAAGCCTCACGAGAAGAATTACCCTACTCATGATTTGGAGTTGGCGGTAGTGGTATTTGCCCTACGGATTTGGAGACATTATCTGTTGGGGGAGAAGTTTCGATTGTTCACAGACCACAAGTCCTTACAGTACCTATTCACGCAGAAAGAGTTGAATATGAGACAAAGAAGGTGGCTTGAGTTTGTGAAGGACTATTAGTTTGATATCCAGTATCACCCGGGGAAGGCTAACGTGGTAGCAGACGCGTTGAGCAGTAGGCCAGTAGATGAGGTGGCAGGGGTGTGGAAAGCTAAGTGGAAGGAGTTGGGACACCAGGATGTAGTGGCCCGATCATTCATGTCTGTGATGACCGTTACACCGCAGATTGTCACGAAGGTAGTAAGGGCACAGGCAAATGACTCGTTCTGTCCAGAGCAGATAGTTCGATTACTAGCATAGGGAGACGAGTCCTATACCGTTAGCTCCGACGGGGGATTGCGCTTCAATGGGAGATTAGTAGTTCTGGAAGGGGAGGAATTGCGACACGAGGTGATGGCAGATTCGCACGGCTCACGGTTCGCGGTACATCCCAGTGGGGACAAAATATACCAAGACATGAGACGACAGTATTGGTGGAGCGTGATGAAGAGAGATATTGCCGTGTTTGTTTCAAAATGCACCACTTGTCAGCTAGTAAAAGTGGATCATCAGAGACCGGCAGGACTTCTACAGCCGTTGGAGGTCCCGATGTGGATGTGGGAGAGCATCTCCATGGACTTTTTCACGGGATTGCCCACATCACAGAGAGGTCACGACTCCATTTGGGTAATTGTGGACAGGTTGACCAAAGTCGCTCATTTTCTACCCGTAAGGACAGACTACACTGCGGGACAGTATGCCCAGCTCTTTATTGCAGAGATAGTGAGACTTCACGGTGTACCCCTAAATATCGTGTCTAACCGAGACAAGATATTTGTTTCACGATTTTGGGAGAGTTTTTAGGAGGCCATGGGCACGGAATTGCGGTTGAGCACGGCGTACCACCCGCAGATCGACAGGCAAACGGAGCGTACAAACCAGATGTTGGAGGACATGCTACGTATGAGTATCATTGATTTTGGGGGTGGATGGGAGCAGTATCTTCCACTGGTGGAGTTTGCTTACAACAACTCCTACCAGTTCACCATTGGCATGGCTCGATTTGAAGCGTTGTACGGTAGACCTTGTCGTTCCCCATCATGTTGGTTAGAGGTGGGGGACAACAAACTACTTGGGCCGGAAGTGATTTAGGATACTTCGGCGAGGATATAATTGATTCGGAGTCGCATTCGGGTAGCTCAGGATCGGCAGAAGAGCTATGCTGATGCGAAGAGGTTCTTCAGGGAGTTCCAAGTGGGGGACCAGGTTTTGCTCAGAGTATCTCCTATGAAGGGGATTATGCATTTCGGGAAGAAAGGGAAGTTGGCACCGAGATATGTGGGACCATTTCCTATTATTGAGCGCATTGGACCGATTGCTTATAGACTTGGATTACCGGAGCATTTGCATCGGATTCACGATGTATTTCATATTTCCTCGCTAAGGAAATATCTTAGAGACGATTTGGCTCATTCACATATTGCTTTGGAGGACATCGATCTCCAGCCTGATAGTTCCTACGAGTAGGGGCCGATCGCTATTTTCGACCGAAGTGAGCGGAAACTGCGGTCAAAGATAGTTCCGTTAGTACGTGTTCAGGGGCAACATCATAATGTCGAGGAGTCCACATGGGAGCGCGAGGATGAGATGCGCGAACGTTATCCAGAGTTGTTCTTACCAGGTACTTTCTAGTTTCGAATTTCGGGACGAAATTCTGTTATTAGGGGGGAAGTATGTAATACCCCGTATTTTTGTGATATTTATTTATGGGATTAATTGAATTAAATGCGTATTAATTGGAAATTAATTCGGACTAAAATAATAGCGAGATTCGAGTTGGTATTTGATTATAATGTGCATATATGATTATATATGAATATTGAATTATGAAATTTGTCATGAGATTGAAATACGATAATTTGGAAATTTTGTTGAGACGCGTGTGACAGTCGCGTCATGGAATATAATTATGATAATTAAAAAGTAAATTTTATTTCTATTAACCGTATGGTCATTTTGAGTGCGCCAACGCATCCGGAAGGGTTGAAATAGTCAGAAAACACTAGCCGGGGGTTTAGTTTGGGTCTCGGGGCATTTTTAGGCCATACCGACAACGTATAAGGGTAGTTTGGTAATTTTGGATTTTTGGGAATTAAAACCTACGAAAATTGGGAATTAAAAAGATGACTTGGTAATTTCCCACTAAACCCACTAACCATATCTTAAGACTTATTGGACTACGGGGCTTATTAGAATTGTTCCAAATTCCTAAGGCAAACCCTAGCCACCTTTAGCACTTTGAAGAAGAAGGCTTGTAGAGAGAGAGATAGAAGGATTCTGCAGAGAGAGAGAGAATACTCCATCAAATCGACATCAAAATCAGAGATTCAAATAAGGCAAGTGGTTTAATTCCAATTAATTTCAGAGAATGCTTGTTCCATGCTTAGGAATTTGTTATAATTGTATTTGTTTGGGAGTTGGATGAAAACTCATTAAATTTGGAATTAGAATCTTGCATATTGATGAGAAATTGCATGTAGAATTGTATATAGGTGATTATTCTGATGATATTAATATCTTGGATGAAACAAAAACGGATTTAATTAGGCTCATGGATGGTTTATAAATTTTAGGGTTCATGTTCATGTAATTTGGGGGATAAATTAAAGGATTTGATGATTTGATGATGTTTAGAATGAATTGGCCCTATATATACGTTTAGTTATGATCTATGAATGTTTAGTACGAATTAGGAACCTTAAATTGATATTGGGACGATTTTTATGAGGGATTAGGAGTGAAGCAAGTTGGAAAAAAATGAGATTTGGAAAATCTGGGCTCGAATCTGGCCACTCGTTAGAAGACCTGCCCAGGTCGTTCGAACGAGCTCATTCGAACGATCTTCTAACGAGTTGATAGTCTGAATTCTAACGAGAGGGAGGTTCTTTCGATGACTTTCGTTCGAACGAGATCTCGTTAGAAGGCCCAGTTCGTTCGAACGAACTCTCGTTCGAACGAGACTTCTAACGAGTTGACAGTTTAGGCTTTTTAGGCTGTTTTGATTTCGCGTGTCCCGTAACCTTACTTAATGGTAGATATCACACTCCCTTGTTGATTGATTGATATAGTAGGGGCATTTGAGGTATAATGAGGAGTAAAACCTAGAAGTGTAGTTGAACCTAAGGGAAATTATGGAATAGGACGGGAGTGTCCATTACGGTGCGAGAACTATTGACGGCCTAATTTATTATACTAACCGGGAACATATAAATTGTGTAGAATTATATGTCGGTACGAATGAGAAGTGTATCACCAATATACTATGATTATTACTAATATGTGTGCATACTTAGTATATGTATTGATTTTTTTGTGTATGACATACCTACCATACTTGCTATCACGGGAGGTTTACGTTCTCTTAGGGACTTCTAATCCTTGTGTTGCCCGGATTTAGATTGTTTACCTCGATGAACATAGGTCAGAGAAGGACTTATTGGGATATTAATAAGTCTGCTGATCGTGGGAGCGTAGGTATGTACGTGACCCATGTGATGTGACTGTGTTCGCCTCCATTATTTGTGATGTTGTTATCTGAGAACGATTCCTGAGAGATTCGGAATGTGTGATCCTTATGTACATGATGTACCGGGATGGATAGAAGAGTATGTGTGCACCGCATCTTAGTCTCGGGGTGCTTGTATTGTATATTTATGACGTGAATAATATACACTTAATTAATGGGAACTTTCATGTGATATTGTGTATAAATATGGAAACGTTTTGAGAAAACATAACGGGTTAACCGATAATGAATTGTATTACTAATTAAGAATCTGATTTTCAATAAAGCCCTCTATTGATTTGATAACGCTAGAATGTAAAATGGAAATCGAATAGTAAGGGGTAGAACTTATTAAGGTTTGGTTAGATAGGTATGTTATTTAGATGGGCATGGTACGTTAGGAGTGCACATGTAGTCGAGAGGTGAGAATTTCATGTGAGTGCACGTCCTAACATGTATTTTGCATTTAATGTTTTAATGTTATTAAAACACTTGTTGTTTTTAAAATGATTTCCACTTTCGGGCTCTGACCCATTTTCTTTCAAATCCATTTTTGTAAAAACCATTTTAGGTGCCCAGCCACAAGGACACCATGCTTAGGATCCTCATTCAGGTGACGAGTTGTAGCTGTTTGTTGAAGTTACAAGACTTTGCTTGTAGACGCTTCTTCTATATTGACTCTCTATTCAGCATTTATCAGTTGTAGGGCATGTCGCCCATTTCTTTAGATACATTTCATTTATTTCAGTTATTCAGACTTCGGGCATGTAATTAATTCAGGATTCAGACTTGTCATTTTATTTTCAGTTGTGGGATTGTTGTGAGGAGTTTTCCTTCGGACTTTTTATTACTTCGTTGGTTATTTATTACTTCATTATGGTGAATGGATTATGTTGTTCTTCCATTATTCTTTCATTGCATGATAATCAGACTTAACTTAAAATTTGGCAACTTACTTTTTAAATACTAGGTGGTTAGTAATTATTAAAATGTTTTTCGACAGTGATGCTATTAACTGAACTAACTTGGCATTTTGTTTTGATTTAATAAAGGTGTAGCTACCCGGTATTTAATTAGTCGGGGTGTCACAGGAGATTTAGTTATCAATTAGATATTCATTATCACCAATGGAACGCGAGTGGGGTAGTGGATGCATTGAGAAGAAAACCCGTGGGGGAGACTAACGAAGGCATGGAAAGCCTAGTGGAACGAGCTTAACCACGAGAACGCTATAGCAATAGCATTCATGTCCGTATTTGACCATTTCACCTACTAGTGTGAAGATAGTAATGGTAGAATGAGGAAGGTTATATCCATGGACATTCTCATTGAATTTCCAGCATCGCAATGGTCATGACCCTATTTGAGTAATTGTTGATCATGTGACCAAATCGTTTGTTTTCCAACCGATATGAGTGGACTATTTACAGAGGAGTACACCTATCTCTTAATGGTGGAGTATTGAACTGTATGATATGCCTATCAATATAGTGTTGGACTGAGACTAGACTTTCATGTCAAAGGTTTGCTAAAATTTCCAGGAAGTAATGAGAACCGAATGGAAGTTGGATACCACCTACCACCCGTAAGTGTATGAACATGGAAAAAGTTAACCAAATGTCGGAAGTCATACCTCGAATGTGCGTGTTGGCTTAAAGGAAGGATGGGGGAAGTAGCTATTATGAATCGAATTTTTGTACAATAATTTGGATCGTTTCTCTATAAGTATGGCACACATGTGGCCTTGGGTTGCTGGCTAAGTGGTTTGCCTGCTCATTGGGTAGAAACGACACACAATAAACTTTTTTGAACTTAGAAGTGTCCAGGAATACATCTTTGACGATGGAGCTCACGGAGCGGCATACTTTGAAGGGCTATACCGACGCAAATAGAGGTCATTTTGTATTGGAGGAAGGAGATCAAGTTTTGGTTCCTATAGTCCCGAGGAAGAGTGTAGTGTAGGCTTGATCTAGGCATTTTCTTCCTTTATTAAAGGTAGGATCGATAATTCATGAGGGACAACCGAATGCTATTTTAGATCACGAGGAATGTGAACTGAGATCGAGAGTAGTAACCTTAGTCCAAGTCCAACGAGGATGCCACACTGTCGAGGAATTTGCTAGGGATGAAAGAACGATAGTTTAGAAAAGTACACCCTTGATCATGATTTATGGAATTCCAGAATTTTGAGGGAAACATTCCCTTGTAAGGGGGGAGTATGTAACAACCCAGACTTTTGAGTGACTATTTTATATTATTTTGCCGGATGGACTAATTTTAAAAAATAAAGAAAGTTAGTGTAAATATTATTTCAAGTGAGTTAAGGGATAATATTTACCATGTTTTGTCTATTTACTGTTATGAGAAGGTAAATACCATTATGTGGTGTTTTATTCCGTCGTTGTGCTTTAAGCGATGGTTATGACTTATATTTAAATTTGAGCATTATTAATGAAATAAAATGAAGTTGGAACATAAAATATTATACGATACTCCGGATGAAAATTTAGAGGGTGCGGTTAGTATTGAAATAGTCGAGATAGTTAAAATAAGTGTCAAGTTGTATTTTCGAGTCCCGGGCACTTATAATAGGTTATGACTCAATGGTGTAGTTACGAGTCATTTTAATGGGGTACTAACATTTAAAAGCGGGCAATTAATGTTTATTGCCCGTTTAAGTCTTCCAACCCCCTTTTATTTTTCCCATTCTTTTGTTTTACACTTAGAGAGAGAGAGAGAAAAGAGAGAATTGGGAGAAAATGGAGAAAAGAGAGAGAATTGAAGATTTGGGGATGGAAATCATTGCTACGGGAAGAGAATCTGAGACTAAAAATTTGAGGAAAGTTTCTTAGTTGCTAGAGTATGATTTAACGTGGATAAATTGAATTTATAGTTATGTTTTGGAGTTTTAACCATAAATGGGTTTTTTATGATTTTTGTGTTTAAACCCTTAATCTTGTAGTTTAAATTGATGTGAGTTGGGAATATTAGTTAGTAGTAATGTAGGAATGAATTGGTGGTATTATTAGTTATTGGAGTTGAAGGAGATGGAAGATTTGGGTTTTGGGGATTTAAGGGTTCATACAACCCGTAGCACTCTCTGGGCAATTCAACTAGGGTGAATCGATTCTCTCTCCCCAGCAAATCGATTCGCTAGCAGGGGAGGCTACAGGTCTGAGGAGCCGAATCGATTCGGGTTAGGTCCGAATCGGTTTGGGCTGGGGAAGTAGGTTGGTTTTCCTCACCGAATCGATTCGTTTTTGTGCGAATCGATTAGTTTTTGGGCCAATCGATTCACAGTCAGGGGCAAATCGATTCGGCCCTAGGTGAATTGATTCGGAAACCCTGCTTTTGTGGGAATTTTCTAGCTTTATTTTTAGTCCTTTTCTTTTAGCTTCAAGGCTTAGAAACCTGCTCTTGGGAAGTAATAAAGAGATTTAGAGGTTCGTATTGAATAGATAAATATCCTAGGTTACTATGGGGATAATTGGCCTTATCTCAACGATTAGTTTATAGAGGTTAATGTTTCATTTGATATAGGAAGTTAACCTGGAATTAATTGAAGGTAGAATGATAAAGTTTGGGACTTTTGGAGACTAGTATTGTGGAATTTACCTTTGATGAACTATGGTATTACTTTGGACTCTTAGAGACTAATGTGAGGATAATCGCACCTCGGGTCCTAGGTCATTAATAAAATATGACTTCAAGAATAAGAAATGCATATTCTAAAATTGGTACTAAATGGCTAAGTATAAATGGTTTTGAGAATGTAACAAGTGAATGTTTTCAAAATGGAAAAATGATTTTTGTAAATGATAATTTACATATACACACCTCTCTAAATCGCTATCATAAGGGAAGTTACGCGCATGAGGTGAAGTCCCCTGGCTAATGAATGCAGGGCGAATATAGTCCTCTTCCATAGGACCGGTTATTATGTATTATGTGATTATTTTGCGAAGTGAGGTAATTCCGGGTGTGTTTATGACTCACTATCGCAGGTATATGGCCGCTTCCCAACGTCTCGTGTTGTACGATGCCCAGGTTGCCTTGTTCGATTGGCCTTGGAAGATGATAGCCATTTAGGGGCGCGTACATTTAGGACGGTCTTAGAATCATTATATGATATGAAATATAACTATTCATAATAATGTGGGATATTATTTATGTTAAAGCATTTTATGATAATAAATTTGCTTTAAATACGTTTCCTGTAGGTAAGAAGGGAAATGTGAAGTTATGAGATGAAATTGAATTGGTAAAACATTTTGTGAAATGAATTGATATATATATTTTTCCAAAAGGGAAAAAAGAACTATGCATTTAGAATTGTGTAAAACTGAAATGAGATATCATTGAGTGAAAGTAGATGAGTTATCCCATGCTTATATGAACATTAAAAATTATCATTGATATTGCGTTAGGTTGTGCTTTTAGAATGAGAGGTGAGAAAGTTTATGATGAATTGCGAGAGAAATTTAAGTTCATGATTATGATTAGATACTCATAAATATCATGCATTTTATTCACATGGTGATCATATCAAACCGGGCCCTGGCCCGTCTATATCTCTTTGTTTTGCATGAATTCCTTGTTCGATCAGGTGCTCCTCCGCAAGTACGCCCGTATTGACCTCTACATTCTAGTTGTCTTGGAGCTATAGCATTTTGCGAATGTTGTAGGATACTCATTATAGACGCTTCAATCTTTTGTAATCTAGCTATGTTCAGTTTACTTATTTGGGCGTGTCGCCCACGCTTGTACTCATTTATTATAATGTGATATTTAATTGCAATACTCGGTGTAACCTGTTTGTATTGGTGTGTTAACCGACAACTTATTCGATTATTACTTTATGCATTTTGTTGTACTATTATCCGTTTATTTTTGGTATCCACCTTCTTTGCAAATTGGATTATCTAAGTGCTTTTCTTTTAACTTACAAATTTTCATTTGACAGTCCATTTCTTTTAATAATTGGTGGTTATCTCGTATTCATATTTTAATGACAGTGATGCTAATAATGAACCATCTATGATTCCTCTGATTATTGGAGTATCGGGCTGGCCACCTCTTATTTTAATAGGCGGGATGTCACATCTAGTCTCTAATATTTAACTTTAAATGGTCTAATCATAAATCATCATTAAAAATACACATGTTTGTGCCAATCACATACAAACTTGTTTAGTGATAAATCAGGTTGATTCAAATTAAAGTGAGAATACAATCATGTGTAAACTATAAGGATGGGTTGGTGTGTAAACCCACACAGACCTATGAAAAGTAGGACATAAAGTCACATCACCTTAGAAGGGCATATAAATTATTAGCCATGGATAAGATTACGTTGAAAATGAGGAAATATAACTCTACAATTGAAGGTAAGCTTAAACTAATTATTTGTAGTAATCTTACATTTGTAAATAGTAGATCGATTCATAAATAATGAAACACGGAAAAAATAAAAGGTTGATAATATGTTTACCTCATATTTTAAAGCCTCAGAGCCAACACAAAAGTGTTTTTCTTTAAATTTTTGTTTTAAATAACAGTTTGTTATCCAAAAACAAACACAAATTCAGCACAAATTCAGTAGTTTGTCAATCAAAATAGCAAAACAAAGGGATAGATACTATTGTAGCAGTTGCTTTGGTTTGCAAATAGGGAGGGCTCGTGAGAACTATAACACACGTTTAATGGGCTACTTACAGGTGAATATTGAGACACATCTCCTTTATAATCCAAAACTTAAAAATCAAATAAAAATCCATGTTCAATTGTAAAGAGAAACAAAACTGAAAATTACATACAAAATACAAAATTTCTGAATTGAAAAAAGACTAAAAAACAAATAATTCTACCTAAAATTGTGGATAAAATAGTCGCATTCTAAAATTATGGATCATATAGTATCACTCTAAAAGTTGCAAGTAAGAATACACGATGAAAGAAATGATTTCTACCTAAAAGATGTTACGTAACATAACTTCACTGAACACCATACTTTCCCACTGCGATGATCATCCTTGCAAATGTAAATGAGGTACAAACTCAATATATATATATATATATATATATATATATATATATATTGAAGTGTCTAATAGTTTCTAAACTTTTGGAAGAGAACATTACCAAATGAAGTCCTACGCATTCAAAAAATAGGGCAGCTCATCACATTAAAAATATATAGCTTATATCGTTCCTAATGAACGTCCCAAATAGCTATAAAACATGTAATAAAATTATAAGGCAAGAATATAATTTTATGGTCAGTATAGCTTCACTACATGCCATAATTTCCCACTACGATCATAAGGCACAAAGATTCCTTAAAGAAAATACATATATACTTAACACTTTTTAGTTAGCAGCAGCAAATTAGAGTAGGAGTATTTCTTCATCTTTGAACCTCTTATTTAGAGTATTTCCTCATCTTTGAACCTCTTCTTTAGATTTACTCCTCATTCTTATGAAATTACTATGTGGAGGTTGATATATAGTTAATATAACAACAATGGGAACTGTACTACAACTTAATAAAACTGTAATTAAAGATTTGGAAGAACTGTGCACTAAAGGGGCCAAAACTATTCACCTAATATATGGTTACAAAAGAGACATAAAAGTAAATAACTATTTCATGAGACAAAACACATGGCCAATGAGTAAATATTTAATACATTGAGTGTGTGAAAAGGTATGATATATCAAATAAATTACCGACAATTAGTAAAAAGCCATTCTTGGTTGTTTTATCAGTTTGTTTTGAATATGAACTCGACGTCGTTTCCATGTTATCAGTTTCAGTTGATGAAGTTTTAGGGAACAAAAGAAATTTCTTCATCATAACAATATCAGTTTCTCCTCTCGATCCAGACCTACTCAACCCAACCATCCGATAGAACAATCAGTGAATACCAATAATCAATCATCATCGTATAAAGAGTTCGTATATAAAGAAAACATTTTTGTATCTATTAATAACTTCTTCACGTGACAATCGGGCATGTTAGGGAATTAAATTATGGTACCATCTTGTATAAACTTATTCATACAATGTTAAGATAATAGAAGTATTCGCCAAAGACATAAGACAAGAGATGATAATACGACGAAACAGATTAAAATTTTCTAACCCTAAATTCAAAACATGAACACATTATGACTATGAGCATTTTCAAATACTTATGAGAGAAAGAACCGCATGAGTATGATCATTTAACATCAGAATGACTGCTAACTCAAACTATTCTGAATAAGTTATTGGGAGAAAATCTAAATAACTCTGATTTACAAAAGAAATAAATATGACTACAATTACCTGGACATGTTACTCTGAGTGGGACCTTATATAACCAAGTAATGTATGATGTTAGTATAAAATTCCAAGATATAACATATTAATGCTTTTGTTTGGAATTTATAGGTAAATAAATAATGGTTCAAATTCTACTACTTATATGACTCATTGATCAACCTAAACAAAAAGAAAATCAAAACATTATAACTGAGAAATCAAGGAGGATAACTAACATAAACCAAATTGCAGAAACAATAAGTGACACGACTCAGAATGTGTCTCTAAAGTGTGTACTCTCTAGGCTCAAGTGCAAGCCTGTCATTCAAGTAATAATCCGACAAGTCGGGTATCGATTCTCAGGGAAAAAGGACAACAAGAGTTGTGACGACGGGATAAGACGGAGGAATCCTAACGAAGACTCTAAAAAGAATAAGAAGATTTGATTTTGGTTTTTGGGATTGATTACACTAAATGCAATTATGAAACTATGATAAAATATGCAACTAACTAAATTATATAAACTACGAATGAAGGATTGAGATGAAACTTTTTAACTAAATGATGAGAAAACAGGATGGGAATACAATCCCCCAACCCTAGTGTAATGCAGTGACAACGTTGATCATAAATTTATCTGATTAATTCAAACCCGGAATTTAGTACTCCCAAGCATTATGTATACGAGGTTCAAGCCCGCGTCATACCTAATTTGGGGATGAGTAAATCGGTATCGCGGTAATTACACTCAAATTGTACTCTAAATCATCACGAGTACCCATAGGCAAACGAGATATAAAGATCTACAATTCTTATGAAATTACGCGATACGATCAAAATTAATCATTAAATTCAGCGGATCGACGTTATACACATGAACTAACACATCATGTTGGGTTCATGCATCCCAACCTTGAAAAACCTAGCCGGACATGATACTTTGACTAATGCATGAAATAGTGACGTTGCATGTGCAGGAATTCATGATGAAACTAGCTAGAAACATGTAAATACGTATTATGAATGCGGAAATAAGTTGAATCAAATAGGAAAAACTATGCGTGCAAGAACAATAATAAGAAATAAGAATCTTGAATTAAAACTTGCAAAAACAAACCCGAAACAATGAATTCTTGAAGTAATTTTAGCCCTTGATGTTCATAGATGTTCCTCCCCTTTCTTTCTATCAAAAACTCTCTAAAAATCTTCCTAATGGCTGCTCCTAGGTTAGTATCTACGTTCCTCACAATTTTGGGGTGTTTAAAACCTATTAGGACTCTTTGGGACAAATTAGCATAACAAACAAAATTCGCGCATCAGGTACCCCGAGCCGGTTCGGGTGTACCTGTGAACCGGTTCGCCCGTGAACCGGTTCGAGTTGGGGTTCGCGAATCTGAGCTGGCCTGGACTTCAACACTTAGATTTTTTTCTGGTTTTTCTCTTCTTTTCTTAGATTTTTCTTCAACTTCAACTGAGCATAACTTTTCAACCGTAACTCAGATTTGGGTGTCGTTTCTTCCAGTATTCTCCTTGTTCCGAGATCTTCAACTTCTCAGTTGACTTATTCTTCTGGATCGGGTTGAATAATTACCGAATTGCCCTTGAACTTGACTTCTTAGCTTTTCTTGCACTGTCTTGCTTCCTCTTTTATACTGCTTGCATAATTAACCTGTAAAACCAATAAGAGAAGCACGAAACACGAAATACTCGCCAACGAAGGTTAGTAGCATAAATGTGAATCAAATCCATATATGTTACATCACTCGGGTTCACAAATGTACTGAAATTAGGGGGATAAATATACAATATTTATGCCCAATCAATAAGCATCGCAATATAAGAATGACTATAATGACAGTTCTATCAATCAATACACTCCAAATACTTCCAAGAGCACACCATTACATGTATAAAAGATTCAATTCAAAGTGATCTAAGGATCTAAGAAAGTTACCTCTAATACATGACACATATGATCTATAATATATGATCATAATGTGAACCCCTTCAAACAACCTTGTTAACGTATTCAATGTTTGTATTAGTGAGGAAATCTTTCATAACTATAAAAATAAATGTAGAAATAATATGGATACATACTCACATTTTGTAATCTAATAGAAAACTACACCTATTATCATCGCATGCACATGAAGCTAAATACATAAATATCCCATCAAAATAAATCCCCATCATGCAATTAGCCCCAAATCACAACCATCTTAAACTATCAAAACGATAATGCTTTGATATAAACTTACTAACATTGAATAATAAAGGATAACCAAATTCAAAAGTCTAGAATCTAAGAAAAGAAGGTTGCAATCCCATATATTAGGAGTAAACTTGATACGTTTGAGGGAATAGATTATAATGACATATAAAGATTTAGATTTGAACTCTACCTAGATCCAATGGTAAAACTGAGTCCACAATGAACAACCTATAATTATCATAAACAAAAGACGATAATAAAATCAGTTTATATAAGAAGTATTTAATTCTATAAATATCAACTAAAGAATTTGGGTATAGCACACTAAAACATTTTTAAAAAATGCAATAAAACTGATGAATAATTAGTTTAAATTTCTATCACAAATGAATAACTAATAAAATATCGAGTTGAAGATCATATTCACATTCAACAGCCTTCATCACATCCCCAATATTTTCCCAGGAATAACTATTTAGTAACGCAAATTGACCACAATCCCAAACTATCGAGTTGAAGATCATATTCATATTCAACAGCTTCCATCACATCCTCAATATTTTCCCAGGAATAACTATTTAGTAACGCAAATTGACCACAATCCCAAACTAAAAAAATTATATATGTTTTTCAATTTCACAGTACTAAACACAACAAAACCCTCTTAACAGATATACCTACGATAAAACCCCAATTTTCCAAAACCAAATAATATAAACAAAATAAGAAATTTAGATTCATTAATTGAAGCTGACTTTCCAAAAAAAAATATATATATATATTAAAAATTACCTCTTTTGTGTCCGTGAGGAAGACGACCGAGCTACATTTGCAAAGGGTTGAAGAGATGGGTTACCAAAGAGCATCAAGCACATATATCATATAAAAAAAAACTTATTGATAAATTAAAGCCAATCATTATAAAAACAAAAAGATTAAAATCAAAGAGCAATGGTTCTAATGTCAATGCTAATTCTAACAATAAAATAATGAATATTTGGACAATGGTTCTTCATAAAGTACCTTGTTAACAAACAAATTTCAATATATAAATGAACTTGCAATATAAATAAAATCTAAGAAAATATTGCCCCAACAAACTATTGCTTTCAATCATTTCTATTGTTTCTTAATCATATCAGACATGTTTAGACGTCAAATATTAAAGTAATGGAGTTTTGGACTAGAGTTTGAGTCAAGATATTAATAAAATGAAATATAAGAGTTTTAGATTGAAGGTTCCATACATATTATAATGCTAAAAATCACAAATACAGATTGGAAAACTTGAAGCATTAATAGTTACACTAACCTTCCTAGTCATATTATGTCAAATGAAATCTACACAAACATAAATGGAGAACAATGGAAGCATTAGTTATAATGTCTTATAATTTCAAAATATAACCACAGTTGAAGCAAAAGACATTGTTATTATTTATTTTAAAATCACAACATAGGTATAAAGAACCAAGATTGTAGAATAATAAATTTCATCAAGCCTTCATCCCATCATCCCATAATAAATTTCACAAAGCCTTCATGTCACCATTTTAAAAGGAATCACAAAACCTTTAGGTCGCCATTTTTAAATGAATCACTGTGAAAGTAATAGTCTAAAAAAAGAGGGAAGTAAATATAATGTAATAAAACACAACCAAAATATGAAAAAACCAAATAAATATTAATGGTAAAACAAAAATATTCCTACTTGGGCATTTTATCAACAAAGTAGCATATGCAACCTTTATAACACTAAATAGATACTCATGGAATAATGTCGGAACTAAAAAAAACAAATTCAAAATCGAATGAAGAAAATCGGAGCTTGTTCAAAATAGGTACACATACATTAAACTTCTTGATACAGAGTTAAAGATTGTGAACATGAAACAACATTACAAAATTTAGAGTATCTTAAACATCCAAACCATGTAGTAGATGTCAATAAATTAAATCCAGAGATTGGATCAGTATTCTGTTCAAGTTAGAAAACATAAAAATTTGAGGGCTAAACTAATTTTGGTATCGTGATATTTCATTTTAACCAATAAAAAAAAATTGGGAGAATGGGATATGAAAGTATACCTAATTTGCAAAACAAAAACATAAAATATGAAAATCACTACATGAAAATGAAAATTGGTACCAAATCAGCACATATAAAACCAAAATAAAAATATGAAAAAGAAAAGCATAAATAAATCCTAAAAGTTGAAATGCAATTGGCCCTATTATGAAACCATAATTAATTTGCGCATGATGTGGAAAAGAAAAAAAGAGTACCTGAGATAAAAATGGCAAAGAGACACTATAACAATGATACCAATGAGATAGAACCCGCATTTCTTCAGAGGAGAGAGAGAGAGAGAGAGAGAGAGAGAGAGAGAGAGAGAGAGAGAGAGAGAGAGAGAAACTCGGGTATTGTGGTGGTTGAATGAGTGTTGAAAAGTCTTATCGCTTTACCCATATTTTTGAATTAAAAGTAAAGGAGGGGGAACACTTTAATAGTGACAAAAAAGATGGGGAAAGCTTTAATAGTGAGAAAAAATATGGGAAATAAAATTATAAATGCTCAAAAAAGGAAAATGTAATTAAATAATTTCAACCCTTAGATTCATGCATTCTTGGATCAATCTTATCCTTTAATTAACTTATCTTCTTATGGAATAGTAAAAACATTATACTCTTTATATATATATATATATATATATATATATATATATAGAGAGAGAGAGAGAGAGAGTAAGGTCCCCCCGCCCCGTTTCAGGTCCCTAAATGAGGTCCAATTTTTTAAAATAGTAAAAAATATATTTTGATGTTGATTTTTTTTATGGTTTTTAAACATTTCAGTAGGACCATAAAAAAATAATCAACTCAAAATTAATTTTTTTACTATTGTAAAAAAATCGGTCAAAGTTTATCACTTTTAACAACTTAAACACTAACACAGTTTGACCAATTTTTTAAAAATAGCAAAAAAATTCATTTTGAGCTGATTATTTTTTTATGGTCCTATTGAAATGTTTAAAAACCATAATAAAAAATCAACTCAAATTTTTTGTTACTATTTTACAAAAATGGACATCATTCAGGGTCCTCAAACTGGGACCTCATTTGATCATTTCACTATATATAATAATAAGTTACAAAACTTATGTATGTCGTAAGATGACCTATGACATCACTAGATGAATTTGTTTTGCCCTTCCTATTTTACCCTTGAAAATTTTGGTTTCCCCATCTTTTCACACACTCTAATTTTTTTCTCCCTTTTCTTCAAAATTCAAACATAAGGTTCCAATAGTATTTTACTTGCGTCGATTCTATCCCTTAACCTCATTACCCAAATACCCCTTCTTATTATTTTAATCATTCTCACTTTACCCTATTCATCCCTCTCTCGCTTGCAATAATTTTTGGCATCAACGACCTCCTGCAATGACCTCTACCAAGGTATTTTTTTTAGCTGTACGCCTTTGATGTTTTTTTTAGAGAACAACTATCTCGCCCTTTGTGTTGAATCAATGCTACAAGATTCCATCTTTGTGTTGCTCTAAATAGATAAGTAATAAATTTTGTCTTGTAGATTTAAATCTACAATGAAGATCATTGTATGTGAGAAGTAAATACTATATGAAGATCACGGTATACTATCTTATACCATATGTTTGTTCAAATGTCTGACTGAGTTTGTGCGTCCTTTTGAAATATGTCTTGAATAATGGTTTGTTCATTCTCTTTCCCTACATTCTAATCAAGAATTTTTAACCCTAACATATGTTTGTTTTGCAAATCAGGGTTGTTCATTCGCCACATCGAGGTCTAAAATTACGTAATGATTTATCCATTCTCTTCCTCTACATTCTAATCAAGATTTTTTAACCCTAACATAGCTTATTTTTTCTAAGATTTGGTGTTTATTTTAGTGATTCATACGAAAATCAATAATTTTAAACCCTAGCATGGCTTATACTTACTTTGAAACCATGTTAGGTAGGTATACCTCTGTTCCATCCTAATAGAATATTTAGTTTGTTTACTTTAATGGATTTAATACTATTTTTTTAGATTTTAGTGTATGTTAAATTTATATAAGTTATGGGAAAGTTTATTTTTATCAAATGAGTATTGCATTTGTTAGTGTTGATTGGACATATAGAGTATTCCAAATAAATGGTTGACTCTTTAAAATGTTGGTTTCACAAGAATGCTATTTGCAAAGTTGTTCTATCTTTTGTTTCTTAGACATCAACTGGTATGTTTGGAAAATACAATGCTTTGTTTAAGGGTTTGTGTCCTTAACTAATTATGAAAGTTGATCCTGACGTTAAAACAATCATACTCTAAGGCACTGATTCTATTACCCTTTCTTCAATTAATATAATCTAAGACATCTATTCTTTTACCCTTTAACTAATATTGTTTGACATGACTAGAAAATTTTGACAATGGTATTATTATGAGTGTGGGAGTGAAAGTTAATTAGTACTATATTCTATTGAGTTTTTTTTTCTCAACTTTATATGAGAGTGAAAATCAAATGTTGACAGTTGTATAATTACAAGTGTTTTTTTTTATTTATTTATTTATATTCTACATGTCTTTAATTAGTATTTTTATCTGTTATTTTAGTATTACAAGAGGTTACTTCACAAAATTGAAGGGATGAGACTAATTATCTTAAGAACTGTGTCTACAAAATTGAAGGGTAAGTCATTACCAATTTCTAACAATGCATACCAACTTAATGTGACAATATTATTTTATATATAATTTTGTATGTTGAATACTGTATAAACAAGGATACTATATGTTTTTTATAACATCACGTGAGTACATAAGAATAGTAGGTGTGGATTTTTCTTTTCGAAAGTTTTCTATAACTCATTTAGGTAGCAATATCCACTTTGAAGAATTGGTGGGGTTGGTTCATTCCAACTTATGAAAAATACATGTAGTATTTTGGTGGTGTATCCTTTCCTACATTTGGTTTAAATTTGTGATGGTTTCTTAGGCATTATCATTTCAATGACATAATCTATATCAACCATGTGTAGATGCGACATGATAGGGTCATACCATAGGCTTAGTGCACTGGTTTTAATTGCACATAATATCTCATATGAGTAAAATACGTGTGTCGTATGCACAAGGAGCGTCATTGGGATACACTGAGACCATCACAATTCACCCATTGAATGTATTTTTTAAGTAATATCATTTTTTGTATTTACTCTTTATGTCAATTTATTGCAGGAGCTCGAAGAACTCGACACATTAATAAAGCTAAAGATATTTTTCATACCAAGTTATATGCTTAAGCAATTATTTTCCTGAAGTTGTTCAGTTTATTGTTTCATCACTTTAATCTTTGAATTTCTATCTTTTGATGCCATCGTCCGAATGTTTGTCCTGCATCCCCGATTAATTAATTTATTTATTCAGCATACCATTAGTATTGAACATTAAATATAAAATACAGCTATTGAACATTGGTATTCATATTCAATAGCTATGTGTTTTCTATTAGTATTCAACATATCCTAATACCTGTTCAACATATTGCAGCTATAATATGTCACACCTCGCCTAATTCTGGCGTCTGCCGCCACCAAAACTAAGCCGGGCGTGAGTAAATCAAATATCATTCTTAGCATGAGACATATATGAGACATAAATCAGTCCATAAGATACATAATTGAATTAAACTCAAATGATCATAAACAACTAAGTGATAAAAGATCCATCACATGCTAACTCCAAAAGAAATCCATACTCCAATAATGATTAAATAAAATCTGAATAATCCCAATAGAAATCCTCTAAACAACTTTTGAACCGAATGGCCCAATAAAACTCAAATGAAGTCTCATAATAATTCGACTGAAAAGGAAAGTCTAACTAAACTATGCCATAAAATGAATAACTCCAGCTACTCCTCCAAATGATAACCCCAATAAACTTATGCAGCTTCTCCAATTCTCATCCTGAAAAATATTAGTCAAAGCATGGGTCAGAGCCAAAGCCCTGAGCAAGAATACACACTACTCCCCTCAAATAGGATCCTTGAATCCAGACAGTAGCATTATACGCAATAAATATCACAATAGAGTATTTTAAATTAAACGGGATAATTAAACGCGATAAATATAAATCACTAACTACCCGCAGAAATCCCCATTTATAAAGGCACACCAATATGATTTTAAATTCCCAAGTCCCGCAGAGTTAATCTTTTATTAATTAACCTTAATTATCAAATTTCTCAATTATTTATGTTCTTACTTCAATAATTATTAGGTATGGCGGTCATCCCGCCTCGGGTGATAATTCACCAAAATTCATTATAGCAGTCCTCCCGCCTCGGGTGATTTCTCCACAAAAATACACATCCCCTTGTCAAAACGCCTGCTAGCCCGTTTAAACTGTTGGCCCTCGCTGATTATGTCGCCAATATATTTTAATACCCATCTTATTATCTTAGGTATTAGTTCTCAATTTCTCAATTTATAAACACCCCACCCTTTAATCGATTTGAGATCCTCAAAATACCCTTAGTCCCATACCTAGGGGTCCCCAAGTTATCAATACGTCCTAACCTATGTATAGGAGGATTTTCTAACATAAATCATAACCTAGTCTCATACCTAGACTAGCGTAACGACGATAAAGTAATAAAAATCATCCCACCCGCAACTCAATAAAACCGTGATAATTTTCCCTCACTAGTCCCATTCCTAGAAGGCATTCTAAAATATAGGGAGATCAATAATACCCAACAACCCGTCGTCACAATGATATTTAATAATACCAACAAGTCATACCAACAAGAATAATTAGTCAACGTATAAAATTGCACATGGTAGTCCAATTCAATTAAATCTTTAATTTAATTATCACAACGTCAACAATACCCAAATAATCTCATTTTATTATTTTAAATTAAATATACCAAGTTTTCATCATATATACATCAAAAACTAAATTTTATTATCTCTACATGTATTACGTGAGTTATATGCACCCAAAAGTCAATTATTTTAAAGCTAGGGTTTTTCTACATGCAACCTACACCAATAAAGCCCAAAATCACTCATGAATCCTACGTACCCAAAGGGTTATGAATATTATTCAGATTAAAATATTTTATAAAAATAGCCCCATAATTAGTATCCATTTTTTCTAATTATGTTACTAATTATTTTTAAGAAAACATGTAATTAAGTGTTTAGGCGACACTTAAAACGCATAATACTACAGGAAAAGAAAAGAGTATTCATGCCTGTGAAGATTGTGTTGAAAATCTGATTAGAAATATGGATTCCTCTCAAAAATTAGCAAAGAAGTGTTCTTGGACCAATCTTGATTAAACCCCAAATAAGCCTTCAAATTTGGTGACAAAACCTTGATTATGTTGGAGGTTGATGATTATGGTTGAGAGGAAATATTTGTAGAAGTGTTTTCTGGTGAAAAACTTGAGAAAAACTGATCATGAGAAGCCCCCCCACGAATTAGAGTCATTATATAGTCATTAGTAAACCTAATCCTAATAGAACTCTAATAATATACAAACACTAAAATTTTTATTCCGGACGATCGGGCCGTTGGAATTAGATGAAATTTTACAAAGAATTAGCTGAGGATGAGAGGAAGCTAAAAAACAAAATTCAGCTTGATCGAACCGTTCCATATTTTTTAATATTTTTTTTAGAGAGTTTTATGCCTTGAGGACTCTTACAGAGTTTTATGTTTTGAGGACTCTTCTATATAATAAAAATTCAATTAAAACTCCATTTTAAATCCGATTTCAATTTCGCTTGAAGTTCTATTCTTCTAAAATCATAACCAACATTTAGCCAATAAAAATTATTAAATTCAAAATTTTATTTTTCCCGAAAATTTAATTAATTAATTAAAATAAGTAATAAAAACACGGGGTGTTACATGATATATGTTTTAACATTAGATGTTATATGTTTTAATATTAGAAGTTATACTTGATTCCATATTCACATTCACATTAGATGTTATACTTGATTTCATATTCCATATTCCATATTGGAGCTACGATATATGATTCCATATTGCAAGTTTGGATGTCACTAATAGACTTATGATTTAACATTAGAACTTACCACTGGTAATTTCATGGATTTCACGTAGCTAAATACTTTGTAGTAGTTAATGATTAGGCCGAAATTAATGGGGAAACTCGTGACGATATTGAAGAAAAATAAACAGATACAGTTGCAACAGTTAAGGAGATCATTGATACAAAAGAAAGTTTTGGCGATATTGTTGTTCCAGCGCATTGTCCAATGATCCCTGCATTGTTCACTAATATATCAATCTTCCAAATTTGGTTTTGATGAGATATGCTATGGAAGTAATGGTAGCTTGATCAGTGACATCAAGGTGCTAAAAAATTACATTAAACAAGCCATAAACTCTAGGATCTTCAGCAGTTGCATTTCCCCTCTTCTCATCTCTTTTTTTTTATGAAATTTTGTGACTTACAATATTTGTTACAATTTGATGACCCGTTGCTACGGTAATCACAGTTCACCATTATGGAGTAAGACTGCACCATTAAGAGGTTGAAGTATCCCAGTTATAAAGTTTCGTTATTGGAACATCGTTACATTGTCACGACTTTAGTTCCATACTCACAGAGTTGTATTGTTATAACATAATTATATTGTCATGGACGTGAAACTATAGTGTGACTTGCAGACATACATCTGAGTCAACGTCCGGAGTGGAAATCAAGTTCAACTTGATGATTTGTTTGTATCTTTTTCAATTTTTACTTAGATACGATCCACTTTAGTATTCTTTTCCACTTTTTATTTAACATGAATCTGAAGCACTTGGTTATGTGTTTTGAATTTTTTAGTTAATATTGAGACACTTGTGTTAATAAGTTAAACCATAGCTGATATTTTTTTATATATGTTTGTATATAACTAGGAGCAGCAGTGGATGTAATTAACAACAACAGGTACCTGGCAGTGGATGTAAGTAGCAATAGCATTGGAGTATTTTAAACTCAAGGACTTAAAGTAATCATATCCTTCTATTTTTTTACGTCTAATTAGTATTTTTGTATTTGTGGGATAAGTGAACTTTAAAAAAAAAATTGTGTGTTTATAGGAGAGGGATTTATGGAGGTTACTACTGGACTTTCCATATTTAGTCGTGGGTGATATATACATATATATGTTATTTTTTTATTCATTTATTTTTCTCTTTTTTTTATCTCAAACCACATTTGGTTACATGTCTCTATTATCATGAAGTTTTACAAAACATTTCAACAGATATAGGTTGCGCAGAAATGCAATCCATCCAATCCCTTCCTTTGCAGCCCTCGAGACCTTGTACAACTATTGATTGAGTTATGAGGTTTGTTGTAGATGGCCCCGGTTAAATTACAAGTACACTCCTTTGCCTATATTTCGACAACAACAATAGGACACTCAACATAGAACTAACTGATTCAACTGAGCGCAAGGTACCCAACGGTAGTTTTTAAGGATTGACCTCACCATGGTTCACTAGAAGGGTTCTTCTTGAAGGGTAACTTTGTAGAAATCCTCCCCTAACTTATCAACAACAGTAGGAGCATCTTTCCCCATTGTTGCATCTGTTATCACACCACCAACAACTGTGATTGGTGCCTGATGTATTTAGTATTAAGGTGTTAAGTAAATTAACTTCTATCTACACACTTCATCAATGTATCTGATGAACTATCTATTTGTTCTATTTCCATTTTCACTTTACTGTTTTACATTTTTGGTGCCCCGGTTTGTTTTCATTTTTCTGTATAATTTATCTCGATTTTATTTTTTAGTTCAATCTTCATGAAATGCTGATACTCTCTGAAGACTGGTGGTGGGAGGCCAAATGTAAACTAATTCTTATGTAGATAATACAATTCTTATTTCAGTTGGTGAAATGTACTATTTTGAATGTAGATAATACATATTAGCTTATAAAATATTTTATTAATATTGTATTTGAGTTGATGAAATGTACTGTTTCGAATGTATGTGATTTACATATATCTCATGCTTAAGATTTCATGTCAACAAAGTTTTATTACCCATTATCTTATAAAATATTGGATTATTAGATATTATCGCTTTATGCTACAGTTGGTTTCCAAAAGATGTATGAGAAACTAAGTGGATTATTTGGGTTGTGATAACTATTTTTGGTTGGCGTTGTAATTGTAAGATTTTAATGTTGTTCCTTTTTTGGCAATTTATCAATCACAAGTAGTGTAATGAGTGGCTATTTGTGTTCTAGAAGCAGGTTTCATGGTGCCATAAGATATGATCAAACAATTTTTTCTAAGGCTATAAATTCTATACACAACTCACACAAATAGGGCTACCAAAATTGCCATGTGAATTATACGTGTTGGATTAAACACAATGAGTAATTATATTAACATATTAAAAGTTTCCTAAATTGTTTATATTATTTACAATTATGTGTTGTAATTTTTTTTACATAATATGTTTGTACCATGGTTTATGTATGTACATAAAAACGGTGTTTGTATGTATGTATGTATGTAAAAAAAACTTACAATAATATTGAATTCATTTAAACTAATAGGTTTGTACAATAGGTTATTTCAAAATTTGTCTATCTGTTTCGAGCTAAAGGACGTATGGTCCAATTAGCGATGTACACTTTCAAAAATTTACGTCGTGCCAATCAATTAAATAATTTTTGAACAATTTTGGTTCTTCAGAAATATTGACCACGATTGACATTTTGAAAAATTTACTATAATACAAAACTTTTATGACTTGACCACACGATTCATACTCGGTAGAATTGTCATTGTGCCTTCAGGCACGTGCATGACTTTTGAAATTATGACCATTTTTTTTTAATTATACTTTGTGTTATTGGGGAATTTTTTTTTTCCATTTTGCAATTATGTACTTTGGAAAATTTTGTCGTTTCGTGATTACGTACTTTCAAAATTTTTACCGTTTTGCGATATCGCCTTTCAAAATTTTTGTCACTTCGCGATTATGTACTTTGGAAATTTTCAGCGTGATTCAGGCTCAGTCACACCCTAGGTGTGTGTGTGTGTATATATATTGATCATATCTCCATTGAATATCATATCCAGGTAATCGGATAATGAAAGGCGCAGTTGGATCCCCGGGTTTGAAATAATAAAAGATGGTTCAACAAAACAACAAGGCCGGGTTTTAATATCATAAGAAACAAATTAAATCATAATTCAAGTCCTAGAATTTGCCTAAGTCATGATTATTCATATAAACAAAGTTAGGCGAAACCAATTTTAGCAAGTGACTTGAATAAACCAAGTTTACCCAATATTATATTAAAGTCCAAATTTAAATTGGTGTGATTGTAAAACCAAATTTTATCTTGAAATTAATCTAGCATGTGTTCTAAGTGATATAGAGCAAGATAAAAACAACAGTCACACAACACCGTGATGTACGAGGAAAAACCCACTAACGGGAAAAAACCTCGGGACGGCCCTAGCCTCAAATCCACTAAAAACGGTATTACAAAATACAAGACAAAAGACTTACTTCCTAAACTCGAACTCTCTCAAGCCGTGATGCTCCTTCTTGTATCAACCTCCAATTAGCAGATAACCAACGGACCTCCACCGTGGTCTCGAAATACACCGATAGGACTTTAAACGGTCACCGTCACCCGAACATGGAGCCTTTCTCCAAACGGGTAGAATCTTAACAAAGGTCTTCTTTGTGATGGGGTGTATAAGCAAACCCGAAACGTCTCTTGAATTCGGTAGAGAAAATCGGTGCCAAAAACTCCAAGTAAGGATATGTATATATAGAACTTGGAATAACCAACAATGGGTGTAAACGAGAGTGTGTATGAATTTTCATTAAAAATTAACACTCAAAACTTGAACATTTTCCCTAAATAAATTTGCTCTCAAAATCTCTCTAAGAGATGGATATGGAATGGAAAAGTTGTCTTGGAAAATGTTTTTCCCGCACATAATAAAGTATGAAAAATGTTGGTTGAAAACCAAGTGGAGGAGTGGGGAAAAACTGCAAAAAACTGCCAAATAACTGTTCCCGCTGGAAGTTCGTTCGAACGAACGTGATTCTCGTTCGAACGAGACTTCTAACGAGTGACCAGTCTGGGCTCGTTAGAGGTTCGATAGATACCTCGTTAGAACGAACCTTCATTCGAACGACATATCGAACGACTGTCCAGTTAGGGTCGTTGGCAAAACTCGTTCGAACGAACCTGGTTCGAACGACAAAACTCGTTCGAACGAAATCTGGTTCGAACGAAAAAACTCGTTCGAACGACATTTCAAACGAACAAACAGAAATATTGAAAAATTCGATTTTGGCCCAGAAACTTTTATATATTTATTTTTAAAGTTCTTAATTGATTCTTTCTGAAAATAAAATGCAGTTTTTATTTCACCTAACACCCAATACATATTGTTCCAAGCTCCTACATACATATAATTACATTCATACCTTGGGAGCATGGAACCTTAATTGATGACGTACAAACAAGGCACACAAACCGGCATTTTGATGAAGCTTTAATTTCTTTGTCGCTACGTCTTCAACATACACTTCATAGGCTTGAGAATATTACAATAAATACTATCCTATGAATAAATGTTTTTGTCCGGAATTGAGCCAAAACTATATATGGACTCAATTGGAAATTTGTGTCCTTACAAATCTCCCCCTTTGGCTATTACGGGACAAAAACCAAACAAAAATCCTAAAGGGCCGTCAAGCTCTACTAGACTCAAAACATAATCCGCCCAATCTTGACTCAACCCAAGGATCAAACGCTTTGCCATAGAAAAATGCCGCTTTAGAATAATTCATGCACACTTAAGCAAACTCATCAAATGCATAGGGAATATCAAAGTATTAAATGCAATTAATTAATTACTCCCCCTAAATTAATTCTCCCTTTAAACACATGACCTACTTAGAAAGACATCTCCCCCTAAGATAAATCTCCCCCAAACGAAGATACGATAATAGGATTAGATACCATTTCTCCCCCTATCATCATTCTCCCCCTTTTTGTTCGGGAATAGACAAAGGATGAAGAACTAATAAACAACATGTGAAAGCTTAAAGTGAAACGACATGAAAGCATATGGGCAATAAAAGCAAGGCAAAGACAAACAAATATCATATATATATATACTATAAATATACCAATAAGTACGTGCATATATAGATAGATATAAACACACACATGACACAAAATACAATAAGTTTGCACACTCGTATGGCAAAATGTGTCATATGGAAACGGAAGTGTAGGGGTGTGAACTAGCAATAATTAAATTTAGACCCAAACACTTAAGAAACGTTCACGGAGTTCTCATTTGATTGCAAACTTCATCACAGTTAAATATAACCTCATGTGACAATATAAAGATTGAACTCAATGAACAAACATACACAATGCATACAAGCCTAGCATGATGATGATTCTACAAACCAAATAGAGTCATGACATTAAAGACAACTAGGATAAACGGACATTGTGCAAACCGTTGATATACCATCCAATTCTCCCTCAATAAGCATATATTTTCTTTTGTTTTTGAATGAATATATCAAACAAACATAGGCCTTGGCAATTGCTTTCTTTGAATGCCAAATATTCTCTTTTTAGGCCTTTGGATCACGTATTTCTTTTACATCCAATCAACGGTGGCTTACAATCGCAAAGGATTTAATTCATCCTTTCGGAGCCCTTCCCCGTGCATATATTTATTTATCATGTTTTCATTTTTCGCACAAATCTCACATGCAACGGATTTTGACATGCACTAGTCCTCCTAGGTCATAGATATGTAGATGACTAGATTGATAGGAGAACACCTCAAAAAGCTCAAATATAACATGTGATATTAAGATTTCAAAAAAGCTCGTGCATGTGTGAATAGAGGCATATAGAAATAGAATCCATTTAAACAATACAAAATCCAACTACTCCATAAAATATGGTAAAGAACATAATAAGGATTGAAAATCTAAACCAAAAGTTCTAGCCACGTGGGAGCGTAAATGATGGGATTCAAACACAAGTATATGCCACATAAAGTGTGTCAAACAAAAATACACACCAAACAAAATCTTTTTGAGTTTTTAACATTTTAATAAAAAATAAAGATATATACTCAAAAGACTAAACAAAAATCATTTGTATTTTTCATTAAGCTTAAATGAAATAAATAAAACACAAATGATAAACAAAAATCTTTTTATATTTTTCAGTTAAATCAAACACAAAATATAATACAAAAAGATAAACAAGTCATGATTTCTAGCATGAGATATGAAAATAGGCAATGACTAGAAAATGACTAAACAAGCATACATTTAGCATATGAATATAGCATGAAGTACAAACGCTAAAGTATGCAAACACTAACACATTTATCCTTTAGATTTAGCAAGGGAGGAGGCATGTGTAAGTAAATGAGAATCAAAATCCCTATTTTGTAAGGCAACCAAGTCGGATTTCCTAACCCAAATTAATGAAGAATTACTATCTTGGTGTGTAGAAACATTAGCTATCGTGGTTACTTTACTATGGGATTTTCTAGGAATTCATTTAAGATCTAAACATAATTTCCTAAGATGACCTTGTCGACCACAATGTGTACAAGTAAGAGCATGTCGAAAAGATTTATCTAAGGAGTGATCATTAAATGCATTCCTAGAAGATTCTCCTAAAACATTGGTTTTGACTTTAGGGTTAAAATCATTACAAGAATTGAAGCCTAAACCAAAAGTGTCATTTTTAATTTGGACCGTTCCTAACATTTTATCTAGTTTTTCCAAACGACACTCCAAATCAAATTTGACATTACTAGAATCTTTTAATTTATTTTCCAATTCGACAATGTTAGATTCTAGTAAAGAATTACGCTCTTCAAAAGCAAGAAGCTCCTTTTTCAAGGATTCCATTAAACCCCTAAGGCTATCTCTCTCGCCTTCTACATATTCAAGCTTCTCTTGAAGAGTCCTCACATGTGTCCTAAGGTCTTCTATTAAGGCACTTTCATCAATGACTTTGACACTCTCTCTTAAACTCGCTTCTAACTTCAAATTAGCTCTTTTCAATTTAATAGATTCTTTATATAATTCATGAAAAGCATTTTGAAGTTCACTCATATCAACCTCATCTTCATTTTCACTTTATCTTTCTTCTTCACTCTCACTATCATCAAAAATAAGAGAATCATGTACAATGACCTTGGAAGTGGCATGTGCTATAATTTCATCATCCGATGAGTTCTCATTATCACTCACATGTCTAGCCATAAAAGCCACAAAATTTTTCTTAGTGGGGGATTCGTGCTTCTCTTCCTTATCACTATCACTAAGGGTCGCATTATATGAAATGGGTCGTTTACCCTCTTTCCTTAGTTTAGCGGGGCACTCAAAAGCCCTATGGCCATAACCTTCACAACCAAAACATTTATTAGACTCGTCCCTATCAATATTTTCATTACTAGGTTTAGGGATCTTATCGGCTTTAGAAATCTTCTCGTTTTTATCATGTTTAGAAGATTCAAATTTCTTAAAATCATTTTTAACTTTATCTTTGTTAAATTTAAGAAATTTTCTAAATTTACGAGAAAACAAAGCCATATCTTCCGAGTCACTATCACTATCGCTCTCTACTACTTGTTTAACCTCTTTGCAGGCTTTTAAAGCAACGCCCTTTTCAATTTTCTTTTCAGTTTTAGAGGGAAACATATCTAGTTCATAGGTTTATAAATCACCTACAAGATCTTCTAATTTTGTAGAGGCTAAAGTGGGTAAAGAATTTAAAACGGTCACCTTTGGAATAAATCTATCGGGTAGTGACCTCAAAATTTTCTTTACAACACGGTCGTCAGGTATTTTCTCTCCCAAGTTAAAGGATGAATTAACAATATCAGACAATCTAGCATAGAATTTATCAAAAGTTTCTTTTTCATCCATTTTGATAGTTTCAAATTGAGTAGTGAGGTTTTGGAGTTTAGAAGCTTTAACGACACTCGTTCCTTCATGAGTTAATTGTAAAATATCCCAAGCTTCTTTAGCGGTTTCACACGTCATAATACGTCGGAATTCATCCGGTGCGACAGCGCTAAACAAGGCATTTAAACCTCGGGAATTAAAGTTTGCTAGCTTAAACTCATTTTCAGTCCATCTATCAACGGGTTTGGGAACATGTACATTTTCAATTAAATGTGTTGGTGGGGTCCAACCGTTAACAACAAACATCCAAACACGTTCATCGATAGATTTAAGTGCCGATTTCATTCGCGCTTTCCAATACGTGTAGTTAGAACCATCAAAAATAGGAAATTTTGAAAATGGGGAAAAATCCATATTTAGCCAAAAAGTAAAGGATCTTTAACGAAATAATTTATCGTTTTTGGCTCTGATACCAATTTGAAAGACGCAGTTGGATCCCCGGGTTTGAAATGATAAGAGATGGTTCAACAAAACAACAAGGCCGGGTTTTAATATCATAAGAAACAAATTAAATCATAATTCAAGTCCTAGAATTTGCCTAAGTCATGATTATTCATATAAACAAAGTTAGGCGAAACCAATTTTAGCAAGTGACTTGAACAAACCAATTTTACCCAATATTATATTAAAGTCCCAATTTAAATTGGTGTGATTGTAAAACCAAATTTTATCTTGAAATTAATCTAGCATGCGTTCTAAGTGATATAGAGCAAGATAAAAACAACAGTCACACAACACCGCGATGTACGAGGAAAAACCCACTAACGGGAAAAAACCTCGGGACGGCCCTAGCCTCAAATCCACTAAAAACGGTATTACAAAATACAAGACAAAAGACTTACTTCCTAAACTCGAACCCTCTCAAGCCGTGATGCTCCTTCTTGTATCAACCTCCAATTAGCGGATAACCAACGGACCTCCACCGTGGTCTCGGAATACACCGATAGGACTTTAAACGGTCACCGTCACCCGAACATGGAGCCTTTCTCCAAACGGGTAGAATCTCAACAAAGGTCTTCTTTGTGATGGGGTGTAGAAGCAAACCCGAAACGTCTCTTGAATTCGGTAGAGAAAACCGGTGCTAAAAACTCCAAGTAAGGATATGTATATATAGAACTTGGAATAACCAACAATGGGTGTAAACTAGAGTGTGTATGAATTTTCATTAAAAATTAACACTCAAAACTTGAACATTTTCCCTAAATAAATTTGCTCTCAATCTCTCTCTAAGAGATGGATATGGAATGGAAAAGTTATCTTGGAAAATGTGTTTCCCGCACATAATAAAGTATGAAAAATGTTGGTTGAAAACCAAGTGGAGGAGTGGGGAAAAACTGCAAAAAACTGCCAAATAACTGTTCCCGTTGGAAGTTCGTTCGAACGAACGTGATTCTCGTTCGAACGAGACTTCTAACGAGTGACCAGCCTGGGCTCGTTAGAGGTTCGTTAGATACCTCGTTAGAATGAACCTTCGTTCGAACGACATATCGAACGACATATCGAACAACTGTCCAGTTAGGGTCGTTGGGAAAACTCGTTCGAACGAACCTGGTTCGAACGACAAAACTCGTTCGAACGAAATCTGGTTCGAACGAAAAAACTCGTTCGAACGACATTTCAAACGAACAAACAGAAAGATTGAAAAATTCGATTTTGGCCCAGAAACTTTTATATATTTATTTTTAAAGTTCTTAATTGATTTTTTCTGAAAATAAAATGCAGTTTTTATTTCACCTAACACCCAATACATATTGTTCCAAGCTCCTATATACATATAATTACATTCATACCTTGGGAGCATGGAACCCTAATTGATGATGTAGAAACGAGGCACACAAACCGGCATTTTGATGAAGCTTTAAGTTCTTTGCTGCTACGTCTTCAACATACACTTCATAGGCTTGAGAATATTACAATAAATACTATCCTATGAATAAATGTTTTTGTCTGGAATTGAGCCAAAACTATATATGGTCTCAATTGGAAATTTGTGTCCTTACAGATAATTTTGATTAATAGTCAAACATAGGAGCTAACAAGTAATAGAAAATGCATTTTTCTAATCATATTGGTCATATCAATGATACACTGGGGCAGGATCAAGCATTAAGGTTGGGCTGGAAAAATGGATTTGAAAGAGAGATTAGGACTCTAGTCAGGATTGTAACTATAAATAGATGGGGGAGATAGGAAGAGCAGGGCTATTTATATATATATATATATATATATATATATATATATATATATATATATATATATATATATATATATATATATATATATATATATATATACTAGAGGAATGCCTGTGCGTGAAGGTACGGCAAAAAAATTCTAAAATATTAAATGATGATGCTGGAAACAGCACCACCCTTCAAGGTGTTTGTGTGCTCAATTCAATGTTAACAATGGAAGCATAAGGGTACATACACATATAGTAGAGGTAAGTTAGGAGAATAGGATTCACATCGGAATATAAGTGGTTCAGCCAATTAGGCCTACGTCCACTATGCAAGTGTATGATATGTATCACTGTATGAGGGATCTAATGGCCATAGATACAATCTCTCAAGCTTTCTCTCTCTACTGTGTATTTAGACAGAGTTTCAGCTAGGGTTGCTCATTTTCTGATCCTTTTCAAGGTAGAGGATAACCTCTATATAAAGTGCCTAGGGGGTGTAGTGTACCCCCCAAGCATGCAATGAGTACGTGCATGATGATCGAACCAGTATGAGAATGACACCAGGCTGATCTCATGTAGATAATGATGACCTTAATATTCCCTCACGTGGGGGGAATGATTCGGTTATAACTGATTTGTGTACACGTGTTCCTTACCCCACATATGCGCAAAAGATCTCGACCATCTGCGATTGGTCACAACCTCGGGCTGGAAGAGGACGAGGTGGTGACCTTAGTTCAGTGGGAGAGCCGAAGTAAGACATGTTGAGCTATGACATCAGCCTGGGCCGAGGTAGTGGTGGAAAAGCAGTAACGTCGGCCGATCCCTAGCCGAGATTGATGCTGATGACGGGTAACCTCTTCATCTTTCGAGCCGAGGTTGCAATCCTTGGAAGACCAAGTGGATAACCTCCCCTGGATCATGGTGACCTCTTGTCGAGGTAGATAGCAAGGTCGGTCGTGGCCGACCTTTCCTAGGATGAGACCACTAGTTGATGATCCAAGGTTCGTCTAACATCGGCCATCTCCATGGCCGAGGTTTATATCTCTGAGCCGAGGAGGTACATTCAGGGCATATTAATCACCCGCCAGCCCTTAATTACATGTGAGAGCAGGTAATTATGGGATCTACAACTCTGAGGTCCTTCTTCCTTGTGCCAATGTTCCTATGACACTTGTCAATTGCTGAAGTGTGAGGCGTGTCTGGCAAGCCTGTGATGTCATCCGTCCTTTGGGCTCCCAAGGTAATGATGGGCCTTGGGATGCATGTATGGGTGTTGAGGGTTATACCCCGCCTTTTTTCTCTTTCTTCTTTATTCCTACATTCCCTCGCCTGAAACTCTTTCTCTCTCTACAAGGGCTTAATTAAGGAACTGTTGGTGGCTTTTTCTTGCTCTCTCTCTCTTTCTTCTTCATAAATTTTCTCAGGTATCGTTTATCTCCCGTTTCTCTCCTTTTGTTACATTTTTCTACCTTATTCTTCCATTCGTTGTAATTTTTGAAGTGCTTAAGCATTTTTCGGTGAACCTATGAGTTTTCTGGTGAACTGTTCATTCATTGTTCTTGCTTAAAAACCCAGTTTTGATCCTTAGTCAAATTACCAACATTGTTTGTTTAGAAGAGTCAAAAGTGTAGGTTCTTCCTTTTATGCTCAGACCCCTTTACCAACTCTTAGAGGAATTCCCCTCTCTTACGGAGAAGACCTTGGATAAAATTAGACAAATAGAAAGAGCTCAAGAGGAAGCTCGTAGGGCAGAGGCGTTCCCTCTCAGGCCTATTTTTCCACCTCCTCTGAAGGTTATATACCCTTAACCATCTAAGCTAGTTATTAGAGTATAGGTCCCAGTTGAACCCTCTCCAATATCTAAGTCTGAGTCATCCACCTCAGATCCTATGTCTGTTGACTCTTTTCAAGAGGCCATGGATTTCTCAATTTGGCAAGATCAGGTCCCTGATCAAGCAAAGGTTTATAGTCGCGTATCATCCCATAGTGAGTCTGGAACATCCCAGTCCTCAGATGTTGAAGTTGTTAAACCAAGTGTGGATTTTCCACCAATTCTTAAAGCCATTCCCCTGTCGGCTGTCACGGGTGCTGAGTTTTCTCAGAGGTTCCCAAGTGGTAACCCATCATCTGCTCAGGCCGACGTTGAACCGTATGATGATGATGGTAACGAGAGTGATGTTGACACCTTTGAGGCAATCGAGATAGAGAGTACTCTCAGTGAGATCGACCTCTTGGCCTTCAGACACCTATATTTTATAAGCCCCTCTATAAAACTTAGGAGACCTCTGAGGGAAGAGAGAGATTATGACGGTCGTGATGGTGAGATCTACCTGTATGAGTAGATGTTTAAGTTAAGGTTTCATCTACCCATTCATCCCATCATCAGTGCTGTATTAGCCTACATCGACTTGTCTCCTTCCCAGTTGTCACCCAATGCCTAGAGGGTGATAATTGGTGCTATTATCCTATGGAGGGTTGTCCATCATAAAAACCTTCCAGTCTAAGTCTTCACGGGGTGCTATGTCCCTTCGTCCGCCAGGAATCATCTAAGATATTATCATTTTTTAGTTCGGAAGTCAAATAAAAAGATGTTGCAGGTCACCCAAACCTCTAACCATAATTAGAAGCCACATTACTTATTTGTATCAGGGCCATGTGAATTTGGTCCATGTTCCCCTTTTTCCTCACTAGAGCCGAGAATACCCTTGAGATGGGGAAGGTTACAATGGCTGCTAGGGCCAACCCTGGACTAAGCCAATAGAATCTTCAGAAGGTCAAAGACCTTCAGGATCAGAGGGAGCATGGTTTGGTTGTCAAATTCAAACACCTGATGACCCTCTACTATCTCTGTGAGACTGGGCTTGGGGGGAGTCCCCTAATAGAACTTCGTAAGTGATTTTTATTCTAACAAGTTTCACTTCTGAATTTGTGTATCTCTGATTTTCTAACTCACACCTTTATGTTCTACAGAGCGCCCAAAAGGAATATCTGACGAACTCTGGGAGATGGTAGCCCCTAGTCTCATGAAGCTTGTGAATAAAGATAGTCTGAATGCCCCTCCTCCCCCTCCCTCTACCTCAAGGATCGAGGCTATGAAGAAAATAAAACCTGCTCCCCCTGCCCCTGAAGATCAGAGGCTGAAAAGAGCAAGAAGGGGGATCATGCCATCCCTATTTCTTCGGAGGATGCACTGATTGCTCGTCTTGAGCAATTAAAGATTGGTGACAATGTCATTGGCCAAAGTTTGAAGGCGACTTGATGCCATCGGCGATGTCATGACCGAGTCTGACAAGCACTTCTGTCGCTCACTGGATAAGCCTCTGCTGGTTGAATTCTCCCTCCACTATTCCATCCAAGTAAGACCTTTAACTCTTGCTTCTGAATTATTTAAGTGTAACATCGGCATCGAACCATATCAGATCATAGACTGACGTCTCTGCACATGTTCTGCAGGGTCTTCTCACCATGCATCACTATGTCAACTGGACCGTGGGAAAACCTCCTCTGATTGAGAAGGGCTAAGAGGTCGAGAAGATTGAGGCCACTTTAAATGCTGAAGTACAACGTCTGAAGGATGCTCTGAAGAAGGCTGAGAGCGACGTGAGGGGACTGCAGAAGGATATAGACAAGCAAAGGGAAGATCATAACACTTCCCTGAAGACTCAGGCTGACTCTCTCCAGCGTAAGGTCGATGTGGCTGTCAAGGCTGCCTCGGATGATGCCTCTGAGGAGATCTTGGAGGAGCACAAGGTCTCTGATTTATTTGTCAGCTTCGACTTCGAATACCTGGAGAGAGGGGTCAAGGCTACTCGAAAATGGGCTTCCATGAAGGAGAAGGAATCAGGGAGACTTGCGGCCACTGAATTCGTTGGCCTGGGTTATACCGACCCTAAATTTTCTCAGGCTCTGCAGGAGGTTGAGGAGGAGGGAGGTGCCGCCCCTACCGAGACTGCCCCCCAAGGAGACATTATGATTGAAGATGTTGGTGCCCAAGATGATGGGGTGGAGGTAACCACTCTCAGCCAGGGACATGTAGACATGGCCACTATCCATGAGGCTGCAAACACTTAATTCTTCTGAAGCTTTAAGCAATCTTTAGTAACCCTTGATTTGTTGTAACCCCTGATAAATATTGTTACTTCGTATCTTTGCATTTTTGTAAATCCCAACTTAATCTGTCAACCTCTGAGGAGGGCTTTTATTTCTTTACTTGCTAAATTATTTATTGAATGATTTTCTTTGCCATGCAATGTATGTTCAGTTCTCAGGTCTCGGTACAATGATATCTTTGTTGAGCCAAATGAATGGTTTTTAAGGTATGAGGTCACCCAAGTATGATGTCTTCCCTCAGACCTTGACACCAAATCATGATGTTATAAGGTCTGAGGTCATCAACTAAGATGTTATCTTCATTAATAATTCCCACCAACTTAATGATGTTAAGGGTCTGAGGTCACCCAAGTATGATGTCTGGCCTCAGACCTTGTCACTAAATCATAATGTTATAAGGTCTGAGGTCATCAACTAAGATTTTAGCCTCATAAATAAGTTGCACCAACTTAATGATGTTAAGGGTTTGAGGTCATCCAAGTAAGATGTCTTACCTGAGACCTTATCACTAAACCATGATGTTATAAGGTCTGAGGTCATCACCTAAGATGTTAGCCTCATAAATAATTTTCACCAAATAAATGATGTTAAGGGTCTGAGGTCATCCAAGTAAGATGTCTTACCTCAGACCTTGTCACCAAATCATGATGTTATAAGGTCTGAGGTAATCACCTAAGATGTTAGCCTCATAAATAATTTTCACCAAATAAATGATGTTAAGGGTCTGAGGTCATCCAAGTATGATGTCTGACCTCAGACCTTGTAACCAAACCATGATGTTATAAGGTCTGAGGTCATCACCTAAGATGTTATCCTCATAAATTCTACCACTAGAGCACAATGAACCAATAATTTACATGGAAACTGATCTTCTCATTAATAATCTCTTCCTAAGATGATACATTTACACACTCTCTTGCAACATCATATGTAATACTTCTTTAAATGATCAGCATTCCAGGGATTGGAAAAAGGTTCCCCTTGAGGTTTTCTAACCTGTAGGTCCCAGGTATAACCTCCTCAATCACCTTGTAAGGGCCATGCCAATTTGGGTGAAGCCTGTTTGTCTTCTGTAATGTCTTCTTCAGCACTAGGTCTCCCACAGTTATGGGTCTTGATTTTACCCTTTGATTGTAGAATTTTTCTTTTCTCTGCTGGTAAGCTGCTTGCCTGATTTCTCCGTCTTCCCTTCTATATTCAATCAGGTCTACATCGAGTCTTCTCTCCTTTTTGTTCTTCTCAGGGTCATAGGTCTTAACCCTATGAGTAGGGAGTCCTACTTCGGTTGGTATGACGGCCTGTGAGCCATGTGACAACATAAATAGGGTCTCCCCCGTTGGTGTCCTAGACGTCGTTCTGTAGGCCCACAACACAGCATAAACTTCTTCAGTCCATCTTCCCTTAGCCTCTTCAAACCTCTTCTTCATCCCATCGAGGATTGTTCTGTTGGTGACTTCAGTCTGACCATTTGCCTGAGGTCGGCCAGGAGAAGAGAAAAATTAGTTTATCCCAACTCTTTCGCAGTATTTTTCTAGGGAAGAATTCTTGAACTGGGTTCTATTATCCGAAATGAGGGTATTTGGGAGGCCATGTCTTCATATGATGTTCTTCCAAATAAATTGGAAGGTCTTATGCTCTATAATTGTGATCATCGGCTCTGCCTCTACCCATTTGGATAAGTAATTAATGACAACTATCAGAAATCAGTAATTATTTACAGCCCTTGGCAGGGGACCCACTAAGTCAATTCCCCATACTGCGGATGGCCAAGGGGAACTGATAGACGTCATAGGCTGATGAGGTTAATGGGGGATAGAGGAGAATCTTTTACACATGTCTCACCTCTTTACGTAAGCCACAACGTCTTTGGCTAAGGTCGGCCACCAATATCCTTGCATGACAATCCTCTTGGCCAAAGGTCTCCCTCCGATGTGACTGGAACAAGAACCCTCACGTACCTCCCGTAGGATGTGGGGAACTTCGATGGGATGAACGCATCTGAGGAGAGGTAATAGGAATCCCTTCCTATACAGGACATCTCCTACTATTGAGAACTTGGCAGGTCTGTACCTCAATTTCCTCCTCTCTAACTTTGACTCCGATAGTACCCCCTCTCTGATGTATCTGATAAGGGGATCCATCCATGAGTCCCCTAGGTTCAAATTAAGGAAAGGGTTACTGACCTCTTCTTCTTCAATGCTTTCTCTGGGCAAGATGTCAATAGGGACCATTCTTTTGATATCTGTCCTTATTGCCGAAGCTAGCCTTGCTAATGCGTCTGCATGACTGTTGTTTTACTAAGGTAATCTATTCATTTTTACCTCCTTGAAGCCTTGCAGTATCATTCTCACCCCCTTTAGGTATTTGGCCATCCTTTCGTCCTTGGCCTCATAAACTACCAATACTTTATTAACAACCAACCTTGAGTCACTGTGAAGGAAGAGTCGTCTTGTACCAATGGTCCTTGCCAAGGAGAGGTCTGCTATCATGGCATCGTATTCTGATTCGTTGTTTGATTCCTTAAAGTTAAACCTTAGGGCATATTCGATGTTAGTACCATCCGGAGCTGAGAGTATCAACCCCACATCGCTCCCACTTTCGCAAGAAGACCCATCGACAAAGAGGTTCCAGATGTATTTATCTGATGAGAAGCCACCTTCTAACATTATTCCCTGCCTGAAGAGGTATCGATATTCCTCATTCTCGGATATTCCATCTCTGACTCTCTTGGGCATAACCTATTCTGGGTGTTGGAAGACATTGTTGTTTGTCCCTTTTTCAGTCTCTCAATTAATCTCAACTTCGACCTCTTCTCATGTGAACTCTGTGACGAAGTCTATTTGCGCCTGCCCTTTGATGGCTATCTTAGTCTGATAGGTAAGGTCATACTCCCCTAGTTCAATGGCCCACGCCATCAATCTTCTCGACTTCTCAGGTTTATGGAGGACCTGTCTTACTGGGGAGTCAGTGAGGACGACCATAGAATGGGCTTGAAAGTAGGGCTTCATCTTCGTAGAGGCATGTATCAAGGCGTAGGGTAACTTTTCTATGCGAGGGTAGTTCTGTTCAGATCCCTGAAGGGCCTTACTATTGAAGTATATGGGCCGTTGAACCCCAGCATCCTCTCATACAATAGCCGCACTTATAGCTGATTTAGAGACCGTTAGATAAACAAACAGCCTCTCTCCCGCTATTGGCCGAGATAAGAGCAAGGGGGACCCAAGGTATGACTTGAGTTGATTAAAATCCTTGTCACACTCTTTGTCCCACTCGAAGGCCTTTCTAAGCACCTTGAAGAAGGGAAGACACTTGTCGATCGCCCTAAAAACCAATCTGTTAAGCGCAAGAACTCTTCTAGTTAGCCTCTGAACGTCCTTGATACTCCTAGGTATCTTCATGTCGAGAAAAGCCTTGATTTTCTCAGGGTTCACCTCTATTCCTCTTTGATTGACGATGAATCCAAGAAACTTCCTGGCTCCTACCCCGAAGACACACTTTGTCGGGTTGAGTTTCATCCTGTACATGTCCATGGTATTGAAGGTCTTTTCCAGGTCTGCCACATGAGCGGATGCCTTTAATATTTTCGTCAACATATCATCTACATACACCTCCATACTCTTGCCTATTTTTTCTTCTAACATCTTATTAACAAGATGTTGATATGTTTCCCCTGCATTTTTCAATCTGAAGGGCATCACCTTGTAGCAATACATCCCTTTGTCAGTAATAAAGGCTGTCTTTTCTGAGTCTTCAGCATCCATGAAGATCTGATTGTAGCTTGAATATGCGTCCATGAAGCTCATGAGCTCATATCCTGCAGTTACGTCTACCATCTGCTCGATCCGGGGTAGGGGATAACTGTCTTTTGGGCAAGACTTATTCAGGTCAGTAAAATCTACGCACATTCTCCAGTTTCCATTGGCCTTGGGCACAATGACTGCATTTGATAGCCACTCCGAATATATCACTTCCCTAATGAATTCAGCCTCTTCCAACTTTCATATCTCTTCTCGAATGACGTCGTACTTCTCCCTAGAGTAGACTCTTCGACTTTGCTTTATTGGTTTTTCATCCTTAGATACATTGAGTTTATGGCACATGTCCTCGGGGTTGATGCTAGGCATGTCTGCGTGACTCCAAGCGAAGACACTCTACCTCTTCCTCAGGAAGTTTATCAGCTCTTCCTTGATCTCCGCTTTTAAGGCTTTACCGATCTGGACTGTATTTTTTGACTCGTCCTCACTGAGGATGATGGATTCTACCTCTTTCTTGATATCTCCTTTCTTCAACTTTGTTTCATCTCTAGGGTCAAGTGTATCGATGTTATAAGTGGTAGTTTCTCTCTTATGAGCCTCTCTCTCTTCAGCTGAGTTGAAGTAGCATTCTCGTGCTATGGTCTGGTCACCCTGCACTTCCCCTACCCAATACTCTCCCTATGATGAGGTTATAGGCCGAGAAGACATTTTCGTCCATAATAAAGAAATTGATCTTTCGGATTAACCTCTTAATCCACTCATCACCCATTTGCACATCCATCTCATACATGCCGAGTGGATGGACCTTTTCACTGCTGAACTCCATTAACGGATAATGATAGGGTACCAGCCTAGCTCTGCTAAGGCTGAGGCTTTTAAAGCAGGGCCAGAATATCTTAACTGTTGAACTTCCTCCGTCTACAAGAATCCTATGCACCTCACATCCATGAGCTCTTATTATGATCACTAAAGGGTCATCATGTGGAGCTAGGATGCCTTTGATGTCAACTAGGGAGAAATCAACTACGAGAGTGTCCATGTCTACCTTCTTTCTCTTCTGCATAGTCTTGAAAGCCGTCAGGTTTACCACTTCAAGTTTGGCTACTGATTTGGCCTCTACCACATGAGTTTTCCTCTCAGCAACCTCAGAACCATCCCCCGTAAGTCCTCTACATATGGTGCTAATGCCAAAGGAGATCATACCAACCCTCTTCACTTGGGTGTTGTCATCTTTTGGTGGTAGGTCTGAATCGTCTCCGTCATCTTCGTCTGAGTCACCATCTTTTCTTGCTGTGGTATCCTCACGACACTTATCGTGTCTCTTATTTTTGGTGTCTTCCATTCTTCTTTTGGGAGATTTACCATTGACATATTTCCTCAACTTTCCTGACTTCAACATCTTCTCAATATCATCCTTCAAGGTGAAGCACTTGTCGTGTATATGTCCATGGTCTTGGTGGAATTCACATAATAAGTTCTGGTTCCTCTTATGAGGAGGAGCCTTTAACTTATCTGTCCATCTTAGGGATCGGTCATTCTTAATCTCATTGAGGATGTGTTTACAGCTAACCGTAATAGGGGTATAACGCGCAAACTTATCATCAGCTGACCTCTTCTTTCCATCCTTTTTTCTTTGGAACTTTCGGTTGCTACCGCCGTTCTCGTCTTCATACTTAACTGCCATGGCCTCCTCATCATTCATTACCTTCCTCGCAGTTGACAATAGTTTCTCCATGGAATTTGGAGGCTCTTCTTCAAGTTTCCACAACAACTTCCCCTTCTGAAGACCTCCTGTAAGGGAGGTCATGGAAATATTATCTTCGTAATCTTCAACCTCAAGTTTTTCTTTGTTGAACCTGGCGATGTAGCCTCTCAAGATATCATAATTTCCTTGCTTGACGTACAGCAGATGGGTGGTCTTCTTTTGAGGTCTTACCCCAAAGCATAAATTATGAATGAACCATTCAGCCAAGCCCTTAAAGTTCTCAATTAAATTCTTCGGAAGAGATGTAAACCATATATGCGCAGCTCCCGTCAAGGTCCCAGAGAAGTCTCGGCACTTCATCTCATCTGGTATCGAGTAGATGTTCGCCGCTGATTGGTACATCTCAATATGATGTACATGATTTATGCTACCGTCATACTTGGGAGTCACTGTGGGTGGCTTGAACTTGGCTGGAGTAGGGTAGCTTACTATCTTAGCCACAAACGGAGAGCCCTCTGATAAAACTCTTTGCAGTGGGTCCCGACTTTTGATGAGGTCTCTTATCTTGTCCTCAAGACATTGGATGGAGTCATTCCATGGTCTTGCAATGTCGGCCTGGCTGAGGTTGTCCCCAGCCACCTCCAAGGCGTGGACTGAAGGTTCCTCAACCGCATCACAACGTCTGCTGTTGACCTCATCTTGGTCCCTTCCTCGTCCCTGATGAGGCCGATATTGCATCTCTTCCCTTTATGAGTCGACTGCACTCCTCGACCTTGACAATCTCTATCTTAGGTCATTTACAGGGCCAAGCCTTTCGAAGGTTGACCCTCGGCTCAGTCGATCAAAAGATGATCCTCGCTGCTGGGCATCTCCACTTCTTCTTCCCCCACAACCTTAGCTTCGTTAGATAGGACGAACTATATTGTTTGAAACCTCATACGGCTCCCAATAATCTTCCGAAACATCTTCCGCCTCTAGATCATCATACCTGTCCTCAGGGCAAGGGTTTCCTTGCCTTCCTAGGCGCAAGCGCCTAGGGTCAGCAACGTCCTGCCTCCGCTGGGGCATAGGTTGGTCTTTCCGCGGTGCTTGGGGTTGTCGCCTGGCATCAGGATGAGGCTGAACAGCCGCTGAAGTGATCATTCTTTATAAGACTCTAGGTGGCCTCATCATATTTTGGCTGAGCTGTGAGAATTTCTCCTACATTACTTGTTGCGTTGCAGCCAAAGACCTTAAGGCTGTGTCCACCTCCGCCATTTCTGAGTGGCTCGGTGCCTGGCTGGAGCTAGGTCCCCCCGCACCACGCGGCGGAAGAGGTGTGGGTAATTCCGGTGCCATATGTTAGCACAAAAGAGCTGGTGTAGTAAATGATCTTAATACCTTACATCACCTCTTTGAATGGTGAAACAACTCCAAGGAAGGGGGTGAAGCCTGGTTCACCCTTAGAGTCTCCGGTGAGGTTAAGCAACGGATGAGGAAGAGATAGCTTCTCATTCCCCCAGACGGTGCCAAAATGATGATGCTGGAAACAACACCACACTTCAAGGTGTTTCTGAGCTCAATTCAATGTTAACAATGGAAGCATAAGGGTACATATACATATAGTAGAGGTAGGTGAGGAGAAGAGGATTCACACCGCAATATAAGTGGTTCAGGCAATTAGTCCTACGTCCACTGTGAAAGTGTATGATATGTATCACTGTATGAAGGATCTAATGGCCATAGATACAGTCTCTCAAGATTTCTCTCTCTACTGTGTATTTAGACAGAGTTTTAGCTAGGGTTGCTCATTTTATGATCCTTTTCAAGGTAGAGGATGACCTCTATATATAGTGCCTGGGGGGTGTAGTGTACCCCCCAAGCATGCGGATCGAACTAGTATGAGAATGGCACATGGCTAATCTCATATAGATAATGATGGCCTCAATATTACCTCATGTGGGGGGAATGATTCGGTTATAACTGATTTGTGTACACGTGTTCCTAGCCCCACATATGCGCAAAAGAGCTTGACCATCTATGATTGGTCATAACCTCGGCCTGGAAGAGGACGAGGTGGTGACCTTGGTTCAGTGGGAGAGCCGAAGTACGACATATTGAGCTATGACGTCGACCTGGGCCGATGTAGTGGTGGAAAAGCAACAACGTCGGCCGATCCCTAGTCGAGATTGATGCTGATGATGGGTAACCTCTTCATCTTCCGAGCTGAGGTTGAAATCCTTGGAAGACTAGGTGGATAACCTCCCCTGGATCATGGAGACATCTTTCCGAGGTAGCTAGCAACGTCGGCCATGGCCGACCTTGCCTAGGACGAGACCGCAAGTTGATGATCCAAGGTTCCTCTAACATCGGCCATCTCCATGGCCGAGGTTGATGTCTCTAAGACGAGGGGGTACATTCAGGGCATATCATTGAATGTATAAACGATATATGTCAAAGCTTTCTTACAACATAAATGTGAAAACAATTTATAAAATTTGGACATAATTTCCTTTCTGTATAGAACTATCCAAACTGTTTAGAAATAAAAATAGTCCTCAACAACATACTATAGGACTATCCATCATGTCACAACACATCGCAAATATTAGGTATGAACTTATTTTATACGTTCTCAATCCCTAAAATCATATGGGATTATGAAGGCTATAGAAAAAGAAAGGTAAAGAAAAACGACTTCACATTCAAAAGGCTATAAAAAAAATTGTTGTCTAGTATTTGTACACATTTCCGTTACCTTATTATGTACAAAATAATAAAAATGACATTTCATTAATTAACAGAGAATACACTTTGTAACTCGAAAGAGCATACAATGTGTTATTGGAAAGAGCAAAAACTTTTTAATTGCCTCCTCTATTGGTTTCTCATCAATTTACAACATGATTTTTTTCACACATCTACAATGATTGGTCATCATTTGTTTACATATCAGTTGTTTTGTGGACCCAAAATTCTTCTACAAAATCAGCCCTCGACAAAAAGAAAGAAAAATAATTCAAATGTTGCTGGACACACTACTTTTCATCAATACATGATGTAAAAAATGTGTACACAATCTATGAAGGTGCATGGCATGAATATTTACACCTGCAGATTATGAATTTGACTCTGAATTTGACTTTGTGTCGGAGTGCAATAATTCTGCAGGCCTATCTCTGTTCATATTGTGTCTTCTAATGGGGGGGGGGGGGACCATCATCATCACATGAGTTTTGTTCATTCTCTGCTTACAAGGCAACTGGTGATTGCAAATCTCCATTGGAACTATCGAGGCTTGCAAATTTAATAATTTCTGGCCATTTTGTACAATTTTGAAGCAAGTGAACTTGTTCATAGAAAATAAATTGAGAAACCATGCATCCCACTTTTCTACCCTTCTCTACAACATCCTCTCTACCACTCTCATCAACCACAACAAAGCTACTAATTTTTATCCACATGCTCTTCTAGGATAAGGGAGAAGTTCAAGTCATTTCCCTTGTCTCTAGCCCTATTATGGGCTACATTGTATAACTTCAGACCACATAAAGTAGTTCCTGGTGAAAAACATTCCCTGTAAGAATTGTTTGCAGTTTCTTTCACTGGTGATAATGTTGAGATGGATTTGTGTTTGCCAATTATCTAGTGATTTGAATTCGTTATTTTATTCGTCTTGACCTCAATATGACAATTAACACGCTCACGGGAAATTAATTCTTTTTGTAGAATAATCTCCTTTTTGTGTCCAGCGTTGATACCACCACCACCAGTTGGTCCATGGGTGTATGAAGCAGTCAACTCCATCATAAAGGCCCTTCCAGTTTCACATAGACAATAAACCACTACTTTAAACTAAAAATTAGTCCTACAGAGGGAGAAAGAAATAAAAAAGAAAAGAAAAAAGGAACTTATGCAAAGACATTCATGACATCTGCCAAGTTTATCAGGCTAAAATGATGCACACATTCATGAAGATGAAAAAAAATCACCGTTACCATAAGAAAATAATATCATACGCATGCCTCTTACTTTCAGTCCCTTCTTTTCCTTTTAGTTCCTAAAATTTAACATGCAACACATATGAATATGAACAATCAAATGTTCTAATATGTTCATAGTGTTAGAGATGATGAAAACACTAAATGAGGTAGGATAAACAGTTGGATAGAAGCATACCTCGTATTAAGCGATGCCTTTATTTATAGCAGGGTTGCAAACCTAAATCTATTAGATCAGAACATCTCCACCATGATATTCTAAATTACCTATTGAAATTAGAAAATAGAAATGAATGAAAAACATTTCCTTCAATGAATAATGTGTCTTTCGAGTTCCCTATATATTTAAATTATAACATAAAGTAGGGAAGTGGCAATTTAAAATAGCTTAAAATGAACAAAGAATCATGAAATACTAAATTATCCATGAGTCTAGTGAGAGATGATTTACTCAGACTTTAGAGTTACATCTGTAAGTCTTTGTTAAAATACCAAATGATCTAAAAGAACACTAAAAACATCAATAATTGAAATCATCATAACTCGAGTCATAATTTCCCTCAAATAGTACTTGGTAATGGATGGTTGGACTCAGATAGTACGGGAAAGGGTTTTGATGTGGTGGTTTGCATAGTCTTGTAGCCACTTAGGCGAGGCTGTGTTTTTGTGTTAAGAAGACAATGACTCCCCTGAGATTATAATCCTTTAGGGATATTTGTAATTATATACCACTTTAGTACAAATTTATATTATGACCCCTCCTTATATACATCTATGGATGTTTCTCTATAGCACCACCTCAGGCAGTGGTATAGCCACCTTATGGATATTTCTTTACAACACCACCTTAGGCAGTGGTATAGCCACCTTATGGAGATTCCAATTGTGATAGTTAGCATTGTACTTTTGTCTTAAGGGAGCAATAACCAACCACCACAACATTAGTCTTGTCAAAAAAATCTACAGTGTCTTTGATCAACATTGATTCCAATCAATTTTAGTGTTATATTTTTCAGCAGTCTTTGACCAACATCAATCTTTGGAGAGTATTTGTACCTGTAATTGAGAAAATCAAACCACAAACTATTAGAATTAGTAAAGATTTGGTAATGCCTGAGTGTGTTAAGTTGAAATTGTTAGAAAATCATACCACAAACTGTTAGAAAATCAATCTAAAAAATTACCATTCTAAGAAATTTATATTAATGAACAACGAAGAACTGTTTGGTGAAAGACCGAAACGTGATAAGAACAAAAGTGAAAGACGGTTAAAAATCTAAAGTAAATATGGAAATTATAATGAAAGTAGGCAGAGTTATCATTGAGTCCATAATGTCACTGCTTCAAAACCAACATGCGATAATATATTATAAACACTACGTATAGTCCAAGCAGTCCAAGCGAAGGATACTCACCTAATGTGCCTGTATTTTAACATTCATATCCCAACCAATACACTCCACAAGTGAATGACAGGGATGACAACAACAACATAGATGATAAGAACAACTAATGAAGGGAAATTTGAACTTGAATAAATGATAACAATAACAACATCATAGATTATAAGAAAAACTGCAGCATAGATCATCATAATGGCCTTAATGTACTTAGCACACCAAGTAGGACCCCCCCACCACCACCACCCACATGTGTGCACATAATGATTATATTGTAAAAAAAATTAAAATCTCGTTCAAGTAAACGCAAATGACTACAGTGTGCACATATTGAACAATACATACGAAACACCACTGAATGAACCTGTTATATCATAGTTAATACACATTGTTTGTTTCCGTCATGAGCATATATGATGAGGCATTTCAAGTGACTGCGTGAGACCACAAACAGAACAAATGCCCTGAAAATTGAAAAGCAAGACATATATTTACCTGAGTGATACCAAAGAGTGAAAAAAAGATTTGACACTACAATATATCCAAGGAACTCATCACATTAAGTTTAAAATTAATTGATTCTTTCATTGAAAGAAAATAACAATTATTGCGAACTCTTTACCAATTAGATCATATATTACAATCAAGACAATATAAATAAAAAAGAGGAAAAAAACCATATACGGGGCAGATTACTATATAATGCAAAAAAAATCAAATGTCTATTTGACTCAAATCATTCTTGTCGTACAATAAAGAAAAGTTAAATCTCCACCTCGAAAAATGTGACAATTAGATCTTGCAAAGTTGTACGTAAGCTCTCACATTCTCTTACAGCCCAAAATGCAAACTAACGACGAAAAACAGAACTACTTCAGGGTATTTGAGTGATAAATACACACTGACCATATTTTGAGACACTAAGCAATTTTTACATCCCAAACACACAGGGTACAACAAATGTACATTTAAAAACTCGTGGCCTTGCAAGATTGGCTAACTATTGCCTTTAAAAGTAAGATCACTTGAGAAACATAATTCGAATGCTCCAACACATGGGACAACAAATTATTTATGATGATAACATACATAAATTAAATTAGCTATAAAAATGTAATCAAATATGCATACATATAACCGACATTCTAATGTCACCGATCTAACCAATCAAGTTCAATTTGGTATGGGGTAGAAGGTGACTCCTCAAATCCAGCCCATTCTCAAATCAAGTGAGACCCCGTTGATAGCTGGAAAACAAACCAAATCTATATCAAAATAACAAAAACACAATGAAAGAAAAAATAATTCTTGCTTATGAGCATAAACGTAAAATCAAACATATGAAAAAAAATTACCATCTAAAATGTTACCCACATAATTTGATTATCCCCTTGCATTTGAAACTCTAGTAGAGTATGTTGACTGTGTGTGGCCACGTTATCGATCCAAAAGACAAATAGTATAATAAATATTAGTTATTGAAAAGAAAAGGAATGAAACTTCACGTAAAAGGGAAAACCCAAAAATGTCGATAACTTGAAAAACTCAAAAAATGTTGGTAACTCGACGCCGACTGTTAGCCGATTATTGCAGCAGGAGTAGCGATTGTGTTATTGTCACAGCATCAGCTGTGTTGTCGACATCAACATCCTATTTTTGGAAATTCAGAAGAAACAGTAATGAGATATATATTCCAAAAAAATTGATATGGCATAAGAATAAATTGTAAGAAAAATGTAAGTAATACAAAACAAATACGTTGTCAATTTGAAAAAATTATGAACCAATTTGGCATGGAAAATGACACAAGGGTAGAGGGTAGGGGGAATGGGCAGGGGTAAATCGTTATGGGGGATTAGGGTGCTAAGAAGGTAGAAGGGAATGGTAACAACTAGGTCGGGTATGGTTGTGCATGCATGTAGCAGGTGGGGATTGTGGCAGCTGTTAAGGGGGTTGAGTGCGGTGTCGTTTGGATTTGGGTGTGAGGAGGGGTAATAGGTGTGTGCGTGGGGTAGGAGCAGTGGGGTAGGGGTGATTGTAGAAGGTGTGAGTCTCCCCATTAAAAAAAATCTATTGGACGGAGTGAACAGACTATGTACCAAGCCAATTGGGATTTTTTCACTAATGGACTACCAATTATTCTGAGATTCTGGTTCTCGAGTAAGACTTGGGATGCTAATATATTGTTTGAAGGACTGGTTATATGAAATGGAAGATTTCAAGAGTCCGAGGATTGTATGAGTACATATTTCTTGAACAAGGAAAATTAATCATTTAGTGAGTATTGAAAGGTCTTGCAAGTTTTGGGACCTTCCTTTGGAAAAGAAATTTTATAGCAATGCCATTTGCTCCAAAGGAATCTCATGAAGCACAGGTTTTGTTTGCTCTTGAGAGGGAGTACCTGTTGTTATTGGTGTTCTTGATAAATTTCTCTTGAATGCATTGTATTATGAGCGTCCTGAACAATTTTAGGACAAAACATGAACAAAAACAAAATTGAGATTCGTACAAAACGAATTACAGAATCTGAAGCATAAATTTTTGAAAGGTAGTGGTCAAAACAGAGTATGGTATGTGTGGTGGAAAGAAAGTAGGGAATGAGAATGTTAATATACCTATGGTGAGTAAAATAAACTAATTGTACTCATCAACACCTAAAAGAAAAATAGGTGTTAGGGTAGACAACACCTAAAAGTAAACAATTACAGAAATTAAAAGATTATGAAAACAAAATCTTGGAACCAAGGCAATTGATGTTAGGTTAGACAATTTTAGACATGAAGTGATGTCGTGTTGTCACTCGTAAAAGTAACCACAATGATTATTACTAAGTGAAATGATGAAAGAAAATTAATCAAGACAAATAGAAAATTACCAAGTGAGTGAATAAAAAAGTGGGTGAAATTACCACTACGAATCAAATGGAACTCCATTTTCATGACTAATGCAAAAATAAGGGAATACCAAGTGTTAGTTATTTACAAAATTATACATATGACGAACAAATAATAAAAGAAATCGAAATGGGAATTTTGTGTACCATGTAGACTACAAACTTAAATACTGCATAGATACTCGTAAAAAATTCGACTCTACAAATTAACCCGAAATTGACATTTTTTAAGCAATCATCACCCATATTTATGTTGGCGCTAGTAGACAATGAATGTTGTGGACACACTAAAATGGTGTGGTTGAGGACACTAATACATGTGGGGAAACAATTATAGAGGTGAACACTAATACTCGTGAACTAAATGCTGAAAAAAATAGTAATTTCTCAACAACGACACAACCAAACAAATACATAAAAGGAAAACAAAGGGGATGTAAACCATAGGGTAAAAAACACGGTACAAAATCTTAAAAAATAAAAACATATATCAAATCAACTATTTCATGGCATTGATTTGAATAGAAATTTCAATCGTCAAACTAATAAACATAAACCTACAATTAAAAATAATAAGTTAAAAATAGACCGATTTATATTTCGAACTGCCAACATGACAATCAAATTTAATAAAAGGCCTACATACATCAAACCCATCATATGCTTGCTGTAATCCCAATCCTATAGCAGACATATAATATAAATAAAGACAAAGGATCTAACACACAAACCACTCATTAGGCTGCTATTGTTCGAGATAAAGGTAGAATAAGAGATGCAAACTTACACACATTTATAGCCCTTGTATGAGAGATAAAGGTAGAATAAGAGATGTAAACTTACACACATTTATAGGTTGCTAATGGAATGTGAGACTTAAATTATATGTATTGAACGACAAATTAAAGTATCAAACCTACATAATCTATACACATTACAATTTGGAACAAAATAGAAAAAATGATGGAATCACTTAGTTGTTAAAGGATGATATCACTAAAGAAAAATCTTGATTTCCTTTATACATCCCAGTATCCAGCAAAAATAAATGATTGAAACTAAAGAAAAAATAAACCCCCTCACCCACCCCCAAAAAATTGAAATCAAACACAAAAACAAACTCCCAAATAAAAATCCAACTCATAATGCATATACCTTTTCGATTTTTGCCTTGGGATTTAACCTGCAAAATGAAAAAAAAAATCAATCTCATACCAGACCCAAATTGAACACTGAAATCATTAGTCAAGTTTAAGTGAATGAGATAAGTCTTCATATATGTAGATCCGAAAACCCCCAAAACATTAGGGTTAAAAAAATGTTAAAATCAACCAAAAAAGTCCCGGATCCATCAAACCTTAAGCCAAAACAAAAGCATTAGATTTGTGCGTGCACATATGTAGTAAGTACCTGTTAGATCTGTTGGATCCAAAATCGAAAGCATCGCGGAGCAAAGAAAAAGAAAAAAAAAACCCAAACCATAAATTACAAACAAAAAATCCCTTACCAGGGTGCGGGTGCTGGAAGCTCTGAAGATTATTATTTGAATAAACTGAATATTATTTGAGTGAGGATTGTTGTTGATTGATGGTGGTTGTTGATGGAGATAAGTAGCAAATCCAATGAGATTTTTGTTTCAGTGTGAGATAAGCGTGTGAGAGAAGAGGGTGCGTGACATTGGGAGTGGTTTTTTCAAATTAAAGTAAGAGAGAGAATGTAAAATCATGAGGCATACATCATACATTGTACGATTTTCTTTTTTAAGGGCACCACAAAAGAGGGGGAAAAGATGAAATTTGTGCTTGTACTAATTTACCCTTTTTTTTAAATAGAGCAAGAAGAGAGAAACCAAGTAGAAATAAAAAGTAAAGGGTTAAATAAGTAAAATGTAAAAAATAATTTGGACCCTTAATTTCTTGCCTTGTTAGTTCAATCCCAACCCCAAATTAGTTTATCATCTTATGGAATAGTAGTAATACTTATACTCCTTATTATATAGATATATATGTGTGTGTGTGTGTGTAAAAATTTTGAGTTGCATATTTTTTGTGAGTTACTTCTTTTTGATCCATTTTATCCATATTAACCTTTTACATGATGGGGCTGGTTTGCACCATAGCCTCAATCTATCCCATAGATCATCATTATCTAGGATTTATGTAGGCTCACCTTATAATAGAGTATCGGTTATGTTTAAGTTGTGTGAGTTGTGTAACTTTGATTTAGTTCGTATGCACTATTGAGACATGATTTTGACATGTATTATTGATATCTTACCTTGTCATGTATATTTCAACATGTATTTGGCTTGAGTTTTCGGTTTGGGACTTTGTTTCAACATGTATTTGAGGTTAGCATAGTTATGGAGATATTCCTTGCTCTATCTTAGTTTATGTTGCATCTTATGAGTTTTATACTCTCTCATTATTATATTGTCACATATTTCATTTTTTCCTTTCATGTTGAAAACGATACGTAAATTCTTTTTACAAGATGTAAATTTTAAGGATAGGAATTGATCAACCCTAATGTTAAAATATACGAGTTGGATGTCTAGCGAACTAAGTCCAAAGAAGGAACACCTCGATGCACTTCTTCTTGAATTAGTTAGCTGTTATGATCTGCTAGCCCCAAGACTTATCACACGAATATAATAATCACATAAACCAATTATTTATAACTAATAAGTATTATAGATGCCAAACCCAATATCATCTAACTCCCAACCAAAGTAGACTCCATGCGTTGGACGTCTCGTGAATGAAATCAAAAGAAGAACCCCTGATGCACTTTGTTCGGATCAGATATTTGATTCCAGGAAATAGTAAAACTCCCTAAGCCTATACTCAAATAATATATATGAACATCCCATTTAATATATATATATATATATATATATATATATATATATATATATATATATATATATATATATATATATATATATATATATATATATATATATAAAGTGAGAGAGGAAGGCTCTCCTACATCACATCATACATCACACCTATTTCTAGGCCGTAAGAAACCTTTTTTTTCATTATTTTTCTCTTGAAATTAACTTTTCAATCAACACGTGTTCAAAAAATTATGTCAAAATACATTTTCTAGCTATTTTTAAAATTTTCACAAACATTGGTACGCGCAAACCCTTATAAATAAGGTGTTTTCAGTAAAAAAAATGGATTTTTGAAAAATAGCTAGAAATTGTATTTTGACCTATTTTTTGAACATGTGTTTATTGGAATGTTAACTCCATGGGGAAAATAAAAAAAATTGGAAAAACTTTTATTGGGGCCTAGAATTAGGTGTGATGTATTGATGATGTTGGAAGCATGACGTATAGGAGCCCTGGTCTCTCCTCTCTCTCTCTCTCTCTCTCTCTCTGTATATATATATATATATATATATATAATGTCGGCCTAGAGTAATAAATTGACCCTGTACTGACGAAAACTAAGAGCGTTTAGACAACTTGTACCATCTATCTTCCTTACATACACACAAAAACAAAGAGTATTTACTTAACTCATACTAAATGTCATCTTTATATATAAACCATCACAAAATGTATTTACCCAACTTATACCATCTTAGCGTCCATCCAGATAGACCAACATAAATTCTTCCAATGAATGAACGATAACCTAACTCAGGTCCCATATTTAGTACATACAAAGACTCTTAGTACCCTAATTAAATCTATCGTTAAGATTATACCATATCTATATATTATTAATTGTTATTTACACCTAATGAATAACCCATACCCGATGTATATTAACATTTTTCATCTTATTTTGTAAACCTAATCAATTAAGTTTTACATATACCATATATATTTCCAAGTACCATGTATACCTATATGCATATCCCAATAAATATACCAACCTATCCAAAACCACCGAAGTACACACATCCAAATGTTGAAATAACTCGGAACCGATGTATAGATATTAATAATGATCATAATTACATCGTCGCCACCACCGGATTGGATATCCACACACACACACACACACACACACACACACACACACACACACACACACACACACACACACACATATATATATATATATATATATATATATATATATATATATATATATATATATATATATATATATATATATATATATATATATATATAATATACATGGTGTAACAATTATACCCCAATATCTAGGTATATGTGATCATAAAAAAATGGATATACTAGTGCAAACCATGCCATCAGAGTTGTACCTACGAGTCCAAATAAAAACGAGGATGAAATAGAGATATATATAGAGAGAAACATGAGATTTATACTAGTTCTTGTTAGGGTTTTATTCTTCACACCATGCGTAAAACATTTTATTTTAATTAATAAAGTATTATTGTGTTCATTTTAAAATCAGGATCAAGTTCGTTAGACATTTTATATTTGCTTAAATATATTTTTTCATATATATGTTGATAAATAGAGCTTAGTAGGAATTCCACTGAGTTGTCTTTGGATTGATCATAAGGAGATTGAAATTCTAACTATCGCATTTTTGAAAAGTTAAAAACTTAGTAGTGAGTTGACATCGTATCGAAACGATTATGATGCAATCCTCATAATTTATCTCAAACTATGAGAACTTGTGTAATGATTCAAGAACCTACACTATAGTTTGATAGATGATTGTGATCGATACATCTAAAAAATGTATTGAACATAATGACCCATGAAATTTTATTTTAAGAGATGTCTTGATTATAATCAGGCAATCTCACACCATTTGCTAAGGCTGTATATTCTTAATCCTGAGAATAATGAGGATCGAAATACTAATGTGATTTTACTTTGATTGATATTGATGGAATTCAATTTTTGATTGAGTCAAATGATCTCCAAATATTGAATGACAGTTGTGTAAGTAGGTCGGAGATATTAATTCGGAGGAATCTATGTCCGGGGATACTTTGGATTACATTACCCCTTGATAAACTTATAATTTTGTTCCCACTTGTAAACCTGAGTAAGGGATCATTTATAATCCAGTGGAGTAGAAAAATATGTTATGTCTTACAATTGAGTAATTGGTTAGATGTTTGTTGAAGCCAATTAGTGAAAAATTAATTTGAGTAAGTAAGTATCAGAGGCTTAATGCGAGGAATCATATTATGTATCATTACCAACTTTGCAAATAACACCTCATTATTTCTGAGTGATTTATAACATAATAAATTGGAGTGAAGTAATAATTATTTAGTGAAATTAGTTAGGATTAAATAAATAAAGAAAAAAAATACATTAATTGTAATTTTGAATTTTTGAGTATTTATTTGGAAGATAATTTCATTATTTGTCTTGGGTCCCTGGTATAGTACACATACCCAAATAGTTATGTCCAAATTATCAAGAGACCCGGCTTTGCCCAAGCCCACCTCTTATACTTGTATATAAAGGTTTGGGTAGGATTTTTGATAAATAGTATTCATCATTAGCGTTTGAAAAAGATGATTGAAAACACAATTAACATATTTGTAAAGAGGTAGAGAGAGAGAGAGAGAGAGAGAGAGAGAGAGAGAGAGAGAGAGGATTGTAATAACCCTTACTTTGAGCAATTTATTTTATATTAATTCAGCATCTGGGGTAATTATATAAATATTGGATAATGGAGTAAATATTATTTTGATCGATTTAAAGGATAGTGTTGATTAGATTTTGTATATTTACTATTGAGTGAATGTAAATAACATCATGTTATGATTTGTAGTGTCATTGTGCTTTAAACGACATTTATGGTTTAAAATGGAGTTGGAACTTAAAATGATTTATAGTATCCCCTAAGCCAATTTAGAGGACGCGGTTAGTCCCAAAATAGTCGAGAGAGTAAAAATAAGTGCCATATTGTATTTTTTGGTTCCGAGCAATTTTGACAGGTTATGACTCAATTATATAGTTACGAGTCATTTTAATAGTGTATTAACATTTAAAGATGGAAATTAATGCTAAGGGGCATGATTAAGTCTTGCAACCCTTTTATTTCTTAAGTATATGATTCCTAAACCTAGAGAGAAAGAGAGAGTAAGAGAACTTAGGGGGAAAAGAAGAGAACGAAGGAGAATTGAAGAAATTAGGCTTGATCTTGTATTTACCGGAAGAGAATCTGAGAATACAACCTTAAGGCAAGTTTCTTACTTGCTAATATATGATTTAGGGAGAATAAAATGTAGTGATGGTTGTGTATTGGGAGCACTTGAACAATTATGGGTTTTATGGATTTATCGAGGTTGAACCGTTAAACCTTGTTTTAGATAGATGTTGTATTGACTATAGTAGTTAGTATTTATGTAGGATTATTTTGTTTGGATTATTGATGGATGGTGTGTGAAAAAATGGAGAGAAATGAGTTTGGGAAAAATTGGGGTATTAACATCCAGGATCGAAATTGGGCATTCTGGCCCAAGCGAATCGATTCGCTAAAGGGGTAGGCTACAGGACTGTGTTGGGTGAATCCATTCAGATTATCCGAATCTATTCGAAAGTATGCAAAATGTTGTGTCCTCTTGACAGAATCGATTCGGCCCTATCCGAATCGATTCTCTTTCAAGACCGAATCGATTCGGCCCTGGGTGAATCAATTCAGAATTCCTGTTGTTTTAGGATATATATCTAACTTAGTTTATAACCATTTTCTTGTAGGTTTAGGACCTATGAACTTTCTCTTAGGAAGTAATAAAGTGTATTAGAGACTTATATTAGGTAGGTGACCACACTAGATTTAAAAGGGGATGATTGGGCTTACCTCGGGGATTATTTAATAGACGTTAGGGTAGTTCATTCTTGAGTAAAAATGTTTGAAACTAGGGAAGAGTAGGACTATATAATTGTGGGAATATCGATACATGATTGAGGTATACTATACTTGATGGCTTATAGTAACGTCATTATTTCTTGGAGGTTAATTTGGGGATTTATGAAACGTTGAAGTTTATAATGATGACATTAAATGCATATGGCTTCGGATAAAAACGTAATGCATATTTTAAAATGGTAATAACATGTGAATGATAGTTTTCTTATACACACCTCTCTAAATGCTATCATAGGGGAAGTTACGCGCATGACGTGAAGTCCCCTCTCTGATGAATGCAGAGTGAATATAGTCCTCGGCCATAGGACCGGTTGTTAGTATATTGTGTGATTATTGTTCGAAGTGAGGTAATTCTGAGTGTAGTTATGACTCACTGTCGAAGGTATATGGACGCTTCCCGACGTCACCCAATGTAGGATGCCCAGGTTGTCTTGGTGATTGGCCCTGGAAGATGATAGAAATTTAGGGGCGCATCCAGTGGGGAATCCGAGAAGGATGGTCTTAGAATCGTTATATGATGTGATTATAACTATTCTTATTAAAATGGAAATTGAGATTGATGGTAAAGAATTTTATGAAATAAAATGGCTTCAAAGAATTTTCCTAATGTGAAAAGGAACGGTGAAGTGAAATTGTGTAAAACTGAAATGGAAGCTCAGTAAGTATGATATTATCCATTTTCTCATGCATAAATGATTATTGATCATTATCTTTGATATTTTGCTAGGTTGTGCTTCTAGATTGAGAGGTGATAATTCTTATCATTATTTGTCGAGGGCGAGATAAGCTTATTCAAGATGATTAATTGTTCATTATTGTCATGCACTTTATTCACTTAGTGATCATTTTAAACTGGGCACTGACCTGTTTATATCTCTTTATTTTGCATCAATCTTATATTCACCCAGGTGCTCCGCTGCAAGAACGCCTGTATTGAAATTTCTATCCCAATGTCCTGGAGCTGCAACACCTTTTGGATGTTATGGGATATTTGATATAGACGCTTCCATCTTTTTTTGTATTCTAGTTATGACTGGTTATACATTCGAGCGTGTTGCCCATATTTTTTACTTGTATTATATAATGTGATATTGAACTTAAATACTTAGTCCAACCTAATTGTAAAGGTCTGCTAATCGACAGCTTATTCGGTTATTTTGTTGTATATGATAACTGAGTTATTATATGTCTTTATTTTTATCCACCCTATTTTAAATTGGATTGTTTAAATGTTTTTCATTAACTTACAAAATAAATTTTGACAATACGTTTTCTAAAATAATTGGTGGTTATCTCATATACTTTTTTATTTTACTGTGATTCTAAGTACGGACCATCTATGATTCATGAAATTATTGGAGTATCGGGCTGGTCACCTCTTATTTTAATAAGCGGGTTATCACAGATGGTATCAGAGAATAAGGTTCTAGAGGCTTTAGGATCTATGTGGAGTTGTCACGTTCTACCGTAGCGTTCTTTGATATAGAGCCTTATTGTTAGGAATGTTTTCTTTATCTATATTGGCGATCTTCTACAAAGATAAATTGTTCTAAATAGTATTCTAATTCAGTTGTTTCTTTGTCTCAGATGCCTCCTAAGAGAGGTCGCCCTACGAGAAGAAATAGAGTTGCAGAAGATAATGTAGAACCCCCACTGCCACAAGAAGGAATTATAAATGCCGCTGAGGTAGCCAATATTATGACCCAGGCGGTCAATAAGGCCATCACTGTCTTGGTTCAACAAATTCCTCAAGCCTAACAACCAAGGGTTCAGGAGGTGAAAGCCTCTACGGGACCTTCTCTATGGGAAAGAGTCAGAGAATATTTCCTGAAGGGTCATCCCTCAGAATTTCAGGGTGGTTCTGACGTGATAGCAGCTAACCAATGGAAGAAGGACTTGCAGCACCATCTTCGCATGGTAGACTGTAGTGAGGAATGAAAGAAAATCCTTGCTACTTTTAAACTAGAGGGAGCAGCCGTACACCGGCGGGGGTTGATGACCACGCTAGAACAAAGAGATACCATGAGTATAACTAACTTTTGGGTTTTATTTGACCAAAAGTATTTTCCTACCACAGTCCAAAGGGAAATGAGGAGGAAACTTTAAGATGTAGTTCAGGGTGAACGTTCGGTGGCAGAATATGAGGAGGAATTCACTCGTTTGGCCAGTTTTATGCTGGATCCGGAGGAAAGGGGAATATCAAAGTTTATAAGGGGCTTAGATTGGAGAATATGACAACACTTGCTGGGAAATCCATCTTTATAAACATTCGGGGATGTGATGAAGACTGCATTACTTTATTGTCTGGATCATCTGTTGCATGCACAAGGAAGTAAGAAAGTTTCAGTTATGGGACAATCGAGTAAGCCGGGAGGCAAAGGTGAAGGAGGGGGAGCACTACCCTCGTCCCAATCAACGGGAGGTAAGCAAAAGAATAGTGACACCTAGCAAGAGGATTTATCCAAAAGATAGCATTTCGAGGGATTTAATTTTGGTAATAGTAATTTCAAGCATGGTTAGGGTGCCCAGCAACAACAGTCGGTAGGTCAGGCAGGTCTGGGAAACAATGGGGGTCGAGGCCATCCAGGGCCAAGGCTTTAGGTAGTTCATAAATAATAGAGGCCGTAATTATGAAACTATGGTGGGTCATTATTTACAATGTGGGGAGTCGGGTCATTATAAGAAATCATGTCCGCAGTTGAACGGGGGATAGTTTCCTAGAATTCCACAGCATCAGCAGGCACAACTACCGCCACCAGTGCCTAATCTAGTCATCCCTCCACAACAGGAATAATTACAGTATGGGCGTATTTACCATATATAGGATGCTATGCTTCCTCCATCCCCTACAGTGCTGCCAGCTATTGAGGGTAAGTTTCCAATTCATGGGCATATGGGTCGTGTATTGTTTAATATGGGTACAACACACTCGTTTATTTCTAGAAGTTTTGCTCAATCGACGGAATTGATTAAGTCTGTAGAAAGCACCTTTACTATTGTCTAGTCCTATATGGTTGATGGTTCACTCATTTTCTTTATTTGTAAAATAGTAGAAATAGATCTTGGTAATTTGTGTTTTGAGGCCGATTTACTCGTCGTAGATATGGTAGCGTATAATGTAATCCTGGGTATAGATTGGCTAGTGAAATATCGTGCGATAGTAAATTGTTATGGGAAGAGTATAGTCTTTGCCATTCCGGGCAAGAGATGTTTTTAGTAGCTATGCCTCTTTCAGAGGGAGGTTATAGCACGTATTTGTATTGTATTGCGGAGGAGACTTCTCGAGATATAGTCATTTCCTTGTATTTAATTCCTGTTGTTAGAGAATTCGAGGACGTTTTTCAGGAGTTACCAGGTTTGCCTCCAAATAGGGAGATTGAGTTTGTAATTGATTTAGCACTAGGATCGCGGTCGATTGCTAGAGCTCCGTACCATTTAGCTCCTAACGAGATGAGGGAGTTAAGAGATAAAATTCAGAAGTTGTTAGAGAAGAGGTTTATTAGGCGTAGTACATCACCGTGGGGAGCTCCTATATTGTTTGTGAAGAAGAGAGATGGGTCCCTCCGATTGTGAGTAGATTACTGGGAATTGCACAAGGTTACCATCAGAAATAAATACCCACTTCCTCTAATTTATGATTTGTTAAATCAACTTAGGGGAGCATCATATTTCTCTAAAATAGATTTAAGAACGGAGTATCACCAATTGTGGATACGAGAGCAGGACGTTTCCAAACCTACATTTTTAACTAGATATTGATCCTATGAATTTTTGGTTATGCCCTTTGGGCTAACCAATGCTCCTGTAGTGTTTATGGACCTTATGAATCGAATGTTCGAGACTTCCTGGACCAGTTTATTATCGTGTTTATTGATGAAATCCTAGTTTATTCTCAGTCAGAAGCCGATCATGCAAAGCATTTATGATTGGCCCTGCAAACATTATGGGATCATCAGTTATATGCCAAATATGAGAAGTGTGGTTTTTGGCTACAGGAAGTGCAACTTTTGAGTCATATTGTGACAACTCGAGGTATTTTAGTGGATCCGAGTAAAGTTTTTGCGATGAGGGAACGGGGTCAGCCCATGGCACCTAAAAATATTCGTAGTTTCCTCGGTTTGGCTGGCTATTACCTCCAATTTATTAAGGGTTTTTCAAAGATTGCTAGCCATTTGATAAATTTGACTCGAAAGGGAGTGATGTTTGTATGGAATGATTCTTGTCAACTACCTTTTGATGAGCTAAAAGATAAGTTAACTTCTGCTCTAGTACTCATGTTGCTGAGGCTGGGGGTGGAATATTTGGTCTTTAATTATGCTTCTCTGAAAGGGTTGGGAGGCGTGTTACAGTAAGAGCACCGAGCTATTTCTTATGCTTCTCCTAAGCTAAAGCCCCATGAGAAGAATTATCCGGTACACGATTTGGAACTTCCTGTAGTGGTTTTCGCCTTAAAGATTTGGAGACATTACCTCATGGGGGAGAAGTTTAGTCTTTTCACAGACCACAAATCGTTGCAATATTTGTTGTCGCAAAAATCTTTGAATATGCGACATCGTCGGTGGTTGAAGTTTATGAAAGACTACTAATTTGATATTCACTATCACCCGGGTCAGGCTAATGTAATGGCGGATGCGTTGATGCGAAAACTCGAGGAGGAATTAGCACTGGTATGGAAGGCTAAATGGAAAGAACTTAGCCAAGAGGACGCGGTGGGAAGGGAGTTTATGTCAGTATTAATCGTTACGCCTACGATAGTGGCAAGGTTTGTGGAAGCTTAAGGAAGGGACAAGGATTATCAGGATCGTGTACGCCAATTGTTAACCGAGGGAGTGAAATCCTACTCTATAAGTTCTGAGGATGGGTTACCTTTCCATGGGAGACTTGTTGTCCCGGATGAGGGGGATTTTAGATGGGCCGTAATGACAAAATCCCATGGGCCCAAATTTGCAGTACATCCTGGTGGAGACAAAATGTACCAAGACATGCGCCATCGATATTAATGGGCGAGTATGAAACGGGATATCTCTGAATTTGTCTCCCAATGTACTACTTGTCAGTTGGTGAAAGTAGATCATCAGCGTCCGACGGGATTGCTACAACCCTTGGAAATACTTGTGTGGAAGTGGGAAAGCATATCGATGGATTTTATCATGGGATTGCCAATTTCACAAAGCGGTCATTATTCCATTTGGGTTATCATGGATCGCTTAACTAAGTCAGCACATTTCCTTCCAGTATGTACATATTACAATGCGGCTCGTTTGGCCCAGCTATTTATTACCGACATTGTTAGACTCTACGGGGTGCCCATTAATATAGTCTCTGATCGAGACAAAATTTTGGTTTCCCATATTTGGCGAAGTTTCTAAGAAGATATGGGAACCCAATTGAAGTTTAGTACCTCTTATCACCCTCATACAGATGGGCAGACGGAAAGAGTCAACCAAATGTTAGAGGACATGCTCAGAATGTGTGTGCTTGATTTCAAAGGCGGTTGGGAACAATACCTTCCCTTGGTCGAATTTGCTTATAATAATTCGTACCAATTCACTATAGGTATGGCGCCCTAGGAAGCATTATGTAAGGACATATTTTCATAGGTCCGTTACCAATTTATTATGCCATATACCGCTACACCATCGAAGAGCATTCAAGAGACATCTACATCAAAGACGGATCCGAATTACTCAAGTTTTTCATCATTCAAGACTCCGCGAAGTTTACTTTGGTAAGGTTATGGTTTAAATACCTTTACTTTTAACTTAGAGCTTTTGGGAGATTTTTACAAAATATTTTCTAAGTGTTGGAGCGGACTTTTTCGTCAAATATTGAGAATGAGTATTTTTTCTAAGTTTTGGAGCGAACCTCAATTTTGATGCCCGGGTCGTTTGAGCGAGATAAGCATCTCGTTCAAAATAGATTGGAAGTCGCGCGATGTCGTTTGAACGACATGCATACGTCGTTCGAGCGACATATGCCTCTCGTTCGAATGAGCTCAAATTTCGAGGCGATGAATTTTTGTATAAATACTTATTAAATGGTAACGTTTTCATGAAGAAGTCCATACTTTTTCCAGAACAAAAACACTGCCAAAGCAGTAATCTTTAGGCCTCTTCCTTTAGGGTTTTAATCCCTTTTTGTTTTCAATTCACAAAACTCCCATATGCTTTAGTGAATTGTTTTGGTGTTGAAGAACACAACTTTTTCCATTGTTTATTCTTTGTGGTGAGAGATCTACAAGCGACAGTTGCGTGCTACTGTGGAGGGAGTCCTTGTGAAGATTTCAGACTACGTGTCTAGGATTGCGGTCCTTGTGGTATAGTTACGCGTAAACCATTGCAGATTTCTAGCCATTGCTTTGAAGGTTTGATGAAGACACCCTGCGTTACTCTTGTGGGCGATGCAAGATGATATGTAAGTCAATGGTTTTGTAAACTTTTCAAAGTTCTAGAAATAAAAGGTTTTTCCCTACGGGGATTTTTCCTTAAGCTTGTATCGCATGCTTTATTTATTTTATGGTTTGACACACGCACACACCCAGTTGAATGATTTGGGGCTGATTTATTTTAGATTAAAAATAGAAACTAATTACATAAGTGTGCCAATGTAGAAAGTTACGAATTTAATCACACAGTCGCACTCTTTTCAAATTGGTATCAGAGAAGGTTACGCTAATTTATCGCGTATTCCTATTTTCCGCAAAATCGTGTGATATTGATTTTTTTGAAAAATCTGTTTTGTGAAAAATTGCAATTTTTACAATGCAATGCCAATTTAATGAGGAGCCTATTTTTGAAAAATTTCACGACCGTGATGAAAAATTAAAAAGTTTGAATTTGAAACATTGCAAAAGAATTAAAGTTTTGGAAAAAGAAAATTCTCGTTTTAAATCCGCGATGGATCTTTTGCAAACGGTTCAAAATCAACTAGATTTTTATCGTGAAAAATTTATTTCCTTAGACCATGACTTTGTTTCTTTAAAATTGTCAAAAAAGGAGAGTGATGAACGAATTGAAGGACTTAAAAATTCTAGGGTTCCCGTTTGTGCCGTCGGGGATAAAAAATTAATCGATGATTTTACGGCACGTGAAAAGACTCTTAGGGATAAGTTTGTTTTAATTGAGGGGGAGCGTGATAAACTGTTAAGTTTAATTACAAATTTGAAAAATAAAACCCTGTCTTTGGAAGAGTCTAATTCTTTGCTTGAGTCAAAAAATTTGAAGTTAAAAAATGATTTGACTGACTCAAGTAGGTTTGATAGTGATGGTAATGCCTCATCTTGTTCTCATGCTTCTAGTGCTAAAGCCAAAACCATTATTTATTTTAGAGGGTCAACCGTTGCAAAGGATGTTAGAAAAGATCACACTTTAGGTGTCGTTCCACCTGTTTACACATGTTCATATTGTGGTAGGAAAGGTCACATTAGGAGATTTTGTTTTGATCTTTGAAGAGTTCCTAGGAATTCGAAGTCTAGTGTTTTGTTGGTTCCCAAAACCCCGTGTCGACGTGTTACATCCGTTTGGGTTAGGAAATCACTTTTGGATACACTAGATTTTAGAATAGTTGATTCTCATTTGCTTGCACATGATTCTTCTCTTTCCATATCATATAGATGATTGTGTTTGCATGTTTGTCATACACTAGTTATGCTTTTTGATATATTTTTGCTAGCGTTGTGACATGTACTTTTCGTATAGATTTTTGCCTTTGAAAAATACAAAAAGATTTTATTTTGACAAATTTTTGAAAAATCTAAAAATATTTTTGTATTTGTTTTGCACCGTTTATGGATGAAGACTTAGGATGACCGAGTCACAACATCATTCAATTTTACATGTCACTATTTGATAGTGTTTTGAGACAATAGATCAATTCATCCATGTGCTTTATAATGTTTGGAGTCATTAAGATGTAATTAAGTGTTACTTCCTACATGTTTGACTCATGTTTCCTTTATTGCACACATGCGCGGATTTGTTTGATTATTGTGTTTGTCTCATCTCATGTTAGCTGGATGTTTTCAATTCAATCCTATCCTTCAAAAGGAACCAACTGCGATAAATTTTGATAAGGAAATTGTGCATATAAGAACTGTTTTGTGAGTTTGTGCGCTTTATTTAAAAAATGGGGAAGGGCTGCGAAAGGTTCATTTTGCCTTTACGAATACTAAGCCACAGTTAAATTGGACCTAAAAAATGGAGGAATTTTATTACCCGGGATCCAAAGAGGTTTAAAGTGCCCGAAAAAAATTTAAAGGCAATAAAATAAAATTCATGCCAATTATGGGCCATTTAGGTTTTTGCACCAATTCTCCAAAGTTATAGAATTTAGATTACCTCGAAAAGAAAATATTTTTGAGGGAGTTTGGTTGGAGAATTAAAACGGGTTTTCACGTCCTTGAAATTCTTGAAAATGCGCTAAATAGTTTTGGACGTTATTGGGGTGGAAATCATTTTAACTTTGATTTGTTGATTTGCATAAGACGATGGCATCTAAATTCAACAAATTTTTACACCTAAGGATTCTTTTGATCTTCATTCGTTAGGGGTACACGTATTCGTCGTGCACATATGATTGATTGAGTTGATTTACCTTTCGAATGTGTTCACACCCATCCATTCCATTTCCATGACTTGGTTGTTTTAGTTTAAATCCATGGTGTGATTTTTGTATCATATTTTTCAAAGTGGTATCTTATTTTTGTATAAAAAATTAAAAAATCCAAAAATAGTTTGCGAAATTTGTGAGATACTCCTTTGCATGCGTGTAGCTTGATCCTTGTTTGCTATGCATTTTGTTGTGACACTCCACGTTTTGATTTTTTTCTTCTTATCTGTCTATTTGGGGACATCATAAAAAGGGGGAGAAAGAATTATCATGTTATGGGGGAGTTGTTTTTGCATTATGGGGGAGATTTGATTATTAATTCTTTATTCTTATATCATTTCAAACTCGATGCGTCACGAAGGTTTTTGCTTTATCTCATGTGTGTAGGTACAAAGATTGAAGATTGATATGTTTCACACCCTGACGAGAAAAGTTTTAAGATTTGACGAAGATCATTGAAGAACTATTTTGAAGTCTTGCAAATTTATTCATTGGAGGGTAGATTTGTATAGGCATTTTTGGTTTTTGATAATTCGTATTTTTTATGTATGTACCGGCATAAACATAGAGGGAGATTTGTAAGGACATATTTTCATAGGTCCGTTATCAATTTATTATGCCATATACCGCTACACCGTCGAAGAGCATTAAAGAGACATCTACATCAAAGACGGATCCGAATTACTCAAGTTTTTCATCATTCAAGACTCCGCGAAGTTTACTTTGGTAAGGTTATGTTTTAAATACCTTTACTTTTCACTTATAGCTTTTGGGAGATTTTTACAAAATATTTTCTAAGTGTTGGAGCAGACTTTTTTGTCAAATATTTAGAATGAGTATTTTTTCTAAGTTTTGAAGCGGACCTCGATTTTGATGCCCGGGTCGTTCGCGCGAGATAAGCATCTCATTCGAACGAGATTGGAAGTCGTGCGATGTCGCTTGAATGACATGCGTACTTCGTTCGAGCGACATGTGCTTCTCGTTCGAGCAAGCTCGAATTTCGAGGCGGTGCATTTTTGTATAAATACTCATTAAATGGTAACGTTTTCATGAAGAAGTCCATACGTTTTCTAGAATAGAAACACTGCCAAAGCAGTAATCTTTAGGCCTCTTCCTTTAGGGTTTTAATCCCTTTTTGTTTTCAATTCACAAAACTCCCATATGCTTTAGTGAATTATTTTGGTGTTCAAGAACACAACTTTATCCCTTGTTTATTCTTTGTGGGGAGAGCTCTACAACCGATAGTTGCGAGCTATTATGGAGGGAGTCCTTGTGAAGATTTCAGACTGCGTGTCTAGGATTGCGGTCCTTGTGGTATAGCTACGCGTGTACCACTGCAAATTTCTAGCCGTTGCTTTGAAGCTTTGACGAAGACACCATGCGTTACTCTTGTGGGCGATGCAAGATGGTATGTAAGTCAATGGTCTTCTAAACTTTTTAAAGTTCTAGAAATAAAAGGTTTTGCCTTGCGGAGATTTTTCCTTAAGCTTGTGTCGCATGCTTTATTTATTTTATGGTATGACACATGCACACACGCAGTTGAATGATTTGGGGCTGATTTATTTTGGTTTAAAAATAGACACTAATTACATAAGTGTGCCAACGTAGAAAGTTGCGAATTTAATCACACAGTCGCACTCTTTTCAGATTATATGGCCGACCGTGTAGATCACCTACATGTTGGTTGGTAGTAGGGGATAATAAATTTCTTGGACCTGAAATGATCCAAGATACTTCTTCAAAGATTGAACTTATTCGCAATCACATTCGAATCCCTCAAGATCGTCAAAATATTTTTGCTGATGCGAATAGAAGGCGTGTGGAATTGGAGGATGGAGAACAAATTTTGGTAAGAGTATCTCCAATGAAGGGTATAACGCAATTTGAGAAGAAAGGAAAGCTTGTGCGGTGCTATATAGGCCCTTTTCCCATTATTGCTAAGGTCGGCCCAGTAGCTTATCAACTTGCCTTGCCGAAACATTTACAACAAATTCATGATGTGTTTCATGTTTCTTCCTTGAAAAAGTACAAGAGGTGTGAAGAATCTCACTAGCACATTCCTTTAGATGATATCGAATTGCAGCCCGATATTTCATACGAGGAACAACCAGTTGCAATCTTAGATCATGGGTAACATAGGATAAGATCTAGAGTGATGCCCTTGGTTCGGGTCCAATGGGGACATCACAATTCTGAGGAGTTAACGTGGGAGCGTGAGAACGATATGCAAGAAAAGTACCCACATCTCTTTTTACAGGGTAAGCCTAAATTTTAAGGGTAAAATTACCTTATAAGGGGGGGGGGGGGGGGGGAGTATGTAATAAGCCTTACTTTTGAGAAATTTATTTTATATTAATTGAACATGTGGGGTAATTATATAAAATGTTGGATAATGGAGTAAATATTATTTTGACGGATGTAAAGGATAATGTTTACGAGATTTTGCACATTAACTATTGAGTGAATGTAAATAGCATCATGTTATGATTTGTAGTGTCGTTGTGCTTTAAACGACATTTATGGTTTAAAAAGGAGTTGGAAATTGAAATGATTTATATTGTCGCGGATGCCAATTTAGAGGGCACGGTTAGTCCCAAAATAGTCGAGATAGTCAAAATAAGTGCCATATTGTATTTTTGGGTTTCGGGCACTTTTGACAGGTTATGACTCAATTATGTAGTTACGAGTCGTTTTAATAGTGTATTAGCATTTAAATATGGGAATTAATGATAAGGGGCACGATTAAGTCTTGCAACACTTTTATTTCTTAAGTGTATGCTTCCTAAACCTAGAGAGAAAGAGAGAGTAAGAGAATTTGGGGGAAAAGAAGAGAAAGAAGGAGAATTGAAGAAATTGGGCTTGATCTTGCATCTACCGGAAGAGAATATGAGAATAAAAACTTAAGGCATGTTTCTTACTTGCTAATATATGATTTAAGGTGAATAAAATGTAGTGATGGTTGTGTATTGCGAACACTTTAACAATTATGGGTTTTATGAATTTTTACTGGTTGAACCCTTAAACCTTGTTTTAGATAGATATTGTGTTGATTATAGTAGTTAGTATTTATGTAGGATTATTTTGGTTGGATTATTGATGGATGGTGTGGGCAAAAGTGGAGAGAAATTAGTTGGGAAAAATTGGGGTATTAACATCCACGGCCGAAATTGGGAATTCTGGCCCAGGCGAATCGATCCCCCCCCCCCCTAGCGAATCGATTCGCTAAAGGGGTAGGCTACAGGTATGTGGTGGGTGAATTGATTCGGATTATCCGAATCGATTCGTAAGTATGCATAATGTTGGGTCCTTTTGACTGAATCGATTCGGCCCTATCCGAATCGATTTGCTTTCAAGACCGAATCAATTCGGCCTTGGGATAATCGATTCGCAATTCCTCGTGTTTTAGGATATTTTTCTAACTTAGTTTATAACCCTCGTCTTGTAGGTTTAGACCCTAGGAACTTTCTCCTAGGAAGTAATAAAGTGTATTAGAGACTTATATTGGGTAGGTGATTTTACTAGATTTAAAAGGGGATGATTGGTCTTATCTCGGGGATTATTTAATAGACGTTAGGGCAGTTCTTTCTTGAGTAAACTATCTTGAAACTAGGGAAGAGTAGGACTATATAATTGTCGGAATATAGAGACATGATTGAGGTATACTATACTTGATGGCTTAGAGTAACTTCATTATTTCTCGGAGGTTAATTTGGGGATTTATGAAACGTTGAAGTTTATAATGATGACTATAAACGCTTATGGCTCCGGATAAAAACATAATGCATATTTTAAAATGGGAATAACATGTGAATGATAATTTTCTTATACAAACCTCTCTAAATGCTATCATAGGGGAAGTTACGCGCATGAGATGAAGTCCCCTGGCTAGTGAATGCAGGGTGAATATAGTCCTTGGCCATAGAACCGGTTGTTAGTATATTGTGTGATTATTGTTCGAAGTGAGGTAATTTCGGGTGTGGTTATGACGCACTGTCGAAGGTATATGGCCGCTTCCTGACGTCACGCGATGTAGGACGTCCAGGTTGTCTTGGTAATTGGCCCTGGAAGATGATAGCAATTTAGGGTCGCATCTAGTGGGGAAACCTGGAAGGATGGTCTTAGAATCGTTATATGATGTGAGTATAACTATTCTTATTAAAATGGAAATTGAGATTGATGGTAATGCATTTTATGAAATAAAATGGCATTAAATAAGTTTCCTAATGAGAAAAGGAAAGGTGAAGTGAAATTGAGTAAAACTGAAATGGAAGCTCAATAAGTATGATATTATCCATTTTCTCATGCATAAATGATTATTGATCATTATCATTGATATTTCGCTAGTTTTTGCTTTTAGATTGAGAGGTGAGAATTCTTATCATTATTTGTCAAGGGCGAGATAAGCTTATTCATGATGATTAATTATTCATTACTGTCATGCACATTATTCACTTAGTGATCATTTTAAATCGGGCCCTTACCCATTTATATCTCTTTATTTTGCATGTATCTTATATTAGCCCAGGTGCTTCGCCACAAGGACACCCATATTGACATTTCTATCCCAGTGTCCTGGAGTTGTAACACCTTGCGAATGTTTTGATATATTTGATATAGACACTTCCACCTTTTTTTGCATTCTAGCTATGATCGGTTATACATTCGGGCGTGTTGCCCAAGTTTTGTACTTGTATTATATAATTTGATATTGAACTTAAATACTCGATGCAACCTATTTGTAAAGGTCTGTTAACCGAAAACTTATTCGGTTATTTTGTTGTATAGGATTGCTGAGTTATTATTTGTCTTTATTTTTATCCACCCACTTTTAAATTGGATTGTTTAAATGTTTTTCATTAACTTACAAAATCAATTTTGACAATCCATTTTCTAAAATAATTGGTGGTTATCTTGTATACTTTTTTTATTTTTACTGTGATGCTAAGAATGACCATCTATGATTCCTGAAATTATTGGAGTATCTGGTTGGCCACCTCTTATTTTAATAAGGGGGTTGTCACAGATGGTATCAGAGCATTAGGTTCTAGAGTTTTTAGGATCTATGCGTACTTATCAGGTTCTACCGTTGCGCTCTTTGATATAAAGCCTTATTGTTAGGACTATTTTGTTTATCTATATTAGTGTTATTATCCCAAGATAAATTGTTCTAAATAGTATTATAATTCAGTTCTTTCTTCGTCTTAGATGCCTCCTGAGAGAAGTCGCCCTGTGAGAAGAAATAGAGTTACAGAAGATAATGTAGAACCCCCACAGCCACAATAAGGAACTATAAATTCCGCTGAGGTAGCCAATATTATGACCTAAGGGGTCAATGCGGCGATGAATTCCGTGGTTCAACAAATTAATCAAGGCCAACAACTAAGCATTCAGGAGGTGCAAGCCCCTACGGGACCTTCTCCATGGTAAAGACTTAGAGAATATTTCCTGAAGGGTCATCCCCTAGAATTTCAGGGTTGTTCTGATGTGATAGTACCTAACCAATGGAAGAAGGAAATGCAGCGCCATCTTCGAATGGTAGACTATAGTGAGGAACGGAAGCAAATCCTTGCAAATTTTAAACTAGTGGGAGCAGCCTTACACTGGTAGGAGTCGATGACCATTCTAGAACAAAGAGATATCATTACTATAACTGACTTTTGGGTTTTATTTGACCGAAAGTATTTTTCTACCATAGTCCAAAGGGAAATGAGGAGGAAACTTCAAGATGTAGTTCAGGGTGAACGTTCGGTGGCAGAAAATGAGGAGGAATTCACTCCTTTGGCTACTTTTGTGCCGGATGAGGTTACTTCGGAAGAAAGAAGAATATCAAAGTTTATAGGGGGATTGCATTGGAGAATACAGCAACACTTGCTCGAAAATCCAGCTTTACAAACATTCAGGGATGTGAAGAATGCATCATTACTTTATTGTCAGGATCATCGATTGCATGTACAAGGTTGTAAGAAAGTTTTAGTTATGGGACAATCGAGTAATCCGGGAGGCAATGGTGCATGAGGGGGAGCACTACCCTTGTCCCAATCATCGGGAGGTAAGCAAAAGGATATGGACACTCAGTAAGGGGATTTTTCTGAAAGACAGCGTTTCGGGGGATTTAATTTTGGTAATAGTAATTTTAAGCACGGTTAGAGTGGCTGGCAACTACAGCCGGTAGGTCAGGAATGTCGGGGTAACAATGGGGGTAGAGTCCATCTGGACCAAGGCTTTGGGAAGTTCAGAAATAATAGAGGCCGTAATAAGGAAAACATGGTGGGTAGTTGTTTTCAATGGGGGGAGCCGGTTCATTATAGAAAATCATGTCCATAGTTGAACGGGGGATAATTTCCTAGAATTCCACAGCATGAGCAGGTACAGCTACCGCCACCAGTGCCTAATCCAGTTGTCCCTCCACAATATGGACAATAACAATATGGGCGTGTTTACCATATACAGGATGATATGCTTCCTCCAGCCCTGCTATCACCGTCAGCTATCGATGGTAAGTTTCCCATTCATGGGCATATGGGTCGTGCATTGTTTGATATGGGTGCCAGACACTCGTTTATTTCTAGAAGTTTTACTCAATCGACGAAATTGATTAAGTATGCAGAAAGCACATTTACTAGTGTCGGTTCCTCTATGGGTGATGGTTCACCCATTTTCTATGTCTGTAAAATAGTAGAAATAGATCTTGGTAGTTTGTGTTTTGAGGACGATTTACTCGTCCTAGATATGGTCAAGTATGATGTAATCCTGGGTATGGATTGGCTAGTGAAATATTGTGAGATAGTAAAGTGTTATGGGAAGACTATAGTCTTTGCCATTCCGGGGCAATAGATGTTTTTAGTGGCTATGCATCTTTTATATGGAGGTTCTAGCACGTATTTGTATTGTATTGCGGATGAGACGTCTCGAGATATAGTCGTTTCCTTATATTTAATTCCTGTTGTTAGAGAATTCAAGGATGTTTTTTAGGAGATACCAAGTTTTCCTCCAAGTAGAGAGATTGAGTTTGTAATTGATTTAGCACTGGGAGCACGGTCGATTGCTAGAGCTCTGTACCATATGGCTCCTATCGAGAAGAGGGAGTTAAGAGATCAGATTCAAAATTTGTTAGAGTAGGGGTTTATTAGGCGTAGTACGTCTTCGTGGGGAGCTCTTGTATTGTTTGTGAAGAAGAGAGATGGTTCCCTTCGGTTATGTGTACATTTCTAGGAATTGAACAAGGTTACCATCAAGAATAAATACCCACTTCCTCGGATTGATAATTTGTTTGATCAAAATAGGGGAGCGTCGTACTTCTCTAAAATATATTTGAGAACGAAGTATCAAAAGTTAGGGATACGAGATCAGGATGTGTCCAAAACTGTGTTCTTCACTAGATATGGATCCTATGAATTTTTGGTTATGCCCTTTGGGCTAACTAATGCTCCTACAATGTTTATGGACCTTATGAATAGAGTGTTTCAAGACTTCCTAGACCAGTTTGTTATTGTGTTTATTGATGACATCCTTGTTTATTCTCAATCAGAAGACGATCATGCAAAGCATTTACGGTTGGTCCTGCAAACGTTATGGGATCATCAGTTATATGCCAAATTTAAGAAGTGTGGTTTTTGGCTACAGGAAGTGCAGTTTCTAGGTCATATTGTGACAGCTCGGGGTATTTTGGTGGATTCGAGTAAAGTTGTTGTGGTGAGGGAATGGGGTCAACCCACGACACCTACAGAGATTCGTAGTTTCCTGGGTTTGACTGGCTATTACCACAGATTTATTAAGGTTTTTTCTTAGATTGCTAGCCCTTAAATAAATTTGACTCGACCGGGAGTGAGGTTTGTATGGAATTATTCTTTTCAACTGGTTACCATCAGGAATCCAATAATACGAATATATAATATTTGTATCGAAAGAGGTTTGTTCTTTGTGGTGTTTTCCGGTAGTTGCACTTTGTAATCTCTCTTCCCAGACTAGAATAAAATATTTCCACGTTGGAAAGATCATTAAGAACTATTGTTTATGTTGAAGTCTACTTCAAGTTGGACTTTAAGTCAAAATAAATTCTTCTTGAATAAGTATTCTTGGTCTTTGAGAGTTATACATCAAGAAAATGTTTCGATCATGATGGAAAGGGTAATTTTTGTCATTTTATTTTCTCCAACATTTATTTATTTATTTGAAATGTCTTATTGTTATATTTTTGTTGCATGATTTCATGTGCTAATTAATTATATAATTAAGGACACCCACTTTATGGATAAAATGAATTATATTTTTTAGATTCGCATACATTATTGATTTTCTTTAAAAAAATTATGTTAATATATTCTTTTCTCAATTGAATTAAATTAGAGTAATTAGATTTCAAGGTGTAAATTAAATTGACTCGAGGTTTATTTTAATTTAGGAAAATTGTAATTGTTTTTTTTATTTTAAGAAAAATAAAATGTGAGATCAAGATATTTAATTCATAAATGTAAATTGCGAAATTACGAAGGATTTAATTCAAGATTTTAGAATTCTAATAAATTATTTTGAAAAAACCCTCAAGTTATAAATAACTAAGTGGGAGAGGGCTTTTAACATAACCCCCGTGATATCCATCAATATTTAAAAATTATGATGTGATTGATTCCTCATATGTAAGCTTAATCCGCCCCCATCAGATGGTCTTACTTGCGGTACCATGAAAATTTTATAATTCATAAGTGATAGTTTAGTAGAATTAAATGTGAGTTAGTTAGGTCCTCCCATCAGGGAAGTTCTACACGAGTGCAGTTAATTTCAATAGACGAATCAGTGGTATATATTTAGATATAACTTTTGATATCCTCCCCATCAAAGTCACTATCGTAGTTATGGGATTGAAAGTCACCGACAATTCGATTATGTTGGACAAAGGATCCTGAATCGTCCAGGTGCGTAATTGAAGACAAAATTCTTCTTAGTTCAAGGTTAGTTCATTTAAGCTCCCATCGAGAAATTTCACTTCATAAGGGAAATAGGAAGTTTAATGAGATTTTATGTTTAAAAATTAGCAGTAAGGGATGCCGCTTTGAAATAAAATCAAAGTTATTTTCTCACATGTATATTTTTAAATTAATACACTTTTCAAATTTTCTAATTATCATATTTCAAAATGGTAATCTCATCCAACCCGTTTGCTTCAATCCTAAAGGACTACAAGTTAATTAGAATTAACTATACTGACTCGAAATGAAAGATTGACATGGTCCTTACTGTTGAGAATTTCAATTTTGTCTTTATGGAGACCTGCCACGCTAATCCAGAGGAAAATGCACTCGAAAGGGATGTCCAAGCCTACCAGAGGTGGAAAGGTTATTCAGATGGCTCGCTACTACATATTGGCCTATATAACTTATGTGTTGCAGAATCAACATCAACATATGGCACTTATTATGAACCTAGAGAATATGTTTGACGATGTGAATTGTGACCAAAGGTTAGATGCTATGGAAAATTATCTATATATTATAAAACATGTATCAATACTACTGCTAAATAATGAATTAATAACTTAAATGGAAATAACCTAAAGAGAAAGGAATTGTCTAATTTGAACCAAACACATCTTCAGCTCTTACAGTTGGTTCATATCAATCTAAAAGGGATCCAAAGACTAGTTTTAAATATAAAGGTGTGTTCATTGATAGTGAATGCACTTCTAGTATATAAATCCTTCTTAGACATTAAAATGACCAAGAGGTTCTTTAAGTCTAAGGAGTATAGAGATAATGATGTGTTAGAACAGGTTCATTATGATTTGTGTAGGCCTATGACTATCAAGGGAAACAGGTGGTTATGGGTGATTTATCACTTTCATCGATAATTATTAAAATTATTTATATATATATCTTTTCCACCACATGTTTGAAGCCTCTGAGATGCTCAATACGTATAAGGATGAGCTGGCACATAGGCATGATAAACTAATATATACTTTAGTATCTGATCGTGGAAGGAAATACCTTCTTAGAGTGTTTAGATAACATATGTTAGAGTTGAGTAGTACAACCAAGTTGTCTAGACCAAGCACACCATGTTAAAATAGTGTAAAAAAGAACGTGTTTGTTTTACCTACAGCTCCATCCATGATGCCAGATTATTTTTTGGGGGTTTTGCACTAAAGGCGACCAAGTTTAGTACATGTTTAGATTTTGGGTTGACCAACATAGATGATAAGGAAGGATCTTGGGAAATTGGAATCGAGGACATAAATGTGTCTCTTTGTAGGTTACTCGAAAGGAAACAGTGGTAGTGTATTTATTGATCCTAAGGCTAGAGGGTAATTTTTAGCATTAATGTCCAATACTTATAGCAAGATTATATGATAAACCACAAGGCCAAAAGCTAGATTATCTTATAAGATCTATGAAGACAAGCACAAAAAACTACTTCGAGACCACCCATATATGATGAGATACATCAAGATATTGATAAAACATTGCCTAACGATAGTAGGAGTGTTACCGATGTTTAGGATACGTATGTCACTTATACTGGACCACAATTAAAGGCACGTTATAGTAGAAGGGTCAGACATTAGCCTAATTGGTTAATGTATTTGGGAAAACACTTTGCTAAAATACAAGGAAAAATTAACTACCTCCCGACAACAATGGCCAGGTACTCCAAGACAAGGATGCCGAGCTTTGGCTAAAATTTATGAACATCAATATGGATTCAATATTGGAATTAAGGAACTTGTATACTAGTAATAAGGGATAATTCCATCGGGTGCATGTTGGTCTACAAGAAAATAAAGGGGTAGACAGGGAGGTGGAAACCTTCAAGGCACAACATGTTGTGAAATGATTCACTCAGAAAGAGTGGATGGACTATGAGGAGACCTTTTCACCACTATTCATGATTAAGTATATATGGATTCTCTTATCCATCTCGGCACATCTTGATTAGGTTCTTTGGAAAATGGACATAAAGACTGGATTCTAGAATGATAGTCTTGATGACTGCATCAATACGGTGAAACCCATGGGACAAAGGAACAAGGAATAAAGGTGTGCAAGATTAAGAGATTAATTTATGGACTTAATCAATCATTAAGATCTTAGAAAATCCTATTTGATCAAAAAATAAAATAATTTTATTTTAATCAATGTTTAGATGAAACTTGTGTGTATAAAAAGAATGACAAAAACATGGTGGTATTTCCAGTACCTTATATAGATGATATTATCCTAATCGAGAACAATGTGGGTGTATTACAAAGTATAAGACTTCAGTTGTCTAGTTAGTTTGATATGAATTATGTAGGATGAGTTAGTCACATCGTAGGGATCAAGCTTTTCGTGATTAGAAAAATAGTATATTAGTCTTATCCCAAGCTACTTATATCGACAAAGTTCTCACATCGTTTAAAATGCAAGATTACAGGAAGCGATTTATCCCTTGTAGTCATTGAGTTTCTTTTTTTAAGGATCTGTATCCTAAGACACACGATTATATAGAGATGATAAGGAATATATCTAATTCCTTGTCGGTGGGGAGCCTCATGTATGTTGTAGTTTGTAGTTGAATAAATTTTTATCATGCCATTGGTATGGTCAGCAGATTCGAGTCTAATCCATATGAGGAGCGTTTGACTGTTGTGAAGCACATTCTCAAGTACCTGAAGAGGACTAGAGATTATATGCTAGTATATTCAATAGAGAGTCTACTACCCATTGGGTATATGGACTCAAACATCTAATCATATAGGGATTCCAAGGGATCTACCTCTTTGTATGTGTTAACATTAGGAGGTGGAGCCATAAGTAAGATGAGTATTAAGCAGTCATGTATTGTTGATTTGACCATGGAAGCTGAGTATGTTACTGGTTCGCAGGAGATAACAAAGGATATTTGACTCTGAAACTTCCTAAATAAGTTGGGTGTGGTTCCTTTAGTTAAATTGCCTATTAAACTTTATTGTGATAATAGAGGGGCAGTTAAAAAATTGAAGGAACTAATGACTCATAAGATGACAAAGAACATTGAGTGTAAGTATCACCTGATTTGGGAAATCATGTCGAGGGGCGATGCCATCATGACCAATATTGCATCTGAGGAATACCTGGAAGATCCTTTTACAAATTTCTTACCATGTAGGATTTTTATTAGTTATGTAGAAGGAATGGGTGTCAAGTGCATGGCCACATGACTTTAAGACTAAGTAAGTGATTAAAGTGATTTTCTTTTTAAAACCACATGTAAAATATTTATTTTTTCATTTTGAAATAAGAGTCAAGTTTGTGAGAATACATTATATTTGTTTAAATATATTATTTCATTCATATGTCGATTAATACATCTTAGTAGGAATTCCAGTGAGTTAGCTTTGGGTTGATCATAAGGATATTGGAATTCTGGTTCAAGCACTATTGAAGTTCACAACCTAGATATGGAGTTCACATCCTACAAGAATGGTTGCGATCGAATCCTAACAGTTTGTCTCAACCTACAGTAACATGCATGACGGTTCATAAATTTGTACAATAATTCAACAAAGGGTTATGATAGATTATCTTAGGAATGAATTTGATAGGACCACTCATGAGATTTTAGTCTCTGGGATGTTTTGATTAAAACCATGCAATCTCACACTATTTGTAAAGTGTTCATAAATTCCTAATCCATAGAATTATTAGGATTGGAATGATTATGTGATTGCCAGTTTTATTACTATGGGTTCCATCAATTCTAAATTTAATCAAATGCCACCCACATATTGAATTCCAGTTGGGTTAGTAGGTCTGAGATCTTAATTCAGTGAAATCCATGTCCGAAGATACCTTTGATTTTAATACCCCTTAATTGAATTAAAGTTTCTTTTTCACTAGTGATCCGTGGATTATTTACAAGCCGACAAAGTAGTAAAATAAGTTAAGTCTGAGAATATAGGAGTTGATTCGATGCTAGTTAAAGTCAATTCATAACAAATTGATTCGACTAAGCGGGTATAAGAAGCTTAATGTTGGTAATAATATTATGTACCGTTATCAACTTTGCAAATAAAACATCATTATATATTAGATTGATTCTGAGATAATTAAATTGCAATTCAGTTATGATTATTTAGTTAAATCAGTTATGGCTGAAGAAGAAAAAAAATAAATTACAAAAACTATAATTTGGAATTTGCGATTATTAATTTGGAAGTTAATTTTTTTTTATATAGGGTCCCTAATAGAGTACACATACCCAAATTCTTAAGAAACCTAGTTTTTCCTACGCCCATCTTTTAGACCTGTATATAAAGGTGCGGGGGAGTGGTTTTAATCATTATTATTCATCATTAGTGTTTAAAAAGGGTGAGAGAAAATACTATTCATGTTTTTTAAGAGGCCAAGAGAGAGAGGACCATATATCACTCATCACCAAGGGTTTTCATCTCAAAAGGTGGCCACACACCTACCTAGCTTTTGTAGGATCATATACTAATACATCCAAGTTCTTTTAAAGGTACAAGTATACTTTTTTTAATCCAAAATAAGACAAATCTTCATCGTCAACGAATACATTTCTCCCCATCAGATTGCATCCAGATTTGTAGAGGTATTATATTTAAAACCCTGTGTTTATCGGTCAAACCTAGCTTTGGTTATTCATCTTTCTAGTTTTTAATTAATCAAAGATTCATGGGATAAAAAAATTCAATCTGCGTATATCGGTCCCCTATAGTTCAACCATTAAAATTAGCCTAGATCCTCTTTGGAGCCTTATTCTCATTAGATTTATATTCGAGTCTCCCCTTTCTCGACATCACCATTATCAGTGATTGATGAAAGTTTAGTTCTAATACAATATCTTTTATATTCTAGTCATGTGAGTTGTGCATCTTGGATTGAGTTGGTATGTACTATTAAAATATGATTTTGGTATGTACAATTGAGATCGTACCTTTGCATTTATATTTCATTGGGTTTCAGTTTCCAATTTTGGACTTTTTATTAGCATGAATTTGATGTTGGTATAGTTATTGGGATATTCCTTACTGAATCTTAGTTTATGATGCATCTTATGACTTTTATACTATCACATTCCTATATTATCACACGTTGTATTTGTTTACTTTGATATCGACAATGATATTTAAATTATTTTCACGAGTTATGTATTTTAATGTTAAGAATTGATTGTAACACCCCGTATTTTTGGTACATTTAATTTAATTAATTCGGAGATTCTAAATTACATAGTGTGTTGTAATTTAATGAATTAATTAGAACAGAATAATGTATATAAATATTAATCTGGGATTCAATGGTTAATATTTAGGGAAAACTTATTTACTAAGTGAATAGTAATAATGTAATTACGTCGCCTCGAGTATTAGTGACGAGGAGGTACTTATCACATTCGGAAGTCGGTATAAGACTATATGGGGTGGGGGGATAAGTATTTTTTTTATAAATTAATTCGGATGCAAATTCTGAGGGTACAGTTGAGTCCGGATGGGCCGAGATAGTCGGAAAAGTGTACCCGGGGGTAGTGAACGGGTCACGGGACGTTTTTAGACATAGCCGGGCCCACTCGGGGACATTTGGGTCACTTGGGCTTGGCCCATTAGTCAAAAAACGGGATTAAGTTAATTAATCTAATAAAAAGAAATAAGGGGGTGGCTGAACTTAATTAAAGAAAGCAAATTAAGGGTTAGGAAACCCTAACAGCATCCAAAGCCAAATTGGGGATCAAAGAGAGCCATCAAAGGTCATCTTCAACCTTGGGATTTAGCTCCAATTCAGACTCTACGAACCTTAGGGCAAGTGGATAACTTGCAATAGCATTAAATCTGTTTTCGATTCATATTCATGTGTAGTGATTATGTAGAAATCCGTTTTTGGGTGTTAATGGAATGAATATGGGATTTTAAAAACTACAATTCTGATTTACGAAACTTGGGTGATGATTCTTCTAAAATATGATAATGGTGAGTTATTGCATATCTGATAAAATGTTATCTGCATATTTGGAAACGAATTTGATGATGAAATTTGGGGTATAAATGGACCTAGGGTTTATGATGAAACTTTCCCCAAATCTAGAAACTGGAGTAAATGGAAGAATTATTTATGTTGAGGAATATTTTGGAGATCCCTAATAAGTTTCCTAATATGTACAAATGCTAAAAGAGACTTAGTTTCAGTGTAGAAGGAAATTAGGGTTTGCAAATTTTCGCCCATGGCTGTCCGTCTACCTGTTCGATCGATCGATCGACGCCATGAAGTCGATCGATCGACGGTCGGCAAACACGGACAGTTCGCCCAGTTTATTTATATAGGATGAGATTTATATAAAAAGTTGTTATGCAATTAATTATTGTTGAGAAATTAATGCATGGGGTATACCAAATTAAATGTGTGTGAATTAATTAGGAGATGGGAAGGGAAATTTGGATGACACGTCAAAATTGGTTGAGTGACATCGAGGTAAATTATATTACGTAGTAATGGACTAGGAAATTTAGAGTCAGGATTTAGACTCGGGTGAGGTTAATTCGGGCTATGAGATTTAGTCCAATTAAATGGTGAGGGCAACATTAAAAGTAACTGAATTTATTAATGTGCTATTATTAATAATTCGAGTTGGGTAATAACCTCATAATAAAAAAATGGAATAGGCTTGTGTCACGGGTTAGTACACGGTGTAGCTGGAACATTTTTATGTATGTATATATATATACGGTGTGTGATAGTATATATATATAGTGTATGCCTTAATATCAGTGGTTAGATATTATTATACTCTAGTGCTATAGGGGGAGGTTACGCGTAGTGGATGAATCCCCTAGCTTGAGGAGTAGGGCGAGTAGATTCCCAGGTCATAGCGTCCGTTGCAGGGGGTGAGGGGCATCTCACTTTCCGTGAAGGAATATGACCGCCTCCAATCGTATACTAAACCAAGTTAGTGAGCGATTCTAACTTGGATAACTAGGATATGTGAATATACCTAGTGTACTAGTACTTTAGAGAAATTATATCCGGGGAGTACTTTTACTCGGGTGGATGTTAGTGTTTTATGTATTTCAGTATGTGTGTGAATGCTGCAATATTTTCTAAGTATATAATTAGGTGATTATTATATACGGGCTAAATAAATACAAGCATGAGTTGTTGTATATGTATAACGAGTGGAGTAGTTATATGAATTAAAAAGGGAAAATGATTTAATTAAGTTGATGTTACTAATGACTTAAAAATCATAATCACAGTTACTCAAATTAGAGTAGAAGGGATTCAAGGAGACTTTAATAATTATCTAGTCATGAGATAGATAACTAGGTGATAATTAAAGCGTTAGTGGTGCACATTAGAGGAGGGGCAAGGAAGTTCTCAAGAGAGTGCGACACTAACTAAAATATGAAGAGCATGCATATTTATTATTACTGCAAGTTAATCATTTGCTAAATGTTTTCAAATGTTTTGGGTACTAACCCTTGCTATAAAATTTTTTAAAAACCTTTTAGGTGTCCAGCCACAGGGACGCCAGACTTGACTCGATTCCAGGAAATCCATTGCTGCAGCATATGTGGATGTTGCGGGACATTTGATAGACGCCTCCTTCTTTCATTCATAATGTAGAGACTCATTATTAGTTATTCGAGCATGTCGCTCACTTTCCTTTTATTTGTTTTAGACTTGTTGGGATTTCTATTCTTGTCTTTATGGGATTTATTATTTGGACCGATGGTTTATTCGGTTAATTATTTTTACTTGTGGAATGATTAGTTCAATTATCTGTAATGGTTTATTGCTTTAATTTTTCGTATGGGTTTTAGTTTAATTAATGAAAGATAAAATTGGCACTAGTCTGGTTTTTCTCACTTAGGTGGTTAGTAATTTAAATAAACGACAGTGATGCTAAGAATGGACCAAATGAGAAACCTGTTCTAACTTGATTTAGGACTGATCACCCGGGATTAATTAGGCGGGGTGTCACATTGATCAACCTTGATGTTAAAATATAAGGGTTGTTACAATACCTTACCACATTATAGTTTCCTTTCCACATAAGTAGCACATGAAATAAAATCTAATAGTCTAGGTCCCCATCATCTCTTAACTCCTAAGCTCACTAAGCTCCGTGCTTGGGATGTCTCATGAATGAAATCGAAACAAGCAACCCCCAATGAACTTATACTTGTATTTTTTGGTCGTTATGCTCTCTCGGACCCTAGACTTGCCACGTGACTATAACAATCACATAAATTAATTATCTACAAACCATATGTCTTAATGATATCGTACAGAATAACTCCTAATTCCTTCCCGAACTATACTCATTGTTGTGGACCCCCAACCTACAGTCGGGGAGTGATACGTTTTTTCCTATCACAAATGACCACAATTACAAACCCCAAGAAAAATCCAAAAAAACCAACTTCCCAAATTAAAAAAAGATGTTCGAGAGGTCAAAACGACAAGAATAACACCCTAAGTGGACAAAATGTAAATATGAAGAATCCAAAAAAATTAACTAAGGAATCCCTTTAGGTCCTCTAATCGATCAGTTAAATGCCTCTCCAAACTAATCACCGGTGCATTAACCTCACCCAAACCAATAACCTATCAATTATTCCTTTTCAGAGTGATCATTACGAGATACACTGAAATCTTTTCTTAGCTATACATGTGTCCCAATGCTCAGATCCACCATCCGAAGGCTTTAATTGTCGTATCCAAAAATTTATGTATGTATAATGGTAATCACATTATATGATAATAGAACATAATACGAATAAAATACTATTGAAACCGAACTTTATTTAAAAAGTGGTACCTGACACACCTTATTTATTATTACCGAAAGTGTGTTACGATACAAAAAATTAAATTAAAACGAAATTAAACATAATAACTACATCCATCAATAAGTGATAGTATATATTATCCATGTGATATTTCCTACTTCTTTAATGACTTTGCATACATATGTAACTGATAGGGATATTTATGTTGGTGCTAAAAAGTCCATAGATCAGGGTTATTTCTTTTTCCTTATGCTCGGGGTCCTTTTGGAAGGGAAAAGAATAAGAAAAACTTTTCCAAGTAGATAATTCTAAGTCTATCACAATTTAAAAAAATAGTTTTGAGTACTACTAGCATGAACGGATAAAAGGAAATGAAATTTGAGATAACAATAATCTGAATGAAATATCGAAAATAAAGTAGTACGATGATATAACTAAATTGAAAATATCAGGTCAAAAGGTTTAAAGTTGTTGATAGTTTCTAAAACAAGATAATCTATAATAATCTGGTATAGAGGCTTAAGGTTAATTATAATTCAAATAACAATCATCAAATATAAAATTTGAGATAAAGTAACAATAACCATAGTAACATTGTTGAGACCAAACTCGGAACAACGGCATCCATACCAAAAAAAACATGGCACTCAACAATCGGAGTCCTACATACGAAATAAAACTATCATGGGTAGAATGGTAGTCTATTCCCTAGTCATAATCTATGATATAAAGAGGGTTTAATGAAAGAAGATTAAATTGAAATCTTTGCTAAAAACAACGTAGGTTTTTAAAAATGAATCAAGTTTAACATGTTGTGAACAACATAAATGAGTTAATAAATAAGGGCAAGATTTCGGGGACTATTACCAAGTGATATGAAAAATTGGCCTAATGAAGGTAATTACGTGAAATAATAGAGAAATAGAAGTTACCTACTTGGAAAGGGAATTTTCTTTTTAATTTCATTCGTCTTGTTAATGCAGAGGACTGGGTTGTCTGTAATAAAAAAAAGGAATAAGTAAGACTTTCTTTGGACAAAATTGAAGGTGTAAGGTATTTGTTGCATAATGAAAATAACTTTACGGTTTCATTTAAAAAAATATTATTTTACTTATTTTGGATCCTAGGTACATTTGGAATTCGATGTAATAATTTTTTTTCCCCACAGATACTCAGTAACCTATATATGAAATTTGGGATTTAATTCTTGAGTTGAAAAAGTTAAGGGGTTTATGTGCAAAAAAACTTTTACGTTTTTAAATTCTATTTCTAAGGTTTCTTTGAAAATGGTTTATGGTTAACCAAACAGAGTGATCTCATATACCTTTTTGATGGGAAAAATAAAATAAATTTTTTGAAACAAACTTGTGGATTTTTTGATTGGCCACGCCCCGACACGCGTAAAGTTAAACTTCCTACATGCTTTGGTTTCCATCACTCTCATGCGTGTATATCACTTCATCCCCTTCATTCGACCATTTGACTTTAGGGTTTAAAAACTCCTACATTCGGTTAAATTCAATATAGAATACCATTTGAGTTGATTCAAAAGTCATTCTTCCTAATTTTTCACACGAAATCCAAATATATAACTTTTATATCATTGGGTTGCTATGCTTTTCTAATGTTAGTATAGATAGAGATAATAGTCTATCCAAACATACAAGTTGTTACAAGATTTTTATCTGAAGAAAATTATCCCTCGAAATTACCTTTAAAGTGTTCGGAGTAGCGTTGTTTCTTTGCGAACTTAGTTTCCGAGGAGGATTTTTGGGCTTCATGATGTTGCCAAAGAACCTTGACTAACGAAATTGTTTGTGTAAAAGAATCTTATCTTGAGAGTCTAATACCCTGATGTGTTTTTCCTCAAGTTCATGGTTGGGTTGTACTAATACTCTCTTCCGCGTGATGATATGTCTTAGATTAGGTATGTATTTACATAATTGTGATACGAGGAACATATCGTGTGTTTTTAATAATTCTGCAGTTAGATCTAAATGATACGCTACTCGTCCCAGTCGTTTTATGATTTCAAAGGGTCAAATATATCGGGATGCTAGTTTTCCTTTCCTTCTAAATCGTACGATTTCTTTTATCGGCAATGTTTTTAGAACTACCCGATCTTTCACAAAAAATTTTGAGGGTTTCGTTCTATTATTTGTGCAACTTTTTTATCGACTGTGAGCTTCCTATAGTCTTTCATTAATCAGACGTATCTTTTAGATTGTCTCCTTAGTTATGACAGGTCCAAAGATGTTATTTTCTCAATATTCATTCCAATATAATAGGGAACAACATTTTCTCCCATAAAGTTCCTCATAAGGAACGATCCCGATGATGGATTGGTGACTATTATTGTAAGAGAATTCATTTACTGCCAAATGATTACTCCAATTTTCAGCTAAATCTAAAGAAGATGCTTGTGAGTGTTGGGATTAACCTCTAGGACTATCCATCAGTTTATGGATGGAAAGAAACACTTAAATGTAGATTGGTAGCCATATTATGTTGTAAGGCTTGCCAAAAATGTATTATAAATTGAGAGTCATGATATGGTACTATGGATAAGGATAATCCATGGAGTCTAATGATCTCTCGAATGTATAGCTCACTGAGTAGTTAAAAAGAATTAGTAGTCCTAATTCTTTGAAAATGCACAGATAAGGTTAAGTGATCTACAATTTCCCAGATTGAGCTATAACTCTGAGATTTTTTGGGGAGTCTACTGAAAAAAATCTATGGTAATATTCTCCCATTTCCACTCTGGCATAGGAAGGGATTGTAACAATCCTCTAGGGAGGTGATGTTTAATTTTTACTTGTTGGAAACTTAAGCATTTTGCTATAAAATTATTGACATCTTGCTTCATTCCTTGCCACCAATATTGTCTCTTAAGATCATGACACATCTCCATATTTCCTGGATGTATGATGAACTTATATTGATGTGCTTCTTGTAACAATTCTTCTATTAGAGTGGAATTGGAAGGTACACATTTTTTATTTTTGAATCGTAGTCCACTTCAGAGGCTATAATCCTAATATATCCTCCATTTTCCCCTTTCTATGTTTTCTTATTGAGTTTTAAGGAAATCATCAGGTAATTTTTTCTCTATAATTATTTTTTAAGAGTTGGACATGGAATAATAATGGAAATTCACACATTTTCCCTCTGTAATTATATCCTTCCATGAAGGTCACAACTTTGTATGAAAATATTCCTATTAATCCCCTGCTCTCCTTTCGACCCAGTGTATCTACAACTATATTTCCCTTCCAAGACTAATATTATAATCGAAATTTTTAATCTTCTAAAAACTCTATCAATTACCATTTTCAAAGATTTAAATCTTTTTAGGTAAATACGCACTTAGGACTCCTATGATTTGAGAATACTTGAAACTTTTTTCTGTGCAAATAATATCTCCATATTTTTAATGAAAACATTATTGTGTCTAATTCTAAGTCATTGACTGGATAATTACGTTCATGTGTCTTTAATTGAGGAGATCTATTCTATTACCTTTCCTAGTTGCATGAGTACACGCCCTGATCCTTGGAAAGTGGCATCAGTGTATACATTATAACCACTATCACAAGAGGGTATAATAAGCACATGGGTGATAATTAATTTTTCTTTCATGGTCTGGAATGCTTGTTCGCATTCATATATCCACTCTAATCGTGCATCTTTACGAGTCACTCTCACTAATGGTAATGCAATTTTTGAAAATCCTTACACAAAACATCTATAGTAACCTACAACTCCTAAAAAACCTCAAATTTCTGTAACAGTAAAACTTGGAGGCCACTCAACTAATGCTATGTTTTTTGCAGGATTAACTTTTATTCCTAACTTGGTAATCACAAGTCCTAGGCACTTTACTTCTCTAATTAGAAAATCACATTTACATTTCTTTGCCTATAAGTGGTGTTGTCGTAAAGTCTCTAAAACAACCTGAAAATGTTTTATGTGATCTTCTTTGTTTTTCGAATATACTAATATATCATTTATAAGTATGATTATGAATTGATCTAAAAATGGTTTGAGAACGTATGAGCTTGCGTTCAAATGAGCAAATTATATATTAAACACCTTTTAACCCAAACAAACATTAAACATGCAGCAGTATGTGATTGAATAAGATAATGAACTAAGCAAGAACATTCAAACACATGCTTGTGAGGAAAAAGTCCCCCAAAGGGGCAAAATCATTGTTTTCATTATAATATTGTAACTGTACAATTTTGGATTACAATGAAAATACAAGTGACTAAGAATTACCCTCAGGTGTCGGATTTTGTAGTCGGCGGCTGGAGTTATCCTTTTCCAGTAGGGCTGCAATGAAGAAGAAGAACGGTCTTCTTCACAAGGGTATGAATAGAAGAAATGCGTTCCTGGGTTGCAAAGTGATTCACAAGTGTTTGGAAATTTGTGTGAATAAAAAATCCTAGAGTCTTGGTACTCAATAGGTGAAGACTTAGAGTTTTTGTTCTCTGAAAATCGTGTATTGAAGTCTTAGAAAACCACTTACCGTAGTGGGTTTATAAAGGAATAACATGGCCTAAAAAATCTCTGCACGATCTGTTTGAGATTATCCCAGGCGGACCGGTCCGGGTCTGAGGCGGATCGGTCCGGGTAGGCAGATCGGTTCTTTTTATTTTAGGCTTCTTCGGTTCGCTTGCGGTCCGGGGTGTACTGGAATTTCAGCAGGCGGACTGGTCCGGGTCTGAGGCGGATCGGTTCTTTTATTCTGGGCGGACCGGTTAGGCCTGTCAGACTTTGATTCCTCTTCTTCTTTTGATATTCGGACCCGTTGATGACTGTATGAATCTTGAATTTCTTCAACGGTGTAACGGCGTGCGACATAACAAATTGATAATGGACAGAAATGTCCTTACAAATCTCCCCCTATGTCTATGACGGTACATACATAAAAACAAACATCCGAATTATCAAGTATAAAATTTCCTATACAAATCTACGCTTCCATGAACCCAAAACTGGAAAGATACAATTGAATAAGACTTCATCGTTTGTTCTTCAACACTTCAGGAATCTTCAACGCTTTTCTCATCAGGGTGTGCAACCCAATGTTAATCCATGTAGTACCTACACACATGAGAAAAAGAAAAACACCAAGTGACGTATCGAGTTTGAAATTTGATAAACTATATACCAATTTATGAGAAAACTCAAACTTTTAACATTCAAACTCCCCCATAATAAGATAATTCATTCTCGCCCTTTTTATGATGTCCCCAAATAGACAAATGAGAGAAATAAATCAAATAAGCAAGTGCGGGGTGTCACTAGGATAAAATCACACCATGAATGAACACAAAGCAACCAAGTCGATGATACCGTAAATGAAGTGGTGTGATCAAATTCTATAGGAAATCTATGCATACAAACATGACATATGTGCACGATGAATATTGGATACTCCTAGCGAATGAACTCAAATGCGTCCTTTGGTGTAAAAGAATGACAATATAAGATATTGACTCAATCAAATCAACACATCAAAGCTCAAAGTGATTTTCACACCAATAATGTCCAAAACAATTTTATGCGTTTTCAGGACTTTCAAGGAAGTGCAAACCCGTTTATATTCTCCAACCAAACTCCTTCAGATATAATTTTTAATAGAGGTTTTCTAAATTCTCAAACTTTGGAGAGTTGATGGTGAAACCTAAGTGGCCCATATTTGGCATGAATTGATTGTTATTGCCTTTAAATTTTTCGGGCTCTTTTAACCTCTTTGGACCTCGGATATTAAAATTCCTCCATTTTTAGGTCCTTTTTAACGGTGTCTTTTGCGCAAATGATAGATGATTACCTTTCGCAGCCCCTCCCCGTTATACAAAAACACACTGTCTCACCAAAATGGTTTTTACATGCATTCCAATCTGGTCAAGTTTTATCGCATATTGTACATTGTATAGACAGGATTGAGATGGAAACACTCAAGCCAATATGAGATAGACAAGTGCAATAATCAAATATAGTCATGCATATGTGCAATAAAGGATATAGGAGTCAAACATGTAGGAAGATATCATTAATTACATCTCAAAGACTCCAAACAATGTAAAGCACAGGGATGGAATGGTGTAGCCTCTCAAATCTCTATCAAACAGTCACATGGAGATATGGAATGAAGTTGTGACTTGGCTATCTTAAATGCTCATCCATAAAAGGAGCAAAAACATAAATCTTTTTGGATTTTTCAAAAAGTTTATCAAAAATAAAATCTTTTTGTGCTTTTCTTAAATTTTTTCTTAAATGAAAATCTTTTTGTATTTTTCAAAAGAAATATAAAAAGAATAAATAAATAGCTGTACAACAAGCAATGGTACATATAAAACAAACTAGCAATAGGAAGCATATGATATAAACATGAAGAAGCATCCTATTATAGACATAGACCAACCCCTCAGTCAACTGTGCAAATCCCCAAAGACTTCCTAAGACTCTCAAATCTAAGGGCATCTAAAGGTTTCGTGAAAATGTCGGTTAAGTGACGGTCGGTGGGAACGAAACTCAGGGATACGACTTTCTCCTCAACTAGCTGTCGTATAAAGTGCTCACGTATCCTGATGTGCTTGGTGCTCGAATGCTGAACTGGATTGCGGGATATGTATATCACGCTCGTGTTGTCATAGGAAATGGTTATGGTGTCCTGTGAAATCCCATAATTTTCTAGCATTTGCTTCATCCACAAGAGTTGTGTGCAACAACTCCCAGCGGCTATGTACTCAGCCTCCACAGTGGACAAAGAGATGGAATTTTTCTTCTTGCTCAGCCAGGAGACAAGAGCAGAACCAAAACAGAAACACCCACCAGAAGTGCTCCTACAACCATCTATATCCCCGGCCCAATCGGTATCCGAATAGGCGAACAAACGGTCATCGGTATCAAAGGAATACCAAATACCGTATGAGAGAGTCCCACTCACGTATTTAATAATACGTTTTAGAGCAAGTAAGTGTGACTCTTTAGGGGACGCCTGATATCGCGCACGGACTCCAACACTAAAGGTGATGTCGGGACGGCTGGCAGTCAAGTAAAAAAGACTACCTATCATACTCCGATATAAGGTTTGCTCTACGTCCTTGCCTGAAGTGTCCTTACTAAGCTTGGTAGTGGTACTCATAGGTGTACGTGCATGCTTAGCGGAGTCTAAACCAAATTTCTTCACTAGGTCTCTAGCATACTTGGATTGGGAGATGAACATCCCATCCTCTAGCTGATGAACCTGGAGACCAAGGAAGAATGTAAGATCACCAACCATGCTCATCTCAAACTCACTTTTCATCTCCTCCTCAAAGTGGTGAGCATGCTGGGAGCATGTGGATCCAAAGACTATGTCATCCACATAGACCTGGGCAACAAAAATAGCACCGTCATCTATCCTTACAAACAACGTCATATCTATTCCCCCTCTCTTGAAGCCACGATCTAAGAGATAGGAAGTAAGCCTCTCGTACCAAGCACGGGGTGCTTGCTTCAAACCATACAAGGCTTTCCTCTCGTACCAAGCACGGGGTGCTTGCTTCAAACCATACAAGGCTTTCCTTAGATAGTAGACGTGCTCCGGGTGCTGAGGGTCTTCAAACACTTTTGGTTGTTCCACATAAACCTCCTCATGTAGAATGCCATTCAGAAAGGCACTCTTGACATCCATCTGATATAAATTGAAGCGCAGATGACATGCGATGGCGAGCAGAAGACGGACGGACTCAAGCCTCGCAACAGGAGCAAATATCTCCCCAAACTCTACACTCTCTGTCTGTGTGTAGCCTTGAGCGACCAACCTAGCCTTATTTCTGATTATGGTACCATTTTTATCCATTTTATTCTTAAAAATCCACCGGGTACCTATCACATTAGTCGCACTAGGTCGGAGAACCAGTTCCCAGACATTATTCTTTTTAAACTGAAGCAACTCATCCTGCATAGCAGATATCCAGTGTTAATCCATGAGTGCTTCTTTATGGTTCTTGGGCTCGACTTTGGACGTGTAGCAAAGATTGCTAACAACGTTCTCTAGTTGAGCACGAGTCCTGACCCCTAGAGTGGGATCGCCAACAATGGCAGACGGGTCATGACTCTTACGAACCCAAGTAGCTGTGTCCCCTAGCACAAGAGTAGGGACCACAGAGTGTGAGAGAGGAACATGTAAATCACTGTCAGAATAATCCTCATCTTCACACTGAAGGTTAGGATCAATAACCGTCGGAGGTTCGTCATCTTGCACGGTGACGTTTATTGATTCCATAACCTTAGAGCTCTTCAGGTTAAAAACCCGGTACGCTCTGCTATTAGATGAATATCCTAGAAATATTCCCTCATCGCTCCAGGAGTCGAACTTTCCTAATTGCTCTCTATCCCGTAGGATGTAGCATTTACTCCCAAAAATACAGAAATATGCCAGGTTGGGATTCTTGCCAGTCCACAACTCATAAGGGGTCTGAAGTGTGTGTGGACGCAAATTAACCCTATTCACCATGTGGCATGCAGTAGACACTTCCTCTGCCCAAAATCTCCTAGAAAATTTACGACCTAGAAGCATAGATCTAGCCATCCCTTGGATCGTTCTATTCTTTCTCTCAACAATCCCATTTTATTGAGGATTTCTCACAGCAGAAAACTCATGTTTGATCCCGAGGCTATCACAGTAAAGGTCTACCTTTGCTTCTTTGAATTCAGTGCCATTGTCACTACCGTGTTGATTTTGCAGGACACGGCACTTGGTCATTCAAAATTCTATAGCATCGAATTTCCCTATCGAAAAACCTACAATGGAGTACCTGGTGAAATCATCTACCATCACGAGGATATACCTCTTACCACCTAGACTCTCAGTACGAGTGGGACCCATAAGATCCATGTGAATTAACTCAAGAACACGATAGGTGGTAATGGAATGCAACTTCCTATGAGGACTAAGGATTTGTTTTCCCATCTGACAGGGTTCACAAACGGTCGAAGTTGACTTTCCAAGAGATGGTCAGCCACGTACTAGGTCATTTTTAGCTAAGCGGTTGAGATCTCTAAAGTTCACATGACCTAGACGTTGGTGCCATAGATCCATAGGAGTGATCGTGGAGGTGTTGCAGACAAGTGAGGACGTGGGCTCAGTCCTATAGAAGTTATCCTTTGTCCTTACCCCTTGCACTAATAGTTTACCGACTTGATTATAGACTTTATAAGTATCCCGGTCAAACTTTACTACAAAGTCAGCGTCGCACAACTGGCTAATGCTGAGAAGGTTTACTTTCAAACCTTTGACGTACAAAACATTTTCTAGTTTAGGAAATCCAGGTAACTCGACAGTACCTCGTCCTATAATGCTAGACTTGCTCCCATCTCCAAAGGTGACTCTGCCATCCTGATAATCCTCAAGAGTCGTAAAAAATGAGGCATCACCTGTCATATGTCTGGAGCACCCACTATCAAAATACCACTGTGAGGTATTGTGTGCTTTGATAGCAACATGAATAACGAAGTCCTTTTTATCTTTCTTAGGTACCCAAGCAGAGATGACCTTTTGTTTGCCTTTGTTGTTGTTGGTTTTAGCTGGAATATGAGAAGCATTCACTAACGGCAAGGACATCCGTCGGAATTCTTCCATTAAACACTGGGACGTGGCAGGTAAGAACTCAACTCGCTCTCTTAGACTCGAAAACTCATCAGTATGACGTGGTGGAGCAGTAGTACGTCGTGTCCAACCCATGTTATAGTAAAACTCCCTAAGGTGGCCTTTTCTTTTGCAATTAGTACAAAAGGACACAGTCAAAGGTGGACCTTGGTTTGCCTTTCTTGGTCGAACTCTCCTTCGAGGTTTTTGATGGTGGCCATAAGGAGTCGTAGTAAACTCCGAAACTGGTCCAGGTGTAATTTGGGACGTGGAGGCATCATCATAATCAATTCCTTGCCGATCACCAAAACCTAAAGTGGGGCCGAGGAGAATCTTTCCCATCTTCCCAGATCTATCCTCGATTTGTACCTTGACTTCCCGTGATTTTTCAAGATCATGAGTCAGCTGGGTAACCAGGGCTTCAAGTTTCTTCCGAGTCTCCACGAATGAATGGAGCTGACTCGTAAGACTGTCCACATGTTTAGTCAAGTCCCCTCTCTCTTTCTCAAAAACTCTCTCTCTCTCTCTCTCTAAACAAACTCTCTTTCTCGACACAGGAAGATTCTCTCTCTCTCAGGGCAGTGAAGGTAGAGGACTCTCTCTCTCTCGCCTTTCTTAAATCTTCCTCTAAGTCGGTGATCTTAAGAACTAGCGCTTTGATACGTTTTTTAGTTGTAAAAGACTCAGAATATAACTCAGCGTAGGCGCGTTGAATATCACTTTTGCTCTCACTTGAGTCATCCCCCCCCTTACTCACATCGATCTCACTATCGAGGTGTCCCTGTGAAGCATCATCCTCATCGTCGTGAAGAGAACTAGGAGTGCTCACTTGACTGGCCATGAATGCGGTGAAGTTACACTCATGCGGTGACTCATCTCCTGAATCCACCGTCTCGACCTCACTGTCGTCGCTAAGAGTAGCCTTAAGGACAACTTTCCCTTTCTCTCTATTCAGACGAGTGGCACACTCAAAGGCTCTATGACCCCTACCATCGCACTTAAAGCATCTCTCACTTTCTTTCTTAGGAGGATTTTTGGAATCTTTTTCATTTTTCTTTTCAAGCTTATTTTTCTCAAATTTCTTTTTATCTTTAAAATTGCCATTTTTCTTAAATTTGAGAATCCTCTTGATTTTTTTTGCAAAAAGAGCCAAATCATCTAAGTCAAAATCACACTTAGAATCTGACGTGTCAGTCTCTCTCTCTCTAGATGACTCTACCCTCTTTCTAGCCGACCCCTCACTTCTTCTCTCTTGGGCATTAAGTGCAATTCCCTTATCTTTAGATTTAGCAGTTTTAGGGAACATATCAATTTCATATGTTTGCAAATGTCCTACAAGTTCTTCCAATTTTAGCGTATTTAAATTACCCATAGAATTTAGAACAGTGACTTTAGGGATAAAACGCTTAGGCAAAGAACGAAGAATCTTTTTATCAACTCTAGCATTAGGAATATGTTCACCAAGATTAAAGCTAGTATTCACAATGTCAGAAAGTCTAGCATAAAATTCATCAAAGCATTCAGATTCATGCATGGTGATGGTTTCAAATTGAGTTGTTAAATTTTGCAATTTAGACTCTTTCACAGCATTTGCTCCTTCATGGGCGAGTTGTAAAACATCCCATGCCTCTTTTGACGTGGTGCACGTCATTATACGTTTGAACTCATCAGGTGTGACAGACCCAGAAATAACACTTAGACCCTTAGAATTAAAAGATGACCATTTAAATTCTTCTTCAGTCCAAGAAGTGACAGGTTTCAAGTTGATCACATTATCAACAGTCACGGAGGGAGGTGTCCACCCTCTTTCAACCAAAATCCAGACTCGTTATCAATGACTTTTAATGCAAATCTCATACGGGCTTTCCAATAGGCATTGTTTGTCCCGTAAAAAACTGGCATTTTATTGTATAACTTCTCCATTTGAACACGGACTTTTTCAAAAAATCAATTTTTTCAGAAAGTTGATATCTTTGGAAAATTTTGCGGAAAATAGGAATACGCGATAGATTAGCGTAACCTGCTCTGATACCAATTTGAGAAGATATGCTCTTGCGTTCAAATGACAAAATTATATATTTAACACCTTTTAGCCCAAACAAACTTTAAACATGCAGCAGTATGTGATTGAATAAGATAATGAACTAAGCAAGAACATTCAAACACATGCTTGTGAGGAAAAAGTCCCCCAAATGGGCAAAACCATTTATTTTCATTATAATATTGTAACTGTACAATTTCGGATTACAATGAAAATACAAGTGACTAAGAATTACCCTCAGGTGTCGGATTCTGTAGTCGGCGGCTGGAGTTATCGCTTTCCAGTAGGGCTGCAATGAAGAAGAAGAACGGTCTTCTTCACAAGGGTATGAACAGCAGAAATGCATTCCTGGGTTGCAAAGTGATTCACAAGTGTTTGGAAATGTGTGTGAATCAAAAAACATAAAGTCTTGGTACTCAATAAGTGAAGACTTAGAGTTTTTGTGCTCTGAAAATCGTGTATTGAAGTCATAGAAAACCACTTCCTGTAGTGGGTTTATAAAGGAATAACATGGCCTAAAAAATCTCTGCACGATCTGTTTGAGATTATCCCAGGAGGACCGGTCCGGGTCTGAGGCGGATCGGTTCTTTTTATTTTAGGCTTCTTCGGTTCGCTTGCGGTCTGGGGTGTACTGGAATTTTGACAGGCGGACCAGTCCGGGTGTCAGGCGGATCGGTTCTTTTATTCTAGGCGGACCGGTCTGGCCTGTCAGACTTTGATTCCTCTTCTTCTTTTGATATTAGGATCCGTTGATGACTGTATGAATCTTGAATTTCTTCAACGGTGTAATGGCGTGCGACATAACAAATTGATAATGGACAAAAATTTACTTACATGGTTGGAATAGAAGATGCATTAAATCCATAAAAGTTGTAGGTGCGTTTGTTAGTCCAAAAGGCATGACCAAAAAATTCAAAATGGCAATCGCGAGTTCTAAATACAATCTTTGTTATAGCTTGTTGTCTTAGTTGTAACTAATGATATTCCAAACTTAAATCTATTTTGGAAAATATCTTTGTGACTCGTAATTGGTCAGACAAATCACTTATTCTAGGTAATGGGTATTTATTCTTGATAGGGACCTGGCTTAATTTACGGTAATCAATGAACAAATAAAACGTTCCATATTTTTTTTATTAATAATACTAGAGATTCCCATGGGGATGTACTGAAATGGATAAACAATTCTGCTAATAATTCATCCAACTGGGATCTGAGTTCTCGTAAATCTAATGGTGCCATCCTGTATAGAGACGTTGATATCGGCAAAGTATTTGGTAGGAGGTCTATTAAAAAATATATTTATCTTTGTGGGGAAATAATAGATAATTCTTCTAGAAAAACGTCCTCATACTTGTAAAAAATAAACATGAAATAAGATGACATATTATATGTAAATTCAGACTAAAGGTTACTAAAAGTCACTATATTTGCGTGACAATTAATATGACCAAAATTTGCTGGAAGAACGTCAATTGCACTGATAAGATCAAATCACCTGATATCGAGTACTACTAATATGATGGCAAAAACTCTCGTTCCAAGTTCTATCCTGCACTCGTTACAAATTTGATTGTCTAATACTATATTATCGGGGTGCGTGACAATAGGTAGGGGAAATATAAAGGACAATGAATTAATTTTAATAATTCCAAAAAGTTAGTACTAATAAATGAATACGAGGATCCAGAATCAATTAATACATGTACCATAAGATTTTGAAAATAAATATTACCTTCAATGACGTCATGATTATTTGATTTTGTTGTTTTTTAAACTGCAAATGTCCAACACTACGTCCTATTGCCTAGTGTTGTGTTACTTCCATGCATGTATCCTGGTGGTCGTGTTTAAGTATCCTACCTTAGAACTTAGAATCTTTCTTTGGGAAGTGTAAATGGTTTTTCATAAAATTCAAAGCTCTACCTAGGTTTCGTATGGATGGTTGGGACATGTTGGGATTGGGCTTACGAAATCTCGAGCATTGGGGCCTTATGTGATCGATTTCGTTGCATTCATGATTTTGTATTATAGCCCTACTATGTAGATGGTGTATTTAACTATACATACTACCATCGTTGGGATTGAAAAGTTGGCGGTCGTTTACCTGATTATGGGAATTGCGGTTATTGTAATTATTTCTAGAAATTGGGATTTCATTTCAAAAAATCCCTTCGATGTCGGATTCCATTTAATGAGGGTGGATATTTCTATGATTTTTTTGACGTATCGAATCGATAAGGGAATAAGGGAGGTCTTTATTCTAGCCTTTAGTCCTCTCTAAAACTGCATGCATTTCTTTCCGTCCATGCTCACATATTCCTACGTGTATTGAGATAATATGGTGAATCGTGCCTCATATTGAGATATTTTCATATAATGTTATTGTAATCCTAGAAATTCTACCCTGGATTGACCTCTTATTGATTCGATTTTTTTTTGAAAAATATCTCCTGAAATGGCTCCCAAGTTAACACTATAACAAAAAAAATTAGAAAATTATCACGGTCAAAAACCTTAACAAGGCACTCTTATCATGGTAAAAAACCACGATAGGTTTTGGGGTGACAAAATAGTTATCACGAATGTGTCATGATCATAGTTCGTAACACGTTTTCCTTATCACGGACTTTGACGGTGACAAGTCTGTGAGAAGGAAAAACTTTTCACGGACTTTGACTATGACATGTCCATGAGAACTTATCACATACATATAATGGTCAAAGTTCATGACAAGTTTTTTCTTATCACAAACTAATCATGGTCAAAGTCCACGACAATACTGGGCAGCATTTAAAAAAAACTGTTGGGTAGTTATAGCCACTGCCACTGCCTGCAGTCAATTTTAACCTATTACACAACATTCATTGAATCACTATATCAAACAATACACAACAAAAAACATTTAATATATTCAATACTCAAAGTTGTTCATTATCATAATAAACAAATAGTAGTCAAATTATTACAAATAATTATTAAATCGTCATCACTTTAATGTTACAAGTAATGTTACACTGCTCGATAAACCATATGGCTACATTATCTTTTCCCACGTACACATTCGTGATAAGGACCCGTGCCTTGTTATGTTGAAATATACGGTTATGCACCATTTTACCAGGGCGCGTATCTGTGTCCCTAAACTCCCTAGCTATTTTATTTCCCACTCGTGTGTCTACTAACGAGTTTGGGGAGAAATTTGAGGGGAAGTATTTTCCCCAAGCTATGGAGTCTGAGATGAGGAGAATATTTATAGATCTAAAGAAGGAGGGGTGTACCATGGTCGAGTACTTGGAAGAGTGTACTAACCTTTCGTACTAAGTAAAAGAAGATATAAATATTGAATATAATAAGATCGATTCATAGCGGAGTCATATTGGCCTATTAGGAAGGCTATTTTGGTGAACTCGGTCTTTACGACCTATAATTAGTTGGTGAACTCCGCACTTCTCCACTATCAGGATCACAGTACTTTTCAAAATATCAAGGGTGATAAATAACAAGGAGCTGAGTCGTCGAGCTAGCAAGGCAAGACAAGTGGAGGTAACGGATTCAGGATCCAGTAGTTTAGGGCTAATTTGTCCTTAGATTAGAATAAGATGTTTAGGATTTTCATTGATGCAAAAAAATAGGGACAGTAGGGCTATGGGAAGTCAGTTAAGGGCTAGTAGGTCCAGTAGTACGAAGCCATCACCACCAAGGACAGCAAGGTCGAGGCCAGATGGGCCGACAGAGAGAGCGACACCTGCTCCATGATAATTATTTCACTTGTGATAAGAGATTGATATATTGAGGCAGTGTTCTCAGCGTATTCAGGCAGCCCAGGAGCAGTTAGCTTAGAGGGGACATCAGGTGCCACAGAGACATTGCCCTGTGACACCCCGACTATTTAAATACCGGGTAGCTACTCCTTTATTAAATTAATTCAAAATGCCAAGTTGGCTCAGTTAATAGCATCACTGTCGAAAACATTTTAATTTTACTAACCACCTAGTATTTAAAAAGTGAGTTGCCAAATTTTAATATAAATCTGATTAACAAGCAACAAGTGTAATGAAGAGATAAGTAACACCATTCACCACACTGAAGTAAAACGAATAACCATCACATAGTGTAAATAAAGTCTGGAGGAAAACTCCTCACTACAATCCCATACTGAAATAAATAACTGAATGTTAAAACAATACAAATCAAAGTCTGAGAACTGTAATGTAAAAGATGCTCTAAATAGAAATGGGCAACATGCCCTACAACTGATAGATAGTGACTCTGGAATCCAAAAGATAGAAGCGTCTATAAGCAAATCCCTGTAGCTTCCACAAACAGCTACAGCTCGTCACCTGAATGAGAATCCTATGCTTGGTGTCCCTGTGGCTGGGCACCTAAAATGGTTTTACAAGAAAAAGATTTGAAAAGCAAACGGGTCAGAGCTCGAATCTGGAGTTATATTTTAAAAACCTTCAAGTGCTTTAAAAACATTTAAAACATTAAATGCAAAGTACATGTTAGGACGTGCACTCACATGATATTCTCACCTCTCGTCTAACTGTGCACTCTTAACGTAAGTACCCATCTAGAGTGATAAAAACTACTAGCTAAGTGATAACATATCTAGATAGACTATCATCGGTCTTACCCTTATTACTCGGTTCTATTAACATAATAACGCTCGTAATTAAGTAGGGGTTTAACGCAAACTCAGATGCTTAATATGCAATATATATATCTCTATCAGTTAACTTGCTATATTTCTCGAAGCAATACCATAATTATATTCACATCATTAACATAAAGGTTCTCATGAATTAAGTGTATATTATTCACATCACAAATATACAGTATAAGCACCCCAAGAACTAAGCTGCGGTGCACACATACTCTGCTATCCATCCCGGTACATCACGTACATAAGTGATATACCCAAGTATGACCTCGGCCTGGAGGTGCCTACCTCAGCCGAGATGAAAGCCGAGATGATGGCCAACCCACCAGTGCATCGGGGCCCACGATATCATCCCTCGGCCAAGTCTACCTCGGCCTAGGCCGACACTACCCCATACACCCCCCCGGGGGACACTTCTCATATCACAGATGTCAACATCAACCCCAGGTACCAAGGAATAGTAACCCCGGTCAACAGTAGGCCAAGATGACAAGAAGCTCTACATTCACCTTCAACATGAACCTTACCTCGGAGGAGGCCGAGATTACGAGAGGCATCGCTTACCATCAGCACGCCAATGACTCGGCTAAGGCCGACACGGGCATACACCTCGGCTGACATAAAGCCGAGACAGCCCATGACACCTCACGGATTGAGCGGACGACCAACCCTTATAGCTCGGCCTCTCCTAGGCCGAGGCCATTCACCAACATGACTACCAGGCATCTGTTGACGTTTGGATAAGGACACCTGGGCATAGATCAGTTATAACAAGATTATTCCCCACACGTGGGGGAATATTTCATCATCATTATCTACATGTGGCCATGACAGGTGGCACATCCCCATTGGTGAGGAAACTACACACATGCACATTACATGCACAGGGGGTACATTACACCCCCTAGGCACTATATAAAGGGATCACCCCCTACCTTGCAAAAGGATCCAGAGATAAAAACCCTAGCAAAAACTCTAAATATACACAGTAGAGAGAGAGAGAGGGCTTGAGAGGTTGTAACCATGGCCATTAGTGCCTTCTTTCAGTGATATTACTCTCACACACTCACCGTGGACGTAGTCCACATTGGCTGAACCACTCATATTCGGGTGTCATTCCTATTATCCTCACCTCATTCTTACCTTATTCATATAGCTGTGTTGCCATTGTTACACCTGTATTGAGCTTGCAAACACCTCACCTGGTGGTGCTGATTTTCAGCATCATCATTTTGGCGCCGTCTGTGGGAACGAGGAGATATCTCTTCCTCTTTTCCTGCTTAGCCTGACCGGAGATTCTGGTGGTGAACCAGAAACCACCCCTTGCGTGGAGCTGTTTCACCATTGAAAGAGATCCTTTAAGGTATTAAGCTCACCTGCTTCTCAAAGTTCTATAGTAGTAATACATGGAACCAGACTTGCCGCCGCCTCTTTCGCCGCCCGGAGGTGGAGGAGCTAGCTCCAGTCAGGTTCCTCCCCAGTCCGAAATGGCGGAGGTGGCAGCTGCCTTGAAATCTTTGGCTGTAACACAACAAGCGATGAAGGAGCAATTTGCACAGCTCAGCCAAACCATGATGATGAGACCACCCGGAGTCTCGCCGGACATGATCATCCCGGCGGCAGTTCAACCCCAACCGGATGCCAGGGGACCACCCCAGGCACCGATGAAGGACCGACCTGCACCCCCGCGGAGAAGGGATGTTGCTGACCCTAGGCGCTTGCGCCTGGGGAGGCAAGGAAACCCATGCCCGGAGGACAGGTATGATGACATAGGAGCAGAAGAGGCCCGAGAGGACTGCTGGGAGCCATATGAGGTGTCCGATAACACCGTACGACCTCTTCGGCAAAGCCAAGGATGTGTCGGCCAAAGAAGAGATGAGGCACGGCAGAGGGGGTCGGCCTTCAACAGGTTGAGCAGAGGCTCGGCCTTCGAGAGGCTGGGACCAGTTAATGACCTAAGACATAGGCTATCAAGGTCAAGGAGTGCCGCAGGCTCCCAAAGAGGGGATAGGAAGGCTCGGCCAGATCAAGGCCGACCCATGGAGAGAAGAGCAAGGGAGCAGGATGAGGTCAACAGTCAGCGGGTCGCGGCTGGGGAACCCTCTGTCCACCGAAAAGAGGTGGCAGGGGATAACCTCGGCCAAGTTGATGAGAGAAGACCATGGAATGACTCGATCCAACGTCTCGAGGAGAAGATAGGGGACCTCATAAAGAGTAGGGACCCCTTACAGAGGGGCTACACGGAGGGCTCACCGTTTGTGGCTAGGATAGTGGGGTTCCCAACCCCAGCTAAATTCAAACCTCCTGTGGTGACTCCTAAGTATGATGGCAGCACTAACCCAGTGCACCACATTGAGATGTACCAGTCAGCCGCAGATATTTACTCAATACCTAATGAGATGAAGTGCAGGACCTTCTCGGGCACCTTGACAGGGGCAGCGCATAGCTGGTTCACTTCTCTTCCAAAGAACTCGATCGAAAACTTCAAAGGCTTGGCCGAGCAGTTCATCCACAACTTCTGCTTTGGGGTAAGGCCCCAAAAGAAGACCACCCACCTCCTATACATCAAACAGGCTAAGGGTGAAAGCCTGAGAGACTACATAGCAAGATTCAACAAGGAGAAGTTAGAGGTGGAGGACTATGAAGAGAGCATAGCCATGACCGCCCTTATAGGAGGTCTTCAGAAGGGAAAGCTACTATTGAAGCTGGCGGAAGACCCCCCCAAGTCTATGGCGGAGCTGTTGTCCACTGCAGGAAAAGTGATGAATGTGGAGGAGGCGATGTCCGCCAAATACGAGGAGGAGAACCGCGGTAGCGCTGGGAGGTCCCAGGGTAAGAAAGAAGGGAAGAAGCGATCAGCGGAGGACAAGTTCGCTCATTACACTTCTCTGACTGTGAGCTGTGAGCACATCCTTAATGAGATTAAGACTGACAGGGCTCTGCGGTGGCCAGAGAAGCTGAAGGCCCTACCACATAAGAGGAATAAAAACCTCTGGTGTGAGTTCCATCAGGATCACGGCCATGTCACAGACAGATGCTTCGCCTTAAAGGATGAGATTGAGAAAATGCTGAAGTCTGGGAAGCTGAGAAAGTATGTGGATGGCAAAGCCCCGAAAGCTGGAAGAGAAGACCCCAGGAAGAGGAGAGATGACAGGTGCCGCGGCGATGCCCCAGTCAGAGGGCATAATGATTCAGAGGGTGATGATGGAGATGACCCAGATCTCCCACCGAGGGATGACAATACCCCAGTGAAGAGGGTAGGAATGATCTCCTTTGGTGTTGGCACCATATGTGGGGGATTCGCAGGAGGCGGGTCTGAGGTAGCGAATAGAAAGGCCCATGTAGCTGAGGCCAGGTCGGTAGCCAGACCAGAGGTTGTGAACCTGACGTCTTCTGACGCGGTGCAGAAGAGAACGAAGGTGGACATGGACACCCTAGTGGTAGGTTTCTCCCGGCTCAACTTCAAGGGCATCTTAGCCCCCCATGATGACCCCTTGGTCATAACGACAAGGGTGCATGGGTGCGATGTAGGGAGAATCCTCATAGATGGGGGAAGTTCAGCAGATGTAATGTTTTGGCCTTGTTTCAAGAGCTTGGGTCTTAGCAGATCAAGGCTAGTGCCATACCACCACCCCTTGATAGGCTTCAGTGGTGAGAAAGTGCACCCATTAGGCATGTATGAGGTGGATGTGCGTATGGGGGATGAGTGGCCCAAGAGGCTGACTAAGAAGATAAACTTTTTTGTGATGGACGAGAATGTCTACTCGGCCTACAACCTCATCATCGGAAGAGTGGCCCTCAAGGAGTTTGAAGCCGTGCCGTCAACGGTCCATCAAATGCTAAAATTCCCGACCCCGTATGGGGTAGGGGAAGTGCCAGGGGATCAGACCACGGCACGAGAGTGTTATTTCAACTCAGTGGAAGAGAGGGAGGCCCATAAGAAAGTAACCGCCACATACAGCATAGACACTCTTGACCCGAGAGATGAAACAAAGCTAAAGAAGGGCGAGGCCGCGGAAGAGGTAGAATCCATCGTCCTCAACGAGGACGAGCCGGAAAAAACCTTCCAGGTCGGCAAGGCCCTAGAACCAAAGATTATGGAAGAGTTGGTAAGCCTTCTCAGGAAGAGGCAGAGTGTCTTCGCCTGGAACCACACCGACATGCCTGGTATAGACCCTGAGGTCATGACCCACAAACTCAACGTGGATAGGGATGCCAGGCCAATCAAGCAGAGGATAAGAATTTACTCCAGAGAGAAATATGTGGTCATTCGGGAAGAAGTGAAAAAGTTGGAAGAGGCCGAGTTCATACGAGAGATCACCTATCCAGAGTGGCTCTCAAATGCAGTGATCGTGCCTAAGGCCAATGGAAAGTGGCGGATGTGTGTAGATTTCACAGACCTGAATAGGTCTTGCCCGAAGGATAGCTATCCCCTACCTAGGATAGACCAGATGGTGGACGCAACAGCAGGGCACGAGCTCATGAGCTTCATGGATGCTTATTCAGGTTATAAACAAATCTTCATGGACACCGAAGACTCTGAGAAGACAGCCTTCATCACTGACAAGGGGACGTATTGTTATAAAGTGATGCCCTTTGGTCTGAAAAATGCGGGGGCAACATATCAGCGTCTCGTCAATAGGATGTTCGAGGAACAGATAGGTAAGACCATGGAGGTATACGTGGACGATATGCTAATGAAGAGCCTGAAGGCATGTACTCACGTGGCAGACCTTTAGAAGACCTTTGATGTCATGGATTCATATAGAATGGAGCTCAACCCGGCGAAATGTGTCTTCGGTGTAGGAGCAGGGAAATTTCTGGGGTTCATAGTTAATCAAAGGGGGATTGAGGCAAACCCTGAGAAGATCAAAGCATTGCTCGACATGAAGACCCCTAGGAGTATCAAGGATGTCCAAAGACTTACTGGAAGTGTAGCTGCCCTGAACAGGTTTGTTTCCAGGGCAACGGATAAGTGTCTTCCATTCTTCAAGATTCTAAGGAAGGCCTTCCAGTGGGATGAAGAGTGTGAAAAAGCCTTTGATCAACTCAAGTCCTACTTAGGATCTCCCTTGCTGCTATCCCGGCCCATTGCAGGAGAGAGGTTGTTTGTGTACTTGGCAGTCTCTGAGTCGGCTATTAGCGCGGCCATCATACGAGAAGAAGGTGGAGTTCAGAGGCTTGTATACTTCAACAGTAAGGCCCTACAAGGGTCTGAGCAGAACTACCCCAGAATGGAGAAATTGGCTTATGCTCTTATCCATGCTTCAAGGAAAATGAAACCCTACTTTCAAGCTCACTCTATGATAGTCCTTACAGACTCCCCACTAAGACAGGTTCTGCACAAGCCTGAGAAGTCTGAGAGATTGATGGCCTGGGCCATTGAACTAGGGGAGTATGATCTTACTTACCAGCCCAGGATGGCTATTAAGGGGCAGGCCCTTGCAGATTTTGTCACGGAATTCACTTGGGAAGAGACTGAGTCAGAGAAGAGCCGAGCTGTCTCCCGAGATTCGGAAGAGATAGACCCTTACATCTTCCAAGGCCGAGAAAAGGTAGTCCCAGTCAAGGCCCGGAGGAGGGTAGAAGAGAACGAAGAGGATCGATACCTCTTCGAAAAAGGAGTGATGAGAGAAGGGGTCTTATCTTCAGATGAAGACGTGTGGAGCCTCTTCGTTGATGGATCCTCCTGTGATGGTGGAAGCGACGCAGGGCTAGTACTCTCAGCTCCAGATGGCGCCAACATTGAGTATGCCTTAAGATTCAACTTCCAGGCTTCAAACAACGAGTCTGAGTATGAGGCTATGATAGCCGGCCTCCTATTGGCAACGACTCTGCGGGTAAAGCGGCTTCTACTTCATAGTGATTCAAGGTTGGTTGTTAACCAAGTGCTGGGGGCGTACGAGGCCAAGGATGAGAGGATGGCCAGGTACTTAAAAAAGGTAAGAGGATTGCTAGACTTTTTTGAAGAGGCCAAGCTGAAGAGAGTGCCTAGACTGAGCAATAACCATGCTGACGCATTGGCAAGGCTGGCCTCGACAATGAAGACAGATTTGGGAAGAACCATCCCAATTGAAGTTCTAGGAAAAGCAAGCATCGAGGAGGATGAGGTATGTAACCCTTGTCACAATATAAACCCGGGAGACTCGTGGATTGACCCGATTGTCAGATACCTGAGGGAGGGGGAGCTGCCTGAGTCCAAACTGGAAAGGAAAAAGCTGAGATACAGGGCTGCCAAATTCTCATTGGTAGGAGACGTCTTATACAAAAAAGGTTTCCTCTTGCCCCTCCTCAGATGTGTTCACCCCTTGGAAGTACCTCGGATCTTGCAGGAGGTTCATGAAGGCTTTTGCTCTAGCCATATAGGAGGAAGACCCTTAGCCAAGAGAATCATCACTCAGGGATACTGGTGGCCAACCTTGTCTAGGGACTCTGCTGATTATGTGAAGAGGTGCGACAAATGTCAGAGGTTCGCCACTATCCCTCATCAACCACATCAGCCCATGATATCGATATCTTCTCCATGGACGTTCGCGGTATGGGGAATTGACTGGGTAGGACCCTTGCCAAGAGCAGTCAACAACTATAGATTCTTGATAGTTTCCATTGACTACTTTTCAAAATGGGTAGAAGCCGAACCCATGATAACAATTACAGAACAGAAGACCATTCAGTTCATCTGGAAGAACATCATATATAGATATGGTCTCCCAAACACGCTCATCTCAGATAATGGGACCCAGTTCAAGAACGCCTCCTTGGAGAAGTATTGCCAAAGTGTGGGTATTAAACAGTTCTTCTCATCCCCTGGTCGACCCCAGGCTAATGGCCAGACTGAAGTCACAAATAGGACAATCTTGGATGGAATCAAGAAGAAGTTAGAAGACGCGAAGGGGAGATGGATAGAAGAGGTTTACGCTGTGCTATGGGCTTACAGGACCACAATAAGGACACCCACAGGAGAAACCCCATTCATGCTGGCACATGGTTCAGAAGCCGTCATACCAATGGAGATAGGCCTACCAACTCATCGGATTCAGACCTATGATCAGGAAAGCAATGGGGAAAGGAGGAGGTTAGACTTGGACCTTATTGAAGAAAGAAGGGAAGACGCAGAGGTCAGGAAAGCAGCCTACCAGCAGAGGGCAGCAAAATTCTACAATCAAAGGGTAAAAGCAAGACCCATTGCGGTAGGAGATCTAGTCCTTAAAAAGACCCTACAGAAAGCAAACAAGCTTCACCCGAACTGGCATGGCCCATACAGAGTAACGGAAGAGGTTGTGCCTGGAACGTATAGGTTAGAGAACCTAGAGGGAGAACCCTTCACCAACCCGTGGAATGCCAACCACCTAAAGAGATATTTCATATAATGTTGCATCTATTTTGTCAATTGTAAATGTACCATCTTATTGAGAAGAGGTTGTGAATAAAGATTAGTTTCCATGGCAAATTCTTGTTTCATCTTAACATCATTCATTTGGTGAAATTTATTTTGGGGATAACCTCTTAGGTGAGGACCTCAGACCTTAAACATCATTAATTTGGTGACATTCTCGGCCTAGGTGATGACCTCAGACCCTCATAACATCACTTGGTGGTGATGAGGTCTGAGCTCGAACACCTCGGCTAGAGGACCTCAGACTCTTAACATCATTCATTTGGTGAAATTATGAGGCTTACCTCGGCCTAGGTGATGACCTCAGACCCTCATAACATCACTCGGTGGTGACGAGGTCTGAACTCGAACACCTCGGCTGGAGGACCTCAGACCCTTAACATCATTCATTTGGTGATTTCTTAAGGGGATAACCTCTTAGAGGACCTCAGACCCTTAACATCATTCATTTGGTGAAATTTATTATGGGGATAACCTCTTAGGTGAGGACCTCAGACTCTTAACATCATTCATTTGGTGAAATTATGAGGCTTACCTCGGCCTAGGTGATGACCTCAGACCCTCATAACATCACTCGGTGGTGACGAGGTCTGAACTCGAACACCTCGGTTGGAGGACCTCAGACCCTTAACATCATTCATTTGGTGATTTCTTAGGGGGATAACCTCTTAGAGGACCTCAGACCCTTAACATCATTCATTTGGTGAAATTTATTATGGGGATAACCTCTTAGGTGAGGACCTCAGACTCTTAACATCATTCATTTGGTGAAATTATGAGGCTTACCTCGGCCTAGGTGATGATCTCAGACCCTCATAACATCACTCGGTGGTGACGAGGTCTGAACTCGAACACCTCGGCTGGAGGACCTCAGACCCTTAACATCATTCATTTGGTGATTTCTTAGGGGGATAACCTCTTAGAGGACCTCAGACCCTTAACATCATTCATTTGGTGAAATTTATTATGGGGATAACCTCTTAGGTGGGACCTAATACTCTTAACATCATTCATTTGGTGACATTATGAGGCTTACCTCGGCCTAGGTGATCACCTCAGACCCTCATAACATCACTCGGTGGTGACGAGGTCTGAACTCGAACACCTCGGCTCGAGGACCTCAGACCCTTAACATCATTCATTTGGTGAAATTTCTTAGGGGGATAACCTCTTATTATGAGGCTTACCTCGGCCTAGGTGATGACCTCAGACCCTCATAACCACTTGGTGGTGACGAGGTCTGAGCTCGGACACCTCAGCTAGAGGACCTCAGACTCTTAAGCAACAGTTATGGCACCACATTCAGTAATGGCTTCAGAGAGTGCATAGCATCCATGTACATTCACAAATAAAGATGAAGAGAGAAATTTTGCATTCAACAAAAGCTTGAAATTGCATAATATTTAAGTGTGAGAAATTACATGCAAGATTACAAGTCAAAACAAAAAATGGAAAATACAAGTTAAACATCTGAATGAGGAACGTCTGATGTCTCTTCAGGGTTGGCCTGCTCGGTATTGGTAACCTCGGCTACTTCGTTTGCAGGGTCAGTTTCTCTGAGGTCAGCCCCTTCCAGAGTAACAGTTTGACCAGGGGCAGCAGCTTCATCCTCTATCTCCTGCAAGGCCTGGGCAAATTGGGCATCGGCAAGGCCGAGGCCCACAAAATCTGAGGCTTTAATGGTGCCAACCTCGGCCTCCCTTACCTCGGCCCACTTGGAGGTGGCCTTGATACCCCTTTCAAGGTACTCCAGGCCAAAACCTACAAACTCCTCGGAGACCTTATAGTCAGCAATTATTGTCTCCGAGGCGTCTGCAAGAGAAGCCTTCACCGCAGCATCAACTTTCCTCTGCAAAGCATCGTCCTTGTCCTTCAGGGACTTGGTATGACTCTGAACAAGTGCAGAGATGTCCTTTTCTAGGGATTGGGCCTTATTTTCAGAGGTCTGAGCCTTGGTCTCAGCCTCCTATAACTCGGTCCTCAGACGAGCAACCTCGGCCTTCAGGGTGCCCTCAACTTTTTCAGCCTCCTGCCCCTTCTGGATGAGAGGCAATTTCCTCAGGGCCCAGTTGGATAGCTGGTACATGGCAGCCGCACCCTGCACAATAAATAAAGAAATTAGAGAAAGTGCAGAATCAGACGTTGCACTTTAGACGAGAGCTAGTTATACCTGGACCACTCGGTGAAGACCAAATTCAACCATCATGGGGGTCTCCATAGACCTGAAGAAACGCTTGTCGGCCTCGATCATCATGTTGTTGAGAGCATCCATGGCCTGTCGGCTGTGGCCGACCACGCTATCAGATAGTTTTAACTGGTCCAGACGGGTTGATAACGTGTCGGCCGTGAGGGGGATCGCAGTGTCTGAGGCCCTCTTGGTCCTGGAGCTCGGCCTCTGATCCTCAGGAGGATGGACCTCAGGTGCCCTCTTCTTTGACTTAGATGTTGAAGGAGCAGGTGGAGGGGCATTCATGCCAGTCTTCTTAACAAGCCTGGACAAGCTTGGAGCCTCCATCTCCCATAACTCATCTGAAACGTCTGGTGGTTTCTCTGCAAAAGTAAAAAGATACGAGTCAGAAATAAAGTACGTATGATAAGAGGCTACATGGGTCAAAATAAAAATCCTTACCAAAGTCAGCTAAGGGACTTCCGCCCAGGCTCGTCCCCGAGAGATACTGGGGGGTCAGCAGATGCTCAAACTTAACAAATATCCCATGGGCCCCTTGGTCCTGCAGGGCCTTCACCCTTTTGCCATGTTGCACACTTAGTCCAGGGTCGGCCCTGGAAGCCATGGTAACTTTGCCCCATTTCCAGGGTATTCTCGGCTCGAAGATGGAAGAGGGAATGGAAGAACCAAATTCCCAAGGCCCTGAGACAAAAAAGTACCTGGGTTTCCAATTATGGTTGGAGGTCTGAGTGACTAGGAGCATCTTTTTCTCAGGCCTCCGAGCCACAAAGTGATAGTAGCTCGGATGATTCTTGGCCGAGGTAGGGATGTAGAAACCAGCAAAGACCTGCACTGGGAGGTCAGAGTGGTGAACCGCCCTCCACAAGATGATGGCCCCTATAATAACCCTCCAAGCATTGGGAGAGAGCTGCGAGGGGGCCAAGTTAATAAATGATAGAATGGTCCTAATGACGGGGTGGAAGGGAAGATGAAAACCTAACTTGAACATCTGCTCGTACAGGCAGATTTCTCCATCCCTACCGTGGTAGGCCCTCTCTTCCCTCAAAGGTCTCCTTAAGTGGATAGAGGGGCTAATGAAGTATAAGTACCTGAAGTGCAGTAGATCCACCTCAGTAATTGTGCTCTCATACTCGTCCGCCTCAGATGTGTCTACATCACTTTTGGCATCCTCATCATCGTCAGACTCAACGTCGGTTGGAGCAGACGTGGACGGGTTACCAGGGAACCTCTGAGCAAACTCGGCCTCGGTGACGGCCGATAATGGAATAGCATTTAGAATGGGAGGCACATCCACACTTGGCTCTACAAGTTCAACCTCTGAAGAAGAACCAGAGGTACTTGTGCCATTTTGAGACGAGGCACGACTGGAGACCTCGGCATGGTCAGGGTTCTGATCAGCCTGAGTAGTGAAGTCCATGGACTCTTGGAAAGAGTCCACTGACATTGGATCAGAGGTGGAAGATTCAGACTCGGACATTGGCAAATTGTTGGCAGAGACGTCTGTCTGGTAAAAATTTTTAGGAGGACGAGGGTATACCACCTTGAGAGGTGGAGGAAAGAGGGGTCTGATGGGGGACTCTTGCGACCTACGAGCTTCTTCCTGAGCTCTCTCTATTTGTCTAATCTTATCTAAGGTCTTTTCTTTTAGAGATGGGAAGTCTTCAAGAAGTTGGTACAAGGGTCTGAGCATCTGGGGACGATCCATGGCTTTGGCAGACCCTAAACCTGAGGGAATATCCTAAAAACTACAAACAAATATGGCTTGAAAAGTTAAGGGAATTAGAGATCAAACCAAAGAACTTATACAGGAAGCCTGGCTCACCGGAAAACTCAAGATCTCACCGGAAAACTCAAGATCTCACCGGAAAACTCAAGAACTAGCCGGAAAACTCAAGATAAAAAATATCAAAAACGAAGGAAATGGAGAGGGAGGATACCTGAAGGTGAGATTGGTGAATAAGGTGGAGAGTATCGCGCACGAAGTGAGGTATCCCTCGGCGGAACAATCGCTGGAGCAGAGGCCAACTTCGGAGAATTTTTTTGCAGAAAACAGGGGAGCAATCGCTTGAACAGGAGAGAAATGAGGAAGAAGAAGAAAAAGAAAGGTTTTAACCTTTAAATACTTGGTCACGATTCCCAAGGCTCATCATTGCCTTGGGAAGCCCAAGGGACAACTGACAACATGTGCCAACCAAGTGGGCACGCCTTGGCAACGGACAAGTGTCATGCAGGTATTGACTTTGGGGTGAATAGACCTCGGAGGCAAGAACCCCCTACTCACCCACTCTCGCAAATGACTAAGGGCTGAGGGGTGATTGATATACCCAAGTATGACCTCGGCCTGGAGTTGCCTACCTCGGCCGAGATGAAAGCCGAGATGATGGCCAACCCACCAGTGCATCGGGGCCCACGATATCATCCCTCGGACAAGTCTACCTTGGCCCAGGCCGACACTACCCCATACACCCCCTCGGGGACACTTCTCATATCACAGATGTCAACATCAACCCCAGGTACCAAGGAATAGTAACCCCGGTCAACAGTAGGCCAAGATGACAAGAAGCTCTACATTCACCTTCAACATGAACCTTACCTCGGAGGAGGCCGAGGTTACCAGAGGCATCGCTTACCATCAGCACGCCAATGACTCGGCTAAGGCCGACACGGGCATACACCTCGGCTGACATAAAGTCGAGACAGCCCATGACACCTCACGGATTGAGCGGACGACCAACCCTTATAGCTCGGCCTCTCATAGGCCGAGGCCATTCACCAACATGACTACCAGGCATCTGTTGACGTTTGGATAAGGACACTTGGGCATAAATCAGTTATAACAAGATTATTCCCTACACGTGGGGGAATATTTCATCATCATTATCTACATGTGGCCATGACAGGTGGCACATCCCCATTGGTGAGGAAACTACACACATGCACATTACATGCATAGGGGGTACATTACACCCCCTAGGCACTATATAAAGGGATCACCCCTACCTTGCAAAAGGATCCAGAGATAAAAACCCTAGCAAAAACTCTAAATATACACAGTAGAGAGAGAGAGAGGGCTTGAGAGGTTGTAACCATGGCCATTAGTGCCTTCATTCAGTGATATTACTCTCACACACTCACCGTGGACGTATTCCACATTGGCTGAACCACTCATATTCGGGTGTCATTCCTCTTATCCTCACCTCATTCTTACCTTATTCATATAGCTGTGTTGCCATTGTTACACCTGTATTGAGCTTGCAAACACCTCACCTGGTGGTACTGATTTTCAGCATCATCAATAAGGATTACATATTCCGAATCTCTCAGGAATAGTTCACAGATAACACAAATCACAAATAGTGGAGGCGAACACAATCACATCACATAGGTCACGCACATACCTACGCTCCTACGATCAGCGGACTTATTAATATCCCAATAAGTCTTTCTATGACCTATGTTCATCGAGGTAACCAGTCTAAATTCGGGCAACACAAGGATTAGAGGGCCCTAAGAGAACGCAAACCTCCCGTGATAGCAAGTATGGTAGGTATGTCATACACACAATTCATATACCAATACTAAGTAAACACACGTCTTAGTAATACCGTAGTTTAATCGTAGTACATATCGCATTCTCGTACTAACTTATAATTATCACAATTTATACTATTCCGGCTTGTAATTATACGCGCCATAATTCATCCTCACATCGTAGTAGACACTCACGTCTCAACCTAAATGGTTCATTGAATATAACTCTCGTATACAATTTACTCCTCATAATAATCCAAAAGTCCCAAATCCATCAATAAAACATCAAGGAATGTTAACTCTACCCTCGGACAAGTTTCCGGGACTCCAAAAATCAAAATAGTCCAAAAAGAACCAAACTGTCGACTCGTTAGAAGTCTCGTTCGAACAAGGCTGTTCAAACGAGATTGGACTGTCAGCTCGTTAGAAGTCTCGTTCGAACAAGGCTATTCGAACGAAATCCCAGTTCGTTCGAACGAACTGTTCCTTCTAACGATATCTCGTTCGAACGAGATATCGAATGAAATCCCTTCTCGTTAGCAGCGACTGGTCAACTCGTTAGAAGCTCGTTCGAACGACCTGGGTAGGGGCTTCTAACGAGCTACCAGATTCGGCCCAGATTTTTCCCCAATTCGTTTTTCATCCATTTTAACACCTCAAATCTTCTAAACTAAGTCCCAACAATCGTTTAAAGGTCTACAATCAATACTAAACATATATAGTCACATCCTAACATGTTTTTAAGGGACCAATCCACCCTAACATCAATTAAATTTACAAATTTCTGCACTTTTTCCCAATAACTCAAGAACATGAACCCTAACTTAATATCATCATCAAATCCCAGAATTTAATTCGTTTTAATTTCTTCTAATCACAACTATCATGAGAGAAATCATCTACCTATCATTCTACATGCAAATCTCTTCAAAATTTTCAAGTTCTAAACTCCAAACTACATGGGTTTTCATTCATCTTTCAAGAATAATTAAAATTCCTCAATTTCTAACATGGAAAAGACATTCTCTGAAATTAAATGGAATAAAGTCACTTGCCTTGGTTCGATTTCTGATTTTGGTGTAGGTTTGATGGAGTTTTTCTGCAGAATTTCCTCTCTTCCAAGCTCCTTCTCCAATGGTGGCTTAAGGTGGCTAGGGTTTTCTTTGGGAAGATTGTAAAACCTAATGTTAGCCTCCGTAGCTTAAAGGGTTAATATGGGTTGGTTAATGGGTTTAGTGGGTTAAATCCACATCATATTTACATCTCCAATTCTCGTCACTTTTAATTCCTAAAAATGTAAAATTACCAAAATACCCTTTATGATGCCGGTATGGCCTAAAAATACCCCGGAACCCAAACTACACCCCCGGCCAGTGTTTTTTGACTATCTCGACCCTTCCGGACGCGTTGGCACACTCAAAACGACCATACGGTTTATAGATATTAAATTCACTTTTATTATCAAAATATTACACCGTGACGCGGCGGTCCCACGCGTCTCAACAAAATTTCTAAAATGCCGTCTATCAATCTCACGACAAATTTTATAATACCAATACATATATCAAAACATGTATTCACATAATCAAATACCAACTCTCATCTCGTTAGTATTTATAACCCGGATTAATTTCCAATTAATACGCATTTAATTAATTAATCCCAAAAATAAATATAGTCAAAAGTACGAGTTATTACATGCCCACCATTTCTAACTTAGGGAGTTACTGCACTAGCTTCTCTGGCACCCGCCGCCCTACCTCAAGGACATCAACTACTACAATACATGCGAGTTTATCATATTATGCCCACATAGGTGACAGCTCCATCATAGGTAGTTGATGGTATGTTCCCTATATTTGGTCACGTAGGTCGCACTTTATTTCACACAGGGATATCTCAATCTTTTGTTGGCGCAGTGTAATACCCCATACTTTTGTGGTTTTTAGGGATGTATTAAATTTAAACTTAGGGATGTATTAAATTTAATGGAGATAAATTAATTTAATATTAATATGGAAAATTGTTTATTATTTACTAGCGCGACGAGAGTTAGTAATTATGGGAAATTTGTCAAATATTACTAAATGAGTAAAGTAATGTATAAGATTGATCTTGTAATAATTGTCACGAGCGAATAAAATGACAATTATGAAAATTTAAGTCGGGACGCGCCTGTGTCGTGTCAGGACTAAATTATGATTATTAAAAGTGAATAAATTATATGTCACCCATATGGTCATTTTGAGTGTGTAAATGTGTTTGGAAGGGTCTAGATAGTCAAAATAATGTACTCGGGGGTTTAGTTTGGGTCTCGGGGCATTTTTATGCCTAATTAACATCCCGGGAGGGCATTTTAGACATTTTGTATTTTTGAGCATGGAAACCCACGAATTTTCTAAGGTTACATCAGATGGTAGGGGTTGTCTTCGAGGGTTAGCATAACCAAAAACCAAGGACGGACAATGGAGAGGAAGATGAGAAGCTTTCCAAGGAGTTCTAGGCCAAGAACTCCGTCGTTTACACCGCCGTCACTACCAAATTGTAGATCGCGCGACGAGGATTACAACCACACCAATTTCTTCCACAAATTAGAAACAAATATTTCCAGGAAAGTATCTATCTTGCTTTATTTTAGTTAATACTTCAATTATAATAGTCTAGGGTTGATTAGAACTAGTTTTCGTGAAAGAAAGTCCATATTGGAGACTATAATTCACATGTTGTAGAGGTAATAATCATATTCTTGAAATCCAATTTATATGTAGAGGATAAACCACGAATTTGAATTGAGATAGGAGTATAAAAATCTGGAAAAAGAATTGAAAGAATTAAGTTAAAGAAAATATTAGTGTTCTTGTGGTTTATATAGATTTTGGCCTTGTCAATGGTTATATTTGTTGAAAACCCACATGTTTTACATAGAAAATTATTTATTTTGGTATATCACACTTGTAGTATCATTTGTTGGGAGTTTGGGAGTCAAATGTGATGATTTGGGTGAGTTTGGAGAAGGATTTCCGTAGCTGGGTTTTCTGCAGTTTCACCATAACTTCTTGATCGATCGATCGACCCACTTCCATCGATCGATCGACCCCTCCTGGAAAATTCGTATTCCTCTTTTAAATAGTTTATTTCAATTTAAATGAGTAGAAATCTTTGTACATTATTGTTAGAACATTTTGTGACATAAATATGACCAGTAGGACTTAATAAAAATGGAGCATTTAATGTAAGACAAATTTAGGGTTAACGGGGAATGATTTACACTTAAGGAATAATGGGAACGCGTGACTAAAAGAGTGAGACTCGTAAAGAATTTTTGTCATAAAAATAAGAGAGTACCTACTGAAATTATATTTAGGGAGATAGGATACTACGAGTGATACAAAGTAAGTTGGGAATAACCCTATAAATAAGAATAAAAGAGATGAGCCGTTATACAGGATAATCTAGTAATGTGTACTAAGAAATAATATCATAAGTATGGGTCATGGGTGTACCTAATTTAGAAATGGGAATGGAAGTATACATATATATGACTGTGTTTATGAATATACTATATACGTGTAAAAATCATGCCCGCGCTACTTAGTATCACTGAGGTTACCGTGTCGGGATAGTCTTGTCTCGATGGGACCTTTATAGGGGATATTGACTTGTACCCTAGAACATAGGAATCCTTGGTACAGGCTATTTGATCGATAGTCAGACGGTCCTAAGAGACGTGAGGGTATGTCCTGATCTCTTAGTGACTTGGATCTATCCTTCGCCTCAATTGTATGTGTTTTGTGTTAATACCGTTCGAGAGTGATTCCGAACTAGTATTTCCCTTAGTACGAGTGATACGGGGACTTGATAGCAGAGTATGTCAGCACCATAAATTTTATGTGGGATGCCAATAATATGTATATTACATGAGTTATTAATATATATATATAGACTTGAAATTTGGAACTTTCTACTGTGACTAAGAGTAGTTAAGTAATGAATACATATTTAGACTTTAATATCATTGTTTGAAAAGTTTGAGGCAATACTGAAAGAATTTATAATGAAATAATATTCATATGAAAACTTTACTCTCAGAAATTAATTATATTAGCCCTAGTAATTATCGGCATGAAACATTTTGAGGTATTTAAGATAACCTTAACTTATGGGAATTAATAGTGCGGTAGGTGTGCACACTAGAAAAGAGGTGAGAATTTCTCACGAGAGTGTCACATACTAATATGAATTGTTGCATTAGTCGGTAAGCATTTTAAATACTTGCCAACTAAAATTTTAAATTGTTTTACAATTGAGCTCTGACCCATTTCCTGTTATCTCTTCTCTCTTGTATATATATATATATATTACTGGTGTCCATCCACAAGGGGATCATGCTTAGGATCCTTTGGTCAGAACGTGCTGCAGCTTATGTGGGAGATGCAGGCTTTTTGCATAGACGACCTCGTTATTGACTCCACTCTTAGTTCTATTTTATTCTGTTAGGCATGTGTCGCCATTTTTCCTTATTCAGTTTGTTTTGTGACAGATTGTGATTCATTTACTTTTAGTATTTTTACTTTGGGATTTGTTACTGTCAAGATGTTTTTCTTTTGAAGTTTTAAAAGTTGAAATTAATTATTTGAATGCTTAAATTACTTGGATGATCTTTTCCAGTCTAGTTATTGTGCGACTCTTAAACTATGAATTATGAAAGGTTTTGTTATTGGGCTTAAATTGAAAAAGGAAAGAATGTTTTAAATGGTTTTGTCACTTAGCTTAATTATTTAGGCTGTTTAAACTGAAAAGTTTATATTGCGACAGTGATGCTAAGAATGAACCAACCGTTCACCTTGGTTATAATTTAATAAAGGACTAGTCACTCGATATTTAATTGGGCGGGGTGTCACAGGTGGTATCAGAGCATCAAGTTCTAGTGTCCTTTAGGATCTGTGCGGCTTATTATCCTTCCAACATTTCATTGTTTGATATAGAGACCTAAGTTTAGGATTGTTGATTTCTATGCTGAGATTACGTTCTCCTCTATCACGTATGAATATTTGTCAATTTTAATTACGTCCGGATGTGTACGTATGCCGAGCAATGAAGGATGTCTGACGAGGGTCGTTAAGCAAACATCAAGAGACTAGGCTTAGTTGAGGTTGTAAAGTATATTCGAGGATGCTGACCATAGTTAAAGTCACCCCTATTATGGCACGAGAAGCTAGGATTTTAAAGACGGCTATGGCGCAGCCTATGATTTCCATGTGCTGGTATAGTCGAAAGAGGTGCAAGAGTAAACTCACCAAACGTGGTATGACTGGGAAAAAGTCAGACGAAACGTTTAAGAGAGATGTCAGCGGGAATCTTATAAATGCGAAAATCGTGTGTATTAGACAGAGGAGGTAAAGTATCCAAAGGTTTGGACATAGGATGGAGTGTGGCTAACTGAAAGTGAAAATTTGTAGATAATATTTTCTTGTCTTGTCAGAACGAAGTTATCATGGTGGGAGTCAGCCACTACTTTTAAAAGTGGAAGGCTATGCCTATAGGAGAATCTTAGGTACAGTTTGACTGCACGTCCCTTTATCAGATGCTCAGAATAAGATGTGAACGTTGTCCTGAACTCATCATAGGAGCACCTGACATAGGTCCATTTGTGAATATGAATCGGACCTATTAGAAAATCTTGTATCGAAGAATGTAGATGCAAATGTTGGAGAGGATTCCAAGTGGGAGATCGAATCGTAAAATGGTTAATAAAACTTAAGAAGGAAATTATGTTCAACAGACTATCCATATGGAAACCATGTCATGCATTGTTCGTCAAAATGTTAACACTCTTATGTGAAGGGAGCTATAGAAATCAAAATATTTATCGTAAAGTGAGACTAGGTGAAATGAGGTTAGCAATGCACTGCAAGGGGGAGAACCATCAGGGGGATCATTTAAACGATTCGGATAACTAAATCCTTACCAAGCGATGGTGAACTCAGTAAGCACTGTTGTAGCCAGTAGCATGTTTTGTTAGAGCCGACAAGGCTAAGGTAACAAAGGGGGTAGCCATTAGAAATCGAGCCTACCAAATTCCGAGAGAAGGACAATCCTAATATGGTTAGTATGACATGTGATAAGTAGATTAGGTGTTGAGGTATTTTGTGGAGAGTGAAATCATGCGCTACAAAAAATCTCTAATCGAGTATACGGGACAAGAGTATGGTGCCTAATAAAGGACAACGATTAAAGTAATTGTGTTTTCATTTTGACAGGTGCGTCACGTCTGGAGAACATTTGTGCAGACAAGACGATTGGAGAGGTAGAAATATGAGTTTTATCCTCAAAGGATGAGGCATATTTTTATGTGACCTGAGTGAGTCACTACTTCTTTGTTCATTGCTAGATTAGAATGTGAGATGAGTTTAATACGTATAACTATAAACTTAATTGTTATGTGAATATCTTCCCTAGTGTAGCAGGATTATCCTTTGTGCTATCCGCAGAGGATGGATGGGTGTATTAATAGTGCTATATACTTTATTGAGATTAATCGTTTTAGTGATGTGATATATGATTATGATATTGTCTTGATTTCAACTTTGTAGTAATGGTTAGTACAATAGTAGGCAGTTATTGCAAGGCTATCCGGTGGTTACCTTAGTGCCGCATATTTCATTCTGGCGAGGCCTCACCTGCGAGAGGGTTGGGCTCACACTTATATTTTCTATTTTAGAGACTTCGTAGGAAATAGTGGGCTCAAGATATTCTATCCTGATACGTGTAAGGACTTTGTTGCTATGATTCAGTATGTATTAGGTTTACTGTTGAGCGAAAAGATTTAACACATTATGATGTTTAGTGCTCAGGACTTGATGATAGGAAGAGCACATTGATATATCTATCCTTTAGAGATGTGAGAGTTAAAAGTTGGACCCATATGTTTGGGGACTGGATTTCGAGACCCCCGAGTGTATGTATTCGAGGCTTATGGAGTGAGATTACCACCAATTTTGAATGATTGTACAATTGGCAAAATGTTCGTTGTTAAGTATAATTACGGGAAGAGATATAACTTTTCTATCAAGAGATGGAATAAAGGGGTACATGCTATGGACAGAGGGCCTAACGGATTTTAATAATCGATAATGCTAGGTAGTAGTGTATCGGGGGGTTCCTTGTTTGGATTTCGCTTTACGAGACATCCCACGCATGAAACTTAGCATAAGGTTGGAAATAGGAAGATGTTCGGTCAGTAGTCCATGAGTTTGGTACCTCGATCGTAATAGGAGAAGGTAATTATATTGGTAAGTTGCAAGTTGAGTTATGATTTAAGGGCATTGGAGTCGGTTTTTTGGTAAGAAAGCATTAAAAGTTTTATCACCACAAGCTGAGGAGTGGAGCGATTATAAGGATAATTTAAAATTTTGATTTCTAAGGTGATTAAGAGTACCCAAGTGTTGTAACCGCATTCGGAACACAGGGAAAATAAAGAGTTGGGATGATTTTTATTGTGGATTATGTGGAGAAAATTTTTAATACAAGAAACAAGACTTGTACTTATTTTGATGTATAGAGCATTAGTGATTCATTTTAGTTATTATATTTATTAGAGAGAATTGTTGTACTTATCTAAAGAGATTGGAGATTTTTAGTTTCTCTTTTGTTGTTGTGGGATTTAGATATGGGGATTTAGTTAGTTTTATCGATGAGTAGCGCTCTGCTCGGTCTCCCCGGGTGGTCGAGGTGTTACAAAAATGTGGGCATCCTGGTTAGCTGATGTTAGAATCGTCCGAGTAAAGGGATGTGGGAATGGATGTGTGGGATATATGTTTGTGGGACTAGCATAAGGAGGGGGAAGTGGTAGACTGGATTAAGCGTTGCATGATGGAAGATAAATCCATATATACGTGTGCGATTAGAGTAGCACACCCGAATTTGGTTGGAAGACTGTGGGAAGCCATTTGAAAGGAGTATTCCTTGAGAAGGGTAGACTTTAATTATTATGGAGGACACTCGGGGTGGAGTTGTAATTAGTCAAATGTGAGAACGACTTGCGCATACAAAGAGTGATGATGTTGGTATGGTTTAAAAAGTCTAGAAGTGCACATTGTGGAGAAAAGTACACGGGTCGGAACTTTCGATAATACGCCAAGGAAATAAGGAGAGTATTAAGTGTCACTTAATGTGAAACATTTCAAGTAAAATTCGATGTGTAGCGAAACATAGTGAGGAGTCTCTGCATGCACCACTCATATATAGAGATCAGTTGGATTAAGAGGATCAACTAGAGAAATTATGGGGCTATCTACAAATCCTGTAATGGAAGGGGCCGATGAAGTCGGTAAAGTTTCCTAGACGGGTAGTCATCCTTAAGGCAATATCAAGGGTTCATTCGAACAAGTTGAACAAGTAGCCCAAGAAGGAAGTGGTTGATATTCCCTTGGGGTGATTTACAATATTAACTAGTGTTCCTCAGTCTTCCTTTGGAAGGAAGGATCGCCCCGGTACGTGGTCCTACACCGAATTATTTTGAATCCGGATGATATTTTTGAATCCCACCTTCAATATGGGATTTCAGTAAGCAGCGGGAGTAACATCTCATTTTGAGAAGGATGTATCACCCATAGTCGGGGAGTAGGCGCACGATGATTAACGATTAGTGGAGCCGGATGAAGGTAATTATGGAATCTTGGTGATCATTTTTATTCAACGGATATAGCTAGCAAGTGAAGTATAGTAGAGTTTCCTGGAAACACTCGTACCTGTTTTCATGAACGAGGTGCTTATTGAGGTTTTGGTACGAAAAAACCTTGACTATTCTCCCTATGCATGTTTAGAGGTGAGTGGATAATAAAAAAAAATTGGATTCGTCGAGTTAGAGTCTAATGACTATGGTGGAATTACAACGACTATTTTAGGAAAACAAGGGTGGTCAGATGTCCGTATGGTTTCTCTCAGAACGGGAGTTTTATGTTTAGAAATCCGAGTAGTTGTCATTTAGTGAGGTGCGACCTCCCAATGATATGGAAATAATGGAAATTAATAATATATAGGCATGTCTTAAGTGAATGATGTCGGATAGGAGCACAATGTGAAGTGGCTTGAATGAGAATGTTCAACAATCTTGCTGCGAGGCAGGGGATATAGTAATTGAACGCCTTACTATGTAGATAGTTTCCTTACTGATAAGGTATCCGTTTTTGTTTTACCAGGTAGGCCTTATTTTTTGAATTTCGGGACTAAATTTCGTTATTGGGGGGGGGGGGGGGGGGAGTATATAATACCTCGTATTTTTGTGTTTTTTAAATTTAGGGATGTATTAAATTTAAATTTAGGGATGTATTAAATTTAATAGAGATAAATTAATTTAATATTAATTTGGAAAATTGTTTATTATTTACTAGCATGACGAGAGTTAGTAATTATGGAAAATTTGTCAAATATTACGAAATGAGTAAAGTAATGTATAAGATTGATCTTATAAGAATTGTCACGAGCGAATAAAATGACAATTATGGAAATTTAAGTCGGGACGCGCCTGTGTCGTGTCAGGACTAAATTATGATTTTTAAAAGTGAATAAATTATAAGTCACCTGTATGGTCATTTTAAGGGGGTCAATGTGTTCGAAAGGGTCGAGATAGTCAAAATAATGTACCCCGGGGTTTAGTTTGGGTCTCGGGGCATTTTTAGGCCTAATTAACATCCCGGGAGGGCGTTTTAGACATTTTGTATTTTTGGGCATGGAAACCAACGAATTTTCTAAGGTTATATAAGATGGTAGGGGTTGTCTTCTAGGGTTCGAATAACCAAAAACCAAGGACGACCATTGGAGAGGAAGAGGAGAAGCTTTCCAAGGATTTCTAGGACAAGAACTCCACCGTTTACACCGCCGTCACCGCCAAGTTGTAGATCGCGCGACGAGGATCACAACCACACCAATTTCTTCCACAAATTAAAAACAAATATTTCCAGCAAGTATATATCTTTCTTTATTTTAGTTAATGCTTCAATTATATTAGTTTAGGGTTGATTAGAACTAGTTTTCGTGAAAGAAAGTACATATTAGAGACTAGAATTCACATGTTGTAGAGGTAATAATCATATTCTGGAAATCCAATTCACATGTAGAGGATAAACAACGAATTTTCATTGAGATGGGAGTAGAAAAATCTGGAAAAAGAATCGAAAGAATTAAGTTAAAGAAAATATTAGGGTTCTTGAGGTTTATATATATTTTGGCCTTATCAATGGTTATACTTGATGAAAACAAACATGTTTTAAGTAGAAAATTATTTATTTTGGTATATCAGACTTGTAGTATTTTTTTTTGGGAGTTAGGGAGTCAAATATGATGATTTGGTTGAGTTTGGAGAAGGATTTCCATAGTTGGGTTTTCTGCAGTTTCGCCATAACTACTCGATCAATCGATCAACTAAAGAGCATCGATCGATCGATGCACTTCCATCGATCGATCAACCCCTCCTCGAAAATTCATATTCCTCTTTTAAATATTTTATTTCAATTTAAATGAGTAGAAATCTTTGGACATTATTGTTAGAACATTTTGTGACATAAATAGGACCAGTAGGACTTAATAAAAATGGAGCATTTAATGTAAGACGAAATTAGGGTTAACGGGGAATGATTTACACGTAAGGAATAATGGGAACGCGTTACTAAAGGAGTGAGACTCGTAAAGAAGTTACGTCATAAAAATAAGAGAGTACCTACTGAAATTATATTTAGAGAGATAGGATACTACGAGTGATACAAAGTAAGTTGGGAATAACCCCATAAATAAGAATAAAAGAGATGAGCCGCTATATGGGATAATCCATTAATGTGTACTAAGAACGAATATCATAAGTATGGGTAATGGGTCTACCTAATTTAGAAATGGGAATGTAAGTATACATATACATGAATGTGTTTGTGAATATACTATATACGTGTAAAAATCATGCCCGTGCTTCTTGTTATCACTGAGGTTACCGCGTCGGGACTGTGTTATCTCGATGGGACCTTTATGGGGGATATTTACTTGTACCCTAGAACATTGGAATCCTTGGTACAGGTTATCTGAACGATCGTCAGACGGTCCTAAGAGAGGTGAGGGTATGTGCTGACCTCATAGTGACTTGGAACTATGATTCGCCTCAATTTGTATGTTCTTTGTGTTAATATAGTTCGAGAGTTATTCCGAACCAGTATTTCCCTTAGTACGAGTGATACGGGGACTTGATAGCAGAGTATGCCATCACCATAAATTTTACGTGGGGTGCTGATAGTATATATATATATATTATATGAGTGATTAATATATATGTATATATATATATATATATATATATATAGACTTGAAATTTGGAACTTTCTACTCTGACTAAAAGTAGTTAACTAATGAATACATATTTTTACTTTAGTATCAGTGTTTGAAAAGTTTGAGGCAATACTGAAAGACTTTATAATGAAAGAAGATTCATATGAAAACTTTAGTCTCAGAAATTAATTATCTTAGCCATAGTAATTGTCGGCATGAAACCTTATGAGTAATTTAAGATAATCTTAACTTATGGGAATTAATAGTGCGGTAGGTGTGCACACTAGAAGAGAGGTGATAATTTCTCAAGAGAGTGTCGCATACTAATATGAATTGTTGCATTAGCCGGTAAGCATTTTAAATACTTGCTAAACTAAATTTTTAAATTTTTTTACAATCGGGCTCTGACCCATTTCCTGTTATATCTTCTCTCTTGTATATATATATATATATATATATATATATGTATATTATAGGTGCCTAGCCACATGGGCATCATGCTTAGGATCCTTTTGTCAGAATGCACTGGAGCTTATGTGGGAGATGCAGACCTTTTTGCTTAGATGACATCGTTATTGACTACACTCTTAGTTCTATTTTATTCAGTTGGGCATGTGTCGCCCATTTTCCTTATTCAGTTAGTTTTGTCAGAGATTTTGATTCATTTACTTTTAGTATTTTTACTTTGGGATTTGTTACTGTTAGGATATTTTTCCTTTGATTTTTTAAAAGTTGGAATTAGTTATTTGAATGCTTAAATTGCTTGGATGATCTTTTCCAGTCTAGTTATTGTGAGACTCTTAAACTATTAATTATGAAAGGTTTTATTATTGGGCTTAAATTAAAAATGGAAAGAATGTTTTAAATGGTTTTGTCACTTACCTTAATTATTTAGGGTGTTTAAAATGAAAAGTTTATTTTACGATAGTGATGCTAAGAATGAACCAACCGTTCACCTTGGATATAATTTATTAAAGGACTGATCACCTGGTATTTAATTGAGCGGGGCGTCACACGCGGATTTTGCACGAGAGAATGGCATGGTAGATTTTCCTTATGATATCATATTACACATAGAATCACCAGTGCGTAGAGGGCCCCCAATACTATCAGTATGTCGGGGAATTGGTATTGAGATAGGTTGACTCACTTTTATAGCCGACTTATTAGAACTTGATATGTATGAGTACGATGTTAATTTGAGTATGGACTATCTAGCTACATATATAGCATGTGTTGATTGTTTCAGGAGGTCCATAATCTTTACCATTCTAGGGCAGGAGATGTACCTAGTTATGATACTGCACCCTGGGGGTGGGTCAAGAATGCCTTTATACTGTATAGAGAAGGACATTTCATCGGAGGTTGTGATGACACAAGATTCTAACTCAGTAGCTAGTGAGTTTTCAAATGTGGTTGGGGAGATTCTAGGGTTGCCATCTAGTTGGTAAATAGACTTCGTGATCGACTTGATTACAGGCACAAGACCCATTTTACGTGCATCGTATCGGAAGGCTCCTCTACAGAGGAGGGAACTTTAGATGAGATTGAGAAGTTATTAGGGCAAGGGTTGATTAAGAGGAGTACTTCATTATGGGGTTCTCCAGTTTTGTTCGTTAAGAATAAGGACGGATCATTGCGATTTTGTATCGACTATAGGGAGTTGAACAAAGTCACCATACAGAATAAATATTTGTTTCCCCACATTGATGATTTGTTTGACAAGCTGAGGGGTGATTTTTATTTCTCTAAGATTGACTTAATATCGGGTTATCATTAGTTGAGAGTCCGGGAGTAAGACATCTCAAAGACAACATTTCTTGTGAGATATAGGTCGTATGAGTTTTTAGTGATGTGATTTGGGATAGCCAACGCGCCGATGGTATTTAGGGATTTGATGAATCTGGTGTTCATAGATTATTTGGATTGGTTCGTCATTATGCTTATCGATGATATCCTTATTTATTCTCGGACTACAAAGGAGTATGCACAACATTTACGGGTAGTCTTATAGGCGTTACGAGACCACCAGTTGTATGCTAAGTTCAAGAAATGTGGCCTTTATTTTAGAGAGATGCAGTTCTTATGCCACATTTTCTCTGAGAGTGGGGTATCATTGGACATGAGAAAGTTTTCTATAGTGATAGAGTGGAGATAACCCACTACACCAATCGAGGTACACAACTTTTTGGGACTAGATGGGTACAACCGTCGATTCATTAATGGGTTCTCAAAGACATTCATGCCCTTAACGAATTTGACAAGGAAGGGAATTGAGTTTGTAGGGGATAAGGTGTTCCAGTAGGTGTTTGATGAGATGAAGACTAGATTGACTACATCACTAGTTTTTGCATTACCTCGGATAGGGATAAACTATAAGGTCCTCACATATGCATCCTTAAAGGAACTTGGAGGGGTTTTGATACAAGAGGAGTGGTTGATAGCTTATGCTTCATGAAAGCTTAAGCTTCATGAGGGACATTTACCCCACCCATGACTTGGAGCTAGCAACCGTGGTTTTTTCACTACTATTATGGAGGCATTATCTCATGAAGGAGAAGTTTCAGGTATTCAGAGACTATAAGAGACTACAATATCTGTTCACACAATGGGAGTTAAATATGAGGCAGATGAGATGGCTAGAGTTTATGAAAGACTTTCAGTTCAACATTCAGTACCACCCGGAGAAGGTGAATATCATAGCGGATTCTTTGAGTCGCAAGACGATGTTGGAGTTAGTGAAAATCTACAAGGCGGAGTGGAAATCACTTTATGGGGATGACAACTTGACCCATGAATTTAAAGAAGTTCTCACCATCACACCTGAAATCATTATTCGAATGGTGAAGGCACAGATAGGGGATCAACTTTGGGAGGAGCGAGTTAGACAACATTTAGCCGAGGGAGCAGAACATCACTCCATTGGGTCAAATGGTGGATTGAGATTCCAAGAGAAATTAGTTTTCTAAAATGACGAGGATTTGAGGCAAGCTATTTTGTATGAGGCTCACGGTTCACATTTTATGATACATACCAGAGGGGATAAGATGTACAACGATATGCAGCGTCAGTGAGGATACCAGAAATGGTATCACCGAGTTAAGATATGTGTAAGTTCAAACCAGACAATAACAGTGTACATAAGATATAAATGTATAGACAAAAGGAGATAAGGCAACAAAGAAGATGATACTAAATATAAGTGGCTCGACCTCAGCCTGCATCCACTGTGCAGTGTGAATGGTGGTTTTTACTATAAATATGGCACTAATGGCATGTAAATACAACACTTAATCTTTTCTCTTTGTTGTATATTTTGAAAGAGTTCTGCTAGGGTTGTGAATAATGAGATCCTTTTCAATGAAGCAGATAAGGTATATATAGTTCTTAGGGGGCATAGTGCACTCCCCAAGCATGTTGTGTGAATGAGTACATTGGTCTTAGTTAATCCTGCATGGACATATGGCCCTGTCACATGTAGGCTGTAACACCCCGTGTTTTTATTTATTATTTAATTAATTAATTGGAATTTTTGGGAAAAAATAAATTTTTGAATTTTAAAATTTTTATTGGCTAAATATGTTGGTTATGATTTTAGAAGAATAAAACTTCAAGAGGAATTAAAATCGGAGTTAAAATGGATTTTATATGAATTTAGAAATATTTGTCCCTTACAATTTTTTAAGCAAAACTGTCAGTCTTTCTGGGTGATCGATAGATCGACGCCTGGGCATCGATCGATCGATGCCTTCAGAAAACGTGCGCTGTAAGCTATTTTTTTTTAGAATTTGTGTAGGATTAGGACTCCTAATCACTATATAACCTTATTAATCCGTAGGGGGACTTCTCATAATCACTTTTTCTTCAGTTTTTCACCAGAGAACACTTCTAAATATTTTTCCTCTCACCCATAATCATCAACCTTCTTCATTATCAAGTTTTTATCATAAGTTTTGGCACAAGTTTTTGAAGGCTTAATTGGGGTTTAATCAAGATCGTTCAAGAACACTCTTTTGCTAATTTTTCGAGAGGAATCCAGATATCTAATCAGATTTTCAACACGATCTTTACAGGCATGAATACTCTATTCTTTTCCTTTAGTATTATGCGTTTTAACTGTCGCCTAAACACTTAATTACCTGTTTTCTTAAAAATAATTAGTAACTTAATTAGAGAAAGTGGATATTAATTATGGGACTATTTTAATAAAATCTCTTAATCTGTATAATATTCATAACCCTTGGGTACGTAGGATTCATGAGTGATTTTGGGTTTTATTGGTGGTTGCATGTAGAAAAACCCTAGTTTCAAAATAAATAAAGTTGGGGGCGTATAACTCATATAATACATGTAGAGATAATACAATTTGGCTTTTGATTTATATATATGATAAAAACTTGGTATATTTAATTTAAAATAATTAAATGAGATTATTTGGGTATTATTGACGTTGTGATAATTAAATTAAAGATTTAATTTATTTGGCATATCATGCGCAGTTTTATACGTTGATTAATTATTCTTGTTGGTGTGACTTGTTGGTATTATTAAATACCTTTGTGACGACGGGTTGTTTGGTATTATTGCTCTCCCTATATTTTAGGATGCCTTATAGGTATATGACTAGTGGGTAGGCCTTTTGATGATTTATGCCTTCTAGGTATGGGACTAGTGTGGGTAGATTATCGCGTTTTTATTATCTTGGGGGTGGGCTGATTTTTGATACTTTATTGTCGTTACAGTAGTTTAAGTACGATATTAAGTTAAGATTTATGTTAGAAAATCCTCCTATACATAGGATAGGACGTATTGATAACTTGGGGACGCTTAGTTATGGGACTAAGGGCTATTTTGAGGATCTCACATCGATTAAAAGAGCGGGGTGATTATAAATTGAGAAATTGAGAATTAATGCCTAAGATAAAAACGGGTATTAAAATTTGTGGCGACATAATGTGTCGGGGCCGAAAGTTTAAACGGGTCAGAGGACGATTTATGTCTTGTCGTGTGTGGAACCTTGTCATGTGTCGGGGCCAACAGTTAAATGGGTCAGAGGACGATTGACAAGGGGAACCTTGTCATGTGTCGGGGCCGACAGTAAACGGGTCAGAGGACGATTGACAAGAGGAAGTGTGACACTTTAATAAAAAGTGAGAACTATAATAAAAGTTGGTTAATTTAATTAAATTAACATCGTGGGACTTGGGAATTTAAAATCATATTGGTGTGCCTTTATAAATGGGGATTTTTTAGGGTAGTTAGTAGATTATAATTATCGCGTTTAATTATCCCGTTTAATTTAAAATATTCTATTGTGATATTTATTGCCTATAATGCTACTGTCTGGATTCAAGGATCCTATTTGAGGAGAGTAATGTGTATTCTTGCTCAGGGCTTTTGCTCTGACCCATGCGTTGACTAATCTTTTTTAGGATTTGATTTGGGGAAGCTGCATAAGTTTATCAGAGTTATCATTGGAGGTGCAGCTGGAGTTATTTACTTTATGGCATAGTTTAGTTAGACTTTCTTTTCCAGTCGTATTGTGAGACTTCATTGGAGTTTTATTGGGCCATTCGGTTCCAATGTTGTTTAGAGGATTTCTGTTGGGATTATTCAGATTTTATTTAATCATTATTGGAGATTGGATTTTTTTGGAGTTAGCATGTGATGGATCTTTTATCGCTTAGTTATTTGTGATCATTTGAGATTGACTCAATTGTTTATATTATGGACTGATTTATTTATGTCTCATATCTGTCTCATGCTAAGAATGATAATTTATTTACTCACGTCTGGCTTAGTTTTGGTGGCGGTCGATGCCAGAATTAGGCGGGGTGTGACATAGGCCATGATGACTAAATATTACCTCATGTGAGGGGATGACCTGGTGGGAATGGTTTCATCTATCACATGCTGCACGTTCATGTGCTCATGTCCACGCATAACCCAATGTATGTGCTTCTTTAGGACGAGGACGAGGATGACCTTAACGGCTGAGGTTGAACCCATAGAACTTTAACCCTCATGTAAGGACACGTATCTCGTCTGTTAGCCTCATCATGGACCCCTCGACATAGGGCTAGCTGAGTCTGAGGATACTCAATCCCCCAAGAATAGTGCAGACCCCCATACTAGGCTATTGACGAGGATCACGGACGAGTCATCTGACTAAGGTCGAGTGGTAACTTCTCATTCTTATTCAACTGGTAAGGGTCGGCGAAGGCTGAGGGTCACAGTCCTAGATGAGGTGATACTTGGCATATCAATCACCCCATAGACCTTAGTCTCTGACATTTTAATGAGGCTAAGGGATAATGTTGATATGTTGTCAGACGCCTCTGTTGATGACTGTTAAGGGGACACATGTCAACCATCAACCGATTTGGTCATTTGAGTTGACAACTGTTACACTTCTAATAGGGTTGTGTCCAATCGAGGTGCGAATGACGACTTATATGCCTAGGGTTTTGTGCTCATTATGATGAGGATTTTGGGAAACTGTGTACCCCTTTGTGAAGCGTGTACAAATCATTGCTTGCATATAAATAGGGTTCATATTTCAAACCCTTCGTCTCACTTGACTTACCCCTTCATCATGTTTCCTCCTTGAACCAGAGCTTTAACTCTTTGCACCTGTGTTTTCAATCATCGTCTCAAGGTTGTTTCTGCTTCTCCATTCCAATTTCTCCTCTAGGTAACCTTCTTCCACCATCGTTATTCAAGATTTTACTATTTCTTGAATCAATTTTAGACTTCATACTTTTCGATGATCTCTAACCCAACTCCGGCAGCTCTCCCTGGATGTTTGGGGCTCACATATGGGCCTTGTGTGGTGGTTTTAAGAAGTTTTAACTTTTGGCAACATTTTTCACTCATTACTTGCACCGTTTAGGTTTCCATTAGGATCTTAAAATTCCTCTGGTAGTATTTTTCATACCCCCTGCTATAAGTTGTTCTTGGTAGGAAAAATGATTTAGTTATCCCCTTTTTATCTTTAAGTCAAATTTAGTCAACACTAAAATTGTTTGTGGCTTCCAATATTTAATTATTCAGGTGTTACCTTATCATTTGATTGTTAAGGGCCTTATATGATTTATAATTTTAATACCCAGCCCTTGGGGAGAGGTACTTCCAAGAGATACGCAGATTAGATGATGAGTCCGAGGTCGAGGCAAGGCATCAAGACAACCCCGTTTTGAGACGACCCCTTTTTCCTGTTCCTCTAAGAGTAATTCTTCCCTCTCCTTAAGAAATGGTCGACTCGTCCTCCACCCAAGCTAACAATAGGGATTCATACGAGGAAGCCATGAATCATTCTCTGACTCATCCTAGGGAGTCTAGAGAGTCTGGTAACATGTATTGGGCTTTATCGGCTAACCGAGCCGAGGCATCCGACTGACACAACATTTTTATGGAGATACTTCTAGATCACATTGAGCTGACCCTCGAGGTAAATATTCCACCGACCCTAGATCCTTTATCTTCAATGTATGATGTTGAGTTCCAAAGGACTTATGCTAATGTCGACGCCGAGGGTGAAGAGGTAGAGGATGTAGGTGAGGTCAAAGATGAAATGGATGAGGACTCTGACTCCGATAATCCATTGGACTATTCGTACACTGAGCAATATCAGTCTTCCATTCGTGAGACTGACCTTATTTTCTTTAGGTACATTTATGGTATTATGCCCAATGTCACCTTGGGAGTTCTGGGTGATGACGAGAGAGTGTGTGGCAGACGAGAGGGAGAATTTTCCCTATATGATCAAATGTTCAGATTTGGGCTCCGCCTTCCTGTTGACCGATCCATGCCAGCCATCTTCTCTATTCTCATCCTCTCTCCTACTCAGATAGACCCAAACTCCTAGAGGGTCATCTCAGGTTATGGTTCCTTATGGAGGTATAAGTATGAGGACAAACCCTTAGTTGAGATTTCCCATGCTTGTTACCACATTTTGTCCAAACCTAATCAGGTCAGGTATTATCACTTGGAAGCTAAGAGGTCTGACAAAAAGATCCTCAATGTTACTCAAACATCCAATCATAGCTATAAGGAGAGATTTTTCTATGCATCTGGCGATTGGGAGTTTTCGGCTAGCACCGACCATGATAGATGAGAAGACGAGCTGAGGGTGCCCCATACTTAGACAAAACCTTCAATGCTCACCACCAAGTCTGACCCCGGCCTCAGTATAGCCTATAGGAAGACAGTTGACCTCCTCCAAAGTCAAGGGAAGGATGGCTAACTCCTTTCTTTTGTAGATTTGATGTCCCGGGTCAATCACCTAGATGACCATTGTAAGTGATATAGTCCCTTTCTCTCGTTGTTTAAGTGCTTTGTCTTACTTTGTGCTTATGAATGATGACCAATATTATTTTTTTGCAGACTATCCTCCTTATTTATCTGAAGAATTTTTCAATATGCATATTCTAAGCCTTCGCAACACCTTAAATAAAAAGGAAATATTCGACTAGTAAGGGTCAGCTGAACAAGACAATAGCCATGGGCTAACACAACCTAAGGTCGGGAAAAAAAGGACTAAAGAAAAAGTTACCCTGGATGGTAATCCTGGCAAAGACACCCAGAGGCTGAGGGTCATTCCCTCAGGGCCATACATGCTGAGTAGCTCCAGATTGAGCTCTTGCATAGGGGATTCCTTTCAAGAGTACTAGTAGAGCAACACTGCCAAGCTTAGGAAGTGCCTAAGCTCAATCATTCCTTCTGCTACAAGATCTAACAGGGCGATGCTCTAGGTTCCCACCAAGGATGACTATGAGTTCCTGGATAAGATGGTTGCCCCTCAAGTATTTTATTTGGGTCATCATTTGATGGCTCGGGTAACTATTTTCTTCCCAGGTTGAAGTGTTATCTCGTATTCCTTCCTCATCTATAATAATATTTCTTCTTTTATTTAGAGACTGTATGCACTTTTGCCTTGGACAATGAGTGAATGGCCGAGAATTATCCTAAATTTCAAGAGGTCGACCACGCTCTCAGGTCTGAGGAGAAGTTGAACAAATGCTTGGAGACATACCAAACTGACCTTAAGAATGCTCATAATGATTTAAAGAGTAAGGATGATTTGCTGAAGGAGAAGGACAACCTGATTAAGGAGAAAGACGAAGACTTAGTTGCATTAACTATCACTCAAACCAAAGATCTTGTTGAGTCCGTGTAGAGGGGAAAGGACGAGGCTTTATCTCCTGAGGCCCTTGAGAGGATCAGGGCCGAGGCTATCAAAGCCTTCAAGTCTTTGGATGAGTTTGGCAACTTTAGCATTATTTACCTAGAGAAGGACGTGAAAAAAATATGCCGGTGGATCACCACCAAGTTCACTAATCTTATCTCTTCCATTCGGCTAGATTTACACGCTTTGAACTTTACTCATCGTCTCTTTGAATCTTCATTGGAGTGCGTGGAGCTGATGGTGGAGGTCAAGGCCGGGTCTAACCTTCAAGAAGATGGTGGAGCTGAACCTCACATTGAGGGAACCCCCATCGTCAATCTTGAGCCAACTTCTTAAAGTGGCCGCCTGTGGCTAAAACCCTATTTTGATTGTACCCTTGTTTAACTTGTTATGGAAAACTTTATTCCTCCAGAGTTTTTGGAATCTCGATATTTTTTGGGAAATGAAGCTTATTGCTTTAGTATTTGCATTGGTTATTATTTTACTTCCATGGTTTACATATGCTTATTGTGTTCTTCACAAGTCTTCCCTCGTCCAGTACTTTCATCTAGGCCGAAGGATCAAATCCACCAATATAATAACCATGTCTGAGTGACTTTTTTAAATTTGAGCCACAAAGTTAATGAGGTTTTAAGCAAAAGTCCTCCCTCATCATTTTGAGAGTGCATGGAGATTCGTATCGTCCAGTATTGTCGTCTCGATCAAGGGAGCAAATCCACCAAGTTAATGATGTTTTAAATGATAACCATGACTAAGTGATTTTTTAAATTTGCATCGACTAGATTAATGATGTTTAAAGCATTAGTCCCCCCTCATCATTTTGAGAGTTCACGGAGAGTTGTATCGTCCAGCACTGTCGTCTCGGCTAAGGGAGAAAATCCCCCAAGTTAATGATGTTTAAAATAATAACCACGTCTAAGTGATTTTTTAAATTCGCATCCACCAAATTAATGATGTTTAAGTATAAGTCCTCCCTCGTCATTTTGAGAGTTCATGGAGAGTCATATCGTCCAGCGCTGTCGTCTCTTCCGAATGAGAAAATCCAACAAGTTAATGATGTTTTAGGCAGAAGTTCCCCTCTTCATTTTGAGAGTGCATGGAGAGTCGGCTCATCCAGGGCTATCGTCTCGGGTGAGGGAGCAAATCCACCAAGTTAATGATGTTTTAAGCATAAGTCATCCCTCATCGTTTTGAGAGCGCATGGAGAGTCGGCTCATCTAGTAATGTCATCTCGCTTGAGGGATCACATTTTAAGCATAATTCCCCCCTCGTCATTTTGAGAGTGCAAGGAGAGTCGTCTCCTCCAACACTATCGACCGAGGGAGCAAATCCACCAAGTTAATGATGGTTTAAATGATAACCATGACTAAGTGATTTTTTAAATTTGCATCAAACAAATTAATGATGTTTTAAATAATAACCATGTCTAAGTGATTTTTTTTTTTAAATTTTCATCCACCAAATTAATTATGTTTAAGCATAAGTCGTCCCTCGTCGTTTTGAGAGTGCATTGAGAGTCATCTCGTCCAACACGGTCATCTCCGTCGAGGGAGATAATCCACCAAGTTAATGATGTTTTTAATGATAAATCACTTTTGATGTTATTGGCAGTATATGGACAAGGCTGACACCATCCAGGCTGTCGTATCACAGAGGGAAACTTAAGCTTACTTCGCCACGAATGATGTTTTGCAGCTTAAGATGAGCTGACACATGTGGATATTTGAATAGATAGACAATATATGAAGTAACACTTGGTTTTCATTGAATTTCTTTCATCTGATTCTCATACACATGTATTACAATACAAATGCAAGTAAGATAGTAAAACTGTAATCTCATTGATAATATTTCTTAAGGTGGTCAGCGTTCCATGAGTTAGAGAATGGCTTTCCTTCCAAGTTTTCCAATCTGTAAGTTCCCTTCACCACTTCTTCAACCACTTTGTATGGTCCATGAAAATTTGGATGAAGCTTAATGGGATTTTTTCATGTCTTCTTCAGTACCAAGTCCCCTACTTTAAGCAGACGCTCTTTTACTCACTTGTTGTATAATCTTATTGTACTTTTCATGTAGGCAGCTTGCCTAACTACATCGTCTTCTCTTTCGTCTTCTATAAGATATAAATCAAGCCTCCTCTCATCACTATTCTTCTCAGGGTCGTAGGTCTTAACCCTATGAGTAGGCAAACCTATTTTCGTTGGTACGACTACCTCCGATTCATAATCCATTATAAATGGGGTTTTTCCCATAAGGATCCTCTCCGTCGTTCTGTAGGATAATAGGATAGAGCACACTTCCTCGATCCATCTCCCCTTTGAATTTTTTAAATTCTTCTTAATTCCATTAAGGATCGTTCGGTTTATCACTTTTGTTTGCCCATTCGCCTGGGTCGGTCGGGAGTGAAGAAGAATTATTTGATGCTTACTCTTTCGTAGTACTTATCTAGGGCGATGTTCTTGAATTATGTCCTGTTATAAAAAATCAGGGTGTTGGGTAGACCGTATCTAAAGATGATATTTCCAGATGAACTAAAAGGTTTTATGCTCCGTGATTATAATCATCGGCTCGACCTCCAGCCACTTAGAAAAGTAATCAATCGCTATGATCAGATAACGATAATTATTCATAGCTCTGGGTAAGGATCCTACCAGATCAATTCCCCACACCGCAAATGGACAAGGAGATGTTATTGAGGTCAAAGGCTGATGAGGCTGGTGGGGGATGGTAGTAAACCTTTGGCACCTGTCACACTTCGTGACATATGCTACAGCATCCTTGGCCAAGGTCGGCGACCAATACCCTTGTGTAATAATCCTCTTAGCCAAGGATCGTTCGCTAACGTGATGTAATACCCCGTAATTTTATTGATTTTTATTTAATTGATTAATTGAATTAAATAAGAATTAATTTGGAAATTAATTCGGAGGTAAATACTTGTGAGATGTGAGTTGGCATTTGATTATGATGTTAAAATAAAATATTACCGAGTATATATGGTAATATATGAGTATTGAAAATATTAAAATTGTCGCGAGGCAGAAATATGAAAATTTGAGGAAATTAAATTGGGACGTGCGTGTCAGTCGCGTCAGGAATGAATTTAGTTAGATTAAAAAGTAAATTATATTTTTATCAACTGAATGGTCACTTTGAGTGCACCAATGTGTCCATAAGGGTCGAAATAGTCAGAAAACACTAGACGGGGGTTTAGTTTGGGCCCCCGGGAATTTTTAGGCCAAACCGGCAACCCAGAAGGGTATTTTGGTAATTTTAAAAAATGAGGAATTAAAACCCACGAATTTTAGAGTTTTATTATATATTATTAGAGAGGCCACTATGGCCATTATCATCCAAAGGCAAGAGAGTGGGCTACGGGGGGTTTGAGAGAAGTTAGAGAGAAGTTACAAGAGGTTCCAAACCAAAACCATCACCCATCACCACCATTTTGGAAGGATTTGTGACAAGAAAGAGGAGAAAATCAGCCTACATTCACCAACAACAAATCTGAAGAACAAACTTAAGGCAAGTGATTTTATGTTATTAATTTCAATGAATATTTCCTCCATGTTAAGCGTAGAAACTTTATATACTTTGAAAGTTTTAATGAAAACCCAATAGGATTGTTGTGGAACTCATAATTTTTTATAGGGATTGCCTGTACAATGGGTATGGACGAATTCAGTACCCAAAATATAATTTTTGATGATTTGAAAAAGGATTAATAAGGAGTCTTTGTATTCATGTAAATTCTGGGTTCATGTTAATAAGGTTTGGGGATTTATGGCTATTACATGCTGATTAGTAATATTTGACCCCAAAAATATGTTAAGAAGTGACCTAGGGTGACTTAGAGTAGCTTAAAAACATTAAAACTTAATTGGTATGAACTTAGGTTGGATTTAGAGAAAGAAAAATGGGGAAAAACGAAGTTAGGAGAAATTCTGGGCCTTCTCAGAATTTTTGTTAGAAGACCAACCCATGTCGTTCGAACGAGCTTCTAACGAGATTCCTGTAGCCCTTATAAAGAGTTGGTGGTTCATTCGAAGCTTTTCGTTCAAACAAACTCATTCGAACGAGATCTCAGAAACTTCTAACGAGATTACAGAATGGTCTTTTTCGGTCCAATTTTAGTTTCGAACTTTGCATAGACTTATTTAATTGAGTGTTATTCTTCCCTTGTTGATTAGTGGGTATAAATGTGAGATTGGAGTACCTTGAGGATTAAAACTTGGAATTATATAAAAGACTTGGTGACTTCTAGGGGTTAGGTTGTAAGTACTTGAATTTGCGACGTGAAAAGTGTTGGCGAACTATATTGTATATTACCCGGGGACTTGTAAATGTACAACATTTACTGACCATATAGAAATGTAAAATATACCTCTATTAATATTATAAGATATCTAAGTTGTGTGAATGCTTAGTATATGGACTTATATGTGTATAACATACCTACCATACTTGCTATCACGAGAGGTCGACTTTCGATCAGGGCCATCTAATCTTTGTGTGCCTACGGGGGGGATTTAGATTGGTACCTCAAGGACATAGGTCAGAGAATGACATATTGGTGAGTAATAAATCAGGTAACCATGGGAGCGTAGGTATGTGCGTGACCCATGGGTATGTAAACTATGTTCGCCTCCATTATGTGTGTTTGTTGCTTATTGAAACGTTTCCTGAGAGATTCGGAACACGTGGTCCTTATGTACGAGATGTACTGGGATTCGATATCAGAGTATGTGTACACCGCAGCTTATCCTAGGGGTGCCATTATTGTATATTTATGATGAGATTAATATACTGATAATTGAGATGGACTGTTTATTAAAGTGTAAGTGTGAATAATTGTAACATTTTTAGTAGAGTTAAGATGGAAAATTCTTAGTAATTCTTATAACTTATTTTGAGTAATAAAAGTAAGACTCTCAGTTTATATTAAGATGCCGGGAATTGAACTTTTAATTGTAAAGTAAAGTCAGGTTATGGATTGGACTAGTTAGATAGGGGGATAACTAGAAGGGGTACGGGTACGTTAAGCGTGCAGAATTAGTTGAGAGTGAGGAACTCATGTGAGTGCACACACTATCATGTATTTTATATTCACTGTTTAATAATATTAAACACTTGCTATATTTTAAACTGTTTTCACAATCGGGCTCTAAACCGTTTTCTTTCAAATCTATATTCTTGTAAAAACCTTTTAAGTACCCAGCCATAAGGACACCAAGCATAGAAGTTCCATTCCAGTGACGGACTGTAGCTGCTGTGGAAGTTATAGGGCCTCAATAGTAGACGCCTCCACTTTTCTCTTTGACTTCATTCCAGATTTATTCATTTATAGGGCATGTCACCCCTTCCTTCTTAGAGAAAACTTATTTATTCAGTTTTATTTCAGTTGTGGATATAATTAATTAATAATTTTCAGACTTTGTATTTGGTTTTATTCAGTATTCGGATTATTCAGAGTACTCCTCCAGAATTCATTTTATTCCATTATTATTCTATTGTGACTGTTATGTGGTTGTGGTATCATTATTTCATGATTTAAACTTGTTGCATGTTAATCTAATTTGGTTAAAATTGACAACTCATTTTTTAAATATTAGGTGGCTAGTAATTGTTAAAATGTTTTTCGACAGTGATGCTATGAACTGAACCAACTTGACATTTTGAATTAATTTGAATAAAGGAGTAGTTACCCGGTATTTAATTAGACGGGATGCCACACGTGAATGGAGTAGGAACCTTCATTCACATCCTTTATGATGTAGTCTACCTCATACGAATGGACACACCTGAGAAGAGGAAGGAGAAACCCTTTCTTGTATAAAGTTTCTCCTATGATGGAAAACATAACAACTTTATATCTCAACTTCCTTTTATTATTCTTGGATTTTGGTTACTTCTCATCCTTTATGTACCTGATGAGGGAATCCATCTAGGAGGCCCCAATGTTCAAATTTTGACAAGACTTTGAAGCACCATCTTCTTCTTCAATGGTTAGTCGATGAAGGATTTCTATCGGCACTGTCCTTCTTATCTCTATTCTTGTAACTGAGGCAATTCTTACAAGTGCATCAGCTCGGCTATTGTCGAGTCGAGATATCTTATTTAGCTTCACCTCTTTGAATCTCTTCAATACTGATCTTACTCTTTCCAAATATTTTTCCATCCTAATATATTTTGCCTTATATGGCCCCAACATCTGGTTCACTGCCAATCTTGAATCATTGTGAACTAGGAGTTGGCCGATAATCAGAACCCGAGCTAAGAAGAGGCCTGCTATGAGGGATTTATAACTAGACTCATTATTAGAGGCCTCAAAACTGAACCTCAATGAGTATTCAATGTCTGTCCCATCTGCTGCCGACACTATAAGGCCTGAACCACTTTCACTCTCATAAGAGTAACCATCGATGGAGATGGTTCACAATACTCCATTATTAGAGAAATTACCTTCTACTAAGGCCCCATTTTTGAAGATATACCATTCCTCTTCATTTTTAATTACCTTCCCTCTTGCCTAACCTGCCCTTGACTTGTCTAGGGGAGAGCTTAAACGTGTCCCTTGCTTATAGCCGGTAGTCTCAAACTTTTCACTATCGGAGTCGTGCCAATTAAACTCAGGCATGAAGTCTGCTAGTACCTGCCCTTTGATGGACTCTCTAGGTTGATAGATGATATGAAACTCTCGAAGATCTATTGTCCAAGACATTAGTCTCCCTAATTTCTTATGATTGTGGATGACCTACCGGAGTGTAGAGTCCATTAAGACGACCATTGCATGGGCTTAGAAGTATGAATTCATTTTCCTTGAGGCGTGAATCAGAGCATAGGATAATTTTTCCATCCTAGGGTACCTCTATTAGGCCCCCTGGGGTGCCTTAATGTTGAAGTAAACCGTATTTTGTACTCCATCCTTGTCTCTTAGGATGTCATCACTAATAGTCGACCTTAAGACTGCTTGATATACATAGATTTTTTTCCCTTTGACTCGTCGTGACAATAATAAGGGGATCTGAGGTAGGACTTCAACTATTGGAAGTCCTTGTCACATTCCTCATTCCACTCAAAATCATTTCTAAGAACTTTAAAAAATGGAACACACTTGTCGGTTTCTCTAGATAAAACCTGTTAAGTATCGCCACTCATCCCGTCAGCCTCTGCACTTCCTTTATCGAAACTAGGGTCTTCGTCTGTACCAAGGCTTTGATTTTGTTCGGGTTGGCCTCTATTCACCTCTAATTTATGATGAATCCCAAGAACTTACCAGCCCCTATATCGATTACACACTATGAGGGGTAGAGCTTTATATTTTACTTCTTCATCGTATCAAAGGTTTGCTTAAGGTCGGACACATGAGAGTCATCCTTGAGACTCTTAGTCGGCATATCATCAACATAGACTTCCATGTTCTTTCCAATTTGATCCCCAAACATATTGTAAACTAGTCTCTGATAGGTAGCTCCAACAATCTTTAAATCGAAGGGCATGACTTTGTAGCAGTAAGTCCTTTTATCGGTTATGAAGGTAGTCTTCTCCTCATCGATCAGGTGCATGCATATCTGGTTATAGACCGAGTAAGCATCCATAAAACTCATCAGTACATGGCCTTCCATGGCATCAACTATCTGGTTGATCCTAGGCAAAGGAAAGTTACACTTATGGCAAGACATGTTCAGGCCGATAAAGTCTACACACATTATCGATTTCCCATTGGCTTTGGGAACTATGACAGCGTTGGGCAGCCACTCCGGATATATCACCTCTCTTATGAAGTCGGCCTTTTTCCAGCTTTTTTACCTCTTTTTGAATGACCTTATATTTCTCCTCATAATAGATGTTCCTCTTTTGTAGTATCAGCCTCCCATTATCGACCACATTCAATTGATGGCAAAAGAGTTCAGGGTCTATGCCCTTCATATCCTCATAACTACACATGAAGATACTCTGCCTATCTCTCTCAAGAATTTTATCATTTCTTCCTTGATATCTCCTCTTAGGGTTTTGTCGACATGGAAATTTTTTTCGACTCATTGTCCTTGAGGGAGATTACTTCTACCTCTTTCGTGGCCACCCCTATCTTCAGGTTGGTCTCATCCCTGGGATCCAGGGTGTCAATACTGTAAGTTGTAGTTTCTTACTTGTGAGCTTCCCTCTCCTCGGGTGAGTTGAAATAGCATTCGCGTGCCAAGACTTGATCCCCTTAGACCTCCCCTACCCCATATGGGGTCGGGAATTTTACCATTTAGTGTATAGAAGATGGCACGACCTTGAATTCATTTAGGTCCACTCTTCCCATGATAATGTTATAAGTGGAGTATACACTCTCATCCATCATAAAGAAATTGACCTTATTTTTAATCCTCTTATTCCAAACATCTCCCATTCTAACAACCATTTCATTCAATCCCAATAGGTTCACCTTCTCACCGCTAAACCCTATCAAAGGGTGATGATAAGGGATTCGCATCTTTTTGCTGAGTCCAAAATCCTTTGAAACAAGTGTATAACATAACGTCAGCCGAACTTCCCTCGTCGACTAAAATCCTCGAGACTTCATACCCATGCATTCTAGTCATGATGACCAAAGGTTCATCCTTAGTATCTACGATCCTCTTGAGGTATAGTCTTGAAAATTCCACAATTAAGGTTTCCATATCTACCTTCTTTCTCTTCTCTGATTTTGTGGTTACTTTGGCCAAGTTAACGGCTTCAACTTTGGTAAAGTCCCTAGCCTCAGCCAAATGGTCCTTGCGAACATCCACTTCTATATTACCCCCTACTAGGCCATCGCATATCATTTTCACATCAAACTAGATCATGTGAAGTCACCCCTTCTGATCATAATCTTTTGGCAGCAGATCTGGGTCATCATCATCGTCGCTATCTAAGGGGTCATGTTTCTTACCTGGGATATCTTATCTACACTTATAGTCCCTTCTCAGTCTAGTTTTGTCTCATCCTCTCTTTGGGTCATCACTGCTCACACACTTCCTTAGTTTTCCAGCCTTGAGCATCTTCTCAATCTCGTCTTTCAAGGAAGAACAATTGTCAGTTAAGTGTCCGTGGTCATGGTGAAATTCACACCATAATTTTATAGGGTTAGACTTTAGCTACTAATCTGTGTGGAACTTAGCACTCCAATGATCGATGAGTTAACTAAGTAAGCCTAGCAATCTAGTAAGGTTGTAACACAAGTGCTAGAGAAGGGAGAAGAGCGGAACAAGTTGAACACAAGGGAAAGTATTTGTATTACTTGATAGGAGGTTACAAAGCTTGGCTTGGATGGTTTGGCCAAATGACCTTCCCACCTATTTATAGGCATCCCACATCTTAATTGTATGGTGGAGATCAAAATACATCAATGTTCCATATTATTTATCCAGAATGTTCCCCCTCCGTATGGGATTATTCGAGAAAGCTACACACCTCTTTATCATTCTAGAATATTCTATACAATACAAGTATACTCTAGATTACTCTAGAAAATCCTACACTACTCCATAACAAAGTAGACAATACTAGATAATACTAGATAACTCTAGAATATTTTGGAGAAATATGGTGTAGGGATGGAGCCTTTATTATAGAAAATTGCAGAAAATTCTCGGTACGTGACATCCTCCCCCACCAAATTTGTTCAATGCCCTCGTTGCACCTAAGTCAAATGCCTTGGCGTTCGACGTCTCCCGCGCGTCCTTTTTTCCTTACCATTAAATGCATCCTCCAAAACTTGCATGGATGTCATAGTATTAGTCCCACTTGTGTTCCCAGCCGATGTTCGAGCCATGCGTGGAGTCCCATTTCCCATAAGGCATATCGAAGCAGCACTCAAAAAAACTAATACATTTGCCTTACTTCGAAACTCTATCCATAGGACAACCTTAAAATTATCCATGGGAACAAGTGTGCAGTCCACTATTCCATGCCAACTCGCGAGACTTGTGGGTACACCATGTGCTTCTCCATGTATAATTTAGGCAGCAGCATTCACCGATTTGATCCTTCCACCTTCTTTGGTTTCCTTGAGACCTAACCTGTTGTCTTCCTCTATGGAGACAAATTTATGTGATGCACCTGTGTCAACTAGTGCTTTCCTATGGAACCCATTAATGGTAGCATCCACGTACATAAGTTCATTGCCTTGACACTTAGGTGCCCTGGTCCCTTCCTTAGCATTCAAAGCATTGCGAACTCAGAGTGAACCCATATCTTGTGTTTCCTCATGATCATGTTTATTTTGAAACTCTTGGTATGTCTCATACCTAGACACGATGGAGTTAAGAGCCTTTTTATTCGGATAAAATCTTGCCCAATGTGCTACATCACAAATCATGCAAGACCCAGGTTTGGGTTACCTTTTATCCTGATTATTATAATATTTCCCATCCTTTCCCTGGGGTGGGCCTCGTGTTCCTTTATTTTCATTGGGAGGTCTAACTCCCCCACCTTTTCCATCATCATCCATTCGGCTCTTGGGTGGCGAAGCATCTCGGTTAGGCTTATTCATTCTTATGCCATAATCGATAAGCGATTCAACTTCAACTATAGTAGTGGTGAGGTCACACACTCCATGCCTTTTCAACTCTGTCTTTTCCCAGTCTTTTATACCATCAACAAAGTAGAAGTAGGAATCATTCTCCGATAGGTTGGGGATCTCCATGGTGAGATTGATGAATTCATTAATGTAATCCCTTATCGTCCCCTTTTGCTTGAGTCGACATAACCTTGCACAAGCCTTATACTCAGCAATTTCAAGATAAAACTAGCATTTGATCTCCCTTTTGAAATCACACCAATTATCCATGGCACATGAGCCTTTACCGATATAACTAAACTTATGCCTCCACCATAAGGCAGCCGTATCAGTGACGTAAAGTGTTATCGTGCGAATCTTGGCATTATCGGCAACACTCGTAGCTTCAAAGTATTGCTACATACCCCAAAGAAAATTTTCCAAATCTCTAGCATTCCTGGTATCATTATATGACTTTGGCCTAGGAATGTCCACTATTTGGGTCGGGCATGCAATCGACATAGTATTTAAGGAAGCCTTCGTGCAAAGAGAAATGTCGGCACATACCTCATTAACTTGTTGCTTAAGATCGTTAATTGCTTCCTGAAATTGTGCCTTTATCCCTACTATTTGCACAAGCATCTCATCACATAGATCACATAGATCTTCTCGAATGTCTCCTCCTAACTAGTTTACTAAGTCTTTAACCGCATCATGAATAGCTGCATCTTTTGCCTCTAGCTCATCGAGATGGCCATAAATTAACCCGATATCTTGGGTAATTTTTTATAGGTATCTCTTAATTTTGTGGATCCTTTTCCCATGGTTGGTTCTTGCATCCTTAGACTTGCCTCAGTGCTTTCTGGGAGCATTCGTGCTCTCCTTCTCACGTCCTTGTTCCTCACCCTCATCATTAGTCATTTCTGATTCACTAGCTATCTTCCCAACCATCAATCGGATACATCCAATACATAACCTGCTCTGATACCACTTGTCATGGGGTTAGACTTTAGCTATTAATTCTTACCAAACTTAGCACTCCAATGATCGATGAGTTAACTAAGTAAGCCTAACAATCTAGTAAATTTGTAACATAAGTGCTAGAGAAGGGAGAAAAGTGGAACAAGTAGAACATGTAAGAGGGTAGTTTAGATTTTATGAAGATGTAACCCCTTTAGATTATAGAAATGATGAGTTAACCAGTAACACTATAGATTAATTGGAAGACACGCAATCACAACCTAGTGACGATAAACTCAGTTTGAACTCACAAAATTCTCCTGTATAACTCAAAAGATAATAATGAACTCATATGCAACTCATTTGGAGGGAGAGAGAAGTAATAACCCTAGATACACCATGGCAGGAAGACAGACACACTAACTCTTAAAGGTCTCTAATCACATATTAAAGCTTCATAATGAATGAATATGGTGGATGAGTAAAATCTCTTGTTTTCAATAACTTCTTTCTTTCTTGATGAGAATCTCTCTTTCTCTCTCTACGCAACAATACTTTGGAAAAAACTATAAAAAAGGAACTCTGCCTTTTCAGAAGTGATTGAGGCCAATAAATAACCCCCCCCCCCCCCCCCCACACCACTCCTGATATGGCTCAGACATTAATAATTATGAAAAACATCCCTTATACTTTATGTCATAAACATTAAATATCTGATGCACTAGTTAGCTCCATGTCATAAACATTAAATGCCAAGACCTGCCTTTTGCCTAACCACCGTGTGTCAGGGGGATATCGTCACAGAGGTAGCTCACCAACTGTCTGACATACCCAAATACCACGGTGGTTTACTCAATTGAAGATTTGACATTACCTAGCCAGCAACTGACATCACATAAAGTAGATGTGACATTAAGTAGAGGGTTATTTGGTTCATAACTCAACGTCTAATGGAACTCAAGGTTGCTCTGCCCAAGGTTCCACGATCAAGGTTTTTTAGTATTTTACCATGTGTATCTAATATGGCCATGACAAGCCCTAATGGTGTACAAGCCCTAACGGTGCCTCATTTTTCAATCCTCCAAACCAAGTCCCTCTAAAGTTCCCATGGCGAGATCATTCGATAGAGCATGAAATCTCTCTCAGGCCTGGTCTCTCGTGAGTACCATTTGACCTCACACCAAATGACATTACAATCGGTACATCATTACAATCATTATAACTCATAGACAATGTAAACAAAAGAAACAACACGAATAAAATAAAACAACAAGACTAAAAAATGAGCTCTATCATCCAGCTTCTTTATTGTAAGATTCCCCTGGGCTGCCCTGCACTGCATCGATGCCTTACTGAGCTTCATTGCTACCTTAGTCCCACGAGTCTGTTGTATTATCTAGGGGATTATCCCTAATCTAGATATTATCTTCAATAACCCCCTACATTTCCCCTTCGTGGAGAGATTTTTTATGGGAACAAGAAATGTCTGCATGAAAACTTTTCAATCCGATGAACCTTCTAAAAAAATATGGCATTTCTATCTTCGTTACAACTTATGTCGTTATCATTTCTAGGAAAAAGTAAAATTCTCCCTAATGTACCTAAACCAAAGTACTGCGGACTGTTAGTGATTGGCGAAGGGACATCGCAACTTTATCCTATCGTTAAGCCTTATCCATTTTGTCTTTGCTTCCTTGGATATTTAAAATTCTCCCATCTGCACTGTTGTGGAGCATAGTTGTAAGCTGTGAGTGTTTGCATTAGGTCTACCCCTAGTGGTATGAAATCTCCCCCTGGTCATTCCTAGCATTGAGACTTGTGGAATTCTCCCTTGTAAACTCCTCATTAAGAATTTCTCCCTCTTTGAAGGTGCTACTTCGTTTGGGCTCTATTGTGTCATTATTTCTTCATTTTTGAAAAAGTAGAAAAATTATCCCTGATATACCTGAGTTACAATTAAATAGCATTAGGACTTATGGCGAGGGGACATTATAGATTTTTGAATCGTTGGGACAACTTCTGTGTTGGGAGCAATAGGATATGTCCTACAAAAGAGGAATTTTGGCACCAAACCCCAAAGCTTGTGTTGGAAGAAACACTTTCTATCCCCATGCCTAACTTCATTAATGACGTAATGTCATCTTTTCAACTCCCAAGACACTTCCTGAAGTGCCATGTGTCCATTAGAAATGATTACCGACGACCTTGGACGTGTAGTGGTGAGAAACTCAAAAGGCGAACCCAAAAATTTCAAACGGATATTATTCAAACACTTGGCCATTTTTTCCATACTTTTCCTTCATTGTCTTCAACTCCCAGCATTCTTAGTGAGAAAAAATCCCCAGAGCGCCATTGTTGCTAAGATTTTCCTTGGTTTCCTTTCTCCTATCGTCTCTTACACCACCACCTGTGGTTGTACTCCTCAATTTTCATCTATAGCCCTTCCTCACTAAGATGTTTCTTTCATTATCGCTTATAATGGCTTCTTTAAATGTCCCCAAGGCTACCACGACCGCTGCTCATCCAAACTCCACCGCTACCACTTTTGTTTCCGCTGCCCCTGTTAGCGCCACTGAGTTGGATATTGCTCGTCGAGAGAAACTACGCTTTTACGGTCAGTCTACCATCTTTAACAAAGATGATGAGTTCTCATATGCATGCAAGACCTGCCATTTTTAGCTAAGTATGACCCTTTGCTGCTGGGTGATGAAGAAAAATATACATCCAAGTGGGGCTTTCTAAGCACCACATTGCATTCCAAGTGTTGGTTTCCAGATGGAACATCACAAATCACACATTCTTCATTGGCTGGGGGAGTTCACCATTTCCTTGGAAGATGTCTGTGAGCTACTTGGGTTTGAAACCATGGGTGAGTTTACTTATCTCAATGAGGCCTTGGATGCTGAAGAAACTATTGATCGAGCTGTGCTAGATCTAATTTGTCACTCTTGCACTGGGTCTTCCAATAAGGCTACCTTTACTCCCCTTATCAGTTATTTCTTCGAAGATACTACTACAAAGAACGTCACTTCTATTACGGGCCATGGTAAAGGTACATCTTTGGAATTACCAACCTATATTCTTATGTTTCTTTCCCGTTTCTTCTTAATTGGGAAACCCAACTACCAGCCTATGAGGGACCTCATAAACATGTCCATCCATTTAGCCAGGGGTTTCAATCTTCCTCTATCCGCCATTACTTTGGGTTCCCTCTATACTTGGCTGGATCGAACCCATCTCGACATGGCACGGTCCCTTGGCCATTAAAACATGGCCAATTTTTCTAATACCATCATTTTAACGATTTTCCTCTACATTCATTTTCCTACCATTGCTTCCAAATATGTTCATTATCCTGTGGGCCAAGGCATTAAACCCACTTGCCTCTTATGCTTCCATAAAAAATAGAGTCAAAAGGAAATAATGGGAGTTTTTGACCATTTCTATTCCTTCATCATGAGGCCGTACGGAGAATCTACCTTCGCCCATACTTGGAATTTTTCTCTCTTGTAGCTAGAACGTTTAATTTTGTTCAAATTTCAGAAGATCCTTCTCAAGCAGTGGTGATTCTCTTCACCCCCAGGTTCCTTCTTTCATACACTGAATTGGGATATACTTCTGAACCTTGATAGGTGCAGCAGGAAGTTCAATTTTGATCAAGGGGATCCTCGATTTGTGTTTCAGTTAATAAATAAAAGGGCTACTTTTACTGAGGCCTGCACTTTCTACCTTTCTGCAGCTATTCTTGGTGTGACTTCTACTACGGATGGTCGAGTGACCATCCCTAGTGCTTCCTGAAATGGGGATGTGTCCACCTCTTACGCTACCAAATTCCGATTGACGCAACTAGCCATGATTCGTGAGTTCATACAAAGTTCCCTCCAGTTCTTTCTTTCGCTTCCTTAGAATTGGGCCTCCAGGGCAACTCTATTCTTAGAGTGGAGTTCCCTCTGAGCAAGACTGCCAAAGATCCTCCCAGCGAGCTACCCCCTTATTGCCTTATGATCCCTACTGCCACATCTAAATCCAAGAATTTTGCAAGACTTCCCCTATTGAAGATGTATCTGGCGAGGGTGTTCCAACTGAAGTAGCTTCTATCGAAGGACCCCCCAAGTCACTAGCCAAAAACATTAGGAGGTCCAAGAGTGGTAGTTCTTCAAAGTCTAGGTCCCAACCTCAGTCTCAAGCTCCGTTGGAGTTCTTCCCCATTGCCTTCGTTCCTCCTCCTATATCTGCCAAAGTGAGTGAGGAGCTGAGGAAGAAAATTTATGCTGAGGTGAAGCGAATAAATTCTGAGTTTTAATGAAACGCTCCCATCGCTCCTCCTGCTGCTTCCTTCCTCAATATCTTAGTAGATCCATTTGAAGGAGGGTCAAAGGGAAAGAAGAGCTTAAATGTTCCTCCAAATGTTAGTGCTGCTGGTGCGAGGAAAAAGACTCTGGATTCTAAGTCCCAAAAGAAACGGGCTGCTGATGTATATCTCACCATAGCTCCTTTTGCTGCTTCCCCTACTTCCTCGCCAATGGTAATATCATCCCATTCTCCATCTGGATCAAAGTTATACATGTGTTTTCTTTTCTCATCTTTCTATAACAAATTATATCTATCTAACTCTTAGCATGTTGGGTGCAGGAAGCTAAAGAAAAAAAGCCCAACCCCCTTGTGAGTCCTTTCATGGGGGGACACTTTGAGAGTGGGTCCATTGGTGCAACTCCCCCTTTTCTCCCACGACCGAGCTCACTTATTCTCATCAGTTGGTCTCCCAATGCACGGTGGAGGATGCTAAGGAGGTTATTTCCCTTGTTGACACTATGGGAGTTTTCTCTCAGCCAAAGGAGACTCCCTTAGCTTCATCTAGTTCACCTTCTTTACGAGCGGTGCCTCTAGACATCATTCCCATTGTGCAAAGTTCTCCCGAGGTAAGAGGTTCTAAACATTTTGAGATCCTTTTTTTTTTACTCTTCTCCATTATGTGAAGTTTATTAACATCTTGGTGTATCTCAGGTTGAGGTAGCTTCCTTTTTGGCTTTATCATTGGCCAACATCCTTCTTCCACCTTTGTTGATAAGACCCATCGCTGTCATTTACCTTTTCAGCCATATTATTAAGGTGAGTTACGTATGAAGTGTGTCTCTTTCTCCTATATTATTCTCCACCTCTAACATTTATCTTTGTTTTTTAAGCTTTCTCCAAGTCTTATCTCGCTATTATCCTTTGGAATTCTACCAGTTTCTAAGGCCACCATTGTCTCTTCTGCCCATCTTGCTGCTTCTTCTGCCCCCACCATTGTTGGTGCATCTGCGAAAGGTCAAATGGTGTCTTCAAGCTCTATGCCAATATTGGCCTTCGTTCCTTTTGCAGACGTAGGAACTTCACCCAGTATTGCAGTCCCTCTAGCTGAGGTTCCTGTAGTGGAGAGTGTCATGGAGGCTTACAAGGAGATGAACCTACCTTCAACAGTTCCCACCATTATAACCCCTTTAGTGACTCATGTTCTTATTCCAACTATTGCTGAGGTATTTCTCTATTTTCTCTTCGTTTCTTGTTGTTTGTCCTTTGTCTTGACAATGTTCAATCTAGAAGAATCTCATTTTAAAACATTCAAACTCTACTGATAACGGTGGCTTAACAATGAAAACCACTTGTTGAATTTTTTTGTTTTTAAAATTCAACTAATAACGATTAGTTAACAATGCCAATCACTTGTTAAGATTTTTTGTCAAACTCCACCAGTAATGGTGACTTAACAATGATAAACACTTGTTAAGATTTTTTATCAAACTCCACCAGTAACGCTGACTTAACAATGATAAACACTTGTTAAGATTTTTTGTCAAACTCCACCAATAATGGTGACTTAACAATCATAAACACTTGTTAACAGTGATAAACATTTGTTAAGATTTTATTTCACTTAACTCCTTATTTGCTTGATCTGTCTCCAAGCTACTGGGGAGTCACCTCAAATTGCAGAACAATCTCCAGCGATTTCTTCTCCTGTCGCCTCACCAAATCAGGAACCAACTGTATTTGATGAAATGAGTCCTAACGACCAAGGTTCCATGATAGGTGCTCAGGCTGATAATGAATCTGGTTGGGAGCTTCCTATTACAGCTCTAGATCCTCATGAGTTTTGTGTCATGGACGTTCATTGCTATCCCTAACTACCTGCCAACCATCGATTGGTGATTGAACGGATCGTAACTCATGACCTCGAGACTTTTACTGTCGATTGCCTGCAGTCAAATATTCTCGTGATGAGCCACAGGCTTCAAGGTATAGCGATCGTTGTTGCTAATGTCGTTAATACGCCTATTGCAAATGTTACCAGGCCCAGCCTCAACCAATTCTTTGGCTATCTATAGGAGTTGGGACGAGATGGCTTCCAATTTAGCTGGCTGATTGGACACTTAAAGACCTTGAAGATTCAATAATTGGTAAGTCATCGGGAACTTCTGCAGAAGTATCACGATACTAAATTAGCTGAGGAAGCTAGGTTAGCCAAACTAACATCTCTACTTGAGGCTACTAACAAAGAGATGGAGGATATAGTAGAAACTTTGTATCTAGAAAATTTGAGGCTCGATAAACTCCTCATTGAGCGTGCTCAAGTTCAGACGAAGATGGAAGCTTCCATTAACACTCAACAAGCATGCTTAGAAACTTCCTTGGGTCTTCCTGGAGATTATTTCTCTGCTCCAGAATTGTGGTTCCTCCTAGGCTGATGGCCTCCCACATACTTGTATAAATTTTGAGTTTCCTTTTTATGTAACTCCGGGGCAAGAATTCCCTTTTTTGTAAAGCCTCCCCATTTATGAATGAGAGAGAAGTTATATCTTATTTTCATGTCACTTCTTTGTGCTATAACTTCTTTGCATAAAATACAAACTTTGCCATTTATCATCTTCCATCTCACTCTAGTTATAATAAAAGACATTTATCGAGAAAAATAATCACTTATATATATTCATAACAAAAAGTCTAGATACATCGATGTTCTAAGGTTACTTGCATTACACATGATAGACCTTCAACCATTTGTTGTTAATTTTCAATGGTTTATCTTCTTCCATCTTAGAAATTAAGCAATAACCTGAATCGTGAGCTTCCTTTACAATGAAAGCTCCCTCCCAATTCGCTGCAAACTCGGGTAGAGGAAGTGTAACAACCCGTAATTTTGAGGATTTAATATTTAACTATTTTGGGAGTTATAAAAATATTTAAATTGGAGAAACTTAAATTTATGATTTGGAGAATTTATTTGAGTGGGAAGAATTTTTTATAATTGGCGACTTTAAGTTTAATTGTCCTAATTATTGTGTGTCGGTCGAAATTTGGAAATGGAAAAAAGTATTTCGGATGGCAATTATGAGTGCGCAGTTGAGTCCGGATGGGTCGAGATAGTAAAAAAAGAGTACCCGGGGGTAGTAATTGGGTCTCGGAGTATTTTTGCGCATAGCCGGGCCCACACGGTGTGATTCGAGCAATTTTAATTAGGCCCATATGACAAAAAACGGGATTAAGGGTTTTAACCTAATTTGATGAAGTGTTAAACGGCAGTAAACACAAACTCTAAGCCTAGGGTTTGAGAGAGGCACTGAGGAAAGCAAATCAAGGGCCAATTGGGGATTATTGGAGCTAAATTAAGGAACTACACCAACGGATCAGACCCTATAAACAATTCTAGGCAAGTGGTTAACTGTTGTGATTCCTAAATTGATGATAATCAATTCATATCATAGTGTGTGTATATGAAAATTCGTTTTGGGTGTGTAAACAAAAGTCAATTTGGGTTTTTGGAAATTGATATACCTTAATGGAATTAAGGGTGAGATTTATTATGTTTATGATTCTAGAATGTAGAGGAATGAATCGTATGTTAAAACCAGTAAGAATCAATGGTTAAATTGCTGTTAATATGAATGAAATTCGTATTGGAAATTTGAAAACCGGATAATACCCAAATCGGGAAAATTTTGGAATTAATGGAAATTGATGATGAATTAAGGTCTTTAGGATGTTTAGACCCTTTTCTTATATGGAGGATATGTTAATTGTATTTGGATAAAGGTTTATATTGAGAATAAAAACTTTAGGGTTCGTCCACGTCCAATAGTGGGTTGGAGAAGATGAGTACTGGAACGATCGATCGATCGACCCAGGGGGATCGATCGATCGATGCTACAGATAATTTGGCAGTTTCGCCAGTTTTGTAAATAAAGAGAAATTTATTTACGATTTGACCCTTTACCTTTATTTAGTGATAAATTCATATGTGGCACATATCTTCTTAGCAATTATAGGGTGATATAATTGGGTTTAGGAGGGTGTGAACGTTATGTCATGAGATGAACGAATTTAGGGAAATAATTCATAAGTATTGATATTGGGCCGAAGAATAATATTCGGGTATTGTAGTTGAGTGATGCTACATTATTAAAGGAATTGAGGTGAAATAAATTAGTTACGGGGAAAAATATAGACTCAAAAAATATTAAGTTATGGGCCAAGTGAGCAAGTTCAGTTATGTTGGTAATTATAGGTAAATATAATTGAGAAATTTGATGGAGATGAATGTGTGACACATTGTGGACGAATATGAGGGAATAAAATTCTGAGATGTAAAAATGGACCAAGTGAGCGAGTCCGGGTATGTTGGTTAAGTGACACCAAAGTATTAAATTAATTATTGAGACAGTAAATTAATTTGGAGTCGAAACATAGACTCAGGAAATATTAAGATATGGACCAAGTGAGCGAGTCCGGGTATGTTGGTTAAGTGACACCAAAGTTTTAAATTAATTATTGAGAGAATAAAATTAATTTGGAGTCGGAATATAGACTCGGGAATTATTAAGTTATGGGCCAAGTGAGTGTGTCCGGGAATAATGGTTGGGCGACACCAAGTAGTATATTAATTGATGGGTTAATTAATTAAATTAGAGTGGGACTGTAGAGTCGGGAACGTATTAAATTAATTAATGTGTAAATTAATTAAATTAGAGTCAGACCATAGACTCGGATTGGTATTAAATTAATTAATGTGTAAATTAATTAAATTAGAGTCGGACTGTAGACTCGAGAACGTATTAAATTAATTAATGTGTAAATTAATTAAATTAGAGTCGGACCACAGACTCAGATTGGTATTAAATTAATTAATGTGTAAATTAATTAAATTAGAGTCGGACCATAGACTCATATTAGTATTAAATTAATTGATATGTTAATTAATTAAATTAGAGTCAGATTGCAGACTCGGGAAGGTATTAAATTAATAGGTGTGTTAATTAATTTAATTAGAGTCGGGCGATAGACTCTGGGAGGTAATGAGCTAATTGAGGTGTGAATTAAATATATTAGAGTCGGACCATAGACTCGGGGAGATGATAGATTATTAAGTGAGAAAATTAATTAAGTGAGTCGGGACATAGACTCAGAAAATTTCAGGCTAGTGTTACGAATCTTTGAGTACACGGTAAAGCCGGGGTTTATAATATATATATACAGTGTAGTGATAGTATATATATATATATATATATATATATATATATATATATATATATATATATATATGTATGTGTGTGTGTGTGTGTGTGTGTGTGTGTGTGTGTGTGTATTGTGTGTGCTAATAAATATCAGTGATTAGATATTTATTTAATTTATATACTCTAGTGCTATCAAGGGAGGTTGCGCGATGTGGGTGAATCCCCTAGCTTGAGGAGTAGGGTGAGTATATCCCTAGGTCATAGCGTCTGGTATATGGGTGAGGGGATTATCTCTCTTTCAGGGAATGAATATGACCGCCTCCACTTCGTTTATGTTTTAGGCCACGTTGGTGAGCGAATACAACGTGGGTAACTAGGTTATGTGAGCACACCTAGTGGGATAGCACTTTAAAGGGAATCATCCGGCGAGGGTATACTCGGAGGGGTGGATATAAGGATGTTATATGTGTGGATGTTTTAGTAAAGGTACGTATATAAAGGTATTCAATATTATATGCGGGTAATAATACAGTGTGTGATGTATTTACTTTATATAACTTGTGATATAGTTATATGCTGTTATTTAAGAAGGAATTTATTAAGTTAATTGGTGAAATAACTTATAATTCATGAATAATTATACTCGGGTTAGAGTAGTGTGGAAAGGGGAGGTTATACCAGTACTAGTTGGACGGGGTAGTACAACTAGGTGGGGGTCAAGGTGACTGTTAGGTGTGCACATTGGTGGAGGGATGAGAATGTCCACAAGAGAGTGGGACACTAACTTAAATATGACGCGCATTCATGCATTTTAAATTACTACGGTTAATTCACTTGCTAAATATTTTCAAAATGTTTTGGTCTCTAACCCTTGCTATAAAACTATTTTCAAAACCTTTTAGGTGTCCAGCCACAGGGACGTCAGGATTGATATTCTATGGACACGGAGCTGCGGCATATGTGGAGGCTAGAAGGAATTTGGATTAGACGCCTCGCTCATTCATTCCTATAGTAGGAATCATTTATCAGTTTCAGTTTTATTTAGGGCTTATCGCCCAGACTTCTCAGTACAGTTTTCAGATGTATTTATTCAGGTGTTGAATATTTTTATTGGTTTATTTCACTTTGGTGTTTCATGGTTTATTCGACAAGTTGTGTAATTAATTATTCACTTGAGTTTTATTCAGTTGTGTGAATGGTATATATTTAATTCCACATGTACTATTTTGTTAATTAAAAACTTAAAATTTAGCACCACCTTTTGGAATACTAGGTGGTTAGTATGTTTTAAAAAGTTTTCAATAGTGATGCTAAGGATGAACCAATTGGGATTCCTGTTTTAATTTGGTATAGGACTGATCACCCGGTATTTTATTAGGCGGGGTGTCACAGATGGTATCAGAGCATTAGGTTCTAGTGCCTTTAGGATCTGTGTGGATTTTCACGTTTCATCTTAGCAATCTTTGATATAGAGCCCTATCATAGTATTCTTATACGTATGTACATTTATGTTCTTCTGACAATTATTTTATATTTGAGGGTGAACTCATATGATTCGATTCCCATTTCAAATGCCTCCCGGGAGAGATAGAGCAGCTAGGGCAGCAGGGGGAGATGAGACTAGAGGTGCTCATCGATAGCAAGAGTTACCGCGACAACTGCCAAAGATAATTCCGGCAGCACAGGTAACTGAATTAGTGGCGCAGGCAGCTGAAGCTACAATGGTCGCAATGGCAAGGTACTTTCCACGAGATCAGCCACAAGTGTTAGTGGTTCCAGATTTTCAGGCTCATGCGGGGTCGTTGGGGTGGCAGTAAGTACGAGAGGTCTTTTAAAATGGTCATCCACCTGAATTTCGAGGGGGGTTAGATGTGGCACTGGCATATCAGTGGAAGAGAGATATTCAGCATCACCTACGCATGGTAGATTGTAATGAGGTGCATAAGCAAATGCTAGCCACTTTTAGTTTAGTGGGAGCAGCGCTACAGTGGTGGGAGTCGATCACCATAGTTGAGGAAAGGGATACAGTAACTATTGCTGAGTTTTGGGTGCGGTTCGACCGTAAGTATTTTTCGCCAGTGGTTGAGACTGAAATGAGGAGGAAATTTAGAGAGGTAACACAAGGGGGCCATTCAGTGGCCGATTACGAGAAAGAATTCACTCATTTGGCAAATTTTATACCGAATGAGGTAAGCGATGAAGAAAGAAACAAGGAAAGGTTCATGATCGGTTGGTCTGGAGGATCAGACAACATTTGATTGGTAATCCCGTGTTATTAACTTATACAGATGTCGTTAAATCAACACTCCAGCACTGTTAGGAATATCGCTTCCACGTGAAAGGAAGCAAGAGGGGAGTGAAAACTAGCCAGTCGGATGAAACAGGAGGGAACAGTACCAGTGGAGTATCCCAGCAGCAGACAGGGGAGATCAGGGGCAGGATTTTTGATAGGAAAATCATGCCAAACGATTTAGAGCTGGAGGCTATCGGCAGGATGGCCAGGAATTTCGACAGGGCCTGTAAGGAAAGGATCAGTGGAAGGATGAATTTATTAGGAGGTGTTTCATTTGTGTGGAAGTGGGGCACATGAAGAGGGATTTTCCTAAGCATGGCATGGGTAAACTACAGGACATGGTCCTGGATGTACAACCACTACAACAAGTCTTGGGTGCGTTTGAGCAGGGGGAAGCTGCTCCGGAACTCAAGGATCAGCCATTGCAGCTAGAGTATGGAGGTAATCTTATTTTCTCCTATGGGAATGGGGTATGTTTTGAGTGACAGTGAGAGTGTCACAAAATAAGAATTATTTTTACTAGAGTTCGCGTGTTAGTCGAATTTAGTGGGAACGCTGGATGTGGCAGCCATAACAGGTAGAGAAAGATTTCCGTGGGGTAGCGTAGTTCTTTGGTGTTATCCACGGGAGAGTGGAGGTGTACAGTGAGAGAAGGTTTGAATTATGCGAGGGTTTACTACTTTCGAGAATTATGGGAGTAGGGTTGATGATTTTCCCAAATATCGGCTAGATAGCGATGGGTGTGAACTATTGTGGATAGTGAGGGTGAGTTTTGGTGTTCGCCACACCAGGGGACGATTGGTACTAGGTATAGTCTGAGAGGGCATATAGCCAATATATATGTGTATATATGTTGTATTGTGTGGTGCGATAGTCACAAAGTGAGGTCTTGTGTTCTCACATTTTATCCCAGTAAGTAGGGGTGTTTACCAAAATGAATCAGGGTGGTTAAATTTATTTTCGAGCAAGGAGAGATAGCTCATGATGTATTTTACGCAAGAACTAGTGATAGTAAGGGCGCGGTATTTTATGTTGTCTTTGTAGAATAAGGGTAGGAGTATATACTTTTGTGTTAAGAGACAAGTATTTATGGGTACGTGCTATGGACTGAGGGTCTAATAAATCTCAATGACCGATAATGTTAGGTAGTAGTGTATCGTGGGGGTTCCTTGTTTGGATTTCTCTTTGCGAGACATCCCACGCATGAAACTGAGCACAACGTTGGAAAGTGGGGAGATGTTTGGTCGCTAGTACATGGTTGGGTACCCCGAAAAGTATATATATATATATGTGTGTGATATGACTACGGGTTCGAAGTTATATTACGAGTTAGGACTAGCTTAGTTGGGTAACCTTCATGTGGTAAAGCACGGGGATAGGGTGTATGGACACCCGAGTTAATTAAGGCAAATTTGGTGCGCTTAAGCACGGGTATGGGGTGTATGGGCACCCTAGTTAATTTAAATGCATACTTGAATAACTTAGGCTTAGAAGCGGTTGGGATAGATATACAGGTCTTAGAGGCACATGACTAAAGAGTAATAAGCGAAGCTTGGAACATTACGCTCATCTTAATTTCGAGGACGCAATTTCTTTGTAAGGGGGGAGTATGTAACACCCCGTAATTTTGAGGATTTAATATTTAATTATTTTGGGAGTTATAAAAATATTTAAATTGGAGAAACTTAAATTTATGATTTGGAGAATTTATTTGAGTGGGAAGAATTATTTATAATTGGAGACTTTAAGTTTGATTGTCCGAATTAATGTGTGTCGCATTTTGAGGTCAAAATTTGGAAATGACAAAAAGTATTTTGGATGGAAATACTGATTGCGCAGTTGAGTCCGGATGGGTCGAGATAGTCAGAAAAGAGTGCCCGGGGGTAGTAATTGGGTCTCGGGGTATTTTTGGGCAAAGTCGGGCCCACACGGTGTGATTCGGGCAATTTTAATTAGACCCATAAGACCAAAAATGGTATTAAGGGTTTTAACCTAATTTGGAGAAGTGTTAAATGGTAGTAAACACAAACTCTAAGCCTAGGATTTGAGAGAGGCACTGAGGAAAGCAAATCAAGAGCCAATTGGGGATTATTGGAGCCAAATTAAGGGACTACACCAACGGATTAGACCCTACGAACAATTCTAGGCAAGTGGTTAACTGTTGTGATTCCTAAATTGATGATAATCAATTCATATCATAGTGTGTGTATATGAAAATTCATTTTGGGTGTGTAACCAAAATTAAATGGGATTAAGGGTGAGGTTTATTGTGTTTATGATTCTAGAATATAGAGGAATGAATCGTATGTTAAAACCAGTAAGAATCAATGGTTAAATTGTTGTTAATATGAATGAAATTCGTATTGGAGATTTGAAACTCGGATAATACCCAAATTGGGAAAATGTTAGAATAATGGAAATTGATGATGAATTATGGTCTTTATGATGTTTAGACCCTTTTCTTATATGGAGGATATGTTAATTGTATTTGGGTAAAGGTTTAGATTAAGAATCAAAGCTTTAGGGTTCATCCATGGCCAACAGTGGGCTGGAGAAGACGAGTACTGGAACGATCGATCGATCAACCCAGCGGTTCGATCGATCGATGCTACAGATATTTTGGCAGTTTCACCAGTTTTGTAAATAAATATAAATTTATTTAAGATTTGACCCCTTACTTTTATTTAGTGATAAATTCATATGTGGCACATATTTCCTTAACAATTATAGGATGATATAATTGGGGTTAGGAGGGTGTGAACGGTATGCCATGAGATCAACGAATTTGGGGAAAGAATTCATAAGTATTGATATTGGGCCGAGGAATAATATTCGGGTATTATAGTTGAGTGACGCTACATTATTGAAGGAATTGTGGTGAAATAAATTAGTTATGGGGAAAAATATAGACTCGGAAAATATTAAGTTACGGGCCAAGTGAGCGAGTCTAGTTATGTCGGCAATTATAGGTAAATATAATTGGGAAATTTAATGGAGATGATTGTGTGACACATTGTGGACGAATATAAGGAATGAAATTCTAAGATGTAAAAATGGACCATGTGAGCGAGCCCGGGTATGTTGGTTAAGTGACACCAAAGTATTAAATTAATTATTGAGAGAGTAAATTAATTTGGAGTCGTAACATAGACTCGGGAAATATTAAGATATGGACCAAGTGAGTGAGTCCGGGTATGTTGGTTAAGTGACACCAAAGTATTAAATTAATTATTGAGAGAATAAAATAAATTTGGAGTCGGAATATAGACTCGGGAAATATTAAGTTATGGGCCAAGTGAGTGAGTCCGGGGATAATGGTTGGGTGACACCAAGTAGTACATTAATTGATGGGTTAATTCATTAAATTAGAGTGGGACTGTAGACTCGGGAACGTATTAAATTAATTAATGTGTAAATTAATTAAATTAGAGTTGGACCACAGACTCGGATTGGTATTAAATTAATTAATGTGTAAATTAATTAAATTAGAGTCGGAGTGTAGACTCGGGAACGTATTAAATTAATTAATGTGTAAATAAATTAAATTAGAGTTGAACCATAAAGTCGGATTGGTATTAAATTAATTAATGTGTAAATTAATTAAATTAGAATCGAACCACAGACTCGGATTAATATTAAATTAATTGATGTGTTAGTTAATTAAATTAGAGTCAGATTGCAGACTTGGGAAGGTATTAAATTAATAGGTGTGTTAATTAATTTAATTAGAGTCAGACGATAGACTCGGGGAGGGAAAAAGCTAATTGAGGTGTGAATTAAATTTATTAGAGTGGGACCATAGACTCGGGGAGATGATAAATTATTAAGTGAGAAAATTAATTAAGTGAGTCGGGACATAGACTCATAAAATTTCAGGCTAGTGTTACGGATCTTTGAGTACACGGTAAAGTCGGGGTTATAATATATATATATATACAGTGTAGTGATAGTATATATATATATATATATAAATATATGTATGTATGTATATATGTGTGTGCGTGTATATATTGTGTGTGCTATTAAATATCAGTGATTAGATATTTATTTAATTTATATACTCTAGTGCTATCAAGGGAGGTTTCGGGATGTGGGTGAATGCCCGAGCTTGAGGAGTAGGATGTGTATATCCATAGGTCATAGTGTCCGGTATATGGGTGAGGGGATTATCTCACTTTTAGGGAATAAATATGACCGCCTCCACTTCATTTATAATTTAGGCCAGGTTGGGGAGAGAATCCAACGTGGGTAACTAGATTATGTGAGCACACCTAGTGGGATAGCACTTTAGAGGGAATCATCCGGGGAGGGTATACTCGGAGGCATGGATATAAGGATGTTATATGTGTGGATGTTTTAGTAATGGTACGTATATAAGGGTATGGTATATTATATGCGGGTAATAATACAGTGTGTGATGTATTTACTTTATATAACTTCTGACATAATTATATGCTATTATCTAAGAAGGAATTAGTTAAAATAATTGGTGAAATAACTTATAATTCATGAATAATATACCCGGGTTAGAGTAGTATGGCAAGGGGAGGTTATACCAGGACTATTTGGACGGGGTAGTACAACTAGGTGGGGGTCAAGGTGACCGTTAGATGTGCACATTGGTGGAGGGGTGGGAATGACCACAAGGGAGTGCAACACTAACTTAAATATGAAGCGCATTCATGCATTTTACATTACTGCAATTAATTCACGTGCTAAATATTTTCAAAATGTTTTGGGTTCTAACCTTTGCTATAAAACTATTTTCAAAACCTTTTAGGTGTCCAGCCACAGGGACGCCATGATTGATATTTTATTCCAGGGACACGGAGCTGCGGCATATGTGGATGCTAGCAGGAATTTGGATTAGACGCATCACTCATTCATTCCTAGAGTAGGAATCATTTATTTATTTAAGTTTTATTTAGGGATTGTTGTCCAGACTTCTCAGTACAGTTTTCAGATGAATTTATTCAGTTGTTGAATATTTGTATTGGATTATTTCACTTTGGTGGCTGATGGTTTATTCGGCAAGTTGTGTAATTAATTATGCAGTTGAGTTTTATTCAGTTGTGTGAATGGTTTATATTTAATTACGCTTGTACTCTTTCGTTAATTAAAAAGTTAAAATTTTTCACCAGCGTTTGGAATACTAGGTGGTTAGTAAGTTCTAAAAAGTTTTCGATAGTGATGCTAAGGATGAACCAACTGGGATTCCTGTTTTAATTTGGTATAGGACTTATCACCCGGTATTTTATTAGGCGGGGTGTCATAGGAAGCCCTCTAATGTGTTTCACTGTTGCCTTCAAAATAAGGTCTCCCTCAACAAACTTCCTTTGTCTCACCAAGTTGTCATATGCCCTTGGAAGCAGCTTCGTGTACATTTGAAAGTGTTGCGTCGCATTATCTCTATGTTCGTCCAACGCTTCCAACTGCACATGTCTATTCTGAGGGAGAATGCTACTTCGCAAGGCATATTAGGTAGAGTGAACTTTCAACTGCACCAAGAGAATCGCTTCAGCTCCATACACAAGGGAAAACAGGGTATATCTTGTGGTCTTCCTTTTGGTTATTTGATAGGCCCACAATACAGCTGGTATCTTGTCATCCCATGATCCTGGGAAATTTTCCATTGTCTTGGCCAAAATGCTAACCAATGTTTTATTAGTTGTTTTGGCTTGACTGTTTCCCTTTGGGTATGCCGCCGTTGAAGTATAATGAATAATTGATTCCTTGTTTGTCAGCATCGTTACCTCAGAATTGATGAACGGGGTTCCATTATCAGAGAGAATAACCTTTGGAATCCCAAAATGGCAAATGATGTATTCTCTGATAAAGTTCCTCACCACCCCTGTTATTGCTCTTCTTAGTGGTATCACCTCAGCCCACTTTATAAACCATTTCATTGCCACTAGTATCCAGATCTTCACCCTCGAAGAGGGATGTATTTCCCCTACCAGGTCAAACGCCCAAGTGTGAAAGGGATAAGGCGTTGCCAGAGATGTAGATCCACCGATAGGGCATGGATCATATTTCCATGCAATTGATAAGCTTTATATTTTTGGACAAATTTAGCAGAGTCTTTCTCCATCGTTAGCCAATAATACCCTAACGTCATCAGTTGTTCATACAACTTTGCTCCCCTTATGTGAGCTGGATCATGAGCTTGCTTGAGGACTTTGGCCATTTCTTCCATTCTGATGTAATGCAATGGCATGTTGAAGTACCCTCTTCGATAAAGCTGCACTTCTTGAACGTAGAATGTTGGGGCCCTTCGCTTCAGTTTCATTGAATCAATCTTCTTTATTGGGATAACTCCATCTTTAATGAAGTCAATATTAGGCTACCTCCAATCTGATTGAGCTTCAACGAAATGGCATTTAGTTGCATCGAAGAACAGTTGGCACTTATCGCACTTCCATTGTATCTCAACTACGTCCTACTTCATTCTAGGCCAGAAATATCCCTCCCTTTGAATTCTTATGTAAACACGGATCTCAGTTGTTTCGTAGTGCTCTTTATGTGTTTTCTTTAATCTCCTCTCTACTTCTTCTAGGCTGATGCATCTTTACAGTCATCCTCCTGTATTTTTGAAGTAAAGGTTTCCCTGATTTGTAAAGTATTGGGCTAACTCTCTCAGCTCCATTACGCCCTCCCTAGACTCTAATTGTTTTCTTATCTCCCCCTCTAATCATAGTCATCCAACATCGGTAGAATTGACTGTACAATTGATGGAGTTGTTCTTATTTGAATCATCACAGTAGTTATATCGTCTCTCATGATCATCTTCTGAGCAATGGTGGAATAGGCGTTGGGGTGGTGGTTCATTGTACAGGGATGCCTTTTGATCTTGGTTCGATGGAACTGGTTGCGAAGTCTCTGAATGATCATTATGTACTATACTGAGGTGTTTTAATGCATATTCTCCATTTACTTATTAAATCACTATGTTTAAATCACCCCTGATGCAGAGTGAATTAATCCCCCTTCAAAGGGCCTCCAGCAACCCCACTACCAATGCCTCATACTCTACTTCGTTATTGGAATAAGGGAAATCTAACTTGTAGGAAAGACAAATTTATTTTGTACCTCTTAAAAGAATAACCCCTGCTCCTCATTTCTTCTTCATTGAAGATCTATTGAACTTCATAGTCCATTCCTCTTCGCTTCCGTTTAAGTGATTGGCATGCAAATCATCTCCTGGAATGCTCTCTCGTGGAGGCTCAAATATCCCAGAAGAAAAGATTGCCAAGAGGTCTGCGTATGCCTGTCTTTTAATTGTGCAAGGGACCATGCATTTCAAGTCATATTCTGAGAGGATGAGGAACCACCTAGCTGCCCTACCAATCAATATAGTTCTTGCCAATAAATAGTTAATAGGATCACATCTCATTATAATATGAATTGTAAAAGACAACATATAATGTCTAAGTTTTTATGCTATAAAGATTAAGGATCAATAATGCCTTTCCAAGATACTATACCTATCCCCTGGCCCATGTATGATTCTTCTAAGGTACTAGACTGGTCATTGTTGCCCATCAATCTCTTGTGCTAACAGAGCTCCAATGGACCTCGTGGTGGATGTGAGGTATAATTATAACGGTATTACTTCCCTTAGAGGAATCATGGTCTGTGGTGAAACGAACAGCTTCTTCGGCCTGGTGAGAGACTCTTGGTGGAATTCCTCCCGCTTGAACTTTGTGTTCTTTCATAATAGTTGCATCAATAGGAGTGTTATTTCAGCCAATCTCGGTACGAATATCCTAAGGTAGGAAACTTGGTCGAGGAAACTCTTGAGCTCCTTCTCCGTTCTTGGACTTGGCATTTCAAAGATCGCTTGTTATTTGTCTTGGTCCATATGCACCTCTTGCCGATCCACCACAAAGCCCAGGAACATTCCAATGGTTACCCCAAAGATGCATTTCAGTAGGTTCATCTTTATCGTTTACTTCCTACATCCCCGCAAATACTTTGATCAAATTTCTCAGGTGGGACCCTTCCTCCTTCGACTTGATGACCAAATCATCCACATAAAACTTCATAAACTTGTCAAAGAAGTTATAAAAATGGCCATCGTTGATCTTTTATAAGTAGCCCAATATTTTTAGTCTAAATGACATTACCTTGTACATGAAGTTGCCCAACTGGGTTCTAAACATTGTCTTCTCTCAATCTATAGGGTATATCTTGATCTGGTTGTACCCTATATACCCATCCATAAAGCTATACATATTGTGTCCAGCCGTTTCATCTATCAAGATATTGATGGAGGGCAGAGGGAACTCATCTTTGGAACACACCCTATTCAAGTCTCTGAAATCCACGTAGATCCTTATCTGACTCTTATCTTTCTTAACCACCGGGATAATTATAGACAGCCAACATGGGTGTTGTATCGGTTTGATGAACCCTTCTGCCAACAAGCATTGTACTTCTTATTTAATCCTCAAGTCCTGATCAGGCTTGTATGTCCCCGTTTCCTATTTGATCGGAATGGCTGAAGGCAATACGTTTAATTTGTGGCAGCATACTTCTTTATCTACACCCTCCATCTCCATATACTTCCATGCAAAAACATCTATAAACTCCTATATTAGCTAAATCAAAACCTTCCATTTCTCTATACAAAGATCCTTCAAGGGGAAAATGGGCCTTCGATCCTCCCCTAATTTTACCAAGTTTAGTTGCTCCAATTCTTGCGCTTGTGGCTTCAGTTGACCCGTCATGTAGTCTGGTTCTTTGACGACATCGTCCATGAACTCCTGTATGTTAGAATTATCTATTACAATACATTGTCCCCGTTGATCCACTAGAAAAAACTCATATACCGGGTCAGCCTCCTCGTCAGTCTCTATCATAGCTCCTTTGATTGCCCGTTCACACAATCATAAGCGGTAAACCACCTTCCTTTCCTTAGTAACAATCTTCTTTCACTACTTGCTGGCTGTTGCAAATGACTTTCTTTTCCTTTCCCTCGAAGTCACTGCCCTTCTTCCTTCAGAGAATCGACTCAGCACACTTTATCTTGTGACCTCGTGTTCCATCGGATCCATTCTGGATTGCTTCCTATCTTTTAGCTTCTTTGAGATTTTCTCGAGTTGAGGGACTACTTGGTGGGGTTCTTCTATTACTCTTCTCTCGTTCACGGTTTCATCATTCTGGCCATTCAAAGGCCTCATTCTTTCTCTGATCGAGTGAATCCAAGCTCCCTCCATTTTTCTTATTAGGACTCTGACGTCCTTCTCTAACTCTGTATAAAATGTTGTATCTACTAGGTGAGCTTCTTCGACAGCAAAGGGCCTCTTCATAGCTCGTATAGTGATCTCAGTTCCTTTAATATTTTCTTTGGCACATTGGTGATAAGTCAAGGGAACTATTACTTGGTTCTTCATCCACACGCTTCATATCAACAAATGGTATGAAGTTACACTTTCTATTACGTGGAACTTAGATTTACCATTACAATCCCAACATTCACATAAGCAATGGATTTATAAGACTAGTTGTCATAACGTGAAATCACCAAAGGCATGGGGACCAATTTTTCTTCTCGGATGTTAGCTGCACAGAAAGAACTAATTGGCATGATATTGATGGTTTCTCCCCTGTCTATAAGAGCCCTCGCAAAGCTAACCCCGTTGATGCTGGCAATTACGTATAACGGTCAATTATGAGGAAATCTCACAACCTTGTCTGCATCACAAAATGTTACTTCTCACATAAACTTCTTCATGAGCCTGGACATTGGTCCCTTCCACCTCAGCGAAGGGACTTCATTCTTCCTTGATATATCCAAGATCACTTGGGTTATCTCCAGCCTACATTCTTTTGGCATTCCCACTTGATCGAAGAACCAGAAAAACTTTGGGGACCGAGAAACTGTGCAGTAATCTAAGATTTGATCCATTTCCTCACCTTGAACATTTTATATGTCCTCCATATCTCTGGCACTTATTTTATCATAGGCTAACACCAGATTATCCATTCCTCTGGTACAGTCCTCCAAAGCCTCTTCAAACTCCTCTTACTCCATCATCAGCTCAACCGCTTCTCTTTCTGCCTTGTCATCATAAGCCACCACCAGATTGGCCCCCTGTGCTGGGAGTGGATTATCATTAACATTTTGCGAAGGGATTTTCAGTGTCCCTACCTTTACATATTTATCGATGATTTTCCTTAGCGTAAAACAACTTCCCGTGGGATGTTGATCTTTCGATCGGTCTGGCAATACTTGGTATCCCTTCTGGTTTCCACATCTGGTTCCACGGTGGGGATGCCCTTAGGCTCATCTATCGTTCCTCCTTGAACCATGGAAATGTAATAGCTAACAACCTCGTCTACTATGTAGGGTAATGGTGGTGGGTCTTCCCTATCTCTCCCAAACTTTCTCTTGTTATCTTTCTTTGGTTGTTTGCCTCAGTTACTTCTATCAATGTACTCCACTCGTGGGGATTGACTGCATTCTGCACTGAGTTGCCCAAGCTACCTAAACATCATTGCTACCACAACAGGGTTCAACCGAACTACAAATGATATATTCCTTACCTCTTTTAGAAATGCCGCAAAAGTCCCTTCGCGAGTTTCTTTAATCAAGTGACAAATGTACTCTGGGAGTAAACCCTCAGCACATAGTTATAATAATTTGAACTCTTTGGCTTCTTCCCTTACGTCGAGGGACCTCTTCCTGAATCTTTGAACATAAGCCACCATATCCTCTCCAGGCCATTATTTCTCCCCGCCCAATTATGTAATGTGAACTCATCTTCTGCCAAAAAGAACTTACGGACAAATAAAACATGCATATCCTCCCATGTTGAAACACTCTTTGGCGCCAAATGAGAGTACCATATATAAGCTTTATCGGTTAATGATTTTGAGAACTCCATCAACCTGAGCTTCTTATTGTTGGAGTGAGCCCCTAAATGTTCGATGAAACGTTTGACGTGTTCCTTAGGGTCCCCCCCCCCCCCCTTTCATGTGTAATTTTCGAAGATAGGGGGAATGTAATATTTTCGGTAAGGCTCATCGTTATATTCCTGATGGTAAGGCATCAAAAAGTCATCATAAACCAAAGAAACCTCGCTAGCAGATTGTGAGGAATCTTGATTAAACTTTATCATCTCCTTCTATATCTATTTTCTCATCTCCTCCATAGTTTATACTGTTGAAGGAATGGCCAGAGGGACGATATGAGGGACACCCGTTGCACCTGGAGTAACTACTACAGTTGGAACGCTTGTTACTCCTTGAGTTCCCACTGTTGCAATCACAACATGGGGTATACTTGGAGGGGTAGTTCCTATTAGAACTGCGATTGGTGGGGATGTTGGCATTACCCCTGGCATTACGAAGGAGTTGTCCTCAAATACCCCCAACACCATTGAAGCTACTTTAATACCCCGTATTTCTACATATTTAGGATTTAATTAATTCGAAAAATAAATTGGATAAATAAATTTTAGTTAAATTACATGTGTGACGTAATTTAATGTGATTAAATAATGAAAGTGAGTATTAAATATTAATTGAGAGATAATATTATGTTACGACATATACTATGTGCGTGAATAGTAAATAACGGTGGATGTTGATATACGACATAGCGAGTGATATGTGCGTATTTTATTTTATCTCATTGGCAGTCGCGTGTAGACCATTTTGAGGTGAGAAATGAGAAGTATATTTTAAGTGACTCGAAATATAATTTCGAGTGCACTGTTGATCCCGAATGGGCCGAAATCGTCAAAATGAAGTACTCAGGGTAATGTTTGAGTTTAGGGGCTTTTTGGACTAGTCGGGACTCGCATTTAAGTACACGAGTCGTTTTACAATTGTGTATACACCCAATTTCGGGTTTAAAAGGGGGAGAAGCCTTATTTCCCCAATTAAAAGCCCTAAGACAGAGAAAAAGAAGAAATAAAACAGAGAAACGAAAAAAGGAAGGAAAAAAGGAAGAAGAAAGGGGATTTCCAGCCAAGCTTCGCGGGATTCGACTCGACCTCGTCGGATTTTATCCACGAGGCAAGTGTCTACTTGCTTTATTCCATTGAGTGTATGTATCTCATATTATGGTTGTTATTTTGTATTGAAACCTTTGAAATAGATTTGGGAGATTTGATTTTGAGTTCATTAATTGATGTGTTGTTAACTCTTTATGAACTCTAGTGTTAAACCCATGTTAGTGGTGTGTATATATGGTTAGAAATGGAAGATTGAGAAAGTTAGGTTTAATTAAGTTATGGGTTTAAATTTTTAATTGAATGATTGAATCCCTCGATTTTAATTGATGTGTAGGTTATATCGTTATGTGGATATATATATATATATATATATATATATATATATATATATATATGTATATTGTTGGTTGTGGTTGGATGATGATGGGAGAGAAGATAAAAAGCTTGGAGGTGCAATAATAAAGATTTGTAATTTTGAGAAGACGGTGAATAGTAATGCAGCACCTTACGGAGTTGATTCGGCCAGGAAGTGAATCAATTCAGATCTTGGTCAAAAGATGAAATTTTTAGATATTTCGGATACGGTCAAGTGGCCGCCGACCGCCTCTTTTTATGATTTTGTTTTTCATTTATAATGATGTTTTTATAGAGGGATGTCTGAGATTGAAATCGTTAGTGAGAAATGAAACCGAAAATTTTATAGACAATTCAAATGCATGCCAGTTTTTGTATGATTTTAAATAAATGCCCATTTATGGATTAAAATAAAGATATGTAATTATATTTCTAATTATCTTTGAATGATATCAATTAGACTTATGTAGAGTGAGTTATAGCTATTTTTGTGCAAGGTGTTTAAGCTACTAGAACAGCTGAGTTACGGAAATTTTATAGACAATTCAAATGCATGACATTTTATGGAAGTTATCTTTCTAATGAGCTTTGAATGAGGTCAATTGGACTTTTGTAGAGTAAGTTATAGCTGTTTTAGTGCAAGGTGCGTAATCTGTCATAAATTAAAGTTGTGAGAATTTGTGATTTTTTAAGAGTTGTAATGGGAAAAGGACCCCTGGGATTCGAATAGGAATTTCGGATGTAATTGCGATACGAGCTAGTTGTGATAAGCTTAATATTTAAAAAAAAATTGATATTTATTAAATCGAATATATATATTCGAGATTACAGGATAATGCTACGAAAGATAGGCGAGGATAGCGGGATTTGATGATATATATATATATATATATATATATATATATATATATATATATATATATATATATATATATATACACGGGTATAGAGACAGTATATATGTGATATAATTATAAATATATCTGTGTGTGAATGATATATTTACGTGAAGCATACCCCTCTAATACTATCATAGGAAGTTGAGCGATGTGGGTGAGTTCTCACCTTTACCCTAATTAGAAATATAATTAGGGTAATTATAAATATACCGTCATGACTTATTCCTAACTTCTCACATTTACCCTTAAGAACCACCTTTTTAACCTTCTTAGGTGCGTTATCAAAATTAACTTTGACCTCCCTGGCACGTTCGAGATCACTCTCGAGTTGGGATACACGTGTCGTCACACTAGACAACGTGTTGGTCAAATCACACTTCTCCTTTCTTAAAACCTACTTATCTCTCTCCAAATCTAAAATTCGACGACCTAAATCTCGATTATACTTCTTTATTTTTAGAGTCTCGATGTACAAATCTATAAAGGCCTTTTGGAGCTCACTTTCATCTCAACCCTCACTCTCGCTTTCTCCCTCACTTGAAGAACATAAATCACCATCATCGCTCTCGTGTGCACTCTCATGAGACAAAATGGGTGTGGTCACATGACTAGAAAAAGAAATAACCATCCCATGGTCTAAATCTTTATTGGACTCATCTCCCTCATTACCCTTATCACCCTCACTATCACTAAGAGTGGCAGGCATAGCAGTCTCTTTGTCCTTTCTCCTTATCCTAGTAGGACACTCTTTAACTATGTTCCCTTTGCCCTCACACTCGAAGAACCTGATCTCATCCTCCTTGTCACTATATTTGGCTTCCACTTTCTTTTTATTTGACTCAAAATATATCTTTTTATTGGAAGATTTTTCTTTATTCATTTTGAGAAACTTTTTAAAAAAATTCGCAAACAAGGCCATATCTTTAAAATCAAAATCTTCCTGAGAATCGGAGTCATAAACTTTTTCTTTCTTTTTCTTAAAATGAGTCTTTAAAGCAATGCCATTATCCTTAGCCTTAATGGTTTTGGGAAACATGTCAATCTCATAGGTTTGAAGATCTCCTACAAGTTCTTCCAACATAAATGAATTCCAATTTCCCAAAGAGTTCAAAATATTGACTTTAGGAATAAAGCGTTTCGGAAGAGATCTCAAAATCTTTTTAACGACACGCGTGTTATCAATCACCTCACCTAAATTAAAACATGTGTTAACAATGTCCAACAAAGGAGCATAAAAATCGTCAAAGCATTCAGACTCAGACATGGTAATAGTCTCAAATTAAGTGGCAAAATTTTGTAATTTTGAGTCTTTAATCGCGTCCGTACCCTCATGTGTTAATTTCAAAACATTTCATGCCTCTTTAGATGTGGTGCACGTCATAATTCGGAGGAACTCATCGGGAGTGACAGCTCCAGAAATAGCACTCAACCACGAGAATTAAAATTAGATATTTTCTAATCATCTTCAGTCCAGGCTGATACGAGTTTTAAAGAGGTGATATTATCAACGGTGACCGTAGGAGGAGTCCACCCATTTTCACAAAGCAACCAAACACTCTCGTCAAAAGATTTTAAAATAGATTTTATACGAGCTTTCCAATAGGCATAATTAAACCCGTTAAAAACAGGTATCTGGTTATATAAGTGCTCCATAGGAAAAATTGTGAATTTTCACAAACTTGATTTTAAAAAAATCAATATCACACAAATTATGTAGAAAATAGGAATACACGATAAGTTATCGTAACCAGCCCTGATCCCAATTTGAAAAATAAGATGTGTGATAATTGATTAAATTAAACTCGTAAGTTTTCAAGTAACCCTTATTTAATTAGAGTCTATTTAAACCAAAGTAAATCATCCCCTAAAATGAAATTATGTATGTGCATGTATCAAACCTTAAATAAACAAATCATGTGACACAAATATTAAGAAAAAATCCCCGAAGGGTAAAACCTTTTGTTTCATTATAATAAGTAAATCGTAACTCACATGGATTACAATGAAATATAGTGACACACGAATACCCTCAGGCGTCGGTCGATGTCGTCAGCAATGAATCAACACGTAGTGTACCCTCATGGACTGCAATCCAATCAACAAAAGAAGAACCGCAACACTCCTCAATGGCATGCAGCCATAAAACTTTGTAGAGACTCCCTCACCAATAACACGTAACCCTCGGTTGTAGAGATCTCCCCACAAAGATGAACAAAAGAAAAGTAGTGTTCTTGGGTTCCAAAAGGATTCACAAAAATATGGGAATGATGTGTGAATCAAAACATGAGTTTTTGGGACTCAAAAATATGAAGACTTGAGCTAATAGAACTCTAAAAAATGTCTTTCCGTGTCTTATTAAATAATCCCCGCCCCGAAGTTGGCTTTTATAGGAATCCAAAACAAATTTTAAAACTTTGGTACTCTTGTCAGCATTAGGTACCCCTAACCAGTTCGGGTGTACCGCGAACCGATTCTCCCCCCGAACCAGTTTGGCCTTCAATTCGCGATAGTTCCCTGGATCTGGGGCTAAAAGGACTCCGTATTTTTCCACGTCTTTTTCTCTTAATTTTCTCCATTTTCAAAGGTCGTAACTTCTTCACCGTAGCTCGGACTGAGGTGCCGTTTCTTCCAGTGTCTTCGGTGCGTCGAGATCTTCAATTTTCTAGTAGATTGGACCTCCAGATGGTGTCTATAAAATTACCAAAATTCTATTGAACTTCCATATATTGCCTTCTTTCACTGTTTTGACTTCTCTTGCGTACCACTTGTATTAAGTCCCTAAAATCATGGAACGAGAAGTCATTGAGGTAGATGTGGCACACATGATGGAGATGTTGGATGTTTGATTCCTATAATTTGGATAGAGTCCTTCATGTGAGATTGTGAAGTGACGTACCTTTTGTAGCGGCGTACGACATACACAAATGTAAGATATCGGACTTGAGAAAAATGTCCTTACAAATCTCTCCTATGTCTATGTCGGTACATACATAAAAAATTCGAATTATCAAATACCATATTACGTATACAAATCTACCCTCCCATGAACCCAAAAATGGAAAGGTACAAATGAATAAGTCTTCATCATTTGTTCTTCAACTCTTCAAAAATCTCAAAGCTTTGCTCATCATGGTGTGCGGCATATGATCATCAATGAAGTACCTACACACATGAGATAAAGGAAATACTAAGTGATGTATCGACTTTGAAATGAGATAAACATATATACCAGCTTAAAACAAATCTCAACATCTCTCAAAACTCCCACATAATATGACAATTCTTTCTCCGCCTTTTTAGTATGTCCCCAAATAGACAAATGAGAAGAATAAATCAAACAAGCAAAGTCGGGGTGTCACGATATTCAAAACAAATCATCAATCAAATGGCAATTGTGTTATTGGAAAAGGATGCTAAAAAATAATCTTCACAAACTATTTTTTGAATTTTTCAAATTTTTCATACAAAAATAAGACACTAAAAATGACAACATGGATTTAAACAAAAACAACCAGGTCATGTAAATGGAATGAATGGGTGTGAACACATTCAATAGGGTAAATCAACGCAATCAATCATATGTGCACGATGCATACGTGTAACCCTAACGAATGAACATCAAAAGTATCCTTAGTTGTAAAAATTATTGAATTTAGATGACATCGTCTTATGCTAATCAACAAATCAAAGTTAAAATGATTTTCACACCAATAACGTCCAAAACTATATAGTGCATTTTCAAGAATTTCAAGGATGTGCAAACCCGTTTTGATTCTCCCTCCAAACTCCCTCATATATATTTTCTTTTAGAGGTGTATAAACAAAATTCTCAAACTTTGGAGAATTGCTGCAAAAAACTAAATGGCCCATTATTGGTATGAATTTCTTTCTATGGCCTTTAATTTTTTTCGGGCTCTTTTAAACCTCTTTGGACCCCGGATTATAAAATTCCTCCATTTTTTAGGTCCAATTTAACGGTGGATTAGTATTCACAAAGGAAAAATGAACCTTTCGCAACCCTTTCCCGTTTTCAAACAAAGCATAAAAACTCACAAAACGGTTCTTATATGCACAAGTTTCTTATAAAAAAATTATCGCACTTGGTTCATTTTAAAGGGCAGGATTGAAGTGAAAACACCCAACCAACATGTGATAAGACACGCACAATAATCAAACAAATCCGTGCACGTGTGCAATAAAGGAAAATAGTGAGTCAAACATGTAAGAAGTAACGCTTAATTACATCTTAATGACTCCAAACATTATAAAGAACAAGGTTGAATTGACATATTAACTCAAAACACTATCAAATAGTCACATGAAAATAATGGAATGATGTTGTGACTCGGTCATCCTAAGTGTTCATCCATAAATGGTGCAAAAAAAATCCAAAAAGCTTTTTGGATTTTTTCAAAATTCTATCAAAATAAAATCTTTTTGTATTTTTCAAAATTTTCAAAAAGAAAAAACATACAAAAATGATACATACTAGCAATAGGAAAATAATGTCATCATGAAAAACATCCTATGCTATCAAACAAATCAAACCTCAATCATTAGGTGCAGGTTTTTTTTACAAAGATTGTGTCAACTTATGAAAAACCTACATCAAATCTTGTGAAGTTTTGACCAAAAACTTAGCTTGCTCACCTAAATGTGTAAACTCTCTCATGTAGTCTCCGGGAGCATGTAAAGTATCATATGTGGGTGCATGTGTGGCAGAAACACGTGTAGTAGCAAAAGGTGACATATAACGCAACTTAAAATAAAATTCCTTAAGGTGACATCTCCTCTTACAATGGGAACAAACATATATAGGCCTAGGAACACCTTTTTCAAAAACTCTAGGACGCGCAATGCTAATAGGAATGGGACGCCTAGGTGGGTTAGGGTGAGACTCACGTGAATCTAACACCAGAGTGGGAACCGGCTCGAGAGATAATTGGGAAGAAGAAGCACCGTCATGACTTATTCCTAACTTCTCACATTTACCCTTAAGAACCACCTTTTCAACCTTCTTACGTGTGTTCTCAAAATTAACTTTGACCTTCCAGGCACGTTCAATATCACTCTCGAGTTCGGATACACGTGTCGTCAGACTAGACAACGTGTTGGTCATATCACACTTCTTCTTTCTTAAATACTCCTTCTCTCTCTCCAAATCTAAAACTCGACGACCTAAATCTCGATTATACTTCTTTGTTTTCAAGGTATCGATGTACAAATATCTAAAGGCCTTTTGGAGCTCACTTTCATCTACACTCTCACTCTCCCTTTTCTCCCTCACTTGAAGAACACAAATCACCATCATCGCTCTCGTGTGCACTCTCGTGAAATGAAACGGGTGTGCTCACACGACTAGAAAAAGTGAAAAACCCATCCCATGGGTTAAATATTTATTGGACTCATCTCCCTCATTACCCTCATCACCCTCACTATCACTAAGAGTGGCAGGCATAACAGTCTCTATGCCATTTCTCCTTATCCTAGTAGGACACTCATTAGCTATGTGACCTTTTACCTCACACTCAAAGCACCTAATCTCATCCTCCTTGTAACAATCTTTGGCCTCCACTTTCTTTTTATTAGACTCAAAATATCCCTTTTTATTGGAAGAATTTTCTTTACTCATTTTGAGAAACTTTTTAAAAAAAATTGTAAACAAGGTCATATCTTTAAAATCAAAATCTTCCTTAAAATCGGACTCACAAACTTTTTATTTCTTTTTCTTAAAATGAGTCTTTAAAGCAATGTCATTATCCTTAGCCTTAATGGTTTGGGGAAACATGCCAATCTCATAGGTTTGAAGATCTCCTACAAGTTCTTGCAACTTAAGTGAATTCAAATTTCCCAAAGAGTTCAAAAGAGTGACTTTAGGAATAAAGTGTTTTGGACGAGATATCAAAATATTTTTAACGACACGCGTGTTATCAATCACCTCACCCAAATTAAAACAAGTGTTAACAATTTTCGACAAGTGAGCATAAAAATCGTCAAACCATTCAGACTCAGACATGGTAATACTCTCAAATTCAGTGGCCAAATTTTGTAATTTTAAGTCTTTAACCGCGTTCGTACCCTTATGTGTCAATTTCAAAACATTTCATGCCTCTTTAGATGTGGTGCACGTCATAATTCAGCGGAACTCGTCGGGAGTGACGGCTCCAGAAATAGAACTTAAACCACGAAAATTAAAATTAGACATTTTATAATCATCTTGAGTTCGGGCTGACACGGGTTTTAAAGAGGTGATATTACCAACGGTGACCGTGGGAGGAGTCCACCCATTTTCACAAAGCAACCAAACACACTCGTCAATAGATTTTAAAATAGATTTCATACGAGCTTTCCAGTAGGCATAATTAGACCCATAAAAAATAGGCAACTGATTACATAAGTGCTCCATAGGAAAAATTGCAAATTTTCACAAACTTGATTTAAAAAAATCAATCTCACACAAATTATGCGAAAAATAGGAATACGCGATAAGTTAGCGTAACCTGCTCTGATCCCAATTTGAAAAAATAAGACGTGTGATAATTGATTAAATTAAACTCGCAAGTTTTCAAGTAAGCCTTATTTAATTAGTGTCTGTTTAAACCAAAGTAAATCAGCCCCTAAACATGCAATAATGTGTGCGCATGTATCAAACCATAAATAAATAAAACATGTGACACAAATATTCAAGAAAAATCCTCGAAAGGTAAAACCTCTTATTTCATCATAATAAGTAAATCGCAACTAACACGGATTACAATGAAATATAGTGACACACGAATACCCATAGCCATCGGTCGGTGTCATCAGTAATGAATCCACACGCAACGAACCCTCATAGACCGCAATCCAATCAGCAAAGGAAGAACCGCAGGACTCCTCAATGGCATGCAGCCGTAAAACTTCATAGAAACTCCCTCATCAATAACACGCAGCCCTCAGTTGCAGAGATCTCCCCACAAAGACGAACAAAAGCAAAGTAGTGTTCTTGGGTTCCAAAAGGATTCACAAAAATATGGGAATGATCTGTGAATCCAAACATGTGTTTTTGGGACTAAAAGAAATGAAGACTTGAGCTAATAAAACTCTCAAAAATGTCTCTCAAAGTCTTATAAAATAACTCCCCCGAAGTTGGATTTTGTAGGAATTAAAATGAATTTTAAAACTTTGGGACTCTTGCTAGAGTCAGGTACCCCGAAACGGTTCGGGTGTACCACAAACCGGTTCGACCCCCGAACCGGTTTGGCCTTCGATTCATAATAGTTCGCTGAATTTGGGGCTAAAAGGACTCAGTATTTTTGCAAGTCTTTTTCTCGGAATTTTCTCTATTTTCAAAGGGTCATAACTTCTTCACCTTAGCTAGAATTAAGGTGCCATTTCTTCTAGTGTCTTCGTTGCGTCGAGATCTTCAACTTTCCAGTTGACTAGACCTCCGAACGATGTCTATAAAATTACCAAAATGCCCTTGAATTTCCATATCTTTCCTTTTTTTATTATTATAACTTCTCTTGCATACCACTTGCATTATGTCCCTAAAATCATGGAACGAGAAGTAATTGAGGCAGATGTGGGACACATGATGGAGATGTTGAATGATTGATTTCTGGAATTTGGATAGAGGCTATCATATGAGATCGTGAAGCGACGTGCCTTTTGTCGTGGCGTACAACGTACACAAATGTAAGATATCGAACATGGGAAAAATGTCCTTACAAATCTCCCCCCATGTCTATGCCGGTACATACATAAAAAAATAGAATGATCAAATAGCAAATTACGTATACAAATCTATCCTCCCATGAACCCAAAACTGGAAAGGTACAAATGAATAAGTCTTCATCGTTTGTTCTTCAACTCTTCAAAAATCTCAAAGCTTTTCTCATCAGGGTGTGCAACATATGATCATCAATGAAGTACCTACACACATGAGATAAAGAAAATACCAAGTGACGTATCGAGTTTAAAATGAGATAAACATAGATAACAACTTAAAACAAATCTCAACATCTCTCAAAACTCCCCCATAATATGATAATTCTTTCTCCCCCTTTTTAGTATATACCCAAATAAACAAATGAGAATAATAGTATTCAAAAGAAAGCATCAATCAAATGGAAAATATGCTCGTACGAAGGGATGCTCAAAAAAAATCTTCACAAACTATTTTTTGAATTTTTTAATTTTTTCATACAAAAATAAGACACTAAAAATCACGCCATGGATTTAAACAAAAACAACCAAGTCATGGAAATGGAATGAATGGGTGTGAACACATTCGATAGGTAAATCAACTCAATCAATCATATGTGCACGATGCATATGTGTACCCCTAATGAATGAACATCAAAAGTATCCTTAGGTGTAAAAATTATTGAATTTAGATGACATCGTCTTATGCAAATCAACAAATAAAGTCAAAATGATTTTCACACCAATAACGTTCAAAACTATATAGCGCATTTTCAAGAATTTCAAGGATGTGCAAACCCGTTTTAATTCCCCCTCCAAACTCCCTCATATATATTTTCTTTTAGAGGTGTATAAACTAAATTCTCATTCTTCGGAGAATTGGTGCAAAAACCTAAATGGCCCATAATTGGTATGAATTTCTTTTTATTGCCTTTAAATTTTTTCGAGCTCTTTCAAACATCTTTGGACCCCGGATAATAGAATTCCTCCATTTTTTATGTCCAATTTAATGGTGGCTTAGTATTCGCAAAGGGAAAATGAACCTTTCGCAAACCTTCCCCGTTTTCAAACAAAGCACACAAACTCACAAAACGGTTCTTATATGCACAAGTTTCTTATAAAAAATTATCGCGCTTGGTTCGTTTTGAAGGACAAGATTGAAGTGAAAACACCCAAGGAACATGTGATAAGACAATCACAATAATCAAAGAATTTCGTGCACGTGTGTAATAAAGGAAAATATGAGTCAAACATGTAGGAAGTAACACTTAATTACATCTTAATGGCTCCAAACATTATAAAGCGCAAGGATGAATTGACCTATTGTCTCAAAACCCTATAAAATAGTCACATGAAAATAATGAAATGATGTTGTGACTCGGTTATACTAAGTGTTCATCCATAAATGGTGCAAACAAAATACAAAAATCTTTTTGGATTTTTTAAAAATTCTATCAAAATAAAATCTTTTTGTATTTTTCGAAAAAAAAAAACATACAAAAATGATACATACTAGCAATAGGAAAATAATGTCATCATGAAAAACATCCTATGCTAGAAAACAAGTCAAACCTCAATCGTTAGGTGCAGAGGGGTTTTCTAAAGGTGGTGCCAACTTATGAAAAACCTTCGTCAAATCTTGTGAAGTTTTGAACAAAAACTTAACTTGATCACCTAAATGTACAAACTCTCTCATGTTGTCTCCGGGAGCATGTAAAGTATCATGTGTGGGTGAATGTGTGGCAGAAACACATGTAGTAGCAAAACGTGACACATAACCCAACTTAAAACAAAATTCCTTAAGGTGACCTCTCCTCTTGCAATAGGAGAAAACATATATATGCCTAGGAACACCTTTCTCAAAAACTCTAGGACGCGCTCTCCTAATAGGAATGGGACACTTAGGTGAGAGATTATAATGTCCTTACAAGGATGAATCATAAGTGAGAGATTATAGTGTATAAGCTCAGGAGATATCTTAGAATATTTTATAAAGAATGAATTAGGTATTATTCTCCTATCGATAGATTCGTATTCGGATTTATATGAGTATGAATCGTAGGTTCTTGTGAGAACTATATATACCTATGGGATTTTATAATATGTGTTATGCACTGAAGGCCTAATAGATCTCGACGATCAACATTGTCATGTGGTAGTGTATCGGAGGGGTTCCTTGTTTGGATTTCGCTTCACAAGACACCCCACGCATGAACGTAGCGCAATGTCGGGAATAGTGAGAAGTTTAGTCCTTAGTACTCGGGTTTATGATGACTTTTAGAAGATGGGTGAAACAGATTAGTTAGGCAGGGTAGCTTAACTAGGTGGTTTAAAAGGTATGCGATGGGTTTGCACTATTAGAAGAGGGGTGACGTGTATCTCACGAGAGTGCGATACCAGTTTAAATACAAGATATTTTATATTTTAATATATGGCATTTATGCACTTGCAAAATATTTTCAAACTCGGGCTCTGACCCGTTTCTCCATTTTCCACTCGTTTGCTATATATGTATATATATTAGGTGTCCAGACACAGGGATGCCTGGATGATGATTCTTTCAAGTTAGACATTTGCTGCCGTAGCTGTGGATGCATGCAGGTTCATTTTAGACGCTTCTATTCTTGTGACCTATATAGGAAGCATTTTAGTAACATTAGGGTCGATAGACCAATTGTATTCATTAATTCTTTTACCGCCTTTTAGTCGGTGTTCGATTTGGTTGTATTATATTAACTGAGTGTTCAGTTAGTTTTATTTGACTTAAATTCGTTTATATAAAATATTGTGATTGATTTATTTGAATGGTTTGGTTAAAAATATTAGTTAAATAAAATTGTGATGCCAGCCTAATAGGTTATTAGTAATTAAGTTGGTTTTTGACAGTGATGCTGAGAAAGAACCAGATAAGGCTCTTATTTTAATTTGGTATATGATTGATCACCCAGTATTTTATTAGGCGGGGTGTCATAGTTACAGGAGCTTACAAAAACTCATAAAATTTATAAATGAGGAGTGCCACTTGTGCTGGTCCTAACTCGGCGCTCGTGGAGGATTGCATCACCCCTGGAATGCCTATCACCGTTTGAACTGGAGTTACCTCCATTCGAGGGGTTCCATATATAGAAACCTCCATCTCCCTCACTACTTTCTCTTCATTGCGTTGAATATCATCAAAGTTAAGTCTTTTATTAACAATATCCTGTGCCATACTCTTTGCTTAGAAGAATACCTCCCCATGAGAGTCAGAAAATGTAAGAGGGTAGTTTAGATTAGATGGAGGCATAACCCCTTTAGAGTATTGTAATGATGAGTTAACCAGTAACACTATAGATCAATTAGAAGACATGCAATCATAACCTAGTGAAGATAAACTCAGTTTGAACTCACTTGGATGGAGAGAGAAGTAAGAGATACACCTTGACAGGCAGCCAAACACACCAACTCTCAAAGGTCTCCAATCAGATATTAAAAGCTTCATAATAAATGACCATGGTGGATTAGTAAAAGCTCTAGTTTTGCAATAAATTCTTTCTGTATTGATGAGAATCTCTCTCTCTAGGCAACAATCCTTAAGAAAAAACTTTAGAAAAGGAACTTTACCTTTTCAGAAGTGGTTAAGGCCAATAAATAACCCCCACACACCACTACCGAGAAGGCTCAATCATCAATAACTTTGAAAGAGATCCCTCATACTTTATGTAACAAACATTAATTATCTGATGCACTAGTTAGATCCACGTCATAAACATTAAATGCCAAGAACTTCCTTTTGCCTAACCACTGTGTGTTAGGGGGCTATCACAGAGGTGGCTCACCAGCTGTCTGACAACCCCAAATACCACTGCAGTTTACTCCTGTGTAGATTTGACATTGCCTAGCTGGCTAGTGACATCACATAAAGTAGATGTGGCAAGAAGTAGAAGGTTGTTTGGTTCACAACCCAACGTCCAATGGAACTCAAGACTGCTCCGATGATCGAGGTGTAGATCGACTGTCCGTGTAATACGCTAGTCGTTGTTATCGATTTCCAACCTCAATAAAAAAATCCTAAACTTGTAACTAAACTCTTAAGGAGTATAGTGGTGAGTTTGGGTATCAAATCCACAGGGAGTTAGGACGTGTGAACATGACGACAAAGGTAAGGTAGTTTAATCCTAAAGTTGATGAAAATAAGAAAAGAAAAGAAAACGATGATTGATTTTTGGATTTTATCTATGAATTAACTAAATTAAATTAAATTAACCTACACATGAAAAATTAACTAACTAAGAAGGACTTAATATGAATGAAGAAATGGGTTAAGAATACACTCCCCAAAACCTAGTGTTTATTCCAGTACAAAATTAGTCATAAATTAGATAATTGATCAGACCCAGTCTTTAGTACTCCAAAGTATTACATATATGAGGTTCAAGCCCGCATCATACATAATCAAAGAATGAGTAAAGAACTGTTGCAATAGTTCACGCACGTTGCATCCTTAAGAACTCCGGTTACCTAGGGCAAACGAGGTCAAAAAGTCTACATTGGTTGTGAAACTATACAACACGATCTAATCACTTATTTAATTTAGAGGAAATTTTTTATATCTATGCATACCACATCGGGTTGGGTTTATGCATCCCCACACTTAAAAACTTAGCTTAACATGGTTAAAATAAAAGAAAACGTAAAATTGAAAGTGCATGAATTCATAACTAAATCTAGAGAATTGAGAACAAGACTTGAATTGGGATTGGAAAACTAGAGAGTAACAATTAATTAAACTAACTATGAAAGCATTAAAAATAATAAATTAAAATTACTTGCAATGGATGAATGATGAATCTTGAATAGTAGCCAAACTTCAAAACTAGGGTTCCTGGATACAAGAATCCTTTAAAAACTAACTACAAAGAAACCCTAACTACTGGCCTCCTACAACTTGAAGTAAAAAACCTCTTCTTCTTCGTACTAGGGTTTGAACTTTTATATATCTCAAAAATGGCTCTTCCCATGCCTCTCCATGTTTTACAACAAATAAAAAGGAATTATTCAAGAAATTTCAAGAGTTGAAACTCTTCAGCTTCCAGAATTAATTTCAACTTTTGACTTTCTGTCTCCAATTTTAAATGGGCATAACTTCTTCACCATAGATCGGATTGGGGTGCCATTTTTCCAATGTTCTTGTAATTTAGATATATTCAACTTTCTAGTTCTTCCCACCTTCGGAATATATATGTAAAATTACGAAAATTCCCTTCAACTCCCCGTTTCTTGGTTTCTTTCACTGTTTCGCACTAATTTGCATGAAATACCTGTAAAATACATAAGAGATACACAAAATATGAAATACTTGCCAAAAAGGGTTAGTAGCATAAATAAAAGACAAATCCAATCTATTTACAATGCACGGGATCATAAAAATACAGAAATTAAGGGGATAAATGTGAAGAATTTATGCCTAATCAAATCCCCCTAACTCAGAACTTTGTGCGTCCCGAGCAATGTAAAAGTAAAAGAGTTGACATTTGAAATTCCTTTTATTAAAATAAAATTCCACTTTCGCAGGCAAGCGATTACATTGAGCATATGCTATTAGCCTTTAAACCCCTTGGTTACCCTTGTAGGACGAGTTTTGTCTCGTGAGGGTTCGCAGTAAATACACCCACAAAATTCTTTATTGACTCAAATAAATATCAAAATACTTAAAAACTATACAATTTAAACTTTTCAAAAAATAATCACCATAAATTCATAGTCAAATGTCTCAAACCATAGTGTGTGTGTGCAAAGCCAAAAATTAAACCTCAAATTCTGAAAATTCGTTTTGATTCAAATTCTTACGGATCCACTCACAGACGAATCACTCGGATTGTGATTGTTTTCTCTCGGTATGCATGATATAAAGAGTAAATATAATGGACACGATTTCACGCATACAAAATTGAAAAGAAGGAAATATATGGTGAAAATATCTCATCATCGAAATACAGTTATTAGGAAACGGGAAACATCATCTCTTAATCACACCATTTTAATCTTTTTATTATCTTTTCATGTCTTAGCTCTCCATGCAGTAATTAATTTCACCATTCGGACTCGGTTAGGACTTTTCGGGTTAAAAAGTGTAAAGGGTAAAAATGGGAATGGACGGAATGTTCGGAATTGGAAAATGTCCTTATGACATCAATTAGTGATTTTTCGGGCATTTGCTGATTTTTCTATTTTAATTTTTTTTCTTCCTATTTTTCTTTTCTTGCCCTTTTTTTATTACACATTTTGTACTTACTTGACGAATTTCCAATTTTTCACAAATTTCGGGCTATTTGAGTTTTTCGGGTTATCAAACGAAACGAAAATATTTTATTAGGCTCAAATTGGGTTGCAAAGGGATAATTTTTCCACAACTTTATTATGGCTAATATTTTTGGGTTAAACAAAAGAGGGACTACTTCATTGTCCAAATTACTAGTCACATTACCATATGTATCTCGAGATTCATTACGTTTAGAGATATATTTAGCACGAATTTCGAGACAACATTTAACACATTTCCCATAACCGATCAGAACAAAGGATTGAGATCATCAACGACTTATCAAAATGCTGAATAGGATTTTGAGTTAATTATAAACTCGGATTGTTTTACAACTCATAAAAAATTGAAAGGCTCGAAATCTCATCGGGTTTGATCAATCTCCACACTTATTCTTTAAGTCGTTAATTTTCTTTCAATTTCCATCTTCGATAAATTTTGGCTTAGTGCATTTTGATTGTTAACAATTTGAGACTTTAAATAGAAAAAATGTGACATTTTTGATAAATTTAAATTCCAATTTTTATTTATTTTGAAGAAAGATATTTTTGGCTTTTTTCAAAAGTGTTCAATTTTTTTGAAATTTTTGAAATTTTCTAAAAAAAAACATACTTGCAAAGAACATGTGATTGAATCAATGAATCTAAACAATAAACGGGAAGAATATACCACACCCCCGATGATTGTGAGTCCATTGAATCTACAAAACATGTTAGAACAAAGAATAACAAAAACTTTAACTAATTACTCTAAACTATAAGAAAAGAAAAGAAAAGTAAAAGGAAAAATCTAATTATGTACAACCTACGATTTGAACTTCTAATAAGTTATACACTAGAAGTTGAAAAATTTCAGGGTCCACCCAAAATACCATTTGACTTTGAGGGATTAATGGAGTACCCTCACTAGAACGCATGCCTCCCGAAAAATAAGAATTCCGTTTCAACAACGGAAGGCATGTGCAAAGCAGAAGAAATGAACCATAACCAATTAAAAATTGTAGGGGGATAATGAGGGACAGGTACCATTGGGATCCAAGAAAAATAGAATCACGTCCCAAAGATTTTTCAAGTAATATGGGAAGAGGAGCACACAAACAGAAAGAGTCCATCTTGTAAAAAAAATTCAAGCATAGAGTCATTGTCCTTAAAAACTTCTCCCCCAAAATTTTCAATCGGATCTAGTGGAGTGACACGTCTAAGAGTATGGCCCGTAAGATGAAGCATCTCCAAAAAACATTCCCATACAAGAATCGGATCAACATACACAAGACATTCATCCAGTTCTTGTGATGGATTTAATGGTTCGACAATAGTGGGTACACAAGGAGACAAATGATCTTCAACCTCAGTAGATTTTTCAATATTTATAAGAGGTTGATATTAAAAAGAACTTGGATCACTCTCAATGATTTCATCCTCAAAAGTTTTAGGTGAAGCGCAAGTCTCGACCATCTCTAAGTTGTCCAAATAATCATTAAACTCCTTGCAATTTGCTTTAATTTTCAACTCTGAGCCGCAAAGTCATCATATTACTTTTTGCTAATAATCAAGAGTTCTTCCAAAGTAGGCTTCCTTGGTTCTAGCACCTCGAATTCCTCATTTGGTTGAAAACATTCTTCAACTTCAAATATATCGGAACAAAAATCCTCATTGGGTTCAAATAATGCATCTAACTCTTGCTCCCAATAATGATTTTTTCCCGATATTCTTTTTCAAGTCTTTTTTCTTCAAACAATTCATTTTGATTAATTTGGATGGCCTTAGCACTGGGCTTGTATTTTATGAGACTCATCTTTAGTGATATTGATCCAATGTTCATAATTCTTGAGCGCCTCCTCCTCACTATTATCATAACAATTAAAGCCACCGAAAGAGTTAAAGTAAGACATTTCAAATTGAGAAATTCAAGAAAGTGACGCCCATATTTCTGAATTATTTATTTATTTTTTTTGAATTTTTTTTAAGGTCAATTGCGGGATTAACGAACCTAACCTAAAGTCTACCTAATTCCTCGAAAACGGCGCCATTTTGATCGAGGTGTAAATCGAGTGTCCGTGTAATATGCTAGTCGTTGTTATCGGCTTCCAACCTCAATAAAAAAACCTAAACTTGTAACTACACTCTTAAGGAGTATAATGGAGATTCTGGGTATCGAATCCACAGGGAGTTATGATGTGTGAACGTGACGACAAAGGTAAGGTAGTTTAATCCTAAAGTTGATGAAAACAAGAAAAGAAAAGAAAAAGATGATTGATTTTTGGATTTTATCTATGAATTAACTAAATTAATTTAAATTAACCTACACATGCAAAATTAACTAACTAAGAAGGAATTAATATGAATGAAGAAATGGGTTAAGAATACACTCCCCCAAACCCTACTGTGTATTCGAGCACAAAATTAGTCATAAATTAGATAATCGATCAGACCCAGTCTTTAGTACTCCAAAGCATTACATATATGAGGTTCAAGCCCGCATTATACATAATCAAAGAATGAGTAAATAAGTGTTGCAATAGTTTATGCGCATTGCATCTGTAAGCACCCCGATTACCTAGGGCAAATGAGGTCAAAAATTATACTATGGTTGTGAAACTATACAACACGATCTAATCACTTATTTAATTTAGAGGACAAATTTTATATCTATGAATACCACATTGGGTTGGGTTAATGCATCCCCACCCTTAAAAACTTAGCTTAACATGATTAAAATAAAAGAAAACTTAAAACTGAAAGTGCATGAATTCATAACTAAATCTAGAATATTGTGAACCAGACTTGAATTGGGATTGGAAAACTAGAGACTAACAATTAATTAAACAAACTATAAAAGCAGTAAAACCAATAAATTAAAATTACTTGCAATGGATAAATGATGAATCTTGAATAGATCTTTGAATCTTGAATAGTAGCCAAAATTCAAATCTAGGGTTCTTGGATACAAGAATCCTTTAAAAACTAACTACAAAGAAACCCTAACTACTAGCCTCCTGCAACTTGAAGTAAAAAACCTCTTCTTCTTCCTACAAGGGTTTGACCTTTTATATATCTCAAAAAATGACTCTTACCATGCCTATCCACGTTTTACAACTAATAAAAAGTAATTATACAAGAAATTTCAAGAGTCAAAACTCTTCAGCTTCCAGGATTAATTTCAACTTCTAACTTTATGTCTCCAACTTTAAATGGGCTTAACTTCTTCACTGTAGCTCGGATTGGGGTACCGTTTTTTCCAATGTTCTTGTAATTTAGATCTATTCAACTTTATAGTTCTCCCCACCTTCAGAATATATATGTAAAATTACGAAAATTCTCTTCAACTCCCCGTTTCTTGGTTTCTTTCACTGTTTTGCATTCTCTTTCGCACTAATTTGCATGAAATACCTGTAAAATACATAAGAGATACACAAAATATGAAATACTTGCCAAAAAGGGTTAGTAGCATAAATATAAGAAAAATCCAAGCTATTTACAATCAACAGGATCATAAAAGTACTGAAATTAAGGGGATAAATGTGAAGAATTAATGTATAATCATCCACCCAAGGTTCCACGGTCAAGGTATTTCGGTGTTTTACCCGCTGTATCTAATATGGTTAGGACAAGCCCTAATGTTGCCTCACTTATCAATCCTCCAAACCAAGTCCCTCTGAATTTTCCATAGCGAGGTCATTCAATTGAGCATGGAATCTCTCCTAGGCCCTGCCAGGCTTGGTCTCTCGTGAGTACCATTTGACCTCACACCAAATGAAATTACAATCGTTACATCATTACAGTCATTATAGCTCATAGCCAATGTAAACAAAAGATACAACAAGACTAAAATAAAACAACATGATTAAAGGATGAGCTCTCTCGGCTAGCTTCTTTGCTGGAAGATCCCCCTGGCCACCCTGAGCTGTATCGCTGCCTTACTGAGTTGCATCGCTTGAGCTGGCTCACTGAGATGCATCGAAGCCTTAGTCCCTTGAGTCTATTGTATTAGCTGGGGGATTATCCTTACTCTTGATATTATCTTCAACCTCTACCTACAGAACATAAGGTAAAGTATTTGTATTGATTGATAAGAGATTACAAATCTTATCTTGGATGGTTTGACCAAATAACCTCCCCACCTATTTATAGGCGTCCTACCTCCTTAATGGATGGTGGAGATCAAAATACATCAATGGTCTATATTAGTTATCTAGAATATTCCCACCTCCTTATAGGAATATTCAAGAAAGCTAAACACTTACTTATCATTCTAGAATATTCTATAAAATACAAGTATACTCTAGATTACTCTAGCAAATCATACACTACTCCATAACATACTAGACAATACTAGATAATACTAGATAACTCTAGAATATTCTGGAGAAAAATGGTGTCGGGATGGAGCCTTTATTCTAGAAAATTTCAGAAAATTCCTGGTACGTGACAATAAGCTCTTATTCCTTTTGTGAGGGGGAGCTTTTAGCTTCTCAGGACATCTTAGGGACCGATATTTCTTGATCTCATTCAAAATGTTCTCGCATCTGACCGTGAGAGGAGTATACCCAAGAAACTTTTCATCAGTTGATCGCTTCTTTCCATCTTTAGTATTCTTCTGAAACCTGCTCCCACCACTAGCTTCCTTGGCATTTATGACCTTTTCAAATGTAGGCAGTATCTAGGCCATGAACTTTGGCGGGTCTTCAGTAAGCTTTCAAAGCAATTTCCCTTTCTTCAAGCATCCTATTAACATTGTCATCGCAATACTTTCCTCATAATCTTCCACTTCTAACTTCTCGCTGTTAAACCTCGTAATGTGTTATCTAAGACTCTCTTTCTTCCCCTGCTTAATGTACAACGGGTGAGTAGTCTTCTTTTGGGGTCTTACCCCGAAGAAGAATTTGTGGATGAACCTCACTGTAAGTTGCTTAAAATTCTCAATGGAGTTCTTCAGGAGTGAGGTGAACCATATATGCCCAGCCCCAGTCAAAGTGCTCGAGAATGCATGGCATTTCATCTCATCTAAGATAGAGTATATATCTATAGCCGACTGGTACATCTCTATATAGTGGATATTTGTAGTCGACTGATACATCTATATATAGTGCACAAGGTTGGTACTCCCATCATACATTGGAGTAACCATCGGCGGCTTCAATTTGGCAGTGGTTGGGAAGTTGATTATCTTTGCCATGAAAGGACAATCTTCTGAGTACCCCCTCTGCAAGGGGTCATGACTCTCGAGGATGCCTCCAATATTGTTTTCTAGACTTTGAATTGAGTCGTTCCAAGGCATTTCGGTCTCTTTAACAATGTTGGCCTGGCCAATATTATCCCCTTTCACCTCAACCATCTGAAGATAGGGCTCCCCTACTGCTAACATGGGTCGGTTATTTACCTCTCGCTGGCCCTCGTCTCGGCCATAAGGGGGTCATCCATGTACCCACACCATCCTTGAATGAGCATTGCTCCTTGACCTGGACATCCTTTCTCTTAAATCTATAATCGAGCCGAACCTTTCAAAGGTCGACACTCTACTTAATCGATCAAAAGCTGAGCCCCTTGGTCGGGCATCTGGACTCCGCTTCCTCTCATGGCCTCAGCTTCCTTTAATGGGGCGTACCATATTCCCATATACTTCCTATGGCTCCTAGCAATCAATCTGAGCATGTTCAACCTCATAATTATCGTCTCGGCCCTCCAGGAAGGGTTAGCTCCCCATGTATAAATGCCTAGGGTCAGTAACGTCCCTCCACCACTAAAGAGGAGGTATATCATTACGAGGCAGCTGGGGTGGTCCCCTGGACACCTGTTGAGTATCTCCAACTATTAGAGTAATCATCTCCAATGGGGATCCTGCCGGTCTGATTAAAATGTTCTGACTTAAGGTAACCATCTACTCTTGTATCGCCTATTGGCTTGATTCTAATGATTTCAATGCAGCCTCCACCTCAGCCATTTCTGACTGAGGAGGCGCATTGCTGGAACTAGGAACACCAGTTGGCGGTGGTGGTGGTGGAAATTTTGATGCTATGTATTAAACCTTATATATGCGGTGTAATTGAAGAGAAAAAACCTTGTAGCTCAACAGGAGCTCTTTTAATGGTTAAATATCTCCATGGGCGGGGGTAATTGGTTCACCACCAGAGACTCCTATGAGGATAAGATAAAGGAGGGAAGAGATGATATTACTTGTTCCCACACACGGTTCCAGATTGATGATACCAAAAATGGTATCACAACGTCAAGATGTGTGTAAGCTTAAACCAAATAACAATGGTGAACAAAAGACATAAATGTATAGACAGAAGGAGATGAGGCAAAGAAGAAGATGATACCAAATATAATTGGTTTGGCTGGAGCCTACGTGCACTATGAAGTGTGAATAGTGGTTTTTGCTATAAGTATGGCACTAAGGGCCTGTAAATACAACACTCAAGCTTTTATGTCTCTGCTGTATATTTTGACAGAGTTATACTAGGGTTGTGAATAATGAGATCCTTTTCAATGAAGAAGATGAAAGGTATATATAGTGCTTAGGGGGCATAGTGTACTCCCCAAGCATGCTGTATGCATGAGTACATTGGTCTTATACAATCTCGTGTGGACATCTGGCCCTGTCACATATAGGCCATAATGACTAAATATTCCCTCACATGAGGGGATGACCTGGTGGTAATGGTTTCGTCTATCACATATTTCACATTCAAATGATTATCTCAACGCATCCCCCAATATACGCACTTCATCCAGATGAGGAATTCGACGGACCTTAACGGTCGAGGGTGAAGCTATAGGACCTTAACCCTCATTGAAGGACACATGTCTCGTCTGATAATCTCGTCCTAAACTCCTCATCATATGGCTCTCTTAGTCCGAGGATACTCAATCCTCTAGGAATAGTGCAGACCCCCATACTAGGTGACTAATGATGGTCTTGGCCAAGTCATCTAACTCAAGCCGAGGGGTATCTTCTTATTCTTATTCAATAGTAAAGCCGAGTGACTAGAACCGAGTGGTAAGTTCTCATTCTTGACTAAAGACGAGGGTCGTGGCCAACTCATCTAACTAAGGCTAAGTCTCATAGTCCCAAATGGATTATACTTAGCATATCAGTTGTGACACCCCGCCTAATTAAATTCCGGGTGATCAGTCCTTTATTAAATTAACTCAAAGTGTACAGTTGGTTCATTCTTAGCATCCCTGTCGAAAAACAATTTTTTTTATTAATCACCTAATAAATAATTAAGCTAAGTGATAAAACATTTAATCTTATAAATTAAGTCCGATTATTATCATAGGTTATGAAACAATTTTTACTAATACAAATGATTGTATTAAAACCAAACCATCCAATGAAAGAACATGTTATATAAATCAATCCAAATAAAATGTACCAAATCGCAGGAAAATATAATAATCATAAGAAAACCCAACTACAACAGAATACTGAAATAATTCCAAACTACAAATCTCTCTGAACTAGAATAAACTAGAAATGGGCGACACATTCCCTATCTAGGGAGAATTAAATGAAAGATTGAGAAGAAAAAGATGAAGTCGTCTACTACAAAGACCTGAAACTCCCACAATAGCTGCAGCACGTCAATAGTCCAAATATCCAAGCATGACGCCCTTATGACTGGGCTCTTGTAATATATATATATATATATATATATATATATACACACACACACACACAAGAGAGAGAGAAAAGATGATAGGAAATGGGTTAGAGCCCGAGTGTAAAATAGTTTTGCAAGTATTTAAAATGCTTAGCAGTTGATATTACATACACGTTAGTACTCGACACTCTCTTGAGGATTCTCACCTCTCATCTAGTGTGCACGCTTATCGCACTACTATAATGACTCATAAGTCGAACCCAGTTCTCCTCCCTTAAATTTTAATTTGCGAGACCGTATGTCTATGATTCATTTTAAAAAATGTCATTTGATTAAGGATTATTTATGTCAATTATGTATATCTCAATACTGCTATGAAATCTAAAACATTTACTATGTTTAGGAGCGTTTATTCAATATGTATCTACTTACATATACAGTACAAGAATTCCCAGTATATGCATATATATATATTAATCACTCATACAATATATATACTAATCGGCACCCTACATAAAATCTATGGTTTTGGAATACTCTGCTATCAAGTCCCTATACCTATCGTACAAATGAGGGAAATACTAGTTCGGATTCACTGCTAAACGGTATTAACACAAAATACACATATTGGAGGAGAAGCATAGTTCCAAGTCACTAAGAGGTCAACACATACCCTCACGTCTCTTACGACCGTCTGACTATCATTCTCAGATAGCCTATACCAAGGATCATATGTTCTAGGGTACGAGTCAATATCCCCCATAAATATCACATCAGAATAAGAATAATTCAGCGTGGAAACCTCCGTGATAGCAAGTAGCGTGGGTATGATTAAACATAGATATTCAAATAATATATATACATGCACTCTTAGATACATACATATATATATATATTAATCAGCTAGGTACACCCACGACCTATAACATTTCCTAGCCATTCGTAACATATAACGCTCGCGTTCTACATATAAGTAACTCACTACTTTTATTCTCTCAATTATTCCAAGTACTTAAGTACTTTTTGACTCTCTAAGTGTATCCTCTCGATAAACATAAAATCAGTAGGTTCACCCTCACTACCCTACTAGTCTAAGTCTTCTATAATTCTCACAAGACCTAATTTATCATACACACAATCTTATCCCATTTTATACTCTCGTGACCCCCACAATTAAATCTTGTATATAAAATATCACGTCACCCGGACCTTTCGCACAGTCCTACTGGTTCTTCATAAGTCCCATTATGGTATTTAAGTTATGCTCAAAGGGTCTCATGGATTAGGGTTAGACTAATTGATAGGAGGGACAAAAGTCAAAAATCCAGGAGGAGTCTATCGATCGACCGATCGAGCAATTATTTGCCCAGAAAATCTGTATCTCAAACCTACGAGTTTCTTCCATTTTATTTATCAAAACCCCCATTAAAGTGTACCAAAATCCCAACCAAACATCATAAACGTTCTAGCATTAGCTATGAATAATTTCTAACGTAAAATCTAGGGAAATTCATCAAGGAATCATCATTAAATGGGTGGCTACATAAATTTGTCTCAAAACCTATTTATCCATATTATTTCGAGAACTATATAATATTTCCAAACTTCTTTCTCTAATACTCATTCAAATTAATGATAAATGTTCTACATGTGATGAGGGCATCAGTCTAGCATGATTCTATTCCATTGTTTGAGTTATAGTCTTCCAATTCACAATTTATCTCCATAAAACTTATAGTTTAATTTCCTATTCTAACATGGATTGAATTTCAACTTCAAGAACAGCAAGATAAATACTTGCTTGGGAATATGAGTCTAAATTTCTGAGATTTGATGATGTGGTTGTGTTCTCCTTCCTCCGATCTACACTCTGGCGGTATTTATGGTGAAAATGGTGCAACTATGGTGGCTCTAACCTTGGGAAGTTCCTTACCTTACTCCTCTAATGGCCTCTGTCAAATAATCAGGTTCTAAACCTAGAAGACAACCTATAACACCTGATATACTTCTCTAATTTTCTTAGGTAATTAAATCCCAAAAATAGAAATTAGCAAAGTGCCCTCCCGAGTTATAGGTTAGGCCTAAGAACGTCCCGAGACCCAAACTAAACCCTCAGGTACACTTTTCTGACTATCTCGACCCTTCCGAACACATTGGCACATTCAAAATGACCATACAGGAGACTTATAATTTATTCACCTTTATAATAATAATTTAGTCTTGACGCGACACAGGTGCGTCCTGACTTAATTTCCATAATTGTCATATTATTCACTCTTGATAATTTCTAATATATTACAATACTCATCTAGTAATATTCAACATTACTCTTACCCAATAATTACTAACTCTCATCACTCTAGTAAATATTTATTTTCAAATTCGGATTAATATTAAATAAATTTATCCCAATTTATTTAATTCATCCCATAATTAAATGTCATAAAAAATACGGGGTATTACATACTTCCCCCCTAATAACGGAGTTTTGTCCAAAAATTTGGAAAATAAGGCCTACCTGGTAAAACAATTCTTGATACCTTATCATTACACAAACTATATTCATAGTAAGTTGCTCAATCACTATAGCCCTCGCCTCACAACAAGCTTGTTTAACACTTTCATTAACGGCACTTCACATTGTAATCCTATCCGATAACATTTGCATAAGAAGAGCATATACATCATTGACTCCCATTATTTCAATATCATTAGGAGGTCGCAACTCACTACGTGTCAACCACTTGTATTATTCTAAACACAAAACTCCCATTCTGAGAGAAACCATACAGACATCTGACCACTCTTGTTAGTTCTTTGAATCTCGATTTTTTGTGACATAACTCTTACGACAGATAAAAGGTTACCTAAGATAATATGTGGTTATTCCACTTTAGTCATCGAATCTAACTCGACTAATCCAAACTTTGGTTTATCGGCCCACCTCTAAACAACTCGAGGGATAAAAATTAAGGTTTTTCCACTCAAAACTTCAATAATCAGTTTGTCCACAATAAATAGGTACGAGTGGTTCTATGGAACTTTAGCATACTATACTTCACTTGCTATATACATTCGTTATGGAAATGAAATGATCACCATGAATCCAAAATTACTTTCACGCGACACCACTAATCGTTAATCACCGTTCGCCTACTCCCCGACTATGGGTGACATAACCTACTCAAAATGACACGTTATCCCTGCTGATTACTGAAATTCCATATTGAAGGTGGGATTCAAAAATCCCATCCTAATTCAGAAAAATATCGTGTAAGACCACCTACCGATGCGATTCTTCTTTTCAAAGGAAGATTGGGGCACACTAGGTAGTATTATAAATCACCCCAAAGGAATGTCAATCACTTACTTCTTGGTAACCTTGTTCCACATGTTCAAAGGAATCCTTGATCTAACTTCAGGTTTTCAACCCATCAAATAAACTTTACCAACTTTACTGGCCTCTCCCATTATAGGAATCGTCGGCTTGCTACAAAATTCTATGGTTGATTGTCTTGTTCCAACCGATTTCTATCTATGAGTGGTGGCCACGGAGACTACTCGATATGTCCCTCTCAACATCGACTTATACTTGTAATGTCTCATATTAAGTGACATTTAATACTCCCCTTCTTTCCTCGGTGTATACCGAAAGTTCCGACCCGTGCACTTTTCAACACGATGTGCACTGCTGAACCTTTTATACCTTACTAGCATCATCATTATTTATACGCGCAAGTCACTCTCAACATTCAACTAGTTATAAATCTTCTTTGAGTGTTCTCCATAATAGTTAAATTTTACCCTCCTCAAGGAATACCCCTTTTTTAAATGGCTTCCAATAGCCTTCCAACCAATTTCGGGTGGGCTACTCTGATCGCATACGTATATATGGATTATCGTCCTTCACATGACGCTTAAAAAATATACCACTTTCACTTCGTTATGTTACTCTCATAAACATATATTCCACGCATCTATTCCCATGTCCCTTCAACTCGAATGATTCTAGCATCAGCTAACCAGGTTGCCCACATACCCTATAAACTGTGCATATTAGTGTAAGCATCACATACGCTTCATACATAAGACCCAATTCTTTATTTCCCTTATTCTCACAACGTGGTTACAACACTTGGGTACTCTCAATCACCCTATAAATCAAAATTTTAAATCATCCTTAACATCGTTCCCCCTTCAATTCGTGGTGATAAAAAAAAATTTAATGCTTCCTTACCACACAACATGCTCCACTAGCCTTAAATCCTACTTTAACTTTCATCTTTACAGTTATAACTACTTGCTCTTATAACGATCGAGGTACCAGACTCATGGACTAATGACCAAACATCTTCCTACTTCCAACCTTACACTAAGTTTAATGCGTGGTATGTCTTGCAAAGCGAAATCCAAAGAAGGTGATACACTACTACCTAGCATTGTTGGTTATAAAAATCCGTTAGGCCCTCCGTCCAAAACATGTACCCCTATTTTCCCATTTATTGACATTCGTAATTACACATGAAGAAATAACTTTTTGCCAATAGCACTAACACTCGGCATTGGTGGTAATCACATTCCATAAACCTCGTACGCATACCATCGGGACTCTCAAAATACTGCCCCTTAGCATATGAATATAAGTCTTAATTTCCACCCCTCTAAAACATAGATATAACAATGTGCTCTTCTTATCACCAAGTCCTGATCGTTAAACATAATAATGATTGAAATCTTTTCGCTCAACGGTAAACATGATACACATTGAATAATACCAACAAAGTACCTACACAGACTGGAATCGAATATCTCGAGACCACTATACCCTCCGAAGTATCTATAATATATAATATAAGTGCGAGCTCGACCCTCCCGCAGGTGAGGTCTCACCAGAACAAAACATGATGTACTAGGGCATCAACCCTGATAGTCTTGCAATCACTGCCCATTATCATTTTAACCATTACTTATAAAACCATAATTCGGATAATATCATACTCGTATAATGCGTCACTAAGATGAGTAATCTCAATAAAGTATATAACACTATTAATACACCTTCATCCTCCATGGATAACACTAAAGATAATCCCACTGCACTAGGGAAAATATTCACATAATAATAATGTTAGATATACGCACTAAACTCATCTCAGATGAGAATCTAGAAATAACCAAAATATAGTGACTCGCTCGTGTCACATAAAACACGCCTCATCCTCCGAGGATAAAATTCATTCTTCTACCTTGCCAATCGCCTAGGTTGCTCAAATTGTTTTCTAACGTAACACGCCTATCCAAACCAAAACAAAAACTACTTTAATCGTTGCCCTTTTCTGGGAAGCATATTCTTATCCCCTTTACTCGGTTCGTTAAAAGTTTACACATGTGGTTTCACTCTTCACAAAATAATTATATGCATAATCCACTTCTTCTCTCAGACTTTGGTAGGGTCAATTCCTGAAGGCTACCCCCGTTGTTCCCTTAGCTTTATTGGACTAAAGGAACACGCTACTGGCTTCAATAGCCCTTACTGAGTTCACCATCGCTTGGTAAGAATTTTAGCTATCCACTGTTTCATCTAGTCTTATTCTTGACAAAATTCTTCGATTCTTTTAGTTTCCCACACAAAGAAGCATTATCATCTCCATTGACAAAGTACGACATTTTCATCCTCTGAAGTGGCTGTCCGACAGAATTCCCTTAAAAATAATATTAACTATTCTTACGAGTTGATCTCCCACTTGAAATCATCTCCTTCATTTGTATTTGCATCCTTCGATACAAGATTCGCTAACAGTTTAGATTCATATTCACAAATGGACCTCTGTCCGGGCCTCCTGTGATGGGTTTAGAACAACGTCTACATCTTATCCTGACGTAGTAACCTGTGGTCAAACTGTACCTAATATCCTTCTATAGACATAACATTTCACTTTTAAAAGTGGTGGCTGACTCCCACTACTATAACTTCGTTCCGACGAGCCAAGAAATTTTTTTACCCCAAATTTTCACTTTCAGGTAGCCACACTCTGCCATATGTCCAAGCCTTTGGATATTTGGCCTCCTTTGGCTAACACACACAATCCTCGTGTTTCTAGAATTTCCGTCGACGGTTCTGCTACAAGCTTCGTTTGGCTCTTTCCCAGTTATACCATGTTGGGTGAGTCTACTTTTGCACCAATTTCGACCATGGCAGCACTTGTAAATCATAGTCTGCGCCCTAGCCGTCTTTACAACCCTAGATTCTCGTACCATAATACGGGTGACCTTAACTACAATCATCATCCTCGAATATACTCTACAACCTCAACTAATCCTTGCCTTATGTTGTCCGCCCAACAACCCTTGCCTTCCATAGTTCATTGCTCGAACACGCCCAAACGTAAATAAGATTAACTTCAAATACATACGTTATACCAAGGGAATGGAATCTCATCATAGAAGTCAAGAATTTAACCATAAGGCTCTATATCAAACAATGCAACGCTGGAAGCGTAATAAGCCGCACATATCCTAAGGACACTAGAACCTAATGCTCTGATACCACTTGTGACACCCTCCCTAATTTAATACCGGGTGATCAGTACTTTATTAAATTAACTCAAAGTGTCCGGTTGGTTCATTCTTAGCATAACTGTCGAAAAAAAAATTCCTTTATTAATCACCTAATAAATAATTAAGCTAATTGTCAAAACATTTAATATTATAAATTAAGTCTTATTATTATCATAAGCTATGAAACCATTTTTACGAATACAAATGATTGTATTAAAACCAAACCATCCAATGAAAGAACATGCTAGATAAATGAATCTATATAAAATGTAACAAATCAAAGGACATTATAATAATAACAAGAAAACCAACTACAATAGAATGCTGAAATAAATCCAAAGTATAAATCTCTCTGAACTAGAATAAACTGGAAATGGGGAAACATGCCCAATCTAAGGACAACTAAACGAAATACTGAGAAGACAAAGATGAAGTCGTCTACTGCAAAGACCTGCAACTCCCACACTAGCTACAGCACATCAACAGTCCAAAGATCCAAGCATGGCGCCCCTATGGTTGGGCACCTGTAATACATATATAGATATACGAAAGAGGGAAAAGATGACAGGAAACGAGTCAGAGCCCGAGTGTAAAATAGTTTTAAAATAGTTTTTCAAGTATTTAAAATGCTTACGAATTGATATTACATACACGTTAGTACTCGACACTCTCTTGAGGATTCTCACCTCTCATATAGTGTGCATGCCTATCGTACTACTATAATGACTCATAAGTCCAACACAGTTCTCCTCCCATAAATTCTAATTCACGAGATCCTATGTCTGTGATTCATTTAAAAAAAATTCATTTCATTACGGATTATTTAGGTCAATTATGTAAATCTCAATATAGTTATGAAATCTAAAACATTTACTACGTTTAGGAGTGTTTATTCAATATGTATCTACTTACACTTACAATAGAAAAATTCTCGGTATATGCATATATATATATATATATTAATCACTCATATAATATATATATATTAATCAACAGGCCACATAAAATCTATTGTGTTGGCATACTCTGCTATCAAGTCCCTGTACCTCTCGTACAAATGAGGGAAATACTAGTTCGGATTCACTCCGGAACGGTATTAACACAAAATACACATATTGGAGGCGAAGCATAGTTCGAAGTCACTATGAGGTCAGCACATACCCTCACGTCTCTTAGGACCGTCTAACTATCATTCTCAGATATCATGTACCAAGGATCCTATGTTCTAGGGTACGAGTCAGTATCTCACATAAAGATGACATAAGAATGCGACTGTCCCAGCGCGGAAACTTCCATGATAGCAAGTAGTGCGAGTATGATTAAACACAGATATTCAAATAATATAGATACATGGACATTTCCTAGCCATGATTAACATATAACGCTCATGTTTTACGTATAAGTAAATCATTGTTTTTATACTCTCAATTATTACAAGTCCTTAAGTACTTTTTGACTCTCGAAGTGTATCCTCTTGATAAACCTAAAATCAGTAGGTGCACCCTCACTAATCTACTGGTCTAAGTCTTCTTTAATTCTCACAAGGCCTAATTTATCATACACATAATCTTATCCCATTTTATACCCTCGTGACCCCCACGGTTACATCTCGTATGTAAAAATATCACGTTACCCGGATATTTCCCACAATCCTACTGGTTCTTCGTAACTCCCATTATGGTATTTAAGTTATGCCCAATGGTTCTCATAGATTAGGGTTGGATTAATCTATAGGAGGAACAGAAGTCAAAAATCCAGGCAGTTATTTGCCCAAAAAATCTACATCTCAAACCTTCGTGTTTCTTCGATTTTGATTATCAAAACCTCCATTAATGTCCCAAACTCACAATCAAACATCATAAACGTTATAGCAGTAGTTATGAACAATTTCTAACATAAAATCTAGGGAAATTCATTAAGGAATCATCATTAAACGGGTGGCTACATGATTGTCTCATACCCTATTTATCCCTGTTATTTCAAGCACTATTTAATATTTACATAATTCTTCCTCTAATCCTAATTCAAATTTGTGATAAATTTTCTACATGTGATGAGGGCATCAGTCTAGCATGATTCTATTCCATTGTTTGAGTTCTAGTCTTCCAATTCACAATTTAACTCCATAAAACTTATAGTTTAATTTCCTATTCTAACATGGATGGAATTTCAACTTCAAGACCAGCAACATAAATACTTTCCTGGGAATATGAGTCTGGATTTCTGCGATTTGAATATGTGGTTGTGGTCTTCTTCCTCCGATCTACACTCCAGCGGTATTTGTGGTGAAAATGGTTCAACTATGGTTGCTCTAGCCTTAGGAAGTTCCTCACCTTCCTCCTCTAATGTCCTCTGTAAAATAATTAAGTTCTAACCCTAGAAAATAACCACTAACACCGGATATACTTCTCTAATTTTTGTAAGTAATTAAATCCCAAAAATAGAAATTACAAAAATGCCCTCCCGGGTTACCGGTTAAGCCTAAAAACGTCCTGAGACCCAAACTAAACCCCCGGGTATACTTTTCTGACTATCTCAAACCTTCTGGAGACATTGATGCACTCGCAATGACCATACGGGCGACTTCAAATATATTCACTTTTTATAATAATAAATAAGTCGGGGCACCACACAGGCACGTCCCGACTTAATTTCCATAATTATCATATTATTCACTCTTGACAATTTCTCATATATTACTATACTCATCTAGTAATAATCAACATTATTCTCACCAATAATTACTAACTCTCATCACGCTAGTAAATATTAATTTTCAAATCCGGATTAACATTAAATTAATTTATCCTAATTTAATTTAATTAATCTCATAATTAAATGTCATAAAAAATACGGGGTATTACATCACGTAGTATTGGTGGGACGGGATGAAAAGGGACATTGGAGATTTTATGTCCAAGTTCTATATATCATCTCGTGAAAGTGGACCATCAACATCCTACAAGTGTATTGCAGCCTTTGGATATCCCTATGTGGAAATGAGAAATCATCTCCGTGGACTTCATTACATGGATACCTATATCACAAAGGGGGTATGATTTTATTTGAGTGATCATCGACAGATTAATAAAGGTGGCTCACTTTTGGTGGTGCTTCGAGCAGGCTTTAGTGGCAGAGTTGAGATTGAGCACTCATATAACAGTCGGACCGACGGGCAGATGACGAGGGTGAATTTGATGTTGGAGGACATGTTGCGGATGTGCAATTTATAATTTAATAGGACATAGGAGCAGTATTTTCTTATAGTGGAATTTGCGTACAACAATAGCTACCAGTTCACGATTGGGATGGCACCATTTGAGGCGCTCTATAGGAGACCTTGTCATTCAACCTCATGTTGGTTGAAGGTGGGGGAAAACAAGTTACTTGGGCCATCTTTCATTCAGGACACCTCAGATAGTGTAGAGATGATTCGAGCAGGATATGGATTGCCCAGGATATGCAAAAGATCTACGTGGACACAATTCGGAGACACTTAAACTTTGATGTTATGGGTCAGGTGTTGATAAAAGTGTCTCCATTGAAGGAAGTAATGAGGATTTTGAAGAAAGGCAAGATGTCTCTGTAATACCCCGTACTTTTAACTATATTTATTTTGAGGATTAATTAATTAAATTGCGTATTAATTGGAAATTAATCCGGGTTATAAATACTAATGAGATGCGAATTGGTATTTGATTAGGTGCATATATGATTATATGTGTATTTGGTATTATAAAATTTGTCATGAGATTAATATACGGCAATTTGGAAATTTTATTGAGACGCGTGGGACCGCCGCGTCACGGTATAATATTTTGATAATAAAAGTGAATTTAAAATCTGTAATCCGTATGGTCGTTTTGAGTGCGCCAACGCGTCCGGAAGGGTCGAGATAGTCAGAAAACACTAGCCGGGGGTATAGTTTGGGTCCCGGGGTATTTTTAGGCCATTCCGGCACCATAAAGGGTATTTTAGTAATTTGGTATTTTTGGGTAATTAAAAGTGACGAAAATTGAGAGTTGTAATCTGATAAGGGATTGACCCAACAAACCTTTATTAACCCAACAAGCTACGGAGGTTTATAAAATTAGGTTTTCATTAGTCCCCCAAAGCAAACCCTATCCACCATAGCCTTTTGGAGAAGAAAGCTTGGAGAAGGAGAGAGAGAGAGGAATTCTGCAGAAATTCTACACCAAATCCACACCAAATTCAGAGACAAACAAGGCAAGTGGTTTAACTATGTTTAATTTCAAAGGATGTTCTTTCCATGTTAGAAAATTGATGTTTTACAAATTGTTCTTGGAAGATAAATGAAAACCCATGTTATTTGGACTTAGGATTTGATTATTGAGGACCATTTGTACGTAGAATAGTATGGAGACGAAATTATATGATGATTATACATGATTGGGTGAAACAAAAACGGATTTAAATTGATGAATTGAGGGTTTGAAAATTAGGGTTCTTGTTCATGTATAATTTGGGGGGAATGTTTAATATTTGCAAATTTGATGGATGATTAGGATGAGTTAATCCATAAAAACGTGATAGGATGTGGTTAAATTGTGTTTAGAATTGTTTAGATATCTTAAATCAATCATTGGAACATATTTTGGAGAATATTTGAGGAGTATAAATGGTGAAAAACGATTTTTGGGAAGTTCTGGGCCGAAACTGGCATCTCGTTAGAAGCAGCCCCAGGTCGTTCGAACGAACTCGTTCTAACGAGCTTCTAACGAGTTGACCAGTCGTTACTAATGAGAAGGTATTTCGTTCGATATCTCTTTCGAACGAGATATCGTTAGAAGTGACAGTTCGTTCGAACGAACTGGGACCTCGTTCGAACAGCCTCGTTCGAACGAGACTTCTAACGACCTGACAGTCCAAACTCGTTCGAAGCCTCGTTCGAACGAGACTTCTAACGAGTTGACAGTTTGATCCTTTTTGGACTGTTTTGATTTTTGGAGTCCCGAAAACTGGTTCGAGGGTAGAGTTAACATTCTTTGAGGATGTAAGGATAGATTTGGGACTTTTGGGTTATTGAGAGGAGTATTATACACTAGAGTTATATTCAATGAACCATTTGGGTTGAGACGTGAGTGCCTACTACGATGTGAGGATGAATTATGGCGCGTATAATTACAAACCGGAATACTACGAATTGTGATAATTATAGTTAGTATGAGAATATGTACTACGATTAAAATACGGTATTACTAAGATGTGTGTTTACTTAGTATTGGTATATGGATTGTGTGTATGACATACCTACCATACTTGCTATCATGGGAGGTTTGCATTCTCTTAGGACCCTCTAATCCTTGTGTGCCTACGGGGGGGATATAGACTGGTACCTTGATGAACATAGGTCATAGAAGGACTTATTGTGATATTAATAAGTCTGCATGATCATGGGAGCGTAGGTATGTGCGTGACCCATGTGATGGTGACTGTGTTCGCCTCCACTATTTGTGATTTGTATTATCTGAACTATTCCTAAGAGATTCGGAATATGTGATCCTTATGTACGTGATGTACCGGGATGGATAGCAGAGTATGTGTGCACTACAGCTTAGATTGCGGGGTGCTTGTATTGTATAATTATGATATGAATAATATACATTATATTAATGGGAATCCTCATGTTAATGTTGTAAAAATATTACGGTATTGTTTCGAGATATATAATGAGTTAACTGATAGTTATATCAATGGCATATTTAGTAACTGAGTTTACGTTAAACCTCTATTTAATTACGAGCGTTGTTATATTAAATGGAACCGAGTAAAATGGGTAGAACATTTGGCAGTCTAGCTAGTTATGGTCAGTTAGCTAGTAGTATGGGTCATTATAGATGGGTACTTACGTTAGGAGTGCACAGTTAGACGAGAGGTGTGGATATCATGCGAGTGTACGTCCTAACATGTACTTTGCATTTAATGTTTTAAATGTTTTTAAAGCACTTGCAGGTTTTTAAAATATAACTCCACATTCGGGCTCTGACCCGTTTGCTTTTCAAATCTCTTTTTCTTTGTAAAACCATTTTAGGTACCCAGCCACAAGGACACCAAGCATAGGTACTCATTCAGGTGACGAGTTGTAGCTGCTTGTGGAAGCTACAGGGATTTGCATGTAGACGCTTCTATCTCTTTGGATTCCAGAGTCACTATCTATCAGTAGTAGGGCATGTTGCCCATTTCTTTAGAGACATCTTTTACATTTCAGTATTCAGACTTTAGCATGTATTTGTTTCAGTTTTTCATTTCAGTTATGGGATTGTAGTGAGGAGTTTTCCTCCAGACTTTATTTACTCTATTGTGATGGTTATTCATTTTATTTCAGCATGGTGAATGGTGTTATATATTTCTTCATTTTACACTTGTTGCATGTTAATCAGACTTAAATTAAAATTTGGCAACTTGCTTTTTAAATACTAGGTGGTTAGAAATAATAAAATGTTTTCGACAGTGATGCTATTAACTGAGCCAACTTGGCATTTTGAATTAATTTTATAAAGGAGTAGCTACCCGGTATTTAATTAGTCGGGGTGTCACAGGTGGTATCAGAGCATCAGGTTCTAGTGTCCTTTAGGATCTATACGGCTATTATGTTTCTGCTACGTTTCTTTGATATAGAGCCCTATATTTTAGGACTGTTGTACTCTTTTTGTGTATGCTTCGTTATTCAGCTATTTTAAGTTTATAAACCGTGAACTTATAAACTTTGTTCTTATTTCAGATGCCTCCACGACGTGCACGACGAGTTCCCAAGGATGCTACGCCCGAACCACAGCCCGCTCCAGTTCAGGGCATGTTGAACGCCGCTGAGGTTGCAGCTATAGTAGCTCAAGCGGTGAACGCCGCGATTGCCGTTATTCAGCAGGCACCACCACCGGCGCCGGTTGCCGCGCCAGTACAGGTTAATGCATTCCCGTCTGCTTGGGAGCGTGTACAAGACGCTTTTCAGAAAGCGCATCCGCCAGAGTTTGTTGGTAGCTCAGATGTGGTAGTCTCGAGCCAATGGAGGAAGGACATACAGAGGCATTTGAGGATGCATGAGTGCACCGACGTTCAGAAACAGGTGCTAGCTACTTTCAAGCTAGTGGGATCTGCACTACAGTGGTGGGAGTCCATTACCACCGTGGAGGAGAGGGATACCCTCACGATTCAGGAGTTCTGGGTGCGGTTCGACCGCAAGTACTTTCCGTCCGCAGTTCATACAGAGATGAGGAGGAAGCTGATGAGTTTAAAGCAGGAGGGCAAGACAGTGGCCGAGTATGAGGCCGAGTTCACTAACCTGTTGAATATAGTTCCAGATGAGATTCCAACTGAGAAAAAGAAGATAGAGAAGTTCACTGATGGGTTGAATTGGAGGATCCGTCAGCATCTGCTTGGGAACCTATCGTTGGCCACGTATTCTGATGTGGTTAACGCTGCATTATTGCACTGCCAGGACCACCGTTTTCATATGGTCAAGGGCAAGCGGTTGGGGGAGTCTAGCCATCAGGGCAGGACTGGAGGACATGGTGCCAGCGGGGCACAAACCGGTCAGGGACAGAGACAGAATGAGCAGGGTACCCAGCAGGGGGATAATAAGAGGTTCCGATCAGGGAACTACAGGCAGGGACAGGGAGGTTTCCGCCAGGGCCATCAGGGCCAACAGGGGCAGAATGGGCAGCAGTTTCATCAGGGCCAGCAGGGCCAAGGGAGGAACGGCAACGGCCACCAGGGCCGGGGACAGCAGGGGCAGAGGGGAGGGAACTTCCCAGGGAAGTGCTTTACTTGTGGCAAGACTGGCCATAAGAAGCAGGATTGGCCTGATAGGGGCAGGGCCCCACAGCAGCAGCAGCAGGGTGCTCGCCAGGAGCCACAGAGACCTATGTTTCCCGCCGCTCTTCCTGCATCGCCACAGATGGCAGCATTGCCACCCATTCCAGCAATCCCAGCTCAGCAGGGGCAGCTACAGTATGGACGTGTCTATAACGTTCACCAGGCTGCAGTTCCACAGGCACCGCCCGCGATCGAGGGTACGTTTCCTATCCATGGCACTATGGGTCGGGTGTTATTTGATATGGGTGCTACACACTGTTTTATTGCTACACACTTCGCGAAAGCTTTAGGATTGTTAGCTACGGCAGAGAGCATAGTGACGTGTGTCGACTCACCATTAGGGAGTGGGTCACTTATTTTCTTTATATGTCGGGGAGTGGGGATAGAGGTTGATGGTTTGGTATTGCCTAGAGACATGTTAGTGTTAGACATGCATGTTCATGATGTGATCATCGGTATGGATTGGCTCGTAGCATATAGGGCCATGATTGATTGCTTCAGCGGGAGCATTGTTTTTGCCATTCCGAGGCAAGAGATGTTTATAGTGGTGATGCCTCGCCCAGAGGGAGGATCGACTGCTCATCTGTATTACATTGAGGAGGATACCTCTAAGGAGGTTGTGATTCCTTTGGATTCGATCCCGGTTGTCATGGAATATTCGGATGTGTTTCAGGAGATACCGGGCTTACCACCCAGTCGTGAGATAGACTTCGTTATAGATTTGCTACCGGGTACGAGACCTATAGCACGTGCACCGTACCGTATGGCTCCAGCTGAGATGCGAGAGTTACGGGATCAGATAGAGCAGCTGTTAGGGCATGGCTTTATTCGCAGGAGTACCTCACCTTGGGGCGCTCCAGTTTTGTTTGTGAAGAAGAGGGATGGTTCACTGAGATTGTGCGTGGACTACCGAGAGTTGAATAAGGTAACTATACGGAATAAGTATCCGTTGCCTCGAATCGATGACTTATTCGACCAGTTGAGGGGAGCTTCTTTCTTCTCGAAGATTGACTTGAGGTCGGGATACCATCAGTTGCGTATCAGGGAGGAGGATGTCTCGAAGACCGCGTTCTTGTCGAGATATGGTTCTTATGAATTTCGGGTTATGCCTTTCGGCTTGACCAACGCTCCAGCAGTGTTTATGGACTTGATGAACAGGGTGTTCAGGGATTTCCTAGATCAGTTTGTCATTGTCTTCATTGATGATATTCTAGTTTACTCTTAGACGGAGGAGGAGCATGCCGAGCATTTGAGGCAGGTTTTGCAGACACTTCGTCAGAACGAGTTGTATGCAAAATATGAGAAGTACGGGTTTTGGCTGAAGGAAGTCCAATTCTTGGGTCACATTATTTCCGACCAAGGGATATCTGTTGATCCGGGAAAGGTATCAGCGGTGAGGGAGTGGGGACAGCCCACGACACCAACGGAGATTCGTAGTTTCTTGGGTCTAGCAGGATACTACAGGAGATTTATTTGGGGTTTCTCGGAGATAGCAGGTCCTTTGACACATCTTACTCGTAAATGTGTGCCATTTATTTGGAGTGATGCCTGTCAGTTGGCATTCGATGAATTGAAGGACAAGTTGACCTCAACACCTGTGTTAGCATTGCCGAGACCGGGAGTTGAGTATTTGGTTTACACCGATGCGTCTTTGTAAGGATTGGGAGGTGTATTACAGCAGGAGAGACAGGCCATAGCTTATGCTTCCCGTAAGCTTAAGACTCATGAGAAGAATTACCCCACGCATGATTTGGAGTTGGCAGCAGTGGTATTTGCCTTACGGATTTGGAGGCACTATCTTTTGGGGGAGAAGTTTCAGCTGTTCACGGACCACAAGTCACTACAGTATCTGTTCACGCAGAAGGAATTGAATATGCGGCAGCGAAGGTGGCTTGAATTTGTGAAGGACTTCCAGTTCGACATCCAGTACCACCCGGGTAAGGCTAACGTAGTAGTAGACGCGTTGAGCCGCAGGCCAGCAGATGAGGTGGCAGAGGTGTGGAAAGCTAAGTGGAAGGAATTGGGACACCAGGATGCAGTGGCCCGATCTTTCATGTCTGTGATGACCGTTACACCGCAGATTATCACGAAGGTAGTACGGGCACAGGCTAATGACCCGTTCTGGCAGGAGCAGATAGTTCGATTGCTTGCAGAGGGAGCCGAGTCATATACCGTTAGTTCAGACGGGGGATTGCGCTTCAATGGGAGATTGGTAGTTCCGGAAGGGGAAGAATTGCGGCACGATGTGATGGAAGAGTCGCACGGCTCACGGTTCGCGGTACATCCCGGAGGGGACAAAATGTACCAAGACATGAGACGGCAGTATTGGTGGAGCGGTATGAAGAAAGATATCGCTGAGTTTGTCTCGAAATGCGCCACTTGTTAGCTTGTAAAAGTGGATCATCAGAGACCAATAGGATTGCTACAGCCGTTGGAGGTTCCGGTGTGGATGTGGGAGAGCATATCCATGGATTTTATCACGGGGTTGCCTACGTCGCAGAGGGGTCACGACTCCGTTTGGGTAATTGTGGACAGGTTGTCCAAGGTCGCTCACTTCTTAACCGTAAGGACTGACTACACTACGGGACAGTATGCCCAACTCTTCATTTCAGAGATTGTGAGACTTCACGGTGTGCCCCTAAATATCGTGTCTGACAGAGACAAGATATTTGTCTCGAGGTTTTGGGAGAGTTTCCAGGAGGCCATGGGCACGAAATTGCGGTTGAGTACGGCTTATCATCCGCAGACTGATGGGCAGACAGAGCGAACCAATCAGATGTTGGAAGACATGCTACTCATGTGCATTATTGACTTCGGGGGTGGATGGGAGCAGTACCTTCCACTGGTGGAATTTGCTTACAACAACTGCTATCAGTTCACGATTGGCATGGCTCCGTTTGAGGCATTGTACGGTAGGCCTTGTCGTTCCCCAGCATGTTGGTTGGAAGTGGGGGACAACAAACTACTTGGGCCGGAAGTGATTCAGGATACTTCGGCAAGGATTGAGTTGATTCGGAGTCGCATTCGGGTAGCTCAAGACAGGCAGAAGAGTTATGCTGATGCGAAGAGATTTTTCAGGGAGTTCCAAGTGGGGGACCAGGTTCTGCTCAGGGTATCTCCAATGAAGGGGATTATGCGATTCGGGAAGAAGGGGAAGTTGGCACCGAGATATGTGGGGCCGTTTCCTATCATTGAGCGGATCGGACCGGTTGCGTATAGACTCGGGTTACCAGAGCATTTGCATCGGATTCACGACGTGTTCCATGTTTCCTCGCTGAGGAAATACCTTAGGGATGACTTGGATCATTCTCACATTGCTGTGGAGGACATCGATCTCCAGCCGGATAGCTCCTATGAGGAGGGGCCAATTGCTATTTTGGACCGAAGCGAGAGGAAACTGCGGTCAAAGATAGTCCCGTTAGTGCGTGTTCAGTGGCGGCATCACAATGTCGAGGAGTCCACATGGGAGCGCGAGGATGAGATGCGCGAACGTTATCCAGAGCTATTTTTAGCAGGGACTTTCTAGTTTCGAATTTCGGGACGAAATTCAGTTATTAGGGGGGAAGTATGTAATACCCCGTACTTTTGACTATATTTATTTTGAGGATTAATTAATTAAATTGCGTATTAATTGGAAATTAATCCGGGTTATAAATACTAATGAGATGCGAATTGGTATTTGATTAGGTGCATATATGATTATATGTGTATTTGGTATTATAAAATTTGTCGTCAGATTTATATACGGTAATTTGGAAATTTTATTGAGACGCGTGGGACCGCCGCGTCACGGTATAATATTTTGATAATAAAAGTGAATTTAAAATCTGTAATCCGTATGGTCGTTTTGAGTGCGCCAACGCGTCCGAAAGGGTCGAGATAGTCAGAAAACACTAGCCGGGGGTATAGTTTGGGTCCCGGGGTATTTTTAGGCCATTCCGGCACCATAAAGGGTATTTTAGTAATTTGGTATTTTTGGGTAATTAAAAGTGACGAAAATTGAGAGTTGTAATCTGATAAGGGATTGACCCAACCAACCTTTATTAACCCAACAAGCTACGGAGGTTTATAAAATTAGGTTTTCATTAGTCCCCCAAAGCAAACCCTAGCCACCATAGCCTTTTGGAGAAGAAAGCTTGGCGAAGGAGAGAGAGAGAGGAATTCTGCAGAAATTCTACACCAAATCCACACCAAATTCAGAGACAAACAAGGCAAGTGGTTTAACTATGTTTAATTTCAAAGGATGTTCTTTCCATGTTAGAAAATTGATGTTTTACAAATTGTTCTTGGAAGATAAATGAAAACCCATGTTATTTGGACTTAGGATTTGATTATTGAGGACCATTTGTACGTAGAATAGTATGGAGACGAAATTATATGATGATTATACATGATTGGGTGAAACAAAAACGGATTTAAATTGATGAATTGAGGGTTTGAAAATTAGGGTTCTTGTTCATGTATAATTTGGGGGGAAAGTTTAATATTTGCAAATTTGATGGATGATTAGGATGAGTTAATCCATAAAAACGTGATAGGATGTGGTTATATTGTGTTTAGAATTGTTTAGATATCTTAAATCAATCATTGGAACATATTTTGGAGAAGATTTGAGGAGTATAAATGGTGAAAAACGATTTTTGGGAAGTTCTGGGCCGAAACTGGCATCTCGTTAGAAGCAGCCCCAGGTCGTTCGAACGAACTCGTTCGAACGAGCTTCTAACGAGTTGACCAGTCGTTACTAACGAGAAGGTATTTCGTTCGATATCTCGTTCGAACGAGATATCGTTAGAAGTGACAGTTCGTTCGAACGAACTGGGACCTCGTTCGAACAGCCTCGTTCGAACGAGACTTCTAACGACCTGACAGTCCAAACTCGTTCGAAGCCTCGTTCGAACGAGACTTCTAACGAGTTGACAGTTTGATCCTTTTTGGACTGTTTTGATTTTTGGAGTCCCGAAAACTGGTTCGAGGGTAGAGTTAACATTCTTTGAGGATGTAAGGATAGATTTGGGACTTTTGGGTTATTGAGAGGAGTATTATACACTAGAGTTATATTCAATGAACCATTTGGGTTGAGACGTGAGTGCCTACTATGATGTGAGGATGAATTATGGCGCGTATAATTACAAACCGGAATACTACGAATTGTGATAATTATAGTTAGTATGAGAATATGTACTACGATTAAAATACGGTATTACTAAGATGTGTGTTTACTTAGTATTGGTATATGGATTGTGTGTATGACATACCTACCATACTTGCTATCACGGGAGGTTTGCGTTCGCTTAGGACCCTCTAATCCTTGTGTGCCTACGGGGGGGATATAGACTGGTACCTTGATGAACATAGGTCATAGAAGGACTTATTGTGATATTAATAAGTCTGCATGATCATGGGAGCGTAGGTATGTGCGTGACCCATGTGATGGTGACTGTGTTCGCCTCCACTATTTGTGATTTGTATTATCTGAACTATTCCTGAGAGATTCGGAATATGTGATCCTTATGTACGTGATGTACCGGGATGGATAGCAGAGTATGTGTGCACTACAGCTTAGATTGCGGGGTGCTTGTATTGTATAATTATGATATGAATAATATACATTATATTAATGGGAATCCTCATGTTAATGTTGTAAAAATATTACGGTATTGTTTCGAGATATATAATGAGTTAACTGATAGTTATATCAATGGCATATTTAGTAACTGAGTTTACGTTAAACCTCTATTTAATTACGAGCGTTGTTATATTAAATGGAACCGAGTAAAATGGGTAGAACATTTGGCAGTCTAGCTAGTTATGGTCAGTTAGCTAGTAGTATGGGTCATTATAGATGGGTACTTACGTTAGGAGTGCACAGTTAGACGAGAGGTGTGGATATCATGCGAGTGTACGTCCTAACATGTACTTTGCATTTAATGTTTTAAATGTTTTTAAAGCACTTGCAGGTTTTTAAAATATAACTCCACATTCGGGCTCTGACCCGTTTGCTTTTCAAATCTCTTTTTCTTTGTAAAACCATTTTAGGTGCCCAGCCACAAGGACACCAAGCATAGGTACTCATTCAGGTGACGAGTTGTAGCTGCTTGTGGAAGCTACAGGGATTTGCATGTAGACGCTTCTATCTCTTTGGATTCCAGAGTCACTATCTATCAGTAGTAGGGCATGTTGCCCATTTCTTTAGAGACATCTTTTACATTTCAGTATTCAGACTTTAGCATGTATTTGTTTCAGTTTTTCATTTCAGTTATGGGATTGTAGTGAGGAGTTTTCCTCCAGACTTTATTTACTCTATTGTGATGGTTATTCATTTTATTTCAGCATGGTGAATGGTGTTATATATTTCTTCATTTTACACTTGTTGCATGTTAATCAGACTTAAATTAAAATTTGGCAACTTGCTTTTTAAATACTAGGTGGTTAGAAATAATAAAATGTTTTCGACAGTGATGCTATTAACTGAGCCAACTTGGCATTTTGAATTAATTTTATAAAGGAGTAGCTACCCGGTATTTAATTAGTCGGGGTGTCACAGTCTCCACGATACGTGGACCATTCCCTATTCTTGAGAGGAATGGATCCATGGCATATCGGTTGGCATTATCGGACCACTAACAGTGGATGCATAATGTTTTCCATATATATACATTGCGGAGGTTCATTTAAGACGAGATAGCATACCATCACATTGATATTGATGAGATAGTGCTCCATCTAGACGCCACTTTCGAGGAGAAATTCGTATCATTCTCGACCATCGGGAGCACCGACTTTGATCCAAGGTTGTTCCTTTAGTTAGGGTGCATTATGGACACTATCGGGAGGACGAGTCGAGTTTGGAAAGAGAGTATGACATGCGCATGAAATATATGAAACCCTTCTATATAGGCACATAGTTTTCTAGATTCGGAGGACGGAATCCTGTTATTAGGGGGGAAGAATGTAATACCCTGTATTTTTCTTGAATAAATAATAAACTATATTTTGGAATAAAATAAAAATTCATGGAAATATAATTTAATAGGTGAATTTAAATTATTAATTGTGGACATGTAATTCATTGTTATGTCATAATTATGGGTCATTATTTTTGTGATGTTGACAAATGTAACAATTGCATATATAGTAGGAAATTCATGAATGATGGGTGACACGATTATAAAAATGTAATATTGTGATAAAATAATTGGGATATATTCCAGGAAGTATATGGGCTCATTTAGGTGTTTTAAACCTTTAGAAATCGTCCTGCGGTATAGGTATATAAGTTAGGAGACTTTTGGACTAGTCTGGTCAAGGGTTTGGGGCCATTTGGGGGTCCAAAATTTGTGAGTTTACCCCAACTCGGGATTTGAGAGTTAATAACTTATATTACGACGTTAATTAACCCTGTGGATATCATCTAAGAACCCTATCCTACCCCAATATGAGAGATAAAGACGAATAAGGAAATCACAACAAGGGATTGAAGAGGAATTCTAGGGGATTTCTTCAATTTTATATCCACGCAAGAATTATCTTTCTCAATTTAACTTCCAATTTGCTTCTCAATTCATTGTAATGATGCCATGTGATTTCTCGGTTTTAGGTTGAATTTTGATGATTAAATGTTAGGAATTAATCTTATGCATGTAGAGTATTAATTGGAACACAAGGTGTTAACCCATAAATCTATAATCGAATTCTTGAAATTTAATGATATATTCCTAGGGTTCTTAGAGTGGATTTGGAGAATATTTGAAATCACATGTAGAGGATTTGAATACAAGTTTATAATATGTAAATTGTGACATTAATTTCATGTTATATGCCCCATAATCTGAGTTATACATAGTTGGTAATGTGGAAGAAATCTGGACTATTGTTCCTAATATATTCATATGAAATATGGGATTTGGGGATAGATATTGATGTTAGTATATGAAATTAATGTATGTAAGGTGAGTAACTAACTTCTAGGGACTTGATTATATGGTTATGTAGTGCAATGAACAATTATAAGAAATCTTGGGAATGAATGGAGAAATCCTGTATTGAAAAATGGTAAAAGATTTGGGCTACTGCTACTTTTTGAATCGATTCGGCCTTAGTCCGAATCGATTTGGCCTGGAAGAAAATCGTTTCGGACGAGAACTGAATTGATTAAGCCTTAGAGGCTAGTTGAGTTGTAACCAGGGTTAGTTCTGAGGTAGTTTTAAAAGTTTGTATGAGTTAGTGGAATGATGTTTGGGTCAACGGTGAATTTATTAAAAATATAAACGTGGCACATATACTAATTGGGACATCATATTTATCTAGATGGTTAAATAATTTCTTAAATATGATGGAATTAATAATTAATTAGGTGTTCAATTATTAATGGGTGAATATTTATGGGCATCACGTGGGATATTTTTAGGTAATTATAGAGTAGTTATCTATACATATTTTATGAGAATAATAATATGTTTATATGTGTATCTGTGTGGACATAACAATGTTCGTGCACAGGTGGGCTAGATGATGTGTAGGTCATTTAGGTACTACGTAGCTGCGCCATCTATGAGAGGTAAGTATTGGTGTTGGAATCCTTTATCACCATTGGGTATGGGTCGTGAACTACTGTACTACGTAGGGACTACCCCACTTATGTGTGTTTTGTGACTATAACTTGGATAGGGTTTCCATCGAACTTTTCGATAGAGTACGTATGAGACACCACTAGTGGATGCTTTTGAGTGTCGTATATATATATATATATATATATATATATATATATATATATATATATATATATATATATATTACTCAGATTAAATGAGATTAATTCAATTGTCTAAAGATGTAGACATGATTTATTGACCTTTACTATGTGTGGATAATAGATGTTATGTCACCTTCATGAGTTGTCTTCGTGTTAGCAATTGATTATAGCTAATTAAGAATTGATTATAGTTAACTAATTAAATATCAAATTGGTACGGTTATTGTACATCATTTCGGGACTTGTTTGGATGCGGATAATATCACACTTAGATGAGGAGTGAGATGTTAATTGCATGTGAGTGGAGATAGATAATATTTACTTCATCGACTGTATTTATTACATATTAAATTGAATAAGTAAATTCTTGCACATCTAGGGCTCTTACCTAAATTTAAAAGTTTTGTCCCCCCAGGTATTCCTAGACAGGGATAGCAAGACTACTGACGTAGCAACCTTGCATTCTTCTTCAGGAATTTCAAACTTGTTGATTCTAGCTTCGGTTATTTTCATCTCCAGTTTCTTATTTTATTCGGCAATACTATATGGGCATAATCCCGAGATTTTTTTTATGTTGGTTTGAGATATTTATTTTTATGTCAGACTTAATAAACCTAGTTTCTTTATATTAATTAATCAAATTACAATTTCAACTAATTAAATCTTCAAATAAGATTATAACTAGACTAGATTTAGATTTCAATAAATAAGAATATTATAATACAAAACCAATAAAAGTCAACTCGAATTAAACTGGTCTCAATCAAACATGAGAAGAATTCTATCAAAAGCCTCTCAATTCCTCTTTTCCTCTTGAAGTTCCTAATTTCTAACCTTAGGGATCCCGTCCAACTGAACAATATGAATTACAAAAACCCTAATGACTTCTTAAATCCTTTAATCAATGAAATTAGGTTTAACCCACAAATTGTCCTTGTTATTGTGTAGAAATGTATTAGGATTTTATGAGTCTTACTTGATTAATACCAATAATAAACTATAACAAATAAAAAGATTAATTTCTTAGATTTGAGGGAGATGGGAGATAGAGAAGGAAACATGATATTAATGTGGTTTTTCCCTAATTAGGAACCTACATCCATAGGTACAATGTTTTTTATATTAACCATGGAAGAATGAATACATTCTCTCAAGAATCTTTCTGAGGCTTAGTGTATGTCTATTAGGTTGAATATTTTCAGATACCTTTGTTGTGAGTCATTGGGATATATTTATAGGTTGATTTAAGAGAGAGGTGGATTTGACATCCCACCTATTTAGATAACGGATGATTAGTCCTCTACTAAAATAAAATGGGAATCTCATTTGGTTTACTCTTAGCATCATTGTCGTAACATTTTAATTACCAATAACCTATTAGGCCTTGTGTCAAATTTTAAAACTTATTAACTTACTAACACACAATTCCAATTCACATAACAAACCATGCAAACAATATAAATAAATTAATCGATAACTCTTGGTAAAAAGACACAATAAAATAATCCAACTAACTGAAAGGAAAGCACCGGAATAAAATAAATACCAACTTATGGGGAGATAGATCTCAAAGATATAAGTGTCTAATCAATCATTGTAGCCATCCATAACTATTGTTGCATCGTCTAACTAGAATAATGGTTATGCAAGGCGTCTCTATGGTTGAGCACTAAAAAGTTTTGAAAATATTTTAATGCGGGTCAGAGCCCAAATTCATTTTAAAATATTTTTCAAGTGTTTAAAATACAATGTTAAATGTGTCCTGAAATCTTTCATATTTAAACAAGTGTCACATTCCCATGAGATACCCTCTACCCTCATCTATAATGCACATCTAACAAATGTATTTAAATCACCTAGTTATGCTACCCAAACTAACTAGTACCTCAACACTAATCTTAGTCCCATACCCTGTATCGCACATATACTTGATTTCACTTTAAATTTCTAGTTAGCTTTCACATCCACTATATAATTATAATTTATTAAATTACATCACATAACTTTATTCTAGTTATTAATTCAACATTTACACGTACCCATACATATTTTGTTCACACTTATATACATATTTACATATAGTATCCTGAGTTGTCCTCTCGGATGTATATATATTTATACACACATATATATACACGTATATATAAACTACATGAAGTATACATACATATATATTCCTCACTATATATGTACAACCATAATCTTTAGAGCATTACCTGGTAGATGCATTCCTTAGTATGCTATCAGGCACCAGGGATACACACCTCAACCTGGGCCACTAGGTCGGAATCACACCATCGAAACAAAATGATAATGTAAACTAATGGTAGTTATAATCTTAAGTTAGTGAGTCATAACCATACCACATGACTCCACTTGAACGCCAAACTCTCATAAAGTGGTCATGCATAAACCTATGACCCTAGGGATCGATACTACACCTGTTAAGATTTGCCTGGATAGACCATCCATCGCACGCAACCTCCACTGATAGCATCCCCTAGAGTAGGTATGTTTCACATATATGAGTAACACGTTGATATATTAATACATATATAAATATTGTCTCTATACCCGTATATATATAAAATAAAAACTGGTTAACCGTGCATGCCGCTCCTAACACTAGTCTATATTCTTCAAGTCTAAATCAGACTCCCAAATACATAAGTAATCACTTACTTATTTATATATCATGATTATATTTTATTCCGAACACTAAGCCTATTTCAATCCATCTCGTATCCCAATTATATCCGAAATTCCAATTCCAATCCATTAATATGTTTTCGAGTGTCATCCATCCTAAACACTCCTAAATTAATACCCTGGTTTTATTCCCAACTAACCTCATCGTAATACTATATTCCAAAAATACCATAAACCCTAAACACCCTCTATGGGTCTTAGAAAATAACTCGAATCCCAACCGAATTAATAATACATCAAAGCCTCTAACCTAGGCTGAGAAGGGAAGCTGAACTGGTTCAACTTGAGGGGAAACCGATTCATCCCATGGGTTTGGCTAAACGGGGCTATTTTGGTTAATTCAAAGTTTTTCCCAACTAATCCACCAAAATCAGTCCCAAATATCATCCCAACACAATATGATACTACATTACCAATCCCAAACGTATAGATACATGTTTCTATGATTTAATTTTCCCCTAATTTAAATTTAATTCTTGGGATTTGACATCAATTATGCAGAATTAATCATCATCTTAATTCTAATGCAATTTCCCCAAATTTATAAATCAAGGTCACCTGTTTTCATAATTTAATCTCAGATTTCTTTATCAATAATTTATCTTTGATAAAGGGTTCAATTATCAGATTTCGGAGGATATACTCATCAATCCATTTTATGAAATCATTTCCCAAAAACCTATTTTGACATTTAAATCAACCAAAAGTTGAACTAAAACACAACATACGATATTGAAGAAATTTAAACACTTTCCTCTAATTTTACAAATTATGATCTTCATTCTTGAGATCTTCAACACGCTATGATCCAAGCCCCATAATTGTTTGATCTACTCATGATGTTCTTGAGTTATGTCTTGATTTCGCCATTTCAATTTCTCTCTCTCTCTCAATCTTAGGTGACTTAGAATGATTATTTGGGTTGCCTCCCTCATCTAAAAGTCGTTAATATTCCCTAATGATGAAATTATGTTAAATTATAACATTAAAATGACTTGAATACCGTACCGATCCCATATAGCTTAAAAAGTCCCTGAAACCCTATTACAACTCCCAGGTACCTAATTTTGCATATCTCAACCCATTCTGAATCATTAGTGAACTCGAAATCACCATTTGAGTCGCCTATCATCAATTTACCATCTTATTCCCAACACAACTCCACACACGCATCCCGAATAAGATATTAATAACCCGTCACTTTTACCCACTTACGACGTAATATTAAATAGTAAAATTTCATTTACTTATCAAATAAATAAATACATTAACATATATATATATATATATACACACACACACACATACACACACACATATACACACATACACACACACTAGGGTATGCCCGTGCATGAAGGCACGATTTTTATTTTCGAAAGTGTCCATCTTCGATAAGACCATACGTCGTATGTAGTTCACAACAATTGGTTCATAACGAAAATAATGCCCCAACAGTTGATTCATAACCAATAACATCCTATAATTTTTTCTTGGGAAACATGTGGAAACAATCACTTATTTAAGTGAACCTTTCACGGTAAAACACAAAACCTATCATAACCACAGCTCTTGTATTGTTATTTAAGTGATGTTGTAATACATAACTCGGTACAATATATCTCATAATTAGTTTAACCAATTCCTTTTAGAACATTCGTGAACTCTTTAAATATAAAGATTAAGTGTCGAACCTATTATGTTGCCTTAAATATGACGCTAGAGACACCAACTGCCTGGTTTTGATCCGAGCATTCTCTCTCATTTGGTGGGACCTCTAATCTGCAACATCTTTCCTGAATGTTATCGGAGCATTTGCTCCCAGAATTTGTATTTAATAGATCAAAATCCCAAGAAAACTACATCAACTGAAAAGGTAATAATAAACTTTAAAATCCGAAGAAAACTTCATCAACTTTGAAATCAAAAGGAAACTGAAAAATGAAGTAAAAATATTTCAGCTAAAACCCTTTAAATAAAATGACTAAATAAATAAAGTGCAGATCACAAAAGTTTCTCATAGAGCATTAATTATATAGTGCTAATTGTTGTAGTAGATTCTGATACACGTATAAAAGAGGTATATTCAATTAGAAGAGCCTCTTTGTGGAGACAACAGCAGGCTCTGGGCTCCTCGATTGAGCTTCAGATTGTAGGATTCATTTTTGTAGATTTGGTATGAGTTGGTAATGACTTCAAGGGCCTTGAAAACCCGAAGTGTAACCATCAAGAGAGGTCCTCGTGGAAAATTTGGTCATTTTGAATAACACCCATTCAAACCCGTTTCTACTAGCCTTGGTTGTTGCGGCGAAGTATTGAGTAACCACAAACATGCTGCAGGTACACAAACTTAAGCAAAAAAATAACTCATGCAACCTACTGGCTCGTATATTAGCTGGTGTATTTATGTTCTCCATGAATCAATACATTGCATTTTCAACACGGACCATGTCCTGCATCGATAGCGTAAGGAGGCATTAAATAACTCATGTCACCTACTGATGTGCTCACTTATCACACCTATTACAAGTTGCATTCAACTTCTTGAAGCACCCCTCCATGTACACAAACTTCAGCTAAAAAAATTTGAGATTCAGTAATTACTCCAGCAGAAAAGGACCACATGTACTGACAAAAAATAGAAGTGACAGACATAATTAGAATCCAAAAAACTACGATGGTAAATGTGATTTAAACCTTGACTGAAAGGGGACATGTTGTCGCGAATGGTAACTACGATGTTGATGATGATCCCTCCATATCCTTCAAAGTAAATAGTGATCAGTGACGGTGGGCATTGATTCTACTTTGACTTGCTATTTCTCTGACATAATTTATTCATAATTTTTTTTTTGAAATTTTGAATTATAATTATTTGAGTTAATAATACACTATTTCTCCTGGATTCAAATGTTAGAGCTATGACACAAACCTCAAACGTGTCAAAAATGTGACGAATCTATATTCTAGACCTTGATGTAGCCATTAGAAGTTCAAAACTACACCTAAGATACTAGACAAAACATATAAACCATCAAATAATTCAAGTAATTCAGGATCCACATTATGATCTTTCTTTTACAAAACATGAAAAAAATGGTATACAACAAAAACAAATATCTTAGGAGAGTTGTGGCCACAAATGTATTACTTTCGAGTGCAGCGTGAATTCCTCCTGATCAAAGCAACACAAAAAATGTGCTAATACAAAAAAATCTAGTTATGCTATCAAAACCTTTTGATGATACACAAAAAGATATGCTCTTTATACTTTTCCAATCTCACCTTCACTTGCAATGGATTGCTTCAAGATATTCTCTTTCAGCTTCTCCTTAGATCTGCCCCAAAACATAAAGATATAAAGGTTCTCATTTTCATAACAACCAAAAAATTCAACGAACACATGTAATGAAATGAATGATTGTGCCAAAAGTAGACTAATTCTTCGTTGGTCTATTGGTAGATATATAAATTAAACAATTTCAGGGTTATACCAAAAATATATAAATTTGAACCTGTACAACGCGGAAAAAAATTCTTGCTTTGTAGGACATTATAAGATCAAATACATATTTCACCAAAAATTCTTACCTCATAGGTTCCTTTAGAGCTTCTCAGCAATAATTACCTCTCACCGCTGAAGCACCTAAATAAAACCATTTACAATGTCATACACACTTATATCTCAAGCACGTTAGCTATTCAATCTGGAATTAATATATAAATAGATAATACTATAAAACCACAAAAGAACATTAAATTAATATCATCAGGAACACTAGATCCACTGCTATAACTTAAGATGAAGGCAATACCAACCATAATCTTGTGGGTAGTTGCTTTTATGGAATCAAACATGATAAGAGAGTATACCTTATTAGGTTCCTTACTAAAGAGTTCGATATGAAAAAAAGAAGAATGGATATCAGTCTTAAATAAGATACTCACAAAATACCAAATACTATCAAAATATTAGCCTTCAATATAAAATACTAACAAAATATATGCCTTTAATAAAATACTCAAACACTCTAAAAATATCAACTTTATCACAACATATCAAATTAGGGGAAATTAATACAAAACCCTTAAGTTATTATTTCATTCAAATGTTGTATCAAACACAGTAACTCCATATGGAATCCCTAAATGAACCTCCATATATAAGACCTAAAGGAACCACCACATGTAAGACCTAAAATCGAAGGTTAAATAAGAAATCCATTTTGATGGAAACCTCTAAGGCCCCATTTGGTTGTCCCAAAATTGGATCATTAATAAATTGATCCATTTACAAATTGACCCATTAATTGTGTTTGGTTTCATTAATGAGAGGATTCATTAATTGTCCCATTTTAGCTCATGTGCAAAATCTGAAATTGGATCATTTAACAAAAAATGTGAAAAGAATTCATTTGAAATAGGAGTCACATAATGTCCATGTCCCCTCTCCCCCACCCCCCCTCCCCCCTCCCCCTCCCCCTCTCCCTCACCCTTCCTCTTGATTTGTTTTTATCGTTTTTTCATAGAATCTTAACATCAATTTTAAATTACCAAACATTATGTAAAATTGGATTTAACTCATTTCAAATTCACTCATTTACAATTCACTAATTTAAAATGAACCAATTTACATAATCGAACAATTTGCACAACCTAACTGGGCGTAGGTTTATACAGAAATCCATTTTGATGGAAAATCAATAACAAATTAACAACTTGATTCTGATCTGTCATATCCAAACTTTAAGAAAGTACCTAATTCGAATGTATTGATTTTCAACGATGGTGGGTGAACCCAGAGAAAGAAGAGGAGGAGTGTGTGTAAGAGAGACGAGGAGGGGCGGTTGGGAGGAGTAGCAGTGCGATGGAGGGGAAGAGGATCTAGTGAGTAGGGAGTGGTGGATCGGAGAGAGGGAGAGATTGTTTTTGGGGGGGGGGGGGGGGTTGGTGATGAGAGCACAAAAGAAATTAACCAATAAGAGGAACATTTTCTTCTTGTGATAGCGTGAGCAAGTTGATAAAATGAACTTTACCAAATTACCCACAATTTTGAATGGAAGTGTTAATTTGGTAAGTAAGAAAAGAGAGGGAAACCAAAATTGTCAAGGATAAAATAGGAAATGCATAAAAAATTCATTAAGATGACATCATAGTTTCAACTTGCGACATACATAAGTTTCCTACTTTATTATATATATATATATATATATATATAATATATGCTAGTTAATATTCTATTCATTTTATTTCTTAAATTAATTAAATATGAGTACACGTGTAATTTAAATATTCCCAAAAGTACGCGGTGTTATAGTAGAGAGAGAAATGGAAGTGGTGGAATGCCTTTCTAGATCGGGAAATTACACCTTTCTACAATCTAGGAGACACCTAATGATGAACTAACTTTACTCAGCTAAAAGGATCAACCCACATGTGGGTCATTGGAGTTGTACACATCCCACGTGTGGCCAATGTGGTTTAGTGAGTAATAAATTTACTTCATCTCAGTCGGACACCCAACTAACTAAGGATAATACTGAGTCGGCTAAGAAGATGACGTATTGACAACATTAATTGAATAAGATTTTCATTTTCTGATGACCAGTGTCATAATATTACTGGCCCATGTCGCATTCCATAATTATGTTGTAACAAATGCGCCCAAGACATCATTCAATTGAATCTTCAGAGGAGTTAGTCATGTGAAATGAATGGATGGAGTGTTAATTATTAAGAGTTGATCGGATTGGCAAAAACTTAGTCATGAGTCTTTGTACTTGGGTTGGTAGAGATGCGTGGTCGAAAGGATACCAATGAGAGTTTGTATTTATGAGAAATTTTATCATCCCAGTTCAACGACAGTTTTGCAAATACAAACAACTTTTAGGAAGCGAAGCGATTTAGGGGTACACTGGTAATAATACCCATTGGGCGATGAACCACCATAAAAATAAAAAAAGCAACGGATACTTTTAATCATGTCATTTATGGAAAATTGTGTAAACGTTATTTAGGCTTATAAAGTCTCATTTCCCCCCTCGCTTATTTCATTTTTTCTTCAACAATCTCCTTCTTCATCTCCAATTTTTTCTACTATTTGTGAAAGCATATTGTGTTCTTCGTTTTCACTGTAAAGATTCCGTCTGTCTTCTTCTCATTCGTTTTCAATTCTTTCCTTCTTTTGCTGAAATATGTTTTATGTTGTTGATGAGTTTTCGATATACGATTTTAAGGTTACACACAAATCCCTTTGAGGATAAAAACTAAATTGGTGAATAATGACTATGACCTTTGTGTTATGTCTAAGGGTCAATTGTTGATCCTCTATATTTATTGGTGAGTGGGAGTTCACTTTTACCCTAATCATTTATTTTAGAATTTTGCCACTACTATGAGGTGGCCCCTATCGCAATAATGAGAAGTATGAGACTCATATTGGGATTATAGAGTTAATGTATTTTTACTCTTAGGGTACCACTCATGAGCAGTGTGAGACTAAAATAAGGCATTGGCTATGAATTTACCTGATTACAATAAAAATTATTGGGATCATGTTTTAATTATAAAGGGTTGGAAATTTACTCCTATTCCCCAAGGTGTTGTGTATATTCGTCTGAGATTCCTTCAAGGAGGTAGAGGGATAGGTTAGCATACAAACACTTATGATAACTTTTTTCTGATTTCCATTTTCTTTTCGTTTCCTGATTTTGTATTTTGTATTTTTTTTATAGAGAAAAGTACAAAAAAAATCTTCCCCATACCTCTGAGATAAATTTTGATGACGGGAAAATCGTGAGGTCCCTTCAAAAAAGTCTTATCAGTGAGTACCATCCAATGTTGGCATCATGTCTACATGCATATAAGATCACCACTGCTTCATTTATGACAAGAAACAAATAAGAATATACCACTTGATCGTATTCCATTAGACAACTTGGAAGCCTCTATCTCTGAATCCTCAAACTCTGATTTTGAATCCTCACATAGAGAAGGGATAATTGTTCAGTAAAAATAACTTCTTCCTCCATTGAACCTCTGGACATCACACTAGTAACATCCACCATTTCTTCGAATGTTATGGTGAAACGAAAGTTTCCCAACCTAATTCTTGTGGCTAGATTGCCTCCTCCTATGAGAAAGAAACCTGAAGTTGGATGCTCTAGCAACGCTTCCTCATGGATACATCTCCTAGCAAGGAATATGGACTTATCTCTAAAAGGATGAGAAATGATCTACCTCTTCTTCTTGTTATCGTTAGAAAGAAACATGGATACACAGGCAAAGGTACTACCGTAAACTTTCTCGTGATTTAATTAGTTCTAGAGTACTCACTGCTGATGTAACGGTTGCATCATTTTTTCCTCATTCGAGATTACTTGATCGAGCGAATAATAATTTTCCCCTTGTAAGTTGGTCATTTATTATATTATCTTCAATCATACTTCTTTAATTCTCTCTCCTAGGATTCTCTTCTGAACATTTATCTTGCAGTTCCTCATTGTCTATGACGAGCTACTGAGGAGGAATGTCAATATGAAGGAGTCCTCTTATGATGTTGAGACTGCCATTAATGGGTTATTCAAATCCTTGGAAGCTATTGGTATCACTAATGAGGCCCAGTTTAAAGCAAGGAAAAAGTTATAAGAGAAGGCCTAATCATTAGGGAAAGTGAGAATAGTGGAAAATAATGCTGTAAATACGGCCAAAAAAGAAGGTGAGGATGCCAAGATTATCGTCGACAGGGAAGAACTCATATGGCGAAGATAAAATCCAAGGCATATGAGGATAAATAGGATGCATATACAAGGGTCTAGGGCATGGAAATTCGTCAATGCCTCCATGCAGTTTTATTATTTGAAGAATGTTGCTTATAAAAGTGGATAGGATGATGCGTTGGGCAAGGTTGGCACTACTAGAGTTTTTGACCAATTCCTAGTACACGGCCATATCACTCTCTCTCATATTAATAAAGATATGGGTGATGATGAAAATATTATAAGTCTTCTAATAAGGAGCTATTGGTATTCATTAAGTAGGTAGAAGGTCAAGTTGTTTTCGACAAAGAGAAAGTGGGAAAATAAACCCTTGAAGTCTTTATAGGAGTTTTATTTATAACTTTCTTCGATGTTTAGGGATTGGCCTGATGTAATACCTCCTTGTATTATGAAATAAAATTTTTGTTCCATGCACTGTTGCTCTGGTTAAATTCTTCTCGAGAAATACTTACATTCAACCGCTTAATTTACAGTTTAATGCAAGACTGTCATATTTGATCACTGTCCATAGTGACTTCTAAGAAAGACATAATCATTTATTTGGCACCGGTGATAGCAAGATTGAAGAAGATTAGCTTGAGGAATTACTTGAAGATGATAACTCTTCCTTGGCCAAACACTCATTCTTAAATCTACACAATCTTTTTCATAGGGAAATAGCAGATACCATTGTCTATTATGGCATGATTATCGATCTCCAAAAGAGACATAAGGAATCAATAACAGATCTCCATGCTGACTTTGAGAACAAATTGTCCGACCTATATAAAAGTAGTAGTTTTGATTAAAAGTTGCCTTCTCTAGCCTCAAATTATTCCAAGAAAGAATTCTTCCTTAAATAAATAACTCAACGGTGCCTATAGATTTCCATAATCCTTGCAAGAAAATAATGCCTTACGTAGTGATCTTGAATTTGTTAAGAAGCAAGTGCTAGAAGACCAAAATGAAGGGTTTCCTTCTTACAAAAAGAGAATGCTCGCATGTAGGAGGAATTAGATAAAATAAGATATCAAAGGGCCAATCTTCTCAGCAGATGGGAAAGATTTACAGTTAGTGAAATAAGAGAGAACTAAGAAATATTTATTATACCAGGTTTTAATTTTAAAAAACTAATTATCCACCATAAAGAGGTTGAATGAGAAGATACATGATCTGATGTATCAATTTTATAAGTATCCTCGCACTATTTGGATAAAGGGTTATGATCAAGCTCTTGTGCACATGGGGGAAAATATTGATCAGGAAAGGAAAGAAGGCTATAATCATGGATTTTTCAATGCTCTAGTAGTAATGAAGATTTTAAAAGAAAAAGAACTTTGATACTAGCATGACCCAAGATGTTCGGATTTTCCCAAACCTCCTTTCAATCTTGATGCCTTATGGATTCCTCTATATGATATTCCTATGAGTATAATAAGAAAATATCTTGGGGATTATGGTCCTTATAGTTATAAATATCTAAGTCAACCTCTTCATCTGGTAATCAACCTAGGAATAGAGATATGCAGAAGACCGTTACCCATTATGCCTTATATGCCCCCTACTGGTTTTGAAGGTTAATCAAGTAAATCAACCACTTCTCATGTATAAATATTTCATAAAATTTTATCTTTGTAATGTCTTGTAATGACCTTCATGTTATAATAAAATGTTATATTCATGCCTCTTTGATTGTTTGTCATTTCCTATAAGTACATGTAATCCAATCACCGTAACTTTAAATCATGTCATCTTAATGAGTTAAAATGGTTCTTCTATTAGTTTAGTCTTGTAATCACATGGTCACCTATTTCAAAACTTATCTACCCTACTAGTTACCACGGTCAGATGAACTTAGGTTGTCTAGAATTAAGTTTTAACTGAATATTAGTGTTAGTTGCCTGAGGTGACCAAATGTATGAAGAATTATCCATGTTTTTTTTAGTTACTATCGGATCTTGTCGTCTCTATGACTATAATGGCTTTCCTAAATTTTGTGAAATTCTTGTTCTTAGTCTTCCATGAAGTAATTTGGCAGACTTATTTCTCTTGGGGTACCCTAAAGGCGAGATCATGCATGAAGCTTGTATGCTATGTTTTTTGTTTGAGTTTTAATGTGTTGTTGAGATGTATTTGAATTTGACACTAGGAAAGGTGCACTTCTCCCTATACCCACAAAAAAATGATAGGATTCACTAATAGAATATATTTTACTTATCTCTAAAAATGAGTAACGAGAAATAAAAAAACACTGCATATTTATTGATGATATTTCCTTAGGTGATTTTCATTCCAAGGGTTATTGAATTTCTCTCCTTCCCAGGTTTCAATTATATAAGTCCCTGGTCAGACAATAGCAGAAATTTTGAACGGACCATGCCAGTTAGGCTCCAACTTGTTCCATTTCTATATTACTTTGGTCAGCATGAAGTCTCCCTCCTTTATAGTGTTCAGTTTTACTCTTTTATTGTAAAATGGAGCGGTGCACTGATAGTATGTTATGACCCAAAGTGCTTTATTTTCTCTTACTTCCTCTAACAAGTTAAGATATAGCCTTATCATTAGGTAACTTTTTGGCGAGTACGAATTGAGAATACAGTGACTTGGTAAACTAATTTATGCTGGGACCACTACCTCTATTTCGAAAGCTAATATACAATGAGTCTCACTCGTTGATATTCTAGGTGTTGTCCGGTATGCCCAGAGGACACTTTAGAGTTAATTGATCCAGTCACCTTTAGCATAATTTATTCTTTTTCTCATTCCATTGAGCAAAGCTTTATTTGTTACATTTATTTTCCTATTTCATTATGGATGAGTAGGTGCAAAATGTATTTTCTTCATTTTAGATCGAATGCAGTATTCTTCAAATTCTTGGTTATTAAATTTCGCATTGTGTCGGTGATGAAGGTATACGACATTCCATAATAGAAAATAATGTTCTTCCACATGAAGTGGAAGACATTCTCATATGCAATTTCCACCATGGGTTCAACCTCTACCCATTTGGTAAAATAGTCCACTGTGACGACTAGAAATTTGAACCATTCACTTACTTTTGGTAGAGGGCCTACCATATCTATACCCTACATTACAAATTTCTAAAGGAATGTGATTTGCAAGAGAGAAGCCCGTCGTGCTTTTTTTATTGTGGCATATTTTTTGTACTTATCACATTTTCTTAAATAATTTGCGCATTCTACCTTCATGGTGGTAAATTACTAGCCTTGAATAGATATTCTTTTTACCAATGATCGACCAACTGAATATGTTTCATAAGAGCCTTCATGTACTTCTTTAATCAAGTCATGAGCTTTGGATGGATGGAAACATCTGAGTAAAGCAATGATGAACCCTATTTTGAATAAGATTCCTCTCTTAGGAACATGTATCGCCACTTTCTATTTGAGTCTCCTAATTTTTATTGAGTTTGTCAGGAGAATATCGATCTCTGGTTAAGCTTGTATCAAATCCATAAATGATGTCCCTAAGTCTAATTCCATTATATTGATAATCTATGTATTTATACTCTGGTGCTTGAGTGTCTGTACTTGAACTATTCTTCTTAACTTTATCCTTGTAGAGGATGCTAATCAGGCAAGTGTATCTGCTTCAGCATTTTTTGAACTCGAAATTATTACCATCTTGACCATAGGGAATTTTGTTAACGAATCCTTGTCTTTGACCAAGTATTTTTCCATTGACTCTTCTCTCTCTCCATTGATTCCTCAAATTTGGTTTACTATTAGTTGAGAGTCACTGTGTGATAATAAATATTTGGCGTCATGATAGGATGCCAAACAAAACCCCTCTACGAGCGCTTTATACTTTTCCTTATTGTTGGAGGCCTCAAATTGGAATTTTACGACATATTATACATCAATGTTATCTGGCGTTATGATGATTGAACCTGCTCCACTACCGGTTGCACAATATTAACCATTTACAAACACTATTTAGATAATAGGGTGTCCATTAAACTCTACTTCAATCAAGTCTCTTTTTTTAAACAATTTTTTCATTTGCTCTAAGTTGCTAGAATTTTCTTCCTTCATGGTCAATGACCCTGGGAATTCCTTGGCAGTCGGATTAATAACTGGGCTACCTCTCATAGGAGTCTGCTAATTTCATTGGACTAGTGAACTATCTTTCGAAGAACTCTATTTTCTGTAAATGTCTTCCCAATAAGTTTTTCTTTGTAAGTGAACTCAGCTATAAAATCTTCCATAGTTTGGCCTTTGATGGTCGTTGTGGGTTCATATTGTATGTTGTACTCTCCTAGTTCTATAGCCCAAGCCATCAGTATGATTGATTTTCATAGGTTTATGGATAGATTGTTATAGAGGCAGGTATGTGTAGACAATAATAATATTGGCCTAAAAGTAATCATTCATCCTTCGATAAGCCTCAATTATGGCCAATGCTAATTTTTCTTGCCTTGGATGTCCAATTTTGGCACCTAGGTATGCTTTGATGGTATAGTAAATTAGTTTTTGTACCTCATTTTCTTACCAAACTAACGTCGAGATAACCACTGATTCGAATATGGCCAAGTATAAGTAATGTTTTACTCCTATGACAGGCATTAAAAGCAGAGGTGGAGATCATGGATACTTCTAAAACTCTAAGAATGTTGTCTCACATTCATCATTCCATTAAAATTTCTTTCATAATACTTTGAAGAAGGGTTGACACTTATCGGTAATGCGCAAAACAAATCAATCTAATGCCTATATGTACCCTATTAATCTTTTTACTTCCTTTTTTGTTCATAGGAGACTATATGTTGATTAATTCGTGAATATTATCTAGATTGGCCTTAAAGCCTATCTGATTTACTATCAAGACTAATAACATCCCTTCTTGTACTCTTAAGACACATTTTGTTGGGTTTATCTTCATTTTATGTTTTTCTAGCCGGTTAAATGTCCACCCAAAATCTTTGATGTGGTTAGCAGTTGTTTTTCTCTTAGTTAGCATGTCATCTATGTACACCTTCATATTTTTGCTAATTTGTTCTTTAACAACTTTTTTCACCAACCTTTGGTACATCGCTTCAACATTTTTAAGACCAAAAGGTATAACATTATAGTTATAGGTACCTCAACTGGTAATAAATGAAGTGTTTTTCCAATCTTTGGTCTTAATCTTTATTTGGTTTTATCATGGGTACGCATCCATTAAATTGAGAAGCTCATGCCAAGAAGTAGCATCCACCAACTGATCAATTCTTAGAAAAGGATAGTGATCCTCTGGGTATCATTTATCCAGGTTGGTGAAGTCAACACACATACACCACTTGTTATTCTTTTTCCTGACCATCACTACATTGGAGAGCCACTCTAGATACTCGACTTCTTCGATGAAGTTCACTTTTTATAATTTCTCCTCGTCTTCTTGTATAACCATGTTCTTCTCCTGGATGAAGATACATCATTTTTATTTGAGTGTCTTGTCATCTTTGACTATGTTTAGATCTTTAGAGATGAATTTTGGGTCAATGTTTTACATGCCTTCATGATTCTAAGAAAATACGTTCTTTTGTCACCTAAGAAAATCAATCGACTCATTCTTATGGGTAGGATCTAGCAATAAGCCTATCTGGGATGTCTTCTCGGGGTGTTCTTCATCCAAGATAGTTGATTCTATATCTATTACGACCTATCCCTTTACCATCACTTCCTCTTATTGGGGATCCAATATTTCGACTTGGTAGGTTGTGATCAGTTTCTTCTATTCCTCCTTGTCGGTTGAGATATAGTAACACTCCCTGCCTTCGCTTGACTTCCTTTCACAACACCTACCCCATAATAAGCAGGGAACTTCATGCATTGGTGCATGGTGAAATGGAGTTTTTCATATTTCTTCAGTCCTACTCTATCGATGATAAGGTTGTATGTTGAGTGGACGTTCTTGTGTTGGATAAAGAAATGAATCTTCTTTATTCTATAGGTTGTCCATGTTCCAATCATAATTTCTAACTCAATTATGTCCAAAGGATATACCTTTTCTCCTAAGAATCTAATAAGTGGATGATTAAAAACATAAAGCATAATGACCCTTAATCTCATACCCATGAAGTAGTTATAGAACAAAACATCAGCGAAAACACCATTATCGACCAGAATTATTGCAACCTTACTTTCATGTATAGTCATAAAGATGACTAATGAATCGTCACGTGGATATAACATGTCGAACAAGTCATCTTTAGATAAAGTCTACCACTAGGTTATCTTTGTTTACCGTCATAAGGTGGATATCCACATTGCCAGTTAGGTTGATCTGTCCGATGTGAAGGAAGATTTTTCCCTTATTGAGATAGGCTTTCATCTCTATGGGTTCGTTGCCTTTTTTGGCGTCTCATCCTACAATGAAGTTACATTCAAAATATATCATTTTTACCTCATGTATGCCTTCTTGGCCCTCTTTTGTAGATTTGGATCATCCCCGAAGTCATTGTTTCTACCTCTTTTTTCTCGTTAGGTCCTCATCATGGATATTCGAATTTCCTTTTAGGATTTTACTAATCCCTTTAATTTTTTTAGCTACCTTTGTCCAAAATTTTAATAATTTTTCCCTCGTGATTATATTTTCAATGTCATTCTTTCGGGTAATGTAGTTATTAATATTACGGTCGTGTTCCATGTGGAATTCATAGTATTTTCTTTTGTCCCTTCTATTGGTTGGGCTTTCAGTTCATCAGGCCACTTAAGATTTTTTACCCCATGGATTTAATCAAGGATATTATGGACATTTACGATAAAAGGATTATATTCATCATATCTCTTTGGTTTGTTGGCCTTTTTATCTTTATGATCTTTCTTTTTTGAGGTATTATTGGTGCTGGTTTTGGAACTACTGACCTCTTTGCAGCCATTGCTTGTTCGGCATTCATAATAACCTCATATTTGGCTAATAACTTATCCATTGTATTGTATTTATCTTTAGTTAATTCCTGGTATCGATTTCATGACTACGGACACTCATTAAGGATGACTCTCAAAACAACCTCCTTAGGTCCTTAGCACTCACTTGATCACCATAAACCATAGGCCATACTCTGGGTACCAATCGAGAGACCATCGGGTTCTCCCGAGACCCATTTGACTCTAGTGAAATTACTCACCTTAGTGAAAACTCAATGAATTTCAAACGGCTCTAAATCGCCTTTTAAACAGTTTGCCCCGTCCACCAATCGGCCTTACGATTTGGACGAACAATTATTTTCACTTCAAAAACTGATATAGAGGCCATTGGTCACTCTCGATCCCCATTTGACTCCTATGAACACTCTCGCTTGAGTATAATCTCAATGAATATTTGAAGGTCTCTGAATTCCCTTTCCAATGGTTCACCATGTGCATGAATCGACCTCACGGTTCAGATGAATGATCTATTTTACTCTAAAAATTGATCTGGAGGCCACCAAGTACTCCCGATCCCTCTTTGACTACGATAACCCCTTTATATTAAGGTAAGATCAATAAATGTTTGAAAGGATCTAAATTCCATTTTCAACGGTCCATCCTATATGTGAATCAGCCTTATGATATGGATGAATGACCCATTTTACCCCGAAGGGTCATCAGGTGCTTTAGAGCGACATTTGACCCCGGTCAACTCTTCATACCGAACAAAACTGAACTAAATCTCAAAAGGAACTATATACCCTTTCCAAGAGTCCATCCCTTGCGCGAATCGGCCTTACAATTCAAATGAAACATATGTTTTCCTCCAAAAACATCCTATTTAGTGACCAATGGGCGCTTTCAAGCCCGTTTGACCTTGGTCAACCCACGTTTATCAACTCCTAAACATGAGATTAACTAAATGGATTTTTGAAGGGCTCTGAATACCCTTTCCAATGGTCCACTCAATGTGAGGTTTTGACTTACGGTTTGTGTTTTACGATCATTTTTCCTCAAAAACCTATTCCAGGTGTCCAAATGACACCCTAGGGACCCTGCCTATCAATAGTGTTCCTAAGGTACTATACTGATAGGCTATTCGAGACCCCTACAGATCAGTGCTCCCCTTGGCTCTATAAATATTGTCCTTGATATCATCTTGAAAAAAACAATCAAAACACCCCAAACCCCTGAACACCCCTCTCAGCAATTTAGAGAACATTCTTTTGAATTCAGAGATGTTCCTTTCCTAGTAAAAACCAATGTCCCACATTTACCTTCCATGACTTTCATACCTCACTTGGTAAATCCCCCCCCCCCCCCCCCACCCACCCACCCACCTCCGCATGACACTTTCATACGATTGTAATATCAACATATGTACATCCAACATCAACATCAAGCCTCTATAAGATGGTACAATTCTCCATCATTTTCTCTAAATTCTCTCATTTTAGTATTATTTTCCTTACTCCTAGTTTAGCATTTTGTTTCATTTCATAACATACAACAATCTCAAACATTTATGAGTAGTATTTTCACATAGTCTATTTTCATAAAAAAAATTAAAAACAAGAAAAAAAGGGTTTATCTATAAATTCCAAAAGAGGGATACTCATCTCAAACTCTCACTCTTAAAACACATTTCATCTACACACAACCATAAGAGAAATCCCCCGCTTGGATGATTTATTAGACCCGTGTTATCTTCAAACTAAATGGACTTTAATGCCCCATGGACTACATAGGCATCAATCTCGAGATTCGAGTCCTCCTTTATGCATGTTTATATGTTTTCCTCCTATAATACACACACACACACCCTAGCGGAATGCTCGTGCCTTAAGATGAGGAGAAAAAATTCCAATATATTAAATATTGTATAATCAAGTCAAAAATTTTATTTTACAACACAAATTAGTGTAAATAATTTAAAAATCTTGGACAAAATTTCCTTTGTTTATAAGACGATATGCCATGTTAATGAAAAAAACAGTCCTTCATTTATAAAAAAAAATTGGGCTTATTATCCTTCATTTATAGGACGATTCACCATGTTTAAGAAATAAAAAATAATCCATAACAACAATACTAATAGTGTCATGGATCTCATACAAATAACATCATATCCATTACAATCTTTAAAGTCAGAAATTATTTTTAACAACATTGTGTAAACATTTTAGAAATTTGGGAAGAATTTCCTTTATTCATAGGACAATACATCACCATGTATTGAAATTAAAAGTAGTAAACCAATACAAGTAGTCCATAACAACTTTAATACATATCCAGGCAATGAGCCCAATATAAATTAATGGACCAAATTCCACTATTGAAAAATTCATCTCGAATCATAAGACTTTAATCTCAATACATGAGGCAAATTGGGATGATCTAAGAATTTTCGCCATGAAGATGAATTAAAATGAAGTACACTTATAGGTTGTAGTTAATTTGCTAAAATGAGATGAAAAGTCCACAGCACATTCTTTGGCCCGAAAAAGAAAAAAAAAATCATATTTTGAAATGAGATTGGAAAATAAATGTAAAACTCAAGGTAATAAGAAATCACATGTCATCATAAACCTTAAAACAATAACTACCTTCACAAAGTTTAGTATCTGATATATCAAAAATAAGATAAACAATACATTTAGAGCATAAAGAATGTAAAAATTAATGAAACCAAATTTTATTTTCCTTTTAGAAAAAAGGAATGAAACCCAATTTTATTTCCCCTTTTTAAACACCTAAACTTAATAGCTCCATAGGCCAACTATAAACTTGACACTTAAAAATGAAACTAATTTACCAATGCTATTTTGGTTTAATTTCAAGAAGAATAAAATGAAGGTGGAAAAAGACGGAGGATCCAGTCCTATACAGAAAAAAAACATAGAGGAAGGAATGAGTTATGTAAAAGTAAATTCTTATTAATGCATTACATAAGGCAAAGTTTATAATGCTATCAGTTCTTTCAACCTTGGGAATCCAGAAAAGTACTCTTCAATCAGTGTCATGATATTATATTCTTATAATACAATTTAGTGTAACACTTAATATAATGCAAGTCATGAAATTGTCCAGTTCAATCTTCTCTATATGCAAGTCCTAATATTGTCATCGAACAACAGTCTATCGCAGTCTCACTCAATATCTTGTAAGGAGTCCAAATGGGGATTGTGTATTCTCATATTAATATCATCAGATCAAAATTTCAAAATGTTTGAGGAAGTAAATGTTCATAAAAAATGTTCTGAACCCAATTTTATAATTAAAAAATAATAATTTACGATAAAAAGAACTAACTAAAAGGAAAGTAGACATCCACCTATGATATTGACCAGACGCTTTGAGTATGACCATAAATAGGACTTGGTCAACCGCTGTAAAGAATGGGAAGTATTGACCTCCAATCATAGTTATCAGTACGCATCAATCTTCCAGTCGCAAGGACTATATAATCGCTCATCCCCTTCTTAATCAACGCTTTAAAAATACTCGATAGACACCGACCTATTAAATATTTTGCACAAAATTTAAGAGCACATGATTAATTAGAACATGTCTCAAGATAACAACAATATATGATCAATAGTCTTAACCAATGATAGAATATTTAATACAAATGTTACTAACCACATGTGGGAAAATTTAATATGAATGTTATATATCTAACGCTTAAATTTGAGAAGCCAACTTTTGAAAATTTAACACTACTTTTAAAACCAAAATCTCAAAGAATCCCACCAAATCTCTGCTCATAAATACACTCAAATAATATTATTAATGCTTATAATTTCAACATAAACAATTGATAATCAATCAACCAAGCTTAAAGTAATTGTAATAATATATTCCAACATTCCCCTTTCGTTATTGCTTTTCTCTACACCAAAGTCTTTATTTTTAATCTTCACAAAAAAATGAGCTCTCTAATAACCACTTGAAAATGTAAAAGATTAGTCAAATGTTTGAAATCCAACTATTCCTGTCATGTATTTGATGTTAAGAACTTCATAAAAAATGTCACTAAAACTATAAACTCTTCTTACAATAAGATAAAAAAAAACTTGATTAAATCCAATCAAAATAGACAAATAGTCATAGAATTCAATTTTGAAAAACCCACACAAACACCAAACACCTAAGTTTTTAAGTCATACATATCAATATCTCGAGAACCAAATATCATTTAAGGTGTTTTTCTACAAACTAAATTTGGTATTTTCCAAACTTTCATCGATTGAACATGGAATGGAACATTGCAACCTCATACACGTGAATAAGAGCAACTTCTATAACAATTGTATTCATTGCTGAAATAGGAAACCAACCTCCATGTTGCTATTGTGCAAGATCCAAAAAAGGTATAATCCTCATTGAGTTTGAACTGGATATGGCCAAGTTCGAAAATAATAACCGACGATGAGATCATAGAGATCTGCAGGAGAGTCCCAAAATGTTGAACGTTGTAGTTGTGCACTAGTCCTTGCATAGGTCTTGCAACACTGACAATGTGGATTTGGGATATTCATTCTACACTGGTGTTGCAACTCATGTGAATTGTCTTTCTTAGTCACCATGGTGGTGGTGGTGGCATTGACCTCTTCAGCCAACCACTATTGATTCGCTCCACCATTTCTCTTGTTTTCAGAAAATTCTCAAATTGGGACTCCTTAGAAACCAACATAATTTGAAATGCGGCATTCGTATAACAAAATCATCCTCATTCTGTTTTATTAATCCAATTTCAGTTAGTCTGTCATTTCTATAATTCCTATAAAAATCAGAACATGCTGTCAAATTCTAGTTGCAATAAAATTACATAAATCATATGTTATTTTATGCATATATGTTGTTGTGCATATATTCATACAACTATTGCATATAAATTGATGTATGCATATATGTTGCACATATGTAGTTGTATGCATATATGTTGCATATTTACAACATCTGTGTATACAAAAATAGGGCACATTCATACTTTTCAAACTCATCTCTACGATCAGGATGTCAAGTTGTATCTTCGAGCAACATTTTTGTTTCCACATGATGTTGATCACTAATGTTATCAAAAATTGCAATCATAAATTTCAAATGAAAGAACAAATCTATTTCTTAAATAAAAATGGAGTGTGGAGAACATTAGTCCTATATAATGAATTGTGATAAAAACTTTCAATTTATCTTAGTGCAACGACTATATATGATATTGAGTAAGAATAAATGATGAGTATAACAGTTATAGAATCTTTTAGCCTCCATAAACGATTGAGTAAAAAACTGATTAGTTTTCATACTATCAAACTGGGCAAAACAAAGTTTAAATTTTATAATGAAAGAAACTCAATTTAATAGATTGAAGGAAATGAATAAACATGTAATAATATATGTTTCAAGTTGGTACGAAAATAACATGGCAATGCCGAATATGGGATATTAATTTTCTTACTAACTTACAATATATAATACGACCTATGCTCAATGTAAAAAAAACACAATCTAATAGGACCTATGTGCTTGAAACTATGCAAACCTTAGTACAATCTAATATTTGAAAGTTCCAATGTTATATTCAGTGTTTACCCTCAATTGCTTCAAAAATGTATGCCCGTGAACGCCGTTGTAATCCCCTTCTCCTACTTCATACATTGTTGTAGCAGTTTATATGATACAAAAAATACATACTAAAAATTCATATATTTTACATACAGCTAAACCGCAGGTTAACATCCCCGTTCAATCTTCTTATGCACATATTTTTTTATCAACAAATCAACAATTGCCAACAAATGCATATATAAACAACCAAACATTTTTATCAACAAATGAACATATGTATTAGCAGTATTAGCAGTACTCGCATACTAATAGTATTAGCAGATGCACTGGCATATAAGAAATATGCAAAGAAAACACACTACCCTTAACTCATAGAAATAATAGGTTTTCATCCTTCGCTGCTACAAAAAGGTTATTTTCTCCAAACTATTAAGACAGGATGCACCATTATAAATAATAGAATAATTACAAATTTTTTTTAGATTCTTCTAAAAAAGAAGGCCATCTTCAGGAAGGAGAAAGTAGGTACATTAGTATGTTCGATATGATTCAAGTGAAACATCTATAAGCTCTGAATATCAAATAAAAATCAATATAAACTTAAAAAAATGATGGTACAACAAAATACCCAAAATTTGAATACTTAAATTGAGGAACGTAAACATCAAAATATTAATTTGAACAAAACTGGAATCAAACATGTGTGTAGCCCTATATGTGTGAGAAACTACTTATAGGGTATAGATTTATCAAAATTCAAAATTGAAAGACAGCGTTATGTGTGTGTGTGTGAGAGAGAGAGAGAGAGAGATAAATAAATAGGTTAACCTTTTCAAACCATTATATTGGCACAAGAAACACTCTAACACCAATTGCAAGTTCATCTATTGAAAGGGTTCATTAGATATCTGTAAGGACATAATTTTATAAGTGTCTGGTGTAGAATCTAGGAATTTTCTTTTTGTCCTAGATCACAGTATGAATGTCTGATACCGCTACATTCGGCACGTCAACACGATTATCCACGATGGCCTTCATCTGAATCCATGCATCCACCATCTTCACACGTGCATCATGATACATGAGACGTGCCGCTCAACCGTTCCCACTACTCCTCGATGCGTTATTGTTAAAATGGTTTATTGGAGTTGTTAATATTTGCATAAATATTTGGGAATGTTTTAAATACTATTTTTCCAAGTGTGATTTATTTTTAACTCAAAAGTAAAAAAATTCTAAGTGTAGAAGCGGACTTTTATTGGTTGTCGAGCTCGTTCAAATGATATTTCTCTGTTGTTCAAACTACATGAGGATGTAGCGCGATCTCATTCAAGCAACACGTGGTCTCGTTCAAGCGACATGCCTATATCGTTCGAACAACAGTGCCGCCTTGATTTTTGTATAAATATCTGTACACATTCTTCATATTTCTCTAAGTCTTTTTTGTACACGTTTCTGCGATTTACAACCCAGAAAATAGACTTCAAGTTTTTAAGGTTTAATGCCTTTTTTATTCAAAAAATCATTCCCATATATGTGTGTGAATCTTTAAACCATCAAAGGATCATTTTTACTCATCTAGAGTAACTTGTGGAGAAGCCGACTCTTTTCCATTGCTGCCCATTTGGAGTTCTTATGGGAGATTCTAGCCGACGTCATCGAAACTGACACCTGAGTGTATTTTGTATGTTACTCATGTTTTTAGTATAATCCGTGTAAATCTTTCTTTACAAATTATAGTGAAAATAAAAAGGGTTGCCCCTTTGGTGGATTTTTCCTCATGTGTGTTTGTTTGTGATTGAATATTCTTGCATGATCATATTGTCTTCAATCACACCTAGATGCATGTTTTAGGATTTAATTGAAAAAACTGAGTATAATTAAATAATTTCTTTGTTTGAACAAAATCGCCCTCTCAAATTGGTATCAGAGCCAATTACACAATTATACCGTGTAACCTTCCCCAAATTTTTTCTAAAGTATCAATTTTTTTTAAAATTGATTTTTGAAAAAATGATTGTTCAAAATGGAGAAATTATATAATAAAATGCTAGTTTTGACGGGATAAATTATGCTTACTGGAAAGCTCGTATAAAATCTACACTAAAAGCCATAGATGAAAGAGTTTGGGTTTTGGTTGAAAGAGGGTGGACACCTCCCTCCATCACTGTTGACAATGTGAAAATTTTTAAATCGGTGACTGCATGGACTAAAGAGGAATTTAAATGGTAATCTTTTAACTCTAAGGGTCTTAGTGCTATTTCTGGATCCGTCACTCCTGACGAGTTTTGGCAGATAATGACATGTACCACGTCAAAAGAGGCATGGGATGTTTTACATCTTACCCATGAAGGAACTAATGCCGTGAAAGAATAAAAATTGCAAAACTTAACAACTAAATTTGAAACTATTGCCATGCTTGAGTCTGAATGTTTTGATGAATTCTATGCTAGATTATTTGATATTGTAAACACTAACTTTAATCTTGGTAAACACATTCCTAATGCTAGAGTTGTTAAAAATATTCTATGATCACTACCTAAGAGTTTTATCCCTAAAGTCACTGTGCTAAATTCTATGGGTAATTTAAACATGCTTAAATTAGAGGAATTAGTAGGAGACTTACAAACGTATGAAATTGATATGTTTTCTAAGTCTGTCAAGGCTAAAGATAAGGGAATTTCACTTAATGCCTAGGATAGGAAGAGTGAGGGGTTAGCAAGAAAGAGAGTAGAGTCATCTACAAAAAGGTAAATAGAAATGTCTGATTCCAAGTGTGATGTTGATTTAGATGATTTGGCCTTGTTTGCAAAAAAATCAAGAAAATTCTCAAATTCAAGAAAAATGGAAATTTCAAAGATAAAAAGAATTTTGAGAAAAATAAGTTTGAAAAGAAAAATGATAAAGATTTTAAAGACCCTCCTAAGAAAGACGATGGGAGATTTTATGAGTGTGAAGGTAAGGGTCATAGAGCTTTTGAGTGTGCTACTAGGCTGAACAGACTTGCCAAAGAAAAGAGAAAAGTTGTCCTTAACCCTACCCTTGGTGACGACTGTGAGGTCTAGTCGATAGACTCTGGAGATGAGTTATCTCATGAGTGTAAATTCAACGCATTCATGGATAGTCATATGAGTACCTCTAGTGCTCCTCACGACGATGAGGATGCTACTTCATAGGGACACCTCGACAGTGAGAACGATGTGAGTGAGGGGGAGGATGCTGCAAGTGAGAACGAGAGTAATATTCAACGCGCCTACGCTGAGTTATATACTAAGTCATTTAAAACCAAAAAGCGTAACAAGGAGTTAGTTCTTAGGATCACTACTTTAGAGGAAGATTTAGGAGAAGCAGGAGAAAGAGTGTCATCCACCTGCACTACCTTGATAGAGAGAGAGTTTGCCTTTGTTGAGAGAGAAAATCAATTTAGAGAAAGAGAGAGACTGTTTGGAGAGAGGGAGTTGTTTTGAGAAAGAGAAAGGGGACTTGACTAAACAAGTGGCTAGTCTTACGAGTGAGATCTATTCCTCCTTGGAGACTCTAAGTAAACTTGAAGCCCTTGTAGCCCAACTTACTCATGATCTTGAGAGAGCATGGGAAGTCAATGTTCAAATCGAGGACATATCTGGAAAGATGGGAAATATGCTCCTCGGTCCCATTTTAGGTTTTGGTGATAGGCAAGGAATAGGTTTTGATGGTGCCTCGACATCCCAAATAGCACCGGGATGAGTTGCTGAGTTTACTACAACTCCATATGTCCATCGTCAAACACCACGAAGGAGAGTTCGACCAAGAAAAGCAAATCAAGGTCTGCCTAAGACTGTCTACTTTTGTACCTATTACAAAAAAGGGCCACCTCAGGGAGTTTTGTTATAGTTTGGGTCAGACACGACATACTACTGCTCCACCACATCGTATTGATGATTTTACCAGCCTGAGAGAGCGTGTTGAGTTTTTAGCTGCCACATCACGAAGTTTGATGGAATAATTTCGACGAATGTCATTGTCGTCAGTGAATGCTTCCCGCATCCCAACTAAAACCAACAACAACAAGGGTAAAAAAAGGTTACCTCTTCTTGGGTACCTAAGAAATACGAAAAGGACCTTATTTTTCATGTCGCTCTTAAAGCACATAACACCTCACAATTGTATTTCAATAGTGGGTGCTCCAGACATATGACCGGTGATGTCTACTTTTTTACCTACCTAGAGGATTATAAGAAAGTTAAAGTCACCTTTGGGGGAGATGGGAGAAAGTCTAGCATCGTAGGATGAGGTACTGTAGAGTTACCAGGATTTCATAAGCTAGAGAATGTTTTGTATGTCAAACGTTTAAAAGTAAACCTTCTTAGCATTAACCATCTCTATTACGCTGACTTTGTCGTAAAGTTTGATCGGGACGTGTGTAATGTATATAATCAAGCCGGTATACTTTTAGTACAAGGGGTGAGGATAGAGGATAATTGTTATGGGACTGTGCCCAAGTCCTCACTTGTCTACAACAGTGCCATGATCACTCCTATGGATATGTGGCACCAATGTCTAGGACACGTGAACTTTAAAGTTTTTACGTGATTAGTTAAAAAGGACCTAGTACGTGGCTTAACAATACTAGGAAAGACAACTTCCATGGTTTGTGGACCCTGTCAGTTGGGAAAGCAAATCCGTAGCCCCCACAGGAAGTTGAATTCCATTACCACTTCACGAGTACTTGAGTTGATACACATGGATCTTATGGGTCTTATTCGTACTGAGAGTCTGGGTGGTAAGAGGTACTTCCTAGGGATGGTAGATGATTTCTCTAGATATTCGATTGTAGGTTTTCGGATAAAAAAATCCGATGTTATAGAGTTTTTAACGACCAAGTGTCGTGTCCTGCAAAACCAACACGGAGTCACTATTAATAGAATGCATAATGACAATGACACTGAATTTATGGAGAAAAAAGTATATCTTTATTGTGATAGCCTAGGAATCAAACATGAGTTTTCTTCTGCGAAGGCTACTCAGCAAAATGGGATTATTGAGAGAAAGAACAGGACAATTCAGGAAATGGCTAGATCTATGCTTCTAGGTCGTAAAGTTGCTAGGCGATTTTGGGCAGAGGCAGTGTCTACTGCATGCCATACGATGAATAGGTTTAGCTTCATCCATATACAATTAAAATGCCCTATGAATTGTGGACTGAAAAGAAGCCCAACCTTGCATATTTCTGTGTTTTGGGGAGGAAATGCTACATCCTACGGGATAGAGCGCAATTCAGAAAGTTTGACTCCCGAAGCGACGAGGGAATATTTCTAGGATATTCATCAAATAGTATAGCGTACCAGGTTTTTAACCTCAAGAGCTCTAAAGTGATGGAGTTGATAAACGTTACTGTACAAGATGACGAACCATCGACGTCTGTTGACTCCACCCATTTGAGTGAGGATGACACACTCTTTTTTTATGATCCCACTATGTCTCCCACATCTAGGGTGGACCCTACTCCTGTTCTAGGGGACACACATTCTTGGGTTTGCAAGAGTCATGATCCTTCAGCCATTGTTGGCTATCCTACTTTAAGGGGCAAGACTCATGTTCATCTAGAGAATGTTGTTAGCCATGTCTGTTACACATCTAAAGTCGAGCCCAAGAATCACAAAGAAGCACTCAAGGATGAACATTAGATATCTGCTATCCAGGATGAGTTGCTTCAGTTTAACAAGAACAAAGTCTGGGAACTTATTCCCCGACCTAGTGAGACGAATGTGATAGGTACCAGGTGGATTTTCAAGAATAAAATGGATGAAAATGGACCATAATCAGAAACAAGGGTAGGTTGGTCGCTCAAGGCTACACACAGATAGAGGGTGTAGACTTTGGGGAGACATTTTCTCCTGTTGCGAGTCTTGAGTCCATCCGCTTACTACTCACCATCGCATGTCATCTTCATTTCAAGCTATATCAGATGGATGTCAAGAGTGCCTTTCTAAATGGAATTATACAGGAGGAGGTTTATTGTAATACCCCGTATTTTCTGTGATATTTATTTTTGGGGATTAATTGAATTAAATGTTTATTAATTGGAAATTAATCCGGATTAAAATATTAACGAGATGTGAGTTAGTATTTTATTATAATGTGCATACTTGGCATTATATGAATATTGGTATTATTGAAATTGTCGTGAGATTTAAATACGGCAATTTGGGAATTTTGTTTGACGCGTGTGACCGCCACGTTATGGTATTTTATTTTAAATTAAAAAGTGAATTTTAGTTCCATTAACCGTATGGTCGTTTTGAGTGTGCCAACGCGTCCGGAAGGGTCGAGATAGTCAGAAAACACTAGCCGGAAGTTTAGTTTGGGTCCCGGGGTATTTTTAGGCCATACCGGCATCATAAAGGGTATTTTGATAATTTGTATTTTTGGGAATTAAAAAGTGACGAAAATTGTAATTACAATCTGACTATTTCTTTAACCCACTTAACCCACTAACTACACTAAGAGACAATATGGGCTACGGGAGAAGTTGATATACAATCCCAACTTACCAAAAACAAAACACACCTCCACAACTCCATTGTCTTCAACCTTAGGAAGAGCTTGAGAGAGAGAGAGAAGGAAAGAATTCTACAGAAAGAAAGAGAGAGGAAAGACTTAACTTCAAGATCCAACACCAAATTCAGAGATAAATTAAGGCAAGTGGTTTAAACTCATTTGATTCAAGCTATGTTTTCCATGTTTAGGAATTTTCGAAATTGATTTTTGAAGATAATTTAGACCCATTAATTGGAAGTTAAAAGCCATGATTTATGTAGGAATTGCATGTAGTGATATTCTGGACGAATTATATGTTCTAAACAGAACCTTTGATGATTTAAAAATGGAGTTAGAAGAAGTTTAATGATGTTCTTGAATGGAAGAATTCTGGAAATTATTTTGATGTAGTTTTGATCTAAACTAAGCCTTTAAAGGATGAATTATGGGACTTAGAATGTTAATACTGTTGTAGGATGATAGTATAATGTTATAGTAACCTTGTCTTGGAGTTTCATGCTTAAAAATGGAGTTTTGGGACGAAATTTTAACTGCAAAACGAAGCAGTCCGTAACAGACCTGGTGCATTCGATCGATCGATGTTCTTCAGTCGATCGATCGACCACCATCGATCGACCGAAGGTAAAGGTCGATCGATCGACCTTCCCAGAATGAGTAATGATTTTCCTTAATTGAATTTTAATGGTGTTAACCCTTGAATAATATTATTGGAGACATTGTGAATACCCTTAACCTTAAGGAAGACCAGTAGACATGATTATGAGATTGGACTTTAATTGGAATTTAATTTGAGGAATTATTCAAAATTGATGAAATTCGTTATGTGAGATAATATTTGGGTTAATAGTGCAAATTTGAATAATTTGATGGGATAAGGTTTGGGGCAGAAGTAAGGACCTTAGGTATAAAGATGTTATATGTGTGAATAATGGGAACGTAATAGTCTATTTGAGATAGGTTTTAAGTTTAAGAAACTACGACGTGAGACGTGTCGGTAATTTAATTTATATATTATCGGGATACTTGAAATATATGAAATTGGAATAATGGTATAATGATGTAGAGTATACCTTTATTAATATCGAGATATCTAAGATACGTGAATGCTTAGTATATAACTTTATGTGTATGACATACCTACCATACTTGCTATCACGGGAGGTTTACGTTCGCTTAGGGCCTTCTTATCCTGGTGTTTCCCGGATTTAGATTGGTTACTTAGATGAACATAGGTCATAGAAGGACTTATTGTGATATTAATAAGTCTGCTGATCGTGGGAGCGTAGGTATGTGCGTGACCCATGTGATGGTGACTGTGTTCGCCTCCACTATTTGTGATGTTGTTATCTGAACGATTCCTGAGAGATTCGGAATGCGTGACCCTTATGTACGTGATGTACCGGGATGGATAGCAGAGTATGTGTGCACCGCAGCTTAGCCCTTAGGTGCTTGTATTGTATATTTACGTTGTGAAAATATACGGTTATATGAGAAGGAATTTACTATGTTAAATTATGAGTATAATTATGGTAATGTTATGAAAAGATAAAAAGGGAAACTTTTATCAATTAATGGTTTTGTTAATAATTGGGAATCCGGGAATTAAAGTAGAAATCTCTATTTCATTATTAAGGTTGGAAATTAAACATGAACCGAGTAGTAGTGTTAGAAACTCTTTGGATAGTTATGAGATAACACGTGAATGGGTACAGGAACATTAGGAGTGCACAGTTAGACGAGAGGTGAGTATCTCATGTGAGAGCACGTCCTAACATGTATTTTGTATATACTGTTTTAAATGTTTTTAAAGCACTTGCAGGTTTTTAAAATATCTCCACATTCGGGCTCTGACCTGTTTGCTTTCAAATCTACTTTTTGTAAAACCATTTTAGGTGCCCAGCCACAAGGACACCATGCATAGGATTCTTACTCAGATGACGAGCTATAGATGTTTGTGGGAGCTACAGGGATTTGCTTTTAGACGCTTATATCATTTGGATTTCTTACTCAGTATTCCTCAGTTGTTGGGCATGTTGCCCAAATTCTATTAGATACATTTCCATTTCAGTTTTTCAGACTTTGGCATGTATTCATTCAATATTCAGTATTTCATTATTTACTTCAGTTGTGGGATTATGTTGTGAGGAGTTTTCCTCCAGATTTACTTATATCATGTGACGGTTATTCTATTTACTTCATTATGGTGAATGGTGTTATTATTATTCATTACACTTGTTGCATGATAATCAGACTTTAATTAAAATTTGGCAACTTACTTTTTAAATACTAGGTGGTTAGTAATTATAAAATGTTTTCGACAGTGATGCTATTAACTGAGCCAACTTGGCGTTTTGATTTAATTTAATAAAGGAGTAGCTACCCGGTATTTAATTAGTCGGGGTGTCACAGGTGGTATCAGAGCATCAGGTTCTAGTGTCCTTTAGGATCTGACGGCTTATTATGTTTTCCGTTGAGCTTTCTTTGATATAGAGCCCTAAATATTAGGAATGTTGTATTCATCTCTGTACTTTGGGAATTCTTACTTCCGCGATTTGTTTATTTGAATGATGAACTCATCCAAATTTACTTAAATTTTCAGATGGATCGTCAAGAAGAACTAGCTCGAACGGGTAAGGGAATAAACGGGCAAGATCGACTCACACCTTGGGTATCCCCGATTAGAATATCCACCGCCGAGTTAGCGGGTATCGTGGCATAAGCAGTTACCACTGCAGTTTTACAATACCAAGAACACAACATACAACTTAAAGGAGGCAAAAGGCCTAGAGAGGTTATCCAAGTGCATGTGAATAAGGCTGACAAATGTGCGAGGACCCCGAAAATTCAACAACAGATTGCCCAAGACCGAGTCGGTTCTAATCAACAACATGGTACAATGAAGCATTTTTGAAAGGGGAATAAAGTTCCAAGTCTGCAAGGATGACATCGTCAGCAGCAGAATCAGAGGGGGAGTAACTTTAGAGGCCGATGTTTTGTGTGTGGCACGCACGGCCATAAACGCCAGGTTTGCCCAGAGGGTGTTAGAGCTCCCCAGCAGCAGGGTGCCCATGATAATCCACAGGGGCCACTTTTTACAATCGCTCTCACAGCACCAGCTCAGGTGCTAGCCCTACCAACCTTTCCAATAGCTCCAATGCAGCAAGGACATAATGGTCATCAACAATTTCAAAAGGGCCAGCAATGCCAGGGCAGAAATGATAACGGTCACCAGAGTCGTGATCAGCATGGACAGCGAGGGGGAAGCTTCCGAAGGAAGTGTTTCATTTGCGGTAAGATTGGCCACAAACGTCAGGATTGTCCTGATAGGGGTAGGGCCCCACAGCAGCAGCAGCAGGGTGCTCGCCAAGAGCCGCAGAGGCCTATGTTTTCCGCTGCTCTTCCCGCACCGCCACAGATGGCAGCATTGCCACCCATTCCAGTAGTCCCGGTTCAGCAGGGGCAGCTACAGTATGGACGTGTCTACAACGTCCATCAGGAAGCAGTCCCACAGGCACCGCCCGCGATTGAGGGTATGTTTTCTATCCATGTCACTATGGGTCGGGTACTGTTTGATACGGGGGCTACACATTGTTTTATAGCTACACATTTCGCGAAGGCTTTAGGGTTGTTAGCCACAGCGGAGAGCACAGTGACGTGTGTCGAATAACCATTGGGGAGTGGGTCACTTATATTCTTTATATGTCGGGGAGTGGGGGTAGAGATTGGTGGTTTGGTATTACCTGTGGACATGTTGGTATTAGATATGCATGTTTATGATGTGATTATCGGTATGGATTGGCTCGCTGATTATAGATCCATGATTGATTGCTTCGGTGGGAACATTGTTTTTGCCATTCCGGGGCAAGAGATGTTTGTAGTGGCGATGCCTCGCCCAGAGGGAGGCTCGACCGCTCATTTATATTACATTGAGGAGGATACCTCTAAGGAGGTTGTGATTCCTTTAGATTCGATCCCAGTCGTCAGGGAGTATTCGGATGTGTTTCAGGAGATACCAGGCCTACCCCCCAGTCGAGAGATAGACTTCGTTATAGACTTGTTACCAAATACGAGACCTATAGCACGAGCACCGTACCGTATGGCTCCAGTTGAGATGAGGGAGTTATGGGATCAGATTGAGCAGTTGTTGGGTCAGGGGTTTATTCGGAGGAGTACTTCACTGTGTGGTGCCCCTGTGTTGTTCGTGAAGAAGAGAGATGGTTCACTGAGATTGTGTGTGGACTACCGGGAGTTAAACAAGGTCACGATACGGAATAAGTATCCGTTGCCTCGAATCGATGACCTATTCGACCAGTGAGAGGAGCTTCTTGCTTCTCAAAGATTGATTTGCGATCTGGTTACCATCAGTTGCGTATCAGGGAAGAGGACGTCTCGAAGACTGCGTTCTTATCGAGATATGGTTCCTACGAGTTTCGGGTTATGCCTTTTGGTTTGACCAACGCTCTAGCAGCATTTATGGACTTGATGAATAGGGTGTTCAGGGATTTCCTAGACCAGTTTGTCATTGTCTTCATCGATGATATTTTGGTTTACTCCCAGACAGAGGAGGAGCATGCCGAGCACTTGAGGCTAGTTTTGCAGACATTGCGCCAGAATGAGTTGTATGCAAAATATGATAAGTGTGGGTTTTGGCTGAAGGAATTTCAGTTTTTGGGGCAAATTATTTCCGACCGGGGAATATCGGTTGATCCGGGGAAGGTATCCGCGGTGAGGGAGTGGGGACAGCCCACGACACCGACGGAGATCCCTAGTTTCTTGGGACTAGAAGGATACTACAGGAGGTTTGTTCGACGTTTCTCCACGATAGCGGGTCCAATGATACAGCTAACCCGTAAAGGTGTGCTGTTCATTTGGAGTGATGCCTGTCAGTTGGCATTTGATGAGTTGAAGGACAAGTTAACCTCAGCACCTGTGTTAGCATTGCCGAGACCGGGAGTTGAGTATATTGTTTACACCGATGCATCCTTAAAAGGACTTGGAGGTGTACTGCAGTAGGAGAGTCAGGCCATAGCTTATGCTTCCCGTAAGCTTAAGCCTCACGAGAAAAATTACCCTACCCATGACTTGGAGTTAGCGGCAGTGGTATTTACCCTTCGTATTTGGAGACATTACCTGTTGGGGGAGAAGTTTCGATTGTTCACGGATCACAAGTCCCTACAGTACCTATTCACGCAGAAGGAGTTGAATATACGGCAACGGAGGTGGCTTGAATTCGTGAAAGATTATCAGTTCGATATCCAGTATCACCCGGGGAAGGCTAACGTGGTGGCAGACACGTTGAGCCGTAGATCGGTAGAGGAGGTGGCAGATGTGTGGAAGGCCAAGTGGAAGGAATTGAGACACCAGGATGCAGTGGCCCGATCATTCATGTCTGTAATGACTGTTACACCACAGATTGTCACGAAGGTGGTAAAGGCCCAGGCAACTGACTCATTCTGTTAGGAGCAGATAGTTCGATTATTGGCAGAGGGAGCCGAATCCTATACCGTTACCTCAGACGGGGGATTACGCTTCAATGGGAGATTGGTGGTTCCGGAAGGGGAGGAATTGCGGCATGAGGTGATGGCAGAGTCGCATGGCTCACGGTTCGCGGTACATCCCGGAGGGGATAAAATGTACCTAGACATGAGACGTCAGTATTGGTGGAGCGGGATGCAGAGAGATATTGCTGAGTTTGTTTCAAAATTCACCACTTGTCAGCTCATAAAAGTGGATCATCAGAGACCGGCAGGACTACTACAGCTGTTAGAGGTCCCGATGTGGATGTGGGAGAGCATCTCTATGGACTTTATCATGGGGTTGCCTACATCGCAGAGGGGTCACGACTCCATTTGGGTAATTGTGGACATGTTGACAAAAGTCGCTCATTTTCTACCCGTAAGGATAGACTACACTGCGGGACAGTATGCCCAGCTCTTTATTGCAGAGATAGTGAGACTTCACGGGGTGCCCTTAAATATCGTGTCTGACCGAGACAAGATATTTGTTTCAAGGTTTTGGGAGAGTTTTCAGCAGGCCATGGGAACGGAGTTGCGATTGAGTACGGCGTACCACCCACAGATCGATGGGCAGACCGAGCGCACAAATCAGATGTGGGAGGACATGCTACGTATGTGCACCATTGACTTTGAGGGTGGATGGGAACAGTATCTTCCACTAGTGGAGTTTGCTTACAACAACTCCTACCATTTCACCATTGGCATGGCTCCATTTGAGGCGTTGTACGGTAGACCTTGTTGTTCCCCAGCATGTTGGTTGGAGGTGGGGGACAACAAACTACTTGGGCCGGAAGTGATTCAGGATACTTCAGCAAGGATAGAATTGATTCGGAGTCGCATTCGGGTAGCTCAGGACAGGCAGAAGAGCTATGCTGATGCGAAGAGATTCTTCAGAGAGTTCCAAGTGGGGGACCAGGTTTTGCTCAGAGTATCTCCTATGAAGGGGATTATGCATTTCGGGAAGAAAGGGAAGTTGGCACCGAGATATGTGGGACCATTTCCTATTATTGAGCGGATCGGACCGGTTGCGTATAGACTTGGGTTACCGGAGCATTTGCATCGGATTCACGATGTGTTTCATATTTCCTCGCTTAGGAAATATCTTAGAGATAATTTGGCTCATTCTCTCATTGTTGTGGACGACATTGATCTCCAGCCAGATAGCTCCTACGAGGAGGGACCGATTGCTATTCTGGACCGAAGTGAGCGGAAACTGAGGTCAAAGATAGTTCCATTAGTGCGTGTTCAGTGGCGACATCATAATGTCGAAGAGTCCACATGGGAGCGAGAGGATGAGATGCGCGAACGATATCCAGAGTTATTCTTACCAGGTACTTTCTAGTTTCGAATTTCGGGACGAAATTCAGTTATTAGGGGGGAAGTATGTAATACCCCGTATTTTCTGTGATATTTATTTTTGGGGATTAATTGAATTAAATGTTTATTAATTGGAAATTAATCCCGATTAAAATATTAACGAGATGTGAGTTAGTATTTTATTACAATGTGCATACTTGGCATTATATGAATATTGGTATTATTGAAATTGTCGTGAGATTTAAATACGGCAATTTGGGAATTTTGTTAGACGCGTGTGACCGCCACGTTATGGTATTTTATTTTAAATTAAAAAGTGAATTTTATTTCCATTAACCGTATGGTCGTTTTGAGTGCGCCAACGTGTCCGGAAGGGTGGAGATAGTCAGAAAACACTAGCCGGAAGTTTAGTTTGGGTCCAGGGGTATTTTTAGGCCATACCGGCATCACAAAGGGTATTTCGGTAATTTGTATTTTTGGGAATTAAAAAGTGACGAAAATTGTAATTACAATCTGACTATTTCTTTAACCCACTTAACCCACTAACTACACTAAGAGACAATATGGGCTACGGGAGAAGTTGATATACAATCCCAACTTACCAAAAACCAAACACACCTCCACAACTCCATTGTCTTCAACCTTGGGAAGAGCTTGAGAGAGAGAGAGAAGGAAAGAATTCTGCAGAAAGAAAGAGAGAGGACAGACTTAACTTCAAGATCCAACAGCAAATTCAGCGATAAATTAAGGCAAGTGGTTTAAACTCATTTGATTCAAGCTATGTTTTCCATGTTTAGGAATTTTCGAAATTGATTTTTGAAGATAATTTAGACCCATTAATTGGAAGTTAAAAGCCATGATTTATGTAGGAATTGCATGTAGTGATATTCTGGACGAATTATATGTTCTAAACATAACCTTTGATGATTTAAAAATGGAGTTAGAAGAAATTTAATGATGTTTTTGAATGGAAGAATTCTGGAAATTATTTTGATGTAGTTTTGATCTAAACTAAGCCTTTAAAGGATGAATTATGGGACTTAGAATGTTAATACTGTTGTAGGATGATAGTATAATTTTATAGTAACCTTTTCTTGGAGTTTCATGTTTAAAAATTGAGTTTTGGGAAGAAATTTTAACTGCAAAATGAAGCAGTCCGTAACAGACCTGGTGCGTTCGATCGATCGATGTTCTTCAGTCGATCGATCGACCACCATCGATCGATCGACCATCCCAGAATGAGTAAAGATTTTCCTTAATTGAATTTTAATGGTGTTAACCCTTGAATAATATTATTGGAGACATTGTGAATACCCTTAACCTTAAGGAAGACCAGTAGACATGATTACGAGATTGGACTTTAATTGGAATTTAATTTGAGGAATTATTCTAAATTGATGAAATTCGTTATGTGAGATAATATTGGGGTTAATAGTGCAAATTTGAATAATTTGATGGAATAAGGTTTGGTGCAGAAGTAAGGACTTTAGGTATAAAGATGTTATATGTGTGAATAATGGGAACGTAATAGTCTATTTGAGATAGGTTTTAAGTTTAAGAAACTACGACGTGAGACGTGTCGGTAATTTAATTTATATATTATCGGGATACTTGAAATATATGAAATTGGAATAATGGTATAATGATGTAGAGTATACCTTTATTAATATCGAGATATCTAAGATGCGTGAATGCTTAGTATATAACTTTATGTGTATGACATACCTACCATACTTGCTATCACGGGAGGTTTACGTTCGCTTAAGGCCTTCTTATCCTTGTGTTGCCCGGATTTAGATTGGTTACCTCGATGAACATAGGTCATAGAAGGACTTATTGTGATATTAATAAGTCTGCTGATCGTGGGAGCGTAGGTATGTGCGTGACCCATGTGATGGTGACTGTGTTCGCCTCCACTATTTGTGATGTTGTTATCTGAACGATTCCTGAGAGATTCGGAATGCGTGACCCCTATGTACGTGATGTACCGGGATGGATAGCAGAGTATGTGTGCACCACAGCTTAGCCCTTGGGTGCTTGTATTGTATATTTATGTTGTCAAAATATACGGTTATATGACAAGGAATTTACTATGTTAAATAATGAGTATAATTATGGTAATGTTATGAAAAGTTAAAAAGGGAAACTTTTATCAATTAATGGTTTTGTTAATATTTGGGAATCCAGGAATTAAAGTAGAAATCTCTATTTAATTATTAAGGTTGGAAATTAAACGTGAACCGAGTAGTAGTGTTTGAAACTCTTTGGATAGTTATGAGATAACACATGAATGGGTACAGGAACGTTAGGAGTGCACAGTTAGACGAGAGGTGAGTATCTCATGTGAGAGCACGTCCTAACATGTATTTTGCATATACTGTTTTAAATGTTTTTAAAGCACTTGCAGGTTTTTAAAATATCTCCACATTCGGGCTCTAACCCGTTTGCTTTCAAATCTACTTTTTGTAAAACCATTTTAGGTGCCCAGCCACAAGGACACCATGTATAGGATTCTTACTCAGATGATGAGTTGTAACTGTTTGTGGGAGCTACATGGATTTGCTTTTAGACGCTTATATCATTTGGATTCCTTACTCAGTATTCCTCAGTTGTAGGGCATGTTGCCCAAATTCTATTAGATACATTTCCATTTCAGTTTTTCAGACCTTGGCATGTATTCATTTAATATTCAGTATTTCATTATTTACTTCAGTTGTGGGATTATGTTGTGAGGAGTTTTCCTCTAGATTTACTTATATCATGTGACGGTTATTCTATTTACTTCATTATGGTGAATGGTGTTATTATTCTTCATTACACTTGTTGCATGTTAATCAGACTTTAATTAAAATTTGGCAACTTATTTTTTAAATACTAGGTGGTTAGTTATTATAAAATTTTTTCGACAGTGATGCTATTAACTGAGCCAACTTGGCATTTTGATTTAATTTAATAAAGGAGTAGCTACCCGGGATTTAATTAGTCATGTTGTCAAATTTATGTGGAATAACCAAAATGGTTTGAAGACCCTAAGAACTCGGAGCACGGCTACTGTCTAAGGAAAGCCTTGTATGGTTTAAAGAAAGAAACTCATGCTTGGTATGAGAGGCTTAGTTCATATCTCTTAGCCCGTGGCTTCAAAAGAGGGGGATTTGATATGTCGTTGTTCATCAGGAGAGATGGCGGTGCTATTTTGGTTTCCCAAGTCTATGTGGATGACATAGTCTTTGGATCCATGTGCTCCCTGCATGCTCACCACTTTGAGAAGGAGATGAAAGATGAGTTTGAGATGAGCATGGTAGGTAAGCTTACTTTCTTCCTTGGTCTCCAGGTTCATCACCTAGAGGATGGTATGTTCATCTCCCAATCCAAGTATGCTAGAGACCTAGTGAAGAAATTTAGTTTAGACTCCGCTAAGCATGCACGTACACCTATGAGTACTTTTATTGAGATTAGTAAGGACACTTTAAGAAAGGACGTAGAGCAAACCTTGTATCGGAGTATGATAGGTAGTCTCCTATACTTGACTTCCAGTCACCCCGACATAGCCTTTAGTGTTGGAGTCTATGCATGATATTAGGCGCCCCCGAAAGAGTCACACTTACTCGCTCTAAAACGTATTATCAAATACGTGAGTGGGACTCTCTCCTACGGTATTTGGTATTCCTTTAATATCGATGACCGTTTATCCTCCTATTCGGATGCCGATTGGGTCGGGGATATAGATGGTTGTAGGATAACTTCTGGTGGGTGTTTCTACTTTGGTTCTTCTTTTGTCTCCTGGCTGAGTAAGAAGAAAAATTGTATCTCTTTGTCCACTGTGGAGGCTGAGTACATCATCGTCGGGAGTTATTGCACGCAACTCTTGTGGATGAAGAAAATATTGGTGGATTAGGTGATTTCACAGGACACCATGATCATCTCATGTGATAACACGAGCGTGATTCACATATCTCGTAATCCGGTCCAATATTCACGCACAAAGCACATCAGGATACGCGAGCACTTTACATGTCAGTTAATTGAGGAGAAAGTTATATCCCTGAGTTTCGTTCCCACCAACCTTGAATTAGCCAATATTTTCATGAAACCTTTAGATGCCTTTAGATTCGAGAGTCTCAGGAAGTCTTTAGGGATTTGCATAGTTGACTAAGGGATGGTCCTTGTCTAGGATAGGATGCATTTTCATGCTCATATCATATGATTCCTGTTGCTAGTTTGTATCATTTGTATTCTTATTTTTGCTTTTTATATTTTTTTCTTAGAAAAATCCAAAATGATTTTCTTTTTATAAAAATTTTTGAAAAGCCGAAAAAGATTTTTGTATTTTGTTTACACCTCTTATGGATGATCATTTAAGATAGCTAAGTCACAACCTCCATTTCCATTTTTCATGTGACTGTTTGATAGTGATTTAAGACACTACATCATTGCATCCATGTGCTTTACATTGTTTGGAGTCCTTGAGATGTGATTAGTGATACCTTTCTACATGTTTGGCTCCTTATCTCCTTTATTTCACACATGCATGACTTTATTTGATTATTTTACTTGTCTATCACATATTGGCTCAGTGTTTCTATCTCAATTATGTCGATATGACGAACCATATGCGATAAAACTTGACAAGATTGGAATGCCTGTAAAAACCAGTTGGTGAGATTGTGTGGTATTTTATCAACAGTGAAGAGCTATGAAAGGTACTCATCTATCCTTTGTGATTAAGTCGCCATTTAAATTGGGCCTAAAAAATTTAGGAATTTTATTATTCGGGGTCCAGAGAGGTTAAAAGATCTGGAAAAAAAATTTAAGGCAATAAAAAGCAATACATGCCGAATATGGGCCATTAGGTTTCACCATCAATTCTCCAATGCTTGAGAATTTATATCACCTCCAAACAAAATATAAATCTGAGGGAGTTTGGTTGGAGAATTTAAACGGGATTGCACTTTCTTGAAAGTCCTAAAAAAGGCATTAAATAGTTTTGGATGTTATGGGTGTGGAAATCACTTTGAGCTTTGATTTGCTGATTTGATTAAGTCAATTTCTTATAGTTCCATATTTTTACACCTAAGGAAGATGTTGATTTCATTCGCCAGATATATCCGATATTCATCGTGCACATATGTTATGTTTGTATGCATTGATTTTCCTATCGAATTTGTTCACACTCCTACATTTTCTCTATCATCGACTTGGTTGTTTTTGTGTCCTTTCATTGTGTGATTCTTTGTTGTATATTTTGTGTGAAAATTTTTGAAAAATTCAAAAATAGTACGTTTATTACCTTGTGGCATTCTGCATTTGCATTTATTTGTGCTTCTCATATGTGTCTATTTGGGGACATCATAAAAAGGGGGAGAATGAATTATGGGGGAGAATTGTTTGGTTGATTAATGATTTGCTTAGGCTTAATTGATTCAATTTTTTCATATCATTATATTTCAAAATGTTGCATGTCACGGGTATCTGCTTTATCTCATATGTGTAGGTACAAAATTGGTGATTATTGGATGCACACCCTAATGAGAAAAGCTGAAGATATGAGGATGTTGAAGTTTCGTTGGCGGCATATCAGTTAGTATTCTTAGTTTGAGGGTTTAATGGGGATATTATCTTATATGTCATTTGCTTTATGTAGATTGCATAATTCAGATTTTTTATGTTTGTACCGGTATAAACATAGGGGAAAATTTGTAAGGACATAATTTTATAAATGTCCGGGGTACAATTTAGAAATTTTCTATTTGTCCTAGATCACAGTATGTATGTCTAATACCGCTACCTTTGGCACGTCAACATGGTCATCCACGACGGACTTGATCCAAATCCATGCATCCACCATCTTCACATGTGCATCATGCTACATGCGACGTGCTGCTCAACCATTCCCACTACTCTTGACGCGTTATTGGTAAAATGGTTTATTGGAGTTGTTAATATTTTCCTAAATATATGGGAATGTTTTCAAATTTATTTTTTGAAGTCTGATTTATTTTTAACTCAAAATGAGAAATTTTTCTAAGTGTAGAAGTGGACTTTTCTTGATCGTCAAGCTTGTTCAAACGACATCACTATGTCGTTGAAACGGCATGAGGATGTCACACAATCTCATTCGAGCGACACGTGGTCGTGTTCGAGCGACATGCCTATGTCGTTCGAGCGATAGCAACGCCTCAATTTTCATATAAAATCTCCACACATTCTGAACATTTTTTCAAGTTTTTTCGTACACATTTCTGTGATTTACAGCCCAGAAAATAGGCTTCAAGTTTTTAAGGTTTAATGCCTTTTTGATTCACAAAATCATTCCCATATATGTGTGTGAATCTTTAAACCTTCAAAGGATCGTTTTGACTCATCTAGAGTAACTTGTGGAGAAGCCGACTCTTTTCCATTCTGCCCATCTGGAGTTCTTGCGCGAGATTCCAGTCGAGACATCGGAACTGACACCTGAGGGTATTTTGTATGTCACTCATGTTTTCAGTATAATCCCTGTAAATCGTTCTTTACTAATTATAGTGAAAATAAAAAGGTTTTGCCCCTTTGGGGGATTTTTCCTCATTTTTGCGTTTGTTTGTGATTGAATATTCTTGGATGATCATTATATCTCCAATCACACCTAGATGCATGTTTTAGGATTTAATTAAAAAAAACTGAGTTTAATCAAATAATTTCTTTGTTTGAACAAAAGCGCACTCTCAATATCTAAATAATGTAAAAGTATCACATACCCCATCACAACTCTACACTTTATAGTAAATAAACTAACTCTGCACTTACTTAGTTCCAAAATACCTAAAAATAAAAATAGTATAGCCGATTTGAACCAAAGTTACGTAAGTCATTCTCCAAGATCTACAAACTCTGCATAACAATATATGTGGATGATAAATCCAAAACCATAAAACGGTTGAATGATTTATCCATTACTAAATCCCCTAAAAGATTTTAATGAGATTAAACATATAACCAATAACAAAAATGGAGCTAAACCCTGATTTAGAGCAAACCAAAACCTACTCAATGAGACCTCTGATTTAGATCTACAAAACATAAATCAAAAGAACAATAAAATGAGGGAAAGTTCGATTCACATCTACAAAAGTAAACTTGGATGAAAGAAAACACATACCAAAAATTCATAATAAAAAATTCATCACGTAAAGGAAGATGGGAAATGGAAAACGCGTACCAAAAGCTATTCCATCTTTGTGTAAAAAATGTAAATTGTAGTCCTTCCTTCTTCCTTATTCATTCTTCATATTCCTATATCATACGGAAAGAAAAACCAATTTAGCCCCTTTTTGAAAATCGTACCCTAGAAGAAAGAAGTATGTGAGGACATTATTTTTATAAGTGTGTTATCAATTTAGTATGTCGTATACCGCTATACCGTCGAAGATCATTCAAGAACATTCAGGTATCAAAGATGGATTCGAATATCAAGTTCTTCAACATTCAAGACTCCGCAAGGTTAATTTTGGTAAGGTTGAGTATTAATTCCTTAGGATTTTACTTAAAGTGTTGGGATATTTTTATCAAATATTTTTCTAAAGATTTTGTTCTTGGACACCTTTCCGTAGAAAAATCATAATTAATTCATAAAAAATTTGAAAAATACGAAACTAGCGGCCACGCGTTCATATAGAAATTATCTACAAACATGCATGAAATATCGTTTCATAGATCATTCGAACGACCTGATTATGTCATTCAAAAGACATAGCTATATCGCGAGAAGTTTTCAGAAGTTGTCATTCAAATGACAATGGTTTTTCGTTCAAACGACTTAGCTATCTCGTTCGAGCGACGCGTCGCCTTAAGTTTTTTTATAAATAGGAGTCTCCAACTCCGTTTTTCATAAGAAGACCCGCGCTTTTGAACTATTACGAAACTCTTTCTGCAGAATTCTTCTGTCTTCTTCTTTTAGGTTCTTTAACATTTGATTTTCAATTCACTAAACATCCCAATCCTTTAGTGAATTATTTTGGAACCCTAGATTCAACTTTGTTGAAATTTATTCTTTGTGGGGAAATATCTGCAACTGAGAGTTGCGTGCTATTATTGAGGGAGTCTCTATGAAGATTGGACTACGTGTCCATATGGATTCGTTGCATGTGGATTCATTGCTGAAGATAGAACTGCGTGTTCTTGAGGAGTCGTTGCGGTTGTTCCTTTGCTGACGAAAACGACCAACACCTACAGGTATTCGTGTGTCACCCTATTTCATTGTAATCCATGTAAGTTGTTATTTACAAATTAGAGTGAAGTAAAAAGGTTTTGTCCTTCGGGGATTTTCTCTGAAATTGTTTGTTTTATCCTTCATGCTTTATTTTATTTGATAAATCATCTAGATGCATGTTTTAGGGTTTAACTAAAATTTGGGATTAAGTAAAATTGGATTTTATTTCATAAGTCACAACATTTCCGCTGTAGCGATTCTACAAATTGGTATCACAGCGGGTTACACTAATTTATCGCGTAATACTTATTTTTCAAGGATTTTTTTTATACAATTTGACTTCTCACGTCGTCAAATTGGTATCAGAGCCTGTTTCACTAAGTTATTGTGTTTTGATCCTTATTTTTCACAAAAATTGCTCTTGGTGGTTTTGATGATTTTCGATGTCAACTTTTTGAAAAGGTTAATTGGGAAATTCACACGAACTCTTGTTTTAAATCTTCTATTGAAAATGACTCTGAGATGTGTCCGTGTTGTGAGGGTGTTGGACACATGTTAGATGAGCGTACCGCAAATTTAAAGAATAAATTGAGTAAACCGGTTTCTCATGTTTCTACCCTTAATGATAGTGATTCGGAAGAAGAAGTATTTTATGCTTCTAGGCGAGAGCTTCCCATTCGTGTGATTAGTGATGAGGGTGAGGGTGAAAAGAGTGAGGAGGAAGAAGAAGAATTGAGTGAGTTGAAAGTTGCCTACAATAATTTGTATTTTGAATCTTTAAAGATAAAAAAGGCAAACGTGAAACTTAGAGATGAATTGAAGAAACGTGCTTTAGATAATGATAATACTGATGCATTAATTGAGGATCTTAGGGCACATGAGGAGATGCTTAAAGAGAAATTAGGATATGTTGAGGGTGAGAGAGATAGTCTTCGAGGTGTGATGGAAGTTATGTAAATGGAACTTTTAGAGTTTGAAGACTCTAGGCGTTTGCTTGAATCTAGGATAGGTGAACTTGAGGTGAAATTGAAAGATTCAAGTAAAGTGAAATTTGATTTGGAGTCTAGGTCTGAAAAACTTGATAAGATTTTAGACACCGTCGAGATCAAAAAGGATAGGGGTGGGATTGGTCTGGAAAAATATGTTGCACTCATTCCCACACATGTGAGAGAGCCTCCTAGGATTGTTAAGAAAGAGGGACCTAAGTTTGTTAGGAAAGAGCCCCTTAGGAACATCGTGAGAGAACCCCCTAGGATCATTAGGAGAGATCCACCTAGGCAAATTCAGAGAGAGAAATCGAGAAATTTGAGGAGAGGGCCACCTTTAGGTAACGCACACCGCCCGATTTACACTTACACACATTGTGATAGGCAAGGTCATCTTAGGATCTTTCGTTACAAGCTTTTAAATGGACCTTGGAACGTTAATAAAAGAATAAATTCGATTCCCCAAACCCCCATGTGTCATTACAAATCTATTTTGGTCAGGAAATCGGATTTAGAGCCTTATGGTCTATTTGTTCATGATTCTCCTTTACTTGCACGTGATTCACCCCATTTGAGATCTCTTGGTTGATTGTGTTGGATGTTTGTCATACACTAGCTATGCATGATGATATATTCTTTCTACTGTTATGACTAAATTTAATGTAACGCACATTGGTTTATTTGTTGCATTTGTGTGTTTCGCTACTGTTTAGTACTGTTTTGGATCTGTTTTCCCCTTACAGGTACTGTTTTCATGAATTTTTTGCTCTAGGCAAAACTGTATGATTTTCTAGGCATTCTGGGAAGTTTTGGTTTTCTCGTTCGAGCGAGATCTATATGCCGTTTGACCGACAGCTCTGTCTCGCGCGAAGTTGCATCTCGCGACATGCCCTTATCATTCGAGCGACAGAGCTAAGTCGTTTAAGCGACCTATCTGGAAATTTTGTTTTTTCTTCCCTTCTAATTTCAGTACCCGGTGTTAATATGCTTAGATTTTTGGTACCGATGGGTTGCTTCTAGTCAGTTTATATGCAGTTATTCGTGGTATCCATGCTTATTTGATAACACTGCATTTGTCGTTTATCTCATTTGCTTTCATTATGGATTCTCTTGTATGATTACTATTTGCTAGCATAGGATGTTTCTCATATCGATATTATATGCCTATTGCTGGTTGTATCATTTTGCAGTTATATTTTTTCTATTTGAAAATTTTGAAAATCCAAAAAGATTTTTGTATTTTGTTTACACTGTTTATGGATTGACACTTGGGATAACTGAGTCACAATTTCAGTCCATTTATCCATGTGACTATTTGATAGTGTTTTGAGACAATAGGTCAATTCATCCTTGTGCTTTATAATGTTTGGAGTCATTAAGATGTAATTAAGTGTTACTTCCAACATGTTTGACTCATGATTTCCTTTATTGCACACAGGCACGAAATTGTTTGATTATTGTGCTTGTCTTGTCACATGTTGGTTGGGTGTTTTCATCTCAATCTTGTCCTTAAAATGAACTAAGTGAAATAATACGAGAGTAATAAAAGTAGTGCATGTAAGATCCATTGCCCGTGAGGAATTTGTTTAAGATAAAAAATGATGAGTGAACACCGGAAATGTATGCGAGTGAATAATAATCACGTCGTGAAAGCCACCGTTTAAAAAGATCCCAGACAAAAAATTAATGCAATAAAAAAATGAAATATGCCAAAATTTTGGGCCAATAGGTTTTCTCTAAGTTGAGAATTTAGAACCTCTTTAGAAAAATAAAATTGCATTATTATATATGAGGGAGTTTTGGATGGATATATCAATGGGTTTGCACATCCTTTGAAAAGTTCTATAAATGTCACTAAATAGTTTTGGACGTTATTGGTGTGGAAATCATTTATACTTTGATTTGTTGATTTGATTAAGATGATGTCATCTAAATTCAACAATTTTACACCTAAGGATGTTTTTTATGTTCATTTGCTAGCAGTACACGTATGCATCGTGCAAATATGATTGATTGAGTTAATTTACCTATCAAATGTGTTCACACCCATTCATTCCGTTTCCATGACTTGGATGTTTGAGTTTAAGTTCATGGTGTGATTTTTGTATCATTATTTTTTCTTTGAAAAAATTAAAAAATAAAAAATAGTTTGTGGAAATCTTTTGAGTTTTGCATATGCGTAGTTTGATTCATATTTAAAATGCACTTTTATCGTGACACTCCATGTTTAGTTTGTTTCTTCTTATCTGTCTATTTGGAGACATAGTAAAAAGGGGGAGAACGAATTACGATTTTATGGGGGAGTTTGCATTATGGGGGAGATTTGATTTGATTGATTGATTTATTCTTATATCATTTCAAACTCAATGCGTCACGAAGGTATTTTTCTTTATCTCGTGTGTGTAGGTACGAAGATTGAAGATCATTATATTACACATCTTGATGAGAAAAGCATTGAGATTTGACGATTTAAACTTGTAGATTTTTGAAGAAAATTTGAAGACTTGCAAATTTTAGTATTTTCCATTGTTGGGTTCATGGGGGATATTAGATTTGTATAGGCACTTTGATTTGATAATTCAGAGTTTTTTTTTTTACTGGCATAGACATAGGGAGAGATTTGTAAGGGCATTATTTTCATAAGTCCGTTATCAATTTAGTATGTCGTATACCGCTACACCAACGAAGAGCATTCAAGAACATTCAAGTATCAAAGACGGATTCGAATATCAAGTTCTTCAACATTCAAGACTCCGCGAGGTTAATTTTTGTAAGGTTGAGTTTATATTCCTTACAATTTCACTTAAAGTGTTGGGATATTTTTATCAAATATTTTTCAAAGATTTTTGTTCTTGGACACCTTTCCGTAGAAAAATCATAATTAATTCATAAAAAATCCAAAAAATACGAAACTGGCGGCCACGCGTTCGTATAGAAATCTAGTTTGATAGGTCATTCGAACAACTTGCTTATGTCATTCAAACGACATAGCTATCTCGCGAGAAGTTGTCAAAAGTTGTCGTTCAAACGACAATGCCTTTTTGTTCGAACGACTTAGCTATCTCATTTGAGCGATGCGCCGCCTTAAGTTTTTTATAAATAGGAGTCTCCAACACCGTTTTTCATAAGAAGACCTGCGTTTTTGAACTGTTACGAAACTGCTTTTGCAGAATTCTTTTGTGTTCTTCTTTTAGGTTCTTTAACCTTTTATTTTCAATTCACAAAACATCCCAATCCTTTAGTGAATTGTTTTGGAACCGTATATTCAACTTTGTTCAAATTTTTTCTTTGTGGGAAAATCTCTACAACAGTTGCATGGTATTGTGGAGGGAGTCTCTGTGAAGATTGGACTACGTGTCCATATGGATTCGCTGCTTGTGGATTCATTGCTGAAGATAGAACTGCCTGTTCTTGAGGGGTATGTGCGGTTGTTCCTTTGCTGACGACAACAACTGACACCTGCGGGTATTCATCTGTCACCCTATTTCATTGTAATCCATCTAAGTTGTAATTTACAAATTATAGTGAAGTAAAAAGGTTTTGCCCTTCAGGGATTTTTCCTGAAATTATTTTTTTTATCCTGTATGCTTTATTTTATTTGATAAATCATCTAGATGCATGTTTTAGGGTTTAACTAAAATTTGGGATTAATTAAAATTGTATTTTTTTTTGAGAAGTCACAATATATCCGTTGTAGCGATTCTACAAGGTAAGAGATAACGATGGTTTTTTTTGTGAATGTTTGTGGATTTTTTGGTTACGTTAATAAGTTAACCCTAGTTTTCAATTAAAGTAAAAGAGGAAAACCAATTAGGAGTGAGGTAAAAGAGGGTGAAATCAATTAGGAGTGAGGTAAAATAGGGGAAATTAAAAATAAAGGGGTTAAACTGTAAAATGGGATAAATCAATCTCAATCCTTCATTTGTAGCCTTCTTGGCACAATCCTCACCCCTAATTGTCTTATCATCTTATGGAATAGTAAAACTATTCTGCTCCTTATTATACATACATACATACATACACTCACACACATAAATACATATATATATATATATATATATATATATATATATATATATATATATATATATATATATATATATATATATATATATATATATATATATATTGTATGTGTGTCTATGTATTCTTTATGCGTTCATATTCTTACATGTTTGTGTTTCATTTGTTATATACACTTTCTCTTCCATAGCAAATTGTGATTACACAAACACCCATATTATATTTTGAATTATTATTTTTGGGAGCATGCCTAAGGATGAATTCATTTCGTCCTTTTCCATGATGCGAGTTTAACGATTACATTCTTCACTTATATTATGGACATGAGAACACACTTCACGGAGTCTAACATTAGTAGATTAACACATGTCCATAAGAGACCGAAAGGGTAGGATTGGTTCCTAACACCTTTCCATTCTGTAACTTAGTCCTCAGACCTTTGAACTACTTGGTTTCGCAAGCATCAGTATTTTTCTTGATGTCGTTCTCTCGAGGCGGAAAAATTTATTTTCCTTATTTTTTTTTCAAAATGGGTTGGCGACTCTATCTCTACACATTATCTCCCACATTAACGAGTGTAGAGTGCCCCGAAAAAGGGCACAACCCTGTGCACGCGCTGGAGGGAATTCGAAAAGGAAGGGCCCAAGATGATCACAGTGGGGACTCAATTGGGGATAAGAGTTTTAATAGGACTAGACTCTATTTCTACATGGGTGTTATTCTTTTCTACATGTGTGCATGTGATGTTACCTATATGATCCATTTACTCCTCTATTTACTTATTGTGTACATCTATATTATATATATCATGCTCCCTCCTCATGTACATATAACTCTTCACTCACATATACACTTCACACACTTGTTTATATTCTCCAGGTTCACTCAACACACTTATACTTGTATATAGATTCAATTCTAGTCATGTGTTCCACACACCACTAAGATTATCCATGATTGGGATTCACTAGCATACACCCACACTTCTCAGACTTGTATATATCTCCATTCTCACTACCACATATCACACACTCACATGTAAATATTCACATGTCACTTAAACACACACACATACACACACACACACACACACACACACACACACACACACATATATATATATATATATATATATATATATATATATATATATATATATATATATATATATATATATATATATATATATATATATCCCCATGTTTTCCTATCACCGTGCTTATTATAATATTCAACTTTCATGATAAATTTTCCTTTTACAACACATGTATATTCTCCATCATTAGTATAGTACTCCCTTTACTTATCATGCAAATAAAAAACTCTTTCTCTCCATAATATACTAATAAGACTCACACAATTTTTCACACTACATCACTAAGATCATGGAAAAATTGAGAAATTTTTTGTCCCATACTGGGACACTTTGTTATGGTTGTTGGTCCTACAGGGGGAAATTCACCTAAAAGATATGACTCTCATCGTTCATTGGTCTCGCACCATCGATGTATATCAAACAGTCCCTCGTGAATCGTACTAGTTGACTGAACTCATGATGGGAGGTATATAGCAAGAAACTCATTCATGTACATTGAGTATATATAATTCTCTCTCACACGTACCGTCCCCATGAAGTATATAGTGAGGTAACACGCATTCACTCAGGTATATTAAATGTTTTATTTACACTTACTAATGAATGATTGCCCTTATAAGAAAGATGTATATCATGGAAGTCATGCCAAAGGGGGGGACCCCTTCCACTAACCCAAAAAGTGCATAATCCTTATATAGGCATCAAACCTAGGGCACTCATATTTAGTTTTTTAGTTACCATACGAAACTCGTCCAAAATTCCAAGTCGGCATACCACTCGAATTTTCAAGCTATTTTGCCATTTTCAAAACAGGACCTTGTCCATGAGCCTAAAAACAAGTCAAAGTGTGTCTTATATATTTTTAAACCCTATTTTCCTCGGCTCGGGTCTTGTCCGTCATTTTTCTTCCATTTAAGGAAAACTAATATAAATCAAAACCAAATAATAATAATAATAATAATAATAATAATAATAATAATAATAATAATAATAATAATAATAATAATAATAATAATAATAATAATAATAATAATAATAATAATAACAATAATAATAATAATAATAATAATTATTATTATTATTATAATAATAATAATAATAATAATAATAATAATAATAATAATAATAATAATAATAATAATAATAATAATAATAATAATAATAATGAGATTCATCTCCTTATTCCATCCTTTAAAAAAATGAAATACCAAAAATATTTTTCCCTCCTTCCAAAATACCCAAAAAAATCCTCCCTCCTTCTTTTAAAATTAAATTCGACTATTTTCCCACTCAAGTCGATTGCATACCTGATTTATGCTTGGCTCCCTACTGGCTTCGATCTTCCATGAAATCGTCTTGAAGCACTCCTATTTCTTATCCTGCTTCATTCGAACTTGGAATCTACCTCCACGAGCTATTCATGGTAAACACTGACAATGCACCAAATGTTAGGCCAGATCTGATGGTGGTAATATCCTAACTCAGTGCCAAGATGATAATATTCAAATTGAGGTCCAAGATATGTAATGACATCGGGACCAGATTTATGAAGAACCCGGGGTTCTCTTTCCTCGTGCTATAGGTCCACCCGCTCTCAAGCCAACCTAAATCTCAGTATAGTACCAGCAAGGTCAAGGAAGATCTGAGACTACTATCAAAGAAGTTTGACCAAGTTAAGATATTCGGTAACTACATGGACTATACCCATATGTCTCCTTATCCCAAAGCTAAACTTCTAGAGAAGTTCAAGATGTCAATCATCGAGAAGTTCTGGGGTTGTGGGCCCCTAATTATGAACCTTCGAAACTATCACCAATCCACAACCCTTATCGATACCTATAAAGAAATAAGAGCCTAAATGTTTCAGAAGACCTTGAAAGAAATTGCCTTTCGATGGTTCTCGACTCTTAAAGAATCCAAAATTCGTAGTTGGGAAGATGTGGCACGAGAATTCATGTCTCAGTACAAGTACATCGAAGAGTTAAAGGTCACATGTCAAGACCTGGATATGCTCAAATAGAATCTTAGGGAATTATTCAATAGCTTTATTAAAAGACGGGGAGAGAAAGCTACCACTGTGACCAACAGGCCCTCTGAGGAACAAGATTGTGAATAAGAATTTATGTCATCATATCCAAGCATCCATGAGAAGACAGTACTACCTGCATTTTTGTGCCCTCTATGTGGAAGTCGAAGAAGGTGTCACCAAAATGTAATCTAAGCTAAAGAAGGTGACCGGACATTTCACCCCCCAAAAGAATGATAAGCATTTTTAATGATATAATCTCAGCCATCAACAAAATTTCCTGACCCACTACTTTTTGGGCAACTAAAAGTCGCCTCAATCCTACTAAAAAAAGCACATTGAGCTCCATGCTTCCCTATTCAAAGTCTACCAAGCTTTGTTAACTCGAAATCTCATCAAATCCACTCCCTAAAAACATCAAGCCCGATGCCCGTTATGACTTTCACCAATCTCCACATCATAGCATCGACCAATGCTTCCATATTAAAAATGTGATCTAAGGCCTGATTGATCAGGCTATGATTGCCCCACTAGTTAATCCTATATCACTCACAATATACTTTCAGCATATACATATTCCTTGTTTCTAGAAAGTGACCCAAATTTTGACCCATCTACTCAAATCGTGCCCATTAAAGAAACTATCATCCCCATAGTCTCGCCTAAGCCTCTCAAGGTTTTACCATCCTTCCTCTTGCACCATATATGTCTTACCGATCAAGCATTGTCATGACTTACAAGGTTCTGCATTTATGTCCACACCCGATCTAGGTAGGAGGTATGGTGGTGTTGACTGTGTTTAACTAACTCTTAGAAATTTGGTTGAAATTGCCCACTGAGATGTCCATCAGTTTATAAGAAATTTCGTGACTTATTTATGGAATCATGGAAGTGGGCTCGAGAATCAGATAAATGGAAAGATCCTATTGAGTAAGTCAGTCTAGATGATGTGGTACATATCATGGAAAATATGTTTTTCCAGATGAAGGAAATTTACAACATCTCTAAGTTTCTAACTACTTTGAAACTTTAGGGACGGTTGGTCCCTTCACTCATGCACTTTTCCATTGAGTGGAAAGACTTATACAATGAAACCATTGTGGTTGTCGACTGTATTGATTACTCTTGGAAAGAGGACATAGACGCCATAGGATGGGGGGATGAATTTTACAGTTCATACGATGAGTCGAATCATAAAAAACCATTCCTGTTATTGTATTATATGGAGTGATATTGTCTAAGGATTTATTGGTAAAATCAACAAAGTGTCCCTTTAGCTGAAGATTGATGAAGCCACGGGGTTCTTTTTATTCCCCGCCTTAGTGAAGCATATGACCCGATTAGGGTGGTACTATAAAGATCCGATTCCTCATGCAACTGAAGAAGAAAAAAGAGAGGTTATAGCCAAAGAACTTTCAATTCCATAAATGGCAATTGAGGAGAGAAAAGTTCTCTATTAGCTCGAGAAGACCTAATCCAATGTCACCTTATGGGGACTTTTCATGTCCTCTCTGCTACACCGAATTTCCTTGATAAAAATCCTCATAGGATCCATAGTCTCTCCCTCTACTACTCCAAAAGAAACCCTAGATATAGTGGGACCACTGACCTTTTTCAGACTCCTCTCCTTTTTCGAAGAAAAAATACCGAAGTTCGGCCCTGATCACAATTATGCTCTCAATATCTCTGTTAAAGTCATGAGAAAGAAGGTCCCACTATCACTTATCAGCAATGGATTTATTCTCATTGTCTGTTCACTCAGAACCTTCAACTGTTTAGTATTGAAAGTCAGTGATCTCACTCCCATGTCCACCGTCTTGTGCACATATGACAACACTTGTCGAGAAGTAATGGGTTGCATAAAACTCACACAAGGGGATATCCATATCAGTACTCTCATAAAATTCAAAGTCATTAACATACCTGTATGCTTTAATCAACTTCTTGGTTGTCCATGGCTCCACAGCATCTGAGGGCTATCCTCTTCTTTCTATAAAAAATGAAGTTGTTTGCCAAAGGTCGGTTTATCACCATTTTGGGGGACGAGAACACATAAAAAATACAAACACCAGTAATTGATATTCATCATTGAACCAATGGCGTGTTCCTCTCTAATTTCATAGTTGATCATCTCCCCATCCCAGTAGGGGAAACTTTAAGGATTGACTCTGTCCAGAACATAGCCCTTATGGCAATGTGAATGTGATAAAGATATTTAAGAACAAGAACTTCATTCCTAGAATGAGGCTAGTACAATGCCAGCAAGGAATTCATGATCCCATAGTTCTAAAAGATACCTGTTTCCTATTCATCGTATCAACTCAAAAGACTTCGTTGACCGTGACCGAAAAGATGTTTAGAAGATGAAAAGACTATTTTAGAAGACTCTGTAAATGGAATATTTGTTAATGAAGGTGAATACTTCCCCGTCTATGGATTTCCTAAATCATGGCATGACCATGTTAACAAGAATATGAAACTGGGGACGAAAATCTTCTTGTAAGACAACCAAATTTGGGGTTGAAGATTGAAAACATAAAGTGAAACCTCTCACCGAGCGAACCATGGAATTTACCAAAGACTCTGAGGAAAGAGACTTCAAATAATCCCTTAATTTATAGACACTGGGGATGACTCTCTGCATGATCTGCTCAGATGCCACACTGTCGGACACTTTCACTAAGATCGCGACTGCTACCATGCATCTTCTTAACTGGAATGCCTTACCAGTCCAACCTTCTCAAATTCAACCCAATCCTGTTATCTAAACAATTTAAGTCTCTTAAAATATTCCTCTATTTCACATTTCTTATATAAATGTAACTGAGACCCCTTTTGATGATGTTCATAATATTTTTTTTTTCTTCAAATAAAATAAACTAGGATTTTGAGTATCTTGTTGTGCCTTACATTAATTGTTCTTGATTCTAATCAAACCTTTGATGATGATGATTATGAAAATGAACAATTCTTAACTGATCTTAATAAGTAAAATAACAAATAATATAACCGCGTTCAAATTGATGATGGTGCGAATGTTTTTATTAATCTCGATTCTAGTAGCCACCCACACGAGATTAGGATAGGTTTAACACTTAACGAGCATGAACTTGCAAAATTTGAAGGACTACTGAAAGAATTCATCGACATCTTCGCATGGTCCTACGATGACATGACAAATGATGACCCTGAAATTGCTTAGCATGAGATCCTAATATTCTTACAATACAAGCTACTCAAATAGATGTTAGGAAAACTCCGTAACGCATGGTCACTCAAAGTCAAAGAAGAAATGGTCAGTCAACTAAATGTGGGTTTTATATTCGTGGTCTAATATCTTACATGGCTAGCCAAACATCGTCCTCATGCCAAAGTCATAAGTAAAAGTACACATGTGCCTCAGCTATCGGGATTTTAACAAAGCATTCTCGAAAGATGATTATCCATTACATCGACATGATCGTGGACAACTCAACCAATAAGTACCAATAATCATGTATCGATTGATTTGTTGGATATAACCAGATTAAGATGCACCCTGACCATTACGAGAAAACCTCCTTCATCACCCCATGGGGAACCTTTTGCTATATTATGATGCCATTCGAACTTAAGAATGTCATGGCTACTTACCAAAGGGTTGCTATAACCATTCATAAGTAGGTTAAAGTCTATGTCGATGACATGATTGTTAAGTCTAAGACTCGATAAGGTCATATTCCTTCCATCGTAAAGATTTTTAAGCGGTTGCGATAAACCAGATGTGGTAAAGTCTCCAAAAGTGTGTTTTTTCGCATCACTAAAGGAAAACTCTTGGGAATCATGGTTAGTGAAAAAGTAATCAAAATAGACCCTCTCAAGATGAAAGACATACTTGATATGCCACTATCACAGATGGAGAAAGATATTTTAGGATTCCATGGTAAACTACAGTACATCAGTCAATTCATCATCTAGTTGACTTCTATCTAAGAACTCATTTTCAAAATTCTCCAAAAGGATTAACCTAATTCTTAAATGAGGCCTTCCAAGAAGCCTTGGACCAAATTAAGTGATACATCACTCGACCTCTAGTGCTCATTCCTCTACATCCAGGCATCCCTAACTTATTATACTTAACCGTCAAAAATACCCAGTAAGGTATTTACTAGACCAATACATTGAAAATTCCCATAAGGAAACATCCATCTATTATGTTAGTCAGAATCTAGTCGGGTACAAAATCAACTACACTGCTTTGGAAAAGCATGTGTTGCCTTATTTTGGGTCACAAAGAAATTATGGCACTATATTCTTGGATTTTCTATCCGACTAGTCCTTAATGGATCCCATAAAATACCTTTTATAAAAACCCACTTTGTCCAGTCGCATGGCTAGTTACTTAATGTTGCTAGCCGAATTCGATATTGTGTACCTCACGTAAATAAGATGTGAATAGGAAGGCCATCTCTGATTACCTTGTTGATTATCCCATGGAAGGAATCGATCTTTGGATCTCTGAATTCCCAGGTGAACATATTCTATGCACCTCTCAGGAAGACCTAAAATGGAAAATGTTTTTTGATGGAGCTCCCAATAAGAAATGATACGGCATTAGAATAGTACTGATCTCCCTCGATGACTCCCGCACCCCTATTTCCATCAAATTAGACTTTTCACCAACAATATAACTGAGTATAAGGCATGGGTTGTAGGCCTCAAAACCTCCCTTAAAAAGGAATAAGACTTTTAGACGTCTGTGTGGACTTTACCCTCATCATCAGCCAAATCCTTAAAAAATGGAAAGTTAAAAAGCTCCTACTCTTCCATAACCACCTAGAAGAAATAACCTCCCAGTTTAAAAATATTACCTAACTCGTATAAAGAACAGTTTAGGTGACGCCCTTATAATCCTGGCATCCATGGTTAATATGCTCAAGGGAATAACAATAGCCCCTTTCTTAGTTCGAAAACCAGTTATGTCCACTCGCTGATACCACATTGAGCTCATTACCAAGGAAGGATATGAAATGGTCGGGTTATGGTACTATAACATTTGTTGCGTCCTCAAACATGGAAGATATTCTCAAGACGTAGAATATAAAGGCCGTGCAACCCTTCCAAAACTTTTTGCCCATTACATCATTTGTGATAAAAAGATTTTCAAAGGAAACTTTAATAGAACCCATTTACATTGCATAGCAGGGGATGATATTGAAGGAATGATGTAGAAAATCCCTAGTGGGGAATGCGGACCCATATGAACGGACATATGCTTTCCAAGAAGATCATCCATCAAGCGTAATATTAGACCACCATGGTTAAAGATTGAACTACCTATGTTCGAAGATCTGTCAAATGCTAGCAGTATGCAAATATCCAACACTTACCTCCTCCAGGACTTATAAAATATGAACTCTTCCTAGCTCTTATCCACTTCGACATTGACATCATAGGGAAGGTCATTCCTAATTGTTCTAAAGGGCATGATTTTATCCTGGTCGCCATTGATTACCTTACCAAATAGGTCATAGTCGAGTCATACGCAGTGTTGAATGCCAAGAAAGGGGCCAAAGTTATTAAAAAATAATTTATTAATATGGGATTTCCCATGAGTTAGTATACGATAATGGACTCCACTTAGAATCCAAGGTCACGGAACTGATCTATGCATATGGGATTTGGAGACACAAATCTTCTCCCTACAGACCCCAAACCAATAATGATGTCGATTCCACCAATAAAAGCCTAAAAAATATCATCAGTAAGATAACCGAGAGTTATAGGGTCGACCATATCCCATACACCCACCGTACTTTAATTAGAACACCTAGTGTGGATACACCTTATGCTTTCGTATATGACATGGAAGTAGTCCTACCCCTTGAGCAAAAAATACCTTACCTCTGTGTCATGATCAAGAGAAAAGTTAGAGAAGAAGACTACTATAAAAACCGTTTTGATGAACTATCACTCATGGATGAAAAGAGACTTAAGAATTAATACCATATACATGGAAGTTATTGTCAGATAATTTGATCATTCAACCAAAAATTCAAGGACTGCGATGTCCAGGAAGGTGACCTTGTCCTCAAGGAGATAGTAGAACCTGCCTGGGACCCCAGAGGGAAATTTTAACTAAAGAGGAACGAACCCTATGTTGTGAAGAAAATTTTGTCCGGTGGCACAACCATCCTCATAGAACTCGACGTATGAGAGACAATGCATCTAGTCAACTTGAACCTTCTCTAGATTTTTTACCCTTAAGTCCGAAATCTAAGCGTGCTACGACTCTTTTCATGCCCTTCCTATTCTATAAAAATATATCTCTTCATTTCCACTACCCAGGACTACATGTGACTTGATCCTCTTAAGAAAACATTTCTTTTCAAAATGAAACTCATGAAAAATTTCAAAACTCACAGCGATACTGTAACACCCCGTAAATTTAAATGATTTCTATATGGGCATTAATTAAATTAAAGTGGTAAATTAATTCGGATTAAAATAAATATTAATTAGCGTGATAAGTATTAATATTTATTTTTATGAATTATATTGAGTACTACTTAGTGAACGAGTAATAAACTGAGGAGAAAGTAATATGATTGCCGTGAGTGAGAAATACGACAGTTACGGTATTTTAGTCGGGACACTCGTGTGAGTCATGTCGGGACTTAAAACATATGAAATAAAATATGAATTATTTATGAGTCATCCAAATGGTCATTTTAAGTCTGGCAGTGTGTCTGGAAGGTCCAGATAGTCAGAAAAATATATTTCGGGGTTTGGATAGGGTCACGGAGTATTTGTAGGCCAAACCGACACCCCAGAGGTGTATTTTGGTCTTTTGAATTTTTTAGGGAAAAGTGACCGATGAATTTACCTTGTTTATATAATTATATATTATGAGAGAGTTAGGGTTAGAACTTAAAAAATCAAAGCAGAGGAGTGGGATATTTGAGAGGGAAAAAAAAGGGTTTGGATGTGTAGCACATTGATCCATCCAAAAAGTGTTGCCGAAATCGGAATAAAAATGTGGAGAGATAAACTTCATCATCAACAAATGAATTCAAATCATCATTCATAAAGAGGCAAGTGTTTATTGAAATTTCTTTTGAGGTTATAATACCCATGTAGAGTAGGGTTTTATATTTGATAATTTTGAATGAAGTTTTTTGAAAATTGATCAATTAATTCCATGAATTAGGATAAGGTTGAATGTAGAATGGACCTATGTATTATATTTAACACGCAATCAGAGTGGATTGAATTTAAAACATGAAACGGATCTGGGTTATTGATGAATATATATAAAGAACATGAAATTTTGATTTTGGAGGAATTAAAGATTATAATCAGTTCTTGAGTAGAATTCTTGATGGTTTGATGATATATTTACACTAGATATCATCACTATACATCTATGTAATGTTTAGTAATGTTAGTTAAGATTTTGGTGAAGAATCATGTGGTTTTGAGTAATGAAAATTTGAGAAAATGCAACTGCATAAGGAGAAGAAACATCTGCTACTTTTCGAAACAATTCGGTTTGCCAGATTAGTAATTTTTTTCTTTGAAACTCTAAAATTTGCTAATAATTAACGGGGGACTTGTGGAGCACCTCTAAATGATAAAGATAAATATATTGAATAGCAATAGGCCTACTGTGGGGATTCATTTTACAAATATTGAGATGAGATGAGGTTAGGGATAATCCACAACATATACGTAGTTATTGAATGAACGAGATTTGGAATGGGTCACAGACAAATGAGTAAACCTATGACTTAGATTAATAGAGTTAAGTGCATTAACTACCGAAATAACTTAAGGGGGGTTCTAGGGACCTTGGAGTATGGATTAAACTCGGGGAAATGAGATAGAGAATTATAATCCTATATCGATAATACATTGGGTATTCAAGAGATATAACATATAGGGATTATATTTATAGGTTGAGTGTATACCTATACGAACGATATTTAGAGGTTGAGTGTATAACTATAGGGATTATATTTATAGGTGGTGTGTATACCAATTTGGATTATATTTATAGGTTGTGTGTATTCCTATATGCGACATTTGGATAGGTGGTGTGTATGCCTGTTTCCGCGCAGAGGGCGATCCCACTTTGACGATTTTAGTGAGGTATAGATTTGTTCCCCAAAAAATGGAACTTAGGGCGGCTCATTATGTGTGTGTATTAGTGTGGTTGGCGTGTCATTTAGGTACATTAGGTATGTGCATGGCCTAAAGGCTTATAACCATGTTCTCTTCCATTGAGTGTTGATTTATTTTTTGTTCGAGGAGACATGTTGAACCAATAGTCCTTGATAGAGTATGAAATGTAATTGGACTTGATAGAAGAGTATGTAGACTCACACAGTGGTTCTTAGCGTGGAGATTATGGAGTTATGTATATTTATTGTGTGGCATATCTATACTCACATGTGTATTTTCTTACATGTATGTGAAAGTAGTAAAAATAGATAACGTATATCTAAATGTGGTGTAATGAAGAGATATTCTACTTAGTGTGGGATGATAATAAATATAGATTGCGTATGTCTTAAAGATGATTTAAGTAGAGTAATTTAAAGAAATATTTTAATAATAACATCTGGGGAATGTTAATTATTTGTGTACGATGACGTACTATTTGGGCGGTGCGGAGGATGTTAAAGATATATTTAACTAAGGCCTTAATGAGTAAAGATTGGAAGAATGTAGCATACCATATGGGCGATACGGGAGAGAAAAACCTATTACTAGTCACATAGTTATTATTGAGACCTAGTTGGGACTCGATAGCATAGCTAGGTATGTGACGTTAGACGTGAACATTAGTTCAGAGGTGAGGAACTCAAGGGAATGTACACTAAAGTAACATGTTTAATAAACAATTGATTTTAAACTGTGATAAATACCTGCTAAATGTTTTTGAAATAGTTTGGGCTCTGACCCGTCTTGCAAAGCATTGTCAAAACCTTTTAGGTGTCGAGCCATAGCGAAACTGAGATTAATTATGTTCCAGGGTACGTATGTGCAGCACTTGTGGACGCTTGAAGGATTTGGACTAGACGCTTCAGTCTCTTCATTCCTAGCGTAGGATTGAGGTTCAGTTATTCTAATTGGGCATGTCACCCCTTCAACTATTTTCTTTTATTTAGTTTATCAGACTTTGTGTTAATGGACTCAGTTTATCAGACTTTGTATTTAAAAAGTCTTCAACACTGATTCTAAGAATGAACTAGATGATATTCCAATTTTGTTTTTATGAAGGACTGATTACCCGGTATTTAAATAGGCGGGGTGTCACAGATGGTATCAGAGCATCAGGTTCTTTTGTCCTTAGGATCTATGCGATTTTTTACATTTCAGTGTAGCATTCTTTGGTACAGAGACTTATTATAGGATTGTTGTATTCCTGTACGAATGCGAATTACATTCTCCTTCTATTAAGTAGAGTTAATTTGATTCATATACGAGTTGGATGAGGTCTCGTACATCGAACATTATAGGACGACCAACGAGGGTCGTTAGAAGGACTTCATGAAGAGAGGCTTAGCATAAGACATAGAGTATTCTAGAAATGGTGATCATGATAGAAGTCGACAGAATTATTGTTCAGGCAGGTAACAATAGGATTATCACTCACAAAGAACTGTCGTAAATAACAGTAGTGTAAATTAGTCGGCAAGGGAGGGAGTTGGAGGAACTCTTTCAAAAGAACTCCTATAAGGATTTAGAGAAGAGAGGAAGTGTGATGGGATAGTGGGAGGAGATAATCCAAAGGCATTGATGTAAGGTGGAGTGCGGCGATACCCAGGATTATGTTTTAGGTGAAATTTTTAAGCTCATAGGAGCAATATAGAGTGATGAGAGTCTATCACCACATATGAAGAAGTATATGTATAATTAAATGAGGAATATGGGTGCGATTTGATCGTAACATATTCCATCTGCTATTCAAATAAAGATATGAATGTAGTTTCTCTATTTCATCTGCTGATCGAGAAAAAGCAGTTGACTTATTTAGAAAACTTCTTACCCAACAAAGGGGGTACAAAGAATATGAAAATTGGTGAGTATAATACTCATTATTCCAACAAGGAAGTTTTCTAAACAAGTATAAACTCACCAAAACCCCTATAAAACATCGAATGCATAACTGTTAAAAGAGAGACAATCCTTCCATTAACCAACGATCGAGCCTCGAAGGGGAAATATTAGGAACTAAGTTATAAATGTCCACGTAATATGAGAAAAGGCAGGCATAGCCACCGCAACACTAGGGATAGCCCCCAACATTACTGACAATTCCTCATAGGTAGCACAGACCTCGTCCAGGTGAAATTAGAAGATATGGTCCTCAGGCTACCAAAATTGAATCCCAGGTGTTAGCAAGTTCTAGGCTGTAGCTTAATTACACCACAATGAAAACCAATGCAAATTGAAAGTGTCATAATCAACATTGTACAGTCACATGACCTCTAAGCCTTCAATATTGAAGAGAATTCTTCATACATTGGAAGATCCATTTAGAGAATAGAGAAAGAAAAGCAAGAGAAGAAATATGGGTATTGGTGAGAAAACATACCCCATACACTCTCCTTTTATAGACAAAAATTCATGTAAAAACAATTTTTCTAAGCACACAAGTATGAAGAAAAGTGCAATCAAAGGTTAGTAGTTATTTGACTTGACTCCCATGCCGATAGGCAGGTCAAGGAGTATGATGATTGGCATTTTTCCTCTTTTTCCTAAAATGAGTTTCTAAATATCCTTATTTTTGAAAAATCAACACTTAGGTCATTCCTTTTTTTAATAAGCATTTTCCTCAAAATCATTTTCATGCTAATATTTGTCTTCACAAAATAAAATAATCGCAATTGAAAATTAAAGTGCATGTTGAGTAAGATACTACATTAAGAGAAACAAATAAAAAAATGCATCATGTTTGCCTTCTTAAGTCTCTCTTTTCAGGTTCCAAGACATTACATCAGGGATATAACATAGTTAATGCCAAGCTTCCCCATTCAAGAACCAAACTGTGAGAAAATCTTGAAAGGAAATAACCAAAATTGGATGTCACCTCATCTGCCGCACCACGATCTATCAAATGTACCAGATGTACCCAAAATCATGCGCTAGAAACCTCCTTATGTAAACCCTCATACATGTAGCCCCCGCGGCCCCAAAGGAAGACTCCAAGGATATAAGGTCACCTACATCCCCAGTAAAGATTCAGCCATCTACCTAGAAGCAAAGTGCTAAAGTCACAGAAAAAATGACGATCGAAAGCTGCCTTTCCTCTTCCTAGGAAAGCCCAAGAGTCCATGCCTTTAATAATTGGAACCTGCCCAGGCCTGCCCATTAGTAGTGCCCTTCAAATTTCAGCCAGAAAAATCCATAAATTGCCTAAAAATATCCCAAAAATTCCTTAAAATTGTGGAACAATATTTTCCTTTAAAAAAATCATTTTTGGATTCCTAAGCCCCTTACAAACTCTCGAAATACCCAACTAGATTAATGTCACATTTTTATCGCCAGTAAACTCCACGGAGGAACTAATGATGCACCCACTCCAAGTCTACTACAATTACCCAACTAAAAACTCAAAACTAAACATTCCCTACCAAAATTTCAAGGCAACATCATCCCTATCGGAATAAATGGTGCACCCACGTCAAAGTCCTTCACATCTTCCTCAGTGGAGTTGTCCCCACGCCTTCCAAACTGCAGCGTTAGCTCCTGAGAATTGACATCGGCCCTAAGAATTACTCGTCATAACTTTTGGTCCTTAGAATTGACCTTGGCTCACCGAATTTATCATCATAACTTTAGGTCCTCAGAATTGGCCTTAGTCTGGAGAATTGATCATCACATCTTTAGGTCCTCAAAATTGACCTCGTCCTGCATCATTGGTCATGACGACATTAGGTACTCAGAATTTACCTCGCCCACAAAATTAATCGTCATAACTTTAGGTCCACATAATTGACCTTAGCCTGCGGAATTGGTCGTCACAACTTTAGGTCCTCTAAATTGACCAAGGCTCTTAAAATTGATTGTCACAATTTTAGGTCTTTAGAATTGGACTTAACCCGGAGAATCTATCATCACAACTTTAGGTCCTCGGAATTAACTTCGACCCATAGAATTAGTCGTCACTACTTTAGGTCCTCAAAATTAATATTGGCCCTCAGAATAGGTCGTCATAACTTTAAGCCCTCAGAATTGACCTCGACCCTCAGAATTGTTCATTACAATATCAACCCATAGAATTCGTCATCCTCATTACAACTTTAGGTCCTTGGATTTTACCTCAACCTGATAAATTGGTCATCATCATCTCCTTAGGTCCTTAGAATTATCCTCTTCCCAATGAATCAGTTATCTTCATCTCCTTAGGTCCTCAAAATTGAACTTGACTTGTTGAATTGGTTATTCTATCCATTGGGAATCAACCTAAATAATCCTCGACTCGCTGCATTGGTCATCTTTGTCCCTTTAGGTGCTGAGATCTAACCTAAACCCCCTAAATCGCCAATCCTTCTCTTTTAGTTCCATAGAATTAACCTAAAATCCTCTTCCCAAATGTCGATGAGGTGTCTATCATTCGACGGCCTTCACTTGTTCTAATATCAGCCATCAAAGGCTCTCTATGGATATCAAATCCTAGGACACCCCTAAGGAACTCCTTAGGGTCCTAGAAGTTACTGGTTCACTATACACCCTAGGTCATACTTTAAGTATCGATCTGGAGACCATCGAGTGCTCTCAAGCCTCATTTGACTCCAGTTAACAAAATCTCTTGGGTGAAATCTTAATGAATCTTCTAAGGCCTATGAATATTCTTTTCAATGCTCCACTTAGTGCTCAAATCGACCTTACAGTTCAGATTAATGGTCCGTTTTACTCTAAAAACTAATCTAGAGGCCACCGAGCTCTCTCGGTCCTCATTGGACTGCAGTAAATTTTCTCTCTTCAGTAAAATCTCAATAAATCTTCTAATGTATTTAAATATCCTTTAGAATGGTCAGTACCATGTGCGAATCGACCTCATGGTTCGAATGAACAGTTCGTTTTACTCCAAAATTTAATCGAAAGGCGGCCACGAGCAATCTCGATCCCCATTTGACTCGAGTCATCTCTCCAACTTTATTGAAGTTAAATGAACATTTAAAGGGCTTTCAATACCCTTTCGAACAACCCATCCTATGCACGAATCATCCTTACAATATGGACAAATGACCCATTTCTCCATAAAGTATCATCGGGTTCTTTCGGGACCATTTGATCTCAGTCAACTCTTCAAACTGAATGAAGCTGAATGAAATATGGAAGGGTGTTGAATACCCTTTCTAACGGGACATCTTGTGAACAAATCGGCCTTACAGTTTAGATGAACGACCCATTTTCCTCTATAAACTTCCTATCTAGTGACCAACGAGCACTTCTAGGCCATATTTGACCATGGTTCACTCTCAGACCCAAGAGTGGCTTAATTGATTCTTGAAGGTCTTAAAATACCCTTTCCCAATGGTGGATTTCATACACAATTTTCATTTTATGACCATTTTTGAAAAACTTGTCCTAGACCATCAAGTGGAACCTGAGAGACCCTGCCTAGTAGTAGTTTGCTTGAGGCGCAATGCCGATAGGTAGGCTCAGACCTTCCGATCGGCGCTCCCCTTGGACCTATAAATAGAGGATATGATCTCATCTTGAAAGAAAAACTCAGAACACCCCAAAACCCCCGAACACTCCTCTCAGCAATTTAGAGAACCTTTTCTCGAATTCAAAGTTGTTCCTTTCCTAAAAAATATTTTTTCCACATTTCCCTTCCCCCACTTTCATACCTCACCTGGTAAATCACCCCCACCTCTCCATACCACTTCCATACCATTGCAAGATCAGCATATCTACATCCAAAATAGATATCGAGCATCCATAATGATGTCTAATTATCGATCATTTTCTATAAAGTCTTTCATTTTATTATTATTTACTTTACTTCTACTCTAGCATTTTTTTTTCACTACAACAGATACATTAATCTCAAAACTTTATTAGTAGTATTTGCACATACTCTATTTCCATTAAAAAAAACTAAAAACAAGAAAACGAGTGAGAGTGCGCATGATCTTAATGGAAGTTATCTAATTAAATGTCCAATCACAAATCCAATCTCATCTTATTATCCTAATACATGCATATAATTGATAAGATAGATAGTTAAAATATGCAATCAAACGCCAACTGAAGAAAAATGCTTTTTCAGGGAAAAACCTTTTATATCAGCACTTTAGAAACTTTATAATTTAATCGACTTATAATAATATTTGATACAGCCATAAGTATAACGCACGATCTTCGTTGAATCTGTAAAGAATACCACTTATTCTAGAGCAGTCCATATGCGAAGATCCACCCTCGGTATCCATCAATCAGCCTTCAGCCTCCAATCTTCAGTTGTGATCCCTTCAGGTTCATAAGTCAGTCATAGAGATATTCTTTCTGCAATGAGTATAACTCAATTAAGGTTCAAAAGGATTCACACAAATCTATTTGGGGTGTGTTTGTGAATGAGAAGTATTTTACATAAATAGAAAATTTTAAAATTTTTATAACTGGCATGCACAAATCGTTTTGGAAAAATTCTTAGAACAAATAAACACGAAACATGTATGTATAGTACGTGCACAAAAATTGAGGCGACGATTCATTTGAATGAAATTGGAGCTCGTTCGAACAAGATTGGCATATAGTATGAATGGAAACATCAGTTCGTTCAAATGAGATATCAATATCATTAGATCATCTTCTAACGAGCTTCTAATGAATTCCAATAGTGAGCCTTCATTAGATGTTCAACCACCCTTCTAACTAAAAGGCATTTTCGTTCGAACGAGGTAAAAAAATTTATTTTTAAATTAAAAAATTCTAGCCTCGATTTAAACAAAAAATAAACATCCCAAATGAAATTTATGAATAATATTAAACACCAATTATTTTCTTCTTTTGTGAGATATATGGAAGTCTTTAATGTTAGTGTCAGTTTGTCGTAAAAATACGTAACGATTCGTAATGGGATGTGCCAAAATAGCCTAAAATATAAAAAGGACTAAACTATGAGCAATATCAGATAAAATGCTCTTACAAATCTCCACCTTTGGCTATTCAAGTACAAAACTATACAAACCTAACTGAAATCCAAATTACATAAAATATCCCTATAAATGATGAAAAATATAATACCGTTCCTAACCCTAAAAATGGAACAACATAAGACTCTTTATCTTCATTCTCTTCTTTTCTTCTTGATCTTCCCATAGGCACTTTATCTTCAGGCGGTGCAATATCTTCTTCGATTGGATACTTACACACATGAAATAGATAATACCGTGACGCGTATAGAGTTTGACATCGAAAATAAAAACTCCTAAATATCAAAAATCAAATGCCCTTTAATTTGTTCTCCCCCCTTTGTCCGAAATAGGCAAAGGAGTAAAAACATATCATTAAATCAAAGAATTATGAATATCAAGGAAATATCATACAAAAGATATAAATAATGCTTAAGTAATGATAATCACAAAGGCTTCACGAACTATTTTTTAATTTTCTTCAAAAAAAATTCAAGTATAAATTTTTACAAAAACAACACACATGAAGTCACACAAAAATACCCGAATCATGGAAGAAAATGTTTGGGTGTGAACATATTCAATAGGTTAATCAACGTAGACCAACAAAACACATGTGCATGAAGGATTGAGATACCAATAACGAATGATCTCAAAGTAGACCTTAGAGGTAAAATATCGTGAACTCATGCAAATTTCACTTAACCCAATCAACAAATCAAGACCCTAAGTGATTTTCATACCAAGTACTACCAAAAGTATATAATATTTTTTGATATTTATATAAAATAAGCAAACCCATTGATCTTAAACTTAAGTCCCTCAAAATACCATATAACTCCGTATATTCTCAATTATTTTTGAAGAAATTAATGCTCATTTATTGCAAAGCATCAATGTTCAAACAAATTGGCCTGGCACTTCTATTTTTATGTGCCTCTAATCTTTTTAGTCTATTTTCATTATAAATAGTGGATTTTAATGTAAGGACTTGTGTAATTCATAACCCATTTCCATTGCTTAATACTTAACAAATTTACCAAAAAAATTATTCAAATCCGAGCAATGGTTCTTACATGCACAACTTTTTATCTTATTTTTCACATTTGGTTCGTCTTAAAGCACAATTGAGATGAAAACACTATGATCGACATGTGACAGGTAAGTGAAATACTAATATAAGCTCGTGCTTGTGTGTCGTATGGGAGACAAGAAATCAAACATGTAGCAAGTTATCATCCAATCATCTCTTAACGATTCCACACATTATTAAGCACATATATGAAATGATGTCATGTCTCAAAACACTATAAAACACTCATGTGGATATGGATTGAATAGGTGACTCGGAAATCTTTAATTTTCATCCATATAAGGTGAAAAAAATAAAAAACTCTTTGTCTTTATCAAAACTTTTTATCGAATTAATTTTTTTTCCTTTTTCACCTTTTTTCTTAAAAATTGAAAATCTTTTTGCATTGTTCAAAAATTTTCAAAAAATAAAACTCTTTTTGAAATTTTCAAAAAATATATCAAAATGAGAAATATAAGTGCAATGATAGTACAATCTTGCAATAGGTGTGTAAGATATGAAAGCAACCTATGTTGGAAAAAACTCTCAACCTCAATCATTAGGCCTGAAGGAGATCTCAAAGGGTGATCACATCCTAAGAAATTCCTCCAACCAATTTTGTGAAGTCTTAACTAAATTCTCTACTTGGTCTCAAAAACTTTTGAAATATCTCAAATGATATGAGGGGGCATGTGGAGTAAATTTTATGGGAGTGCATGTGGCAACTAGCGTTGGAAATATCGAGGAACACACCTCTAAGACACTTTCCCTAGCTTCAAACAAAAATCTCTAAGGTGACCTCTTTATTTGTAATGAGTAAAAGAAAAAATGGGATTGGTTCCACCTTGATCAAAACATATACGATGAGCTCTCCTAGGTGGGTTAAGTGGTCTTGGTGGGTTAGGTTGAGGGAAATAAGGATCAAACATAAACTCGAGAACCGACTCGAGTACAACATGGGAAGTGGATGCACCGTCATAATATATTCCTTGCCTCTTGACGTTACCTAATGCTGGACTAAGGAGAATCTCTCCAACCTTCTTAGAAGTTACCCTGATCTCCTGAGCATGTTAAAGGTTAATTTCGATTCGGGATGCACATGTTTCAAGTTTCTCACAATTCTCCAATGATTATTAAAGATCTCCCATAATAATAGCCACAATGCTTGTCAAATCGATCTTTTTTCGTCCAAAATTAATGATTGGTTACATAAAGAAACCTTCACCTTCTTGAGTTGATTCAATGAGTCCTCACACTCACTTAAAACTTTCACCTATCTCTCCAAATCTGATACCCTAAGAGACAAACCTTTATTAACTTTTTTTTCTTTTCAAAGTTTGGATGTAACGATCACCAAATGACTTTTGGATACCACTTTCTCCCTCACTTATAATCTCATCCCTAATCTCTCCAAAATGGCTCGAAACATCATCTAGGCTTTCATGTTTAGATATGTCCTCATTAGCATGGCACAAACTATAAGTGCTAACATGACCAGCCATGAATGCAACACACAGTTCATATGGTGATTCTCCTCCTGAATCAACTGACTCGACGTCACTATTTGTAAGAGTGGATTTATTCGCAACTTTCTTACCCTTTCTTTTAATCCTAACGGAACACTCATGTGCGTTGTTCCCTTTACCCTCCCATTCATAACATCTTACCTCTTCATCTTCTCCTCTCTTACCCTCGTTGTTATTTTTATTTCTCAAAAATCTTTTCTTTGGAAGAATTTTCTTTGGAAAGTTTGAGAATTGTTTTGAAATTTTTCGTAAAAAGGTCCAAGTCATCAAAACCAACTTCAGATTTGAACTCAAAAAATTTGTCTTTCTTATTTTTCTTAGTTTGAATCTTTAAAGAAATTCCTACTTCCTTAGTTTTAACAATTTTATGGATCGTATCAATCTCATATATTTGAAGATCTCCCACAAGTTCTTTTAACCTACGAGTGTGTAGCATCCCTAATGAATTAAGCACAATGACCTTAGGAATAAAGTGGGCAGGGAGAGATCTCAAAATTTTCTTAACAAATCTAGTCTCAAGAATCTTATCACTCGAATTAAAACTATAATTAACTATGTATGTCAAGAGTGAATAAAACTCATCAAAAGACTTGGACTCTAGCATGGTAATGGTCTCAAATTGAGTGGTCAAATTTTGTAGATTGGATGCTTTTATAGCAATGGTACACTAATGTGTAAGTTGTATATCATCCCAAGCTTCTTTAGACGTAGTGAATACCACGATGCGACGGAACTTGTTAGAGATGATGGCTCCTAAGATGGTACTCAAACCGCAAGAGTAAAATTACCCCACTTAAAATCATCACCAGTCCATAAAGAACAAGTTTAGGACTGATGATATTGCTAATAGTGACTGTGGGTGGTGTTCACCCTCTTTTAAAAACTAACCAAACATGTTCATCAAAGTCTTTTAAGGATGACCTCATCCTAGATTTCCAATATGCATAGTTGGAACCCTAAAAATGGGGATTTGATTATATAATTTATCGATTAAAATTCGAAAATTTTAAGACCCACATTTTTTTTTCGAAAAAAATGATATAAAATTATTTGCACAAAAAGATCAAACACTATTTTTATGTAACCTTCTCTGATGACAATTTCAGAGTGCGCACGATTTTAGTGGATTAACTTATTTAATTAAATGTCCAATCACAAATCCAATTTTATCTTGTTAACCTAATATACATGCATCTAACTGATAAGATAGATAAATAAAATATGAAATCACACGGCAACAGAGGAAAAATACCTTTTCAAAGAAAACCTTTTATATCAGCACTTTAGAAACTTTACAACATAGTCAACTTACAGTACTACTTGATACATCCATAAGTAATACATGCAGTATTTGTAGAATCTTTAAAGAATACCACATAATCCTAAGCAGTCCACGGGCACTGATACACTCTTGTTATCCACTAATTAGGTTTTAGCCTTCAGTCTTCAGGCGTGATCCCCCTAGGTTCACAAGTCAGTTGTAGAGATGATCTCTCCATAATGAGTATAACTCAACTAATATTCAAAAGGATTCGTTTGAATCTATTTTGGGATGTGCGTGTGAATCAAAAATGTTTTATGTAAACAAAAAGTTAAAAACTTTTCTAATAGGCATGTAGAAATCATTCTGGCGCAAGTCTTAGAAAAATAAAAATGAAATGGTTATTGATAGGGCGTGAACAAAAATTAAGGCAATGTTCGTTCGAACAAAATTGGAGCTCGTTCGAACGAGATTGGCATGTCATTAGAATGAAAACTGCAGTTCATTTGAATGAGACAGCAGTCTCGTTAAAACCATCTTCTAATGAGATTCTAACGAATTCCAACAATGAGTCTTTGTTATATGTTTGTTCGATGTAAGATCTAATGAAAAGGAATATTCGTTAGAACGAGGTAGGCATCTCATTTGAACAAGGTAAAAAAATTATTTTTAAATTAAAATTTCCAGCCTCGGTTCAAATAAAAAATAAGCATCCCAAATAAAGTTTATGAATAATTATAAAAACCAATTGTTTTATACATTTGTGGGATGTAGGGAAGTCTTGAATGTTGGAGTCGGTTTGGAATGGGATATGCCAAAATAGCCTAAAATATAAAAAGGCTAAACTATGAGAAATATAAGAAAAAATTCTCTTACAATGAGGTTTTATCTATAAATTCCCAAAGAGGGATTCTCATCTCAAACTCTCAATCTTAAAACACATTTTCTCTACGCACACATACATAAGAGAAATTACCCATTTGGATTTATGGATTAAACCCCATCCCGTGTTATCTTCGAACAACATGGACTTTGATGCCCCATGGCATCTTGGGTTAATCCCCAGATTCGAGTCCTCCTTTATGCATGTTTATATGTTTCCCTCCAGTAATATACACACACACACACACACACACACACGAGTGTATGCCCATTCCTGAAGGCATAGCGAAAATTTTCCAAATTACGTAATCATAAAATGGTAGAAATTTTTAATGCACGTAATTGCAAAGTAGAAAAAAAATCGTTCCCCAACAAAACACAGTATATTTTTAAAACATTAGTCATAATTTCCAAAGTTGTGCCACGACAATTATAGTAAACATACATAGTAGTTTCCTATCAAACTTTAAAAGTATAGTAAATGAAAATGAAGAATGTGAAAATTTATGGAACCGCCACCCCATAAAACAAAGTCATCCAATTAATCGTTGAACTAATAAACATTACAAAATTTAACTCCTTGAAGACAATCATAAGGATTAATTGAAAAGGTTTCAAAAATACCAATTTCCATTTTGTATAGATTCAATATTTTGATCCAAAACATTAGGAATGTTATTAGAGATGTAGATGCAACACTATTTCAAATTATTAACAACTTGAGTGTTACCATAATAAAACTATGGACGAACTAACAACTTGGTGGTTGAATCTGCAACTCATCACTTAATTAAATGTGGTGTCTAAATCACACATCAAAGAATTAGCCAAGAAAAAAAATTATAGACTACAAACAAAACATGTGTATATCCATAAAATGATACAATAATTTAACTTCGAGTAATTTCACCTATATTTTACCTCCACACCAATATGGCAATATGTCCAACTACCTTTATAATTGCACAATCGCTGAGACCAACAAAACAAAAATTAGTTCATATGCCTCGCTTCCCACATTAAAATATATTACAATTCGCCTACTACTATATTCATTTGAAATCTTTGGGAGTTTTGAATTTTCCATCAACATAATACCAATAATCTCTTCACCTCACATTAAGAAGCACTAATTGGGGAAACAACACTTCACGACTTTATGTCGCCTTCTCATTCAAGAATATGTTTACATCATCTCATGATTACTACTATGCGACTTACCATTGGAAAACCAACCATAGACCCCAAAACCTGTGGTGGATAATGAAGAAAAGGTCAAATGCCCATTTTCCAAGTCACTGTCTCAATAAATATAAAACAAAATTAAGAAAACAAAACAAAAATAAAATAGAATAGATGTATTCATTGCAAATCAGTTGAGCAGGACGGTTGAGAAGAATGAATTGTAGGTCCCACACCTCCAGGTCATTTTCTAAAACCTGAATATAGAAATCTCCATATGTAGAGACGCTAAGAGATTCTTCAGTAAGAAAATGATGGGTTGTATTAGAACCAATTTATAATTCCTACAACTAATTTTTAATTCTTAATCATGCTACTACATAAACTTTAGAACTTTATGTAGTAGCATATTCAAAATTTGTCTAGATCATAAATAACTATAAAAAACTTCACATGAGTAACACAATAAAAAAAAGAGCCCAGACAGTCAAACCATAGCAATAATTTGACCTCAAACAAGCTTAGGGCTTTTTTAATTGAAATTAGGATTCCAAAACCTGCAAAATATAAGAACAATATTAGATTTGTAACTGCATATCAGGTTTTAAAACAAAGGTTTCCCTAGAGTAGGAAACCAAAACCAACGTTAAGAACTTATTGAATTCCAGCCTCAGTTTCATCCATAACCTTACCAACCTTGGGTTAATCCCGAGATTCGAATCCTCCTTTATTCATGTTTATATGTTTTCCTTCAGTAATATATATATATATATATATATATATATATATATATATATATATATCACTGTTCTAAAAAAACCCGCCTAGGCACGCCTAAGCTTAAGGCTTGGGCTAAACGCCTCGCCTTAAGTTTTTTACGCCTTATGCTTAGTAAAACTCTTAAGAGGCACTTTTTCTAAAAACAACAATGCTTTAGTGAAACGATATCACCTTTTAAAGAATTTTTTAACTAACCGGACCCTTATCTCATCCAAAATAATCAAATAGCATTTTAATTTTAATATATTCAGACATATTTTTATGATATGTATAATTTTGGTATTTTAATAGCCTTGTTATGGTGTAAAAATATTAAAATATATTAAGAAGGCCTAAACGCCTTTTGACGCCTTTTTACGCTTAAACCCGCCTAGGCTTCTAAGGCTTAAGGCTTGACCTCCACGCCTCGATCACGCCCCGCGTTTTTTAAAACCTTGATATATATATATATATATATATATATATATATATATTCCTTATGAGTTCATATTCTTACATGTTTGTGTTTTGTTTAATACATACATTCGCTCTTCCATAACAACTTGTAATTCGAAAAATACTTATATTATATTTTGAATTTTATTTTTGGTAATACTCCTAACGAGAGGAATAAAATATTCCCATGAGAGACTGAGATGGAGGTAAGGGCGCCTAGTAGCTTCCCATTCCATAAAATAGTCCATGGACCTTTGAATTAATTGGTTTTACATGCATTAGTATTTTCCTTGATGTCGTTCTCTTGAGGAGGTGACATTTCTTTTGCCTATTTTGTGAAAAATAGTTGGAGACTCTATCTCTACACATTATACCCTGCATTAACGATGACCGAGCGAACTGAGAAACGGTATAACCCAATACACGCACCTAAGGGAATCCGAAAAGGGAGGTGATTGAGTGCGAAAAGTATCGCGTGTAAAGACGCTAGTCATTGTTTTCGTTTCGCCAACTCAATACAAAAACCAAAATTACTACTACACTTGCGAGGAAATCACATCGGTAAGTCGAGTATCGAGAATCCACAGGGACAAGTTTCAAGAATTTAAGTGATTTGATACTCCAAAATAAAAGTGTAAAAGATGATTAGAAACTAAAAAGGAAAAGATGCATAAAAGGGAAAGATTAATCTTGGCAAGTGTATTAAAACTAGATTAACAATGCGAGTAAAACTATAGGTTGCGTCGAATATCACTCACCCGAGTTAAGTAGTATAAAATGGTTACATGGGTCGATAAGTTATTACAAATGCATCTGGTTTCGACAGTTAATTAAATCAAGGGTTGTTACGCCCTAAATCATCATAAAAGCCTAGTAAGATTTTGGCATCAACAAATATCCCGGAAATTAGCCACAAAAGGTCATAAGCACGGGACATACATGATATGCCCCGTCAAATCTCCTAGGCGCAATAACTAGGACAATGCACCGAAAATAAATCCGTAAACTCCATCACCAAAGAAAAGCAATGCGTCAACCCGAGTGAGTTCAATTCAAGCACAACCTAATTTAAGTTACCTAGAAAGCATGTTAAAAACGCGATAACTGGAAAGCGGTAAATAAACACGGTAAAATTACACTAGAAAGCAAGTAAATCAAAGCATGTAAATAAAGAAAGAAAACCTAAATTAGAAAGCTTGTAAATTAACTAGAAAGGAAGAAATGAAGAAATACAAACTATATTAATGTTAGGGGAGATGAATAATCAAATTACACAACAAATGGGGTGTCAAACCAAGTATAAAAGAAGAAGAACCATCCAAAAACTCAAACCCTAACCTATTCTCTCTTATAAAACTATCTAAAAACGTTCACACCTGTTTATTACATCAAAATTGCCTTATATACCAAGTGGGAATTAAATTAGAAAAGAAAAGAGAAAAGAAAAGAAAAGAAAAATATCTGCAGAAAAACAGAGCATCGATCGATCGATGATTTTGGTCAATGGATCGATCAAGGCCAAATTTCGGCATTTTAATATAGTCGATCGATCGACCAAAATCGATGATCGATCGATCAAGCAGGGGCAGTACACTGCATTGCTGTTTTGGTTTCCAAGCTTTTCTCGTCCGCTGAAATCGCCGTAACTTCTTTATTATGAATCCGAATCGCGCACTGTTTACGGCCACGGGAAGCTTGCGAGGAGGGCTACAACTTCCTTATAGATGTTGGGGCAGGTGACCAAGCTGTGAAAAATATAAAATGCCCTTGAAGGTGCGGTTGTGTACGGAAATAGAGCGGAACGCATCCGAAGTTCACACTTATCATCCAATTACCTACAAAAGCTCAATTAACCCCTGCAAAACATGTTAACGTAGAAATCTGAGGCTGTCTGGTTAATGAGGATAAATACAGGGAATAAGATACCCGAGGGGGCTAAAATGCATCCGTTCGGAGGATGAAATACGCAATATTTGCATATTATCACACTCCCTAACTTACACATTGCTAGTCCCTAGTAATGAAATAGGATGCAACAAGAACTACAAGCAAACCAAAAGCAGGAGATAGTAAAAAAGTATGGTATAAAAGAATAAAGCCACTTTCACTGGAGATTCGATTGCATTTAGCGTATGCAATAAGCCGTTAAACCCCTAGGTTACCCTAGTGGATGAGTTTCGTCTCGTGAGGGTTTTCAGAGATGGTACCCACAAACATCACATGGTTTCCTCAAAATATGCCCAAACCAACATGCGACAAGCCCAACAATGGCGAAAAGGATTTCATACGCATTATTAGCAAATTGAATGAATTAAAACAAAAGTCCAAATCATTAACATTATAGAATGCACCTCATAGAATTGAAACCTTAAAATATGGGAGGGGAGCGAGCACATGCAAAGTATGATTTGGCGAAAAACTTAAATAAATCGGATAAACATTAAAGCAAAGATATATTCAATCCTCACGTGCATTACACTCATCAAGCGAATTCACTCAAAAAAGGGAGGTAACACATGGAACATGTGGGCTAAAGAGTAAATGTAAATGGAAACTAGGCCGCACACATGTCACAATGAAGAACGTTATATAGGAAATAAAAACTTGTAATCTCAATGAAAGATACCGCACACTAAAAGAGGCGAAATGCATTTTCACAGATTATGACAATTGTTATGACTTTTAAATTACATCAACCTAAGATCACATAGGACTTTAATAGGGTTATAATGTAGGTATGGCTAGGGTATGAAATGAAAGGAGTGTATGTACGGATTCAAAGTGTTCGAGATGAAAACTCGGGATAATGGAAAAATGCGGGAAGTATCAAAATTGGAAGACAAGTTCCAAAAAGGCATTAGATATATCATCGGGGAGAGTAATCAAAGATTATTAAACACTATACACAACATTTACAACTTTCTCTTTCTTTTCTTTTCTTCTTTTTCTCATTTTTCTCTTTTGTTTTCTTTTTGCTTTTTTCTTTCTCTTTTTCTTCACTTTGTCACTCTTTCTTTTCTTTACTTTTCAAACTCTCATATGCCTAAATTGCAACTGACATCATAACAAAATCATTCAATCCCAAGTAACAATCCAAACAAAGGTATGGAAAGTGTATGTATGGTTTATAACTCCAATTTAGAGTTGGTTATGGGATTGGGGTCATGAAACGAAAGGCTATATTTAGGCTCAAAGGTGTTAACGAGGGTAAACATATAAGGGTGGGGTCAAGGCTAATATGGGTGATATAACAAAAAGGGCCTATGATCATTTCCACAAGTTTACGCAATTCTCGAATCAAAACAATATATGAAAATCATGATCAAGTAGCACATTTCAAGTATGAACTCAATTAATGAACGGTCAAATGAAAGAATAGTTAGATCACCGACGAATTCAACGTTTTCAATGAGAAAAGAATAGTGTATACACTCACAAATGACGAAAGGTACGAAGCTTACTCGGTGTAAGTATATACAATGCAACAAAAGATTACCGAGTTATAAAAATCTTAAACCAAATCAATATAACCATAAAAGTGCATGTGCTCATGGGATTAAAGTTTAATTCATGAAGTTATTCCCAATATCAATAATCGAGACTAAAGTCTAATAACTTCTAAAATCGAGAACATGCATCATTGGGCTGTCAATTGGATTGGGCAATTATTGAAGTTTATCATCGAAAACAAAGGCAAAAAGCCCAATAAAGGAGAAAAAAGAAAGAAAATATTTTCGAAATTTTCATTTTTTTTAAGAAAAGCATACTAAGTAACTAACATGTGAGAAAAAACATGGACTAAAATAAGAAATGGATAGAATATCCCACACCCTCTAACTTAAATCTTGACATTGTCCTCAATGTAAATCAAGAACCAAGTCAAGAGAGGAAAAGAGCGATATTACCCAAAATTGGAGCGATCCCCATAAGAACAAGTCCAAAGAATCTACAAAACAAGTTAGTACTGAGTATAGCAGAAACAAATAATAAAAAATCAACTAATTACACTAGACTAAATTAAAAAGAAGAAAGATAAAAAGAAAGAAAGAATAAAAAGATAACTATATACAACCTACTATTTAGACTTCACACTAACTATACACTAGAAGTCTAAATAGTTGAGGGTCCACCGTGAAAATGATTTGACTTTGGAGGATAGCCGGTGTACCCTCACATATAAGCATGCCCTTCGAAAAATATGAATTCCGTTTGAACAACGGAAGGCATGTGTAAGGCGGAAGAAATGAACCATCGCCAATTAAAAGTTTTGGTGGGACGATGGGGGGTTTGGATTGCACGGGTGACAAAAATAAGTGGGGATCGAGAAAAGTCGAATATCCTCCTAAGGATTTTGAAGTTGGAATGGGAGGCGGCGCACACAAAGGCAAAGATGCGATCGTGGAGGTCAACTCGAGCAAGTACTCCTCATCGGCGATAGGGTTTAAAACATTAAAGTTCGAAACCGAATGATCGGGTACTTGTTCCGGTTGGGTAATAGAGAATGAAAATGGGGATGAAATAAATTCAAACTCATGAGATGAAACATCATCGCTTGAAGTTTGAGTTTCGAATGAAATAATATCATTTTCAATGAAATGTTCTTCTTTGGGGGCCAAAGAAGAAATGATTTCATTGCAAATAGATATTACGTCATTTTCATCCTCACTTTCAATATCTATTACCCGATGGGCAAAGTCTAGAATGGTTTGTTCCAAAGTAGTCACAAGTACCTCATTTGGTTCAAAACATTCCTCGACTTCGAAAGTCTCGGAAGCAAAATCGTCGTCAGACTCAAAATATAAATCCAACTCATGTTCCCACAAACGATTTTCTTCCCGATAACGAGTTTCAATTTTCTCATTTTCATACATACGCAAGCCCTCACCGAATGCCATGGGTCGAGGTGAGGATGCATGAAAATCGGAACTTTGAAATTACCATCGGACTTGAACAAAAACTCATTATTATAGGACTTTTTGAAAACTATTGCAATTCGTTTCAAAATTCCTATTATAAGGAGGTAAAGGCGCAAAATCATTATCATCATCATCAAAATTCCAATAACCTAAGTTTTGACTTTCGTTATACTCCCCCAAAGCCATATTTGAATTTGTTATACTTTGGGATTCTAAGTATTCACCGAAAGTCATAGGTTTGCGAGAATTTTGAGAATTATAACAAGGATTACCGAAAGAATTGGAATAAGACATGCTTACCCCAAAAATGGCTCAAAGTGGCAAATTTCACAAAGTAGGTGCGCGCGGAAAAAAATTCAAGCGTTTTCTAAGTGCTCAAATGTGGAAGTCCTACAAAATATTAGCAAATAATACAAATAGAAAGAAAATAATATGAAATACTAAATCAAATAAAGTCTAAAACAAACTCATCCCCGGCAACGGCGCCATTTTGATTGAGTGCGAAAAGAATGTCGTGTAAAGACGCTAGTCGTTGTTTTCGTTTCGCCAACTTAATACAAAAACCTAAGTTACTACTACACTTGCGAGGCAAGCACAGTGGTAAGTCGGGTATCGAGAATCCACAAGGACAAGTTGCTAGAATTTAAGTGATTTAATACTCTGAAATACAAGTGTAAAATATGATTAGAAACTAAAAAGGAAAAGATATATAAAAGGGAAAGATTAATCTAGGCGAGTGTATTGAAACTAGATTAACAGAGCGAGTAAAACTATAGGTTGCGTCGAATATCCCTCACCCGAGTTAAGTAGTATAAAATGGTTACATGGGTCGACAAGTTATTACTAATGCGTCTCGTTTTGACAGTTAATTAAATCAAGGGTTGTTACGCTCTAAATCATCATAAAAGCCTAGTAAGATTTTGGCGTCAACAAATATCCCGAAAATTATGCACAAAAGGTCGTAAGCACGGGACATACATGATATGCCCCTTCAAATCTCCTAGGCGCAATAACTAGGACAACGCACCCGAAATAAACCCGTAAACTCCATCACCAAAGCAAAGCAACGCGTCAACCCGAGTGAGTTCAATTCAAGTACAACCTAATTTAAGTTACCTAGAAAGCATGTTAAAAACGGGATAAATGGAAAGCGGTAAATAAATGAGGTAAAATTACACTAGAAAGCAAGTAAATCAAAACATTTAAATAAAGAAAGAAAACCTAAATTAGAAAGCTTGTAAATTAACTAGAAAGAAAGAAATGAAGAAATACAAACGATATTAATGGTAGGGGAGATGAATAGTCAACTTACACAATAAATGGGGTGTCAAACCAAGTATAAATGAAGAAAAACAATCCAAAAACCCAAACCCTAACCTATTCTATCTTCTAAAACTATCTAAAAACGTTCACACCTGTTTATTACAGCAAAATTGGCTTATATACCAAGTGGGAATTAAATTAGAAAAGAAAAGAGAAAAGAAAAGAAAAGGAAATTATCTGCAGAAAAACAGAGCATCGATCGATCGATGATTTTGGTCGATCGATGAATCAAGGCCAAATTTTGGAATTTTAATATTGTCGATCGATCGACCAGAATCGTCGATCGATCGATCAAGCAGGGGCAGTACACTGCATTGCTGTTTTGGTTTCCAAGCTTTTCTCGTCCGCTAAAATCGTCGTAACTTCTTTATTATGAATCAGAATCGCGCACCATTTACGGCCACGCGAAGCTTGCGAGGAGGGCTACAACTTCCTTATAGATGTTGGGGTAGGTGACCAAGTTGTGAAAAGAATAAAATGCCCTTGAAGGTGCGGTTGTGTACGGAAATAGAGCGGAACGCATCCGAAGTTCACACTTAGCATCCAATTACCTACAAAAGCTCAATTAACCCTTGCAAAACATGTTAACTTAGAAATCCGAGGTTGTCTGGTTAACGAGCATAAATATAGGGAATAAGATACCCGAGGGGGCTAAAATGCGTCTGTTCGAAGGATGAAATACGCAATATTTGCCTATTATCAGGAGGGCCCGAGATGGCCACATTATCCGTGTCATTTATTGACATCCCTATGGTGCTAATTCCTCACTGATCGTGGGCCTAGATGATCGAATGTCGAACCTCTGCTCAACCTTTCCAATATGATAGGCCTTTCTTCGGATAAGGTTTGCTCATCATCAAAGATAGTTGTTCTGAGTTATTAAGTAGTTCTCAAGTGTCACAATCAATCACTTTGAGATATAAAATATTTGGACCCATTTTTTTCTTCATACGATCCCCTACTTAGCCTCCTTGGTTCCTCTAATGCCCAATTGCGTCCCCCCGGAAAGGTGTTGGAGGTGGCATTTCCATTCTTCTACCTGGATGTGCGACTCATGCTAGGTTGGCGGATTTCGCCAGGTCTTCCATGTACCACTTGGAGTTTCTATGTCAGTTGTCTAACATTTTCTTGCATTGACTCTTGACCTATATCCAAGCTCATTAGAATTCCTTGTATATCCGCCATTCCAATAGGAGTTGAAGGTGTAATAATTTCATCTACTTGACTTTCCTCTGATCTTCTCTTATTTTTAAGAAATACAATTGATACATGAATAGTCACGGCTAAAGAGCTTATGGGTAGGAGTTGGTAGGAAGTAACAAATCGCTTGTCGGTCCCACAAATGGCTCCAATTTGTTAGCATCTAAAAATATTATAGGGATTTTATGAGTCTTATCTCATTAATACCAATAATAAACTATATCAAATAAAAGATTAACGGCTTATATTTGAGAGAGATGAGAGATAGATAAGGAAATATGAAATTAATTTGGTTCGACCCAATGAGGCCACTACAACCAAAAGTGCAATGATGTTTGTATTAACCATGGAAAAAAGAATATGTTCTCTCATGAATCTCTCTAGGCTTTAATGTATGGTTGTTTGATTAAATCTTTTCAGATAACTTTATTAGGAATCATTGGGTGTTATTTTTAGGTTGGTTTAAGAGAGAGATAGAGAGAAGTAAAAGGGGTGGAATGCCTTTTTGTTATCACACACTTATACCTTTCTACATTCCAGGATACAACTAATGATGAGATAATAATGGTTAGCTGAAAGGACTAACCCACGTGTGGGTAACGGTAGTTGTACACACTCCCATATTTGACCCATGTGTATTTAGTGAGTAATAACTTTACATCGTCTTAATCGGCCACCTGGCCATGAATAATACTGATCCGACCAAGGAGATGACATGTCGATTAAGTTGAGTGGATAAAATGAGCATTTTCTAATAACAGGTGTCATAATACTACTGGTCCATGTTGCATTCCATATTTATGGTGTAACATGCCTCATATAATTGAGCTCAAAAACTTCCTCCATAGGCCTAAAACACTACCCATGTCCTATAATAATCAAATGGGACTAAAACTAAAGCTTGTATACTAAAACGAACATTATACTCATCCTAAAACTAACCCAAAACACAATATAACTAAATTACCAACTGAACTTGGTACTTTTATTAAATTAGTCGGTACTAGTCCAAAAATCAGTTATTTAATTATTTATTATTTTATTGCGACACAACATTGTAGGAAACTACTTCATGATCATTGGGATCCAATGTAGAAGGGATAATCCAAACAAAGAAACCCTCAGTACCAAATCCTCGACCATTCTATTATCACCAATAATATCTAGACACGTTAAAATATTTATTTTGCATTTTACAGTGTACTAAATCTGATTTCTTATATGATTTATACAACACATATAAACCTATAAAAATAGTGACATAGCATGTCATAGCCCATAAATACAATTGGATAATTTCACAATTAATTTAATGTATAAGAATACAAGATATTATAACTAAGGGCTTAGGGGAAGCATGGGCATAAAAATCACCTTCATGGAGATATTAAAGAACATAATAGGCCTCCTAAGGGTTAAGGCATCATTATGGTGCTCAGCAGCACCTATCTTTAATAGGATCCCATTTTCCATTTAATATCTTGATGCCAAAGACTTTAGTTGTCTGGTTTAGAGCTTGTCCTCTGGAAGGCTTTAATCTCTTAGATATCTCTAGACGTGAGTGGTCCAGTCTCATCTCTGCTATTCTTTAGCATTGTTAATCTAGAGCTGGGTAATGATTGATTAATCTAGAGTGATGATCAAAACATTTGGAGCCACCTTATATGAGGAGGATACTATCATAAGATGATCAACCTATTATTTATATGCTCTAGGGAACCCCGTGATCTTAAAACTAGGGAATTTGTGGATGAGGTTCTAGAACATCGCTAGATCTCCACATGGTCACCTTTGGACTCATAAAACTAAGTGACCTGATTTACTAACAGTTGGAAATCACAAATAACTTTAACTTTTATGACTTTAAGTAGATGGTTAACCCCGGGAAAGATATTACGTATTCATACTCTACCTCACTATTAGAGGCTTACAAATTAAAGCGTAGAGAAAAAGAGATTGCATCTCTTTCCAGAATTAGAAGGTGAAGTCGATTATCGCTTCCGCTATTGGAGGATCCATCAACAGATAATACCTATACTAGGAAGTTAGGGTCTATACCTAAGCTATTAGAGGATCCATCCACATGTAGTAACTATAATGGGATGTTTGGGTCTATATCTTAAAATAAATGTACCTTAGGTTCCTTGGGCATTATCTCTTCTTTCTCTGAGCTCTTGGACTCTTCCTCAATCTCATTTAAGTTTTTGAAATTTGCTATGAAATCGGCCAAGGTCTGGCCTTTGATAGCATTCCTTGGTTGGTACTTAAGTTTGATTTCTCCCAACTTTAAATACCATTTGAAAAATCTTCACGGGATGTATTGTTTGTGTAATTTATGGTGGACTAGTCATTACCAATATGGTGTGAGACTGAAAGTATGTCTTTCAATGTTTGGCTTAGATAATCAAACGAAAGGCCAATTTTTCCATATTTGGATACTTTCTTTAAGCCCCCATGTGGAACTCTACTGACATACAACACAATGTAGTAGACCCCATATTCCTCCCTTACCAATGACGAACTAATCATAGTATAGGAGGTAACAAATTTTAGAAATAAATCTTATTTAATAATGGTCCAAGATAAGAGGGTCTCGTTCTAGAAGGCTTCTTCTACCTCTAAAGTTTACTGAAAAGATTTCATCGTGATCTTAAATAAGGGTAGACATTTCTCTATAGCTTTATAGAGAAAATAATTGAGGGAAAAAACTCTTCCAATAAGGCCTTGAACTTCATTAATGTTATGGATGAATTCATGTCTAGCAGATCTTGGATCTTTTCTAGGCTGGCCTCTTTACCACACTTGGTGACCATAAAGAGTAAAAACATTCCCACTGCTACCCCAAAGATACATTTCATTGGAATAAGGCTCTTTTAGTTCCTCCTAAGGATAACGAAAGTCTCTCTAAGATTTTGTACGTGGTTCCGGGCCTATAGACAATTAACTAGCATATCATTAATATAAACTTCAATAAATTTTCCTATCAAAACTTTAAATATGATGTTTACCACCCCCTAATTCATGGCACCTACATTTTTTAATTCAAAAGGAATTACTTTATAATAGTAGGTACCTTTGTTAGTGATAATTGAGGTATTTTCCTCATCTATGGAGTTCTTTTTTATCTAGTTCTAACTATAATAAGAATCCATAAAGAATATGAGCTCTTGACCCGTAGTAGAATCCACTAAAGTATAAATATCGGGTAGTGGGTAACAATTCTTTTGTCAATATTTATTGAGATCAATGAATTCAACACATATCCTCCACTTTTTATTGGTCTTAGGGACCAACACAACATTGGAAATTCATTTTAGATATTAGACCTATTGGATGAAGTTGGACTCCAATAATTTGTTCACCTCTTCAGCTGCAACATATTTTTTCAAGGTCAAAGAACGTCTTTTTCTGGCGCACTATATTGTGGTTTGGGTCCATGTTGAGGTGGAGTACAATGACCTCAGGATCAACCCTCAGTATTTCTAAATGGACCCATGAAAACACTTCTCTATTTTCTTTCAAGCACAGTGTCAGCTCTTCTCTTATAGAGGATTTGAAACCATCCCCAATCTAATGACCTTTGTCGAATCTGCCTCGCCAATGAAAATAGTGATGATGGCCTCATTAGGTTCACCCATGTATTTTTTTTCTTTATCTCATAGATTTAGAGTGTACACATTCAGTACTTCCACACATAACCTCTGTTGTGGGAGATAAATAGTTTAGGTAGTGGAGATAAGTCATACGTGAGGACCTAAAACTTATACCATAGCTTTCTAGGCCTTTCGAAAACCTCTATATTGTCTCTAGTGGTCTCTTATTTTCTCTCATAGAAATGTTATAACACATCCCAACTTTCTTCTGATCTGCATACACTTCTCCAAAACCCATGTGAGTTCAAAAACTCATCATAATTCTCTGAGTAAGCTTAATAGCATCTAATTCGTTGAGAGATGGTCTTCCCATGATGATGATATAAGTTAAGTGCATGTATATATTGAGCAATTTATTCTAAATGACATGGGAGACCTCTCAAGATCAAACAATAAGTGGGAAAGTGATATATCCCATCGAGTAGGTTCATTATTCATTGAAGTCAATTAGTAGAATGGTGATAGGTAGCATATTCTTTATGGTGAGACCCATGGCCTTAAAACTATATAAGAACAAAATGTCATTTGAGCAACACTTTTTCAAATATATAGATAACAATGGGTTAGCTATTATTAAATGATATACAACTAGGAGATAAGGATTGTAAGAGAGTAGTTATATTTACTAGGATGTTTATAGATAAACTTATTCGTAACCGATATTTATGGTGATAAAATAGTAAAAAATGTACTCTTGATGATAAAGGATGAACTCAAGTATCTATCATAATGGAAGGTAATAAATACAACTATTTAATAATAAATGAACCTCTATTGGAAATTAGTTGGAGGGAGAGAGAAGCAAGCACTCTAAATACACCCAAGAGGTATGTAAACACCAAAGCATAAAGGGAATGGAGTAAAACTCATTAAATTCTTGAGTTCTTACCAAGAAATGGACAAGCATGTTAATAGAGGAGAATGAAAGCTATCGATCATAATAAATATGTCAAAGTGATATTTGGGCTCAAAAGACTCATAGTTTATCAAAGTATAAATGGGATATATATAGGCTCGGGTTGCATGCGAGGAACTTCATGCACATTAAATGGTGGTTCAGACAATCATACCTAACATGTCATTAGCATTAAATACCCAGTGAAATCCATAGTGACCATCCACAATGTCATGTGGTGAAATAGTGTGTTAATGTTGTGTCAACCAACTACTCACCAAACCATCAATTTTTAAAGTAAGTTTTATTTTATGTGTGTTAGGCATAGTATGGCATCACGCGGATATTTTATAAAAATATACTATTTTTGGCTCTAAAACTCTATGTCTAAGTAAGATAATAGTTGGTATCTCAATGTTGTTCCAGTAGGCTCAGTTGAGAAAAACTGAGTGTTTTACCTGGTCTTCCTAAAATGGTTAAGTCATTCCTTAACATTTCTTTCATCTCTATACTCCAAACTAGTTCCCTCAAAGATTTCTATGTGTGAGGTTGTTTGATAGAGCATAAATGAATCTGAGATCCTACCAGACCTGGTCCACTACTGGTACCAAATAATCTCACAAATATTATAACATAGCTCATAATTATATAAAAATAGACAAAATACATGGTGGGTCAACTAACTTCTTCTGTAAGGCTTCCTCAGTCTTCAATTAAGCTCCATTTTTCCTTGATCTATCATTAATCTCAAAATAAGCAGGTTTATCTCTAAGTAAGTAAGTTTATCTACAAGCCCCTTCTACAAATTATATCATTTCCATAGAGGCTAATTGATGATTTTGAGATGCCTTTTAACCCTTCACAATCTCCCAATACATAGGCACTCCCTTGGAAAAATTGTTAGTGGCCTACGACGGCATGTGCCGAGATGCCCTGAGGTCTAACGGCTATAATAACATCGTGTAGTGTTGGTTAAAGATTTGCAAGTGGTGTAAGGTAGTAATTGAGCATTATAGATGGATTGTGTAGACACCACATTCCTTTACCACCTAAAATCTCCTAAGGTCCCTAGCACCTCCCTTCATCATGACAAACCCAGGTCATGCCCCGAGTACTGACCTAGAAGCCATCGGGCACTCCCCGGCTCAGTTTGACCAAAAAGTCAAACTTTTCATCTCGACTGAGACTGAATGAATCTTCGAAGGGCACTGAATACCCTTTCCAATGGTCCATCCCGTGCGCGATTTTGACTTACCATGCGGACGAACGATCCGTTTGCGTCCAAAACTTAACCCAAAGGCCATCGGGCACTAACGGGCTCTGTGTGACCTAAGTCAACTCTTCAGCTCGACTGAGGCTAAATGAATCTTCAAAGGTCACTGAATATCCTTTCCAATGGTCTATCCCGTGCACGAGTCTGACTTACCATGCGGACGAACGATCCGTTTGACTCCAAGAGGTCATCGAACGCCTCCAGGGCCCAATTGACCAAAGTCAACTCCCCAAACAAGGTCAAACTCTTTGGAATGTCGAAGTACATCTCCTAACCTTATTAACGGTCTGCCCCATGTGTGAATTGGACTTACCATGCGCACGAAGGATCCGTTTTCGTCCGAATGATTCCCCGTCCAATGGACCCACAAATGCTTCTGAGCCATATTTGACCCAAAGTCAATTCTCGAACTCGGGATAAGTCCAAAGGACTTTCAAAGGTCTCTTAATTACCTTTCAAATGGTCTTCCCCGAACACGATTATGACCAATGGTTTGCCCTCGGCATCCAATTTTCTGAAAAGGCCTGAAACACTCTACCAAACGACAGGTTCCAGACCCTGCCTATCGGCAGGTGCCGATAGGCAGGACCAGGTCTATGATGATCGGCAGTGACCTGGGCCTATAAAAGGATGCCTTCATCTCATTTGCAAGGAGAGCCCAGATTTGATAAAATTCACTCTCAACGAATCCCAAAAATCTCTCTCGAAGGCAGCGTGATTTTAACCTCCAAATCCCATTTTTACTTCCACTTTTCATCATCCTTTTCATCAAACTTGGTGAATTATCCACTCTCCATCATCATCCAAGTGCAAGGGCTTCTCTCCCATATTCAAGATCAAGCTTAAGGTCTCCAAGGTCCATCTTTCTCAACTTTCTCTTCAAATTCTCTTAAATTTGCAATAACCTGTTTTATCATTTAGCACTTTTATTATCCCATTTCACACATCATAATATACTTTTCCTTTTAGTATTATTGCACATCTCTTATTTTCATATAAATAAAAAACCCAAAAAATAAGAAAAAGAGGGTTTGATCATAAATTCCAAATAGGGATTCTCATACTTTGCTCAAACTTTACTCACAACTAAAACACTTTTTTCTACACACACACACACACTCACAAATAAGAGATCCCCCATTTGGATTTATGAGATAAACCCTAGCCCTCGGTTTTTAAGCGAACTACGTGAACTTTGATTCCTTTATAGGCTACGTAGGCATCTCGGGGTAAAACTCGAGACTCAAGTCCCCTTTCTCACTTTTTCTCTTATTTTTTATTTTCTATAAACCTAATTCCCTTATAATCTATATACTTGCTCTTAGTGACGTATTACTCCATATGCGTTATCATTCCATTATAACGATCAACGTAAAGGTAATTGTGTAAATTTTACTTTCTAATATTATTCTTATATCTTCCTACGGATGACTCACTTTATTTCTTCCACGATACAAGTCGAGGATTCCTATCTCCATTATATATATACACATGCACACATATCACGGGGAAAAATAAAGGAAAATAGCAAATATCCATGAGAGACCGAAAGTGCGGAATGGGTGCCTAACAACTTCCCATTTCATAACTAAGCCTCCGAGCCATTCTCGAATCATTTTGTTTCGCATGCACCAGTATGTCTTTGGATGCCATCCTTCAGGGTGTCTTCCCTTTTTTCTTTTGTCTATTTTGAGTAAAATATACTGTCGACTCTAAATCTCTCTACATTTTTTACACCTCATCTTAAATGACACCGGCTGAACAGCTCCCGAGAGGGATGCGCGGGACCCGAGGATCCTTCCTCCGCGCGCTCGCCCGCACAGCGAAGATCGAGGATGGCCACAAATTAGATGGCTACAGGCATCTTGGAATGATTTGATTTTATTTATCTGCCAGACAAGATACAAAAGCTTTGTCACATGTCTTAGGTGTCCTTATCTGGCTACGGGCATCTTGGAATGATTTGATTTTATTTTCTTGACATAAAAGGAAATTCAAGCTTAAAGAAGAGGTTAGGAACTAGGTAGAGGACAGTTCTTCTTAGGAGAAGGATTATTGGACCTGTATGAATCATGGCGTTATTCATCCTATGGTCTTTGAGCTTGGTATTTAAGGTGTGAGTATACAAGTGATGTTGTGTAGCCTTCAGAGTGATATTATGGTCTTCACCTATTTCTAGGACTTCCCTTAGGAAAACGACGGCCATTAAGGACTAGAAGCCACTTGCAAGAGGTCTTTAGAAGGCCTTAGGACCTTATCCTCTATATGAGGGGGAGTAAAAAACTAAAAAATCCTTGGAATGCTCAAGGAAGAAAATGTGTTATCATCAGTGAAAGTAAGAACTGTATATATAAAATGAGAAGGTTGGCCTAGTGACTTTCCTCAAAAGATGAACTAAAAAAAGAATTTAAAATGAAGAGATTAATTATTGAAATGTTAGGATTGAATTACCCTTAAAAAACTTGACTTGATTGATTTGGAAACCACCTTTTAATTCCTACTTGAAATCTCTAAAAAATCCCTTGATTTGATTAATGGAGAACGATTGTTTGGAAAAAGGGTTTAGAGTGTATTTAGGGTTTCTTGGTGAACAAGATAACTTTAAATGAGGGTTAGTGGGTTTTAAAATCGGTTAAAACATATAAAAAGTAAAATTAAGCTGGTGATGCAGGCTAAACAATGACCCGGTCGCGACCTTGCCACGATCGCAACAATGACACCGACGATGGTGGACATAATAGCTGCGGTCAGGGCCGAGACACAGGATTCCTCCTTTTGTTTATCGACTATAAAACTTCAAAAATTTAAATATGTAAATCCATCTTAATGCTTAAGGAAAACATAAAGACCCTTATACCCCCGAGCATTATTTAAAAGTCCCCATTTGCCCAATTAGTCTTTAACTTATAATAATCATTGTTTTATCACTGAACTTTAAAATAATCAAACTTTATCCCATTAAATTTATGTATTTAGTTTATAAATTATATAGCTCCAATTTAATTCACTTGAACTTTACATTCTAAAAATGACTTTAAATTATCTAATAAATTCAGATTCCTAATTAATAACTTAATTCTTTAATTAATATGTTATAACTTCCTCTAAAAATTATGAGGTATTAAATTTTTCCTTCCAAACAAAAATAATTTCATCCTCGAAATTCATAGGAAACGACACATACCTACCTAAAAGTAACAACGGATACCGATCCTTCATTATATCCTCTATCTACTAAGTGGATTCATCCTCACTATGGTAACCCTGCTAAACATGAATTAAGACAATATCCTTAGATAATAAAGTATTAACGCTATGTTCTGAAATACGCATTGTCTCCTCATTATACAAACTAGCAACCTCTAGTTGAATATCCCTTAAGTTAGCGTGCTAATAAATAACCCTACCCTGCAAGAACTAACGAAGCATGAATATATGGAACACATTATGTACTAGATTTAAATGGTTTATAAGTGTTATACGATACGCATGCATCCCTACTTGATTTGTAATCATAAACGACCCAATATACCTCAGGGATAACTTCCCATTCATCCCAAAATGCATCACCCCTTTCATGGGTGACACCTTGAGAAGAACTTAATCACCCACCTAAAAGTATAAGTTCTTCCTCAGCAAATATGCATAGCTCTTCTACCTACTCTGGGAAATCTTAGTCCTCTCCGGAATCATCTTAATCTTCTAAGTCATCTCCTAAATATACTTGGGTCCTAACGAACTACTCCATTTCAAGTCCAACTAATACATTGGCATTCTACATAGTCACCCATATAATGCCTCATACGGTTCCATACTAATCGACATATGATAATCTTTTTTCGGGTAAATTCACCAAAGGCAAGTTCATATCCCAACTACCCTGAAATCTCACGCGCATGCTTGAAGCATATCGTTTATAATCTAGAATGGTTTACCCGCTTCACACATACAACCATATGTACCCCATATAACCAAAAAATCTCTCACACATACATCCATGTGTACTACTCCATTGTGAAATATGTGTAGATAATGAGGAAATATGAAACCTTTTCCAAGTGCTCAATTAATACGAAAATATATTCGTGATTCTTAGGCATCGAAGGAAATATTATGACAAAGTTCATTGAGATGATATCCTACTTCCACTCGGGAATGGGTTTGGGTTATAATGTACCCAACGGTCTCTAGTGATCCACCTTCATCATCTGACATGTACTACACTAGGACACAAACGTGTCAACGTCCTAATTTATCTTGACCAAGTAATATTGCCTCTGCATATCCTAGTACTTTATATCCCCACTAGGATGCACTAAAAAATATGATCAATGAGCCTCTTGAATAATGACTGTACACTACTCCTCATTTGAAGGTACAACCAATCTCCCCTTGTTCCATAATCCACCTTTAGAATCAACTGTATAAAAAGATAAAACGATGACCAAAACCTTGGAAATTTTCTCCTTAAACGCCGCATCATATGCTTATGCTTATACTACCTACATAATGATATAAGGAGTCACAGTAAGAATTCCCATAAAAGCATCAAATAACTCGCCAATCACCTGAATGGACCCCACATCGATAAAATAAAATATAGAAAAACCATTGCTCAGCTGTTAACTCCAAGCATCTGCCACTACATTGGCTTTCCCTGGGTGATATCGAATCGTAAACTAGTTATCCTTGATGAACTCGAACAATAATCTTTTTCATATGCTCAGATACTTCTATATGAATAAATACTATAGGCTCCTGTGATCATTAAAGATCCTAAATTTCACACCCAATAGATAATGCCTCTAAACATATTGTGCGGACATTATCATTGCTAACTCCAAATCATGTGTCAAATAGTTAAACTCAAGAGGCTTTAACTTTCGATATGAATATGCAATATAAAAATCAACCTGCATCAATTCCCTAGCTAATCCATATAATAAAGCATTTATGTACACCAAATACTCAACCCCACTATGAGGTAGGGCAAGAAATAGAGCCAATGTCAACTTCTCCTTGAGAGTGTCAAAAGCATGTTGACACCTCTCAGTTTAAATGAACTTAATACCCTTCGTATTCATATCTTTTAGTGGTTCGATTATCTTTAAAATTCCTGAAATGAACCTCCTGTAATAACTGACTAATGCCAAAAGTCTACAAAGTTCAGTCTATTTCATGGGTTGTCCCCAACCCAACACGACTGACACAATTTTCAAATGAACTAACAATCACGACTTTGAGACCAAATGGATAAAGAATTTCACCTCATGCATTAAAAAATCACATTTATTTAATTTATCATACAAATTATTCTCCCATAATGTCTAAAGAGCAATCCTCAAATTTTCACATACTACTCCTCGATTCATGAATAAATTAAGATGTCACCAATGAAGATAATGATAAAATGATCCAAGTACGATCATAATACCGAGTTCATAAAATCCATGAACATGGTTGGGGTGGTGGTCAACCCAAAGGGCATGAATCTAAACTCATAACAAGCATAACGAGTCAAAAAGGCAGGCTTTGGTACATCTTCCTCCCGTACCCTAAACTAATGGTAAGCCAAACATGAATCTATCTTCGAGAAGAAAGAAACAACTTGTAACTAATAAAAAATTCATTGATCCTCGATAAAAGGGTACTTATTATTCACCATCACCTTTGTAGACACCCCACTCTAGCACCCCCTAACCTCTCCTTAGGTCCCTAGCACCTCCCTTCATCACTACAAACCTAAGTCATACCCTGGGTACTGACCAAGAGGCCATCGGGTGACCCCAACTCCATTTGGCCAAAAGTCAAACACTTCAGCTTGATCGAGACTGAATAAATCCTAGAAGAGAACTGAAACCCTTTTCTAATGGGCTGCCCCGTGCGTGATTCTAACTTACGGTGCAGACGAACGACCCATTTTCTCCCAAAACTTGATCAGGAGGTCAACGGACGCTCCCGGGACCCGTTTGACCCAAATCAACTCTTTAAATCGACTGAGACAGAATGAATCTTAAAATGGCACTCAAACCCATTCCAACAGTTTGCCCCGTGCATGATTCTGACTTAAGGTACGGACGAACGATTTATTTTTCTCTGAAACATCACCGAACGCTCCCAGGCCCAGGTTGACCAAAGTCAACTCACCAAACCGGGTCAAATTCTTTGTAATGTTGAACTACATCTCATAACCTTTCCAATGGTCTGCCCCGTGCTCGATTCTAACTTACCATAAGGACGAACGAACCGTTTGCGTCCGATAATTCCCCGTCCAAAGGACCGATGAACGCTTCTAAGCCACATTTTACCTAAAGTTAACTCCCAACCCGGGATAAGTTCAAGGAATTTAGAAGGTCTCTAAAATACGTTTCCAGGGGTTTGCCTCGTGCACAATTCGGATCAATGTTTTGCGTTCTACGAACATTTTTCTGAAGGAACCCGAAAGAGACTACCAAACGACAGGTTCCAAATCCTGCCTATCGGCAGTGTGCCTAAAACCACCTATTTATTGTCCCATGGCCCTATAAAAAGGAGGCCATGACCTCATTTTAGATGGACCCAAGATCTAAGATCCATCACTCTCAGCGAACTCAGAAAACCTCTCTTGAAGTCAGCGTGATTTGTACATTCAAATCCCTTTCCAACCCTCACTTTTCATCATCTTTTTCACCCAACATGGTTAATTAATTACCCTTCACCATCATCCAAGTGCAAGGGTTGCTTTCTAACATTCCAGATCAAGTTTAAGATCTTAAAGAAGGCCCAACTTTCCCAACACTCTCTTCAAATTCTCCTAAATTCGCATTAACTTATTTTATTACTTAGCACTTTTATTCTCTCTATCTGACATATACTAATATACTTTTTATTTAGTATTATTGCACATCTCTTATTTTTATATAAATAAAACCCCAAAAAAGAAAAGAAAAATAGGGTTTGCTCATAAATTCCAAACGGGAATTCTCACACTTTTCCCACAAATAAAACAATTTTTTTACACAAACACACAAGCGTATAAGAGAGTCCCTCGGTTGGATTTATGGGATAAATCCCACACCTCATTTTTCATACGAACTACGTGGACTTTGATGCCTCTATAGACTACATAGGCGTCTTGGTGTAAAATCCGAGACTCGAGTCCTATTCTTTCCCGTTTTTATTTTTCTATATTATTTAACTTAATTCTCTTAGATTATATATATTTACATATACATATATTTGTTCTTGGTGGCGTATTATTCCGTATGCGCTATCGTTCCATTACAACGATCAACGCGAGCATAATTGTGTAAATCCTATTTTATAATATTACTTTTAGGAATATTCCTATGGATAACTCTCTTTATCTCTCCCATGATACAAGTCGATGATTCCTATCTCCACTACATATAAACATGCACACATATCATGGGGAAATAAAGGAAAATTGCAAACATCCTTGACAGACTGCAAGGGTGGAATGGGTGCCTAACACCTTCCCATTTCGTAACTTAGCCTCCAAACCCTTTTCGAATCACTTTTGGTTTTGTATATATCAGTATATCTTTAGATGATGTCCTTAGGGATGGCTCCACTTTATTTTCTCTATTTTCAGTAAAATAGACTGGCGACTCCATCTCTCTACATTTTTTACCTCACGCATCGCCTACGCCGATCGAAGAACTCTCGAGAGGGATGCGCATGACTAGGATCCTCTCACCATGGATATTGACACCCATATCTCTCTCTCTCCCGCCGTGAGGATCGAGGATGGCCAGAGTGGCGACTCTGCTAAGGATTATTTAGTTCATGAGGTCTAGACTCTATTTACATGGGTATTTATTTTCTTATATATTCCCCTATTTTACATGTTCCCCTTTTATTACTCATCTGTACCTCACGCTTATGCTTTTATTCACACACTTGTAGAAAATTCTCCATGTACACTCCGCACCACGTGCACCTAGGATCACATCCGTCCACATGTTGCATGCATCACCCATCCATACTTGGTATACCATTGGTACTTGTACTTTCCTCCCTGTTTGGCATGATCAAGAAAGATACTCTTATCATAAGATACTAATAAGAGAATCATGCATGATTCAGACAACATCACCAAGAGCATTGTGATTTACCAAATTTTGTCCAGTAACTAGAGGGTCACTTCGTGATGGGTACTGGTCCGGTAGGGCGCAGTTAGCTTAAGCAATATGACTCTTACCTTCCATTGGCCAAGTAACTTCGACGTATATCGAACGGTTCCCCTATATCGTACCACTTGACTGAACTCATAACGGAAGGTATATCGCAGGGAACTCATTCACGTGCACCGAGTATATCGAATTCTCTCTCACACGTACAATCCCCACGAGGTATATAGTGAGGCAATTCACGTACACTCGGGTATATCAAATGGCTTGTCCACACGTACCGATTTCCCTCAAAAGTAAAGACGTATATCGTGGAAGTCACGCCAAAGGGGGGAACCCCTTCCAATTCACCCAACCAACTGCATACCCACATATAGGTGTTAAGCCTAGTACACACATGTTAAATTACCGATTTCGACCCGAAACTCTTCCGAAATTTCAGGTCGGCCTACTTCCCAAAATTTCGGTCATTCTTAAAATGGGACCCTGCCCGTGAGCCTGGTCACAAGTCCAACTATAGCTTTGCATATGTTACAAACCCAACTTTTCTAGGCTTGGGTTCCGTCCGGCATTTCACTTTGCATTTAGGAGAATTTAATTCCAGAGAGAACATAATAATCATAATAATCATGCTGAGACCCATCTCCTAAACATATTTCTCCCTTCTTTTCCAAAAATAATTCTCCCTTCTTTATCAAAAATTGAAAAACATTTCTCCTCTCTTTATCAAAGATCCAAAAATATTTTATCTTCCAACCTCAAAAAGAAAAAGAAATTATCAAAAAAATATTTTCATTCTTTTTCTCAAAAATATATCCCTTTTTACGCCTTCTCAGGTCGATTGCACGCCCTTGGCCTAGCTCCTTATTGGCTTCAATCTTCAGTCAAATCACCTCGAAGTTTTCTCCATTCCCCTGCTACTTCTTTCGAGTCCAGAATCCATTCGGTTACCATGGAGAACATATATCAAGTACTAGTTGTGAAGGCAAATCTGACGGAAGTCTTATCTCAGCTCATGTCCAAGATTAACAACCTCCATACTGAGGTCTGAGAGATGAAACGAAACTAGGTTCCCGTTCCTCAAGAGCTCGAGGCCCTATTCCCCTGAGATATGGTTCCACCCGAACCTATTTGGGTTCCCAAAGAGTATCATCATTCTCCACGTGCCCCTACTGCTAATGGGCCGCCGCCTGCCCAATTTCCTATGCCAAACCTTGCCCAGCCTGGGGCTAACTTGACTATGATCATTGATCCAAAAGAGGAAGAGATGAATAAGGTACAAGAAGATCTCAAGTTGCTAACTAAGAAATTCGACCAAGTCAGAATCTTTGGAAGTTACATGGACCACACCCACATGTCTCCTTATCCTAAGGAGAGGTTACCAGAGAAGTTCAAGATGCCAAATATTGAGAAATTCAGAGGGAGTGGATCCTCGATTGTTCATTTTCGTAGTTCTCACCATTCTACGACTCTCCTAGGGGATTCTGAAGAAGTTATGGCCCAATTATTTCAGTAAACTTTAAAGGATAGCACCCTCCGATGGTTTTTTTCTCTCGAGAAATCCAGAATCCGTAGCTGGGAGGATGTAGCTCGAGAATTCATGTTGCAGTACAAATACAACGAAGAGCTTGAGGTCATCCATCGTGATTTAAAGTTGCTCAAATAGAACTCTGGGGAATCAGTGAGTAACTTCATAGCCCGATGGAGGGAAAAAGCAGTCACCATGACCAATTGTCCATCCGAAGAAGAACAAATCAACATAGTGAAGAAGAATTTCTTACCCCATATCCGAGCAACAATGGGAGGACAATACTATCCCCACTTTCGACCTCTCAGAGAGGCCGGAGTAGAAATCGAGGAGGGTCTTGCTAAAATAGAACTTAAACCAAAGAAAGTGTCCGGATAGTTCACTCCCAGAAAATATGATAAGCCTGTCAGTGCTTCAGTCTCAACCATCAACAACATCTCTCAACCAACCACCTCGTGGGCACCAGAAAGCCGCCATGTCCCAGTCCGAAAGGAATACACCGAGATCCATGTTCTTGATGAAATAGAATAAAATAGGGTTTTTTATGTTATTATGAAGATTTAATCCATGAAAGACTAATTGTTGATGATTTAAAGGTTTTGGAATGTTAAGAATCATGTAATTAGGTTGTATAATGATCCCATATACTTATATTAGGATTTCACATCATGTAATGGCATTTTGGGACAAATATGGAATTAAAAAATAAAGGAACCCATAGCCTGTAATTGCTTGATCGATCGATCGACATTCATAGTTGATCGATCGACATTCATGATCGATCGATCGACATTCATGATCGATCGATCGACCTCCACAGAAATTGATATATTTTTCCCCTTTTCGAATTTAAACAATTCCAACCCTTGAAAACTATTGGTAAGGACCTTGTGAACACATTTAGGTTTAAGGAGAACCAGTAGGGGTGTATATAGGCCCTGAATTATATCAGAATTGAATTGGGATTTTATGTGAGACTTATTAGGGTCCAACGAGTGAAATACTATTGGAGATTGCGAGTAAAAAAATTAAATCTATATAGTTAATAATTTAAGGCTAGAGACAGAAATATGGACCTTAAGAGTATTGAATTAATATGTGGGAAAAATAGGAGACTTAGTAACCTTCTTGGTTAGGTTTTAAATACTTGAACTATACGACGTGAGACCTATCGGCAAAATATATTGTATATCATCTGAAAATACTAAAGTGTACGAATTGGAATAACGATATAGGGTTGAGAACATACCTTTAATAATATTATGAGTTAACCAAGTTGTGTGAATGCTTTGTGTATGAATTATTATGTGTATAACATACCTACCATACTTGCTATCATGGGAGGTCGGCTTTCGGATCAGGGCCATCTAATCTTTGTGTTCCTATGGGGGGATATATATTGGTACCTCAAGGACATGGGACTGTGAATGACTTATTTGTGAGTTAATAAATCAGCTGACCATGGGAGCGGAGGTATGTGAGTGACCCATGGGTATGTGAACTATGTTCGCCTCCAATATGTGTGATTTTGCTTATTGAAACGGTTCCTGAGATATTCGGAATATGTAGTCCTTATGTACGTGATGTATCGGGATTCGATAGCAGAGTATGTGTGCACTGTAGCTTAGCCTATGGGTTCCCTAATTGTATATTAATGTTGAGATTAATATACTGGTAATTATAACAGACTCTTTGTTAAAATTTGAATGTGAATACTTGAGACATTTTTAGTAGAGTTAAAAATGAGAATTTCCTATAATAATTATTATAAATTAATCTGAGAAATAAAAAGGGGGATATACACAGGTTATATTAGAATGTCTTGAATAAACACCTAGACTATTATGTGAGGACGGGTTGTGGTATAGACTAGTTAGCTAGAGGCATAACTAGGACGGGTTACGGAGATACGTTAGGCGTGCACACTAGTTAAGGTAATGCAATCACATGGGGCGTAACTGTCATCACAGACATGAATGATCGGGCCACTAGGTCCTGGTGTCCATTCCACTTTTCTTTCCACACTTCGGCCACCTCATCTACTAGCGTACGGCATAATGCATCTACTACCACGTTAGCCTTCCCTGAGTGGTATTGGATATCGAACTGATAATCCTTCACGAACTCAAATGACCTACGTTGACGCATATTTAGTTACTTCTGCATGAAGAGGTACTGTAGGGACTTGTGGTCCATGAATAAATGAAATTTCTCCCCCAGTAGATAATGTCTCCAAATTCGAAGAGAAAATACGACTGCTGCTAACTCCAAGTTGGGGGTGGTGTAATTCTTCTCGTGAGGCTTAATCTTATGGGAAGCATAAGATATAGCCTGACTCTCCTGTTGCAGTACACCCCAAGTCCTAGTAAGGATGCATCAGTGTAGACTAGATACTCAACCCTCGATCTGGGCAATGCTAACACTGGTGCTAAGGTCAACTTGTCCTTCAACTCATCGAATGCCAACTGACAGGAATCTCTCCAGATAAATGGCACACCCTTGCAAGTCAGATGTATCAAGGACTCTCTATTTTTGAGAACCCTGAAAAAAACTTCCTGTAGTATCCTGCTAGGCCCAAGAAACTACCTATCTCAGTCGGTGTCGTGAGTTGTCCCCACTCCCTCACCACTGATACCTTCCCCGGATCAACATTTCCTTTTTGGGGGGAAATTAGATGTACTGACGTAAATGAGTGAATTCTTGGAGTAACGGATCTCCGATGGGACCAATAAGTTCGAGAAACGATTATAGGCTCGTTTTCTTTATATGCACTCAAGGAAGCACTAGGTACGATATCACGTGAGAGTCAACTTTACGACTGAGGTAGCGTTATAACATATAGCGATTTATCTTAGCTTGTGTCTAAGCTAGTGTCCTAGAACATACGCCTTGAGATAGGTGGAATATAGTGGGAGACCATTGTGTTAGGCTATATCTAAATTTGGGTAAGCTAGGACGTAGTGTATATATCGATCCTAGAGTAGTGGTACAGGCTATATCTAAATTTTGAGGACAAAATTCTGTTGTAAGGTGGGAGTATGTAATACCCCGTACTTTTAAAGGTATTTAGATTTCACTGTGGACGTAATTTGGTAATTTGAGGAATTTCTATGAATGGTAATTCTGGAATTTATGAGCAAAATTAAATAAAATTAATATTATTAAATGAATAGTAAATATTAGTTTTCAAGTGTCGGATAAATATTTACTCGGATTATATTTTCTTACGAGACTAAGTATATGAGTGGATTATTTTTATTACTTGTCGCAGTTGAGTAAAGTGACAAAGGAAAATATTTTAATTGAAAAAATAAGCATATTGAACGTGTTGAATTTAATTAGTGAATTTTAGTTAAGTGACTCAGATGGAGATTTCAACTGTGACGTTGGGTTCGTAATGGCCGAGATAGTCAAAATAGAGTATCCGGGGGTAGTGTTTAGGTTCCGGGGCTTTTTGGACTAGTGGGGAGTCATAAATGAGTACACGAGTCATTTAACAATTGGGTATATACCAAATTTCGGGTTTATTAAGAAGGAAGCCCTCATTTCTTCCATAAAATTGGATATAAGAGATAGAAAGAGAAGAGATAAGGAAGAGAAGAGAAATAAGAGAATAGAAGAAGGAAGAAAAGGGATTTCCAGCCAAAACTTCGCGGTATTCGACTCGGGGTCGCCGGATTTAATCCACGAGGCAAGAGTTTAACTTGCTTTATGATTTAGTGTGTTTATTTATCATATTTTAGTTGGTGTAAAAATATAAAAAAAATTGGGTTGAATTTTCGTAAATCAAACGTTTTTTATAAAGATTAAACGGATAAAACTCGGTTTATACCTAATTTGAGAAACTTAAGAATTAATTGAAATTAATAGTTGGTTATGGGTTCTAGGATGATTAGAACCCTTTTTATGTGTGTATGTATGGTTGTTTGAGGTTGGATGATGATGAGAGAGGAGATAAAAAGCTTGGAGGTGCTTTAATGGAGGTTTGGATTTTTGGAGAAGAAGGTGAATAGTGATCAGCGTCACTTACAGACTATTTGGGCTAGGAAGAGGACTGCTCCGGCTCTTAGTCAAAACATAAAAGTTGTAGATCTTTTCGATACGGTCGCGTGAGCACCAAAAACATATTTTTCTGATTGTCTTTAGAATTGTTATGATTTTTCTAAGAAATAAGTTCTGAGGTTGATCATTAACTCGGAAATCAAACCGAAAATTGGAAAAAAATAAATAAAGGCTAGAATTGTTTGGAGATAAATATTTGGGGTTCCTGAAAAAAATAGTGTGGGGACTTCTAAATAATTTTTTTTTAGTAAGGCGTGTACCTTGGGTTACTTGAAAGTAAAATCCAAGATTTACCCAAATAGGGGTGTTTGTGAGGAATAATACTTAAAAGGTATTTAAGTGGGCAATTTTATATAAGTAATTGTGCGCGTAGAAAAGGTACTTACATACTGACTTTGTTTAAGTAAAATCCTACGAGGTAACTAGGATGAAATTTAGGATACGTACTACAAAGAATTGAGCAATTTCCCTATGCATTTATGAACAACGATTTTTATAAGTGAGGAGATACCTATGGAATTAAGAGACGTAGTGTGTATGCTATTTAATTATTATGAATTGGTACATTCGGGAGTTATTGGTACAAATCTTGGTGAAGTGATTGAGGAGTGATTTGAATATTAAATAAGAGAGTACGTATTGGGGTAGTATTTTAAGTGTATGAATGTTTATATTATTAAGAAAGGGAACACTTGAGGTTATTGGCTATTGCTATAGAGTTTAGAAATTATAGCCATAATGTATTGGGAAGTGATTTAGATTGTATAGAAGATTTCATTAAATTATATATAATATAAAATGAATAAATATAACGATGCTATTGGTATTATCATTGTGCGGTGAGAAAAGCTAGGAAATAATATATTGAGGATTTGTTATAATCAATAAATGCGTAAGATATTCGAGATATAAATATACTACGTATGGGATATGTGTATGCCCTAATATTAATATGTATATGGGTTAAATAAATACCTATAGGGAATTATGTATAGGAAAAATAAATACCTATTGTTATCATATGGTTGTGTAAATACCTCATTGATGTTATATTTATATAGGTCGAATGTGTACCTATATTATTGTTTATTATGTGTATGACATACCTACCATACTTGCTCTCACGAGAGGACGACTTTCGAAAGAGGACAATCTTATCTTGTGTATCCTTCGGGGGGATTTAGATTTGGTACCTCAAGAACATAGGACTGTGAAGGGCTTATTTGTGAGTCGATAGGTCTGCTGGCCGTGGGAGCGTAGGTATGTGTGTGACCCATGAGTACGTGAACTATGTTCTCCTCCAATATGTGTGATTTATATTGATACAGTTCCCGAGTGATTCGAAATGCGTGATCCTTGTGTATGTGATGTACTGGGATTTGATAGCAGAGTATGTGTGCACCACAGCTTATCCTCGGGGTTCTTTATATGTATATATGTATTGAGAATAACATATATGTATACTTCAGATGTTCCACCATTGCCTAGTAGATAAAAATAACTAGGCCACCTATATTATAGCTCAGTGGATTGATTAATATACTTGTGATGTATAGTATATTTTTTATATATGAGATGAGATGTCATATAAAGTAACCTTGTATAAAAGGGAAAAGAATGAATAAAGTGATATACTCCTTCCAGTAAATTTATATCCGGATGTTTATGAATTATGAATCGCAGGTTCTAATGAGAACTAAATATATATACGAGATAGTAAAAGATGTTGTATGTACTGAGGGCCTAATGGATCCCGATGATCAACATTCTCACGTAGTAGTGTATCCGGGGGGTTCCTTGTTTGGATTTCGGTTCGCGAGACACCCCATGCACAAACGTAACATAATGTTGGGAATGGGGAGAAGTTTAGTCCTTCGTACTCAGATTAATAAGGATTATTAGAAGATACTAAATACATTTGTTAGGCAGGGTATCTTAACTAGGTTGTTTAAAAGATATGCGATAGTTGTGCACTATTAGAAGAGGGATGAGGTATATCTCATGAGAGTTCGATACGAGTTTAAATATGAGAAATATCATCTCTTAAAAATATGGATTTTATGCACTTGCTAAAATGTTTTCAAAACTCAGGCTCTGACCCGTTTCTCTATTTTTTCCCCTCTTCCTATATATATATATATATATATATATATATATATATATATATATATATATATATATATATATATATATATATATATATATATATAGGTGTCCAGACATTGGGACGCCTGGATGATGATTCCTTTGAGTCAGACATTTTTTGTAGTAGCTGTGGATGTAGGCAGGTTTATTGTAGACGCTTTTATCATTTGAGATCTAGATAGGAGGTATTGTAGACATATTTAGGCTGATGGACCAACTGTACTCATCTACTCTCTTACCGCCTTTTATTCGGCATTCGATTTAGATGTATTATTTTGTACCAAGTGTTGGTTACTTCATTTTTATTTCAGTTATTGCATACAACTGTTATAATTGTTTTATTTTAATGGTTTGGTTAAAAAGATTATTTAATTTAAAATTTGCGTCAACCTAATAGGATATTAGTAATTAAATTGGTTTTCGACAGTGATGCTAAGAATGAACCATATGAGACTCCTGTTTTAATTTGATATAGGAGTGATCGCCCAGTATTTTATTAGGCGGGTTGTCACAGGACGATCATACCACTCTCTATTGTTGATAACGGATCCGCCTTGAATGTCTTCCCATTAAGAACCTTTAAATGCTTAGGACTGAAGGAAAGTGACCTCACTCCAACCTTCGCTGTGGTACGTGCCTACGATAATACTCGTCGGGAGGTGATGAGATCCATAAAACTTGTAATAGGGGTTGGCCCTATAAACCCTGTCATTGAATTCCATGTTATTGACATCCCAGTTTGTTTCAACCTGTTGCTCGGACGACCTTGGGTACACTGTATCAATGGTGTCTCTCCCTCCCATCATAAAAAATTGAAGTTCTTCTCCGATGGACGAGTCATCACCATTTTGGGCGACGACGACAATGTCGAAGGTGCAACTACCACCAATCCAATCCTTGAGATACATCATGGTTCAAATGACATGTTCCTATCAGGATTTTAAGTTGAGCCACTTCTACTCCCGACAGGGGACGATTTCAATGAAAGGGTTTGTCCAGAACACGACCCTCATGGAAAAATCAATGTGATTCAAGTGTTCAAAAACATGCACTTTGTAAAGATAGCAAGGGATAATTGAGCCCATTGAACTAAAAAAAGCTTTCCATCCTTATGATTTAGGGTATCAACCATCAGAACAAGTGCTCAGAATGATCCGCCAGTTTTGACCAAAGAGAAGACTAGACTGCATCCAGACTATCCCAGGTGAATCCTTGAATGGACGATTCATCAAAGAGGGTGAAGACTTCCCCTTTTGCGGCTTTTCAGAACCATAGTATGACCATACAGATAAGAAGATGAAGCTTATAATGGAGATCTATTTTTAAGACAGCTACTCATGGTCCAAAAGTTCCCAACACCATGTACAACCACTCATCAAACATACCGCAAATTCCGAGGGAAGTGACTCCGAGGATTCGTTTAACTTACAAACACTGGGGCTGACACTCTGTATTGTTCATTCAAGCACTACATCACTGGATGCATCCCACCTGATTAAAGTTGTTGATACACCTCTCCTCAACTGGCATACTGTGCCAGTTCTACCTGTTGAAATCCCTCCTAACCCCAATGTTTACCCCATCTCTTCCTTTGTTGTCCATCCTTGCTCTAATGTAATCGAGGCCTCCTTTGATGAGATTCTCAATGCTGTTTTTCCTATCAATGAAATAAATGAAGATTTTGATTATCTTAATGTGACTTACATTAATTGTTTAGATTCTGATCAAACTTTTGATGATGAAGATTTTGTAAATGAATAATTCTTAACTGATATAAATAAAGTTAATAACAAACAACATAACCGCATTCAAGTTAATAAAGAATAGGCTGTGATTGTTAACCTCGGTTGTAGTAGCCAATTGCGCAAGATTAGGATAGGGGCTACCCTCAACGAGCATGAGCGCACACAACTCAAAGAATTACTGAAGGAATTTGTGGATGTCTTTGCATAGTCCTATAACGATATGCCCGACATTGATCCTAAAATACCTCAATATGAGATCCCCACTCTCCCAAATTACAAGCCGATTAAACAAAAGTTGAGAAAGCTTTGCACCGAATGATCGCTCAAAGTCAAAGAAGAAGTGGTCAAACAACTGAACGTGGGCTTCATTCGTGTGATCAAATATCCCATATGGCTAGCCAACATAGTTCCTGTGCCGAAATCGAGAGGGAAAGTTCGAATGTGTGTAGACTACCAGCAATTGAACAAAACCTCTCCAAAGGATGATTATCCATTACCCAATATAGACATGATCATGGACAACACAGTCACTCATGCTCTTAAGTCATTCGTCGATAGGTTTTTCGGATATAACCAAATCAAAATGCATCTATATCATCAAGAAAAAACCACATTCATCACACCGTGGGGAACCTTTTACTACACTGTTATGCCATTTGGTCTCAAGAGGGCTGGGGCTAACTACTAGAGGGCTGCCACAACCATTTTGCGTGATATGATTCACAAAGAAGTTAAGGTTTATGTGGATGATATGATTATCAAATCCAAAACTAGAGAATGTCATATTCCCTCTCTTTAAAAGTTCTTCGAAGGAATGTAATGGTATCGAATGAGACTCAATCCACATAAATGTGTCTTCGATGTTACAAAGGGAAAACTCTGCCAAACTGAAAGCCATACTTGAAATTCCACCGCCACGAACAGAGAAAGAAGTTTGTGTTTTCCTTGGGAAATTTTGATACATCAGTCTGTTCATAAGCCATCTAACTTCCATTTACGAACCTATTTTCAAACTCCTCTAAAAGGATTCAACCAAGGTTTGGAACTAGGCCTACCAAGAAGCTTTTGACCGAATCAAATAATATTTTACCCAACCTTGGGTACTCATGCCACCATAGCCTGGTCTCCCCTTACTCATATACCTAAACATAATCGACAATGCAGTTGGGGCTTTGCTATCCCAAAACCTTGAAGAATCCCGCAAATAAAGAGCCATTTATTATGCCAGTCGCAAATTGACCGGGTACAAAGTCAACTACACTACTTTGGAAAAGGCATGTGTTGTTCTTGTCTGGGTCACACAAAAGTTATGACACTGCATGCCCCCCTTCCCCATCAATCTTATATCCCGAATGGACCCCATCAAGTACCTGCTTGAGAAACCCGCCTTATCCAGTCGAATGGTCCGATGGTTGATGCTCGTGTATGTCATGCAGAAAGCCATAAAAGAAAGAGCCATCTCTGACTATCTCGCTGATTACCCCATAGAAGAAGCTGATTCTGGATCTCTAAATTCCCAGATGAAAACATCCTCTGCACTGCTCAAGACAACCTTTGATGGTAAATGTTCTTTGACGGATCTGCTAATAAGAAGGGATATGGCATTGGGATAGTTTTTATCACCCCAGATGACTCCCACACTCCTATCGCTATCAAATTTGATTTTCCCTCCACCAACAACATGACTGAATATGAGGCATGTACGGTAGGCCTCAAAGTTTCTCTAAAGAAAGGTATTCAATGCCTAGATGTCTATGGGTATTCTGCCCTCATCATCGATCAACTGCTCAGGAAATATAAAGTCAAGGATGAGCAAATCCAACCCTTCCATGACCACTTAGAAGAATTAGCCTCCCAATTCCAAGATATTACCTTCCACTACTTACCTAGAGCAAAGAATAACCTAGACGATGCCCTTGCTACCTTGGCCTCCATGGTCGACATGCTAGAAGGAATAATAATGGCCCCCTTCCTAGTTCAAAAGCAAGATAAACCAACCCACTGCTACCACATTGAGCTCATCATCAAAGAAGATCCTGAGCTATCCAATTAATGGTACTATGATATCTGGCACCTCCTTAAGCATGGTAGGTATCCCGAAGGTTCCAATAAGAAACACTGAGCAACCCTCCAAAGACTGGTCGCCCAGTACATCATCTGTCACAAAGCACTGTTAAAAAAAACTTCGATGGAACCCATCTACACTACATCGTAGGGGTTGACATTGAAGAGATAATGCTGAAAATCCAGAGTGGGGAATGCGGGCCCCACATAAACGGTTACATGCTTGCCAAAAACATCATCCGACAAGGTTACTGCTGGACCACCATGGTCCAGGATTGCACCGCCTATGTCCAGAGATGCCTCAAATGCCAATAGATTTCTAACCTTCAACACCTTCCCCCATGCGAATTATACAACATGGCTTATCCCTATCCATTATCCACCTGGGGCATTGACATCATAGGGAAGGTTACTCCCAAGGCTTCCAACGGGCATGAATTAATCCTAGTTACCATTGATTACTTCACTAAATGGGTTAAAGCCGAGTCATACGTAGTTCTGAAAGCTAAGAAAGTGGTAAAATTCATCAGGAAGAACATCATCTGCCGATATAGGGTCCCGCACGAGCTAGTATCAGATAACGGGTTACATTTTGAGGAAAAAGTCACAGAAGTGGTCAATGAGTATGGGATTCGGAGACACAAATCTTCTCCCTATCGACCTCAAACCAATGGTGCAGTCGATGCCGCCAACAAAAACCTCAAAGGCGTCATTAGTAAGATGACTGAAAGTTGTCGCGATTGGGCCGAACGAATCCCTTATGACCTCTAGGGCTAGCGATCCTCAATATGAACCTCTACTGGGGCTACCCCTTACTCTCTGGTCTACGGTATGGAATCAGTCCTACCCGTGGAACTAGAAATCTCGTCACTTCGTATCATGATCTAAAGCCAAGTCAGTGAGGAGGAATGGCATTAAAGCCGTCTCGACGAGTTATCACTCTTGGATGAAAGGAAACTGAAAGTGTTGTATCGCATATAAGGGTACCATCACCAAATAGTGCATTAATTTAATAAGAAAGTCAAGGACAGCGGTGTCCGAGAAGGGGATTTAGCCCTCAAAGAAATAGTAGAGCCCATTTGGGACTGTAGAGAGAAATTCAAGCCCAATTGGACCGGCCCATACATTATGAAGAAGATCTTATCCGGCGGTGCCTCCATGCTCACCGACCTAGATGGAGAAGAAATGGATCATCCAGTCAACCTAGACCATCTCAAAAGGTTCTACCCCTACTCTGAAATCTCTGCGCGCTACGACTCTTCTCATCTCCCATATATTCTAAAAAAAATTAAAAAAAATCTTCATTTCCCTCTACCCAGAACTATGTGGGCCTAATCCTCTACAAAACCATTTGCTTTCAGAAAAATGAAAAAATTTCAAAATACCCATAGGTACATAGGCACCTCATGCATCCCATATGAGCACAGCCCTTTCTTTTTTCACAAAAAACTATTCTTTTCTTACCTCCGAGAATGATAGCTCACTCTAACATATACTTGAACAAAAGGATTATTCATGCCTTAGTGATCGGTATAGATAATTCAAAATACAAAATTCATCAAAAGTCATAACTGGATGATAAAAAACATCTTTATTTCTCTAATAAGAAGTTACAGTGCAATTACATAAGAAAAGGAATGAATAGCTCCCTTCACCCTACCTTCCAAAAAAGCCAAATTAATTCCCAAACTTATTCATTATAAAATAAACTCCCCAAGAGTTCTACACATAGCTACCAGAGGAGCCCACACCGTCATCATATACTTCATGGGGTACCTAAGCTTCCCCTTCCTGAATAGAGTGCAGTAGATGCTCCATGGACCGATAATCTCAAACCAGCCTCAAAAAAACTACCACACCTCCCTCCATGGTGTCAAATAAGGCAAGACACCTTTGTCCGATCTCCACTACCAACATCTTACTAACTACTCTTCTCAATAACTATTTAATATAATCGACAGGGATGTGCCAAACTCTCCTAACAGGCTGAGAGGGACGGGTCGACGGACGCCGACTCTCCCATAAAGAGCTAAGACATATGTGCAGATGCTTTATCAGACCTTCTACCAGAAATAAGTCTAGTGTTCGAGGTGGCACGGCCTGATCCCAGCCAAATTGGCACAGAACCCGCCAAGGGAAATAGAAAGAGGTATGTCTGAGACCAACCAGTCGGACGTACGGGTATTACTCCAGCTCCTGAATAGGCAGAAACTGTCCCCACCAAGGCACTGACTAGTGATGATTTAGAGCCCCATCCTCCACAAACCAGTTCTCCCATCTCTCAATATCCAGGCTAACGCTGATGGGACAGAACGATAAAGGGTATAACTGACAAAGGGTATTTCGAATGAGTCACCAGGCAGAGTCTTTCAGACAAACACATGAACAACATCACAGGGATACCTCTCAGAAAGTCAGAACGATTCTCGCTAAGCATCCAGGCCATTCAAAGTCTCCGCCAGTATCACCGCCGCAGGATTGCAACGGCATGACATCCATGAAGTAATGGCTACAAGTTGTGGGTCCACCAGTAGATCCCCAGTCACTTGCAGCAATTTCAAAACCAAGCCCAGAACGACGTCTCTAGCATATCCATCATCACCAACCCCCTATAAATGCCCGAACTGCAACAGCGCCGAAAGGGGAAATTATTCCTCCAGTAACCAAAGGTCTATCTGCCGAAGGCGAGATGTGGATAATTCTAACCAACATCTCTCGAGGATACTGGGAAAACTTAGGCATAGCAACCGCCACACTAGGATTTACCCTCAACATGGTAGAAAATTTCTCATAAGTCAGACAGACTTCTTCCAAGACAAAGCGGACTACATGGTCCTTGGGGTACCAAAATTGTACCACCTCCATCAGCATGTTCCACTCTATGGGCCGATTACACCATAAAGAGACTCAACGCATGTTAAAAGTGTCATAGTCGACGTTGTAGGAGAACATAGCCTCCAAAGTCTCGAGGTAGTTGGAAAACTCAATGCTACTAGGGAGAGCCATCTCACAGAATGAAGAAAATTAGAAGGTGAAGGTGTGATGAACACACTCCACCCTAACCCCTTTTTATACTTGAAAAACCTCACAAAAGACACAACCCGTGCAGAAATGAGAGGGAATCCTGCCCCACAAGGTAACAAAAGATGAAGAGAGTACCAATCAAAGCCGTGATTGATTAAGACTAAACTAACTTGTCGATAGGCAGGACAAAGGGCTTGCTAATCGTTAACCCCCATATTTTTGGAAACTTACACTTTTTCCCTTTTACCAAAATTAAAAAAATCAATAAAAATAAATTGATATTCTCAAAAGAATTTCAAAATCCCCTTCCATCTTTATATAATTTCTCATTTTAAATTTTTCTTCAAAATTCCAAAAATATTTCTTTTAACGGTCTCAGCAGCAAAGTAAAAAGTGCATATGCATTAATTCATTCATTACTAACAGAAGATAATAAAAAACTCTAATGCATTGCATAGATATTCTTCTGTTACATAAATTTTGCAGGAATTAAAGAAAAGCAAAAAATAACAGGACTCAGCCCGAACTCGCATTCTCTCTCACCTACCATTTCCCTCTTTCTCCCACATTCTCTTCCTTCCTAAGAGCTTCTAGCCCTACGACGCGCTCTCCTTCCCCTGCGGCGAGATGACGCACCACCACTACTCATACCAGACTCCTCCCAAGATGAGGCAGATGGCACCAAGCAAAAAGGAACAGGAACCGCATCCCGAATATGCGCAGTCACCGAGGATATCCAGTCCCTCAGCCAAGTGGTGGACAACCGGACTTACTGCAAGAAAAGGAAGAATTAGTACTAACTAGGGAAGATCAAAAGAAACTAAAAAAATGAAAAAGGAAGAACAAAAAGTTATACCAAAGGACGAAGAACCTCCTCTATCAAGCCCAACTCCTCCGGGTCCATTGCATGAGGACGATGCAACATAGGCACCATCCCTCCATTAGCCCGTCAAATGTTGTATGAAGGGGTATGCAACCACACAAAGGGAACCTCCAAAGTCACCGCAGATGTCGATGGACCACCACAGCTGAGGAAGGACCCCACTAGATGACTCGAACCCGTAGGAGGGAAAGGCATCGAATCATATATGTTGGGTGCCATTAGATAACTTGTTATAAAGTCCATATAATTGTATGGCATAGCTGTGTTGGTATACAACAGATAGGACTTGCCAATCATCATCGCAATCCTCACGTCCTCCGGCAACATTCACTCATGCCTCATAGACATAGGGGACCTCGCAGGTGGCACCACCACTTTCTCCTCAGTAATCTATCGGACCACCCTCTCCCCAAGATACCAAGAGTGGCCAAACTCATGCGCCAGTAAATGCCTCATCTACGCATTCACTCTAGTCGAACCCATGTCCTAAATAGACATCCCCCAAGGGTAAAAGGTCACCTAAAAAATCCCCAAAAGATATAAGTCAGTATGGAATTCGAGAATATAAAAACCAAGACTGAAGAAGAGAAAAGTCTTACCCTATCACTAGTTAGGCCATTCAAGACCTGATGCCCCGCCTCCAGAGATAGATACTTCCTTGTCTATTGATTGGCCTTGCTCCATCGATACAACAAGCAAAAGTCCCCGAAAGTCTCATCCTTCAAAGAAATAAGCTGGGTATTACACCCAACTACCTCATAGAACCACGTCTGCCAAAGATAAGAATTTGCAATAAAAAAGACGAGTAAGGAAAATGCAAATGTATGAAAAGAAAATGAGCAAACTAAAGAATACCTCAAGAAGATACGTGGATCCAGTAAAAGTCTACAGACAGTACCAGTTAAATGCATCCGGAGAAAAATAAAGGGTCGTCAAAGTCAGGCTCCCCCAATTATAGAGAGGGACGTTTGAAAACATCCTCAAGTATGGTACAAGCCGTAAGTGGACAACGTCGTCGTTCGACGCCACCAAAAATCCCCCCAACACAAGCAAATTAAATAGTCGGTCCATCTCCCTTACCTGCAGCCCGTCCTCCGCATCAATCACTATATTCTCTAAAATATCCCTCAGCAGCGACAGACGGATAGAGTTCCCAGATACTATCCTCCCCACATTACCTAACATCGTTCGCACCTCTTGCAGCCTCAACTACAAGGAGCGATCCACCTTTATCTGCTCTCTATTATAATCCAGCCCCAGTAGCTATTTCACATCTATGGGAGTCACAGTCATCTCCCTAAAGCCAAAATGGAAGGTGTGGGTAGTGTCCCACCACCTCTCCCCCAAAGCACATAAACCCATCGTCAAACGAGGCATCTCATCACACACAGACTCCAGCCTCCCAAAGCCTGTTGATGATACTACCCAACGCACCACAGGTGGAAGGTTCTCCTAGACATCCTTAAGCCCCGTCGTCCCACGGGCATGCACAGTCGATAAAAAAAATCAGACTGCCAAAGAAAAAGCCTTGTCAAAATCCAAAAAAGGGAAAAAGGAAATCACCAAAATAGAATGCCACAAGACATTTTTGTACTTACATAACCACCAGGGTTCACCACCCTAGAAGAGCGATGACGCGACGTCTCCCACAGTAAAGTCCGCTCATCTGCAACTGGCTCGAATGCATCAAAATAGTTCTGAGTGCCCAAAGCAAGAGGTGACCTGGCCCTCCACTCCACATTCGCCCAGTCATCAATAGCCAACAACTTCCGGTGTACCGTAGTGCTCACAAAAGTGGCCATTTTTTAGGTTACGAAATGTTAGAACGATTCACAAAAGAAAATCGCAGAGAGAGAGAAGGCAAGCTGTGAAAAATGAGGGGAACCCGCCCATTTTTATAGGAAGCCAAGGGTCATGCCGATCGGCACTGACCCCAAACCTACCGATTGGCACTGACCTTTTACCTTCTCGAGGCAGTCCAAAAGTCCGTGCCACTGCCGAATGGCACCCTCCATACCATGCCGACCAGTACCCCCTTTAATTTTCGTACAAAAACTCCCAGAAAATACTAGAAAACCTAGAAAATTCCTCAAAAAATTCCTAAAAATTCCGGGGAGGATTTAGAACACTTTCACCAAGAAAATTTCACACTCCCTCAAGTGAAACCCCTATTTCCCCAGTGGAACTCTCAAAAGCCAAGTGAATCCCCCCCCCCCCCCCCCCGATAACGTCGCCAGAGGACCCCTAAAGTATCATAAACCCCAGGTTATCTCCTATTTCCCAAAAGTCTCAAATTTCCCCGAGCAAAACATCCAAACCCTGGACCACCTAATCACTTCCCAGTGGAATTTACAGCACCAAATTGGCTATTCCTTTACAAAGTCTCTGGAAGACACGGAATTTCCCCCGCAATAATCTCCCCAGTTCAAATCAAAATCACGAGGTAATTTCCCCGATAGAGTTCCCCGAGAACATCACAATTTAAGACCTCAGAATTGGCCTCGACCCATAGAATTTGTCATCACAATTTAAGCCCTCAGAATTGGCTTCGACCCGTAGAATTGGTCATCATTATTTAAGCCCTCAGAATTGGCATCGACCCACATAATTGGTCATCACCATTTAAGCCCTTAGAATTGTCTTCGACCCACACAATTAGTCATCTAAATTCAAGCCCTCATAATTGTCTTTGACCCACATAATTGGTCATCTCAATTTATGCCCTCAGAATTGGCTTCGACTCACAGAATTGGTCATCCCAATTTAAGCCCTCAGAATTGGCTCCGACCGTAGAATTGGTCATCAACATTTAAGCCCTAAGAATTGGTTCTACCCACAGAATTGGTCATCTTAATTTAAGCCCTCAGAATTGGCTTCGGCCTATAAAATTGGTCATCACCATTTAAGCCCTCAGAATGTACTTCGACCCGTAGAATTGGTCATCACAATTTAAGTGCTCATAATTGGCGTAGACCAGTAGAATTGATCATCAGCATTTAAGCCCTCAAAATTGGCTTTAACCCACATAATTGGTCATCTCAATTTAAGCCCTCAGAATTGGCTTCGACCCACAGAATTGATCATCATAATTCAATCCGTCAGAATTGGCTTCGACCCGCAGAATTGGTCATCACAATTTAAGCCCTCAGAATTGGCTTCAACCCGTAGAATCGGTCATTGTCACCCTTAGGTCCTCAGAATCGACCTCGACCCTCTAAATCGGTCATACTCATCTTTAATCCCTCAGAATTGGCTTCTACCCACCGAATCGGTCATCCTAACCCTTAGGTCCTCAAAATCAGCCTCGACCCTCTGAATCGGTCATCCTCATCCTTAGGTCCTCAGAATTGACCTCGACCCTCTGAATCGATCATCCTCACCTTTAGGTCCGCATAATCGACCTCTTTCAAAGGCATCATGCAGTTTCTATTCGACGGCTATCATTTATTCCAAACTCACCCATCGAGCGGCTCTGTATACACCCCATTCTAGCACCCCCTAACCTCTCCTTAGGTCTCTAGCACGTCCCTTCATCACTAGAAACCTAAGTCATACCCCGGGTACTGACCTAGAGCCCATCGGGCACTCCTAGTCTCCGTTCGACCAAAAGTCAAACTATTTAGCTCGATTGAGACTGAGTGACTCCTTGAAGGGCACTAAAACCCCTTTCCAACGATTGTCCTCGTGTGCAATTCTGACTTACGATGCAGACGAACAACCTCTTTTCCAGTAAAACTTGATCAGGACGTCATTGAATGCTCCCGAGCTCTGTTTGACCAAGTTAATCTTCAGATCGACTGAGACTGAATGAATCTTCAAAAGTTACTAAAATCCATTTCCAACGGTTTACCCCGTACGCGACTCTAACTTACGGTACGGACGAACAATCCGTTTTACTCCGAAAGGTCACCAAATGCTCCCAGGCCTTGGTTGACCAAAGTCAACTCCCCAAACTGGGTCAAAATCTTTGGAATGTCGAAGTACATCTCATAACATTTCCAACGGTCTTCCCCGTGCGGGATTCAGACTTACCATATGGACGAATGATCCGTTTTACGTCCGATAATCCCCCGTCCAAAGGACCGACGAGCGCTTTCGAGCCACATCTGACCCAAAGTCAACTCTCGGACCCAGGAGCAGTCCAAAGGACTTTCAAAGGTCTCTGAAATACATTTCCAGTAGTTTGGGCCATGCACAATTCGAATCAACGGTTTGCGTTCTACGACCATTTTGTCGAAGGAACCTGAAAGAGACTGTCAAACGGCAGGTTCCAAATCCTACCTATCGGCAGTGTGCCCTAAAACACATACCGATTGGCTGGACTAGTCCCATGCCGATTGGAAATTCCTCGGGCCTATAAAAAGGAGGACCTGACCTCATTTCAGAGGGATCGAAGATCTGAGATCCACCAGTCTTAGCAAACTCATAAAACCTCTGTCGAAGTCAGCGTGATTTCTACATCCAAATCATTTTCCAATCCTCACTTTTCATCATCTTTTTCATCGAACTTAGTGAATTAATTACCCTTCATCATCATCCAAGTGCAAGGGCTGCTATCTAACATTCCAGATCAAGTTCAAGATCTTCAAGAAGGTCCAACTTTCTCAACTCTCCCTCTTCAAATTCTCCTAAATGCACATTAACTTATTTTATTACCTAGAACTTAAATTCTCTCTATCTCACATATCCTAATATACTTTTTATTTAGTATTATTGCACATATCTTATTTTCATATAAATAAAACCCGAAAACAAGAAAAAAAGGGTTTGCTCATAAATTCCAAATCAGAATTCTCACACTTTTCCCACAAATAAAAAAAAATTACACACACACACACATATAAGAGAAGTCCTCGGTTGGATTTATGGAATAAATACCACCCCTCATTTTTCATACAAACTACGTGGACTTTGATGCCTCCATAGGCTACGTTGGCGTCTCGGGGTAAAACCTGAGACTCGAGTCCTATTCTTTCCCTTTTTTATTTTTCTATATTCTTTAACTTAATTCTCTTATATTCTATATATTTACATATACATATATTTGTTCTTAGTGGTGTATTATTCCTTATGCGTTATCGTTCCATAAATCCTATTTTATAATATTACGTTTAAGAATATTCCTATGGATGATTCACTTTATCTTTCCCATGATACAAGTCGATGATTCCTATCTCCACTACATAAACACATGCACACATATCACGGGGAAATAAAGGAAAATAGCAAACATCCATGAGAGATCGCAAGGGCAAAATGGGTGCCTAACACCTTCCCATTTTGTAACTTAGCCTCCGAACCCTTTTCGAATCAATTTTGGTTTCGTATATATCAGTATGTCTTATGATGCTATCCTTCAGGATATCTCCACCTTCTTTTGTCTATTTGTAGTAAAATAGACTAGCGACTCCATCTCTCTACATTTTTCACCTCACACATCGCCGACGCCGGCCAAAGCATTCCCGAGAGGTATGCGCGGGACCAGGATCCTCTCACCACGAAGATTGACACCCATCTCTCTCTCTCTGTCTCCCGTCGCTAGGATTGGGGATGGCCACAACCTTGATCATCTCATTGTAGTCAATGCACATTCGTAGTAAACCATTTCTCTTCTTCACAAAGACAACTAGATCTTTCCATAGTAAAGTGCTATGATAAATAAATCTTTTCCCCAACTTCTCATTCTCCTCCCTCATCTCCAAAATATCCTTATAATAAGACACCTTGGCAATCATCTTATTGTCAATATCTAAGTCAATTACAAAGTTATTATCTCATTTCAGCGATAACCCTGGCACCTACTAAAATACATCGGTAAAATCTTGAACAATCGGTATCAAATTTAAAGGAATGTTTAACTCCTCTTGAGTCTCTTCATCAATAAAGTACAAATGTGTCATAAAGCCGCCGTTTAGTCTAGATATAGCTATAATATAGATCTCATGGCCTGGTATTGTGAAAAGGATCACTAGACCCCTATAGTCTATATGAGCCTCGTACATAACCAACCAATCCTTACCCAAGATCATATCGTAAGAGTGGGTGTCGAAAACTAGTCAGTATGGTACAAATCATAACATATCAATTTATCCTAACATCCTCACAAGTCCGCAAGATACGAGGTGACACACCTAAGGGAGTAGTTATCAATAAATCGTTATCACGTAGTCTAGAAAACAAATTAGAATTCCCTATAAAACTACATGATGTAGATGACTATGTGGCGCCGATATCGAACATACCTCTAACATAGGTGACATAAACATAAAACATATTATTCACCTCCTAGGACCAGCCCAAGACTGTCATGCTAGGTCTGGATAATCTGATAAAGAGAAATCCATACATTCACCAAATGTATATAACATCCACCAAAGCTGAATATTATAAAACGTAATAGGAGTAATACATGATAAGTACATATATCTCCTAATGTACTAAGCATAAAATAGTATATAAACTCCATCAATACAACCAAAATATAGACACACAAAATCTCTAGTCCGCATAAAAAAAAGTATCATCCATATCATCGCTATCATCATCATCATTATCATCATCGGCATTATCGCCGTTGTCATCGTCCTTAATATTCTCATCTCCATACTCCTCAACCTCAGTGGGGAAAGGAAAATAATATGGATCAAATTTAAGTCTGAAATAAGAGGGCATGTCTCAGTGCTCAATTGCAATAATGTGGGACCATATTTGGCTAATAGACTCATAAAGTTGGATAAATCTATAGTCAAAGTGCTCAATTATAGAAGTGATACACACATCCAAATGATCAAAATTATGCCTCATGTATGAAAAATGGTTGTTAAGGTTTTCTCATGTAGCTTAATAAGATCATGGAGCATGAGAAACTATAGTTGGGGAATGTGCATGTGCATGTGTAAGTTCTCATCCTCGAACTATGTCCTCGAAATCGGGATCAATAGATTATGCTAGAGTGTGTCAATAAGTCTATCCAACGAAATATTAAATTTTAACACTCGTAATAGGTCCTAGTACGGTAAAAAACTTATTGGAAACACATAAAACATAATCAGTCCATTTATGGTTTCGAGTGAAGGGCATATGGTCCTTAATGGCCTTATCATTTCTTAAAGAATCTTTTGTATTCGGACCTTAGAACCTTTGGAAATATAGAAAAAGTTTTGGAGTGATGGGTACTTGGACCTCAAGACTGAGTTTAAAGTCAGAGGCATATGAATCTCAAGATTTAGTTTAAAGTCAAGGAATGTTGGACCATAAAACTAAGTTTAAAGTAAGGGTACTCGGACCTCAAGAGTGATTTTCAAATTAGAGCTACTTGGACCTTAATAAATATAGTTAAGGCTCGAATCCTTCAAACTCTGTAAGAGGTGAGTTCTTGAGATGCTATTAATGTCAAGGTATGCATAACCCCTTATCGAGGTGGTAATTATGGACTTAGAACAATAAATGACAACAATAAATGCAAGTCTCAAATCATCACATTCAATATACAAAAACTCCCGTATTAAATATGTTCTTACAACATTAATACTATAGCAACACAATAAATGAGGAAGATCCCACAGTTGACTTGGTTAGAGGGAGTGGGAACAAGCACCTTTAGTACACTGAAGGCAAGGCGGTAACATTAAAAACAAATGGTGTAAATTGGATTGGTCTCTCAATAAATGTTCTCATGATAAACTCTCTTGTATGGGAGTATTTTGGCAGCAATTCTAGGATAGAGAAGTGCGATGACCCAAATAGTATAACTTTGGAGGTATTTTATAGGGGAGACAGATCATTCGAGTGACCTGCCTATAATAAATGCATTTAACCCCTTTTGATGTTAATAATCTTGTTCATTTAATGCCAAAGAAATTGTATTAAATGAGCCAGACATTATATTTTGGCGGGAATATTGTTTAGACTCTTTAGAGTTGTGAATACATTAAATAAGACGTGATGTGCTAGCTATGGACCTACCATCCTAGAAATATCTTCACTTGAGTGCTATTTTATCGAGTTCCTGAATATCAGACATGCTGATGTCAAAGAGTTTGTAAATAGTAACCTGCGAGGGACGTGTTGTCACATCACTCAAAAAGTTGGTTCATCATATTAAAGGTTGTTCAATTAATGACTTGTTCGAATAACTTATGGTGTGTGTAGACTTTAGAGGTTAAGGTTTTGGGAGACTGTTTAGGACTGAGGATCCTCGAATGGGTTCCCAGAGATTGTATCTTGAGACACTACTGGTCCATATTGAGTATAAACTAAGGTTTTTCCTAAATATCGTAAAGGGGTTAGTCTCTCCCGGCGTTACCTTGCACCCAATCCTCTAAACCAAATCCCTGCGAGATACCCAGAATGAGGTTGTTCGATAGAGCATGTAATCTCTCCCATGTACTGCAAGCCATGGTTCCTCGAAGATATCAATCAACCTCAATGCTTTACAAAGTAATTGTTATATGTACGAAGAGGGCTAAATATAAGCACATCAATATTCATGTTATAATTTGTGTTTTTTAAGTTTATCTCCTGGTCTTGGTATTTGTGGGAGGTCCTTTGAACAGATTGTCTTTGTGAGAGAAACCTTCTTTTCATGATCGCTCGAGCAACTTCAGGTTTGTGAGAGCGACCATCCCTAATCTTTGTCGTGAAGTGTTAGCGTTGTTTTCATCAATTTTAAGACTGTACCTCCATCTACATTTTTCCCTTTGTAGAGATATTTTTTTGTTTGAAGAAATATCTCTACAAAAAAAATGATTTCCCGTCCTATCTCAATTGTGTTGCACATGTATTTGTTAGTAGTAAAAAAAGAACTCACAAATTTATATGTATATACAACATAAAAAAGATGAAATGTGGGTAATTTTAGCATGTGTTCAAGTTTCTTGAAAACTCTTCCTTCTCGTATGGTATTACACCTCCAGCTACTTATGTTTCTAACTCCTTTATCTTGGGTAATTACAATGGTTTTTAATAAAATTTCCCCCAAAACCATTTTTTCCCAAGTGTGAAAAAGCATAATGTTTCACCCCAAAATGTCTCTTAAATTTCCCCCAAAAGTTAATCATTACTGTGTCTCTTCATTTTAAATGTATCTGACTGCATTTTCCTAAGTCGTACACTCGTGGGTTGATGCCCTCGCGATGGAAAAATTTTATTTGTGATGATTACATTTTCCACGCGCATCTTTTCATATTAGTAACACCTTTTTTTCAAACAATACATCCCCTATAAAAGGGTTTCCTCTGATACAAAAACCTTTTTACCTATAGGTTTTGTAGCGAAGTTCTTCCTTAACTTGTGAGAGAAAACAGTATTCTCTAATTCTCAAGATTTGTTTTTTTCCTTTCTTCTCTTCAATTTTCTACTTTCTCTCGTGGCAGTAGTTGTGGAAAGAACTCCCTCAGCCGTAGGTATCGCATCCAGAGAAGCTTCCTCTGATATTATTGACCCCCATCTAAACGGGGAAAAATACCATCGTGCCCCCCTATCGGGACCAATGTAACTTGTAGGAACTGACCGCGTAGTCTTGGGTCTCCCGGTTTGAGAATATGATGATAATTTGCAAAAATCACACTTAGACTTAAAAACAAGCCGTTAAAGGGTGAAAACCCAAACCAACCCCCAAACGACCTCGTAGCAGGCATGAACACCTCGCACGGGACCAATATAACTTGTAGGAACTGATCGCATATTCTTGAGTGTTCCGGTCTGTGAATATGACGATAATTTGCAAAAATAAATAATTAGACTTAAAAACAAGCCGTTAAAGGGTGAAAATTCAAACCAGCACCCAAACGACCCCGTAGGCGGCACGAACACCTCGTACGGGACCAATGTAACTTGTAATAACTGAACGCGTAGTCCCGGGTCTCCCGGCTTTAGAATATGACAATAATTTGCAAAAATTGCACTTAGACTTAAAAACAAGCCGTTAAAGGGTGAAAACCCAAACTAGCCCCCAAACGACCCCGTAGGAAGCACGAACGCCTCGCACAGGACCAATGTAACTTATAGGAACATATCGTATAGTCCGGGGTCTCCCGGTTTGTGAATATGACGATAATTCGTAAAAATCAACACTTAGACTTAAAAACAATCCGTTAAAGGGTGAAAATCAAAACCAACCCCCAAACGACCCTGTAGGAGGCACGAACACCTCGCACGGGACTAATGAAACTTATAGGAACTGACTGCTTAGTATTGGGTATCCCAGTTTGAGAATATGACGATAATTTGCAAAAATCACACTTAGACTTATAAACAAGCCGTCAAAGGTTGAAAACCCAAACCAGCCCCAAAACGACCTAGTAGGAGGCATGAACACCTCGCACGGGACCAATGTAACTTGTAAGAACTAATCGCATAGTACCGAGTCTCCCAATTTGAGAATGTGATGATAATTTGCAAAAATTACACTTAGAATAAAAAGCGAGCCGTTAAAGGGTGAAAACCCAAACCAGACCCAAACGACCCCGTAGGAGGCACCAACACCTCGCACGGGATCCATATAACTTGTAGGAACTGACAGTATAGTCCCGGGTCTCCCGGTTTGTGAATATGAGGATAATTTGCAAAAATCAACACTTAGACTTAAAAACAAGCCGTTAAAGGGTGAAATCCAAACCAGCCCCCAAACGGATCCGTAGGAGGCACGAACACATCACACGGGACCAATGTAACTTGTAGGAATTGACTGCGTAGTCTCGGGTCTCCCGGTTAGAGAATATGACGATAATTTGCAAAAATCACACTTAGACTTAAAACCAAGACATTAAAGGGTGAAAACCCAAACTAGCCCCAAACGACCCCGAAGGAGGCACGAACACCTCCCACGGGACCAATGTAACTTGTAGGAACTGACCGCGTAGTCCCGGGTGTCCCGATTAGAGAATATGATGATAATTTGCCAAAATCAACACTTAAACTTAAAAATATGCCGTTAAAGCGTGAAAACCTAAACTAGCCCCCAAACGACCCCATAGGAGGCATGAACACCTCGCACGGGACCAATGTAACTTGTAGGAACTAACCGCATAGTCCCGGGTCTCCCGGTTTGAGAATGTGATGATAATTTGCAAAAATCACACTTAGACTAAAAAGCAAGCCGTTAAAGGGTGAAAACCCAAACCAGCCACAAAACGACCCCGTAGTAGGCACGAACACCTCGCACGGGATAAATGTAAGTTGTAGGAACTGACAGTATAGTCCCGGGTCTCCCGGATTGTGAAGATGATGATAATTTGCAAAAACCAACACTTAGACTTAAAAACAAGTCGTTAAAGGGTGAAATCCAAACCATCCCCCAAACGGACCCGTAGGAGGCACGAACACCTCGCACGGGACCAATGTAACTTGTAGGAATTGACTGCGTAGTCCCGGGTCTCCCGGTTAGAGAATATGACGATAATTTGCAAAAATCACACTTATACCTAAAAACAAGACGTAAAAGGGTGAAAACCCAAACCAGCCCCAAAAGACCCCGAAGGAGGAACGAACACCTCCCATGGGACGAATGTAACTTGTAGGAACTGACCGCGTAGTCCCGGGTGTCTCGGTTTGAGAATATGACGATAATTTGCCAAAATCAACACTTAAACTTAAAAATAAGCCGTTAAAGGGTGAAAACCGAAACCTGCCCCAAACAACCTAGTAGGTGGCACGAACACCTCGCACGGGACCAATGTAACTTGTAGGAACTGACCGCATAGTCCCGGGTGTCCCGGTTTGAGAATATGACAATAATTTGCCAGATCAACACTTAAACTTAAAAATAAGCCGTTAAAGGGATAAAACCCAAACCAGCCCCCAAACGACCCTGTTGGAGGCACGAACACCTCCCACGGGACCAATGTAACTTATAGGAACTGACTGCTTAGTCCTGGGTATCCCATTTTTAGAATATGATGATAATTTGCAAAAATCACACTTAGACTTATAAACAAGCCGTCAAAGGTTGAAAACCCAAACCAACCCCAAAACAACCTAGTAGGAGGCACGAACACCTCGCACGGGACCAAGGTAACTTGTAGGAATTGACCGCGTAATCCCGAGTGTTTCGATTTGAGAATATGACGATAATTTGCTAAATCAACACTTAAACTTAATAATAAATCGTTAAAGAGAGAAAACCCAAACCATCCCCGAAACGACCCCGTAGGAGGCACGAACACCTGGCAAGGGACAAATGTAACTTGTAGGAACTAACCGTGTCGGTTCGAGAATGTGATGATAATTTGTAAAAATCACACTTAAACTAAAAAACGAGTCGTTAAAGGGTGTAAACCCAAACCAGCCCCCAAACGACCCCATAGGAGGCACGAACACCTCGCACCGGACCAATGTTACTTGTAGGAACTGATCGTGTAGTCTTGGGTCTCCCGGTCTGAGAATATGATGATAAGTTATAAAAATCACAATTAGACTTAAAAATAAGCCGTTAAAGGGTGAAAACCCAAACCAGCCCCAAACGACCACGTAGCAGGCACGAACACCTCCCACGGGACCAATGTAACTTGTAGGAACTGACCTCATTATCCCGAGTCTTCCGATTTGTGAATATGATGATATTTGGCAAAAATCAACACTTAGACTTAAAAATAAGCCGTTAAAGGTTGAAAATCCAAACCAGCCCTGAAACGAATTTATAGGCGGCACACACATCTCGCACCAGACCAATGTAACTTGTAGAAACTGATCTCGTAGTCCCGGGTCTCCCGGTTTTAGAATATGATGATAATTTTAAAAAATCACACTTATACTAAAAAACAAGCCGTTAAAGGGTGAAAACCCAAAGTAGCCCCCAAACGACCCCATAGGAGGCACGAACACCTCGCACTGGTCCAATGTAACTTGTAGGAACTGACCGTATAGTCCCGGGTTTCCCGGTTTGTGAATATGATGATAATTTGTAAAAATCAACACATAGACTTAAAAACAAGCCGTTAAAGGGTGAAAATCCAAACCAACCCCCAAACGACCCCGTAGGAGGCTCGAAAACCTCGCACGGGGCCGATGTAACTGGTAGGAATTGACCGCTTAGTCTCGGGTCTCCCGATTCGTGAATATGATGATAATTTGCAAAAACAAACAATTAGACTTAACAACAAGCCGTTAAAGGGTGAAATCCAAACAAGCCCCCAAACGGACCCATAGGAGGCACGAACACCTCGTACGGGACCAATGAAAGTTATAGGAATTGACCGCGTAGTCCCGAGTCTCCCGGTCAGAGAATATGATAAAAATTAGCAAAAATCACACTTAAACTTAGAAACAAGACATTAAAGGGTGAAACCCCAAACCAGCCCCCAAACGACACCGTAGGAGGCATGAACACTTCGCACAGGACCAATGTAACTTGTAGGAACTAACCGCATAGTCCCGGGTCACCCAGTTTGAGAATGTGATGATAATTTACAAAAATCACACATAGAATAAAAAAAGAGCCGTTATGGGTGAAAACCCAAACCAGCCCCCAAACGACCCCGTAGGAGGCACGAACACCTCGCACGGGGTTAATGTAACTTGTAGGAAATGACAGTATAGTCCCGGGTCTCCCGGATTGTGAACATGATGAAAATTTGCAAAAATCAACACTTAGACTTAAAAATAAGCTGTTAAAGGGTGAAAACCGAAACCAGCCCCAAACGACCTAGTAGGAGGCAATAACACCTCTCACGGGACCAATGTAACTTGTAAGAACTGACCGCGTCGTCCCGGGTGTCCCGGTTTGAAAATATGATGATAATTTGCCAAATCAACACTTAAACTTAAAAATAAGCCGTTAAAGGGAGAAAACCCAAACCATCCCCCAAACGACCCTGTAGGAGGCACGAACACCTCGCACGGGACCAATGTAACTTATAGGAACTGACTGCTTAGTCCTGGGTATCCTAGTTTGAGAATATGAGGATAATTTGCAAAAATCACACTTAGACTTATAAATAAACCGTCAAAGGTTGAAAACCCAAACCAGCCCCAAAACGACCTAGTAGGAGGCACGAACACCTCGCACGGAACCAATGTAACTTGTAGGAATTGACCGCGTAATCCCGAGTGTTCCGGTTTGAGAATATGACGATAATTTGCCAAATCAACACTTAAACTTAAAAAAAAATCATTAAAGAGAGAAAACCCAAACCATCCCCGAAACGACCCCGTAGGAGGCACGAACACCTCGCACGGGACCAATGTTACTTGTAGGAACTGACCGTGTAGTCCTGGGTCTCCCGGTTTGAGAATATGATGATATCTTGTAAAAATCACAATTTCACATAAAAATAAGTCGTTAAAGGGTGAAATCCAAACCAGCCCCCAAACGACCTCGTAGCGGGCACGAACACCTCGCACGGGACCAACGTAAGTTGTAGGAATTGACTGCGTAGTTCCGGGTCTCCCGATTAGAGAATATGACTATAATTTGCAAAAATCACACTTAGACTTAAGAACAAGACGTTAAAGGGTGAAAACCCAAACCAGCCCCAAACGACCCCGAAGGAGGCACGAACACCTCCCACGGGACCAATGTAACTTGTAGAAACTGACCGCATAGTCCCGGGTGTCCCGGTTTGAGAATATGATGATAATTTGCCAAATCGACACTTAACCTTAAAAATAAGCCGTTAAAGGGAGAAAACCCAAACCAGCCCCCAAACGACCCCGTAGGAGGCACGAACACCTCGCACGGGGCCAATGTTACTTGTATGAACTGACCGTGTAGTCCTGGGTCTCCCGATTTGAGAATATGATGATAACTTGTAAAAATCACACTTAGACTTAAAAACAAGCCGTTAAAGGGTGAAAACCCATACCAGCCCCAAAATGACCTACTAGTGGGCACGAACACCTCGCACGGGACCAATGTAACTTGTAGGAACTGACCGCATAGTCCCGAGTCTCTCGGTTTGTGATATGACGATAATTGGCAAAAATAAACACTTAGACTTAAAAATAAGACGTTAAAGGTTGAAAATCCAAACCAACCCTGAAACGACCTCATAGGCGGCACGAACACCTCGCACGGGACCAATGTAACATGTAGAAACTGATCGCGTACTCCCGGGTCTCCCGGTTTTAGAATATCACGATAATTTGCAAAAATCACACACAAACGTAAAAATAAGCCGTTAAAGGGAGAAAACCAAAACTAGCCCCCAAACGACCCCGTATGAGGCACGAACACCTCGCACTGGACCAATGTAAATTGTAGGAACTGACCGTATAGTCCTGGGTCTCCCGGTTAGTGAATATGATGATAATTGTAAAAATCAACCCTTACACTTAAAAACAAGCCGTTAAAGGGTGAAAATACAAACCAGTACCCAAACGACCCCGTAGGAGGAAAGAACACCTCGCACGGGACCAATGTAACTTGTAGGAACTGACCGTGTAGTCCTGGGTTTCCCGATTTGAGAATATGACGATAATTTGAAAAAATCACACTTGGACTTAAAAACAAGCCTTTAAAGGGTGAAACCCAAACCAGCCCCTAAACGACCCCGTAGGAGGCACGAACACCTCGCACTGGACCAATGTAACTTGTAGGAACTGACCGCGTAGTCACGGGACTCTCGGTTAGAGAATATGATGTTAATTTGGAAAAATAATTTAGACTTAAAAACAAGCCGTTAAAGGGTGAAAACCGAAACCAGCCCCAAACGACCTAGTAGGAGGCAATAACACCTCGCACGGGACCAATGTAACTTGTAGGAACGGACCGCGTAGTCCCGGGTGTCCCGGTTTGAAAACATGACGATAATTTGCCAAATCAACACTTAAACTTAAAAATAAGCCGTTAAAGGGAGAAAACCCAAACCATCCCCCAAACGACCCTGTAGGAGGCACGAACACCTCGCACGGGACCAATGTAACTTATAGGAACTGACTACTTAGTCCTGGGAATCCTAGTTTGAGAATATGAGGATAATTTGCAAAAATCACACTTAGACTTATAAATAAGCCGTCAAAGGTTGAATACCCAAACCAGCCCCAAAACGACCTAGTAGGAGGCACGAATACCTCGCACGGGACCAATGTAACTTGTAGGAATTGACCGCGTAATCCCGAGTGTTTCGGTTTGAGAATATGATGATAATTTGCCAAATCAACACTTAAACTTAATAATAAATCATTAAAGAGAGAAAACCCAAACCATCCCCGAAACGACCCTGTAGGAGGCACGAACACCTGACAAGGGACCAATGTTACATGTAGGAGCTGACCATGTAGTCTTGGGTCTCCCGATTTGACAATATGATGATATCTTGTAAAAATCACACTTTGACATAAAAATAAGTCGTTAAAGGGTGAAATCCAAACCAGCCCGCAAACGACCTCGTAGCGGGCACGAACACCTCGCACGGGACTAACGTAAGTTGTAGGAATTGACTGTGTAGTCCCGGGTCTCCCGATTAGAGAATATGACTATAATTTGCAAAAATCACACTTAGACTTAAAAACAAGACGTTAAAGGGTGAAAACCCAAACCAACCTCAAACGACCCCGAAGGAGGCACGAACACCTCCCACGGGACCAATGTAACTTGTAGGAACTGACCGCATAGTCCCGGGTGTCTCGGTTTGAGAATATGATGATAATTTGCCAAATCAACACTTAAACTTAAAAGTAAGCCGTTAAAGGGAGAAAACCCAAACCAGGCCCCAAAAGACCCCGTAGGAGGCACGAACACCTCGCACGGGGCCAATGTTACTTGTATGAACTGACCGTGTAGTCCTGGGTCTCCCGATTTGAGAATATGATGATAACTTGTAAAAATCACACTTAGACTTAAAAACAAGCCGTTAGAGGGTGAAAACCCATACCAGCCCCAAAATGACCTAGTAGCGGGCACGAACACCTCGCAGGGGACCAATGTAACTTGTAGGAACTGACCGCATAGTCCCGAGTCTCTCGGTTTGTGATATGACGATATTTGGCAAAAATCAACACTTAGACTTAAAAATAAGACGTTAAAGGTTGAAAATCCAAACCAACCCTGAAACGACCTCATAGGCGGCACGAACACCTCGCACGGGACCAATGTAACATGTAGAAACTGACCGCGTAGTCCCGGGTCTCCCGGTTTTAGAATATCACGATAATTTGCAAAAATCACACACAAACTTAAAAATAAGCCGTTAAAGGGAGAAAACCCAAACTAGCCCCTAAACGACCCCGTACGAGGCACGAACACCTCGCACTGGACCAATGTAAATTGTAGGAACTGACCGTATAGTCCTGGGTATCCCGGTAAGTGAATATGATGATAATTGTAAAAATCAACCCTTACACTTAAAAACAAGCAGTTAAAGGGTGAAAATCCAAACCAGTACCCAAACGACCCCGTAGGAGGAAAGAACACCTCGTACGGGACCAATGTAACTTGTAGGAACTGACCGTGTAGTCCAGGGTTTCCCGATTTGAGAATATGACGATAATTTGAAAAAATCACACTTAGACTTAAAAACAAGCCGTTAAAGGGTGAAACCCAAACCAGCCCTTAAACGACCCCGTAGGAGGCACGAACAGCTCGCACGAGACCAATGTAACTTGTAGGAACTGACCGCGTAGTCACGGGTCTCTCGGTTAGAGAATATGATGTTAATTTGGAAAAATAATTTAGACTTAAAAACAAGCCGTTAAAGGGTGAAAACCGAAACCAGCCCCAAACGACCTAGTAGGAGGCAATAACACCTCGCACGGGACCAATGTAACTTGTAGGAACTGAACGCGTAGTCCCGGATGTCCCGGTTTGAAAACATGACGATAATTTGCCAAATCAACACTTAAACTTAAAAATAAGCCGTTAAAGGGAGAAAACCCAAACCATCCCCCAAACGACCCTGTAGGAGGCACGAACACCTCGCACGGGACCAATGTAACTTATAGGAACTGACTGCTTAGTCCGGGGTATCCTAGTTTGAGAATATGAGGATAATTTGCAAAAATCACACTTAGACTTATAAATAAGCCGTCAAAGGTTGAATACCCAAACAAGCCCCAAAACGACCTAGTAGGAGGCACGAACACCTTGCACGGGACCAATGTAACTTGTAGGAATTGATCGCGTAATCCCGAGTGTTTCGGTTTGAGAATATGACGATAATTTGCCAAATCAACACTTAAACTTAATAATAAATCATTAAAGAGAGAAAACCCAAAACATCCCCGAAACGACCCCGTAGGAGGCACGAACACCTGGTAAGGGACCAATGTTACATGTAGGAACTGACCATGTAGTCTTGAGTCTCCCGGTTTGAGAATATGATGATATCTTGTAAAAATCACACTTTGACATAAAAATAAGCCGTTAAAGGGTGAAATCCAAACCAGCCCGCAAACGACCTCGTAGCGGGCACGAACACCTCGCACGGGACTAACGTAAGTTGTAGGAATTGACTGCGTAGTCTCGGGTCTCCCGATTAGAGAATATGACTATAATTTGCAAAAATCACACTTAGACTTAAAAACAAGACGTTAAAGGGTGAAAACCCAAACCAGCCTCAAACGACCCCGAAGGAGGCACGAACACCTCCCACGGGACCAATGTAACTTGTAGGAACTGGCCGCATAGTCCCGGGTGTCTCAGTTTGAGAATATGATAATAATCTGCCAAATCAACACTTAAACTTAAAAATAAGCCGTTAAAGGGAGAAAACCCAAACCAGGCCCCAAACGACGCCGTAGGAGGCACGAACACCTCGCACGGGGCCAATGTTACTTGTATGAACTGACCGTGTAGTCCTGGGTCTCCCGATTTGAGAATATGATGATAACTTGTAAAAATCACACTTAGACTTAAAAACAAGCCGTTAGAGGGTGAAAACCCATACCAGCCCCAAAATGACCTAGTAGCGGGCACGAACACCTCGCAGGGGACCAATGTAACTTGTAGGAACTGACCGCATAGTCCCAAGTCTCTCGGTTTGTGATATGACGATATTTGGCAAAAATCAACACTTAGACTTAAAAATAAGACGTTAAAGGTTGAAAATCCAAACCAGCCCTGAAACTACCTCATAGGCGGCACGAACACCTCGCACGGGACCAACGTAACATGTAGAAACTGACCGCGTAGTCCCGGGTCTCCCGGTTTTAGAATATCACGATAATTTGCAAAAATCACACACAAACTTAAAAATAAGCCGTTAAAGGGAGAAAACCCAAACTAGCCCCTAAACGACCCCGTACGAGGCACGAACACCTCGCACTGGACCAATGTAAATTGTAGGAACTGACCGTATAGTCCTGGGTATCCCGGTAAGTGAATATGATGATAATTGTAAAAATCAACCCTTACACTTAAAAACAAGCCGTTAAAGGGTGAAAATCCAAACCAGTACCCAAACGACCCCGTAGGAGGAAAGAACACCTCGTACGGGACCAATGTAACTTGTAGGAACTGACCGTGTAGTCCTGGGTTTCCCGATTTGAGAATATGACGATAATTTGAAAAAATCACACTTAGACTTAAAAACAAGCCGTTAAAGGGTGAAACCCAAACCAGCCCTTAAACGACCCCGTAGGAGGCACGAACAGCTCGCACGAGACCAATGTAACTTGTAGGAACTGACCGCGTAGTCACGGGTCTCTCGGTTAGAGAATATGATGTTAATTTGGAAAAATAATTTAGACTTAAAAACAAGCCGTTAAAGGGTGAAAACCGAAACCAGCCCCAAACGACCTAGTAGGAAGTAATAACACCTCGCACGGGGCCAATGTAACTTGTAGGAACTGAACGTGTAGTCCCGGGTGTCCCGGTTTGAAAACATGACGATAATTTGCCAAATCAACACTTAAACTTAAAAATAAGCCGTTAAATGGAGAAAACCCAAACCATCCCCCAAACGACCCTGTAGGAGGCACGAACACCTCGCACGGGACCAATGTAACTTATAGGAACTGACTGCTTAGTCCGGGGTATCCTAGTTTGAGAATATAAGGATAATTTGCAAAAATCACACTTAGACTTATAAATTAGCCGTCAAAGGTTGAATACCCAAACAAGCCCCAAAACGACCTAGTAGGAGGCACGAACACCTCGCACGGGACCAATGTAACTTGTAGGAATTGATCGCGTAATCCCGAGTGTTTCGGTTTGAGAATATGACGATAATTTTCCAAATCAACACTTAAACTTAATAATAAATCATTAAAGAGAGAAAACCCAAACCATCCCCGAGACGACCCCGTAGGAGGCACGAACACCTGGCAAGGGACCAATGTTACATGTAGGAACTGACCATGTAGTCTTGGGTCTCCCGGTTTGAGAATATGATGATATCATGTAAAAATCACACTTTGACATAAAAATAAGCCGTTAAAGGGTGAAATCCAAACCAGCCCGCAAACGACCTCGTAGCGGGCACGAACACCTCGCACGGGACTAACGTAAGTTGTAGGAATTGACTGCGTAGTCCCGGGTCTCCCGATTAGAGAATATGACTATAATTTGCAAAAATCACACTTAGACTTAAAAACAAGACGTTAAAGGGTGAAAACCCAAACCAGCCTCAAACGACCCCGAAGGAGGCACGAACACCTCCCACGGGACCAATGTAACTTGTAGGAACTGACCGCATAGTCCCGGGTGTCTCAGTTTCAGAATATGATGATAATTTGCCAAATCAACACTTAAACTTAAAAATAAGCCGTTAAAGGGAGAAAACCCAAACCAGGCCCCAAACGACGCCGTAGGAGGCACGAACACCTCGCACGGGGCCAATGTTACTTGTATGAACTGACCGTGTAGTCCTGGGTCTCCCGATTTGAGAATATGATGATAACTTGTAAAAATCACACTTAGACTTAAAAACAAGCCGTTAGAGGGTGAAAACCCATACCAGCCCCAAAATGACCTAGTAGCGGGCACGAACACCTCGCAGGGGACCAATGTAACTTGTAGGAACTGACCGCATAGTCCCGAGTCTCTCGGTTTGTGATATGACGATATTTGGCAAAAATCAACACTTAGACTTAAAAATAAGACGTTAAAGGTTGAAAATCCAAACCAGCCCTGAAACTACCTCATAGGCGGCACGAACACCTCGCACGGGACCAACGTAACATGTAGAAACTGACCGCGTAGTCCCGGGTCTCCCGGTTTTAGAATATCACGATAATTTGCAAAAATCACACACAAACTTAAAAATAAGCCGTTAAAGGGAGAAAACCCAAACTAGCCCCTAAACGACCTCGTACGAGGCACGAACACCTTGCACTGGACCAATGTAAATTGTAGGAACTGACCGTATAGTCCTGGGTACCCCGGTAAGTGAATATGATGATAATTGTAAAAATCAACCCTTACACTTAAAAACAACCCGTAAAGGGTGAAAATCAAAACCAGTACCCAAACGACCCCGTAGGAGGAAAGAACACCTCGTACGGGACCAATGTAACTTGTAGGAACTGACCGTGTAGTCCTGGGTTTCCCGATTTGAGAATATGACGATAATTTGAAAAAATCACACTTAGACTTAAAAACAAGCCGTTAAAGGGTGAAACCCAAACCAGCCCTTAAACGACCCCGTAGGAGGCACGAACAGCTCGCACGAGACCAATGTAACTTGTAGGAACTGACCGCGTAGTCACGGGTCTCTCGGTTAGAGAATATGATGTTAATTTGGAAAAATAATTTAGACTTAAAAACAAGCCGTTAAAGGGTGAAAACCGAAACCAGCCCCCAATGACCTAGTAGGAGGCAATAACACCTCGCACGGGACCAATGTAACTTGTAGGAACTGACCGCGTAGTCCCGGGTGTCCCGATTTGAAAACAAGACGATAATTTGCCAAATCAACACTTAAACTTAAAAATAATCCGTTAAAGGGAGAAAACCCAAACCATCCCCCAAACGACCCTGTAGGAGGCACGAACACCTCGCACGGGACCAATGTAACTTATAGGAACTGACTGCTTAGTCCTGGGTATCCTAGTTTGAGAATATGAGGATAATTTGCAAAAATCACACTTAGACTTATAAATAAGCCGTCAAAGGTTGAAAACCCAAACCAGCCCCAAAACGACCTAGTAGGAGGCACGAACACCTCGTACGGGACCAATGTAACTTGTAGGAATTGACCGCGTAATCCCGAGTGTTCCGATTTGAGAATATGACGATAATTTGCCAAATCAACACTTAAACTTAAAAATAAATCGTTAAAGAGAGAAAACCCAAACCATCCCCGCAACGACCCCGTAGGAGGCACGAACACCTCGCAAGGGACCAATATTACTTGTAGGAACTGACCCTGTAGTCCTGGGTCTCCCGGTATGAGAATATGATGATATCTTGTAAAAATCACACTTTGACATAAAAATAAGCCGTTAAAGGGTGAAATCCAAACCAGCCCCCAAACGACCTCGTAGCGGGCACGAACACCTCGCACGGGACCAACGTAAGTTATAGGAATTGACTGCGTAGTCCCGGGTCTCCCGATTAGAGAATAGGACTATAATTTGCAAAAATCACACTTAGACTTAAAAACAAGACGTTAAAGGGTGAAAACCCAAACCAGCCCCAAACGACCCCGAAGGAGGCACGAACACCTCCCACGGGACCAATGTAACTTGTAGGAACTGACCGCATAGTCCCGGGTGTCCCGATTTGAGAATATGATGATAATTTGCCAAATCACCACTTAAACTTAAAAATAAGCCGTTAAAGGGAGAAAATCCAAACCAGCCCCCAAACGACCTTGTAGGAGGCACGAACACCTCGCACGGGGCCAATGTTACTTGTATGAACTGACCGTGTAGTCCTGGGTCTCCCGATTTGAGAATATGATGATAACTTGTAAAAATCACACTTAGACTTAAAAACAAGCCGTTAAAGGGTGAAAACCCATACCAGCCCCCAAATGACCTAGTAGCGGGCACGAACACCTCGCACGGGACCAATGTAACTTGTAGGAACTGACCGCATAGTCCCGAGTCTCTCGATTTGTGATATGACGATAATTGACAAAAATCAACACTTAGACTTAAAAATAAGACGTTAAAGGTTGAAAATCCAAACCAGCCCTTAAACGACCTCATAGGCGGCACGAACACCTCTCATGGGACCAATGTAACATGTAGAAACTGACCGCGTAGTCCCGGGTCTCCCGGTTTTAGAATATCAAGATAATTTGCAAAAATCACACACAGACTTAAAAATAAGCCGTTAAAGGGAGAAAACCCAAACTAGCCCTCAAACGACCCCGTATGAGGCACGAACACCTCGCACTGGACCAATGTAAATTGTAGGAACTGACCGTATAGTCCTGGGTCTCCCGATTAGTGAATATGATGATAATTGTAAAAATCAACCCTTACACTTAAAAACAAGCCGTTAAAGGGTGAAAATCCAAACCTGTACCCAAATGACCCCGTAGGAGGAAAGAACACCTCGCACGGGACCAATGTAACTTGTAGGAACTGACCGTGTAGTCCTGGGTTTCCCGATTTGAGAATATGACGATAATTTGAAAAAATCACACTTAGACTTAAAAACAAGCCGTTAAAGGGTGAAACCCAAACCAACCCCTAAACAACCCCGTAGGAGGCACGAACACCTCGTACGGGACCAATGTAACTTGTAGGAACTGACCGCGTAGTCACGGGTCTCTCGGTTAGAGAATATGATGTTAATTTTGAAAAATAATTTAGACATAAAAACGAGCCGTTAAAGGGTGAAAACCCAAACCAGCCCCAAACGACCCCGTAGGAGGCACGAACACCTTGCACGGGACAAATGTCACTTGTAGGAACTGATCGCGTAGTCCCGGGTCTCCCGATTGTAGAATGTGATGATAATTCGAAAAAATCACACTTAGACTTAAAAACAAGCCGCTAAAGGGTGAAAACCCAAACCAGCCCCAAAAGACCCCAAAGGAGGCACGAACACCTCCCACGGGACCAATGTAACTTGTAGGAACTGACCGCGTAGTCCCGGGTGTCCCGATTTGAGAATATGATGATAATTTGCAAAAATCACAGTTAGACTAAAAAACAAGCCGTTAAAGGGTGAAAACCCAAACCAACCCCCAAATGACCCCGTAGGAGGCACGAACACCTCGCACGGGATCAATGTAAGTTGTAGGAACTGACAATATAGTCCCGGGTCTCCCAGATTGTGAATATGATGATACTTTGCAAAAATTAACACTTAGACTTAAAAATAAGCCGTTAAAGGGTGAAATCTAAACCAGTCGCTAAACGGACCCGTAGGAGGCACGAACACCTCGCACGGGACCAATGTAACTTGTAGGAACTGACCGTATAGTCCCGGGTCTCCCGATATGTGAATATGATGCTAATTTGTAAAAATCAAAACTTAGACTTAAAAATAAGCCGTTAAAGGGTGAAAATCAAAACCAGCCCCCAAACGACCCCGTAGGAGGCACGAACACCTCGCACGGGACGAATGTAACTTATAGGAACTGACCGCGTATTCCCGGGTCTCCTGATTTGTGAATATGATGATAATTTGCAAAAATAAACACTTAAACTTAAAAATAAATCGTTAAAGAGAGAAAACCCAAACCATCCCCGAAACGACCCCGTTGGAGGCACGAACACCTCGCACGGGACCAATGTTACTTGTAGGAACTGACCGTGTAGTCCTAGGTCTCCCGGTTTGAGAATACGATGATAACTTGTAAAAATCACACTTTGACTTAAAAACAAGTCGTTAAAGGGTGAAATCCAAACCATCCCCCAAACAACCTCGTAGCGGGCACGAAAACCTCGCACGGGATCAATGTAAGTTGTAGGAATTGACTGCGTAGTCCCGGGCCTTCTTGTTCGAGAATATGATGATAATTTGCAAAAATCACACTTAGACTTAAAAACAAGACGTTAAAGGGTGAAAACCCAAACCATCCCCAAACGACCCCGAAGGAGGCACGAACACCTCCCACGGGACCAATGTAACTTGTAGGAACTGACCACATAGTCCCGGGTGTCCCGGTTTGAGAATATGACGATAATTTGCTAAAATCAACACTTAAACTTAAAAATAAGCCGTTAAAGGGTGAAAACCCAAACCATCCCCCAAACGACCCCGTAGGAGGCATGAACACCTTGCACGGGACCAATGTAACTTGTAGGAACTAACCGTGTCGGTTCGAGAATGTGATGATAATTTGTAAAAATCATACTTAGACTAAAAAACAAGTCGTTAAAGGGTGAAAACCCAAACCAGCCCTCAAACGACCCCGTAGGAGGCACGAACACCTCGCACGGGACCAATGTAACTTGTAGGAACTAACCGCATAGTCCCGAGTTTCCCGGTTTGAGAATGTGATGATAATTTACAAAAATCACACTTAGACTAAAAAACGAGCCGTTAAAGGGTGAAAATTAAAAGCAGCCCCCAAACGACCCCGTAGGAGGCATGAACACCTCGCCCGGGATCAATGTAACTTGTAGGAAATGATAGTATAGTCCCGGGTCTCCCGGATTGTGAATATGATGATACTTTGCAAAAATTAACACTTAGACTTAAAAATAAACCGTTAAAGGGTGAAATCTAAACCAGCCGCTAAACGGACCCGTAGGAGGCACGAACACCTCGCACGGGACCAATGTAACTTGTAGGAATTGGCTGCGTAATCATGGGTCTCCCGATTAGAGAATATGATGATAATTTGCAAAAATCACACTTAGATTTAAAAACAAAACGTTAAAGGGTGAAAACCGAAACCAGTCCCAAATGACCCCGAAGGAAGTACGAACACCTCCCATGGGACCAATGTAACTTGTAGGAACTGACCGCGTAGTCCCGGGTGTCCCGGTTTGAGAATATGACGATAATTTGCCAAATCGACACTTAAACTTAAAAATAAGCCGTTAAAGGGAGAAAACCTAAACCAGCCCCCAAACGACCCCGTAGGAGGCACGAACACCTCGCACGGGACCAATGTTACTTGTAGGAACTGACCGCGTAGTCTTGGGTCTCCCGGTTTGTGATATGACGATAATTGGCAAAAATCAACACTTAGACTTAAAAATAAGACGTTAAAGGTTAAAAATCAAACCAGCCCTGAAACGACCTCATAGGCGGCTACAACACCTCGCACGGGACCAATGTAACATGTAGAAACTGACCGCGAAGTCCCGGGTCTCCCGGTTTTAGAATATCAGGATAATTTGCAAAAATCACACATAGACTTAAAAATAAGGCGTTAAAGGGAGAAAACCCAAACTAGCCCCCAAACGACCCCGCATGAGGCACGAACACCTCGCACTGGACCAATGTAACTTGTAGGAATTGACCGTATAGTCCCGAGTCTCCCAGTTTGTGAATATGACGATAATTGGAAAAAATCAACACTTAGACTTAAAAATAAGCGATTAAAGGTTAAAAATCCAAACCATCCTTGAAACGACCTCATAGGCGGCACGAACACCTCGCACGGGACCAATGTAACTTGTAGAAGCTGATCGCGTAGTCCCGGGTCTCCCGGTTTTAGAATATGATGATAATTTGAAAAAATCACACTTATACTAAAAAACAAGCCGTTAAAGGGTGAAAACCCAAACTATCCCCCAAACGACCCCATAGGAGGCACGAACACCTCGCACTGGACCAATGTAGCTCGTAGGAACTGATCGTATAGTCCCGGGTCTCCCAGTTTGTGAATATGATGATAATTTGTAAAAATCAACACAGAGACTTAAAAACAAGCCGTTAAAGGGTGAAAATCCAAACCAGCCCCCAAACGACCCCGTAGGAGGCACGAAAACCTCGCACGGGACCGATGTAACTTGTAGGAATTGACCGCGTAGTCCCGGGTCTCCCGATTCGTGAATATGATGATAATTTGCAAAAAATAAACAATTAGACTTAACAACAAGCCGTTAAAGGGTAAAATCCAAACCAGCCCCCAAACGGACCCATAGGAGGCACGAACACCTCGTACGGGACCAATGTAAGTTACAGGAATTGACCGCGTAGTCCCGAGTCTCCCGGTTAGAGAATATGATGACAATTTACAAAAATCACACTTAGACTTAAAAACAAGACATTAAAGGGTGAAACCCCAAACCAGCCCCCAACCGACACCGTAGGAGGCACGAGCACTTCGCATAGGACCAATGTAACTTGTAGGAACTAATCGCATAGTCCCAGGTCACCCAGTTTAAGAATGTGATGATAATTTACAAAAATCACACATAGACTAAAAAATGAGCCGTTAAAGGGTGAAAACCCAAACCAGCCCCCAAACGACCCCGTAGGAGGCACGAACACCTCGCACGGGATCAATGTAACTTGTAGGAAATGACAGTATAGTCCTGGGTCTCCCGGATTGTGAATATGATGATAATTTGCAAAAATCAACACTTAGACTTAAAAACAAGCCGTTAAAGGGTGAAAATCGACACCAGCCCCAAACGATCTAGTAGGAGGCACGAACACCTCGACGGGACCAATGTAACTTGTAGGAACTGATCGCATAGTCTCGGGTGTCCCGGTTTGAGAATATGACAATAATTTGCCGAATCAACACTTAAACTTAAAAGTAAGCCGTTAAAGGGAGAAAACCCAAACCAGCCCCCAAACGACCCTATAGGAGGCACGAACACCTCGCACGGGACCAATGTAACTTATAGGAACTAACTGCTTAGTCCTGGGTATCCCAGTTTGAGAATATGATGATAATTTGCAAAAATCACACTTAGACTTATAAACAAGCCGTCAAAGGTTGAAAACCCAAGCCAACCCCAAAACAACCTAGTAGGAGGCACGAACACCTCGCACGGGACCAATGTAACTTGTAGGAATTGACCGCATAGTCTCGGGTATCCCGGTTTGCGAATATGATGATAATTTTGCCAAATCAACACTTAAACTTAAAAATAAGCCGTTAAAGGGAGAAAACCCAAACCAGCCCCCAAACGACCCCGTAGGAGGCACGAACACCTCGCACGAGACCAATGTTACTTCTAGGAACTGACCGTGTAGTCCTGGGTCTCCCGGTTTGAGAATATGATGATAACTTGTAAAAATCACACTTTGACTTAAAAACAAATCGTTAAAGGGTGAAATCCAAACCATCCCCCAAACAACCTCGTAGCGGGCACGAAAACCTCACACGGGATCAATGTAAGTTGTAGGAATTGACTGCGTAGTCCCGGGCCTCCTGGTTCGAGAATATGATGATATTTTGCAAAAATCACACTTAGACTTAAAAACAAGACGTTAAAGGGTGAAAACCCAAACCATCCCCAAATGACCCCGAAGGAGGCACGAACACCTCCCACGGGACCAATGTAACTTGTAGGAACTAACCACGTAGTCCCGGGTGTCCCGGTTTGATAATATGACGATAATTTGTCAAAATCAACACTTAAACTTAAAAATAAACCGTTAAAGGGTGAAAACCCAAACCAGCCCTCAAACGACCCCGTAGGAGGCACGGACACCTCGCACGTGACCAATGTAACTTGTAGGAACTAACCGCATAGTCTCGGGTTTCTCGATTTGAGAATGTGATGATAATTTACAAAAATCACACTTACACTAAAAAACGAGCCGTTAAAGGGTGAAAATCAAAAGCAGCCTCCAAACGACCCCGTAGGAGGCACGAACACCTCGCCCGGGATCAATGTAACTTGTAGGAAATGATAGTATAGTCCCGGGTCTCCCGGATTGTGAATATGATGATACTTTGCAAAAATTAACACTTAGACTTAAAAATAAGCCGTGAAAGGGTGAAATCTAAACCAGTCGCCAAACGGACCCGTAGGAGGCACGAACACCTCGCACGGGACCAATGTAACTTGTAGGAATTGGCTGCGTAATCCCAGGTCTCCCGATTAGAGAATATGATGATAATTTGCAAAAATCACACTTAGATTTAAAAACAAGACGTTAAAGGGTGAAAATCGAAACCAGCCCCAAATGACCCCGAAGGAAGCACAAACACCTCTCACGGGACCAATGTAACTTGTAGGAACTGACAGCGTAGTCCCGGGTGTCCCGGTTTGAGAATATGACGATTATTTGCCAAATCGACACTTAAACTTAAAAATAAGTCATTAAAGGGAGAAAACCTAAACCAGCCCCCAAACGACCCCGTAGGAGGCATGAACACCTCGCACGGGACCAATGTTACTTGTAGGAACTGACCGCGTAGTCCTGGGTCTCCCGGTTTGTGATATGACGATAATTGGCAAAAATCAACACTTAGCCTTAAAAATAAGACGTTAAAGGTTAAAAATCAAAACTAGCCCTGAAACGACCTCATAGGCGGCTGCAACACCTCGCACGGGACCAATGTAACATGTAGAAACTGACCGCGAAGTCCCGGGTCTCCCGGTTTTAGAATATCATGATAATTTACAAAAATCACACATAGACTTAAAAATAAGCCGTTAAAGGGAGAAAACCCAAACTAGCCCCCAAACGACCTCGCAGGAGGCACGAACACCTCGCACTGGACCAATGTAAGTTGTAGGAACTGACTGTATAGTCCTGCGCCTCCCGGTTTGTGAATATGATGATAATTTGTAAAAATAAACCCTTACACTTAAAAACAAGCCGTTAAAGGTTGAAAATCCAAACCAGCCCTGAAACGACCTCATAGGCGGCACGAACACCTCGCACGGGACCAATGTAACTTGTAGAAAAAGTGATCGCGTAGTCCCGGGTCTCCCGGTTGTAGAATATGATGATAATTTGAAAAAATCACACTTATACTAAAAAAAACAAGCCGTTAAAGGGTGAAAACCCAAACTAGCCCCCAAACGACCCCATAGGAGGCACGAACACCTCGCACTGGACCAATGTAACTTGTAGGAACTGATCGTATAGTCCCGGATCTCCCAGTTTGAGAATATGATGATAATTTGTAAAAATCAACACAGAGACTTAAAAACAAGCCGTTAAAGGGTGAAAATCCAAACTAGCCCCCAAACGACCCCGTAGGAGGCACGAAAACCTCGCACGGGACCGATGTAACTTGGAGGAATTGACCGCGTAGTCCCGGTTGTCCCTATTCGTGAATATGATGATAATTTGCAAAAAATAAATAATTAGACTTAATAACAAGCCGTTAAAGGGTGAAATCCAAACCAGCCCCCAAACGGACCCATAGGAGGCATGAACACCTCGTACGGGACCAATGTAAGTTATAGGAATTCACCGCGTAGTCCCGAGTCTCCCGGTTAGAGAATATGATGACAATTTGCAAAAATCACACTTAGACTTAAAAACAAGACATTAAAGGGTGAAACCCCAAACCATCCCCCAAACGACACCGTAGGAGGCACGAGCACTTCGCACACGACCAATGTAACTTGTAGGAACTAACCGCATAGTCCCGGGTCACCCAGTTTGAGAATGTGATGATAATTTACAAAAATCACACATAGACTAAAAAACGAGCCGTTAAAGGGCAAAAACCCAAACCAACCCCAAACGACCCCGTAGGAGGCACGAACACCTCGCACGGGATCAATGTAACTTGTAGGAAATGACAGTATAGTCCCGGGTCTCTCGGATTGTGAATATGATGATAATTTGCAAAAATCAACACTTAGACTTAAAAACAAGCCGTTAAAGGGTGAAAACCGAAACCAGCCCCAAACAACCTAGTAGGTGGCACGAACACCTCGTACGGGACCAATGTAACTTGTAGGAACTGACCGCATAGTCCCGGGTGTCCCGGTTTGAGAATATGACAATAATTTGCCAGATCAACACTTAAACTTAAAAATAAGCCGTTAAAGGGAAAAAACCCAAACCAGCCCCCAAACGACCCTGTAGGAGGCACGAACACCTCCCACGGGACCAATGTAACTTATAGGAACTGACTGCTTAGTCCTGGGTATCCCAGTTTGAGAATATGATGATAATTTGCAAAAATCACACTTAGACTTATAAACAAGCCGTCAAAGGTTGAAAACCCAAACCAACCCCAAAACAACCGAGTAGGAGGCACGAACACCTCGCACGGGACCAAGGTAACTTGTAGGAATTGACCGCGTAGTCTCGGGTATCCCGATTTGAGAATATGATGATAATTTGCCAAATCAACACTTAAACTTAAAAATAAGCCGTTAAAGGGAGAAAACCCAAACCAGCCCCCAAACAACCCCGTAGGAGGCATGAACACCTCCCACGAGACCAATGTTACTTGTAGGAACTGACCGTGTAGTCCTGGGTCTCCCGGTTTGAGAATATGATGATAACTTGTAAAAATCACACTTTGACTTAAAAACAAGCCGTTAAAGGGAGAAATCCAAACCATCCCCCAAACGACCTCGTAGCGGGCACGAACACCTCGTACGGGACCAATGTAAGTTGTAGGAATTGACTGCGTAGTCCCGGGCCTCCTGGTTCGAGAATATGATGATAATTTGCAAAAATCACACTTAGACCTAAAAACAAGACGTTAAAGGGTGAAAACCCAAACCATCCCCAAACGACCCCGAAGGAGGCACGAACACCTCCCACGGGACCAATGTAACTTGTAGGAACTAACCGCGTAGTCCCGGGTGTCCCGGTCTGATAATATGATGACAATTTGCCAAAATCAACACTTAAACTTAAAAATAAACTGTTAAAGGGTGAAAACCCAAACCAGCCCTCAAACGACCCCGTAGGAGGCACGAACACCTCGCACGGGACAATTGTAACTTGTAGGAACTTACCGCATAGTCCCGGGTCTCCCGGTTTGAGAATGTGATGATAATTTACAAAAATCACACTTAGACTAAAAAACGAGCCGTTAAAGGGTGAAAATCCAAGAGCAACCCCCAAACGACCCCGTAGGATGCACGAACACCTCGCCCAGGATCAATGTAACTTGTAGGAAATGATAGTATAGTCTCGGGTCTCCCGGATTGTGAATATGATGATACTTTGCAAAAATTAACACTTAGACTTAAAAATAAGCCGTTAAGGGGTGAAATCTAAACCAGCCCCCGAACGGACCCGTAGGAGGCACGAACACCTCGCACGGGACCAATGTAACTTGTAGGAATTGGCTGCGTAATCCCGGGTCTCCCGGTTAGAGAATATGATGATAATTTGCAAAAATCACACTTAGATTTAAAAACAAGATGTTAAAGGGTGAAAACCGAAACCAGCCCCAAATGACCCCGAAGGAAGCACGAACACCTCCCACGGGACCAATATAACTTGTAGGAACTGACCGCGTAGTCCCGGGTGTCCCGGTTTGAGAATATGACGATAATTTGCCAAATCGACACTTAAACTTAAAAATAAGCCGTTAAAGGGAGAAAACCTAAACCAGCCCCCAAACGACCCCGTAGGAGGCATGAACACCTCGTACGAGACCAATGTTACTTGTAAGAACTGACCGTGTAGTCCTGGGTCTCCCGGTTTGTGATATGACGATAAGTGGCAAAAATCAACACTTAGACTTAAAAATAAGACGTTAAAGGTTAAAAATCCAAACCAACCTTAAAACGACCTCATAGGCGGCTGCAACACCTCGCACGGGACCAATGTAACATGTAGAAACTGACCGCGCAGTCCCGGGTCTCCCAGTTTTGGAATATCACGATAATTTGCAAAAATCACACATAGACTTAAAAATAAGCCGTTAAAGGGAGAAAAGCCAAACTAGCCCCCAAACGACCCCGTAGGAGGCACGAACACCTCGCACTGGACCAATGTAACTTGTAGGAACTGACCGTATAGTCCTGCGTCTCCCGGTTTGTGAATATGATGATAATTTGTAAAAACAACCCTTACACTTAAAAACAAGCCGTTAAAGGGTGAAAATCCAAACCAGCACCCAAACGACCCCGTAGGTGGCACGACCACCTCGCACGGGACCAATGTAACTTGTAGGAACTGACCGTTGTAGGAACTGACCGTGTAGTCCTGGGTTTCCCGTTTTGAGAATATGATGATAATTTGAAAAAATCACACTTAGACTTAAAAATAAATCGTTAAAGGGTGAAATCCAAACCAGCCCCCAAACGACCTCGTAGGAGGCACGAACACCTCGCACGGGACCAATGTAACTTATAGGAACTGACCGCGTAGTCACGGGTCTCTTGGTTAGAGAATATGATGATAATTTGGAAAAATAATACTTAGACTTAAAAATATGCCGTTAAATGGTGAAAACCCAAACCAGCCCCAAACGACCCCGTAGGAGGCATGAACACCTTGCACGGGACCAATGTAACTTGTAGGAACTAACCGTCTAGTCCCGAGTCTCTCGGTTTGAGAACATGATGATAATTTGCAAAAATCACACTTAGACTAAAAAATGAGCCGTTAAAGGGTGAAAACCCAAACCAGCCCCAAATGACCCCGTAGGAGGCACGAACACATCGTACGGGACAAATGTAACTTGTAGGAACTGACCGCGTAGTCCCGGGTCTCCCGGTTAGAGAATGTGATGATAATTTGAAAAAATCACACTTAGACTTAAAAACAAGCCGTTAAAGGGTGAAAACCCAAACCAACCCCAAACGACCCCGTGTGAGGCACGAACACCTCGCACGGGACCAATGTACCCTGTAGGAACTGACCGCATAGTCCCGGGTCTCCCGGTTTGTGAATATGACGATAATTTACAAAAATCAACACTTAGACTTAAAAACAAGCCGTTAAAGGGTGAGAACCCAAACCAGCCCCTAAACGACCCCGTAGGAGGCGCGAACACCTCGCACGGGACCAATGTAACTTGTAGGAACTGATCGCATAGTCTCGAGTCTCTCGGTTTATGAATATGATGATAATTTTCAAAAATCAACACGTAGACTTAAAAACAAGCCGTTAAAGGTTGAAAATCCAAACCAGCCCCGAAACGACCCCATAGGCAGCACGAACACCTCGCGTGGGACCAATATAACTTCTAGGAACTGACCGCATAGTACCGGGTCTCCCGGTTTTAAAATATAACGATAATTTACAAAAATCACACTTAGACTTAAAAATAAGCCGTTAAAGGTTGAAAATCCAAACCAGACACAAAACGACCCCATAGGCAGCACGAACACCTCGCGCGGGAGCAATGTAACTTGTAAGAAATGTTCGCGTAGTCCCGGGTCTCCCGGTTTTAGAATATGATGTCAATTTGCAAAAATCACACTTAGACTTAAAAATAAGCCGTTAAAGGGTGAAAACTCAAACTAGCAGCGAAACGACCCCGTAGGAGGCACGAACATCTCGCACGGGACCAATCTAACTTGTAGGAACTGACCGTATAGTCTCGGGTCTCCCAGTTTGTGAATATGACGATAATTTGTAAAAATCAACACATAGACTTAAAAACAAGCCGTTAAAGGGTGAAAATCCAAACCAGCCCCCAAACGACCCCGTAGGAGGCACGAACACCTCGTACGGGAACAATGTAACTTGTAGGAACTGACCGCGTAGTCCCGGGTGTCTCGGTTTGAGAATGTGACGATAATATGAAAAAATCAACACTTAGACTTAAAAACAAACCGTTAAAGGGTGAAAACCAAAACCAGCCCCCAAACGACCCCGTAGGAGGCACGAACACCTCGCATGGAACCAATATAACTTGTAGGAACTAGCCGCGTAATCCCGGGTCTCCCGTTTTGTGAATGTGATGATAATTTACAAAAATCACACTTAGACTTAAAAATGAGTCGTTAAAGGGTGAAAACCCAAATCAGTCCCCAAACGACCCCGTAGGAGGTACGAACACCTCGCACGAGATCAATGTAACTTGTAGGAACTGACCGTATAGTCCCGGGTCTCCTGGTTTGTGAATATGATGATAATTTGCAAAAATCAACACTTAGACTTAAAAAAAAGCCGTTAAAGGGTGAAATCCAAACCAGCCCCCAAACGGACCCGTAGTAGGCACGACAACCTCGCACGGGACCAATCTAACTTATAGGAATTGACCCCGTAGTCCTGGGTCTCCCTTGTTAGAGAATATGACGATAATTTGCAAAAATTACACTTAGACTTAAAAACAAGGCGTTAAAGGGTGAAAACCCAAACCAGCCCCAACTGACCCCGAAGGAGGCACGAACACCTCGCACGGGATCAATGTAACCTTTCGGAATTGAACGCGTAGTTCCGGGTATCTCGTTTGAGAATATGACGATAATTTGCAAAAATCAACACTTAAACATAAAAATAAGCCGTTAAAGGGTGAAAACCCAAACCAGCCCCCAAATGACCTCGTAAGAGGCACGAACACCTCGCGCGGGATCAATGTTACTTGTAGGAACTGACCGTGTAGTCCTGGGCCTCCCAGTTTGAGAATATGACGATAACTTGTAAAAATCACACTTAGACTTAAAAACAAGCCGTTAAAGGGTGAAAACCCAAACCAGCCCCCAAACGACCCCGTAGGAGGCGCGAACACCTCGCACGGGACCAATGTAACTTGTAGGAACTGACCGCATAGTCTCGAGTCTCTCGGTTTATAAATATGATGATAATTGGCTAAAATCAACATGTAGACTTAAAAACAAGCCGTTAAAGGTTGAAAATCCAAACCATCCCCGAAACGACCCCATAGGCAGCACGAACACCTCGCGTGGGACCAATATAACTTGTAGGAACTGACCGCGTAGTCCCGGGTCTCCCGATTTTAAAATATAACGATAATTTGCAAAAATCACACTTAGACATAAAAATAAGCCGTTAAAGGTTGAAAATCCAAACCAGACCCAAAACGACACCATAGGCAGCACGAACACCTCGCGCGTAACCAATGTAACTTGTAAGAAATGTTCGTGTAGTCCCGGGTCTCCCGGTTTTAGAATATGACGTTAATTTGCAAAAATCACACTTAGACTTAAAAATAAGCCGTTAAAGGGTGAAAACCCAAACTAGCAGCGAAACGACCCCGTAGGAGGCACGAACATCTCGCACGGGACCAATCTAACTTGTAGGAACTGACCGTATAGTCTCGGGTCTCCCAGTTTGTGAATATGACGATAATTTGTAAAAATCAACACATAGACTTAAAAATAAGCCGTTAAAGGGTGAAAATCCAAACCAGCCCCCAAACGACCCCGTAGGAGGCACGAACACCTCGTACGGGACCAATGTAACTTGTAGGAACTGACCGCGTAGTCCCGGGTGTCTCAGTTTGAGAATGTGATGATAATATGCAAAAATCAGCACTTAGACTTAAAAACAAACCATTAAAGGGTGAAAACCAAAACCAGCCCCCAAACGACCCCGTAGGAGGCGCGAACACCTCGCATGGAACCAATATAACTTATAGGAACTAGCCGCATAATCCCGGGTCTCCCGTTTTGAGAATGTGATGATAATTTACAAAAATCACTCTTAGACTTAAAAACGAGTCGTTAAAGGGTGAAAACCCAAACCAGTCCCCAAACGACCCCGTAGGAGGTACGAACACCTCGCACGGGATCAATGTAACTTGTAGGAACTGATCGTATAGTCCCGGGTCTCCTGGTTTGTGAATATGATGATAATTTGCAAAAATTAACACTTCGACTTAAAAACAAGCCGTTAAAGGGTGAAATCCAAACCAGCCACCAAACGGACCCGTAGGAGGCACGAACACCTCGCACGGGACCAATGTAACTTATACGAATTGACCCCGTAGACCTGGGTCTCCCGGTTAGAGAATATGACGATAATTTACAAAAATCACACTTAGACTTAAAAACAAGGGGTTAAAGGGTGAAAACCCAAACCAGCCCCAAATGACCCGAAAGGAGGCACGAACACCTCGCACAGGATCAATGTAACCTGTCGGAATTGAACGCGTAGTTCCGTGTATCTCGGTTTGAGAATATGACGATAATTTGCAAAAATCAACACTTAAACATAAAAACAAGCCGTTAAAGGGTGAAAACCCAAACCAGCCCCCAAACGACCTCGTAAGAGGCACGAACACCTCACGCGGGACCAATGTTACTTGTAGGAACTGACCGTGTAGTCCTGGGCCTCCCAGTTTGAGAATATGACGATAACTTATAAAAATCACACTTTGACTTAAAAACAAGCCGTTAAAGGGTGAAAACGCAAACCAGCCCCCAAACGACCTCGTAGCAGGCACGAACACCTCGTACGGGACAAATGTAACTTGTAGGAACTGACCGCATAGTCCCGAGTCTCCCGGTTTGTGATTATGATGATAATTGGCAAAAATCAACACTTAGACTTAAAAATAAGCCGTTAAAGGTTGAAAATCCAAACTTGCCCTGAAATGACCCGATAGGCGGCACGAACACCTCACACGGGACCAATGTAACTTGTAGGAACTGACCGTATAGTCCCGAGTCTCCCGGTTTGTGAAAATGATGATAATTTACAAAAATCAACACTTAGACTTAATAACAAGCTGTTAAAGGGTGAAATCCAAACCATCCCCCAAACGGACCCATAGGAGGCACGAACACCTCGTACGGGACCAATGTAACTTGTAGGAATTGACCGCGTAGTCCCGAGTTTCCCAGCTAGGGGATATGACGATATTTTGCATAAATCACAGTTAGACTTAAAAACAAGACGTTAAAGGGTGAAACCGCAAACCATCCCCCAAACGACACCGTAGGAGGCACGAACACCTTGTATGGGATCAATGTAACTTGTAGGAACTGACAGTATAGTCCCGGGTCTCTCGGTTTTTGAATATGATGATAATTCGCAAAAATCAACACTTAGATTAAAAAACAAGCCGTTAAAGGGTGAAATCCAAACACGCCCCCAAACGGACCCGTAGGAGGGACCAACACCTCGCACGGGACCAATGTAACTTATAGGAATTGACCGCGTAGTCCTGGGTCTCCCGATTAGAGAATATGACGATAATTTGCAAAAATCACACTTAGACTTAAAAACAAGGCGTTAAAGGGTGAAAACCCAAACCAGCACCAAACGACCCCGAAGGAGGCACGAACACCTCGTACGGGACCAATGTAACCTATTGGAACTGACCGCGTAGTTCCGGGTGTCCCGATTTGAGAATATGACGATAATTTGCAAAAATCAACACTTAAACTTAAAAACAATCCGTTTAAGGGTGAAAACCCAAACTAGCCCCCAAACGACCTCTTAAGAGGCACGAACACCTGGCCCGGGACCAATGTTACTTGTAGGAACTGACCGCCGTTAAAGGGTGAAATCTAAACCATCCCCAAACGACCCCGTAGGAGGCACGAACAACTCGCACGGGACCAATGTAACTTGTAGGAACTAACCGCGTAGTCCCGGGTCTCCCGGTTTGAGAATGTGATGATAATTTGGAAAAATCACACTTAGACTAAAAAATGAGTTGTTAAAGGGTGAAAACAAAAACCAGCCCCCAAACGACCCCTTAGTAGGCACGAACACCTCGCACGGGATCAATGTAAGTTGTAGGAACTGACAGTATAGTCCCGGGTCTCCCGGATTGTGAAGATGATGATAATTTGCAAAAATCAACACTTAGGCTTAAAAACAAGTCGTTAAAGGGTGAGATCCAAACCATCCCCCAAACGGACCTGTAGGAGGCACGAACACCTCGCACGGGAGCAATGTAACTTGTAGGAATTGACTGCGTAGTCCCGGGTCTCCCGGTTAGAGAATATGACGATAATGTGCAAAAATCACACTTAGACCTAAAAACAAGACGTAAAAGGGTGAAAACCCAAACCAGCCCCAAACGACCCCGAAGGAGGCACGAACACCTCCCACGGGACCAATGTAACTTGTAGGAACTGACCGTGTAGTCCCGGGTGTCCCGGTTTGAGAATATGACGTTAATTTGCCAAAATCAGCACTTAAACTTAAAAATAAGCCGTTAAAGGGTGAAAACCCAAACCATCCCCCAAACGACCTCGTAGCAGCCATGAGCACCTCGCACGAGACCAATGTAAGTTGTAGGAACCGATCGCATATTCTCGAGTCTTTCGGTCTGTGAATATGACGATAATTTGAAAAAATAAATAATTCGACTTAAAAATAAGCTGTTAAAGGATGAAAACCCAAACTAGCCCCCAAACGACCTCGTAGAAGGCACGAACACCTCGCACGGGACCAATGTAACTTATAGGAACTGACCGCATAGTCTTGAGTCTCCCGGTTTGTGTTTAGGACAATACTTGGCAAAAATCAACACTTAGACTTAAAAATAAGTCGTTAAAAGTTGAAAATCCAAACCAGCCCTGAAACGACCCCAGAGGCGGCACGAACACCTTGCACGAGACCAATGAAACTTGTAGAAACTGACCGCGTAGTCCCGGGTCTCAATATTTTAGAATATGATGATAATTTGGAAAAATCACACTTAGACATAAAAACAAGCCGTTAAAGGGTCAAAACCCAAACTAGCCCCCAAACGACCCCGTAGGAGGCACGAACATCTCGCACTGGACCAATGTAACTTGTAGGAACTGACCGTATAGTCCCGGGTCTCCCGATATGTGAATATGATGCTAATTTGTAAAAATCAAAACTTAGACTTAAAAATAAGCCGTTAAAGGGTGAAAATCAAAACCAGCCCCCAAACGACCCCGTAGGAGGCACGAACACCTCGCACGGGACGAATGTAACTTGTAGGAACTGACCGCGTATTCCCGGGTCTCCTGATTTGTGAATATGATGATAATTTGCAAAAATAAACAATTAGACTTAAAAACAAGCCGTTGAAGGGTGAAAATTCAAACCAACCCCCAAACGACCACGTAGGCGGCACAAACACCTTGCACGGGACCAATGTAACTTGTAGGAACAAACCGCATAGTCCCGGGTCTCCCGATTTGAGAATGTAATGATAATTTGCAAAAATCACTATTAGAATTAAAAACGAGCTCTTGAAGGGTGAAAACCCAAACCAGACCCCATAAGACCCCGTAGGAGGTACGAACAGCTTGCACGGGACCAATGTAACTTGTAGGAACTGACCGTATAGTCCCGGGTCTGCCGGTTTGTGAATATGATGATAATTTGCAAAAATCAACACTTAGACTTAAAAATAAGACGTTAAAGGGTGAAATCCAAACCATCCCCCAAATGGACCCACAGGAGGCATGAACACCTCGTACGGGACCAATGTTACTTGTACGAATTGACCGCGTAGTCCTGGGTCTCCCGGTTAGAGAATATGATGATAATTTGTAAAAATCACACTTAGACTTAAAAACAAGATGTTAAAGGGTGAAACCGCAAACCAACCCCCAAACGACACCGTAGGAGGTACGAACACCTCGCCCGGAACCATTATAACTTGTAGGAACTGACCGTGTAGTCCTGGGTCTCCCGATTTGAGAATATGACGATAATTTTCAAAAATCACACTTAGACTTAAAAACAAGCCGTTAAAGGGTGAAATCCAAAACAGCCCCCAAACGACCCCGTAGGAGGCACGAACACCTCGCACGGGACCAATGTAACTTGTAGGAACTGACCGTGTAGTCACGGGTCTCTCGGTTGGAGAATATGATTATAATTTGTAAAAATCACACTTAGACTTAAAAATAAGCAGTTAAAGGGTGAAAACCCAAACCAACCCCAAACGACCCCGTAGGAGGCACGAACACCTCGAACGGGACCAATGTAACTTGTAAGAACTGACCGCATAGTCCCGGGTCTCCCAGTTTTGTGAATATGACGATAATTTACAAAAATCAACACTTAAACTTAAAAACAAGCCGTTAAAGGGTGAAATCCCAAACCAGCCCCCAAACGACCCCGTAGGAGGCACGAACACCTCGCACGGGACCAATGTAACTTGTAGGAACTGACCGAGTAGTCCTGGGTCTCCCGATTTGATAAAATGATGATAATTTGCAAAAAGCACACTTAGACTTAAAAACAAGCCGTTAAAGGGTGAAAACCCAAACCAGCCCCCAAACGACCTCGTAGCAGGCACGAAAACCTCGCACAGGACCAATGTAACTTGTAGGAACTGACCGCATAGTAACGAGTCTCCCGGTTTGTGAATATGATGATAATTGGCAAAAATCAACACTCAGACTTAAAAACAAGCCGTTAATGGCTAAAAATAAAAACTAGCCCCCAAACGACCCCGGAGGAGGCACGAACACCTCGCACGGGACGAATGTAACTTGTAGGAACTAACCGCGTAGTCCCGGGTCTCCCGGTTTGAGAATGTGATGATAATTTGCAAAAATCACACTTAGACTTAAAAACGAGTCTTTAAAGGGTAAAAACCCAAACCAGTCCCCAAACGACCCCGTAGGAGGCACAAACACCTCGCACAGGACCAATGTAACTTGTAGGAACTGACCGTATAGTCCCGGGTGTCCTTGTTTGTGAATATGATGATAATTTGCAAAAATTAGGACTTAGACTTAAAAACAAGCCGTTAAAGGGTGAAAACCCAAACCAGCCCCAAACGACCCCCTAGGAGGCACGAACACCTCGCACGGGACCAATGTAACTTGTAGGAACTTAGCCCGTAGTCCCGGGTCTCCCAGTTTGAGAATGTGATGATAATTTGTAAAAATCACACTTAGACTTAAAAACAAGTCGTTAAAGGGTGAAAACCAAACCAGCCCCCAAACGACCCCGTAGGAGGCACGAACACCTCGCACGGGACCAATGTAACTTATAGGAACTGACCGTATAGTCCCGGGTCTTTGGCTTTGTGAATTTGATGATAATTTGCAAAAATCAACACTTAGACTTAAAAATAATCCGTTAAAGGGTGAAATCAAAACCAGCCCCCAAACGACCCCGTAGGAAGCACGAAGACCTCGCACGGGAACATTGTAACTTATTGGAACTGACCACGTAGTCACGGGTCTCTCGATTAGAGAATATGATGATAATTGGGAAAAATCACACTTAGCTTTAAAAACAAGCCGTTAAAAGGTGAGAACCCAAACGAGCCCCAAACGACCCCGTAGGAGGCACGAACACCTCGCACAGGACCAATGTAACTTGTAGGAACTAACCGCGTAGTCCCGGGTCTCCCGGTTTGAGAATGTGATGATAATTTGCAAAAATCACACTTAGACTAAAAAACAAGAAGTTAAAGGGTGAAAACCCAAACCAGCCCCCAAACGACCCCGTAGGAGGCACGAACACCTCGCACGGGACCAATGTAACTTGTAGGAAGTGACCGTGTAGTTCTGGGTCTCTCGATTTGAGAATATGATGATAATTTGCAAAAATCACACTTAGACTTAAAAACAAGAAGTTAAAGGGTGAAAACCCAAACCAGCCCGCAAACGACCTCGTAGTAGGCACGAACACCTCGCACGGGACCAATGTAACTTTTAGGTACTGGCCGCATAGTCCCAAGTCTCCCGGTTTGTGAATATGACGATAATTGGCAAAATTCAACACTTAGACTTAAAAACTAGACGTTAAAGGGTGAAAATCCAAATCAGCCCCCAAACGACCCCGTAGGAGGAACGAACACTAAGCACGGGACCAATGTAACATGTAGGAACTAACTGCTTAGTCCTGGGTATCCCAGTTTGAGAATATGACGATAATTTGCAAAAATCACACTTAAACATAAAAATTAGTCGTTAAAGGGTGAAAACCCAAACTAGCCCCCAAACGACCCCGTAGGAGGCACGAACATCTCGCACAGGACCAATGTAACTTGTAAAAACCGACCGTATGGTCCCGAGTCTCCTAGTTTGTGAATATGACAATAATTTGTAAAAATCAACACTTAGACTTAAAAAGAAGTCGTTAATGGGTGAAAATCCAAACCAGCCTCCAAACGACCCAGTAGGAGGCACGAACACCTCGTACGGGACCATTGTAACTTGTAGGAACTGATCGTGTTTCCCGGGTCTCCTAGTTTTAGAATATGACGATAATTTGCAAAAATCACACTTAGACTTAAAAATAAGCCGTTAAAGGTTGAAAATCCAAACCAGCACCGAAACGACCCCATAGGCATCACGAACACCTCGCACGGGACCAATATAACTTGTAGGAACTGACCGCGTAGTCCCGGTTCTCCCGATTTTAGAATATGATGATAATTTACAAAAATCACACTTAAACATAAAAATTAGTCGTTAAAGGGTGAAAACCCAAACTAGCCCCCAAACGACCCCGTAGGAGGCACGAACATCTCGCACAGGACAAATGTAACTTGTAAAAACTGACCGTATAGTCCCGAGTCTCCAAGTTTGTGAATATGACAATAATTTGTAAAAATCAACACTTAGACTTAAAAAGAAGTCGTTAATGGGTGAAAATCCAAACCAGCCACCAAACAACCCAGTAGGAGGCACGAACACCTCGTACGGGACCATTGTAACTTGTGGGAACTGATCGTGTTGTCCCGGGTCTCATAGTTTTATGAATATGACGATAATTTGCAAAAATCAACACTAAGACTTAAAAACAAGCCGTTAAAGGGTGAAATCAAAACCGGCCCCCAAACGACCCCGTAGGAGGCACGACCACCTTGTACGGGACCAATGTTACTTGTACGAACTGACCGCGTAGTCATGGGTATCTCGATTAGAGAATCTGATGATAATTTGGAAAAATCACACTTAGACTTAAAAACAAGCCGTCAAAGGTTGAAAACCCAAACCAGCCCCCAAACGACCCACTAGGAGGCACAAACACCTCGCACGGAACCAATGTAACTTGTAGGAACAAGCCGCTTAGTCTCGGGTCTCCCGTTTTGAGAATGTAATGATAATTTACAAAAATCACACTTAGACTTAAATTAAAGGGTGAAAACCCAAACTAGTCCCCAAACGACCCCATAGGAGGCACGAACACCTCGCACGGGACCAATGCAACTTGTAGGAATTGACCGTATAGTCTCGGGTCTCCTGGTTTGTGAATATGATGATAATTTGAAAAAATCAACACTTAGACTTAAAAAGAAGCCGTTAAAGGGTGAAATCCCAACCAGCCCCCAAATGACCCCGTATGAGGCACGAACACCTCGCATGGGACCAATGTAACTTGTAGGAACCGACCGTGTATTCACGGGTCTCTCGGTTAGTGAATATGAGGATAATTTGGAAAAATCACACTTAGACTTAAAAATAAGCTGTTAAAGGGTGAAAACCCAAACCAACCCCAAACGACCCCGTAGGAGGTAGGAACGCCTCGCACGGGACCAATGTAACTTGTTAGAACTAATCGCGTAGTCCCGGGTCCCCCGGTTTGAGAATGTGATGATGATCTGTAAAAATCACACTTAGACTAAAAAACGAGTCGTTAAAGGGTAAAAACCCAAACTAGCCCCCAAACGACCCCGTAGGAGGCACGAACACCTCGCACGTGATCAATGTAACTTTTAGTAACTGACCGCGTAGTCCCGAGTCTCCCGATTTGTGAATATGACAATAATTGGCAAAAATCAACACTTAGACTTAAAAACAAGCCGTTAAAAGTTGAAAATCCAAACCAGCCCCGAAACGACCCCATAGGCAGCACGAACACCTCGCACGAGACCAATGTAACTTATAGGAACTGACCGCGTAGTCCCGGGTCTCCCGATTTTGGAATATGATGATAATTTGCAAAAATCACACTTAGACTTAAAAACAAGCCGTTAATGGTTGAAAATCCAAACCATCCCCGAAACGACCCCATAGGCAGCACGAACACCTCGCACGGGACCAATGTAACTTGTAGGAACTGACCGCGTAGTCCCGAGTCTCTCGGTTTTAGAATATGACAATAATTTGCAAAAATCACACTTAAACTTAAAAATAAGCCGTTAAAGGGTGAAAACCCAACCTAGCCCCCAAACGACCCCATAGGAGGCACGAACATCTCGCACGGGACCAATGTAACTTGTAGAAACGCACCATATAGTCCCGGGTCTCCCAGTTTGTGAATATGATGATAATTTGTAAAAATAAACACTTAGACTTAAAAAGAAGTCGTTAAAGGGTGAAATCCAAACTAGCCCCCAAACGACCCCATAGGAGGCACGACCACCTTGTACGGGACCAATGTTACTTGTACGAACTGACCGCGTAGTCACGGGTATCTCGATTAGAGAATCTGATGATAATTTGGAAAAATCACACCTAGACTTAAAAACAAGCCGTCAAAGGTTGAAAACCCAAACCAGCCCCCAAACGACCCACTAGGAGGCACGAACACCTCGCACGGAACTAATGTAACTTGTAGGAACAAGTCGCTTAGTCTCGGGTCTCCCGTTTTGAGAATGTAATGATAATTTACAAAAATCACACTTAGACTTAAATTAAAGGGTGAAAACCCAAACCAGTCCCCAAACGACCCCGTAGGAGGCACGAACACCTCGCACGGGACCAATGCAACTTGTAGGAATTGGCCGTATAGTCTCGGGTCTCCTGGTTTGTGAATATGATGATAATTTGAAAAAATCAACACTTAGACTTAAAAAGAAGCCGTTAAAGGGTGAAATCCCAACCAGCCCCCAAATGACCCCGTAGGAGGCACGAACACCTCGCATGGGACCAATGTAACTTGTAGGAACCGACCGTGTAGTCACGGGTCTCTCGGTTAGTGAATATGAGGATAATTTGGAAAAATCACACTTAGACTTAAAAATAAGCTGTTAAAGGGTGAAAACCCAAACCAACCCCAAACGACCAAGTAGGAGGCAGGAACGCCTCGAACGGGACCAATGTAACTTGTTAGAACTAATCGCGTAGTCCCGAGTCCCCCGGTTTGAGAATGTGATGATGATTTGTAAAAATCACATTTAGACTAAAAAACGAGTCGTTAAAGGGTGAAAACCCAAACTAGCCCCCAAACGACCCCGTAGGAGGCACGAACACCTCGCACGTGATCAATGTAACTTGTAGTAACTGACCGCGTAGTCCCGAGTCTCCCGGTTTGTGAATATGACAATAATTGGCAAAAATCAACACTTAGACTTAAAAACAAGCGGTTAAAAGTTGAAAATCCAAACCAGCCCCGAAACGACCCCATAGGCAGCACGAACACCTCGCACGAGACCAATGTAACTTATAGGAACTGACCGCGTAGTCCCGGGTCTCCCGATTTTGGAATATGATGATAATTTGCAAAAATCACACTTAGACTTAAAAACAAGCCGTTAATGGTTGAAAATCCAAACCATCCCCGAAACGACCCCATAGGCAGCACGAACACCTCGCACGGGACCAATGTAACTTGTTGGAACTGACCGCATAGTCCCGAGTCTCTCTGTTTTAGAATATGACAATAATTTGCAAAAATCACACTTAAACTTAAAAATAAGCCGTTAAAGGGTGAAAACCCAACCTAGCCCCCAAACGACCCCATAGGAGGCACGAACATCTCGCACGGGACCAATGTAACTTGTAGAAACGCACCATATAGTCCCGGGTCTCCCAGTTTGTGAATATGATGATAATTTGTAAAAATAAACACTTAGACTTAAAAAGAAGCCGTTAAAGGGTGAAATCCAAACCAGCCCCCAAACGACCCCGTAGGAGGCACGACCACCTTGTACGGGACCAATGTTACTTGTACGAACTGACCGCGTAGTCACGGGTATCTCGATTAGAGAATCTGATGATAATTTGGAAAAATCACACTTATACTTAAAAACAAGCCGTCAAAGGTTGAAAACCCAAACCAGCCCCCAAACGACCCACTAGGAGGCACGAACACCTCGCACGGAACCAATGTAACTTGTAGGAACAAGCCTCTTAGTCTCGGGTCTCCCGTTTTGAGAATGTAATGATAATTTACAAAAATCACACTTAGACTTAAATTAAAGGGTGAAAACCCAAACCAGTCCCCAAACGACCCCATAGGAGGCACGAACACCTCGCACGGGACCAATGCAACTTGTAGGAATTGACCGTATAGTCTCGGGTCTCCTGGTTTGTGAATATGATGATAATTTGAAAAAATCAACACTTAGACTTAAAAAGAAGCCGTTAAAGGGTGAAATCCCAACCAGCCCCCAAATGACCCCGTAGGAGGCATGAACACCTCGCATGGGACCAATGTAACTTGTAGGAACCGACCGTGTAGTCACGGGTCTCTCGGTTAGTGAATATGAGGATAATTTGGAAAAATCACACTTAGACTTAAAAATAAGCTGTTAAAGTGTGAAAACCCAAACCAACCCCAAACGACCCCGTAGGAGGCAGGAACGCCTCGCACGGGACCAATGTAACTTGTTAGAACTAATCGCGTAGTCCCGGGTCCCCCGGTTTGAGAATGTGATGATGATTTGTAAAAATCACATTTAGACTAAAAAACGAGTCGTTAAAGGGTGAAAACCCAAACTAGCCCCCAAACGACCCCGTAGGAGGCACGAACACCTCGCACGTGATCAATGTAACTTGTAGTAACTGACCGCGTACTCCCGAGTCTCCCGATTTGTGAATATGACAATAATTGGCAAAAATCAACACTTAGACTTAAAAACAAGCCGTTAAAAGTTGAAAATCCAAACCAGCCCCGAAACGACCCCATAGGCAGCACGAACACCTCGCACGAGACCAATGTAACTTATAGGAACTGACCGTGTAGTCCCGGGTCTCCCGATTTTGGAATATGATGATAATTTGCAAAAATCACACTTAGACTTAAAAACAAGCCGTTAATGGTTGAAAATCCAAACCATCCCCGAAACGACCCCATAGGCAGCACGAACACCTCGCACGGGACCAATGTAACTTGTAGGAACTGACAACGTAGTCCCGAGTCTCTCGGTTTTAGAATATGACAATAATTTGCAAAAATCACACTTAAACTTAAAAATAAGCCGTTAAAGGGTGAAAACCCAACCTAGCCCCCAAACGACCCCATAGGAGGCACGAACATCTCGCACGGGACCAATGTAACTTGTAGAAACGCACCATATAGTCCCGGGTCTCCCAGTTTGTGAATATGATGATAATTTGTAAAAATAAACACTTAGACTTAAAAAGAAGCCGTTAAAGGGTGAAATCCAAACCAGCCCCCAAACGACCCCGTAGGAGGCACGACCACCTTGTACGGGACCAATGTTACTTGTACGAACTGACCGCGTAGTCACGGGTATCTCGATTAGAGAATCTGATGATAATTTGGAAAAATCACACTTAGACTTAAAAATAAGCCGTCAAAGGTTGAAAACCCAAACCAGCCCCCAAACGACCCACTAGGAGGCACGAACACCTCGCACGGAACCAATGTAACTTGTAGGAACAAGCCGCTTAGTCTCGGGTCTCCCGTTTTGAGAATGTAATGATAATTTACAAAAATCACACTTAGACTTAAATTAAAGGGTGAAAACCCAAACTAGTCCCCAAACGACCCCGTAGGAGGCACGAACACCTCGCACGGGACCAATGCAACTTGTAGGAATTGACCGTATAGTCTCGGGTCTCCTGGTTTGTGAATATGATGATAATTTGAAAAAATCAACACTTAGACTTAAAAAGAAGCCGTTAAAGGGTGAAATCCCAACCAGCCCCCAAATGACCCTGTAGGAGGCACGAACACCTCGCATGGGACCAATGTAACTTGTAGGAACCGACCGTGTAGTCACGGGTCTCTCGGTTAGTGAATATGAGGATAATTTGGAAAAATCACACTTAGACTTAAAAATAAGCTGTTAACGGGTGAAAACCCAAACCAACCCCAAACGAACCCGTAGGAGGCAGGAACGCCTCGCACGGGACCAATGTAACTTGTTAGAACTAATCGCGTAGTCCCGGGTCCCCCGGTTTGAGAATGTGATGATGATTTGTAAAAATCACACTTAGACTAAAAAACGAGTCGTTAAAGGGTGAAAACCCAAACTAGCCCCCAAACGACCCCGTAGGAGGCATGAACACCTCGCACGTGATCAATGTAACTTGTAGTAACTGACCGCGTAGTCCCGAGTCTCCCGGTTTGTGAATATGACAATAATTGGCAAAAATCAACACTTAGACTTAAAAACAAGCCGTTAAAGGTTGAAAATCCAAACCAGCCCCGAAACGACCCCATAGGCAGCACGAACACCTCGCACGAGACCAATGTAACTTATAGGAACTGACCGCGTAGTCCCGGGTCTCCCAATTTTGGAATATGATGATAATTTGCAAAAATCACACTTAGACTTAAAAACAAGCCGTTAATGGTTGAAAATCCAAACCATCCCCGAAACGACCCCATAGGCAGCACGAACACCTCGCACGGGACCAATGTAACTTGTAGGAACTGACCGCGTAGTCCCGAGTCTCTCGGTTTTAGAATATGACAATAATTTGCAAAAATCACACTTAAATTTAAAAATAAGCCGTTAAAAGGTGAAAACCCAACCTAGCCCCCAAACGACCCCATAGGAGGCACGAACATCTCGCACGGGACCAATGTAACTTGTAGAAACGCACCGTATAGTCCCGGGTCTCCCAGTTTGTGAATATGATGATAATTTGTAAAAATAAACACTTCGACTTAAAAACAAGTCGTTAAAGGGTAAAAATCCAAACCAGCCCCCCAACGACCCCGTAGGAGGCACGAAAACCTCGTACGGAACCATTGTAACTTGTAGGAACTGACCGCATATTCCCGAGTCTCTCGATTTGTGAATATGACGATAATTTGAAAAAATAAACAATTTTACTTAAAAACAAGCCGTTAAAGGGTGAAAATCAAAACCAACCCCCAAATGATCCCGTAGGCGGCACGAACACCTCGCACGAGACCAATGTAACTTATAGGAACTGACCGCGTTGTCCCGGGTCTCCCAGTTTTAGAATATGACGATAATTTGCAAAAATCACTCCTAGACTTAAAAAGAAGTCGTTAAAGGGTGAAAACCCAAACTAGCCCCCAAATGACCCCGTACGAGGCACGAACACCTCGCACGGGACCATTGTAACTTGTAGGAACTCACCGTATAGTCCCGGGTGTCCCGGTTTATGAATATGACAATAATTTGCAAAAATCACACTTAGACTTAAAAACAAGCCGTTAAAGGATGAAAATCCAAATCAGCCCCCAAACGACCCCATAGGAGGCACGAACACCTCGCACGGGACTAATGTAACGTGTAGGAACTGACCGCTTAGTCCCGCGTATCCCAGTTTGGGAATATGACGATAATTTGGAAAAATCACACTCAGACTTAAAAACAAGCCGTCAAAGGTTGAAAACCCAAACCAGCCCTCAAACGACCCAGTAGGAGGCACGAACACCTCGCACAGAACCAATGTAACTTGTAGGAACTAGCCGCGTAGTCCCGGGTCTCCCGTTTTGAGAATGTAATGATAATTTACAAAAATCACACTTAGACTTATAAACGAGTCATTAATGGGTGAAAAACCAAACCAGTCCCCAAAGGACCCCGTAAGAGGCACGAAGAGCTCGCACGGGACCAATGCAACTTGTAGGAACTGACCGTATAGTCTGGGGTCTCCTGGTTTGTGAATATGTTGATAATTTGCAAAAATCAACACTTTGACTTAAAAAGAAGCCGTTAAAGGGTGAAATCCAAGCCAGCCCCCAAATGACCCTGTAGGAGGCACGAACACCTCGCATGGGACAAATGTAACTTGTAGGAACTGAACGCGTAGTCATGGGTCTCTCGGTTAGAGAATATTAGGATAATTTATAAAAATCACACTTAGACTTAAAAACATGCCGTTAAAGGGTGAAAACCCAAACGAACCCCAAACGACCCCGTAGGAGGCAGGAACACCTCGCACGGGACCAATGTAACTTGTTAGAACTAATCGCGTAGTCCCGGGTCTCCCGGTTTGTGAATGTGATGATAATTTGCAAAAATCACACTTAGACTAAAAAATGGGCCGTTAAAGGGTGAAAACCCAAACCAACCCCCAAACGACCCCGTAGGAGGCACGAACACCTCGCACGGGATCAATGTAAGTTGAAGGAACTGACCGCATAGTCCCGAATCTCCCGATTTGTGAATATGATGATAATGGGAAAAAATCAACACTTAGACTTAAAAATAAGCCGTTAAAGGTTGAAAATCCAAACCAGCCCTGAAACGACCCCATAGGCGGCACGAACACCTCGCACGGGACCAATGTAACTTGTAGAAACTGATCGCGTAGTCCCGGGTCTCCCTATTTTAGAATATGACGATAATTTTCAAAAATCACACTTAGACATAAAAACAAGCCATTAATGTGTCAAAACCCAAACTAGCCCCAAAACGACCCCGTAGATGGCACGGACATCTCGCACTGGACCAATGTAACTTTTAGGAACTAACAGTATTGTCCCGGGTCTCCAGGTTTGTGAATATGAAGATAATTTGTAAAACGTCAACACTTAGACTTAAAAACAAGCCGTTAAAGGGTGAAAATCAAAAGCAGCCCCCAAACGACCCCGTAGGAATAATGTAAATTATAGGAATTGACCGTGTAGTCTCGGGTCTCCCGATTCGTGAATATGATGATAATTTGCAAAAATAAACATTTACACTTAAAAACAAGCCGTTAATGGGTGAAAATTTAAACCAACCCCCAAACGACCCCATAGGCGGCATGAACACCTTGCATGGGACCAATGTAACTTGTAGGAACAAACAACGTAGTCCCGGGTCTCCCGATTTTAGAATGTGATGATAATTTGCAAAAATCACACTTAGACTTAAAAACGAGTTGTTAAAGGGTGAAAATCCAAACAAGCCCCCAAATGACCACGTAGGAGGCACGAACACCTCGCACGGGACCAATGTAACGTGTAGGAACTGACCGCTTAGTCCCGGGTATCCCAGCTTGAGAATATGACGATAATTTGGAAAAATCACACTTAGACTTAAAAACCAGCCGTCAAAGGTTGAAAACCCAAACCAGCCCCCAAACGACGCAGTAGGAGGCACGAACACCTCGCATGTAACCAATGTAACTTGTAGGAACTAGCCGAGTAGTCACGGGTCCCTCATTTTGAGAATGTAATTATAATTTATAAAAATCACCCATAGACTTAAAAATGAGTCGTTAAAGGGTGAAAACCCAAACCAGTCCCCAAACGACCCCGTAGGAGGCACGAACACATCGCACGGGACCAATGTAACTTGTAGGAACTGACCGCGTAGTCAAGGGTCTCTCGGTTAGAGAATTTGATGATAATTTGGAAAAATCACACTTAGACTAAAAAATGAGCTGTTAAAGGGTGAAAACCAAAACCAGCCCCCAAACGACCCCTTAGGAGGCACGAACACCTTTCAACCTTTAACGACTCATTTTTAAGTCTAAGTGTGATTTTTGTAAATTATCAACACATTCACAAAACGGGAGACCCGGGACTACACGGCTAGTTCTTACAAGTTACATTGGTTCCGTGCGACGTGTTCGTGCCTCCTACTGGGTCGTTTGACGGCTGGTTTGGGTTTTCAACCTTTGACGGGTTGAGTTTTAAGTCTAAGTGTGATTTTTACAAATTATCGTCATATTCTCAAACCAAACCAGTCCCCAAACAAACCCGTAGGAGGCACGAACACCTCGCACGGGACCAATGTAACTAGTAGGAACTGACCGTATAGTCTCGGGTCTACTGGTTTGGGAATATGATGATAATTTTAAAAAATCAACACTTAGACTTAAAAGCAAGCCGATAAAGGGATAAAATCAAAACCAACCCCCAAACGACCCCGTAGGAGGCACAAACACCTCGCAGGGGAACAATGTAACTTGTAGGAACTGACCGCGTAGTCACGGGTCTCTCGATTAGAGAATATGATGATAATTTAGAAAAATCACACTTAGACTTAAAAAGAAGACGTTAAAGGGGGAAAACCCAAACCAGCCCCAAACGACCCCGTAGGAGGCACGAACACCTCACACGGGACGAATGTAACTTGTAGGAACTAACCGCGTAGTCACGGGTCTCTCGGTTTGAGAATGTGATGATAATTTACAAAAATCAACATTTAGACTTAAAAACAAGCAGTTAAAGGGTGGAATCCAAACCAGCCCCCAAATGACCCCGTAGCAGGCACGAACACCTCGCACGGGACCAATGTAACTTATAGGAACTGACTGCATAGTCACGGGTCTCTAGGTTAGAGAATATGAGGATAATTTGGAAAAATCACACTTAGACTTAAAAATAAGCCGTTAAAGGGTGAAAACCTAAACCAACCCCTAACGACCCCGTAGGAGGCAGGAACACCTCGCACGGGACCAATGTAACTTGTTAGAACTAATCGCATAGTCTTGAGTCTCCCGATTTGAGAGTATGACGATAATTTGCAAAAATCACACTTAGACTAAAAAACGAGCTGTTAATGGGTGAAAACCCAAACCAGCCCCCAAACAACCCCGTAGGAGGCACGAACACCTCGAACGAGACCAATGTAACTTGTAGGAACTAACCGTGTAGTCAAGGGTCTCTCGGTTAGGGAATTTGATGATAATTTGGAAAAATCACACCTAGACTTAAAAACAAGCCGTTAAAGGGTGAAAACCCAAACCATCCCCAAACGACCCCGTAGGAGGCACGAACAACTCGCACGGGACCAATGTAACTTGTAGGAACTAACCGCGTAGTCTCGGGTCTCCTGGTTTGAGAATGTGATGATAATTTGGAAAAATCACACTTAGACTAAACAATGAGCTGTTAAAGGGTGAAAACAAAAACCAGCCCCCAAACGACCCCTTAGGAGGCACGAACACCTCGCACGGGATCAATGTAACTTGTAGGAACTGAGAGTATAGTCCCGGGTCTCCCAGTTTGTGAATATGATGATAATTTGCAAAAATCAACACTTAGATTTAAAAACAAGCCGCTGAAGGGTGAAATCCAAACAAGCCCCCAAACGGACCCGTAGGAGGCACAAACACCTCGCACGGGACCAATGTAACTTATAGGAATTGACCGCGTAGTCCCGGGTCTCCCGGTTAGAGAATATGACGATAATTTGAAAAAATCACACTTAGACTTAAAAATAAGGCATTAAAGGGTGAAAACCCAAACTAGCCCCCAAACGACCTCGTCGCAGGAACGAACACCTCGCACGGGACCAATGTATCTTGTAGGAACTGATCGCATAGTCCCGAGTCTCCCGGTTTGTGAATATGACAATAATTGGCAAAAATCAACACTTAGACTTGAAAATAAACAGTTAAAGGTTAAAATTCCAAACCAGCCCTGAAACGGCCCCAAAGGCGGCACGAACACCTCGCACGGGACCAATGTAACTTGTAGAAACTGACCGCGTAGTCCCGGGTCTCCCTGTTTTAGAATATGATGATAATTTGCAAAAATCACACTTAGACATAAAATCAAGCCGTTAAAGTGTCAAAACCCAAACTATCCCCCAAACGACCCCGTAGGAGGCACGAACATCTCACACTTGACCAGTGTAACTTGTAGGAACTAACCGTATAGTCCCTGGTCTCCCGGTTTGTGAATATGACGATAATTTGAAAAAATCAACACTTAGACTTAAAAACAAGCCGATAAAGGGTAAAAATCAAAACCAGCCCCAAACGACCCCGTGGGAGGCACGAACACCTCGCACGGGACCAATGTAACTTGTAGGAACTGACCGCGTAGTCACGGGTCTCTCGATTAGAGAATATGATGATGATTTTGAAAAATCACACTTAGACTTAAAAATAAGCCGTTAAAGGGTGAAAACCCAAACCAACCCCAAATGACCCCGTAGGAGGCACGAACACCTCACACGGGACGAATGTAACTTGTAGGAACTAACCGCGTAGTCCCGGGTCTCCTGGTTTGAGAATGTGATGATAATTTGCAAAAATCACACTTAGACTAAAAAACAAGCCGTTAAAGGGTGAAAACCCAAACGACCCCGTAGGAGGCACGAACACCTCACACAGGACCAATGTAACTTGTAGGAAGTGATCGTGTAGTTTTGGGTCACCCGATTTGAGAATTTGACGATAATTTGCAAAAATCACACTTAGATTTAAAAACAAGCAATTAAAGGGTGGAATCCAAACCAGCCCCCAAACGACCCCGTAGGAGGCACGAACACCTCGCATGGTACAAATGTAACTTGTAGGAACTGACTGCATAGTCGCGGGTCTCTCGGTTAGAGAATATGAGGATAATTTGGAAAAATCACACTTACACTTAAAAACAAGCCGTTAAAGGGTAAAAACCTAAACCAACCCCAAACGACCCCGTAGGAGGCAGGAACACCTCGTACGGGACCAATGTAACTTGTTAGAACTAATCGCGTAGTCTCGAGTCTCCCGATTTGAGAGTATGACGATAATTTGCAAAAATCACATTTAGACTAAAAAACGAGTTGTTAAAGGGTGAAAACCCAACCCAGCCCCCAAACGACCCCGTAGGAGGCACGAACACCTTGCACGGGACCAATGTAACTTGTAGGAACTGACCGCATAGTCACGGGTCTCTCGGTTAGGGAATATGATGATAATTTGGAAAAATCACACCTAAACTTAAAAACAAGCCGTTAAAAGGTGAAAACCCAAACCAGCCCCGAACGACCCCGTAGGAGGCACGAACAACTCGCACGGGACCAATGTAACTTGTAGGAACTAACCGCGTAGTCCCGGGTCTCCCGGTTTGAGAATGTGATGATAATTTGGGAAAATCACACTTAGACTAAAAAATGAGTTGTTAAAGGGTGAAAACCAAAACGAGCCCCCAAACGACCCCTTAGGAGGCACGAACACCTTTCACCCTTTAACGACTCATTTTTAAGTCTAAGTGTGATTTTTGTAAATTATCATCACATTCTCAAAACGGGAGACCCGGGACTACGCGGCTAGTTCTTACAAGTTACATTGGTTCCGTGCGAGGTGTTCGTGCCTCCTACTGGGTCGTTTGGCGGCTGGTTTGGTTTTTCAACCTTTGGCGTCTTGTGTTTTAAGTCTAAGTGTGATCTTTGAAAATTATCATCATATTCCCAAACTAGTCCCCAAACAACCCCGTAGGAGGCACGAACACCTCGCACGGGACCAATGTAACTTGTAGGAACTGACCGTATAGTCTCGGGTCCCCTGGTTTGGGAATATGATGATAATTTGCAAAAATCAACACTTAGACTTAAAAACAAGCAGTTAAAGGGTGGAATCCAAACCATCCACCAAACGACCCCGTAGGAGGCACGAACACCTCGCACGGGACCAATGTAACTTGTAGGAACTCACCACATAGTCACGGGTCTCTCGGTTAGAGAATATGAGGATAATTTGGAAAAATCACACTTAGACTTAAAAATAAGCCGTTAAAGGGTGAAAACGTAAACCAACCCCAAACGACCCCGTAGGAGGCAGGAACACCTCGCACGGGACCAATGTAACTTGTTAGAACTAATCGCATAGTCTCGAGTCTCCCGATTTGAGAGTATGACGATAATTTGCAAAAATCACACTTAGACTAGAAAACGAGCTGTTAAAGGGTGAAAACCCAAACCAGCCCCCAAACGACCCCGTAGGAGGCACGAACAGCTCGCACGGGACCAATGTAACTTGTAGGAACTGAATGCATAGTCAAGGGTCTCTCGGTTAGAGAATATGATGATAATTTGGAAAAATCATACCTAGACTTAAAATAAGCCGTTAAAGGGTGAAAACCCAAACCAGCCCCAAACGACCCCGTAGGAGGCACGAACAACTTGCACGGGACCAATGTAACTTGTAGGAACTAACCGCGTAGTCCCGGGTCTCCCGGTTTGAGAATGTGATGATAATTTGGAAAAATCACACTTAGACTAAAAAATGAGCTGTTAAACGGTGAAAACAAAAACTAGCCCCCAAACGGCCCCTTAGGAGGCACGACCACCTCGCACGGGATCAATGTAACTTGTAGGAACTGACAGTATAGTCCCGGGTCTCCCGGTTTGTGAATATCATGATAATTTGTAAAAATCAACACTTAGATTTAAAAACAAGTCGTTGAAGGGTGAAATCCAAACAAGCCTCCAAACGGACCCGTAGGAGGCACGAACACCTCGTAGGGGACCAATGTAACTTATAGGAATTGACCGCGTAGTCCCGGGTCTCCCAATTAGAGAATATGACGATAATTTGCAAAAATCACACTTAGACTTAAAAACAAGGCGATAAAGGGTGAAAACCCAAACCAGCCCCCAAACGACCTCTTAGTAGGAACGAACACCTCGCACTGGACCAATGTAACTTGTAGGAACTGACCGCATAGTCCCGAGTCTCCCGGTTTGTGAAAATGACGATAATTGGCAAAAATCAACACTTAGACTTAAAAATAAGCGGTTAAAGGTTAAAATTCCTAACCAGCCCTGAAACGACCCCAATGGCGTCACGAACACCTCGCACGGGACCAATGTAACTTGTAGAAACTGACCGCGTAGTCCCGGGTCTTCCTGTTTTAGAATATGATGATATTTTGCAAAAATCACACTTAGACATAAAATCAAGCCATTAAAGTGTCAAAACCCAAACTAGCCCCCAAACGACCCCATAGGAGGCACGAACATCTCGCACTGGACCAATGTAACTTGTAGGAACTAACCGTATAGTCCCTGGTCTCCCGATTTGTGAATATGATGATAATTTGAAAAAATCAACACTTAGACTTAAAAACAAGCCTATAAAGGGTGAAAATTAAAACCAGCCCCCAAACGACCCCGTAGGAGGCACGAGCACCTCGCCGGGAATAATGTAACTTGTAGGAATTGACCGCGTTGTCCCGGGTCTCCCGATTTGTCAGTATGATGATAATTTGAAAAAATAAAAAATTACACTTAAAAATAAGCCGTTAAAGGGTGAATTCAAACCAACCCCCAAACGACCCCGTAGGCGGCACGAACATCTTGCACGGGACCAATGTAACTTGTAGGAACAAACCGCGTAGTCCCGGGTCTCTCGATTTGAGAATGTGATGATAGTTTGCAAAAATCACACTTAGACTTAAAAACGAGCTGTTAAAGGGTGAAAACCCAAACCAGACCCCAAACGACGCCGTAGGAGGCACAAACACCTCGCACGGGACCAATGTAACTTGTAACAACTAACCTTATAGTCCCGGGTCTCTCGGTATGTGAATATGATGATAATTTGCAAAAATCAACACTTAGACTTAAAAACAAGCCGTTAAAGGGTGAAATCCAAACCATCCCCCAAACGGACCCATAGGAGGCATTAACACCTCCTACGGGACCAATGTAACTTATAGGAAATGACCGCGTAGTCCCGGGTCTCCCGGTTAGAGAATATGACGATAATTTGTTAAAATCACACTTAGACTAAAAAACGAGCCATTAAGAGTGAAAACCCAAACTAGCCCCCAAACAACCCCATAGGAGCCACGAACACCTCGCACGGGACAAATGTAACTTGTAGGAACTGACTGCGTAGTCCTGGGTCTCCTGGTTAGAGAATATCATGATAATTTGTAAAAATCAAACTGAGTCTTAAAAATAAGCCGTTAAAGGGTGAAAACCCAAACCAACCCCGTAAGAGGCACGAACACCTCGCATGGGACGAATGTAACTTGTAGGAACTGGCCGCGTAGTCCCGGGTCTCCCGATTTAAGAATATGTCGATAATTTGCAAAAATCACACTTAGACTTAAAAACAATCCGTTAAAGGTTTAAAATCCAAACCAGCCACGAAACGACCCCCTAGGCAGCACGAACACCTAGCACGGGGCCAAAGTAACTTGTGGGAACTCACCGCATAGTCTCGGGTCTCCCGGTTTGTGAATATGACGATAATTTACAAAAATCAACACTTAGACTTAAAAATAAGCCGTTAAAGGGTGCAAACCCAAACCATCCCCCAAACGACCCCGTAGGAGGCACGAACACCTCGCACGGGACGAATGTAACTTGTAGGAACTGACCGTGTAGTCCTGGGTCTCCCGATTTGAGAATATGACGATAATTTTCAAAAATCACACTTAGACTTAAAAACAAGCCGTTAAATGGTGAAAACCCAAAACGACCTCGTAGCAGGCACGAACACCTCACATGGGACCAATGTAACTTTTACGAATTGACCGCATAGTCCCGAGTCTCTCGGTTTGTGAATATGACGATAATTGGCAAAAATCAACTGTTAGACTTAAAAACAAGCCGTTAAAGGTAGAAAATCCAAACAAGCCCCGAAACGACCCCATAGGCAGCACGAACACCTCGCACGGGACCAATGTAACTTGTACGAACTGACCGCGTAGTACCGGGTCTCCCGATTTTAGCATATGACGATAATTTGTAAAAATCACACTTAGACTTAAAAATAAGCCGTTAAAGGTTAAAAATCCAAACCAGCCCCGAAACGACCCCATAGGCAGCACGAAAACCTCGCACGGGACCAATGTAACTTGTAGGAACTGACCGCGTAGTACCGGTTCTCCCGGTTTTGGAATATGATGATAATTTGCAAAAATCACACTTAAACTTAAAAATAAGACGTTAAAGGGTGAAAACCCAAGCAAGCCCCCAAACGATCCCGTAGGAGGCACGAACATCTCGCACGGGACCAATATAACTTGTAGAAACTGATCGTATAGTCCCGAGTATCCTAGTTTGTGAATATGACAATAATTTGTAAAAATCAACACTTAGACTTAAAAAGAAGTCGTTAAAGGGTGAAAATCCAAACCAGCCCCCAAACGACCCAATAGGAGGCACGAACACCTCGTACGGGACCATTGTAACTTGTAGGAACTGATCGTGTTGTCCCGGGTCTCCTAGTTTTAGAATATGATGATAATTTGCAAAAATCACACTTAGACTTAAAAAGAAGTCGTTAAAGGGTGAAAACCCAAACTAGCCCCCAAACGACCCCGTGGGAGGCACGAACACCTTGCACGGGACCATTGTAACTTGTAGGAACTGATCGTATAGTCCCGGGTGTCCCGATTTATGAATATGACGATAATTTGGAAAAATCAACACTAAGACTTAAAAACAAGCCGTTAAAGGGTGAAATCAAAACCAGCCCCCAAACGACCCCGTAGGAGGCACGAACACCTTGTACGGGACCAATGTAACTTGTAGGAACTGACTGTGTAGTCACGGGTCTATCGATTAGAGAATATGATGATAATTTGGAAAAATCACACTTAGACTTAAAAACAAGCCGTTAAAGGGTGAAATCCAAACCATCCCCCAAACGGACCCATAGGAGGCATTAACACCTCCTACGGGACCAATGTAACTTGTAGGAAATGACCGCGTAGTCCCGGGTCTCCCGGTTAGAGAATATCACGATAATTTGTTAAAATCACACTTAGACTAAAAAACGAGCCGTTAAGAGTGAAAACCCAAACTAGCCCCCAAACGACCCCATAGGAGCCATGAACACCTCGCACGGGACAAATGTAACTTGTAGGAACTGACTGCGTAGTCCTGGGTCTCCTGGTTAGAGAATATCATGATAATTTGTAAAAATCAAACCGAGTCTTAAAAATAAGCCGTTATAGGGTGAAAACCCAAACCAACCCCGTAAGAGGCACGAACACCTCGCATGGGACGAATGTAACTTGTAGGAACTGGCCGCGTAGTCCCGGGTCTCCCGATTTAAGAATATGTCGATAATTTGCAAAAATCACACTTAGACTTAAAAACAAGCCGTTAAAGGTTTAAAATCCAAACCAGCCACGAAACGACCCCCTAGGCAGCACGAACACCTAGCACGGGGCCAAAGTAACTTGTGGGAAGTCACCGCATAGTCTCGGGTCTCCCGGTTTGTGAATATGACGATAATTTACAAAAATCAACACTTAGACTTAAAAATAAGCCGTTAAAGGGTGCAAACCCAAACCATCCCCCAAACGACCCCATAGGAGGCACGAACACCTCGCACGGGACGAATGTAACTTGTAGGAACTGACCGTGTAGTCCTGGGTCTCCCGATTTGAGAATATGACGATAATTTGCAAAAATCACACTTAGAGTTAAAAACAAGCCGTTAAATGGTGAAAACCCAATACGACCTCGTAGCAGGCACGAACACCTCGCATGGGACCAATGTAACTTTTAGGAACTGACCGCATAGTCTCGAGTCTCTCGGTTTGTGAATATGACGATAATTGGCAAAAATCAACTGTTAGACTTAAAAACAAGCCGTTAAAGGTAGAAAATCCAAACAACCCCCGAAACGACCCCATAGGCAGCACGAACACCTCGCACGGGACCAATGTAACTTGTACGCACTGAACGCGTAGTCCCGGGTCTCCCGATTTTAGCGTATGACGATAATTTGCAAAAATCACACTTAGACTTAAAAATAAGCCGTTAAAGGTTAAAAATCCAAACCAGCCCCGAAACGACCCCATAGGCAGCACGAACACCTCGCACGGGACCAATGTAACTTGTAGGAACTGACCGCGTAGTCCCGGTTCTCCCGGTTTTGGAATATGATGATAATTTGCAAAAATCACACTTAAACTTAAAAATAAGCCGTTAAAGGGTGAAAACCCAAACTAGCCCCCAAACGACCCCATAGGAGGCACGAACATCTCGCACGGGACCAATATAACTTGTAGAAACTGATCATGTAGTCCCGAGTCTCCTAGTTTGTGAATATGACAATAATTTGTAAAAATCAACACTTAGACTTAAAAAGAAGTCGTTAAAGGGTGAAAATCCAAACCAGCCCCCAAACGACCCAATAGGAGGCACGAACACCTCGTACGGGACCATTGTAACTTGTAGGAACTGATCGTGTTGTCCCGGGTCTCCTAGTTTTAGAATATGATGATAATTTGCAAAAATCACACTTAGACTTAAAAAGAAGTCGTTAAAGGGTGAAAACCCAAACTAGCCCCCAAACGACCCCGTAGGAGGCACGAACACCTCGCACGGGACCATTGTAACTTGTAGGAACTGATCGTATAGTCCCGGGTGTCCCGATTTATGAATATGACGATAATTTGGAAAAATCAACACTAAGACTTAGAAACAAGCCGTTAAAGGGTGAAATCAAAACCAGCCCCCAAACGACCCCGTAGGAGGCACGAACACCTTGTACGGGACCAATGTAACTTGTAGGAACTGACTGCGTAGTCACGGGTCTCTCGATTAGAGAATATGATGATAATTTGGAAAAATCACACTTAGACTTAAAAACAAGCTGTCAAAGGTTGAAAACCCAAACCAGCCCCCAAATGACCCACTAGGTGGCACGAACACCTCGCACGGAACCAATGTAACTTGTAGGAACTAGCCGCATAGTCTCGGGTCTCCCGTTTTGAGAATGTAATGATAATTTACAAAAATCACACTTAGACTTAAAAACGAGTCGTTAAAAGGTGAAAACCCAAACCAGTCCCCAAACGACCCCGTAGGAGGCACGAAAACCTCGCACGGGACCAATGCAACTTGTAGGAATTGACCGTATAGTCTCGGGTCTCCTCGTTTGTGAATATGATGATAATTTGAATAAATCAACACTTAGACTTAAAAAGAAGCCGTTAAAGGGTGAAATCCAAACCAGCCCCCAAACGACCCCGTAGGAGGCACGAACACCTCGCATGGGACCAATGTAACTTGTAGGAACCGACCGTGTAGTCACGGGTCTCTCGGTTAGAGAATATGAGGATAATTTGGAAAAATCACACTTAGACTTCAAAACGAGCTGTTAAAGAGTGAACACCCAAACCAACCCCAAACGACACCGTAGGAGGCAGGAACGCCTCGCACGGGACCAATGTAACTTGTTAGAACTAATCGCGTAGTCCCGGGTCCCCCGGTTTGAGAATGTGATGATGATTTGTAAAAATCACACATAGACTAAAAAACGAGCCGTTAAAGGGTGAAAACCCAAACCAACCCGCAAACAACCCCGTAGGAGGCACGGACACCTCGCACGGGATCAATGTAACTTGTAGGAAGTGACCGCATAGTCCCGAGTCTCCCGGCTTGTGAATATGACGATAATTGGCAAAAATCAACACTTAGACTTAAAAATAAGCCGTTAAAGGTTGAAAATCCAAACCAGCCCCGAAACGGCCCCATAGGCAGCACGAACACCTCGCACAAGACCAATGTAACTTATAGGAACAGACCGCGTAGTACCGGGTCTCCCGATTTTAGAATATGACAATAATTTGCAAAAATCACACTTAAACTTAAAAATGAGCCGTTAAAGGGTGAAAACCCAAACTAGCCACCAAACGACCCCGTATGAGGCACGAACATCTCGCACGGGACCAATGTAACTTGTAGAAACTGACCGCGTAGTCCCGGGTCTCCCGATTTAAGAATATGACGATAATTTTCAAAAATCACACTTAGACTTAAAAACAAGCCGTTAAAGGTTTAAAATATAAACCAACCACGAAACGACCCCATAGGCAGCACGAACACCTCGCACGGGACCAAAGTAACTTGTAGGAACTCACCGCATAGTCTCGGGTCTCTCGATTGTTGAATATGACGATAATTTACAAAAATCAACACTTAGACTTAAAAACATGCCGTTAAAGGGTGAAAACCCAAACCATCCCCTAAACGACCCCGTAGGAGGCACGAACACCTCACACGGGACCAATGTAACTTGTAGGAACTGATCGCATAGTCCCGAGTCTCTCGGTTTGTGAATATGATGATAATTGGCAAAAATCAACAGTTAGACTTAAAAACAAGCCGTTAAAGGTAGAAAATCCAAACAAGCCCCAAAACGACCCCTTAGGCAGCACGAACACCTCGCACGGGACCAATGTAACTTGTACGAACTGACCGCGTAGTCCCTGGTCTCCCGATTTTAGAATATGATGATAATTTGCAAAAATCACACTTAGACTTAAAAATAAGCCGTTAAAGGTTGAAAATCCAAACCAGCCCCGAAACGACTCCATAGGCAGCACGAACACCTCGCACGGGACCAATGTAACTTGTAGGAACTGACCGCGTAGTCCCGGTTCTCCCAGTTTTAGAATATGATGATAATTTGCAAAAATCACACTTAAACTTAAAGATTAGTCGTTAAAGGGTGAAAACCCAAACTAGCCCCCAAACGACCCCGTAGGAGGCACGAACATCTCGCACAGGACCAGTGTAACTTGTAAAAACTGACCGTATAGTCTCGAGTCTCCTAGTTTGTGAATATGACAATAATTTGTAAAAATCAAGACTTAGACTTACAAAGAAGTCGTTTATGGGTGAAAATCCAAACCAGCCCCCAAACGACCCCGTAGGAGGCATGAACACCTCGTACGGGACCATTGTAACTTGTAGGAACTGATCGTGTTGTCCCAGGTCTCCTAGTTTTAGAATATGAAGATAATTTGCAAAAATCATAGTTAGACTTAAAAAAAAGTTGTTAAAGGGTGAATAAAACTAACCCCCAAACGACCCCGTAGGAGGCACGAACACCTCGCACGGGACCATTGTAACTTGTAGGAACTGACCGTATAGTCCCGGGTGTCTCGATTTATGAATATGACGATAATTTGCAAAAATCAACACTAAGACTTAAAAATAAGACGTTAAAGGGTGAAATCAAAACCAGCCCCCAAACGACCCCGTAGGAGGCACGAACACCTTGTACGGGACCAATGTTACTTGTACGAACTGACCGCGTAGTCACGGGTATCTCGATTAGAGAATATGATGATAATTTGGAAAAATCACACTTAGACTAAAAAATAAGCCGTCAAAGGTTGAAAACCCAAACCAGCCCCCAAACGACCCACTAGAAGGCACGAACACCTCGCACGGAATCAATGTAACTTGTAGGAACAAGCCGCGTAGTCTCGAGTCTCCCATTTTGAGAATGTAATGATAATTTACAAAAATCACACTTAGACTTAAAAACGAGTCGTTAAAGGGTGAAAACCCAAACCAGTCCCCAAACGACCCCGTAGGAGGCACGAACACCTCGCACGGGACCAATGCAACTTGTAGGAATTGACCGTATAGTCTCGGGTCTCCTGGTTTGTGAATATGATGATAATTTGAAAAAATCAACACTTAGACTTAAAAAGAAGCCGTTAAAGGGTGAAATCCCAACCAGCCCCCAAATGACCCCGTAGGAGGCACGAACACCTCGCATGGGACCAATGTAACTTGTAGGAACCGACGGTGTAGTCACGGGTCTCTCGGTTAGTGAATATGAGTATAATTTGGAAAAATCACACTTAGACTTAAAAATAAGCTGTTAAAGGGTGAAAACCCAAACCAACCCCAAACGACCCCGTAGGAGGCAGGAACGCCCCGCACGGGACCAATGTAACTTGTTAGAACTAATCGCGTAGTCCCAGGTCCCCCGGTTTGAGAATGTGATGATGATTTGTAAAAATCACACTTAGTCTAAAAAACGAGCCGTTAAAGGGTGAAAACCCAAACTAGCCCCCAAACGACCCCGTAGGAGGCACGAACACCTCGCACGGGATCAATGTAACTTGTAGGAACTGATCGCATAGTCCCGAGTCTCCCGGTTTGTGAATATGACGATAATTGGCAAAAATCAACACTTAGACTTAAAAACAAGCCGTTAAAGGTTGAAAATCCAAACCAGCCCCGAAACGACCCCATAGGCAGCACGAACACCTCGCACGAGACCAATGTAACTTATAGTAACTGACCGCGTAGTCCCGGGTCTCCCGATTTTAGAATATGATGATAATTTGCAAAAATCACACTTAGACTTAAAAACAAGCCGTTAAAGGTTGAAAATCCAAACCCTCCCCGAAACGACCCCATAGGCAGCACGAACACCTCGCACGGGACCAATGTAACTAGTAGGAACTGACCGCGTAGTCCCGAGTCTCTCGGTTTTAGAATATGACAATAATTTGCAAAAATCACACTTAAACTTAAAAATAAGCCGTTAAAGGGTGAAAACCCAACCTAGCCCCCAAACGACCCCGTAGGAGGCACGAACATCTCGCACGGGACCAATGTAACTTGTAGAAACGCACCGTATAGTCCCGGGTCTCTGAGTTTGTGAATATGACGATAATTTGTAAAAATAAACACTTAGACTTAAAAACAAGTCGTTAAAGGGTGAAAATCGAAACCAGCCCCCCAACGACCCCGTAGGAGGCACGAACACCTCGTACGGGACCATTGTAACTTGTAGGAACTGACCGCATATTCCCGAGTCTCTCGATTTGTGAATATGACGATAATTTGAAAAAATAAACAATTAGACTTAAAAACAAGACGTTAAAGGGTGAAAATCAAAACCAACCCCCAAATGATCCTGTAGGCGACACGAACACCTCGCACGGGACCAATGTCACTTATAGGAACTGACCGCGTTGTCCCGGGTCTCCCAGTTTTTTAATATGACGATGATTTGCAAAAATCACTCTTAGACTTAAAAATAAGTCGTTAAAGGGTGAAAACCCAAACTAGCCCCCAAACGACCCCGTAGAAGGCACGAACACCTCGCACGGGACCATTGTAACTTGTAGGAACTCACCGTATAGTCCCGGGTGTCCCGGTTTATGAATATGACAATAATTTGTAAAAATCACACTTAGACTTAAAAACAAGCCGTTAAAGGATGAAAATCCAAATCAGCCCCCAAACGACCCCATAGGAGGCACGAACACCTCGCACGGGACAAATGTAACGTGTAGGAACTGACCGCTTAGTCCCGCGTATCCAAATTTGAGAATATGACGATAATTTGGAAAAATCACACTTAGACTTAAAAATAAGTCGTTAAAGGGTGAAAACCCAAACTAGCCCCCAAACGACCCCGTAGGAGGCACGAACACCTCGCATGGGACCATTGTAACTTGTAGGAACTCACCGTATAGTCCCGGGTGTCCCGGTTTATGAATATGACAATAATTTGTAAAAATCACACTTAGACTTAAAACACAACCCGTCAAAGGTTGAAAACCCAAACCAGCCCACAAACGACCCAGTAGGAGGCACGAACACCTATGACAGAACCAATGTAACTTGTAGGAACTAGCCGCGTAGTCCCGGGTCTCCCGTTTTGAGAATATAATGATAATTTACAAAAATCACACTTAGACTTAAAAACGAGTCATTAAAGGGTGAAAACCCAAACCAGTCCCCAAACGACCCCGTAAGAGGCACGAACAGCTCGCTCGGGACCAATGCAACTTTTAGGAACTGACCGTATAGTCTCGGGTCTCCTGGTTTGTGAATATGATGATAATTTGCAAAAATCAACACTTTGACTTAAAAAGAAGCCGTTAAAGGGTGAAATCCAAGCCAGCCCCCAAATGACCCCGTAGGAGGCACGAACACCTCGCACGGGACAAATGTAACTTGTAGGAACTCAACGCGTAGTCATGGGTCTCTTGGATAGAGAATATGAGGATAATTTATAAAAATCACACTTAGACTTAAAAACGTGCCGTTAAAGGGTGAAAACCCAAACGAACCCCAAACGACCCCGTAGGAGGCAGGAACACCTCGCACGGGACCAATGTAACTTGTAAGAACTAATCGCGTAGTCCCGGGTCTCCCGGTTTGTGAATGTGATGATAATTTGCAAAAATCACACTTAGACTAAAAAATGCGCCGTTAAAGGGTGAAAACCCAAACCAACCCCCAAACGACCCCGTAGGAGGCACGGACACCTCGCACGGGATCAATGTAACTTGAAGGAACTGATCGCATAGTCCCGAATCTCCCGGTTTGTGAATATGATGATAATGGGAAAAAATCAACACTTAGACTTAAAAATAAGCCGTTAAAGGTTGAAAATCCAAACCAGCCCTGAAATGACCCCATAGGCGGCACGAACACCTCGCATGGGACCAATGTAACTTGTAGAAACTGACCGCGTAGTCCCGGGTCTCCCTATTTTAGAATATGACGATAATTTTCAAAAATCACACTTAGACATAAAAACAAGCCATTAAAGTGTCAAAACCCAAACTAGCCCCCAAACGACCCCGTAGAAGGCACGAACATCTCGCACTGGACCAATGTAACTTTTAGGAACTAACCCTATTGTCCTGGGTCTCCAGGTTTGTGAATATGAAGATAATTTGTAAAAAGTCAACACTCAGACTTAAAAACAAGCCGTTAAAGGGTGCAAATCAAAAGCAGCCCCTAAACGACCCCGTAGGAATAATGTAAATTGTAGGAATTGACCGTGTAGTCTCGGGTCTCCCGATTCGTGAATATGATGATAATTTGTAAAAATAAACATTTACACTTAAAAACAAGCCGTTAATGGGTGAAAATTTAAACCAACCCCCAAACGACCCCATAGGCTGCATGAACACCTTGCACGGGACCAATGTAACTTGTAGGAACAAACCGCGTAGTCCCGGGTCTCCCGATTTTAGAATGTGATGATAATTTGCAAAAATCACACTTAGGCTTAAAAATAAGTTGTTAAAGGGTGAAAATCCAAACAAGCCCCCAAATGACTCCGTAGGAGGCACGAACACCTCGCACGGGACCAATGTAACGTGTAGGAACTGACCGCTTAGTCCCGGGTATCCCAGCTTGAGAATATGACGTTAATTTGTAAAAATCACACTTAGACTTAAAAACCAGCCGTCAAAGGTTGAAAACCCAATCTAGCCCCCAAACGACGCAGTAGGAGGCACGAACACCTCGCACGTAACCAATGTAACTTGTAGGAACTAGTCGCGTAGTCACGGGTCCCTCGTTTTGAGAATGTAATTATAATTTATAAAAATCACCCTTAGACTTAAAAATGAGTCGTTAAAGGGTGAAAACCCAAACCAGTCCTCAAACGACCCCGTAGGAGGCACAAAAACATCGCACGGGACCAATGTAACTTATAGGACCTGACCGTAAAGTACCGGGTCTCCCGGTTTGTGAATATGATGACAATTTGCAAAAATCAACACTTAGACTTAAAAATAAGCCGTTAAAGGGTGAAATCCAAACCATCCCCCAAACGGACCCATAGGAGGCACGAACACCTCGTACGGGACCAATATAACTTGTAGCAATTGACCGTGTAGTCCCGGGTCTCCCGATTAGAGAATATGATGATAATTTGCAAAAATCACACTTAGACTAAAAAATGAGCCGTTAAAGGGTGAAAACCCAAACCAGCCCCCAAAAAACCCAGTAGGAGGCACGAACAGCTCGCACGGGACAAACGGAACTTGTAGGAACTGACTGCGTAGTCCTGGGTCTCCTGGTTAGAGAATATGATGATAATTTGTAAAAATCATCCTGAGACTTAAAAACAAGCCGTTAAAGGGTGAAAACCCAAACCAGCCCCAAATGACCCCGTAGGAGGCAAGAACACCTCGCACGGGACCAATGTAACTTGTAGGAACTGACCGCGTAGTCCCGGGTCTCCCGATTTTAGAATATGACGATAATTTGCAAAAATCAAACTTAGACTTAAAAACAAGTCGTTAAAGGTTGAAAATCCAAACCAGCGTTGAAACTATCCCATAGGCAGCACGAACACCTCGCACGGGACCAATGTAACTTGTAAGAACTCACCGCATAGTCCCGGGTCTCCCGGTTTGCGAATATGACGATAATTTACAAAAATCAACACTTAGACTTAAAAATAAGTCGTTAAAGGGTGAAAACCCAAACCAGCCCCCAAACGACCCCGTAGGAGGTACGAACACCTCGCACAAGACCAATGTAACTTGTAGGAACTGATCGTGTAGTCCTGGGTCTCCCGATTTGAGAATATGACGATAATTTGCAAAAATCACACTTAGACTTAAAAATAAACCATTAAATGGTGAAAACCCATACCATCCCCCAAACGACCTCGTAAAACGCACGAACACCTCGCACGGGACCAATGTAACTTGTAGGAACTGATCGCATAGTCCCGAGTCTCCTAGTTTGTGAATATGATGATAATTGGCAAAAATTAAAACTTAGACTTAAAAATAAGCCGTTAAAGGTTGAAAATCCAAACCAGCACCGAAACGACCCCATAGGCAGCACGAACACCTCGCACGGGACCAATGTAACTTGTAGCAACTGACCCCGCAGTCCCGGGTCTCCCAATTTTAGAATATGACGATAATTTGCAAAAATCACACTTAGACTTAAAAACAAGCCGTTAAAGGTTGAAAATACAAGCCAGCCCCGAAACGACGCTATAGGTAGCACGAACACCTCGCACGGGAGCAATGTAACTTGTAGGAACTGACCGCGTAGTCCCGGGTCTCCCGGTTTTAGAATATGACGATAATTTGCAAAAATCACACTTAAACTTAAAAATAAGCCGTTAAAGGGTGAAAACCCAAACTAGCCCCCAAACGACCCCGTAGTAGGCACGAACACCTCGCACGGGACTAACGTAACGTGTAGGAACTGACCGCTTAGTCCCGAGTATCCCAGTTTGAGAATATGATGATAATTTGCAAAAATCACACTTAGACTTAAAAACAAGTCGTCAAAGGTTGAAAACCCAAACCATCCCCAAAACGACCCAGTAGGAGGCACGAACACCTCGCACGGAACCAATGTAACTTATACGAACTAGCCACGTAGTCCCGGGTCTCCCGTTTTGAGATTATAATGATTATCTACAAAAATCACACTTAGACTTAAAAACGAGTCGCTAAAGGGTGAAAACCAAAACCAGTCCCCAAACGACCCCGTAGGAGGCACGAACACCTCGCACGGGACCAATGCAACTTGTAGGAACTGACCGTATAGTCTCGGGTCTCCTGGTTTGTGAATATGATGATAATTTGCAAAAATCATCACTTAGACTTAAAAAGAAGCCGTTAAAGGGTGAAATCCAAACCAGCCCCCAAACGACCTCGTAGGAGGCACGAACACCTCGCACGGGACCAATGCAACTTGTAGGAACTGACCGCGTAGTCATGGGTATCTCGGTTAGAGAATATGAGGATAATTTGGAAAAATCACACTTAGACTTAAAAACAAGCCGTTAAAGGGTGAAAACTCAAACCAACCCCAAACGACCCCGTCGAAGGCAGGAACACCTCGCACGGGACCAATGTAACTTGTTAGAACTAATCGCGTAGTTCCGGGTCTCCCGGTTTAAGAATGTGATAATAATTTGAAAAAATCACACTTATACTTAAAAACAAGCCGTTAAAGGTTGAAAATCCAAACCAGCCCTGAAACGACCCCATAGGCAGAACGAACACCTCGCACGGGACAAATGTAACTTGTAGGAACTGACCGCATAGTCTCGGGTCTCCCGATTTTAGAATATGACGATAATTTGCTAAAATCACACTTAGACTTAAAAACAATCCGTTAAAGGTTGAAAATCCAAACTAGCCCCGAAAAGACCCCATTGGCAGCACGAACACCTCACACGGGACCAATGTAACTTGTAGGAACTGACCGCGTAGTCCAGGGTCTCCCGGTTTTAGAATATGACGATAATTTGCAAAAATCACACTTAAACTTAAAAATAAGCTGTTAAAGGGTGAAAACCCAAACTATCCCCCAAACGACCCCGTAGGAGGCACGAACATCTCGCACGGGACCAATGTAACTTGTAGAAACTGATCGTATAGTCCCAGGTCTCCCAGTTTATGAATATGACGATAATTTGTAAAAATTAACACTTCGACTTCAAAACAAGTCGTTAAAGGGTGAAAATCCAAACCAGCCCCCAAACGACCTCGTAGGAGGCACGAACACCTCGTATGGGACCATTGTAACTTGTAGGAACTGACCGCATATTCCCGAGTCTCACGATTTGTGAATATGATGATAATTTACAAAAATAAACAATTAGACTTAAAAACAAGCCGTTAAAAGGTGGAAATCAAAACCAACCCCCAAACAATACCGTAAGCGGCACGAACACCTCGCACGGGACTAATGTAACTTAAAGGAACTGACCGTGTTGTCCCGGGTCTCCCAGTTTTAGAATATGACGATAATTTACAAAAATCACTCTTAGACTTAAAAAGAAGTTGTTAAAGGGTAAAAACCCAAACAAGCCCCCAAACGACCCCGTAGGAGGCACGGACACCTCGTACGGGACCATTGTAACTTGAAGGAACTGACAGTATAGTCCCGGGTCTCCCGATTTATGAATATGACGATAATTTGTAAAATTCACACTTAGACTTAAAAACAAGCCGTTTAAGGGTGAAAATCCAAATCAGCCCCCAAACGACCCCGTAGGAGGCACGAACACCTCGCACGGGACTAATGTAACGTGTAGGAACTGACCGCTTAGTCCCAGGTATCCCAGTTTGAAAATATGGCGATAATTTACAAAAATCACACTTAGACTTAAAAACAAGCCGTCAAAGGTTGATAACCCAAACCAGCCCCCAATCGACCCAGTAGGAGGCATGAACACCTCGAACGGAACCAATGTAACTTATAGGAACTAGCCGCGTAGTCCCGGGTCTCCCGTTTTGAGAATGTAATGATAATTTATAAAAATCACACTTAGACTTAAAAACGAGTCGTTAAAGGGTGAAAACCCGAACCTGTCCCCAAACGACCCCGTAGGAGGCACGAACACCTCGCGCGGGACCAATGCAACTTATAGGAATTGACCGTATAGTCTCGGGTCTCCTGGCTTTTGAATATGATGATAATTTGCAAAAATCAAACCTTAAACTTAAAAAGAAGACGTTAAAGGGTGAAATCCAAACCAACCCCCAAACGACCCCATAAGAGGCACGAACACCTGGCACGGGACCAATGTAACTTGTAGGAACTGACCGCGTACTCACGGGTCTCTCTGTTAGAGAATATGAGGATAATTTGGAAAAGTCACACTTAGACTTAAAAACATGCCGTTAAAGGGTGAAAACCCAAACCAACCCCAAACGACCCTGTAGGAGGCAGGAACACCTCGTACGGGACCAATGTATCTTGTTAGAACTAATCGCGTAGTCCCGGGTCTCCCGATTTGAGAATGTTATGATAATTTGCAAAAATCACACTTACACTAAAAAACGAGCCGTTAAAGGGCGAAAACCAAAACCAGCCCCCAAACGACCCCGTAGGAGGCACGAACACCTCGCACGGGATCAATGTAACTTGTAAGAACTGACCTCATAGTCCCGAGTCTCCCGGTTTTTGAATATGATGATAATGGGAAAAAATCAACACTTACACTTAAAAATAAGTCATTAAAGGTTGAAAATCCAAACCAGCCTTGAAACGACCCCATAGGCGGCACGAAAACCTCGCACGGGACCAATGTAACTAGTACAAACTGACCGCGTAGTCCCGGGTCTCCCTGTTTTAGAATATGACGATAATTTGCAAAAATCACACTTAGACATAAAAATAAGTCATTAAAGTGTCAAAACCCAAACTAGCCCCCAAACGATCCCGTAGGAGGCACGAACATCTCGCACTAGACCAATGTAACTTGTAGGAACTAACCGTATAGTCCCGGGTCTCCCAGTTTGTGAATATGACGATAATTTGTAAAAATCAACACTTAGACTTAAAAACAAGCCGTTAAAGGGTGAAAATCAAAACCAGCCCCCAAACGACGCCGTAGGAGGTACGAAACCTCGCACGGGAATAATGTAACTTGTAAGAATTGACCGTGTAGTCCCGGGTCTCTCGATTTGTGAATATGATGATAATTTGCAAAAATAAACATTTACACTTAAAAATAAGCCGTTAAAGGGTGAAAATTCAAACCAACCCCCAAACGACCATGTAGGCAGCACGAACACCTTGCACGGGACCAATGTAACTTCTAGGAACAAACTGCATAGTCCCGGGTCTCCCAATTTGAGAATGTGATGATAATTTGCAAAAATCACACTTTGACTTAAAAACGAGCTGTTAATGGGTGCAAACCCAAACCAGACCCCAAACGACCCCGTAGGAGGCACGGACACCATGCACGGGACCAATGTAACTTGTAGGAACTGACCGTATAGTCCCGGGTCTCCCGGTTTGTGAATATGATGATAATTTGAAAAAATCAACACTTAGACTTAAAAACAAGCCGTTAAAGGGTGAAATCCAAACCATCCCCCAAACGGACCCATAGGAGGCACAGACACCTCGTACGGGACGAATGTAACTTGTAGGAATTGACCGTGTAGTCCTGGGTCTCCCGGTTAGACAATATGACGATAATTTGTCAAAATCACACTAAGACTAAAAACTGAGTTGTTTAAGGGTGAAAACCGAAACCAGCCCCCAAACGACCCCGTAGGAGGCACGAACACCTCGTACGGGACAAATGGAACTTATAGGAACTGACTGCGTAGTCCTGGGTCTCCTGGTTAGAGAATATGATGATAATTTGTAAAAATCACACTTAGACTTAAAAATAAGCCGTTAAAGGGTGAAAACCCAAACCAACCCCAAACGACCCCGTTGGAGGCACGAACACCTCGCACGGGACCAATGTAACTTGTAGGAACTGACCGCGTAGTCCCGGGTCTCCCGACTTTAGAATATGACGATAATTTGCAAAAATCACACTTAATAGACTTAAAAACAAGCCGTTAAAGTTTGAAAATCCAAACCAGCCCCGAAATGACCCCATAGGCAGCACGAACACCTCCCACGGGACCAATGTAACTTGTTGGAACTCACCGCATAGTCCCGGGTCTCCCGGTTTATGAATATGATGATAATTTACAAAAATCAACACTTAGACTCAAAACAAGCCGTTGAACGATTAAAACCCAAACCAGCTCCTAAACGACCCCGTAGGAGGTACGAACACCTCGCACGGGACCAATGTAACTTGTAGGAACTGACTGTGTAGTCCTGGGTCTCCCGATTTGAAAATATGATGATAATTTTCAAAAATCACACTTAGACTTAAAAACAAGCCGTTAAATGGTGAAAACCCAAACCAGCCCCCAAACGACCTCGTACCAGGCACGAACACCTCGCACGGGACCAATGTAACTTGTAGGAACTGACCCCATAATCCCGAGTCTCCCAATTTGTGAATATGATGATAATTTATCAAAAATCAACACTTAGACTTAAAAACAAGCCGTTAAAGGTTGAAAATCCCAACCAGCCCCGAAACGACCCCATAGGCAGCACGAACACCTCGCACGGGACCAATGTAACTTGTAGGAACTGACCGCGTAGTCCCGGGTCTCCCGATTTTAGAATATGATGATAATTTGCAAAAATCACACTTAGACTTAAAAACAAGTCGTTAAAGGTTGAAAATACAAACCAACCCCGAAACGACCCCATAGGCAGCACGAACACCTCGCACGGGACCAATGTAACTTGTAGGAACTGACCACGTAGTCCTGGGTCTCCCGGTTTTAGAATATGACGATCATTTGCAAAAATCACACTTAAACTTAAAAATAAGCCGTTAAACGTTGAAAACCCAAACTAGCCCCCCAAACGACCCCATAGGAGGCACGAACTCCTCGCACGGGACCATTGTAACTTGTAGGAACTGATCATATAGTCTAGGGTGTCCCGGTTTATGAATATGACGATAATTTGAAAAAATCACACTTAGACTTAAAAACAAGATGTTAAAGGGTGAAAATCAAAATCAGCCCCCAAACGACCCTGTAGGAGGCACGAACACCTCGCACGGGACCAATGTAACGTGTAGGAACTGACCGCTTAGTCTCGAGTATCCCAGCTTGAGAATATGACGGTAATTTGCAAAAATTACACTTAGGGTTAAAAACAAGCCGTCAAAGGTTGAAAACCAAACCAGCCCCCAAATGACCTAGTAGGAGGCACGAACAGCTCGCACGTAACCAATGTAACTTGTAGGAACTAGCCGCGTAGTCACGGGTCTCCCATTTTGAGAATGTAATGATAATTTACAAAAATCACTCTTAGACTTAAAAACGAGTCGTTAAAGGGTGAAAACCCAAACCAGTCCCCAAACGACCCCGTAGGAGGCACGAACACCTCGCACGGGACCAATGCAACTTGTAGGAACTGACCGTATAGTCTCGGGTCTCCTGGTTTGTGAATATGATGATAATTTGCAAAAATCAACACTTAGACTTAAAAAGAAGCCGTTAAAGGGTGAAATCCAAACCAGCCCCCAAACGACCCCGTAGGAGGAATGAACACCTCGCACGGGACCAATGTAACTTGTAGGAACTGACCGCATAGTCACGGGTCTCTCGGTTAGAGAATATGAGGATATTTTGGAAAAATCACACTTAGACTTAAAAACAAGTCGTTAAAGGGTGAAAACCTAAATCAACCCCAAACGACCCCGTAGGAGGCAGGAACACCTCGCACGGGACCAATGTAACTTGTTAGAACTAATCGCGTAGTCTCGAGTCTACCGGTTTGAGAGTATGATGATAATATGCAAAAATCATACTTTGACAAAAAAACGAGCCGTTAAAGGGTGAAAACCCAAATCAGCCCCCAAACGACCCCGTAGGAGGCACGAACACCTCGCACGGGATCAATGTAACTTGTAGGAACTGACAGCATAGTCCCGGGTCTCCTGATTTGAAAATATGATGATAATTGGCAAAAATCAACACTTAGACTTAAAAATAAGCCGTTAAAGGTTGAAAATCCAAACCAGCCCCGAAACGACCCCATAGGCAGCACGAACACCTCGCACGGGACCAATGTAACTTGTAGGAACTGACCGCGTAGTCCCGGGTCTCCCGATTTTAGAATAGGACGATAATATGCAAAAATCACACTTAGACTTAAAAACAAGCCATTAAAGGTTAAAAATCCAAACCAGCCCCGAAACGACCCCGTAGGAGGCACGAACACCTCGCACGGGACCAATGTAACGTGTAGGAACTGACTGCTTAGTCGCGGGTATCCTAGTTTGAGAATATAACGATAATTTGCAAAAATCACACTTAGACTTAAAAACAAACCATCAAAGGTTGAAAACCGAAACCAGCCCCCAAACGACCCAGTAGGATGCGCATACACCTCGCACGGAACCAACTAACTTGTAGGAACTAGCCGCGTAGTCCCGGGTCTCCTGTTTTGAGAATGTGATGATAATTTACAAAAATCACACTTCGACGTAAAAATGAGTCGTTAAAGGGTGAAAACCCAAACCAGTACCGAAACGACCCCATAGGAGGCACGAACACCTCTCACGGGACCAATGTAACGTGTAGGAACTTACCACGTAGTCACGGGTCTCTCGGTTAGAGAATAAGAGGATAATTTGGAAAAATCACACTTAGACTTAAAAACAAGACGTTAAAGGGTGAAAACCCAAACCAACCCCAAACGACCCTGAAGGAGGCAACAACACCTCGCACAGGACCAATGTAACTTGTAGGAACTGACCGCGTAGTCCCGGGTGTCCCAGTTTGAGAATATGACGATAATTTGCAAAAATCAACACATAAACTTAAAAACAAGCAGTTAAAGGGTAAAAACCCAAACCAGCCTCCAAACGACCCCGTATGAGGCACGAACACCTCGTACGAGACCAATGTTACTTGTACGAACTGACCGTGTAGTCCTGGGTCTCCCGGTTTGATAATATGATGATAACTTGTAAATATCACACTTAGACTTAAAAATAAGCCGTTAAAGGGTGAAAACCCAAACCAGCCCCCAAACGACCTCGTAGCAGGCACGAACACCTCGAACGGGACCAATGTAACTTGTAGGAACTAATCGCATAGTCCTGAGTCTCCCGGTTTGTGAATATAATGATAATTGGCAAAAATCAACACTTGGACTTAAAAATAAGCCGTTAAAGGTTGAAAATCCAAACCATCCCTAAAACGTCCCCATAGGTGGCACGCACACCTCGCACGGGACCAATGTAACTTGTAGAAAATGACCGCATAGTCCCGGGTCTCTCGATTTTAGAATATGACGATAATTTGCAAAAATCACACTTAGACATAAAAATAAGCCGTTAAATGTTGAAAACACAAACTAGCCCCCAAACGACCCCGTAGGAGGCACGAACCTCTCGCACGGGACCAATGTAACTTGTAGGAACTGACCGTATAGTCCCGGGTCTCCTTGTTTGTGAATATGATGATAATTTGCAAAAATCAACACTTAGACTTAAAAACAAACCGTCAAAGGTTAAAAACCCAAACCAGCCCCCAAACGACCCAGTAGGAAGCACATACACATCGCACGGAACCAAGTAACTTGTAGGAACTAGCCGCGTAGTCCCGGATCTCCTGTGTTGAGAATGTGATGATAATTTACAAAAATCACACTTAGACTTAAAAATGAGTCATTAAAGGGTGAAAACCCAAACCAGTCCCGAAACGACCCCATAGGAGGCACGAACACCTCGCACAGGACCAATGTAACTTGTAGGAACTTACCACGTAGTCACGGGTCTCTCGGTTAGAGAATATGAGGATAATTTGGAAAAATCACACTTAGACTTAAAAACAAGCCGTTAAAGGGTGAAAACCCAAACCAACCCCAAACGACCCCGTAGGAGGCACGAACACCTCACACGGGACCAATGTAACTTGTAGGAACTAACCGCGTAGTCTCGGGTCTCCCGATTTGAGAATGTGATGATAATTTGCAAAAATCACACTTAGACTAAAAAACGAGCCGTTAATGGGTGAAAACCCAAACCAGCCCCCAAACGACCCCGTAGGAGGCACGAACACCTCGCACCGGATCAATGTAACTTGTAGGAACTGACAACGTAGTCTCTGGTCTCCCGGGTTGTGAATATGATGGTAATTTACAAAAATCAACACTTAGACTTAAAAATAAGCCGTTAAAGGGTGAAATCCAAACCAGCCCCCAAACGGACCCATAGGAGGCACGGACAACTCGCACGGGACCAATGTAACTTGTAGAAATTGACCGCGTAGTACCGGTTCTCCCGATTAGAGAATATGACAATAATTTGCAAAAATCACACTTAGACTTAAAAATAAGACCTTAAAGGGTGAAAACCCATTCCAACCCCAAACGACCCTGAAGGAGGCAACAACACCTCGCACGAGACCAATGTAACTTGAATGAACTGACCGCGTAGTCCCGGGTGTCCCAGTTTGAGAATATGATGATAATTTGCAAAAATCAACACTTAAACTTAAAAACAAGCCGTTAAAGGGTAAAAACCCAAACCAGCCTCCAAACGACCCCGTATGAGGCACGAACACCTCGTACGAGACCAATGTTACTTGTAGGAACTGACCGTGTAGTCCTGGGTCTCCCGGTTTGAGAATATGATGATAACTTGTAAAAATCACACTTAGACTTAAAAACAAGCCGTTAAAGGGTGAAAACCCAAACCAGCCCCCAAACGACCTCGTAGCAGGCACGAACACCTCGCACGGGACCAATGTAACTTGTAGGAACTAATCGCATAGTCCTGAGTCTCCCGGTTTGTGAATATAATGATAATTGGCAAAAATCAACACTTGGACTTAAAAATAAGCCATTAAAGGTTGAAAATCCAAACCATCCCTGAAACGACCCCATAGGTGGCACGCACACCTCACACGGGACCAATGTAACTTGTAGAAACTGACCGCATAGTCCCGGGTCTCTCGATTTTAGAATATGACGATAATTTGCAAAAATCACACTTAGACATAAAAATAAGCAGTTAAAGGGTCAAAAACCCAAACTAGCCCCCAAACGACCCCGTAGGAAGCAGGAACATCTCGCACCGGACCAATGTAACTTGTAGGAACAGAACGTAGAGTCCCGAGTCTCCCGGTTTGTGATTATAATGATAATTTGTAAAAATCAACGCTTAGACTTAAAAACATGCCGTTAAAGGGTGAAAATCCAAACCAACCCCCAAACGACCCCGTAGGAGGCACGAACACCTCGCACAGGACCAACGTAACTTGTAGGAATTGACCGCGTAGTCCCGGGTTTCCCGATTTGTGAATATGATGCTAATTTGCAAAAATAAACAATTAGACTTAAAAACAAGACGTTAAAGGGTGAAAATCCAAACCCACCCCCAAACGATCCCGTAAGAGGCACGAACACCTCGCACGTGACCAATGGAAGTTGTAGGAACTAACTGCATATTCTCGAGTCTCTCGATTTTTGTGAATATGACGATAATTTGCAAAAATACACAATTAGACTTAAAAACAAGCCGTTAAACGGTGAAAATTCAAACCAACCTCTAAACGACCCCGTAGGCGGCACGAACACCTTGCACGGGACCAATGTAACTTGTAGGAAAAAACCACGCAGTCCCGGGTCTCTCGATTTGAGAATGTGATGATAATTTGTAAAAGTCACTCTTATACTTAAAAACGAGCCGTTAAAGGGTGAAAACCCAAACCAGCCCCCAAACGACCCCGTAGAAGGCACGAACACCTCGCACGGGACCAATGTAACTTTTAGGAACTGACCGCATAGTCCCGAGTCTCCTGGTTTGTGAATATGACGATAATTGGCAAAAATCAACACTTAGACTTAAAAACAAGCCGTTAAAGGTTCAAAATCCAAACCAGCCCCGAAACGACCCCATAGGCAGCACGAACACCTCGCACGGGACCAATGTAACTTGTAGGAGCTGACCGCGTAGTCCCGAGTCTCTCGGTTTTAGAATATGACAATAATTTGCAAAAATCACTCTTAAACTTAAAAATAAGCCGTTAAAGGGTGAAAACCCAAACTAGCCCCCAAACGACCCCGTAGGAGGCACGAACACCTCGAATGGGACCAATGTAACTTGTAGGAACTGACCACGTAGTCCTGGGTCTTCCGATTTGAGAGTATGACAATAATTTGCAAAAATCAACACTTAGACTTAAAAATAAGCCGTTAAAGGGTGAAATACAAACTAGCCCCCAAACGGACCCATAGGAGGCACGAACACCTCATACAGGACTAATGTAACTTCTAGGAATTGACTGCGTATTCCTGGGTCTCCCGGTTAGAGAACATGACGATAATTTGCAAAAACCACACTTAGACTTAAAAATAAGACGTTAAAGGGTGAAAACCCAAACAAGCCCCCAAACGACACCATAGGAGGCACGAACACCTCGCACAGGACCAATGTAACTTGTAGGAACTGACCGTGTAGTCCTGGGTCTCTCGATTTGAGAATATGACAATAATTTGCAAAAATCACACTTAGACTTAAAAACAAGTCGTTAAAGGATGAAAACCCAAACCAGTCCCCAAACGACCCTATAGGATGCACGGACACCTCGTACGGGACCATTGTAACTTTTAGGAACTGAACGTTTAGTCCCGGGTGTCCCGGTTTGTGAATATGATGATAATTTGCAAAAATCACACTTAGACTTAAAAATAAGCCGCTAAAGGGTGAAAATCCAAACCAGCTCCCAAACGACCCCGTAGGAGGCACGAACACCTCGCACGGGAACAATGTAACGTGTAGGAACTGACCGCTTAGTCCCAGGTATCCCAGTTTGAGAATATGACGATAATTTGCAAAAATCACACTTAGACTTCAAAACAAGCCGCCAAAGGTTGAAAACTCAAACCAGCCCCCAAACGACCCAGTAGGAGGCACGAACACCTCGCATGGAACCAATGTAACTTGTAGGAACTAGCCGCGTAGTCCCGGGTCTCCCGTTTTGAGAATGTGATGATAATTTAAAAAAATCACACTTAGACTTAAAAATGAGTCGTTAAAGGGTGAAAACCCAAACCAGCCCCCAAACGACCCCGTAGGAGATACGAACACCTCGCACAGGACCAATGTAACTTTTAGGAATTGACCGTATAGTCCCGGGTCTCCTCATTTGCGAATATGATGATAATTTGAAAAAATCAACACTAAGACTTAAAAACAAGCCGTTAAAGGGTGATATCAAAACCAGCCCCCAAACGACCCCGTAGGAGGCACGAACACCTCGTACGAGACCAATGTAACTTGTAGGAACTGACCGTATAGTCCTGGGTCTCCTGGTTTGTAAATATGATGATAATTTGCAAAAATAAACACTTAGACTTAAAATCAAGCCGTTAAAGGGAGAAATCCAAACCAGCCCCCCCCAAACGATCCCGTAGGAGGCACGGACACCTCGCATGGGACCAATGTAACTTGTAGGAACTGACCGCATAGTTCCGGGTGTCCGGATTTGAGAATATGACGATAATTTGCAAAAATCAACGCTTAAACTCATAAACAATCCGTTAAAGGGTGGAAACCCAAACGAGCCCCCAACCGACCCCGTAGGAGGCACGAACACCTCGCACGGGACCAATGTAACTTGTCGGAACTGACCGTGTAGTCCTGGGTCTCCCGGTTTGAGAATATGACGATAATTTGAAAAAATCACACTTAGACTTAAAAACAAATCGTTAAAGGGAGAAAACCCAAACCAGCCCCCAAACGACCTCGTAGCAAGCACGAACACCTCGCACGGAACCAATGTAACATGTAAGAACTGACTGCATAGTCCCGAGTCTCCTGGTTTGTAAATATGATGATAATTGGCAAAAATCAATACTTAGACTTAAAAACAAGTCGTTAAAGGTTGAAAATTCAAACCAGCCCCGAAACGACCCCAGAGGCAGCACGAACACTTCGCATATGACCAATGTAACTTGTAGGAACTGACCGCGTAGTTTCGGGTATCCCGGTTTTAGAATATGACGATAATTTGCAAAAATCACACTTTGATTTATAAATAAGCCGTTAAAGGGTGAAAACCCAAACTAGCCCCCAAACGACCCCGTAGGAGGCACAAACATCTCGCACGGGACCAATGTAACTTGTAGGAACTGACCGTATAGTCCCGGGTCTCCCAGCTTGTGAATATGATGATAATTTGTAAAAATCAACACTTTGACTTAAAAACAAGCTGTTAAAGGGTGAAAATCCAAACGAACCCCCAAACGATACCGTAGGCAGCATGAACACCTCGCACGGGACCAATGTAACTTGTAGGAACTGACCGCATAGTCCTGAGTTTCCCGGTTTGTGAATATAATAATAATTATCAAAAATCACCACTTAGACTAAAAAATAAGTCGTTAGAGGTTGAAAATCCAAAGCAGCCCTGAAACGACCCCATAGGCGGCTCGAACACCTCGCACGGGACCAATGTAACTTGTAGAAACTGACCGCGTAGTCCCGGGTCTATCAGTTTTAGAATATGACGATAATTTAAAAAAATCACACTTAGACATAAAAATAAGCCGTTAAAGGGTCAAAACCCAAACTAGCCCCCAAACGACCCCGTAGGAGGCACGAACATCTCGCACTGGACCAATGTAACTTGTAGGAACTGACCGTATAGTCCCGGGTCTCCTGGTTTGTGAATATGACGATAATTTGTCAAAATCAACACTTAGACTTAAAAACAAGCTGTTAAAGGGTGAAAATACAAACCATCCCCCAAACGACCCCGTAGGAGCCACGAACACCTCGCACGGGACCAACGTAACTTATAGGAATTGACCGCGTAGTCCCGGGTCTCCTAATTTGTGAATATGATGATAATTTACAAAAATAAGCAATTAGACTTAAAAACAAGCCGTTAAAGGGTGAAAATCTAAACCAGCCCCCAAACGACCCAGTAAGAGGCACGAACACCTCACACGGGACCAATGTAACTTGTAGGAACTGACCGCATATTCCCGAGTCTCCTAATTTGTGAATATGACGATAATTTGCAAAAATAAACAATTAGACATAAAAACAAGCCGTTAAATGGTGAAAATTCAAACCAACCTCCAAACGACCTCGTAGGCGGCACGAACACCTTGCACTGGGTAAATGTAACTTGTAGGGACAAACCGTGCAGTCTCGGGTCTCCCGGTTTGAGAATGTGATGATAATTTGCAAAAATGACACTTAGACTTAAAAAGGAGCCGTTAAAGGGTGAAAACCCAAACCAGCCCCCAAACGACCCCATAGGAGGCACGAACACCTCGAACAACTACAATGTAACTTGTAGGAACTGACCGCGTAGTCTCGAGTCTCCCGGTTTCAGAATATGACGATAATTAGCAAAAATCAAACTTAGACTTAAAAATAAGCCGTTAAAGTGTAAAAACCCAAACCAGCCCCCAAAACGACCACGTAGGAGGCACGGACACCTCGCACGGTACCAATGTAACTTGTAGGAATTGACCGCGTAGTCTTGGTTCTCCGGGTTAGAGAATATGACGATAATTTGCAAAAATCACACTTCGACTTAAAAACAATCCTTTAAAGGGTGAAATCCAAACCAGCCCCCAAACGGACCCATAGGAGGCACGAACACCTCGTACGGGACCAATGTTACTTGTAGGAATTGGCCGCGTACTCCTGGGTCTCCAGGTTAGAGAACATGACGACAATTTGCAAAAATTACACTTAGACTTAAAAACAAGTTGTTAAAGGGTGAAAACCCAAACCAGTCCCCAAACGACACCGTAGGAGGCACGAACACCTCGCACGGGACCAATGTAACTTGTAGGAACTGACCGTGTTGTCCTGGGTCTCCTAATTTGAGAATATGACGATAATTTGCAAAAATCACACTTAGACTTAAAAACAAGCCGTTAAAGGGTGAAAACCTAAACCAGCCACCAAACGACCTCGTAGCAGGCACGAATACCTCGCACGGAACCAATGTAACTTGTAGGAATTTATCGCATAGTCTCGAGTCTCCCAATTTGTGAATATGACGATAATTGGCAAAAATAAACACTTAGAGTTAAAAATAAGCCATTAAAGGTTGAAAATCCAAACCAGCCCCGAAACGACCCCATAGGCGGCACGAACACCTCGCACATGACCAATGTAACTTGTAGGAACTGACCGCGTAGTCCTGGGTCTCCCCATTTTAGAATATGACGATAATTTGCAAAAATCACACTTAGACTTAAAAATAAGTTGTTAAAGGGTGAAAATCCCAACTAGCCCCCAAACGACCCCATAGGAGACACGAACATCTCTCACGGGACCAATGTAACTTGTTGGAACTGACCATATAGTCCCGGGTCTCCCAGTTTGTGAATATGATGATAATTTGTAAAAATCAACACTTAGACTTAAAAACAAGCCGTTAAAGGGTGAAAATCCAAACTTGCCCACAAACGACCCCGTAGGAGGCACGAACACCTCGTACGGGACCAATGTAACTTATAGGAACTGACTGCATATTACCGAGTCTCCCGATTTGTGAATATGACGATAATTTGCAAAAATAAACAAATAGACTTAAAAATAAGCCGTTAAAGGATGAAAATCGAAACGAACCCCCAAACGATCCCGTAGGCGGCACGAACACCTCGCACGGGACCAATGTAACTTGTAGGAACTGACCGTGTTGTCCCGAGTCTCTCAATTTTAGAATATGATGATAATTTGCAAAAATCACTCTTAGACTTAAAAACAAGCCGTTACAGAGTGAAAACCCAAACAAGCCCCCAAACGACCCCGTAGGAGGCACGAACACCTCGTACGGGACCATGGTAACTTTTAGGAACTGACCATATAGTCCCGGGTTTCCCGGTTTGTGAATATGATGATAATTTGCCAAAATAACACTTAGACTTAAAAACAAGACGCTGAAAGGTGAAAATCCAAACAAGCACCCAAACGACCCCATAGGAGGCACGAACACCTCGCACGGGACCAATGTAACGTGTAGGAACTGACCGCTTAGTCCCGAGTATCCCAGTTTGGGAATATGACAATAATTTGCAAAAATCACACTTTAACTTAAAAATAAGCCGTCAAAGGTTGAAAACACAAACCAGCCCCCAAACGACCCAGTGGGAGGCACGAACACCTCGCATGGAACCAATGTAACTTGTAGGAACTAGCCGCGTAGTCCCGGATCTCCCTTTTTGAGAATGTGATGATAATTTACAAAAATCACACTTAGACTTACAAACGAGTCGTTAAAGGGTGAAAACCCAAACCAGCCCCCAAACGACCCCGTAGGAGGCACGAACACCTCGTACAGGACCAATGTAACTTATAGGAATTGACCGTATAGTCCCGGGTCTCCTGCTTTGTGAATATGATGATAATTGGAAAAAATCAACACCTAGACTTTAAAATAAGCCGTTAAAGGGTGAAATCAAATCTAACCACCAAACGACCGCATAGGAGGCACGAACACCTCGTACGGGACAAATGTAACTTCTAGGAACTGACCGTATAGTCCTGGGTCTCCTGGTTTGTGAATATGATGATAATTTGCAAAAATCAACACTTAAACTTAAAAACAAGTCGTTAAAGGGTGAAAACCCAAACCAGCCCCCAAACGACCCCGTAGGAGGTACGAAAACCTCGCACGGGACCACTGTAACTTGTAGGAACTGACCCCGTAGTCCTGGGTGTCTCGGTTTGAGAATATGACGATTATTTGAAAAAATCACACTTAGACTTAAAAACAAATCGTTAAAGGGTGAAAACCCAAACCAGCCCCCAAACGACCCCGTAGGAGGTACGAACACCTCGTACGGGACCAATGTAACTTGTAGGAACTGACCGCGTAGTCCCGGGTCTCCCGATTTTAGAATATGATGATAATTTGCAAAAATCACACTTAGACTTAAAAACAAGCCATTAAAGGTTGAAAATCCAAACCAGCCCCGAAACGACCCCGTAGGTGGCAGGAACACCTCACACGGGACCATTGTAAGTTGTAGGAATAGACCGCATAGTCCTGGGTCTGCCATTTTGAGAATAGATGATAGTATCCAAAAATCAACACTTAAACTTTAAAACAAGTCGTTAAAGGGTGAAAACCGAAAACCAGCCCCCAAATGACCCCATAGGAGGCACAAACACCTCTGACGGGAATAATGTAACTTGTTGGAACTGACCTCGTAGTCCCGAGTCTCCCGATTTGAGAATATGACGATAATTTGCTAAAATCACACTTAGACGTAAAAATAAGCCGTTAAAGGTTGGAAACCCAAAAGCCCCAAACGACCCCGTAAGAGGAACGAACACCTCTCATGGGACCAATGTAACTTATAGGAACTGATCGCGTAGTCCCGGGTCTACCAGTTTGAGAATATGATGATAATTTGAAAAAATCAATACTTAAATTAAAAAAAAAGCCATTAAACGGTGAAAACCAAAACCAGCCCCCAAACGACCTCGTAGCAGTCACGAACACCTCGCACGGGACCAATGTAACTTGTAGGAACTGACCGCATAGTCCCGAGTCTCCCGATTTGTGAATATGATGATAATTGGAAAAAATCAACACTTAGACTTAAAAACAAGCCGTTAAAGGTTGAAAATCCAAACCAGCCCCGAAACGACCCCATAGGCAGCACGAACACCTCGCACGGGACCAATGTAAGTTGTAGGAACTGACCGCGTAGTCCCGGGTCTCTCGATTTTAGAACATGACGATAATTTGCAAAAATCACATTTAGACTTAAAAACAAGTCGTTAAAGGTTGAAAATACAAACCAGCCCTGAAACGACCCCATAGGCAGCACGAACACCTCACACGGGACCAATGTAACTTGTAGGAACTGACCGCGTAGTCCTGGGTCTCCCGGTTTTACACTATTACAATAATTTGCAAAAATCACACTTAAACTAAAAAATAAGCCGTTAAAGGTTGAAAACCTAAACTAGCCCCCAAATGACCCCGTAGGAGGCACGAACATATCGCACGGGACCAATGTAACTTGTAGGAACTGACCGTATAGTCTCGGGTCTCCCAGTTTGTGAATATGACGATAATTTGTAAAAATGAACACTTACACTTAAAAACAAGTCGTTAAAGGGTGAAAATCAAAACCATCCCCCAAACGACCCCGTGGGAGGGACAAACACCTCGTACGGGACCCTTGTAACTTGTAGGAACTGACCGCATATTCCCGAGTCTCTCGATTTGTGAATATGACGATAATTTGTAAAAATAAACAATTAGACTTAAAAACAAGTCGTTAAAGGGTGAAAATCAAAACCAACCCCCAAACGATCCCGTAGGCGGCACGAACACCTCGCACGGGACCAATGTAACTTATAGGAACTGACCCTGTTGTCCCGGGTCACCCAATTTTAGAATATGACGATCATTTGCGAAAATCACTCTTAGACTTAAAAAGAAGTCGATAAAGGGTGAAAACCCAAACTAGCCCACAAACGACCCCGTAGGAGGCACGAACACCTCGCACGGGACCATTGTAACTTGTAGGAACTGACCGTATAGTCCCGGGTGCCCCGGTTTATGAATATGATGATAATTTACAAAAATCACACTTAGACTTAAAAACAAGACTTTAAAGGGTGAAAATCCAAATCAGCCCCCAAACGACCCTGTAGGAGGCACGAACAACTCGCATGGGACCAATGTAACGTGTAGGAACTGACCGCTTAGTCTCGGGTATCCCATCTTGAGAATATGAAGATAATTTGCAAAAATCACACTTAGGCTTAAAAATAAGCCGTCAAACGTTGAAAACCCAAACCAGCCACCAAATGACCCAGTAGGAGGCACGAACAGCTCGCACGTAACCAATGTAACATGTAGGAACTAGCCGCGTAGTCACGGGTCTCCCGTTTTGAGAATGTAATGATAATTTACAAAAATCACCCTTAGACTTAAAAACGAGTCGTTAAAGGGTGAAAACCCAAACCAGCCCCCAAGCGACCCTGTAGGAGGCACGAACACATCGCACGGGACCAATACAACTTGTAGGAACTGACCATATAGTCTCGGGTCTCCTGGTTTGTGAATATGACGATAATTTGCAAAAATCAACACTTAGACTTAAAAAGAAGCCGTTAAAGGGTGAAATCCAAACCAGCCCCCAAATGACCCCGTAGGAGGCACGAACACCTCGCACGGGACCAATGTAACTTGTAGGAACTGACGACGTAGTCACAGGTCTCTCGATTAGAGAATATGAGGATATTTTAAAAAAATCACACTTAGACTTAAAAACAAGCGGTTAAAGGGTGAAAACCTAAACCAACCCTAAACGACCCCGTAGGAGGCAGGAACACCTCGCACGGGACCATTGTAACTTTTTAGAACTAATCGCGTAGTCTCGAGTCTCCCGGTTTGAGAGTACGACGATAATTTGCAAAAATCACACTTAGACTAAAAAACGAGCCGTTAAAGGGTGAAAACCCAAACCAGCCCCCAAACGACCCCATAGGAGGCACGAACACCTCGCACGGGACGAATGTAACTTGTAGGAACTAACCGCGTAGTCCCGGGTCTCCCGGTTTGAGAATGTGATGATAATTTGCAAAAATCACACTTAATATTAAAAACAAGCCATTAGAGGTTGAAAATCCAAACCAACCCCGAAAAGACCTCATAGGCAGCACGAACACCTCGCACGGGACCAATGTAACTTGTAGTAACTGACCGCGTAGTCCCGGGTCTCCCGATTTTAGAATATGACGATAATTTGCAAAAATCACACCTAGACTTAAAAACAAGCCATTAAAGGTTGAAAATCCAAACCAACCCCGAAACGACCCCGTACGAGGCACGAGCACCTCACACGGGACCATTGTAACTTGTAGGAACTCACCGTATAGTCCCGGGTGTCCTGGTTTGTGAATATGATGATAATTTGGAAAAATCACACTAAGACTTAAAAATAAGCCATTAAAGGGTGAAAATCCTAATCAACCTCCAAACGACCCCGTAGGAGGCACGAACACCTCGCATGGGACCAATGTAACGTGTAGGAACTGACTGCTTTGTTGCGGGTATCCTAGTTTGAGAATATAACGATAATTTGCAAAAATCACCCTTAGACTTAAAAACAAACCGTCAAAGGTTGAAAACCCAAACCAGCCCCCAAACGACCCAGTAGGAGGCACGAACACCTCACACGGAACCAAGTAACTTGTTGGAACTAGCCCCGTAGTCCCAGGTCTCCTGTTTTGAGAATGTGATGATAATTTACAAAAATCACACTTGGACTTAAAAACAATTCGTTAAAGGGTGAAAACCCAAACCAGTCCCGAAACGACCCCATAGGAGGCACGGACACCTCGCACGGGACCAATGTAACTTGTAGGAACTTACCACGTAGTCACGGGTCTTTCGGTTAGAGAATATGAGGATAATTTGGAAAAATCACACTTAGACTTAAAAACAAGCCGTTAAAAGGTGAAAACCCAAACCAACCCCAAACGACCCCGTAGGAGGCACGAACACCTCGCACGGGACCAATGTAACTTGTAGGAACTAACCACGTAGTCTCGCGTCTCCCGGTTTGAGAATGTGATGATAATTTGCAAAAATCACACTTAGACTAAAAAACGAGCCATTAAAGGGTGAAAACCCAAACCAGCCCCCAAACGACCCGGTAGGAGGCACGAACACCTCGCACAGGATCAATGTAACTTGTAGGAACTGACAGCATAGTCCTGGGCGCTCTCGGGTTGTGAATATGATGATAATTTGCAAAAATCAACACTTAGACTTAAAAATAAGCCGTTACATGGTGAAATCAACACCAGCCCCCAAACGGACCCGTAGGAGGCACGAACACCTCGCACGGGACCAATGTAACTTGTAGGAATTGACTGCGAAGTATCGGTTCTTCCGATTAGAGAATATGATGATAATTTGCAAAAATCACACTTAGACTTAAAAACAAGACGTTAAAGGGTGAAAACCCAGACAAACCCCAAACGACACTGAAGGAGGCAACAACACCTCGCACGGGACCAATGTAACTTGTTGGAACTGACCGCGTAGTCTCGGGTGTCCCAGTTTGAGAATATGACGATAATTTGCTAAAATCAACACTTAAACTTAAAAACAAGCCGTTAAAGGGTAAAAACCCAAACCAGCCTCCAAACGACCCTGTAGGACGCACGAACACCTCGCACGAGACCAATGTTACTTGTAGGAACTGACCGTGTAGTCCTGGGTCTCCCAGTTTGAGAATATGACGATAACTTGTAAAAATCACACTTAGACTTAAAAACAAGCAGTTAAAGGGTGAAAACCCAAACCAGCCCCCAAACGACCTCGTAGCAGGCACGAACACCTCGCACGGGACCAATGTAACTTGTAGGAACTGATCGCATAGTCCTGAGTCTCCCGATTTGTGAATATAATGAAAATTTGCAAAAATCAACACTTGGACTTAAAAATAAGGTATTAAAGGATGAAAATCCACACCAGCCCTGAAACGACCCCATAGGCGGTACGCACACCTCGCACGGGACCAATGTAACTTGTAGAAACTGATCGCGTAGTCCCGGGTCTCTTGGTTTTAGAATATGACGATAATTTGCAAAAATCACATTTAGACATAAAAATAAGCAGTTAAACGGTCAAAACCCAAACTAGCCCCCAAACGACCCCGTAGGAAGCACGAACATCTCGCACTGGACCAATGTAACTTGTAGGAACTGAACGTATAGTCCCGGGTCTCCCGGTTTATGAATATAACGATAATTTGTAAAAATCAACACTTAGACTTAAAAACATGCCGTTAAAGGGTGAAAATCCAAACCAGCCCCCAAACGACCCCGTAGGAGGCACAAACACCTCGCACGGGACCAACATAACTTGTAGGAATTAACCGTGTAGTCCCGGGTTTCACGATTTGTGAATATGATGATAATTTGCAAAAATAAACAATTAGACTTAAAAACAAGCCATTAAAGGGTGAAAATCCAAACCCGCCCCCAAACGATCCCCTAAGAGGCACGAACACCTCGAACGGGACCAATGTAACTTGTAGGAACTAACTGCATATTCTCGAGTCTCCCGATTTGTGAATATGACGATAATTTACAAAAATAAGCAATTAGACTTAAAAACAAGCCGTTAAACGATGAAAATTCAAACTAACCTCCAAATGACCCTGTAGGCGGCACGAACACCTTGCACGGGACCAATGTAACTTGTAGGAACAAACCACGCAGTCCCTGGTCTCCCGATTTGAGAATGTGATGAGAATTTGTAAAAATCACACTTACACTTAAAAACAAGCCGTTAAATGGTGAAAACCCAAACCAGCCCCCAAACGACCCCGTAGGAGGCACGAACACCTCGCACGGGATCAATGTAACTTGTAGGAACTGATCGCGTAGTCTCGTGTCTCCCGGTTTGGGAGTATGACGATAATTACCAAAAATCAAACTTAGACTTAAAAATAAGTCATTAAAGTGTGAAAACCCAAACCAGCCCCCCAAACGTCCACGTAGGAGGAACGAACACCTCGTACGGGACCAATGTAACTTGTAGCAATTGACCGCGTAGTCCCGGTTCTCCCGGTTAGAGAATATAATGATAATTTGAAAAAATCACACTTAGACGTAAAAATAAGACTTTAAAGTGTGAAAACCCAAACCAGCCCCAAATGACCCCGAAGGAGGCACGAACACCTCGCACGGGAGCAATGTAACTTGTAGGAACTGACCACGAAGTCCTGGGTCTCCCGATTTGAGAGTACGACAATAATTTGCAAAAATCAACACTTAGACTTAATAACAAGCCGTTAAAGGGTGAAATCCAAATCAGCCCCCAAACGGACCCATAGGAGGCACGAACACCTCGCTAGGGACCAATGTAACTTCGAGGAATTGACCAAATATTCCTGGGTCTCCCGGTTAGAGAAAATGACGATAATTTGCAAAAATCACACTTAGACTTAAAAACAAGATGTTAAAGGGTGAAAACCCAAACCATCCCCCAAACGACACCGTAGGAGGCACGAACACCTCGCACGGGACCAATGTAACCTTTAGGGACTGACCGTGTAGTCCGGGATCTCTCGATTGGAGAATATGACGATAATTTGCAAAAATCACACTTAGACTTAAAAATAAGTCGTTAAAGGGTGAAAACCCAAACCAGCCCCCAAACGACCCTGTAGGAGGCACGAACACCTCGCACAGGACCATTGTAACTTTTAGGAACTCAACGTATAGTCCCGGGAGTCCCGGTTTGTGAATATGACGATAATTTGCAAAAATCACACATAGACTTAAAAACAAGCCGCTAAATGGTGAAAATCCAAACCAGTCCCCAAACGACCGCGTAGGAGGCACGAACACCTCGCATGGGACCAAGGTAACGTGTAGGAACTGACCGCTTAGTCCCGGGTATCCTAGTTTGGGAATATGACGATAATTTGCAAAAATCACACTTAGACTTAAAAACAAGCCGTCAAAGGTTGAAAACACAAACTAGGCTTCCAAATGACCCAGTAGGAGGCATGAACACCTCGAATGGAACCAATGTAACTTGTAGGAACTAGCCGCGTAGTCTCGGGTCTCCCGTTTTGAGAATTTGATGATAATTTACAAAAATCACACTTAGACTTAAAAATGAGTCGTTAAAGGGTGAAAACCCAAACCAGCCCCCAAACGACCCCGTAGGAGGCACGAACACCTCGCACGGGACCAATGTAACTTGTAGGAATTGACCGTATAGTCCCGGGTCTCCTCGTTTGGGAATATGATGATAATTTGACAAAATCAACGCTAATACTTAAAAACAAGTCGTTAAAGGGTGAAATCAAAACCAGCCCCCAAACAACCCCGTAGGAGGCACGAACACCTCGTACGAGACCAATGTAACTTGTAGGAACTGATCGTATAGTCCCGGGTCTCCTAGTTTGTGAATATGATGATAATTTGAAAAAATAAACACTTACACTTAAAATCAAGCCATTAAAGGGAGAAATCCAAACCAGCCCCCAAACGACCCCGTAGGAGGCACGGACACCTCGCACGGGACCAATGTTACTTGTAGGAACTGACCGCATAGTCTCGGGTGTCCCGGTTTGAGAATATGATGATAATTTGCGAAAATCAACACTTAAACTTAAAAATAATCCGTTAAAGGGTGAAAACCCATACGAGCCCCCAAACGACCCCGTAGGAGGCACGAACACCTCGCACGGGACCAATGTAACTTGTAGGAACTGACCTTTTAGTCCTGGGTCTCCCGGTATGAGAATATGACGATAATTTGGAAAAATCACACTTAGACTTAAAAACAAATATAACTTGTAAGAACTGACCGCATAGTCCCGAGTCTCCCTGTTTCTGAATATGACGATAATTGGCAAAAATCAACACTTAAACTTAAAAACAAGTCGTTAAAGGTTGAAAATCCAAACCAGCCCCGAAACGACCCCATAGGCAGCACCAACACCTCGCATATGACCAATGTAACTTGTAGGAACTGACCGCGTAGTCCCGGTTCTCTCTGTTTTAGAATATGATGATAATTTGCAAAAATCACACTTAGATTTATAAATAAGCCGTTAAAGGGTGAAAACCCGAACTAGCCCCCAAACGACCCCGTAGGAGGCACGAACATCTCGCACGGGACCAATGTAACTTGTAGGAACTGACTGGATAGTCCCGGCTCTCCCAGTTTGTGAATATGATGATAATTTGTAAAAATCAACAATTCGACTTAAAAACAAGTCGTTAAACTGTGAAAATCCAAACCAGCCCACAAACGACCCTGTAGGAGCCACGAACAGCTCGTACGGGACCAACGTAACTTGTAGGAACTGACCACATATTCCCGAGTCTCAAGACTTGTGAATATGACAATAATTTGCAATAGTAAACAATTAGACTTAAAAACAAGCCGTTAAAGGGTGAAAATCCAAACGAACCCCCAAACGATACCATAGGCGGCACGAACACCTCGCACGGGACCAATGTAACTTGTAGGAACTGACCGCATAGTCCTGAGTCTCCCGGTTTGTGAATATAATGATAATTGTCAAAAATCAACACTTAGACTAAAAAATAAGCCGTTTAAGGTTGAAAATCCAAACCAACCCTGAAACGACCCCATAGGCGGCTCGCACACCTCGCACGGGACCAATGTAACTTGTAGAAACTGACCGCGTAGTCCCGGGTCTCTCTATTTTAGAATATGAAGATAATTTGCAAAAATCACACTTAGACATAAAAATAAGCCGTTAAAGAGTCAAAACCCAAACTAGCCCCCAAACGACCCCGTACGAAGCACGAACATCTCGCACTGGACCAATGTAACTTGTAGGAACTGAACGTATAGTCCCGGGTCTCCCGGTTTGTGAATATAATGATAATTTGTAAAAATCAACACTTAGACTTAAAAACAAGTTGTTAAAGGGCGAAAATCAAAACCAGCCCGCAAACGACCCTGTAGGAGGCACGAACACCTCGCACGGGACCAACGTAACTTGTAGGAATTGACCGCGTAGTCTCGGGTCTCTCGATTTGTGAATATGATGATAATTTGCAAAAATAAACAATTAGACTTAAAAACAAGCCGTTAAAGGGTGAAAATCCAAACCCGCCACCAAACGATCCCGTAAGAGGCTAGAACACCTCACACGGGACCAATGTAACTTGTAGGAACTAACTGCATATTCTCGAGTCTCCCGCTTTGTGAATATGACGATAATTTGCAAAAATAAACAATTAGACTTAAAAACAAGCCATTAAACGGTGAAAATTCAAACCAACCTCCAAACGACCCCGTAGGCGGCACGAACACCTTGCACGGGACCAATGTAACTTGTAGGAACAAACCGTGGAGTCTCGGGTCTCCCAGTTTGACAATGTGATGATAATTTGCAAAAATCACACTTAGACTTAAAAAGGAGCCGTTAAAGGGAGAAAACCCAAACCAGCCCCCAAACGACCCCGTAGGAGGCACGAACACCTCTCACAACACCAATGTAACTTGTAGGAACGGGCCGCGTAGTCTCGAGTCTCCCGGTTTGAGAATATGACGATAATTAGCAAAAATCAAAGTTAGACATAAAAATAAGCCGTTAAAGTGTGAAAACCCAAACCAGCACACCAAATGACCACGTAGGAGGCACGGACACCTCGCACGGGACCAACGTAACTTGTAGGAATTGACCGCATAGTCCTGGTTCTTCGGGTTAGAGAATATGACGATAATTTGCAAAAATCACACTTAGACTTAAAAATAAGACGTTACAGTGTGAAAGCCCAAACCAGCCCCAAACGACCCCGAAGGAGGCACGAACACCTCGCGCGGGACCAATATAACTTGTAGGAACTGACCGCGTAGTCCTGGGTCTCCCGATTTGAGAGTATGACAATAATTTGCAAAAATCAACCCTTAAACTTAAAAACAAGCCGTTAAAGGGTGAAATCCAAACCTGCCCCCAAACGGACCCATAGGAGGCACGAACACCTCGTATGGGACCAATGTAACTTGTAGGAATTGACCGCGTACTCTTGGGTCTCCCGGTTAGAGAACATGATGATAATTTGCAAAAATTACACTTAGACTTAAAAACAAGCTGTTAAAGGGTGAAAATCCAAACTAGCCCCCAAACGACCCTGTAGGAGGCACGAACACCACGAACGGGACCAACGTAACTTGTAGGTATTGACCGTGTAGTCCCGGGTCTCGCGATTTGTGAATATGATGATAATTTGAAAAAATAAACAATTAGACTTAAAAATAAGCTGTTAAAGGGTGAAAACCCAAACCAACCCCCAAACGACCTCGTAGGAGGCACAAATACCTCGCACGGAACCAATGTAACTTGTAGGAATTGACCGCATAGTCCCGAGTCTCCCGATTTGTGAATATGACGATAATTGGGAAAAATCAACACTTAGACTTAAAAATAAGCCGTTAAAGGTTGAAAATCCAAACCAGCCCCGAAACGACCCCATAGGGGGCACGAACACCTCGCACATGACCAATGTAACTTGTAGGAACTGACCGCGTAGTACTGGGTCTCCCAATTTTAGAATATGATGATAATTTGCAAAAATCACACTTAGACTTAAAAATAAGTTGTTAAAGGGTGAAAATCCAAGCTAACCCCCAAACGACCCCGTAGGAGACACGAACATCTCGCACGTGACCAAAGTAACTTGTAGGAACTGACCATATAGTCCCGGGTCTCCCAGTTTGTGAATATGATGATATTTTGTAAACATCAACACTTAGAGTTAAAAATAAGCCGTTAAAGGGTGAAAATCCAAACTTGCCCACAAACGACCCCGTAGGAGGCACGAACACCTCGTACGGGACCAATGTAACTTGTAGCAACTAACCGCATATAAGTGTGTCTCCCGATTTGTGAATATGACGATAATTGGCAAAAATAAACAATTAGACTTAAAAACAAGCCATTAAAGGGTGAAAATCGAAACGAACCCCCAAACGATCCCGTAGGCGGCACGAACACCTCGCACGGGACCAATGTAACTTGTAGGAACTGACCGTGTTGTCCCGAGTCTCTCGATTTTAGAATATTATGATAATTTACAAAAATCACTCTTAGACTTAAAAACAAGCCGTTAAAGGGTGAAAACACAAACAAGCCCCCAAACGACCCCGTAGGAGGCACGAACACCTCGCACGGGACCATTGTAACTTTTAGGAATTGACCGTATAGTCCCGGGTGTCCCGATTTGTGAATATGATGATAATTTGCGAAAATCACACTTAGACTTAAAAACAAGCCGCTAAAGGGTGAAAATCCGAACAAGCCCCCAAAAGACCCCGTAGGAGGCACGAACACCGCGCACGGGACCAATGTAACGTGTAGGAACTGATTGCTTGGTCCCGGGTATCCCAGTTTGAGAATATGACAATAATTTGCAAAAATCACACTTACACTGAAAAATAATCCGTCAAAGGTTGAAAACCCAAACCTGCCCCCAAACGACCCAGTAGGAGGCACGAACACCTCGAATGGAACAAATGTAACTTGTAGGAACTAGCCGCGTAGTCCCGGATCTCTCGTTTTGAGAATGTGATGATAATTTACAAAAATCACACTTAGTCTTAAAAACGAGTCGTTAAAGGGTGAAAACCCAAACCAGCCTCCAAACGACCCCGTAGGAGGCACGAACACCTCGCACGTGACCAATAAAACTTATAGGAATTGACCTTATAGTCCCGGGTCTCCTCGTTTGGGAATATGATGATAATTTGAAAAAATCAAAATTTGACTTTAAAACAAGCCGTTAAAGGGTGAAATCAAAACCAACCCCCAAACGACCCCATAGGAGGCACGAACACGTCGTACGGGACCAATGTAACTTGTTGGAACTGACCGTATAGTCCCAGGTCTCCTGGTTTGTGAATATGATGATAATTTGCAAAAATCAACACTTAGACTTAAAATCAAGCCGTTAAAGGTTGAAATCCAAACCAGCCCCCAAACGACCCCGTAGGAGGCACGGACATCTCGTACGGGACCAATGTAACTTGTAGGAACTGACCGCATAGTCCCGGGTGTCCTGGTTTGAGAATATGATGATAATTTGCAAAAATCAACACTTAAACTTAAAAACAAGTCGTTAAAGGGTGAAAACCCAAACCAGCCCCCAAACGACCCCGTAGGAGGCACGAACACCTCGCACGGGACCACTGTAACTTGTAGGAACTGACCATGTAGTCCTGGGTCTCCCAGTTTGAGAATATGATGATAATTTGAAAAAATCACACTTAGACTTAAAAACAAATCGTTAAAGGGTGAAACCCCAAACCAGCCCCCAAACGACCCCGTAGGAGGTACGAACACCTCATACGGGACCAATGTAACTTGTAGGAACTGACCGTGTAGTCCCGGGTCTCCCGATTTTAGAATATGACGATAATTTGGAAAAATTACACTTAGACTTAAAAACATGCCATTAAAGGTTCAAAATCCAAACCAGCCATGAAACGACCCCGTAGGAGGCACGAACACCTCACACGGGACCATTGTAACTTGTAGGAACAGACCGCGTAGTCCTGGGTCTGCCAGTTTGAGAATAGATGATAATTTCCAAAAATCAACACTTAAACTTTAAAACAAGTCGTTAAAGGGTGAAAACCCAAACCAGCCCCCAAACGACCCCATAGGCAACACAAACACCTCCCACGAAAATCATGTAACTTGTTGGAACTGACCGCGTAGTCCCGAGTCTCCCAATTTGAGAATATGACGATAATTTGCAAAAATCACACTTACACTGAAAAACAAGCCGTCAAAGGTTGAAAACCCAAACCTGCCCCCAAACGACCCAGTAGGAGGCACGAACACCTCGAATGGAACAAATGTAACTTGTAGGAACTAGCCGCGTAGTCCCAGATCTCTCGTTTTGAGAATGTGATGATAATTTACAAAAATCACACTTAGTCTTAAAAACGAGTCGCTAAAGGGTGAAAACCCAAACCAGCCTCCAAACGACCCCGTAGGAGGCACGAACACCTCGCACGGGACCAATGTAACTTATAGGAATTGACCTTATAGTCCCGGGTCTCCTCGTTTGGGAATATGATGATAATTTGCAAAAATCAACATTTGACTTTAAAATAAGCCGTTAAAGGGTGAAATCAAAACCAACCCCCAAACGACCCCATAGGAGGCACGAACACCTCGTACGGGACCAATGTAACTTGTAGGAACTGACCGTATAGTCCCAGGTCTCCTGGTTTGTGAATATGATGATAATTTGCAAAAATCAACACTTAGACTTAAAATCAAGCCGTTAAAGGTTAAAATCCAAACCAGCCCCCAAACGACCTCGTAGGAGGCACGGACATCTCGTACGGGACCAATGTAACTTGTAGGAACTGACCGCATAGTCCCGGGTGTCCTGGTTTGAGAATATGATGATAATTTGCAAAAATCAACACTTAAACTTAAAAACAAGTCGTTAAAGGGTGAAAACCCAAACTAGCCCCCAAACGACCCCGTAGGAGGCACGAACACCTCGCACGGGACCACTGTAACTTGTAGGAACTGACCATGTAGTCCTGGGTCTCCCAGTTTGAGAATATGACGATAATTTGAAAAAATCACACTTAGACTTAAAAACAAATCGTTAAAGGGTGAAACCCCAAACCAGCCCCCAAACGACCCCGTAGGAGGTACGAACACCTCATACGGGACCAATGTAACATGTAGGAACTGACCGCGTAGTCCCGGGTCTCCCGATTTTAGAATATGATGATAATTTGGAAAAATCACACTTAGACTTAAAAACATGCCATTAAAGGTTGAAAATCCAAACCAGCCATGAAACGACCCCGTAGGAGGCACGAACACCTCACACGGGACCATTGTAACTTGTAGGAACAGACCGCGTAGTCCTGGGTCTGCCAGTTTGAGAATAGATGATAATTTCCAAAAATCAACACTTAAACTTTAAAACAAGTCGTTAAAGGGTGAAAACCCAAACCAGCCCCCAAACGACCCCATAGGCAACACAAACACCTCCCACGGAAATAATGTAACTTGTTGGAACTGACCGCGTAGTCCCGAGTCTCCCAATTTGAGAATATGACGATAATTTGCAAAAATCACACTTAGACGTAAAAACAAGTCGTTAAAGGATGGAAACCCAAAAGCCCCAAATGACCCCGTAAGAGGCACGAACACCTCTCATGGGACCAATGTAACTTATAGGAACTGATCGCGTAGTCCCGGGTCTCCCAGTTTGAGAATATGACGCTAATTTGGAAAAATAAATACTTAAATTGAAAAACAAGCAGTTAAAGGGTGACAACCCGAACCAGCCCCCAAACGACCCCGTAGGAGGCTCGAACACCTCGCACGGGACCAATGTAACTTGTTGGAACTGGCCGCGTAGTCCCGGGTCTCCCGATTTGAGAATATGATGATAATTTGTAAAAATCACACCTAGACTTAAAAATAAGCCGTTAAAGGGTTAAAACCCAAACCCGCCCCCAAACGACCCCGTAGGAGGCACGGAGACTTCGTACGGGACCAATGTAACATGTAGGAACTGATAGCGTTGTCTCGATTCTCCCGGTTTGACAATATGATGATAATTTGCGAAAATCCACACTTAGACTTAAAAAAAATCCATTAAAGGTTGAAAACCCAAACCACCCCGTAGGAGGCACAAACACCTCGCACGTGACTAATGTAACTTGTTGGAACTGACAGCGTAGTCCCGGGTATCTTGGTTTGAGAATATGATGATGATTTTCAAAAATCACACTTATACTTAAAAATAAGCTGTTAAAGGGTGAAAACCCAAACCATCCTCCAAACGACCCAGTAGGAGGCACGAACACCTCGCACTGGACCAATGTAACTTGTAGGAACTAATCACGTAGTCCCAGTTCTCCCGGTTTGAGAATGTAAGGACAATTTTGTCCATCATACTTGTGTATGTCATAAGCCGTAACATCATTGCAGATATTCAAAGTCCACTTCGTCATCAACGGAATCCTAAGATCAAAAGAAAGAAGGAATCTGAAAAACAGGCAGCCGGACCGGTCCTCCTTTATATAAAAAGAACCGATCCGCTGAGACCCGGACCGGACCGCCCCGGACCGATCTGCCGTGCACTTTGATGCCAGTGAGCCCCGAACCGAATGCGAACCGAATCAGCTTCAAATTAAAAGAACTGGTGCTCTATCGGACCGATCCGCCTAAGGCCCGGACCGGTCCGCCCTGGATAAACTCTGCCAGATCGTGTAGCAGATTTTTTAGGGTTTTGACTCCTTTTTTAAAGCCAACTTCGGGGAGTTATTTTAAAAAGACTTTAAAAGATAAAATCCAGAGTCCTAATACTCCAAGTCTTCACCTTTTTAAGTTCCCCAACTCATGTTTGATTCACACAACTTTGTCATTCCATTGTGAATCTTTTGGAACCCTAGAACACAAGCTTTGTGTATTTTTCATCTTTGTGGAGAGAACTTTGCAACCGAGGGCTGCGTGTTATTGCCGAGGGAGTCTCTATGAAGTGTTATGACTGCGTGTCATTGAGGAGTGCTGCGGTTCTTCCTTTGCCGATTGGACTGAGGTTCATGTGGGTTCGCTGCGTGTGGATTCAATGCTGTATTTCATTGTAAATCTTGTAAGTTGCGATTTAGTCTTTATAGTGAAATAAAAGGTTTTGCCCTGCGGGGATTTTTCCTTAACTTGGTGTCACATGATTTATTTGTTTATGGGTTGACACACACACGCACTTTAGATGCATGTTTAGGGGTTGAAATTTAATAAGTTTGCCAAATTAGAAATTTGCGAAGTTTTTCAATATCACGCATTCTCAAATTGGTATCAGAGCAGGTTACGCTAATTTATTGCGTATTCCTATTTCCCGCAAAATCGTGTGATATTGATTTTTTTGAAAAATCAGTTTTGTGAAAATTCGCATTTTTTTCCTATGGAGCACTTATATAATCAGATGCCTCTTTTTGATGGGTCTAATTATGCCTATTGGAAAGCTCGTATGAAATCGATTTTAAAATCTATTGTCGAGCGGGTTTGGTTGCTTTGCGAAAATGGTTGGACTCCTCCAACGGTCACTGTTAATAACATCACCTCTCTAAAACCCGTGTCAGCCTGGACTGAGGATGATTATAAGTTGTCCAATTTTAACTCCTGTGGTCTGAGTGTTATTTCTGGTGCTATCACTCCTGACGAGTATCACCGAATCATGACGTGCTCCACGTCTAAGGAGGCTTGGGATGTTTTGAAACTGAAACATGAGGGTACGAACGCTGTTAAAGAGTCTAAGTTACAAAATCTGGCCACCCAATTTGAGACTATCACCATGTCTGAGTCCGAATGCTTTGATGAATTTTATGCACGTTTGTCGGACATTGTTAACACTAGTTTTAATTTGGGTGAGGTGATTGATAACACGCGTGTCGTTAAAAAGATTTTGAGATCTCTTCCAAAACTCTTTATTCCTAAAGTCATTGTTTTGAACTCTTTGGGAAATCTGAAATCACTTAAGTTGGAAGAACTTGTAGGAGATCTTCAAACCTATGAGATTGACATGTTTCCTAAAACCATTAAGGCTAAGGATAGTGGTATTGCTTTAAAGACTCATTTTAAGAAAAAGAAAGAAAAAGTTTGTGAGTCTGATTCTGAGGAAGATGTTGATTTTGATAATATGGCCTTGTTTGCGAAAAACTTTAAAAAATTTCTCAACATGAAAATAAATAATTCTTCCAATAAAAAGAATTTTTTTGAGAAAAATAAAAGGAAAGGAAAGGCCAAAGAAAGTGATGAGAGGAATGACTCTGATGAGGAGTGTGAGGAAGATTTAGAGAACATCACCTGTTTTGAATGTGGGGGTAAGGGACATAAGTCGTTTGAGTGTCCTACTTGGCTTAGAAAGAAAGGGAAGAAAGTATCCATGCCTGCCACACTTAGTGATGATGAGGGAGATGAGTCGGATAAAGGTTTAGGACATGGGATGGTTGTCGCCTTTTCTAGTCATGTAAGCACACCCAGTTTGTCTCACAAAAGTTCACACGAGAGCGATAATAGTGATTCATGTTCTTCGAGTGAGGAAGAAAGTGAAAGTGAGAGTGGAGATGAAAGTGAGCTCCAAAAATCTTTTAGAGATTTGTACACCGAGACCTTGAAAACAAAGAAGTATAATCGAGATTTAGGTCGTCGAGTTTTAAGTTTGGAAAGAGAAAAGGAGGTTTTGAGAAAGGAGAAGTTTGATTTGACCAACACGGTGTCTAGTCTGAAGACACGTGTATCCCAACACGAGAGTGATCTCGAACGTGCCCGGGAGGTCAAAGTCAATTTTGAGAACGCACCTAAGAAGGTTGAAAAAGTGGTTCTTAAGGGTAAAGGTGAGAAATTAGGAATAAGTCATGACAGTGCTTCTACTTCCCAATTAGCACTCGAGCCGATTTCCACTTTAGTGTTACATTCACGAAAGTCTCACCCTAACCCACCTAGGCGTCCCATTCCTATTAGGAGAGTGCGTCCTAGAAATTTTGAGCGAGGTGTTCCTAGGCCTATTTATGTTTGTTCACATTATAAGAGGAGAGGTCACCTTAAGGAATTTTGTTTTAAGTTGGGTTATGTGTCACGTTTTTCTTCTACACGTGTTTCTGACACACGTGCACCCACACATGATACTTTACATGCTCCCGGAGACTACATGAGAGAGTTTGCACATCTAAGTGAGCAAGTTAAGTTTTTAGTCAAAACTTCACAAGATTTGATGGAGGTTTTTCATAAGTTGTCACCACCTTTGGAAAACCCCTCCGCACCTAATGATTGAGGTTTGACTTTTTTACTAGCATAGGATGTTTTTCATAATGTCATCATTTGCCTATTGCTAGTATGTATCATTTGTGTATATATTTTTTTGAAAATTTTTGAAAATACCAAAAAGATTTTTTTTCATAAAATTTTTGAAAAATACAAAAAGATTTTTTTTGGATGAGCATTCAAGATAGCCTAGTCACAACTTCATTCCATATATCCATGTGACTGTTTGATAGAGATTTGAGAGGCTACATCATTTCATCCATGTGCTTAACATTGATCGGAGTCTTTGAGATGTAATTAGTGATATCTTCCTACATGTTTGACTCCTATTTCCTTTATTGCACACATGCACTGCTATTTTGATTATTGCACTTGTCTATCACATATTGGCTTGAGTGTTTCTATCTCAATTCTGTCTATACAATGTACAATATGCGATAAAACTTGACAAGATTGGAATGCATGTAAAAACCATTTTGGTGAGACTATGTGTTAATTGGCATAACGGGGAGGGGCTACGAAAGTTGATTCTTTATCCTTTGCGCAAAAGCCACCATTTATAAGGACAAATGGAGGAATTTTAGTATCCGAGGTCCTAAGAGGTTAAAAGAGCCCAAAAAAATGTATAGGCAATAAAAAGCAATTCATGCCAAATCTGGGCCATTTAGGTTTCACCCAATTCTCCAAAGTTTGAGAATTTAGTATTCCTCTCTTCAAAAATATAAATCTGTGGGAGTTTGGTTGGAGATTGAAAAACGGGTTTGCACTTCCTTGAAAGTCCTGAACAAGCATGAAAATCATTTTGGACGTTATTGGTGTAGAAATCACTTTGAGCTTTGATTTGTAGATTTGTATAGTCAATGTCTTATATTTCCAATCTTTTACACCAAAGGAAGCATTTGAGTTCAATCGTTAGGAATATCCAATATTCATCGTGAACATATGTCATGTTTGTATGCTTTTATTTTCCTATCGAATTTTGATCACACCCATTCTTTTACGCTGTCACCGACTTGGTTGTTTTATGTTCATTCATGGTGTGATTTTATGCCTTGTGTCACCCCGGTACTTGATTGCTTGATTTATTTCTCTCATTTGTATATTTGGGGAAATCATAAAAAGGGGGCGAATGAATTATCTGATTATGGGGGAGTTTTGAAATTCTAAGATTCATCTTCAATTTATATATATGCATATGTTTATCTCATTTCAAACTCGATACGTCACTTGGTATTTGCTTTGTCTCATGTATGTAGGTACAATCCCATGTTGCACACCCTGATGAGAAAAGTATTGAGATTTCTGATTATTTGAAGAACAAGCGATGCAGTCTTATACATTTGATCCTTTTTAGTTTTGGGTTCATGGAAGGGTAGATTTGTATAGGCATATTATTCTTTGATAATTCGGATTTTTTATGTTTGTTCCGGCATAGACATAGGGGGAGATTTGTAAGGACAATTTTGTCCATCATACTTGTGTATGTCATAAGCCGTAACACCGTTGCAGAGATTCAAAGTCCACATCGTCATCAACGGAATCCTAAGATCAAAAGAAAGAAGGAATCTGAAAAATAGGCAGTCGGACCGGTCCGCCTTTATATAAAAAGAACCAATCCGCTGAGACCCGGACCGGACCGCCCCGGACCGATCCGCCGTGCACCTTGAAGCCAGTGGGCCCCAAACCGAATGTGAACCGAATCAGCTTCAAATTAAAAGAATCGGCCCGCTATCGGATCGATCCGCCTAAGGCCCGGACCGGTCCGCCATGGATAAACTCTGCCAGATCGTGTATCAGATTTTTTAGGGTTTCGACTCCTTTTTTAAAGCCAACTTCGGGGAGTTATTTTAAAAAGACTTTAAAAGATAAAATCCAGAGTCCTAATACTCCAAGTCTTCACCTTTTTAAGTTCCCCAACTCATGTTTGATTCACACAACTTTGTCATTCCATTGTGAATCTTTTGGAACCCTAGAACACAAGCTTTGTGTATTTTTCATCTTTGTGGAGAGAACTTTGCAACCGAGGGTTGCGTGTCATTGCCGAGGGAGTCTCTACGAAGTGTTATGACTACGTGTCATTGAGGAGTGCTATGGTTCTTCCTTTGCCGATTGGACTGAGGTTCATGTGGGTTCGTTGCGTGTGGATTCATTGCTGTATTTCATTGTAAATCTTGTAAGTTGCGATTTACTCTTTATAGTGAAATAAAAGGTTTTTCCCTGCGGGGATTTTTCCTTAACTTGGTGTCACATGATTTATTTATTTATGGGTTGACACACACACGCACTTTAGATGCATGTTTAGGGGCTGAAATTTAATAAGTTTGACAAATTAGAAATTTGCGAAGTTTTTCAATATCACGCATTCTCAGAGAATATGGCGATAATTTGCAAAAATTACACTTTGACTTAAAACCAAGCTGTTAAAGGGTTAAAACCCAAACCATCCCCCAAACGACCCCATAGGAGTCACGACAACCTCACACGGGACAAATGTTACACGTAGGAACGGACCTCATAGTCCCGGGTCTCCCGGTTTGTGAATATGACGATAATTTACAAAAATCAACACTTAGACTTAAAAACAAGTCATTAAAGGGTGAAATCCCAAACCAGCCCCCAAACGTCCCCGTTGGAGGCACGAACACCTCGCACGGGACCAGTGTAACTTGTAGGAAATAACATCATAGTCTCGGGTCTCTCGATTCGAGAATATGATGCTAATTTGCAAAAATAACACTTAGACTTAAAAATAAGCCGTTAAAGAGTGAAAACCTAAACCAACTCCCAAGCGACCGCGTAGGAGGCACGGACACCTTGTACGGGACCAATGTAACTTCTAGGAACTGACCGCGTAGTCCCGGGTCTCCCGGTTTGAGAATATGATGATAATTTGAAAAAATAACCACATAGAGTCGAAAATAAGCCATTAATGGGTGAAAACCCAAGCCAGCCCCCCAACAACCCCGTAAGAGGCAAGAACACCTCGTACGGGACCAATGTAACTTATAGGAACTAACTGTATAGTCCCGGGTCTCCCAGTTTATGAATATGACGATAATTTGTAAATATCAACACTTTGACTTAAAAACAAGCCGTTAAACGTTGAAAATCCAAACCAGCCACCAAACTACCCCGTAGGAGGTACGAACACCTCGTACGGGACCAGTGTAACTTGTAGGAACTGACCGCATATTCCCGAGTCTCCCGATTTGTGAATATGACGATAAGTTGCAAAAATCAACAATTAGACTTAAAAATAAGCCGTTAAAGGGTGAAAATCCAAACCAACCCCCAAACGAACCCATAGGCAGCATGAACACCTCGCACGGGACTAATGTAACTTGTAGAACTGACCCTCTTGTCCCGGGTCTCCCGGTTTTAGAATATGACTATAATTTTCAAAAATCACGCTTAGACTTAAAAACATGTCGTTAAAGGCTGAAAACCCAAACTAGCCCCCAAACGACACCATAGGAGGCACGAACACCTCGCACGGGACCATTATAACTTGTAGAAAACTGACCGTATAGTCACGGATGTCCCGATTTGTGAATATGACGATAATTTACAAAAATCACAATTAGACTTAAAAACAAGCCGTTAAAGGGTGAAAATCCAAACCAGCCCCCAAACGACCCCGTAGGAGGCACGAACACCTCGCACGGGACCAATGTAACGTGTAGGAACTGACCGCTTAGTCCCGGGTATCCCAATTTGAGAATATGACCATAATTTGCAAAAATCACACATAGACTTAGAAACAAGCTGTCAAAGGTTGAAAACCCAAACCAGCCCCCAAACGACCCAGTGGGAGGCACGAACACCTCGCACGAAACCAATGTAACTTGTAGGAACTAGCCGCGTAGTCCCGGGTCTCCCGTTTTGAGAATGTGATGATAATTTACAAAAATTACACTTAGACTTAAAAACGAGTCATTAAAGGTTGAAATCCAAAATCAGCCCCCAAACGACCCCGTAGGAGGCACGAATACCTCGCACGGGACCAATGTAACTTGTAGGAACGGACCGTATAGTCCTGGGTCTCCTGGTTTTTGAATATGATGATAATTTGCAAAAATCAACACTTAGACTTAAAAATAAGGCGTTAAAGGGTGAAATCCAAACCAGCCCCCAAACGACCCCGTAGGAGGCACGAACACCTCGCATGGGACCAATGTAACTTCTAAAAACTGATCGCGTAGTCCCTGGTGTCCCTGTTAGAGAATTTGACGATAATTTGCAAAAATCAACACTTAAACTTAAAAACAAGTCGTTAAAGGGTGAAAACCCAAACGACCCTGTAGGAGGCACGAACACCTCGCACGGGACCAATGTAACTTGTAAGAACTGACCGTGTAGTCCGGGGTCCGCCGGTTTGAGAATATGATGATAATTTGCAAAAATCACACTTAGACTTGAAAACTAATCGTTAAAGGGTGAAAACTCAAACCAGCCCCCAAACGACCTCGTAGCTGGCACGAACAGCTCGTACGGGACAAATGTAACTTGTAAGAACTGACCGTATAGTCCTGAGTCTCGCAATTTATGAATATGATATAATTGGTTGAAATCACCACTTAGACTTAAAAATAAGCCGTTAAAGGTTGAAAATCCAAACCATCCCCGAAATGACCGCATAGGCGGCACGAACACCTTGCATGGGACCAATGTAACTTATAGGAACTGACCGCGTAGTCCCGGATGTCCCAATTTTAGAATATGATGCTAATTTGCAAAAAACACACTTAGACTTAAAAACAAGCCGTTAAAGGGTGAAAATCGAAACTAGCCCCCAAACGACCCCGTAGGAGGCACGAACACCCCGCACGGGACCAATATAACTTGTAGAAACTGACCGTATAGTCCCGGGTCTCCTGGTTTGTGAATATGACGATAATTTGTAAAAATCAACACTTAGACTTAAAAATAAGCCATTAAAGGGTGAAAATCAAAACCAGCCCCCAAACGACCCCGTATCAGGCGCGAACACCTCGTACGGGACCAATGTAACTTGTCGGAACCGACCGCATAGTCCTGGTTCTCCCAGTTTGAGAATATTATTATAATTTGCAAAAATCATACGTAGACTTAAAAACAAGCCGTTAAAGTTTGAAAACCCAAACCAGCCCCCAAACGACCACGTAAGAGGCACGAACACCTCTTACGGGACCAATGTAACTTGTAGGAACAGACCGCGTAGTCCTGGGTCTGCCGGTTTGAGAATAGACAATAGTTTTCTAAAATCAACACTTAAACTTAAAAATAAGTCGTTAATGGGTGAAAACCCAAACTAGCCCCCAAACGACCCCGTAGGAGGCACGAACACCTCGCACGGGACCAATGTAACTTGTACGAATTGACCGCGTTGTCCTAGGTCTCCCGATTTGAGAGTATAATGATAATTTGCAAAACTCAGACTTAGACTTAAAAATAAGCCGTTAAAGCATGAAAACTCAAACCAACCCCCAAATGACCCCGTGAGAGGCATGGACACCGCCCTTAGGACCAATGTAACTTGTAGGAACTGACCTCATAGTCCTGGGTCTCCCAGTTTGATAATATGACCATAATTTGAAAAAATCAATACTTAAATTGAAAAATAAGCAGTTAAAGGGTGAAACCCCAAACCAGCCCCCAAACGACCTCGTAGGAGGCGCGAACACCTCGCACGTGACCAATGTAACTTATTGGAATTGACCGCGTAGTCCCGGGTCTCCTGGTTTGGGAATATGATGATAATTTGTAAAAATCAAACCTAGACTTAAAAATAAGTGTTTAAAGGGTTAAAACCCAAACCAGCCCCCAAACGACCCCGTAGGAGGCCCGGAGACCTCGTACGGGACCAATGTAACTTGTAGGAACTGATTGCGTAGTCTCGGGTCTCCCGGTTTGAGAATATGATGATAATTTGTGAAAATCAACACTTAGACTTAAAATAAGGCATTAAAGGTTGCAAACCCAAACCACCCTGTTGGAGGCACAAACACCTCGCAGGTAACTAATGTAACTTGTTGGAACTAAAAGCGTAGTCCTAGGTATCTTGGCTTGAGAATATGAAGATAATTTTCTAAAATCACACTTAGACTTAAAAACAAGCCGTTAAAGGGTGAAAACCCAAACCAGCCCCCAAACAACCCCGTAAGAGGCACGAACACCTCGCACGGGACCAGTGTAACTTGTAGAAACTGACCGCGTAGTCCCGGGTCTCTCGGTTCGAGAATATGATGCTAATTTGCAAAAATCTCACTTAGACTTAAAAATAAGCCGTTAAAGGGTGAAAACCCAAACCAACCCCTAAGCGACCCCGTAGGAGGCATGGACACCTCGTACGGGACCAATGTAACTTGTAGGAACTGACCGCTTAGTCCCGAGTCTTTCGGTTTTAAAATATGATGATAATTTGCAAAAATCAACACATAAAGTTGAAAATAAGCCATTAAAGGGTGAAAACGCAAGCCAGCCCCAAACAACCTCGTAGGAGGCAAGAACACCTCGCACGGGACCAATGTAATTTGTGGGAACTAACCGCGTAGTCCCGGGGTCTCTCGGTTTGAGAATATGATGATAATTTTCAAAAATCATACTTAGACTTTAAAACAAGCCATTAAATGGTGAAAACTAAAACCATCCCCCAAACGATCCTGTAGGAGGCACGAACACCTCGCAGGGGACCAATGTAACTTGTAGGAACTAACTGCGTAGTGTCGGGTCTCCCTGTTTGAGAATAAGATGATAATTTGTAAAAATGAACACTTAAACTTAAAAATAGACCGTTAAAGCGTGAAAACCCAAACCAACCCCCAAACGACCCCGTAGGAGGCACGAAGACCTCGCACGGGACAATCTAACTTGTAAGAACTGACCCCGTAATCCTGGGTCTCTTGGTCTGAGAATATGATGATAATTTGAAAAAATCAACACTTAAAGTTAAAAATAAGTCGTTAAAGGGTGAAAACCCAAACCAACCCCCAAACGACCTCGTAGGAGGCACGAACACCACGCACGGGACCAATGAAACTTATAGGAACTGGACGCACAGTCCCGAGTCTCCCGGTTTGTGAATATGACGATAATTTCCAAAAATCAACACTTAGACTTAAAAATAAGAAGTTAAAGGATTAAAATCCAAACCATCCCCCAAACGACCCCGTAGGCAGCACGAACACCTCGCACAGGACCAATGTTACTTGTAGGAACTGACCGCATAGTCACGGGTCTCCCTATTTTTTAATATGATGATAATTTGCAAAAATAACACTTAGACTTAAAAACAAGCCCTGAAAGTGTGAAAACCCAAAATAGCCCCCAAATGAGCCCGTAGCAGGCACGAACACCTCGCACGGGACCAATGTAACGGGTAGGAACTGATCGCATAATATGACGATAATTTGCAAAGATGAACACTTAGACTTAAAAATAAGCCGTTAAAGGGTGAAAATCCAAACCAGCCCCCAAACGACCTCGTAGGAGGCACGAACACCTCGCACAGGACGGATGTAACTTGTAGTTACTGACCGCGTAGTCTCGGGTCTCCCGGTTAGAGAATATGATGATAATTTGCAAAAATCACACTTAGACTTAAAAATAAGCCGTTAAAGGGTGAAAACCCAAACCAGCCCCAAACGACCCCGTTGGAGGCACAAACACCTCGTACGGGACCAATGTAACTTGTAGGAACTGACCATGTAGTCCAGGGTGTCCCGGTTTGAGAATATGACGATAATTTGCAAAAATCAACACTTAAACTTTAAAACAAGCCGTTAAAGGGTGAAAACCCAAACCAACCACCAAACGACCCCGTAGGAGGCACGAACACCTCGCAGGGGATCAATGTAACTTGCAGGAACTGACCGCGTAGTCCCGGGTCTCTCGGTTTAAGAATATGATGATAATTTGCAAAAATCACACTTAGACTTAAAAATTAGCCGTTGAAGGGTGAAAACCCAAACCAGGCCCCAAACGACCCTGTATGAGGCACGAACATCTCGTACGGGACCAATGTAACTTGTTGGAACTGACTGCGTAGTCCGGGGTCCCCCGATTTTAGAATATGATGATAATTTGCAAAAATCACACCTAGACTTAAAAACAAGCCGTTAAAGGGTGAAAACCCAAACCAGCCCCCAAATGACCCCGTAGGAGACACGGAGACCTCATACGAGACCAATGTAACTTGTTGGAACTGATCGCGTAGTCTTGGGTCTCCCGATTTAAGAATATGATGATAATTTGCAAAAATCAACACTTAGAATTAAAAACAATCAATTAAAGGTTGAAAACCCAAACCAGCCCCCAAACGACCCCGTAGGAGGCACGAACACCTCACGCGTGACTAATGTAACTTGTTGGACCTGATCGCCTAGTCCCGGGTATCTTGGTTTGAGAATATGATGATAATTTTCAAAAATCACACTTACACTTAAAAACAATCCATTAAAGGGTGAAAACCCAAACCAGCCCCCAAACGACCCAGTAGGAGGCACGAACACCTCGCACGGGACAAATGTAACTTGTAGGAACTGACCACGTAGTGTAGGGTCTCCCTATTTGAGGATATGACTATAATTTGTAAAAATCACACTTTGACTTAAAACCAAGTTGTTAAAGGGTGAAAACCCAAACCATCCCCCAAACGACCCCAGAGGAGGCACGACAACCTCGCACGGGACCAATGTAACCTGTAGGAACTGACCGCATAGTCCCGGGTCTCCCGATTTGTGAATATGATGATAATTTACAAATATTAACACTTAGACTTAAAAATAAGCCGTTAAAGGGTGAAAACCCAAACCAGCCCCCAAACGACCCCGTAGGAGGCACGAACACCTCGCACGGGACCAGTGTAACTTGTAGGAACTGACCGCGCAGTCTCGGGTCTCCCAGTTCGAGAATATGACCCTAATTTGCAAAAATCACACTTAGACTTAAAAACAAGCCGATAAAGGGTGAAAACCTAAACCAACTCCCAAACGACCCCATAGGAGGCATGAACACCTCGTACGGGACCAATGCAACTTGTAGGAACTGATCGCATAGTCCCGAGTCTCCTGGTTTGAGAGTATGAAGATAATTTGCAAAAATCAACACATAAACTTGAAAACAAGCCATTAAAGGGTGAAAACCCAAGCCAGCTCCCAAACAACCCCGTAGGAGATAAGAACACCTCGCACGGGACCAATGTAACTTGTGGGAACTGACCCCGTAGTCCCAGGTCTCCCGATTTGAGAATATGATGATAATTTGCAAAAATCACACTCAGACTTAAAAACAAGCCGTTAAATGGTGAAAACCAAAACCAGCCCCCAAACGACCACGTAGGATGCACAAACACCTCCTAGGGGACCAATGTAACTTATAAGAACTGACCGCATAGTGTCGGGTCTCCCTGTTTAAGAATATGATGTTAATTTGTAAAAATCAACACATAAACATAAAAATAAGTCGTTAAAGTATGAAAACCCAAACCAGCCCCCAAACAACCCCGTAGGAGGCACGAAGACCTCGCATGGGACAATGTAACTTGTAGGAATTGACCACGTTGTCCCGGGTCTCCCGATTTGTGAATATGATGATAATTAGAAAAAATCAACACTTAGACTTTAAAATAAGCCTTTAAATGTTGAAAATCCAGACCAACCCCGAAACGACCGCATATGAGGCATGAACACCTCACATGGGACCAATGTAACTTGTAGGAACTGACCGCATAGTCTCAGTCTCTCGGTTTCAGAATGTGATGATAATTTGCAAAAATCACACTAAGACTTAAAAATAAGCCGTTGAAGGGTGAAAACCCAAACTAGCCCCCAAACGACCCCGTAGGAGGCATGAACACCTCGCACGAAACCAATTTAACTTGTAGGAACTGATCGTATAGTTCCGGGTCTCCCGGTTTGTGAATATGACGATAATTTATACAAATCAACACTTAGACATAAAAACAAGTTGTTGCAGGGTGAAAATCCAAACTAGCCCCCAAACGACCCCATAGGAGGCACGAACACCTCGCACGGGACCAATGTAACTTGTAGGAACTGACAGCGTAGTCCTGGTTCTCCCAGTTAGAGAATATTATGATAATTTGCAAAAATCATACTTAGACTTAAAAATAAGCCGTTAAAGTTTGAAAACCCAAACCAGCCCCAAAATGACCCCGTAAGAGGCACGAACACCTCTCACGGGTCCAATGTAACTTGTAGGAACTGATCGCATAGTCTCGGGTCTCCCGGTTTGAGAATATGAAGATAATTTGCAAAAATCAACACATAAACTTGAAAACAAGTCGTTAAAGGGTGAAAACCCTAACCAGCCCCCAAACAACCCCGTAAGAGACAAAAACACCTCGCACGGGACCAATGTAACTTGTGGGAACTGACCGCGTAGTCCCGGGTCTCCCGGTTTGAGAATATGATGATAATTTGTAATAAATCACATTTAGACTTAAAAATAAGCCGTTAAATGGTGAAAACCAAAACCAGCCCCCAAACGACCCCGTAGGAGGCACGAACACTTGGCACGGGACCAATGTAACTTGTTGGAACTGACTGCGTAGTCCCGGGTCTTCTTGGTTTTAGAATATGATGATAATTTGTAAAAATCACACCTAGACTTAAAAAGAATCCGTTAAAGGGTGAAAACCCAAACTAGTGCCCAAATGACCCCGTAGGAGGCACGGAGACCTCGTACGGGACCAATGTAACTTGTTGGAACTGATCGTGTAGTCTCGGGTCTCCCGGTTTGAGAATATGATGATAATTTCTGAAAATCAACACTTAGACTTAAAAATAAGTCATTGAAGGTAGAAAACCCAAACCACCCCGTAGGAGGCACGAACACCTTACACGTGACTAATGTAACTTGTTGGAACTGACCGCGTAGTCCCAGGTATCTTGGTTTGAGAATATGATGATAATTTTCAAAAATCACACTTAGACTTAAAAACAAGCCGTTAAAGGGTGAAAACGCAAACCAGCCCCCAAATGACCCAGTAGGAGGCACGAACACCTCGCACGGGACCAATGTAACTTGTAGTAACTGACCGCGTAGTGTCGGGTTTCCATGTTTGAGAATATGTCGGTAATTTATAAAAATCACACTTTGACTTAAAACCAAGCTGTTAAAGGTGAAAATCCAAACCATCACCCAAACGACCCCATAGGAGGCACGACAACCTCGTACGGGACCAATGTAACTTTTAGGAACTGACCGCATAGTCCCGGGTCTCCCGATTTGTGAATATGATGAAAATTTACAAAGATTAACACTTATACTTAGAAATAAGCCATTAAAGGGATAAAACCTAAACCAGCCCCCAAACGACCCCATAGGAGGCACGAACACCTCGGACGGGACCAATGTAACTTGTACGAACTGACCGCGTAGTCTCGGGTCTCCCGTTTCGAGAATATGATGCTAATTTGCAAAAATCACACTTAGACTTAAAAACAAGTCATTAAAGGGTGAGAACCAAAACCAACCCCCAAACGACCCTGTGGGAGGCATGAACAGCTGGTACGGGACCAATGCAACTTGTAGGACTGACCGCATAGTCCCGGGTCTCCCGTCTTGAGAATATGACGATAATTTGCAAAAATCAACACATAAACTTGAAAACAAGTCGTTAAAGGGTGAAAACCCAAACCATCCCCTAAACAACCCCGTAGGAAACAAGAACACCTCGCACGGGACCAATGTAACTTGTGGTAACTGACCGCGTAGCCTCGGGTGTCCCGATTTGAGAATATGATGATAATTTGCAAAAAGCACACTCAGACTTAAAAACAAGCCGTTAAATGGTGAAAACCAAAACCAGCCCCAAACGACCCCGTAGGAGGCACGAACACCTCGTAGGGGACCAATGTAACTTATAGGAACTGACCGCGTAGTGTCGGGTCTCCCTGTTTGAGAATATGATGATAATTTGTAAAATTGAACACTTAAACTTAAAAATAAGTCGTTAAAGCATGAAAACCCAAATCAGCCTCCATACAACCCCGTAGCAGGCATGAACACCTCGTACGGGACCAATGTAACTTGTAGGAACTGTCCGCGTAGTCCCGGGTCTCCCGATTTGAGAATATGACAATAATTTGCAAAAATCAACACATAAACTTGAAAACAAGCCGTTAAAGGGTGAAATTCCAAACCATCCCCCAAATGATCCCGTAAGAGGCACGAACACTTAGCACGGGACCAATGTAACTTGTTGGAACTGACTGCGTAGTCCCGGGTCTCCTGGTTTTAGAATATGATGATAATTTGTAAAAATCACACCTAGACTTAAAAAGAATCCGTTAAAGGGTGAAAACCCAAACCAGCCCCCAAATGACCCCGTAGGAGGCACAGAGACCTCGTACGGGACCAATGTAACTTGTTAGAACTGATCGTGTAGTCTCGGGTCTCCCGATTTGAGAATATGATGATAATTTGCAAAAAATCAACACGTAGACTTAAAAATAAGCCATTTAAGGTAGAAAACCCAAACCACCCCATAGGAGGCACGAACACCGCACACGTGACTAATGTAACTTTTTGGAACTGACCGCGTAGTCCCAGGTATCTTGGTTTGAGAATATGATGATAATGTTCAAAAATCACACTTAGACTTAAAAACAAGCCGTTAAAGGGTGAAAACGCAAACCAGCACCCAAACGACCCAGTAGGAGGCACGAACACCTCACACGGGACCAATGTAACTTGTCGTAACTGACTGCGTAGTGTCGGGTTTCCATGTTTGAGAATATGTCGGTAATTTGTAAAAATCACACTTTGACTTAAAAGCAAGCTGTTAAAGGTGAAAAACCAAACCATCTACCAAACGACCCCATAGGAGGCACGACAACCTCGCACGGGACCAATGTAACTTTTAGGTACTGACTGTATAGTCCCGGGTCTCCCGGTTTGTGAATATGATGATAATTTACAAAGATTAACACTTATACTTAAAAACAAGCCATTAAAGGGAGAAAACCCAAACCAGCCCCCAAACGACCCCGTAGGAGGCACGAACACCTCGCACGGGACCAATGTAACTTATAGGAACTGACCGCGTAGTCTCGGGTCTCCCGTTTCGAGAATATGATGCTAATTTGCAAAAATTACACTTAGACTTAAAAACAAGTCGTGAAAGGGTGAGAACCAAAACCAACCCCCAAACTACCCTGTAGGAGGCATGAACACCTCGTACGGGACCAATGCAACTTGTAGGAACTGACCGCATAGTCCCGGGTCTCCCGGTTTTAGAATATGACGATAATTTGCAAAAATCAACACATAAACTTGAAAACAAGTCGTTAAAGGGTGAAAACCCAAACCATCCCCTTAACAACCCCGTAGGAAACAAGAACACCTCGCACGGAGCCAATGTAACTTGTGGGAAATGACCGCGTAGTCTCGGGTGTCTCGGTTTGAGAATATGATGATAATTTGCAAAAATCCCACTCAGACTTAAAAACAAGCCGTTAAATGGTGAAAACCAGAACCAGCCCCCAAACGACCCCGTAGGAGACACGAACACCTCGCAGGGGACCAATGTAACTTATAGGAACTGACCGCGTAGTGTCGGGTCTCCCTGTTTGAGAATATGATGATAATTTGTAAAAATCAACACTTAAACTTAAAAATAAGTCGTTAAAGCATGAAAACCCAAATCAGCCTCCATACGACCCCGTAGGAGGCACGAAGACCTCGCACGGGACCATGTAACTAGTAGGAACTGACCGCGTAGTCCCGGGTCTCCCGGTTTGCGAATATGATGATAATTATCAAAAATCAAACCTTAGACTTAAAAAAATCGGTTAAAGGGTGAAAATCCAAACCAGCCCCCAAACTACCCCGTAGCAGGCTTGAACACCTCGTACGGGACCAATGTAACTTGTAGGAACTGTCCGCGTAGTCCCGGGTCTCCCGATTTGAGAATATGACAATAATTTGCAAAAATCAACACATAAACTTGAAAACAAGTCGTTAAAGGGTGAAATTCCAAACCATCCCCCAAATGATCCCGTAGGAGGCACGAACACTTAGCACGGAACCAATGTAACTTGTTGGAACTGACTGCGTAGTCCCGGGTCTCCTGGTTTTAGAATATGATGATAATTTGTAAAAATCACACCTAGACTTAAAAAGAATCCGTTAAAGGGTGAAAACCCAAACCAGCCCCCAAATGACCCCGTAGGAGGCACAGAGACCTCGTACGGGACCAATGTAACTTGTTAGAACTGATCGTGTAGTCTCGGGTCTCCCGGTTTGAGAATATGATGATAATTTGCAAAAAATCGACACGTAGACTTAAAAATAAGCCATTGAAGGTAGAAAACCCAAACCACCCCATAGGAGGCACGAACACCGCACACGTGACTAATGTAACTTTTTGGAACTGACCGCGTAGTCCCAGGTATCTTGGTTTGAGAATATGATGATAATGTTCAAAAATCACACTTAGACTTAAAAACAAGCCGTTAAAGGGTGAAAACGCAAACCAGCACCCAAACGACCCAGTAGGAGGCACGAACACCTCACACGGGACCAATGTAACTTGTAGTAACTGACCGCGTAGTGTCGGGTTTCCATGTTTGAGAATATGTCGGTAATTTGTAAAAATCACACTTTCACTTAAAAGCAAGCTGTTAAAGGTGAAAAACCAAACCATCTACCAAACGACCCCATAGGAGGCACGACAACCTCGCACGGGACCAATGTAACTTTTAGGTACTGACTGCATAGTCCCGGGTCTCCCGGTTTGTGAATATGATGATAATTTACAAAGATTAACACTTATACTTAAAAACAAGCCATTAAAGGGAGAAAACCCAAACCAGCCCCCAAACGACCCCGTAGGGGGCACGAACACCTCGCACGGGACCAATGTAACTTGTAGGAACTGACCGCGTAGTCTCGGGTCTCCCGTTTCGAGAATATGATGCTAATTTGCAAAAATTACACTTAGACTTAAAAACAAGTCGTGAAAGGGTGAGAACCAAAACAAACCCCCAAACGACCCTGTAGGAGGCATGAACACCTCGTACGGGACCAATGCAACTTGTAGGAACTGACCGCATAGTCCCGGGTCTCCCGGTTTTAGAATATGACGATAATTTGCAAAAATCAACACATAAACTTGAAAACAAGTCGTTAAAGGATGAAAACCCAAACCATCCCCTTAACAACCCCGTAGGAAACAAGAACACCTCGCACGGAGCCAATGTAACTTGTGGGAAATGACCGCGTAGTCTCGGGTGTCTCGGTTTGAGAATATGATGATAATTTGCAAAAATCCCACTCAGACTTAAAAACAAGCCGTTAAATGGTGAAAACCAGAACCAGCCCCCAAACGACCCCGTAGGAGACACGAACACCTCGCAGGGGACCAATGTAACTTATAGGAACTGACCGCGTAGTGTCGGGTCTCCCTGTTTGAGAATATGATGATAATTTGTAAAAATCAACACTTAAACTTAAAAATAAGTCGTTAAAGCATGAAAACCCAAATCAGCCTCCAAACGACCCCGTAGGAGGCACGAAGACCTCGCACGGGACAATGTAACTAGTAGGAACTGACCGCGTAGTCCCGGGTCTCCCGGTTTGCGAATATGATGATAATTATCAAAAATCAAACCTTAGACTTAAAAAAATCGGTTAAAGGGTTAAAATCCAAACTAGACCCCAAACTACCCCGTAGCAGGCATGAACACCTCGTACGGGACCAATGTAACTTGTAGGAAATGTCTGCGTAGTCCCGGGTCTCCCGATTTGAGAGTATGACAATAATTTGCAAAAATCAACACATAAACTTGAAAACAAGCCGTTAAAGGGTGAAAATCAAAAACCATCCCCCAAACGACCCCGTAGGCGGCACGAACACCTCGCACGGGACTAATGTTACTTGCAAGAACTGACCGCGTAGTCCTGGGTCTCCCTATTTTAGAATATGACGATAATTTGCAATAAAGACACTTAGACTTAAAAACAAGCCGTTGAAGGGTGAAAACCAAAAATAGCCCCCAAATAAGCACGTAGTAGGCACGAACACCTCTCACGGGACCAATATAACTCGTAGGAACTGATCGCATAATATGACGATAATTTGCAAAAATCAACACTTAGACTTAAAAATAAGCCGTTAAAGGGTGAAAATCTAAACCAGCCCCCAAACGACCCCGTAGGAGGCACGAACACCTCGCACGAGACCAATGTAACTTGTACGAATTGACCTCGTAGTCCTAGGTCTCCCGATTTGAGAGTATAATGATAATTTACACAAATCAGACTTAGACTTAAAAACAAGCCGCTAAAGCGTGAAAACCGAAACCAGCCACCAAACAAACCCTTAAGAGGCACGAACACCTCTCACGGGACCAATGTAACTTGTAGGAACTGACCGCGTAATCCCGGGTCACCCGATTTGAGAATATGATAATAATTTGCAGAAATTAACACTTAGACTTAAAAACAAGTCGTTAAAGGGTAAAAACCCAAACCAGCCTCCAAACGACCCCATAGGAGGAACGGACACCTCACACGGGACCAATGTAACTTGTAGGATCTGACCGCATAGTCCCGAGTCTCCCGGTTTGTGAATATGATGATAATTTGCAAAAATCAACACTTAGACTTAAAAACAAGTCGTTAAAGTGTGAAAACCCAAACCAGCCCCCAAACAAACCCGTATGAGGCACGAACACCTCGCACGGGACCAATGTAACTTGCAGGAATTGACCGCGTAATCCCGGGTCACCCGATTTGAGAATATGATAGTAATTTGCAGAAATTAACACTTAGACTTAAAAACAAGTCGTTAAAGGGTGAAAACCCAAACCAGCCCCCAAATGACCTCGTAGGACGCATGAACACCTCGTACGGGACCACTGTAACTTATTGGAACTGACCGCGTAGTCCCGGGTCTACTGGTTTGAGAATATGACGATAATTTGCAAAAATCAACACACAAACATGAAACTAAGTCGTTAAAGGGTGAAAACCGAAACTAGCCCCCAAACAACCCCATAGGAGGCAAGAACACGTCGAACGGGACCAATGTAACTTGTGAAAACTGACCGCATAGTCCCGGGTCTTGCGGTTTGAGTATATGGTGATAATTTGCAAAAATCACACTTAGAATTAAAAACAAGCCGTTAAATGGTGAAAACCAAAACCAGCCCCCAAACGACCCCGTAGGAGGCACGAACACCTCGCAGGGGACCAATGTAACTTGTAGGAACTGATCGTGCAGTGTCGGGTCTCCCTGTTTATGAATATGACGATAATTTGTAAAAATCAACACTTAAACTTAAAAATAAGCCGTTAAAGGGTGAAAACCCAAACCAGCCCCCAAACGACCCCATAGGAGGCACGAACACCTCGCACGGGACCAATGTAACTTGTAGGAACTGATCGCGTAGTCTCCGGTCTCCCGGTTCGAGAATATGATGCTAATCTTCAAAAATCTCACTTAGACTTAAAAATAAGTCGTTAAAGGGTGAAAACTCAAACCAACCCCCAAACGACCCCGTAAGAGGCATGAAGACCTCGTACGGTACCAATGTAACTTTTAGGTACTGATCGCGTAATCCCGGGTCTCTCGGTTTGAGAATATGATGATAGTTTGCAAAAATTAACGCATAAACTTGAAAACAAGTCGTTAATGGGTGAAAACCCAAACCAGCCCCCAAAAAACCCCATTGGAGGCAAGAACGCCTCGCACGGGACCAATGTAACTAGTGGGAACTGACCGGGTAGTCCCAGGTCTCTCGGTTTGAGAATAAGATGATAATTTGCAAAAATCACACTCAGACTTAAAAACAGGCCGTTAAATGGTGAAAACCCAAACCAGCCACCAAACGACCCCGTAAGAAGCACGAACACCTCGCAGGGGACCAATGTAACTTGTAGGAACTGATCGCGTAGTGTCGAGTCTCCCTGTTTGAGAATATGATGATAATTTGTAAAAATCGACACTTAAACTTAAAAATAAGTCGTTAAAGCATGAAAAACCAAACCAGCCCCCAAACGACCCCGCAGGAGGCACGAAGACCTCACACGGGACCATGTAACTTGTAGGACCTGACCGCGTAGTCCCGGGTCTCCCCGTTTGTGAATATGATGATAATTAGCAAAAATCAACAATTAGACTTAAAAACAAGCCGTTAAAGGTTGAAAATCCAAACCAGCCCCCAAACTACCCCGTAGGAGATATGAACACCTCGTACGGGACCAATGTAACTTGTAGGAACTGACCGCGTAGTCTCGGGTCTCCCGATTTGAGAATATAATGATAATTTACAAAAATCAATGCATAAACTTGAAAACAAGCCGTTAAAGGGTGAAAATCCCAACCAGCCACCAAACGACCCCGTATGCGGCACGAACACCTCGCACGGGACCAATGCTACTTGAAAGAACTGACCGCATAGTCCCGGGTCTCCTTATTTTAGAATATGACGATAATTTACAAAAATGACACTTAGACTTAAAAACAAGCCGATAAAGGGTGAAAACCAAAAATAGCACCCAAATGAGCCCGTAACAGGCACGAACACCACGCACGGGACCAATGTAACTGGTAGGAACTGATCGCATAATATGATGATAATTTGCAAAAATCAACACTTAGACGTAAAAATAAGCCGTTAAAGGGTGAAAACCCAAACCAACCCCCAAATGACCTTGTAGGAGGCACTAACACCTCACACGGGACCAATGTAACTTGTAGGAATTGACCGCGTAGTCCTGGATCTCCCGGTTTGATAGTATGATGATAATTTCTAAAAAATCAGACTTAAACTTAAAAACAAGCCATTAAAGCATGAAAACCCAAACCAGCCCCCAAACGAACCCGTAAGAGGCACGAACACCTCTCACGGGACCAATGTAACTTGTAAGAACTGACCGCAGAATCCTGGGTCTCCCGATTTGAGAATATGATAATAATTTGCAAAAATTAACACTTAGACTTAAAAACAAGCCGTTAAAGGGTGAAAATCCAAACCATCCCCCAAACTACCCCGTAGGAGGCCGGAACACCTCATACGGGACCAATGTAACTTGTAGGAACTCACCGCGTAGTCTTGGGTCTCCCGATTTGAGAATATGACAATAATTTTCAAAAATCCACCCGTAAACTTGAAAACAAGCTGTTAAAGGGTGAAAATCCCAACCAGCCCCCAATAGACCCCATAGGCGGCACGAACACCTCGCACGGGACCAATGTTACTTGCAAGAACTGACAGCGTAGTCCCGGGTCTCCCTATTTTAGAATATGACGATAATTTGCAAAAATGACACTTAGACTTAAAACAAGTCGTTAAAGGGTGAAAACCCAAAATAGCCCCCAAACGAGCTCATAACAAGCACGAACACCACGCACGGGACTAATGTAACTGTTAGGAACTGATGGCATAATATGACGATAATTTGCAAAAATCAACACTTAGACTTAAAGATAAGCCATTAAAGGGTGAAAACCCAAACCAGCCCCCAAATGACCCCGTTGGAGGCACTAAAACCTCGCACGGGACCAATGTAACTTGTAGGAATTGATCGCGTAGTCCTGGGTCTCCCAGTTTGAGAGTATGATGAAAATTTCCAAAAATCAGACTTAAATTTAAAAACAACCCATTTAAGCATGAAAACCCAAACCAGCCCCCAAACAAACCCGTAAGAGGCACGAACACCTCTCACGGGACTAATGTAACTTGTAGGAACTGACCGCGTAATCCCGGGTCACCCGATTTGAGAATATGATAATAATTTGCATAAATTAACACTTAGACTTAAAAGCAAATCGTTAAAGGGTGAAAACCCAAACCAGCCTCCAAACGACCCCATAGGAGGAATGAACACCTTGCACGGGACCAATGTAACTTGTAGGAACTGACAGCGTAGTCTCGGGTCTCCCGTTTTGAGAATATGATGCAAATTTGCAAAAATCACACTTAGACTTAAAAACAAGTCGTTAAAGGGTGAGAACCAAAACCCACCCCCAAACGACCCTGTAGGAGGCACAAACACCTCGCACGGGACCAATGCAACTTGTAGGAACTGACCACATAGTCCCGGGTCTCCCGATTTGAGAATATGATGATAATTTGAAAAAATCAACAAATAAACTTGAAAACCAGTCGTTAAAGGGTGAAAACCCAAACCATTCCCTAAACAACCCCGTAGGAAACAAGAACACCTCGCACGGGATCAATGTAACTTGTGGGAACTGACCGCGTAGTCTCGGGTGTCCCGGTTTGAGAATATGATGATAATTTGCAAAAATCACACTCAGACCTAAAAACAAGACGTTAAATGGTGAAAACCAAAACCATCCCCCAAACGACCCCGTAGGAGGCACGAACACCTCGCAGGGGACCAATGTAACTTATAGGAACTGACCGCGTAGTGTCGGATCTCCATGTTTGACAATATGATGATAATTTGTAAAAATCAACACTTAAACTTAAAAATAAGTCGTTAAAGCATGAAAACCCAAATCAACCTCCAAATGACCCCGTAGGAGGCACGAAGACTTCGCACGGGACCATGTAACTTGTAGGAACTGATCACGTAGTCCCGGGTCTCCCGATTTGCGAATATGATGATAATTAGCAAAAATCAAACCTTAGACTTAAAAAAATCCGTTAAAGGGTGAAAATCGAAACCAGCCCCCAAACTACCCCGTAGCAGGCATGAACACCTCGTACAGGACCAATGTAACTTGTAGGAACTGTCTGCGTAGTCCCGGGTCTCCCGATTTGAGAATATGACAATAATTTGCAAAAATCAACACATAAACTTGAAAACAAGCCGTTAAAGGTTGAAAATCCAAACGATCCCCCAAACGACCCCGTAGGCGGCACGAACACCTCGCACGGGACTAATGTTACTTGCAAGAACTGATCGCGTAGTCCTGGGTCTCCGTATTTTAGAATATGACGATAATTTGCAATAAAGACACTTAGACTTAAAAACAAGTCGTTAAAGGGTGAAAACCCAAAATAGCCCCCAAATGAGCACGTAATAGGCAATAACACCTCTCACGGAACCAATATAACTGGTTGGAACTGATCGCATAATATGATGATAATTTGCAAAAATCAACACTTAGACTTAAAAATAAGCCGTTAAAGGGTGAAATTCCAAACCAGCCCCCAAACGACCCCGTAGGAGGCACGGACACCTCGCACGGGACCAATGTAACTTGTACGAATTGACCGCGTAGTCCTAGGTCTCCCGATTTGAGAGTATAATGATAATTTGCAAAAATCAGACTTAGACTTAAAAACAGGCCGTTAAAGCGTGAAAACCCAAACCAGCTCCCAAACAAACCCGTAAGAGGCACGAACACCTCTCACAGAACCAATGTAACTTGTAGGAACTGATCGCGTAATCCCGGGTCACCCGATTTGAGAATATGATAATAATTTGCAGAAATTAACACTTAGACTTAAAAACAAGTCGTTAAAGGGTGAAAACCCAAACCAGCCTCCAAACGACCCCATAGGAGGAACGAACACCTCGCACGGGACCAATGTAACTTGTAGGAACTGACCGCATATTCCCGAGTCTCCCAGTTTGTGAATATGATGATAATTTACAAAAATCAACACTTAGACTTAAAAACAAGTCGTTAAAGGGTGAAAACCCAAACCAGCCCCCAAACAAACCCGTAAGAGGCACGAACACCTCGCACGGGACCAATGTAACTTGTAGGAATTGACCGCGTAATCCCGGGTCACCCGATTTGAGAATATGATAGTAATTTGCAGAAATTAACACTTAGACTTAAAAACAAGTCATTAAAGGGTGAAAACCCAAACCAGCCCCCAAATGACCTCGTAGGATGCATGAACACCTCGTACGGGACCACTGTAACTTATTGGAACTGACTGCGTAGTCCCGGGTCTACTGGTTTGAGAATATGACGATAATTTGCAAAATTCAACACATAAACATGAAACTAAGTCGTTATAGGGTGAAAACCGAAACTAGCCCCCAGACAACCCCATAGGTGGCAAGAACACGTCGAACGGGACCAATGTAACTTGTGGAAACTGAACGCGTAGTCTCGGGTCTCGCGGTTTGAGAATATGGTGATAATTTGCAAAAATCACACTTAGAATTAAAAACAAGCAGCTAAATGGTGAAAACCAAAACCAGCCCCCAAACGACCCCGTAGGAGGCACGAACACCTCGTAGGGGACCAATGTATCTTGTAGGAACTGATCGCGCAGTGTCGGGTCTCCCTGTTTATGAATATGATGATAATTTGTAAAAACCAACACTTAAACTTAAAAATAAGCCGTTAAAGGGTGAAAACCCAAACCAGCCCCCAAACGACCTCGTAGGAGGCACGAACACCTCGCACGGGACCAATGTAACTTGTAGGAACTGATCGCGTAGTCTCGGGTCTCCCGGTTCGAGAATATGATGGTAATCTGCAAAAATCTCACTTAGACTTAAAAATAAGTCGTTAAAGGGTGAAAACCCAAACCAACCCCCAAACGACCCCGTAAGAGGCATGAAGACCTCGTACGGTACCAATGTAACTTGTAGGAACTGATCGCGTAATCCCGGGTCTCTCGGTTTGAGAATATGATGATAATTTGCAAAAATTAACAAATAAACTTGAAAACAAGCCGTTAAAGGGTGAAAACCCAAACCAGCCCCCAAAAAACCCCATTGGAGGCAAGAACGCCTCGCACGGGACCAATGTAACTAGTGGGAACTGACCGGGTAGTCCCAGGTCTCTCGGTTTGAGAATAAGATGATAATTTGCAAAAATCACACTCGGACTTAAAAACAGGCCGTTACATGGTGAAAACCAAAACCAGCCCCCAAACGACCCCGTAAGAAGCGCGAACACCTCGCAGGGGACCAATGTAACTTGTAGGAACTGACCGCGTAGTGTCGGGTCTCCCTGTTTGAGAATTTGATGATAATTTGTAAAAATCGACACTTAAACTTAAAAATAAGTCGTTAAAGCATGAAAACCCAAACTAGCCCCCAAACGACCCCGTAGGAGGCACGAAGACCTCGCACGGGACCATGTAACTTGTAGGACCTGACCGCGTAGTCCCGGGTCTCCCCGTTTGTGAATATGATGATAATTAGCAAAAATCAACAATTAGACTTAAAAATAAGCCGTTGAAGGTTAAAAATCCAAACCAGCCCCCAAACTACCCCGTAGGAGACAGGAACACCTCGTACGGGACCAATGTAACTTGTCGGATCCCGATTTGAGAATATAATGATAATTTACAAAAATCAACGCATAAACTTGAAAACAAGCCGTTAAAGGGTGAAAATCCCAACCAGCCACTAAACGACCCCGTTGGAGGCACGGACACCTCGCACGGGACCAATGCTACTTGAAAGAACTGACCGCATAGTCCCGGGTCTCCCTATTTTAGAATATGACGATAATTTACAAAAATGACACTTAGACTTAAAAACAAGCCGTTAAAGGGTGAAAACCAAAAATAGCACCCAAATGAGCCCGTAACAGGCACGAACACCACGCACGGGACCAATGTAACTGGTAGGAACTGATTGCATAATATGATGATAATTTGCAAAAATCAACACTTAGACGTAAAAATAAGCCGTTAAAGGGTGAAAACCCAAACCAGCCCCCAAATGACCTTGTAGGAGGCACTAACACCTCGCACGGGACCAATGTAACTTGTAGGAATTGACCGCGTAGTCCTGGATCTCCCGGTTTGAGAGTATGATGATAATTTCCAAAAAATCAAACTTAAACTTAAAAACAAGCCATTAAAGCATGAAAACCCAAACCAGCCCCCAAACGAACCCGTAAGAGGCACGAACACCTCTCACGGGACCAATGTAACTTGTAAGAACTGACCGCAGAATCCTGGGTCTCCCGATTTGAGAATATGATTATAATTTGCAAAAATTAACACTTAGACTTAAAAACAAGCCGTTAAAGGGTGAAAATCCAAACCAGCCCCCAAACTACCCCGTAGGAGGCAGGAACACCTCATACGGGACCAATGTAACTTGTAGGAACTGACCGCGTAGTCTCGGGTCTCCCGATTTGAGAATATGACAATAATTTGCAAAAATCACACTTAGACTTAAGAACAAGTCGTTAAAGGGTGAGAACCAAAACCCACCCCCAAACGACCCTGTAGGAGGCATGAACACCTCGTACGAGACCAATGCAACTTGTAGGAACTGACCGCATAGTCCCGGGTCTCCCGATTTGAGAATATGATGATAATTTACAAAAATCAATAAATAAACTTGAAAATAAGTTGTTAAAGGGTGAAAACCCAAACCATTCCCTAAACAACCCCGTAGGAAACAAGAACACCTCGCACGGGACCAATGTAACTTGTGGGAACTGATCGCGTAGTCTCGGGTGTCCCGGTTTGAGAATATGATGATAATTTGCAAAAATCACACTCAGACTTAAAAACAAGCCGTTAAATGGTGAAAACCAAAACCAGCCCCCAAACGACCCCGTAGGAGGCACGAACACCTCGCAGGGGACCAATGTAACTTATAGGAACTGATCGCGTAGTGTCGGATCTCCCTGTTTAAGAATATGATGTTAATTTGTAAAAATCAACACTTAAACTTAAAAATAAGTCGTTAAAGCATGAAAACCCAAATCAGCCTCCAAACGACCCCGTAGGAGGCACGAAGACCTCGCACGAGACCATGTAACTTGTAGGAACTGATCGCGTAGTCCCGGGTCTCCCGGTTTGCGAATATGATGATAATTAGCAAAAATTAAACCTTAGACTTAAAAAAATTCGTTAAAGGGTGAAAATCCAAACTAGCCCCCAAACCACCCCGTAGCAGACATGAACACCTCGTACGGGACCAAGGTAATTTGTAGGAACTGTCTGCGTAGTCTCGGGTCTCCCGATTTGAGAATATGAAAATAATTTACAAAAATCAACACATAAACTTGAAAACAAGCCGTTAAAGGGGGAAAATCCAAACCATCCCCCAAACGACCCCGTAGGCGGCACGAACACCTCGCACGGGACTAATGTTACTTGCAAGAACTGACCGCGTAGTCCTGGGTCTCCGTATTTTAGAATATGACGATAATTTGCAATATAGACACTTAGACTTAAAAACTAGCCGTTAAAGGGTGAAAACCCAAAATAGCCCCCAAATGAGCACGTAACAGGCACGAACACCTCTCACGGGACCAATATAACTGGTAGGAACTGATCGCATAATATGATGATAATTTGCAAAAATCAACACTTAGACTTAAAAATACGCCGTTAAAGGGTGAAAATCCAAACTAGCCCCCAAACGACCCCGTAGGAGGCACGAACACCTCGCACGGGACCAATGTAACTTATACGAATTGACCGCGTAGTCCTAGGTCTCCCGATTTGAGAGTATAATGATAATTTCCAAAAATCCGACTTAGACTTAAAAACAAGCCGTTAAAGCGTGAAAACCCAAACCAGCCCCCAAACAAACCCGTAAGAGGCACGAACACCTCTCACAGAACCAATGTAACTGGTAGGAACTGACCGCGTAATCCCGGGTCTCCCGATTTGAGAATATGATAATAATTTGCAGAAATTAACACTTAGACTTAAAAACAAGTCGTTAAAGGGTGAAAACCCAAACCAGCCTCCAAACGACCCCATAGGAGGAACGAACACCTCGCACGGGACCAATGTAACTTGTAGGAACTGACCGCATAGTCTCGAGTCTCCCAGTTTGTGAATATGATGATAATTTGCAAAAATCAACACTTAGACTTAAAAACAAGTCGTTAAAGGGTGAAAACCCAAACCAGCCCCCAAACAAACCAGTAAGAAGCACGAACACCTCGCACGGGACCAATGTAACTTGTAGGAATTGACCGCGCAATCCCGGGTCACCCGATTTGAGAATATGATAATAATTTGCCGAAATTAACACTTAGACTTACAAATAAGTCGTTAAAGGGTGAAAACCCAAACCAGCCCCCAAATGACCTCGTAGGACGCATGAACATCTCGTACGGGACCACTGTAACTTGTAGGAACTGATCGCGTAGTCCCGGGTCTACTGGTTTGAGAATATAACGATAATTTGCAAAAATCAACACATAAACATGAAAACAAGTCATTAAAGGGTGAAAACCGAAACTAGCACCCAAACAACCCCGTAGGAGGCAAGAACACGTCGAACGGGACCAATGTAACTTGTGGAAACTGACCGCATAGTCTCGGGTCTCGTGGTTTGAGAATATGGTGATAATTTGCAAAAATCACACTTAGAATTAAAAACAAGCCGTTAAATGGTGAAAACCAAAACCAACCCCCAAACGACCCCGTAGGAGGCACAAACACCTCGCAGGGGACCAATGTAACTTGTAGGAACTGACCGTGTAGTGTCGGGTCTCCCTGTTTGAGAATATGATGATAATTTGTAAAAATCAACACTTAAACTTAAAAACAAGCCGTTAAAGGGTGAAAACCCAAACCAGCCCCCAAACGACCCCGTAGGAGGCACAAACACCTCGCACGGGATCAATGTAACTTGTAGGAACTGATCTCGTAGTCTCGGGTCTCCCGGTTTCGAGAATATGATGCTAATCTGCAAAAAGCTCACTTAGACTGAAAAATAAGTTGTTAAAGGGTGAAAACCCAAACCAACCCCCAAACGACCCCGTAAGAGGCATGAAGACCTCGTACGGGACCAATGTAACTTGTAGGAACTGATCGCGTAATCCCGGGTCTCTCGGTTTGAGAATATGATGATAATTTGCAAAAATTACACATAAACTTGAAAACAAGTCGTTAAAGGGTGAAAACCCAAACCATCCCCCAAAAAACCCCGTTGGAGGCAAAAACACCTCGCATGGGACCAATGTAACTAGTGGGAACTGACCGGGTAGTCCCAGGTCTCTCAGTTTGAGAATATGATGATAATCTGCAAAAATCACACTCAGACTTAAAAACAAGCCGTTTAATGGTGAAAACCAAAACCAGCCCCGAAACGACCCCGTAAGAAGCACAAACACCTCGTAGGGGACCAATGTAACTTGTAGGAACTGACCGCGTAGTGCCGGGTCTCCCTGTTTGAGAATATGATGATAATTTGTAAAAATCAACACTCAAAGTTAAAAATAAGTCGTTAAAGCATGAAAACCCAAACCAGCCGCCAAACGACCCCGTAGGAGGCACGAAGACCTTGCACGGGACCATGTAACTTGTAGGAACTGACCGCGTAGTCCCGGGTCCCCCCATTTGTGAATATGATGATAATTAGCAAAAATCAACAATTAGACTTAAAAACAATATGTTAAAGGTTGAAAATCCAAACCAGCCCCCAAACTACCCCGTAGGAGACAGGAACACCTCGTACGGGACCAATGTAACTTGTAGGAACTGACCGCGTAGTCTCAGGTCTCCCGATTTTAGAATATGATGATAATTTGCAAAAATCAACACATAAACTTGAAAACAAGCCGTTAAAGGTTGAAAATCCCAACCAGCCACCAAACCACCCCGTAGGCGGCACGAACACCTCGCACGGGACCAATGCTACTTGAAAGAACTGACCGCGTAGTCCCGGGTCTCCCTATTTTAGAATATGACAATAATTTGCCAAAATGACACTTAAACTTAAAGGGTGAAAACCCAAACTAGCCCCGAAATGACCCCGTTCGAGGCACTAACACCTCGCACGGGACCAATGTAACTAGTAGGAATTGACCGCATAGTCCTGGCTCTCCCGGTTTGAGAGTATGATGACAATTTCCAAAAATTAGACTTAAACTTAAAAACAAGCCATTAAAGCATCAAAACCCAAACCAGCCCCCAAACGAACCCGTAAGAGGCACAAACACCTCTCACGGGACCAATGTAACTTGTAGGAACTGACCGCGTATTCCCGGGTCACCCAATTTGAGAATATGATTATAATTTGAAAAATTAACACTTACACTTAAAAACAAGTCGTTAATGGGTGAAAACCCAAATCAGCCTCCAAACGACCCCGTAGGCAGCACGAACACCGCACACGGGACCAATGTAACTTGTAGGAACTGACCACATAGTCCCGGGTCTCTCGGTTTGTGAATATGATGATAATTTGTAAAAATCAACACTTAGGCTAAAAAAAAGCCGTCAAAGGGTGCAAATCCAAACCAGCCCCTAAATGACTCCACATGAGGCACTAACAACTCGCAGATAACTAATGTAACTTATTTGAACTGACTGCGTAATCCCGGGTATCTTGGTCTGAGAATATGATGATAATTTTCAAAAATCATACTTAGACTTAAAAACAAGCCGTTAAAGGGGGGAAACCCAAACCAGCCCCCAAACGACCCTGTAGGAGGCACGAAAACCTCGCACGGGACAAATGTAACTTGTAGGAACAAATCACGTTGTCCCGATTCTCCCGGTTGGAGAATATAGCGATAATTTACAAAAATCACACTTTGACTTAAAACCAAGATGTTAAAGGGTGAAAATCCAAACCATCCCCCAAACTACCCCATAGGAGGCACAACAACCTCTCATGGGACCAATGTAACTTGTAGGAACTGATCGCATAGTCCCGGGTCTCCCGGTTTGGGAATATGATGATAATTTACAAAAATCAACACTCAGACTTAAAAATAAGCCGTTAAAGGGTGAAAAGCCAAACCAGCCCCCAAACGACCCCGTAGGAGGCACGAACACCTCGTACAGGACCAATGTAACTTGTAGGAACTGACTGCGTAGTCTCGGGTCTCCCGATTTGAAAATATGATTCTACTTTGCAAAAATCACACTTAGACTTAAAAACAAGTCGTTAAAGGGTGAAAACCCAAACCAACCCCAGAACGACCCCGAAGGAGGCATGAACACCTCGTACGACAACAATGTAACTTGTAGGAACTGACCGCGTAGTCTCGGGTCTCCCGGTTTGAGAATATGATGATAATTTTCAAAAATCAACACATAAACTTGAAAACAAGTTGTTAAAGCATGAAAACCCAAACCAGCCCCCAAATAACCCCGTAGGAGGCAAGAACACCTAGCATGGGACCAATGTAACTTGTGGAACTGACAGCGAAGTCCCGGGTCTCCCGGTTTGAGAATATGATGATAATTTGCAAAAATCACACTTACACTTAAAAATAAGCCGTTAAATGGTGAAAACCCAAACCAACCTCCCAAACAATCCCGTAGGAGGCACGAACACCTCGCAGGGGACCAATGTAAGTTGTAGGAACAGACCGCGTAATCCCGGGTCTCCCGATTTGAGAATATGATTATAATTTGTAAAAATTAACACTTACACTTAAAAACAAGTCGTTAATGGGTGAAAACCCAAATCAGCCTCCAAACGACCCCGTATGCAGCACGAACACCTCACACGGGACCAATGTAACTTGTAGGAACTGACCACATAGTCCCGGGTCTCCCGGTTTGTGAATATGATGATAATTTGTAAAAATCCACACTTAGGCTTAAAAAAAGCCGTCAAAGGGTGCAAATCCAAACCAGCCCCCAAACGACTCCACATGAGGCACTAACAACTCGCACATGACTAATGTAACTTATTTGACGTGACTGCGTAATCCCGGGTATCTTGGTCTGAGAATATGATGATAATTTTCAAAAATCATACTTAGACTTAAAAACAAGCCGTTAAAGGGGGGAAACCCAAACCAGCCCCCAAACGACCCTGTAGGAGGCACGAAAACCTCGCACGGGACAAATGTAACTTGTAGGAACAAATCACGTTGTCCCGATTCTCCCGGTTTGAGAATATAGCGATAATTTACAAAAATCACACTTTGACTTAAAACCAAGATGTTAAAGGGTGAAAATCCAAACCATCCCCCAAACTACCCCATAGGAGGCACGACAACCTCTCATGGGACCAATGTAACTTGTAGGAACTGATCGCATAGTCCCGGGTCTCCCGGTTTGGGAATATGATGATAATTTAAAAAAATCAACACTCAGACTTAAAAATAAGCCGTTAAAGGGTGAAAAGCCAAACCAGCCCCCAAACGACCCCGTAGGAGGCACGAACACCTCGTACAGGACCAATGTAACTTGTAGGAACTGACTGCGTAGTCTCGGGTCTCCCGATTTGAAAATATGATTCTACTTTGCAAAAATCACACTTAGACTTAAAAACAAGCCGTTAAAGGGTGAAAACCCAAACCAAACCCAGAACGACCCCGAAGGAGGCATGAACACCTCGTACGACAACAATGTAACTTGTAGGAACTGACCGTGTAGTCCCGGGTCTCCCGGTTTGAGAATATGATGATAATTTTCAAAAATCAACACATAAACTTGAAAACAAGTTGTTAAAGCGTGAAAACCCAAACCAGCCCCCAAATAACCCCGTAGGAGGCAAGAACACCTAGCATGGGACCAATGTAACTTGTGGAACTGACAGCGAAGTCCCGGGTCTCCCGGTATGAGAATATGATGATAATTTGCAAAAATCACACTTACACTTAAAAACAAGCCGTTAAATGGTGAAAACCCAAACCAACCCCCCAAACAATCCCGTAGGAGGCACGAACACCTCGCAGGGGACCAATGTAACTTGTAGGAACAGACCGCGTAATCCCGGGTCTCCCGATTTGAGAATATGATCATAATTTGTAAAAATTAACACTTACACTTAAAAACAAGTCGTTAATGGGTGAAAACCCAAATCAGCCTCCAAACGACCCCGTATGCAGCACGAACACCTCACACGGGACCAATGTAACTTGTAGGAACTGACCACATAGTCTCGGGTCTCCCGGTTTGTGAATATGATGATAATTTGTAAAAATCAACACTTAGGCTTAAAAAATGCCGTCAAAGGGTGCAAATCCAAACCAGCCCCCAAACGACTCCACATGAGGCACTAACAACTCGCACATGACTAATGTAACTTATTTGACGTGACTGCGTAATCCCGGGTATCTTGGTCTGAGAATATGATGATAATTTTCAAAAATCATACTTAGACTTAAAAACAAGCCGTTAAAGGGCGGAAACCCAAACCAGCCCCCAAACGACCCTGTAGGAGGCACGAAAACCTCGCACGGGACAAATGTAACTTGTAGGAACAAATCACATTGTCCCGATTCTCCCGGTTTGAGAATATAGCGATAATTTACAAAAATCACACTTTGACTTAAAACCAAGATGTTAAAGGGTGAAAACCGAAACCATCCCCCAAACTACCCCATAGGAGGCACGACAACCTCTCATGGGACCAATGTAACTTGTACTAACTGATCGCATAGTCCCGGGTCTCCCGGTTTGGGAATATGATGATAATTTACAAAAATCAACACTCAGACTTAAAAATAAGCCGTTAAAGGGTGAAAAGCCAAACCATCCCCCAAACGACCCCGTAGGAGGCATGAACACCTCGTACAGGACCAATGTAACTTGTAGGAACTGACTGAGTAGTCTCGGGTCTCCCGATTTGAAAATATGATTCTACTTTGCAAAAATCACACTTAGACTTAAAAACAAGCCGTTAAAGGGTGAAAACCCAAACCAACCCCAGAACGACCCCGAAGGAGGCATGAACACCTCGTACGACAACAATGTAACTTGTAGGAACTGACCGCGTAGTCCCGGGTCTCCCGGTTTGAGAATATGATGATAATTTTCAAAAATCAACACATAAACTTGAAAACAAGTTGTTAAAGCGTGAAAACCCAAACCAGCCCCCAAATAACCCCGTAGGAGGCAAGAACACCTAGCATGGGACCAATGTAACTTGTGGAACTGACAGCGAAGTCCCGGGTCTCCCGGTTTGAGAATATGATGATAATTTGCAAAAATCACACTTACACTTAAAAATAAGCCGTTAAATGGTGAAAACCCAAACCAACCCCCCAAACAATCCCGTAGGAGGCACGAACACCTCGTAGGGGACCAATGTAACTTGTAGGAACAGACCGCGTAATCCCGGGTCTCCCGATTTGAGAATATGATTATAATTTGTAAAAATTAACACTTACACTTAAAAACAAGTCGTTAATGGGTGAAAACCCAAATCAGCCTCCAAACGACCCTGTATGCAGCACGAACACCTCACACGGGACCAATGTAACTTGTAGGAACTGACCACATAGTCCCGGGTCTCCCGGTTTGTGAATATGATGATAATTTGTAAAAATCAACACTTAGGCTTAAAAAAAGTCGTCAAAGGGTGCAAATCCAAACCAGCCCCCAAACGACTCCACATGAGGCACTAACAACTCGCACATGACTAATGTAACTTATTTGACGTGACTGCGTAGTCCCGGGTATCTTGGTTTGAGAATATGATGATAATTTTCAAAAATCACACTTAGACTTAAAAACAAGCCGTTAAAGGGGGAAAACCCAAACCAGCCCCCAACCGACCCTGTAGGAGGCACGAAAACCTCGCACGGGACAAATGTAACTTGTAGGAACTGACCGCGTAATCCTGAGTCTCTCGATTTGAGAATATGATTATAATTTGCAAAAATTAACACTTACACTTAAAAACAAGTCGTTAATGGTTGAAAACCCAAATCAGCCTCCAAAGGACCCCGTAGGCAGCACGAACACCTCACACGGGACCAATGTAACTTGTAGGAACTGACCACATAGTCCCGGGTCTCCCGGTTTGTGAATATGTTGATAATTTGTAAAAATCAACACTTAGGCTTAAAAAAAGCCATCAAAGGGTGCAAATCCAAACCAGCCCCCAAATGACTCCACATGAGGCACTAACAACTCGCACATAACTAATGTAACTTGTTTGAACTGACTGCGTAGTCCCGGGTTTCTTGGTTTGAGAATATGATGATAATTTTCAAAAATCACACTTAGACTTAAAAACAAGCCGTTAAAGAGGGAAAACCCAAACCAGCCCCCAAACGACCCTGTAGGAGGCACGAAAACCTCGCACGGGATAAATGTAATTTGTAGGAACAAATAACGTTGTCCCGATTCTCCCGGTTTGAGAATATAGCGATAATTTACAAAAATCACACTTTGACTTAAAACCAAGACGTTAAAGGTTGAAAACCAAAACCATCCCCCAAACTACCCCATAAGAGGCACGACAACCTCTCATGGGACCAATGTAACTTGTAGGAACTGACCGCATAGTCCCGGGTCTCCCGATTTGTGAATATGATGATAATTTACAAAAATCAACACTTAGACTTAAAAATAAGACGTTAAAGGGTGAAAACCCATAAAAGCCCCCAAACGACCCCATAGGAGGCACGAACACCTCGTACGGGACCAATGTAACTTGTAGGAACTGACTGCGTAGTCTCGGGTCTCCCGATTCGAAAATATGATTCTAATTTGCAAAAATCACACTTAGACTTAAAAACAAGTCGTTAAAGGGTGAAAACCCAAACCAACCCCAGAACGACCCCGAAGGAGGCATGAACACCTCGTACGGGAATAATGTAACTTGTAGGAACTGACCGCGTAGTCCCGGGTCTCCCGGTTTGAGAATCTAATGATAATTTTCAAAAATCAACACATAAACTTGAAAACAAGTCATTAAAGCGTGAAAACCCAAACTAGCCCCCAAATAACCCCGTAGGAGGCAAGAACACCTAGCATGGGACCAATGTAACTTGTGGAACTAATCGCGAAGTCCCGGGTCTCCCGGTTTGAGAATATGATGATAATTTGCAAAAATCACACTTAGACTTAAAAACAAGCCGTTAAATGGTGAAAACCCAAACCAACCCCCAAACAACCCCGTAGGAGGCACGAACACCTCGCAGGGGACCAATGTAACTTGTAGGAACTGACCGCGTAGTGCCAGGTCTCCCTGTTTGAGAATATGATGATAATTTGTAAAAATCAACATTTAAACTTAAAAATAATTCGTTAAAGGGTGAAAACCCAAACCAGCCCCCAAACGACCCTGTAGGAGGTACAAACACCTCGCACGGGACAATGTAACTTGTAGGAACTGACCGCGTAGTCACGGGTCTCCTGGTCTGAGAATATGATGATAATTTGCAAAAATCAACACTTAGACTTAAAAACAAGCCGTTAAAGGGTGAAAACCCAAACCAACCCCCAAACGACCTCGTAGGAGGCATGAACACCTCGCACTGGACCAATAAAACTTATAGGAACTGACCGCGTAGTCCCGGGTCTCCCGATTTGTGAATATGATGATAATTTGCAAAAGTCAACCCTTTGACTTAAAAACAAGCCGTTAAAGGGTGAAAATCCAAACCATCCCCCAAACGACCCTATAGGCAGCACGAACACCTCACACGGGACCAATGTTACTTGTAGGAACTGACCGCGTAGTCCCGGGTCTCCCTATTGTAGAATATGACGATAATTTGCAAAAATGACACCTAGACTTAAAAATAAGCCGTTAAATGGTGAAAACCAAAAATAGCCCCCAAATGAGCCCGTAGCAGGCATGGACACCTCGCACGGGACCAATGTAAGTGGTAGGAATTAATCGCATAATATGACGATAATTTGCAAAAATCAACACTTAGACTTAAAAATAAGCCATTAAAGGGTGAAAATGCAAACCAACCCCAAAACGACCCCGTAGGAGGTACAAACACCTCGCACGGGACCAATGTAACTTGTAGCAATTGACCGCGTAGTCCTGCGTCTCCCAGTTTGAGAGTATGATGATAATTTGCAAAAATCAGACTTAGACTTCAAAATAAGCCGTTAAAGCGTGAAAACCCAAACCATCCCCCAAACGAACCCGTAAGAGTCACGAACACCTTGCACGAGACCACTCTAACTTGTAGGAACTGATCGCATAATCCCGAGTCTCCCAATTTGAGAATATGATCATTATTTGCAAAAATTAACACTTAGACTTAAAAACAAGTAGTTAAATGGTGAAAGAACAAACCAGCGTCCAAACGACCCCGTAGGAGACACGAACACCTCGCACGGGACCAATGTAACTTGTACAAACTGACCGCATAGTCTCGGGTCTCCAGATTTCTGAATATGATGATAATTTGCAAAAATCACACTTAGACTTAAAAAAAAGCCGTTAAAGCGTGAAAATCCAAACCAGGCCCCAAACGACCCCGTAGGAGGCATGAACACCTCGCACGTGACTAATGTAACTTGTTGGAACAGTATCTTGGTTTGAGAATATGATGATTATTTTCAAAAATCACACTTAGACTTAAAAACAAGCCGTTAAAGGGTGAAAACCCAAACAAGCCCCCAAACGACCCAGTAGGAGCCACGAACACCTCGAACGGGACCAATGTAACTTGTAGGAACTAACCGCGTAGTCCCGGGTCTCCCGATTTGAAAATATGGAGATAATTTGCAAAAATCATAATTTTACTTAAAACCAAGCCGTTAAAGGTCGAAGACCTAAACCATCCCCCAAACGACCCCCTAGGAGGCACGACAACCTCGCACAGGACCAATGTAACTTGTAGGAACTGACGGCATAGTCCCGAGTCTCGGAATTTATGAATATGATGATAATTTAAAAAAATCAACACTTAGACTTAGAAACAAGTCGTTAAAGGGTGAAAACCAAAATCAGCCCCCAAACGACCCTATAGGAGACACGAACACCTCGCACGGGACCAATGTAACTTGTAGGAACTGACCGCGTAGTCTCTGGTCTCCCGGTTTGAGAATATGATGATAATTTGCAAAAATACACTTAGACTTAAAAATAATCCATTAAAGGGTGAAAACCCAAACCAACCCCCAAACGACCCCGTAGGAGGCACGAACAGCTCGAACGGGACCGATGTAACTTGTAGGAACTGACCGCGTAGTCCCGGGTCTCCCGGTTTGAGACTATGATGATAATTTGAAAAACTCAACACATAAAAATGAAAACAAGTAGTTAAAGGATGAAAACCCAAACCAGCCCCCAAATGACCTCGTAGGAGGCCTGAACACCTCGCACGGGACTAATGTAACTTGTAGGAACTGACCGCATAGTCCCGAGTCTCCCGATTTGTGAATATGACTATAATTTGCAAAAATCAAAACTCCGACTTAAAAGTTAGCCGTTAAAGGGTGAGAATCCAAACCAACCCCCAAACGACCCCGTAGGTGCACGAACACCTTGCACGGGACTAATGTAATTTATAGGAACTGACCACGTAGTCCTGGGTTTCCCAGATTGAGAATATGACGATAATTTGCAAAAATCACACTTAAACTTAAAAACAAGCCGCTAAAGGGTGAAAACCCAAACCAGCCCCCAATTGACCCCGTAGGAGGTACGAACACCTCGCACGGGACCAGTGTAACTTGTAGAAACTGACTGCATACTCCTGGGTCTCCCGGTTTGAAAATATGATGATAATTTGCAAAAATCACACTTAGACTTAAAAATAAGCCGTTAAAGGGGGAAAATCTAAAACAGCCCCAAAACGACCCCGTAGGAGGCACGAACACCTCGCACGGGATCAATGTAACTTGTAGGAACTGATCGCGTACTCCTCGGTCTCCCGGTTTGAGAAGATGACGATAATTTGCAAAAATTAAAACTTAGACTTAAAAACAAGTCGTTAAAGGGTGAAAACCCAAACCAGACTCCAAACGACCCCATAAGAGGCACGAACACCTCGCACGGGACCAATGTAACTTGTAGGAACTGACCGCGTAGTCTCGAGTCTCTCGGTTTGAGAATATGACGAGAATTTAGAAAAATCAACACTTAAACTTAAAAACAAGCCATTAAAGGGTGAAAACCCAAACTAGCCCCCAAACAACCCCGTAAGAGGCACGAACACCTCTCATGCGACTAATTTAACATATAGGAACTGACCGCGTAGTCCCGAGTCTCCCAGTTTGAGAATATGATGAAAATTTGTAAAAATTAACACTTAGACTTAAAAACAAGTCATTATAGGGTGAAAACCCAAACCACCCCGTAGGAGGCACGAACACCTCGCACGGGACCAATGTAACTTATTGGAACTGACCGCGTATCCCCGGATCTCTTGATTTGAGAATATGATGATAATTTATAAAAATCACACTTAGACTTAAAAACAAGCCATTAAGGGGTGAAAACCCAAACTAACCCCAAAATGACCTAGTAGGAGACACGAATACCTCGCACGGGACCAATGTAACTTTTAGGAACTGACCGCGTAGTCCTCGGTCTCCTGGTTTTAGAATATGATGATAATTTGGAAAAATTAACACTTAGACTTAAAAACAAGTCGTTAAAGGGTGAAAACCCAAACCAGCCTCCAAACGACCCCATAGGAGGCACGAACACCTCGCATGGGTCCAATGTTACTTGTAGGAACTGACCGCTTAGTCTCGAGTCTCCCGGTTTGAGAATATGATGATAATTTACAAAAGTCAACACTTAAACTTAAAAACAAGCCATTAAAGGGTGAAAACCAAAACCAGGCCCCGAACAACCCCGTTAGAAGCACGAACACCTCGCATGGGACTAATGCATTTTGTAGGAACTGACCGCGTAGTCTTAAGTCTCCATGTTTGAGAATATGACGATAATTTGCAAAAATCAACACTTAGACTTAAAAACAAACCGTTAAAGGGTGAAAACCCAAACCACCCTGTAGGAGGCATGAACATCTCGCACGGGACCAATGTAACTTATTGGAACTGACCGCGTAGTCCCGAATCTCCCTGTTTGAGAATATGATGATAATTTGCAAAAAGCACACTTAGACTTAAAAATAAGATGTTAAAGGGTGAAAACCCAAACTAGCCCCCAAATGACCCCGTAAGAGGCACGGACACCTCTCACGGGACCAATGTAACTTGTAGGAACTGACCGCGTAGTCCCGAGTCTCCCGGTTTGAGAATATGATGATACTTTACAAAAATCAATCCTTAGACTTAAAAACAAGACGTTATAGGTTGAAAACCAAAACCACCCCGTAGGAGGCACGAACACCTCGCACAGGAATAATGTAACTTATTGGAACTGACAACGTAGTCCCGGGTCTTCCGATTTGAGAATATGAAGATAATTTGTATAAATCAACACTTAAACTTAAAAATAAGTCGTTAAAAGGTGAAAACCCAAATCAGCCCCCAAATAACCACGTAGGATGCACGAACACCTCGCACGGGACCAATGTAACATATAGGAACTGACCGCATGGTCCCGGGTATCCCGGTTTTACAATATGATGATAATTTTCAAAAATCACACTTAAACTTAAAAACAAGCCGTTAAAAGGTGAAAATGCAAACCAGCCCCCAAACGACCCCGTAGGAGGCACGAACACCTTGCACGGTACCAATGTAACTTGTAGGAACTGATCGCGTAGTCTAGGGTATCCCGGTTTTACAATATGATGATAATTTGCAAAAATCACACTTAGACTTGAAAATAAGCCGTTAAAGGGTGAAAAACCAAACGACCTCGTAGGAGGTACGAACACCTCGTACGGGACCAATGTAACTTGTAGGAACTAACCACATACTCCCGAGTCTCCCGATTTGTGAATATGACTATAATTTGCAAAAATCAAAACTTCGACTTTAAAAAGAGTTGTTAAAGGGTGAGAATCCAAACCATCGCCTAAATGACCCCGTAGGTGCACGAACACCTTGCACGGGACCAATGTACCTTGTAGGAACTGACTGCGTAGTGTCGGGTCTCCCGGTTAGAGAATATGATGATATTTTGCAAAAATCACAATTAGACTTAAAAATAAGCCGTTAAAGGGTGAAAACCCAAACTAGCCCCCAAACGACCCCGTAGGAGGAACGAACACCTCGCACGGGACCAATGTAACTTGTAGGAACTGACCGCATAGTCCCGGGTCTCTCGGTTTGTGAATATGAAGATAATTTAGAAAAATCAACATTTAAACTTAAAAACAAGCCATTAAAGGGTGAAAGCCCAAACCAGCCCCCAAACCACCCCGTGAGAGGCGCGAACACCTCGCATTGGACTAATGTAACTTGTAGGAACTGACCGCGTAGTTCAGAGTCTCCCAGATTGAAAATTTGTTAATAATTTGTAAAAATGAACACTTAGACTTAAAAACAAGTCGTTATAGGGTGAAAACCCAAACCACCCCGTAGGAGGCACGAACACCTCGCACGGGACCAATATAAATTATTGGAACTGACCGCGTAGTCCCGAATCTCCCGGTTTGAGAATATGATGATAATTTACAAAAGTCACACTTAGACTTAAAAACAAGCCATTAAAGGGTGAAAACCCAAACTAGCCCCGAGTAGGAGGCACGAATACCTCGCACGGGACCAATGTAACTTGTAGGTACTGACCGCATAGTCCCCGGTCTCCTGGTTTGTTAATATGATGATAATTTACAAAAATCAACACTTAAACTTAAAAACAAGCCGTTAAAAGGTGAAAACCCAAACCAGCCCCCAAACGACCCAATAGGAGGCACGAACACCTCGCACGGGACCAATGTAACTTGTAGGAACTGACCGCGTAGTCCCACGTATCCCGGTTTTACACTATGATGATAATTTTAAAAAGTACACTTAAACTTAAAAACAAGTCGTTAAAAGGTGAAAACGCAAACCAGCCCCCAAACGACCCCGTAGGAGGCACAAACACCTCGCACGGAACCAATGTAACCTGTAGGAACTAACTGCGTAGTCCAGGGTATCCTGGTTTTACAATATGATGATAATTTGCAAAAATCACACTTAGACTTAAAAATAAGCCGTTAAAGGGTGAAAACCCAAACCAACCCCCAAACGACCCCGTAGGAGGCACGAACACCTCGCACGGGACCAATGTAACTTGCAGGAACTGACCGCGTAGTCCCGGGTCTCTCGGTTTAAGAATATGATAATAATTAGCAAAAATCACACTTAGACTTAAAAACAAGCCGTTAAAGGGTGAAAATCCAAAATAGCCCCCAAATGACTCGTAGGAGGCCTGAACACCTCGCACGGGACAAATGTAACTTGTAGGAACTGACCTCATAGTTTCGAGTCTCTCGGTTTGTGAATATGACTATTATTTGCAAAAATCAAAACTCTGACTTAAAAACAAGCCGTTAAAGGGTGAGAATCCAAACCACCCCCCAAACGACCCCGTAGGTGCACAAACACCTTGTACGAGACCAGTGTAACTTGTAGGAACTGACCGCATAGTGCCGGGTCTCTCAGTTTGAGAATATGACGATAATTTGCAAAAATCAAACTTAGACTTAAAAACAAGCCGTTAAAGGGTGCAAACCCAAACTAGCCCCCAAACGACCCCGTAGGAGGAACGAACACCTCGCAGGGGACCAATGTAACATGTAGGAACTGACCGTGTAGTGTCGGGTCTCCCTGTTTGAGAATATGATGAAAAATTGTAAAAATCAACACTTAAACTTAAAAATAATCCGTTAAAGGGGGAAAACTCAAACTAGCCCCGAAATGACCCCGTAGGAGACACGAACACCTCGCACGGGACAATGTCACTCGTAGGAACTGACCGCGTAGTCCTGGGTCTCCCGGTTTGAGAAGATGATGATAATTTGCAAAAATTACACTTAGACTTAAAAACAAGTCGTTAAAGGGTGAAAATCCAAACCAACCCCCAAACAACCCCGTAGGAGGCACGAACACCACGCACGGGACCATTGTAACTTGTACGAACTGACCGCGTAGTCCCAGGTATCCTGGTGTTACACTATGATGATAATTTTAAAAAATACACTTAAACTTAAAAACAAGCCGTTAAAAGGTGAAAACGCAAACGAGCCCCCAAACGACCCCGTAGGAGGTGCGAACACCTCGCACTGAACCAATGTAACTTGTAGGAACTGACTGCGTAGTCCAGGGTATCCCGGTATTACAATATGATGATAATTTCCAAAAATCACACTTAGACTTAAAAATAAGCCGTTAAAGGGTGGAAACCCAAACCAGCCCCCAAACGACCTCGTAGGAGGCACGAACACCTCGCACGGGACAAATGTAACTTATAGGAACTGACCGCATAGTCCCGAGTCTCCCGATTTGTGAATATGACGATAATTTGCAAAAATCAAAACTCCGACTTAAAAACAAGCCGTTAAAGGGTGAGAATCCAAACTAGCCCCCAAATGACCCCGTAGGTGCACGAACACCTTGCACGGGACCAATGTAACTTGTAGGAACTGACCGCATAGTGCCCGGTCTCTCGATTTGAGAATATGACGATAATGTGCAAAAATCACACTTAGACTTAAAAATAAGCCGTTAAAGGGTAAAAACCCAAACTAGCCCCCAAACGACCCCGTAGGAGGAACGAACACCTTGTAGGGGACCAATGTAACTTCTAGGAATTGACCGCGTAGTGTCGGGTCTCGCTGTTTGAGAATATGATGACAATTTGTAAAAATCAACAATTAAACTTAAAAATAATCTGTTAAAGGGCAAAACCTCAAACCAGCCCCCAAATGACCCAGTAGGAGGCACGAATACCTCGCACGGGACCAATGTAACTGGTAGAAACTGACCGCATAGTCCGGGGTCTCCCGATTTGTGTATATGAAGATAATTTGTAAGAATAAACACATAAACTTAAAATTAAGCCATTAAAGGGTGAAAATGCAAACCAGCCCCCAGACGACCCCGTAGGCGGCACGAACACTTCGCACGGGACCAATGTAACTTGTAGGAACTGTCGCTAGTCCCGGGTCTCCCAATTTTAGAGTATAATGATAATTTGCAAAAATTACACTTAGACTTAAAAATAATCCGTTAAAGGGTGAAAACAAAAACAAGCCCCCAAACGACCCCGTAGGAGGCACGAACACCTCGCACGGGACTAATGAAACTTGTAGGAACTGACCACATACTCCCGCGTTTCCCAATTTTAGAATATGATGATAATTTGCAAAAATCACACTTAGACATAAAAATAAGCCGTTAAAGGGTGAAAACCCACACCAGCCCCCAAACGACCTCGTAGGAGGCACGAACACCTCGCACGGGACCAATGTAACTTGTAGAAACTGACCGTACAGTACCGAGTCTCCCGATTTGTGAATATGACAATAATTTGCGAAAATCAAACTCCGACATAAAAATAAGCCGTTAAAGGGTGAGAATCCAAACCAGCCCCCAAATGACCCCGTAGGTGCACGAACACCTTGCACGGGACCAATGTAACTTGTAGGAACTGACCGCATAGTGCCCGGTCTCTCGATTTGAGAATATGACGATAATGTGCAAAAATCACACTTAGACTTAAAAATAAGCCGTTAAAGGGTAAAAACCCAAACTAGCCCCCAAACGACCCCGTAGGAGGAACGAACACCTTGTAGGGGACCAATGTAACTTCTAGGAATTGACCGCGTAGTGTCGGGTCTCGCTGTTTGAGAATATGATGATAATTTGTAAAAATCAACAATTAAACTTAAAAATAATCTGTTAAAGGGCAAAACCTCAAACCAGCCCCCAAATGACCCAGTAGGAGGCACGAATACCTCGCACGGGACCAATGTAACTGGTAGAAACTGACCGCATAGTCCGGGGTCTCCCGATTTGTGTATATGAAGATAATTTGTAAGAATAAACACATAAACTTAAAATTAAGCCATTAAAGGGTGAAAATGCAAACCAGCCCCCAGACGACCCCGTAGGCGGCACGAACACTTCGCACGGGACCAATGTAACTTGTAGGAACTGTCGCTAGTCCCGGGTCTCCCAATTTTAGAGTATAATGATAATTTGCAAAAATTACACTTAGACTTAAAAATAATCCGTTAAAGGGTGAAAACAAAAACAAGCCCCCAAACGACCCCGTAGGAGGCACGAACACCTCGCACGGGACTAATGAAACTTGTAGGAACTGACCACATACTCCCGCGTTTCCCAATTTTAGAATATGATGATAATTTGCAAAAATCACACTTAGACATAAAAATAAGCCGTTAAAGGGTGAAAACCCACACCAGCCCCCAAACGACCTCGTAGGAGGCACGAACACCTCGCACGGGACCAATGTAACTTGTAGAAACTGACCGTACAGTACCGAGTCTCCCGATTTGTGAATATGACAATAATTTGCGAAAATCAAACTCCGACATAAAAATAAGCCGTTAAAGGGTGAGAATCCAAACCAGCCTCCAAACGACCCCGTAGGCGGTACGAACACCTTGCACGGGACAAATATAACTTGTAGGAACTGACCGCGTAGTTCCGGGTCTTCCAATTTGAGAATATGACGATAATTTGAAAAAATCACGCTTATACTAAAAAACAAGCCGTTAAAGGGTGAAAACCCAAACTATCCCCCAAACGACCCCGTAGGTAGAACGAACACCTCGCACGGGACCAATGTAACTTATAAGAACTGACCGCATAGTATCGGGTCTCCTGGTTTGTGAATATGATGATAGTTTGCAAAAATCAACACTTGGACATAAAAACAGGCCGTTAAAGGGTGAAACCCGAAACTAGCCCCCAAACGACCCCGAAAGAGGTACGAACACCTCTCACGGGACCAATGTACCTTGTAGGAGCTGATCGCATAGTCCTGAGTCTACCGATTTGAGAATATGATAATAATTTGCAAAAATTAACACTTAAACTTAAACACCAGTCGTAAGTGGTGAAAACCCAAACAAGCCTCCAAACGACCCGTAGGAGACACGAACACCTCGCACTGAACCAATGTAACTTGTAGGAAATGACCGCTTAGTCTTGAGTCTCCCGGATTGAGAATATGACGATAATTTAAAAAAATCAAACCTTAAATTTAAAAACAAGCCATTAAAGGGCGAAAACCCAAACCAGCCACCAAACAACCCCGTAAGAGGCACGAACACCTCACATGGGACCAATATAACTTGTAAGAACAGACCCCATAGTCCCGGGTCTCCCAGCTTGAGAATATGATGATAATTTGCAAAAATTAACACTTAGACATAAAAACAAGTCGTTAAAGGGTGAAAACCCAAACCACCCCGTAGGAGGCACGAACACCTCACACGGGACCAATGTAACTTATTGGAACTTACCGCTTTGTCCTGGATAATATGATGATAATTTGCAAAAATCACACTTGGACTTAAAAACAAACCGTTAAAGGGTGAAAACCCAAACTAGCCCCCAAACGACCCAGTAGGAGGCACGAATACCTCGCACGGGACCAATGTAACTTGTAGGAACTGACCGCATAGTCCCCGGTCTCCCGGTTTGTGAATATGAAGATAATTTGAAAATATCAACACTTAAACTTAAAAACAAGATGTTAAAGGGTGAAAATCCAAACCAACCCCAAAATGACCCCGTAGGCAGCACGAACACCTCGCACGGGACCATTGTAACTTGTAGGAACTGCCGCGTAGTCCCGGGTCTCCCGATTTTAGAATATGATGATAATTTTCAAAAATCACACTTAGACTTAAAATAAGCCGTTAAAGGGTGAAAACCAAAACCAGCCCCCAAACAACCTCGTAGGAGGCACGAACACCTTGCACGGGACCAATGTAACTTGTAGGAACTGACCGCATAGTCCCGAGTCTGCCGATTTCTTAATATGACTATAATTTGCAAAAATCAAAACTCCGACATAAAAATAAGCCGTTAAAGGGTGAGAATCCAAACTAGCACCCAAACGACCCCTTAGGCGGTACGAACACCTTGCACGGGACAAATATAACTTGTACAAACTGACCGCGTAGTTCCGGGTCTTCCAATTTGAGAATATGACGATAATTTGAAAAATTCACGCTTAGACTAAAAAACAAGCCATTAAAGGGTGAAAACCCAAACTATCCCCCAAACGACCCCGTAGGTGGAACGAACACCTCGCACTGGACCAATGTAACTTGTAGGAACTGACCGCATAGTCTCGGGTCTCCTGGTTTGTGAATATGATGATAGTTTGCAAAAATCAACACTTGGGCATAAAAATAAGCCATTAAAGGGTGAAACCCGAAACTAGCCCGCAAACGACCCCGAAAGAGGTACGAACACCTCTCACGGGACCAATGTACCTTGTAGGAACTGATCGCATAGTCCCGAGTCTACCGATTTGAGAATATCATAATAATTTGCAAAAATTAACACTTAGACTTAAAAACCAGTCGTAAGTGGTGAAAACCCGAACAAGCCTCCAAACAACCCGTAGGAGGCACGAACACCTCGCACGGAACCAATGTAACTTGTAGGAACTGACTCCTTAGTCTTGAGTCTCTCGGTTTGAGAATATGATGATTATTTACAAAAATCAATACTTAAACTTAAAAATAAGCCATTAAAGGGAGAAAACCCAAACCAGCCACCAAACCACCCCGTAAGAGGCACGAACACCTCACATGGGACCAATGTAACTTGTGAGAACTGACCGCATAGTCCCGGGTCTCCCAGTCTGAGAATATGATGATAATTAGCAAAAATTAACACTAAGACTTAAAAACAAGTCGTCAAAGGGTGAAAACCCAAACCACCCCGTAGGAGGCACGAACACCTCACACGGGACCAATGTAACTTATTGTAACTGACCGCGTAGTCCCGGATCTGCCGGTTTGATAATATGATGTTAATTTTCAAAAATCACACTTGGACTTAAAAACAAACCGTTAAAGGGTGAAACCCCAAACTAGCCCCCAAACGACCCAGTAGGAGGCACGAATACCTCGCACGGGACCAATGTAACTTGTAGGAACTGACCGCACAGTCCGTAGTCTCCCTGTTTGTGAATATGAAGATAATTTGAAAAAATCAACACTTAAAATTAAAAACAAGACGTTAAAGGGTGAAAATCCAAACCAGCCCCCAAATGACCCCGTAGGCAGCACGAACACTTCGCACGGGACCAATGTAACTTGTAGGAACTGCCGCGTAGTCCCGGGTCTCCCGATTTTAGAATATGATGATAATTTGCAAAAATCACACTTAGACTTAAAAATAAGTCGTTAAAGGGTGAAAACCCAAACTAGCCCCCAAACGAGCCCGTAGGAGGACGAACACCTCGCACGGGACTAATGTAACTTGTAGGAACTTATCGCATAGTCTCGGGTCTCCCGGATTGTGAATATGACAATAATTTGCAAAAATCACACTTAGACTTTAAAACAAGTAGTTAAAGGGTGAAAACCAAAACTAGCCCCCAAACGACCCCGTAGGAGGAACGAACACCTCGAACGGGACCAATGTAACTTGTAGGAACTAACTGCATAGTCCCGAGTCTCCCGGTTTGTGAATATGATGATAAATTGCAAATATCATACTTAGACATAAAAATAAGCCGTTAAAGTGTGAAAACCCAAACCAGCCCCCAAACGACCTCGTAAGAGGCACGAACACCTCGTACGGGACCAACGTAACTTGTAGGAACTGATCGCATAGTCCCGAGTCTCGCGTTTAGTGAATATGACTATAATTTACAAAAATCAAAACTCCAACTTAAAAATAAGTAGTTAAAGGGTGCGAATCCAAACCAGCCCCCAAACCACCCAATAGGAGGCACGAACACCTTGCACGGGGCCAATGTAACTTGTTGGAACTGGTCGTCGAGTCCCGGGTCTCCAGGTTTATGAATATGATGATAATTTGCAAAAATTAAAACTTAGACTTAAAAATAAGACGTTAAAGGTAGAAAATCCAAACGAGCCCCCAAACGACCCCGTAGGAGGCACGAACACCTCGCAGGGGACCAATGTAACTTGTAGGATTTGACCGCATTGTCTCGGGTCTCTTGGTTATAGAATATGATGATAATTTCCAAAAATCACACATAGAATTAAAAACAAGCCATTAAAGGGTGAAAATACAATCGAGCCCCCAAACAACCCCGTAGGAGGCACAAACACATCTCACGAGACCAATGTAACTTGTAGGAACTGATCGCGTAGTCCCGGGTCTCCTGATTTGAGAATATGATAATTATTTGCAAAAATTAGATCTTAGACTGAAAAACAAGTCGTTAAAGAGTGAAAACCCAAACCAGTCTCCAAACGACCCCGTAGGAGGCACAAACACCTCGCACGGGGCCAATGTAACTTGTAGGAACTGACCGCATAGCCTCGAGTCTCTCGGTTTGAGAATATGATGATAATTTACAAAAATCATCACTTAAACCTAAAAATAATCCGTTAAAGGGAGAAAATCCAAACTAGCCCCCAAACGACCCCGTAGGAGGCACGAACACCTCGCACGGGACCAATGTAACTTGTAGGAACTGACTGCGTAGTCCGGGGTCCCCCGGTTTGATAATATGATGATAATTTGCAAAAATCACACCTAGACTTAAAAAGAAGACGTTAAAGGGTGAAAGCCAAAACTAGCCCCCAAACGACCCCGTAGGAGGAACGAACACCCCGCACATGACCAATGTAACTTATAGGAACAGACCGCATAGTCCCGGGTCTCTTGGTTTTTGAATATGAAAAAAAATTTCCAAAATCACACTTAGACTTAAAAATAAGCCGTTAAAGGGTGAAAACACAAACCAACCCCCAAACGACCTCGTAGGAGGCTCGAACACCTCGCACGAGACCAATGTAACTTGTAGGAACTGACTGCATAGTTCCGAGTCTCCCGTTTAGTTAATATGACTATAATTTGCAAAAATCAAAACTTTGACTTAAAAATAAGTCATTAAAGGGTAAGAATCCTAACCATTCCCCAAACGACCCCATAGGCGGCACGAACACTTTGCACGGGACCAATGTAACTTATAGGAACTGACAGCGTAGTCCCGAGTCTCCCGGTTTGAGACTATGACGATAATTTGCAAAAATCACACTTCGACTTAAAAACAAGACGTTAAAGGGTGAAAGACCAAACTATCCCCCAAACGACCCCGTAGGAGGAAGGAATACCCTGCACGGGACCAATGTAACCTGTAGGAACAGACCGCATAGTCCCGGGTCTCCCAGTTTGTGAATATGACAAAAAATTTCCAAAATCACACTTAAACTTAAAAATAAGCCGTTAAAGGGTGAAAACCCAAACCAGCCCCCAAACGACCTCGTAGGAGGCTCGAACACCTCGCACGGGAGCAATGTAACTTGTAGGAACTGACCGCATACTTCCGAGTCTCTTGTTTAGTTAATATGACTATAATTTGCAAAAATCAAAACTTCAACTTAAAAATAAGTCGTTAAAGGGTAAGAATCCTAACCAGCCCCCAAACGACCCCATAGGCGGCACGAACACTTTGCACGGGACCAATGTAACTTGTAGGAACTGGTCGCGTAGTCCCAAGTCTCTCGATTTGAGACTATGACGATAATTTGCAAAAATCACACTTAGACTTAAAAATAAGCCGTTATAGGGTGAAAACTTAAACTAGCCCCTAAATGACCCTGTAGGAGTAATGAACACCTCGCACGGGACCAATGTAACTTGTAGGATTTGGCCGCATTGTCCCGGGACTCCAAGTTTTTAAATATGATGATAAATTCCAAAAATTAACACTTAGACTTAAGCACAAGCCGTTAAAAGCAGAAAATCCAAACGAGCCCCCAAACTACCCCGTTAGAGGCACAAACACCTCTCATGGGACCAATGTAACTTGTAGGAACTAATCGCGTATTCCCGGGTCTCCCGATTTGAGGATATGATAATAATTTTCAAAAATTAACACTTAAACATAAAAACAAGCCGTTAAAGTGAGAAAATCCAAACCAGCCCCCAAACGACCACGTAGAAGGCACAAACACCTCGCACGGGACCAATGTAACTTGTAGGAACTGACTGCGTAGTCATCGGTCCCTCGGTTTGATAATATGATGATAATTTACAAAAATCACACTTAGACTTAAAAACAAGCCGTTAAAGGGTGAAAACCCAAACTATCCCCCAAACGATGCCGTAAGAGGCACGAACACCTCTCACAGGACTAGTGTAACTTGTAGGAACAGATCGCATTGTCCTAGGTCTCTCGATTTGAGAATATGATCATAATTTGCAAAAATTAACAGTAAGACTTAAAAACAAGTCGTTAAAGGTTGAAAACCCAAACCAACCCCCAAACGACCCCGTAGGAGGCACGAACACCTCGCACGGGACCAATGTAACTAGTAGGAACTAACCGCGTAGTGTCGCGTCTCTCGGTTTGAGAATATGATGATAATTTGCCAAAATCAACACGTAAACTTAAAAACATGCCATTAAAGGGAGAAATCCCAAACTAGGCCCCAAACGACCCCGTATGAGGCGCGAACACTTCGCATGGGACCAATGTAACTTGTAGGAATTGATCGCGTTGTCCCGGATCTCCCGATTTGAGAATGTGATGATAATTTATAAAAATCAACACTTAGACGTAAAAGCAAGCCATTAAAGGGTGAAAACCCAAAACAACCCATAGCAGGCACGAACACCTCGCACGGGACCAATGTAACTTATTGGAACTGATCGCGTAGTCCCGAATCTCTTGGTTTGAGAATATGAAGATAATTTGCAAAAGACAACTTAAACATAAAAACAAGATGTTAAAGGGTGAAAACCCAAACTAGCCCCCAAACGACCCCATAAGAGGCACGAACACCTATCACGGGACCAATATAACTTGAAGGAACTGACCGCATAGTCCTGGGTCTCCCGGTTTGTCAATATGATGATAATTTGCAAAAATCAACACTTAGAATTAAAAATAAGCTGTTAAAGGTTGAAAACCCATACCTCCCCTTAGGAGGCACGAACACCTCACACGGGAATAGTGTAACTTGTTGGAACTAACAGTGTAGTCTCATGTCTTCCGGTTTGAGAATATGAGGATAATTTGCAAAAATCACACTTAGACTTAAAAATAAGCCGTTAAAGGGTGAAAACCCAAAGTAGCCCCAAAACGACCTAGTAGGAGGCACAAACACCTCCCACGGGACCAATGGAACTTGTAGGAACGAACCGCATAGTCCCGGGTATCTCGGTTTGAGAATATAGCTATAATTTGCAAAAATCACCCTTAGACATAAAAACAAGCCATTAAAGGGTGAAAACCCAAACCAGCCCCCAAACAACCCCGTAGGAGTCACGAACGCCTCCCACGGGACCATTGTAACTTGTAGGAACTGACCGCATAGTCCCGGGTCTCCCGATTTCGGAATATGATGATAATTTAGAAAAATAAACACTTAAACTTATAAACAAGTCGTTAAAGTTTAAAAATCCACATCAACCACCAAACGACCCCAAAGAAGGCACGAACACCTTGCATGACACCAAGGTAACTAGTAGGAGCTGACTACTTAGTCCGGGGTATCCCGATTTAAGAATATGATGATAATTTGCAAAAATCACACTTAGACTTAAAAATAAGTCGTTAAAGGGTGAAAACCTTAACCAGCCCCCAAACGACCCCGTAGAAGGCACGAACACCTCACACGGGACCAATGTAACTTGTAGGAACTGACCGCGTAGTCCCCGGTCTCCCAATTCGAGAATATGACGATAATTTGTAAAAGTCAACACGTAAACTTAAAAACAAGCCGTTAAAATGTGAAAACCCAAACCAACCCCCAAACGACCCCATAGGAGGCACAAACACCTCGCACGGGACTAATGTGACTTGTAGGAACTGACCACGTTTTCCCGGGGATCCCGGTTTTAAAATATGATGATAATTTAAAAAATCACACTTCTACTTAGAAATAAGTCGTTAAAAGGTGAAAACCCAAACCAGCCCCCAAACGACCCCGTAGGAGGCACGAACACCTCGCACGGGACCAATGTAACTTGTAGGAACTGACGGTGTAGTCTAGGGTATACCGGTTTTACAATATGATGATAATTTGAAAAAAGCACACTCAGACTTAAAATAACCCATTAAAGGGTGAAAAACAAAACCAGCCCCCAAACGACCTCGTAGGAGGCACGAACACCTCGCACGGGACCAATGTAACTTGTAGGAACTGATCGCATAGTCCCGAGTCTCCCGGTTAGTGAATATGACTATAATTTGCAAAAATAAAAACTACGACTTAAAAATAAGTCGTTAAAGGGTGAGAATCCAAACCAGCTCCCAAAACGACCCCGTAGGCGGCACGAACACCTTGCACGGAACCAATGTAACTTGTAGGAACTGATCGCGTAGTCTCGGGTCTCCTGGTTTGAGAATATGATGATAATTTGCAAAAATCACACTTACACTTAAAAACAAGCCGGTAAAGGGTGAAAACCCAAACTAGCCCACAAACAACCCCGTACGAGTAACGAACATCTCGCACGGGACCAATATAACTTGTAGGAACTGACAGCATAGTCCCGTGTCTCTCGATTTGTGAATATGACGATAATTTGCAAAAATTAACCCTTAGACTTAAAAACAAGCCGTTAAAGATTGAAAATCAAAACGAGCCCCCAAACGACCCCGTAAGAGGCACGAACACCTCGCACGGGACCAATGTAACTTGTAGGAACTGACCGCCTAGTCTCGGGTCTCCCGGTTTGAGAATATGACAATAATTTGCAAAAATCACAATCAGACTTAAAAGCAAGCCGTTAAAGGGTGAAAACCCAAACAAGCCCCCAAACGACCCCGTAAGAGGCACAAACACCTCTCATGGAACCAATGTACCTTGTAGGAACTGACCGCATAGTCCCGAGTCTCGCGATTTGTGAATATCATAATAATTTGCAAAAAATAACACTTAGACGTAAAAACAAGTCGTTAAAGTGGGAAAACCCAAACTAGCCTCCAAACGACCTCGTAGGAGGCACGAACACCTCACACGGGACCAATGTAACTTGTAGGAACTCACCGCGTTGTCTCGAGTCTCCGGTTTGAAAATATGACGATAATTTACAAAAATCATCACTTAAACTTAAAAACAAGCCGTTAAAGGGAGAAAATCCAAGCCAGCCCCCAAACGACCCCGTAGGAGGCCCGAACACCTCGCACGGGACCAATGTAACTTGTAGGAACTGACTGCGTAGTCCTGGGTCCCCCGGTTTGAGAATATGACGATAATTTACAAAAATCACACTAAGACTTAAAAACAAGCCGTTAAAGGGTGAAAATCCACACTAGCCCCCAAACGATCCAGTAGGAGGCACGAATACCTTTCACGGGACCAATGTAACTTGTAGGAACTAACCATAGTCCACAGTCTCCCGGTTTGTGAATATGAAGATAATTTACAAAAATCACACTTAGACTTAAAAACAAGCCGTTAAAGGGTGAAAACCCAAACCAGCCCCCAAACGACCCAGTAGGAGGCACGAATACCTTGCACGGGCCCAATGTAACTTGTAGGCACTAACCGCATAGTCCACGGTCTCTCGGTTTGTGAATATGAAGATAATTTTCAAAAATCAACACTTAAACTTAAAAATAAGACGTTAAAGGGTGAAAATCCAAATCAGCCCCCGAACGACCTCGTAGGCGGCACGAACACCTCGCACGGTACCAATTTAACTTGTAGGAACTGTTGTGTTAGAATATGATGATAATTTGCAAAAATCACACTTTGACTTAAAAATAAGTCGTTAAAGGGTGAAAACCCAAACTGGCCCCCAAACGAGCCCGTATGAGGCACGAACACCTCGCATGGGACCAATGTAACTTGTAGGAACTTATCACATTGTCTCGGGTCTCCCGAATTGTGAATATGACGATAATTTGCAAAAATCACACTTAGACTTAAAAACAAGCCTTAACGGGTGAAAACCTAAACTAGCACCCAAACGACCCCGTAGGAGGAATGAACACCTCGCACGGGACCAATGTAACTTGTAGGAACTGACCTCATAGTCCCGGGTCTCCCGGTTAGTGAATATGTTGAAAATTTGCAAAAATCACACGAGACTTAAAAATAAGCCATTAAAGGGTGAAAACCCAAACCAGCCTCCAAGCGACCTCGTAGGAGGCACGAACAGCTCGCACGGGACCAATGTAACTTGTAGGAACTGACCACATAGTCTCGAGTCTCTCGTTTAGTTAATATCACTATAATTTTCCAAAATCAAAACTTCGACTTAAAAATAAGCGGTTAAAGGGTGAGAATCAAAACCAGCTCCCAAACGACACCATAGGCGACACGAACACCTTGCATGGGACCAATGTAACTTGTAGGAACTGACCGTGTAGTACCGGGTCTCCCGGTTTGAGAATATGACGATAATTGGAAAAAATCACACTTAGACTTAAAAATAAGCCGTTAAAGGGTAAAAACTTAAACCAGCCCCCAAACGACCCCGTAGGAGGCACGAACACCTCGCACGGGACCAATGTAACTTGTAGGAACTGACCGCATAGTCCCGGGTCTCCAGGTTTGTGAATATGACGATAATTTGAAAAAATCAACACTTAGACTTTAAAACAAGCCGTTAATGGTAGAAAATCCAAACGAGTCCCCAAACGACCCCGTAGGAGGCACGAACACCTCGCAGAGGACCAATGTAACTTGTAGGATTTGACCGCATTGTCCTGAGTCTCTCGGTTTGAGAATATGACGATAATTTCAAAAAATCACACTTAGACTTAAAAATAAGCCGTTAAAAGGTGAAAACCCAAACCAGCCCCCAAACGACCCCGTAAGAGGCACGGACACCTCTCACGGGACCAATGTAACTTGTAGGAACAGATCGCGAAGTCCTGAGTCTCCTGATTTGAGAATATGACTATAATTTTCAACAGTTAACACTTACACTTAAAAACAAGTAGTTAAAGGGTGAAAACGCAAACCAGCCTCCAAACGACCCCGTAGGAGGCACGAACGCCTCGCACGGGACCAATGTAACTTGTAGGAACTGATCGCATAGTCCCGAGTCTCCCGGTTAGTGAATATGACTAAAATTTGCAAAAATCAAAACTCCAACTTAAAAACAGGTCGTTAAAGGGTGAGAATCAAAACCAGCCCCCAACCGACCCAGTAGACGGCACGAACACCTTGCACGGGACTACTGTAACTTGTAGGAACTGACAGCGTAGTGCCGAGTCTGTCGATTTGAGAATATGAAGACAATTTACAAAAAGCACACTTAGACTTAAAAATAAGCCGTTAAAGGGTGAAAACCCAAAGAAGCCGCAAAACGACCTCGTAAGAGGCACGAACACCTGGCACGAAACCAATGTAACTTGTCGGAACTGACTGCATACTCCCGAGATCCCAATTTTTGAATATTACTATAATTTGCAAAAATAAAACCTACGACTTAAAAATAAGTCGTTAAAGGGTGAGAATCCAAACCAGCCCCCAAAACGACCCCGTAGGCGGCACGAACACCTTGCACGGGACCAATGTAACTTGTAGGAACTGATCGCGTAGTCCCGGGTCTCCTGGTTTGAGAATATGATGATAATTTGCAAAAATCACACTTAGACTTAAAAACAAGACGGTAAAGGGTGAAAACCCAAACTAGCCCACAAACGACCCCGTACGAGTAACGAACATCTCGCAAGGGACCAATATAACTTGTAGGAACTGACCGCATAGTCCCGGGTCTCTCGGTTTGTGAATATGATTATAATTTGCAAAAATTAACCCTTAGACTTAAAAACAAGCCGTTAAAGGTTGAAAATCAGAACGAGCCCCCAAACGACCCCGTGAGAGGCACGAACACCTCGCACGGGACCAATGTAACTTGTAGGAACTGACCGCCTAGTCTCGGGTCTCCCGGTTTGAGAATATGACAATAATTTGCAAAAATCACAGTTTGACTTAAAAGCAAGGCGTTTAAGGGTGAAAACACAAACCAGCCCCCAAACGACCCCGTAAGAGGCACAAACACGTCTCACGGGACCAATGTACCTTGTAGGAACTGACCGCATAGTCCCGAGTCTCGCGATTTGTGAATATCATAATAATTTGCAAAAAATAACACTCAGACGCAAAAATAAGTCGTTAAAGAGGGAAAACCCAAACTAGCCTCCAAACGACCTCGTAGGAGGCACGAACACCTCACACGGGACCAATGTAACTTATAGGAACTCACTGCGTTGTCTCGAGTCTCCAGTTTGAGAATATGACGATAATTTACAAAAATCATCACTTAACCATAAAAACAAGCCGTTAAAGGGAGAAAATCCAAGCCATCCCCCAAACGACCCCGTAGGAGGCCCGAACACCTCGCACGGGACCAATGTAACTTGTAGGAACTGATTGCGTAGTCCTGGGTCCCCCAGTTTAAGAATGTGACGATAATTTACAAAAATCACACTTAGACTTAAAAATAAGCCGTTAAAGGGTGAAAACCCAAACTAGCCCCCAAACGACCCAGTAGGAGGCACGAGTACATTGCACGGGACCAATGTAACTTGTAGGAACTAACCGCATAGTCCACGATCTCCCAGTTTGTGAATATGAAGATAATTTGCAAAAACTCAACACTTAAACTTAAAAATAAGACGTTAAAGGGTGAAAATCCAAATCAGCCCCCGAACGACCCCGTAGGCGGCACGAACACCTCGCACGGGACCAATGTAACTTGTAGGAACTGCCGTGTTAGAATATGATGATAATTTCCAAAAATCACACTTAGACTTAAAAATAAGACGTTAAAGGGTGAAAATCCAAATCAGCCCCCGAACGAGCCCGTATGAGGCACGAACACCTCGCACGGGACCAATGTAACTTGTAGGAACTTATCGCATTGTCTCGGGTCTCCCGAATTGTGAATATGACGATAATTTGCAAAAATCACACTTAGACTTAAAAACAAGCCATTAAAGGGTGAAAACCTAAACTAGCCCCCAAACGACCCCGTAGGAGGAATGAACACCTCGCACGGGACCAATGTAACTTGTAGGAACTGACCTCATAGTCCCGGGTCTCCCGGTTTGTGAATATGATGAAAATTTGCGAAAATCACACTTAGACTTAAAAATAAGTCGTTAAAGGGTGAAAACCCAAACCAGCCTCCAAGCGACCTCGTAGGAGGCACGAACACCTCGCACGGGACCAATGTAACTTGTAGGAACTGACCACATAGTCTCGAGTCTCTCATTTAGTGAATATCACTATAATTTGTAAAAAATCAAAACTTCGAGTTAAAAATAAGCCGTTAAAGGGTGAGAATCAAAACCAGCCCCCAACGGACACCATAGGCGACACGAACACCTTGCACGGGACCAATGTAACTTGTAGGAACTGACTGTGTAGTAACGGGTCTCCCGGTTTGAGAATATGACGATAATTGGAAAAAATCACACTTAGACTTAAAAATAAGCCGTTAAAGTGTGAAAACTTAAACTAGCCCCAAACAACCCCGTAGGCGGAACGAACACTTCGCACGGGACCAATGTAACTTGTAGGAATTGACCGCATAGTCTCGGGTCTCCAGGTTTGTGAATATGACGATAATTTGAAAAAATCAACACTTAGACTTTAAAATAAGCCGTTAAAGGTAGAAAATCCAAACGAGTCCCCAAACGACCCCATAGGAGGCACGAACACCTCGCAGAGGACCAATGTAACTTGTAGGATTTGATCGCATTGTCCCGAGTCTCTCGGTTTGAGAATATGACGATAATTTCCAAAAATCACACTTAGACTTAAAAATAAGCCGTTAAAAGGTGAAAACCCAAACCAGCCCCCAAACGACCCCGTAAGAGGCACTAACACCTCTCACGGGACCAATATAACTTGTAGGAACAGATCGCGAAGTCCCGACTCTCCCGATTTGAGAATATGACTATAATTTGCAACAGTTAACACTTACACTTAAAAATAAGTAGTTAAAGGATGAAAACCCAAACTAGCCTCCAAACGACCTCGTAGGAGGCACGAACGCCTCGCACGGGACCAATGTTACTTATAGGAAATGACCGCATAGTCTCGAGTCTCCCGATTTGAGAATATGATGATAATTTACAAAAATCATCACTTAAACTTAAAAACAAGCCGTTAAAGGGAAAAAAATCCAAACCAGCCCCCAAACGACCCTAAAGGAGGCACGAACACCTCGCACGGGACCAATGTAACTTGTAGGAACTGACTGTGTAGTCGTGGGTCCCCGGGTTTGAGAATATGATGATAATTTACAAAAATCACACTTAGACTTAAAAATAAGCCGTTAAAGGGTGAAAACCCAATCCATCCCCCAAACGACCCCGTAAGAGGCACGAACACCTCTCACGGGACCAGCGTAAATTGTAGGAACAGATCGCGTAGCCCCGAGTCTCCTGATTTTAGAAAATGATGATAATTTGCAAAAATCAACACCTAAACTTAAAAACAAGCCGTTAAAGGGTGAAAATCCAAACCATCCCCCAAATGACCCCATAGGCAGCACGAACACCTCGCACGGGACCAATGTAACTTGTAGGAACTGCCCTGCAGTCCCGGGTCTCCCAATTTTATGACGATAATTTGAAAAAATTAACACTTAGACTTAAAAAGAAGTCGTTAAAGGGTGAAAATCCAAACCACCCCGTAAGAGGCACGAACACCTCGCACGGGACCAATCTAACTTATTGGAACTGACCACGTAGTCCCGGATCTCCCGATTTGAGAATATTATTATAATTTGCAAAAATCATACTTAGGCTTAAAAACAATCCGTTAAGGGGTGAAAACCCTAACTAGCCCCCAAGCGACCCAGTAGGAGGCTCGAATACCTCGCACGGGACCAATGTAACTTGTAGGAACTGACCGCATAGTCTCGGGTCTCCCGATTAGTGAATATGAAGATAATTAGCAAAAATCGACACTTAAACTTAAAAATAAGCCGTTAAAGGGTGAAAATCCAATACAGCCCCTCAACGACCCCGTAGGCGTCATAAAAACCTCGCATGGGACCAATGTAACTTGTAGAAACTGTCGCGTAGTCCCGCGTCTCCCGATTCTAGAATACGATGATAATTTGTAAAAATCACACTTAGACTTAAGAATAATCCGTTAAAGGGTGAAAACCCAAACTAGCCCCCAAACGACCCCGTAGGAGGCACGGACACCTGGCACGCGACCAATGTAATTTATAGGAACTTAGCGCATAGTCCCGGGTCTCCCGGTTTGTGAATATGACGATAATTTGCAAAAATCAATACTTAGACTAAAAAAAAGCCATTAAAGGGATAAAATCCAAACTATCCCCCAAACAATCCCGTAGGTGGCACGAACCCCTCACACGGGACCAATGTAACTGTAAGAACTGACCGCGTAGTCCCGGGTATCCCGATTTCACAATATGATGATAATTTTAAAAAAGCACATTTAAACTTAAAAATAAGTCGTTAAAAGGAGAAAACCCAAACCAATACCCAAACGACCCCGTAGGAGGCACGAACACCTCGCACGGGACCAATGTAACTTGTCATAACTGATCGCGTAGTCCAGGGTAGCCTGATTTTAAAATATGATGATAATTTGCAAAAAGCACACTTAGACTGAAAAATAAGTCGTTAAAGGGTGAAAACCCAAACAAGCCCCCAAACGACCTCCTAAGAGGCACGATCACCTTGCACGGGACCAATGTAACTTGTAGGAACTGACTGCATAGTCCCAGGTCTCCAGGTTTGTGAATATGAAGATAATTGTCAAAATCAAAACTCCGACTGAAAAAGAAGTCGTTAGAGGGTGAGAATCCAAACTAGCCCCAAATGACCCCGTTGACGGCACAAACACCTTACACGGGTACAATGTAACTTGTAGGAACTGACCGCGTAGTCCTGGGTCTACCGATTTTTGAATATGATGATAATTTACAAAAATCACACTTAGACTAAAAAATAAGTTGTTAAAGGGTGAAAACCCAAACCAGCCCCCTAACGACCTCGTTGGAAGCACGATCACCTCGCAAGGGACCAATGTAACTTGTAGGAACTGACTGCATTGTCTCGAGTCTCCCAATTTGTGAATATGACTATAATTTGGAAAAATCAAAATTCCGACTTAAAAACAAGCCGTTAAGGGGTGAGAATCCAAACCAGCCCCCAAATGACCCCGTAGGCCGCACGAACACCTTGCACGGCACCAATGTAACTTGTAGGAACTGACCGCGTAGTCCCGGGTCTCCCGGTTTGAGAATATGATGATAATTTGCAAAAATCACACTTAGACTTAAAAACAAGTCGTTAAAGGGTGAAAACCCAAACTAGCCCCCAAACGCGCCCGTAGGAGGAACAAACATCTCCCGTAGGACCAACGTAACTTGTAGGAACTGACCGCAAAGTCCCGGGTCTCCCAGTTTGTGAATATGATTATAATTTGGAAAAATCAACACTTAGACTTAAAAACAAGTCGTGAAAGGTTGAAAATCAAAACAAGCCCCCAAACGACCCCGTATGAGGCACAAACACCTCGCACGGGACCAATGTAACTTTTAGGAACTGACCGCGTAGTCCCGGGTCTCCCGATTTGAGAATATGATGATAATTTGCAAAAATCACACTTAGACTTAAAAATAAGTCGTTAAAGGGTGGAAACCCAAACCAACCCCCAAACGACCCCGTAAGAGGCAGAAACACCTCTCATGGGACCAATGTAACTTGAGGGAACTGACTGCGTACTCCCGGTTCTCCTGCTTTGAGAATATGATAATAATTTTCAAAAATTAACACTTAAACTTAAAAATGAGTCGTTAAAGGGTAAAAACTCAAACCAACCTCCTAACGACCCCGTAGGAGGCAAGAACACCTCGCACGTGACCAATGTAACTTTTAGGAACTAACCGCGTAGTCCCGGGTCTCCCGATTAGAGAATATGATGATAATTTGCAAAAATCACACTTAGACTTAAAAATAAGTCGTTAAAGGGTTAAAACCTTAACCAGCCCCCAAACGACCCCGTAGAAGGAACGAACACCTCGTACGGGACTAATGTAACTTCTAGAAACTGACCATGTAGTCTCAGGCCTACCGATTTGAGAATATGACGATAATTTGTAAAAATCAGCACGTAAACTTAAAAACAAGTCGTTAAAAGGTGAAAACCCAAACCAGCCCCCAAACGACCCCGTAGGAGGCACGAACACCTCGCATGGGACCAATGTAACTTGTAGGAACTGATCGCACATTCCCGGGTCTCCCGATTTGAGAATATGACGATAATTTGTAAAAATCAACACTTAGACTTAAAAACAAGCCATTAAAGGGTGAAAACCCAAACCACCCCGTAGCAGGCACGAACACCTCGCACGGGACTAATGTAACTTATTGGAACTGACCGTGTAGTCCCGACTCTCTCGGTTTGAGAATATGACAATAATTTGCAAAAATCACACTTAAACTTAAAAACAAGATGTTAAAGGGTGAAAACCCAAACCAGCCCCCAAACTACCCCATAAGAGGAACGAACACCTCTCAAGGGACCAATGAAACTTGTAGGAACTGACTGCGTAGTCCCGGGTCTCTCTGTTTGAGAATATGATGATAATTTGCAAAACTCAACACTTAGACTTAAAGCCAAGTTGTTAAAGGTTGAAAACCCGAATCTCCCCTTAGGAGGCACGAACACCTCGCACGGGAATAATGTAACTTGTTGGAACTAACAGCATAGTCCCGGGTCTTTCAATTCGAGAATATGACGATAATTTAAAAAAATCACACTTAGACTTAAAAATAAGCCGTTAAAGAGTGAAAACCCAAACTAGCCCCCAAACGACCCAGTAGGAGGCACAAACACCTCCCATAGGACCAATGTAACTTGAAGGAACTAACCGCGTAGTCCCGGGTCTCTCGGTTTGAGAATATGATGATAATTTTTAAAAATCACGCTTAGACATAAAACACAAGCCGTTAAAGGGTGAAAACCCAAACCAGCCCCCAAACGACCTCGTAGGAGGCACGAACACCTCGCACGGGACTAATGTAACTTCTAGGAACTGACCGCATAGTCCCGGGTCTCCCGGTTTGGGAATATGATGATAATTTGCAAAAAGAAACACTTAGACTTAAAAACAAGCCGTTAAAGGTTGAAAATCCAAACAAGCCACCAAACGACCCTGTAGAAGGCACGAACACCTCGCATTGCACCAATGTAACTTGTAGGAACTGACCGCTTAGTCTGGGGTATCCCGATTTAAGAATATGATGATAATTTGCAAAAATCACACTTAGACTTAAAAATAAGTCGTTAAAGGGTTAAAACCTTAACCAGCCCCCAAACGACCCCGTGGAAGGAACGAACACCTCGCACGGGACTAATGTAACTTCTAGAAACTGACCATGTAGTCTCAGGCCTCCCGATTTGAGAATATGACGATAATTTGTAAAAATCAACACGTAAACTAAAAACAAGTCGTTAAAAGGTGAAAACCCAAACCAGCCCCCAAACGACCCCGTAGGAGGCACGAACACCTCGCATGGGACCAATGTAACTTGTAGGAACTGACCGCGTAGTCCCGGGTATCTCGATTTTAAAATATGATGATAATTTTAAAAAATCACACTTAAACTTAGAAATAAGCCGTTAAAAGGTGAAAACCCAAACCAGCCCCCAAACGACCCCGTAGGAGGCACGAACACCTCGTACGGGACCAATGTAACTTGTAGGAATTGACCGCATAGTCCCGGGTCTCCCGGTTTGGGTATATGAAGATAATTTGCAAAAATAAACTCTTAAACTTAAAAACAAGCCATTAAAGGGTGAAAATGCAAACCAGCGCAAAACGACCCCGTAGGCGGCACGAACACCTCGCACGGGACCAACGTAACTTGTAGGAACAGACTGGGTAGTCATGGGTCTCCCGATTTGAGAATATGACGATAATTTATAGAAATCACACTTAGACTTAAAAACAAGACGTTAAAGTGTGAAAACCCAAACCAGCCCCTAAACGACCCCGTGAGAGGCCCGAACACCTCTCACGAGACCAATGTAACTTGTAGGAACTGATCGCATATTCCTGAGTCTCCCGATTTATGAATATGACTATAATTTGCGAAAATCCAAACTCCTACTTAAAAATAAGTCGTTAAAGGGGGACAATCCAAAACATCCCCCAAATGACCCCGTAGACGACACGAACACCTTGCACGGGACAAATGTAACTTGTAGGAACTGACTGTGTAGTACCGGGTCTCCCGGTTTGAAAATAGGACGATAATTGGAAAAAATCACACTTAGACTTAAAAATAAGCCGTTAAAGGGTGAAAACTTAAACTAGCCCCCAAACGACCCCGTAGGAGGAACGAACACTTCGCACGGGACCAATGTAACTTGTAGGAACTGACCGCATAGTCTCGGGTCTCTAGGTTTGTGAATATGACGATAATTTGAAAAAATCAACACTTAGACTTTAAAATAAGCCGTTAAAGGTAGAAAATCCAAACGAGTCCCCAAATGACCCCATAGGAGGCACGAACACCTCGCAGAGGACCAATGTAACTTGTTGGATTTGATCGCATTGTCCCGAGTCTCTCGGTTTGAGAATATGACGATAATTTCCAAAAATCACACTTAGACTTAAAAATAAGCCATTAAAAGGTGAAAACCCAACCAGCCCCCAAACGACCCCGTAAGAGGCACTAACACCTCTTACGGGACCAATGTAACTTGTAGGAACAAATCGCGAAGTCCCGAGTCTCCCGATTTGAGAATATGACTATAATTTGCAACAGTTAACACTTACACTTAAAAACAAGTAGTTAAAGGGTGAAAACGCAAACTAGCCTCCAAACGACCCCGTAGGAGGCACGAACGCCTCGCACGGGACCAATGTTACTTATAGGAAATGACCGCATAGTCTCGAGTCTCCCGATTTGAGAATATGATGATAATTTACAAAAATCATCACTTAAACTTAAAAATAAGCCGTTAAAGGGAAAAAAATCCAAACCAGCCCCCAAACGACCCTGTAGGAGGCACGAACACCTCGCACGGGACCAATGTAACTTGTAGGAACTGACTGTGTAGTCGTGGGTCCCCGGGTTTGAGAATATGATGATAATTTACAAAAATCACACTTAGACTTAAAAATAAGCCGTTAAAGGGTAAAAACCCAATCCATCCCCCAAACGACCCCGTAAGAGGCACGAACACCTCTCACAGGACCAGCGTAACTTGTAGGAACAGATCGCGTAGCCCCGAGTCTCCTGATTTAAGAAAATGATGATAATTTGCAAAAATCAACACCTAAACTTAAAAACAAGCCGTTAACGGGTGAAAATCCAAACCATTCCCCAAATGACCCCATAGGCAGCACGAACACCTCGCACGGGACCAATGTAACTTGTAGGAACTGCCCTGCAGTCCCGGGTCTCCCAATTTTATGACGATAATTTGAAAAAATTAACACTTAGACTTAAAAAGAAGTCGTTAAAGGGTGAAAATCCAAACCACCCCGTAAGAGGCACGAACACCTCGCACGGGACCAATCTAACTTATTGGAACTGACCACGTAGTCCCGGATCTCCCGATTTGAGAATATTATTATAATTTGCAAAAATCATACTTAGGCTTAAAAAAAATCCGTTACGGGGTGAAAACCCTAACTAGCCCCCAAACGACCCAGTAGGAGGCTCGAATACCTCGCACGTGACCAATGTAACTTGTAGGAACTGACCGCATAGTCTCGGGTCTCCCGATTAGTGAATGTGAAGATAATTAGCAAAAATCGACACTTAAACTTAAAAATAAGTCGTTAAAGGGTGAAAATCCAATACAGCCCCTCAACGACCCCGTAGGCGTCATAAAAACCTCGCATGGGACCAATGTAACTTGTAGAAACTGTCGCGTAGTCCCGCGTCTCCCGATTCTAGAATACGATGATAATTTGTAAAAATCACACTTAGACTTAAGAATAATCCGTTAAAGGGTGAAAACCCAAACTAGACCCCAAACGACCCCGTAGGAGGCACGAACACCTGGCACGCGACCAATGTAACTTATAGGAACTTAGCGCATAGTCCCGGGTCTCCCGGTTTGTGAATATGACGATAATTTGCAAAAATCAATACTTAGACTAAAAAAAAGCCATTAAAGGGATAAAATCCAAACTATCCCCCAAACAATCCCGTAGGTGGCACGAACCCCTCACACGGGACCAATGTAACTGTAGGAACTGACCGCGTAGTCCCGGGTATCCCGATTTCACAATATGATGATAATTTTAAAAAATCACATTTAAACTTAAAAATAAGTCGTTAAAAGGAGAAAACCCAAACCAATACCCAAACGACCCCGTAGGAGGCACGAACACCTCGCACGGGACCAATGTAACTTGTCGGAACTGATCGCGTAGTCCAGGGTAGCCTGATTTTAATATGATGATAATTTGCAAAAAGCACACTTAGACTGAAAAATAAGTCGTTAAAGGGTGAAAACCCAAACCAGCCCCCAAACGACCTCCTAAGAGGCACGATCACCTCGCACGGGACCAATGTAACTTGTAGGAACTGACTGCATAGTCCCAGGTCTCCAGGTTTGTGAATATGAAGATAATTTGCAAAAATCAAAACTCCGACTGAAAAACAAGTCGTTAGAGGGTGAGAATCCAAACTAGCCCCAAATGACCCCGTTGACGGCACAAACACCTTACACGGGTACAATGTAACTTGTAGGAACTGACCGCGTAGTCCTGGGTCTACCGATTTTTGAATATGATGATAATTTACAAAAATCACACTTAGACTAAAAAATAAGTTGTTAAAGGGTGAAAACCCAAACCAGCCCCCTAACGACCTCGTTGGAAGCACGATCACCTCGCAAGGGACCAATGTAACTTGTAGGAACTGACTGCATTGTCTCGAGTCTCCCAATTTGTGAATATGACAATAATTTGGAAAAATCAAAATTCTGACTTAAAAACAAGCCGTTAAGGGGTGAGAATCCAAACCAGCCCCCAAACGACCCCGTAGGCCGCACGAACACCTTGCACGGCACCAATGTAACTTGTAGGAACTGACCGCGTAGTCCCGGGTCTCCTGGTTTGAGAATATGATGATAATTTGCAAAAATCACACTTAGACTTAAAAACAAGTCGTTAAAGGGTGAAAACCCAAACTAGCCCCCAAACGCGCCCGTAGGAGGAACAAACATCTCCCGCGGGACCAAAGTAACTTGTAGGAACTGACCGCAAAGTCCCGGGTCTCCCAGTTTGTGAATATGATTATAATTTGGAAAAATCAACACTTAGACTTAAAAACAAGTCGTGAAAGGTTGAAAATCAAAACAAGCCCCCAAACGACCCCGTATGAGGCACAAACACCTCGCACGGGACCAATGTAACTTTTAGGAACTGACCGCGTAGTCCCGGGTCTCCCGATTTGAGAATATGATGATAATTTGCAAAAATCACACTTAGACTTAAAAATAAGTCGTTAAAGGGTGGAAACCCAAACCAACCCCCAAACGACCCCGTAAGAGGCAGAAACACCTCTCATGGGACCAATGTAACTTGAGGGAACTGACTGCGTAGTCCCGGTTCTCCTGCTTTGAGAATATGATAATAATTTTCAAAAATTAACACTTAGACTTAAAAATAAGTCGTTAAAGGGTAAAAACTCAAACCAACCTCCTAACGACCCCGTAGGAGGCAAGAACACCTCGCACGTGACCAATGTAACTTTTAGGAACTAACCGCGTAGTCCCGGGTCTCCCAATTTGAGAATATGATGATAATTTGCAAAAATCACACTTAGACTTAAAAATAAGCCGTTAAAGGGTTAAAACCTTAACCAGCCCCCAAACGACCCCGTGGAAGGAACGAACACCTCGCACGGGACTAATGTAACTTCTAGAAACTGACCATGTAGTCTCAGGCCTCCCGATTTGAGAATATGACGATAATTTGTAAAAATCAACACGTAAACTTAAAAACAAGTCGTTAAAAGGTGAAAACCCAAACCAGCCCCCAAACGACCCCGTAGGAGGCACGAACACCTCGCATGGGACCAATGTAACTTGTAGGAACTGATCGCACATTCCCGGGTCTCCCGATTTGAGAATATGACGATAATTTGTAAAAATCAACACTTAGACTTAAAAACAAGCCATTAAAGGGTGAAAACCCAAACCACCCCGTAGCAGGCACGAACACCTCGCACGGGACTAATGTAACTTATTGGAACTGACCGCGTAGTCCCGACTCTCTCGGTTTGAGAATATGACAATAATTTGCAAAAATGGCACTTAAACTTAAAAACAAGATGTTAAAGGGTGAAAACCCAAACCAGCCCCCAAACTACCCCATAAGAGGAACGAACACCTCTCAAGAGACCAATGAAACTTGTAGGAACTGACCGCGTAGTCCCGGGTCTCTCTGTTTGAGAATATGATGATAATTTGCAAAACTCAACACTTAGACTTAAAGCCAAGCTGTTAAAGGTTGAAAACCCAAATCTCCCGTTAGGAGGCACGAACACCTCGCACGGGAATAATGTAACTTGTTGGAACTAACAGCATAGTCCCGGGTCTTTCAATTCGAGAATATGACGATAATTTAAAAAAATCACACTTAGACTTAAAAATAAGTCGTTAAAGAGTGAAAACCCAAACTAGCCCCCAAACGACCCAGTAGGAGGCACAAACACCTCCCATAGGACCAATGTAACTTGAAGGAACTAACCGCGTAGTCCCGGGTCTCTCGGTTTGAGAATATGATGATAATTTTCAAAAATCACTCTTAGACATAAAACACAAGCCGTTAAAGGGTGAAAACCCAAACCAGCCCCCAAACGACCTCGTAGGAGGCACGAACACCTCGCACGGGACTAATGTAACTTCTAGGAACTGACCGCATAGTCCCGGGTCTCCCGGTTTGGGAATATGATGATAATTTGTAAAAAGCAACACTTAGACTTAAAAACAAGCCGTTAAAGGTTGAAAATCCAAACCAGCCACCAAACGACCCTGTAGAAGGCATGAACACCTCGCATGGCACCAATGTAACTTGTAGGAACTGACCGCTTAGTCTGGGGTATCCCGATTTAAGAATATGATGATAATTTGCAAAAATCACACTTAGACTTAAAAATAAGCCATTAAAGGGTTAAAACCTTAACCAGCCCCCAAACGACCCCGTGGAAGGAACGAACACCTCGCACGGGACTAATGTAACTTTTAGAAACTGACCATGTAGTCTGAGGCCTCCCGATTTGAGAATATGACGATAATTTGTAAAAATTAACACGAAAACTTAAAAACAAGTCGTTAAAAGGTGAAAACCCAAACCAGCCCCCAAACGACCCCGTAGGAGGCACGAACACCTCGCATGGGACCAATGTAACTTGTAGGAACTGACCGCGTAGTCCCGGGTATCTCGATTTTAAAATATGATGATAATTTTAAAAAATCACACTTAAACTTAGAAATAAGCCGTTAAAAGGTGAAAACCCAAACCAGCCCCCAAACGACCCCGTAGGAGGCACGAACACATCGCACGGGACCAATGTAACTTGTAGGAATTGACCGCATAGCCCGGGTCTCCCGGTTTGAGTATATGAAGATAATTTGCAAAAATAAACTCTTAAACTTAAAAACAAGCCATTAAAGGGTGAAAATGCAGACCAACGCAAAACGACCCCGTAGGCGGCACGAACACCTCGCACGGGACCAACGTAACTTGTAGGAACAGACTGGGTAGTCATGGGTCTCCCGATTTGAGAATTTGACAATAATTTACTGAAATCACACTTAGACTTAAAAACAAGCCGTTAAAGGGTGAAAACCCAAACCAGCCCCTAAACGACCCCGTGAGAGGCACGAACACCTCTCACGAGACCAATGTAACTTGTAGGAACTGATCGCATATTCCTGAGTCTCCCGATATATGAATACGACTATAATTTGCAAAAATCCAAACTCCTACTTAAAAATAAGTCGTTAAAGGGGGACAATCCAAACCATCCCCCAAATGACCCCGTAGACGGCACGAACACCTTGCACGGGACAAATGTAACTTGTAGGAACTGACTGCATAGTCCCGTTTCTCCCGATTTGAGAATATGACGATAATTTGCAAAACGCACACTTAGACTTAAAAATAAGTCGTTAAAGGGTTAAACCCAAACCATCCACCAAACGACCTCATAGGAGGCACGAACAGCTCGCACGGGACCAATGTAACTTGTCGAAACTGACCACATAGTCCCGAGTCTCCCGATTTGTAAATATGACTATAATTTGCAAAAATCAAAACTCCGACTTAAAAATAAGACGTTATAGGGTGAGAATCCAAACCATCCCCCAAATGACCCCGTAGACGGCACGAACACCTTGCATGGGACAAATGTAACTTGTAGGAACTGACTGTGTAGTCCCGGGTCTCCCGATTTGAGAATATGACGATAATTAGCAAAAAGCACACTTAGACTTAAAAATAAGCCGTTAAAGGGTGAAAACCCAAACCAGCCCCCAAACGACCTCGTAAGAGGCACGAACGCCTATCACGGGACCAATGTAACTTGTAGGAACTGATCTCATATTCCTGAGTCTCCCGATTTGTGAATATGACTATAATTAGCAAAAATCAAAACTCCAACTTAAAAACAAGTCGTTAAAGGGTGAGAATCCAAACCATCCCCCAAATGACCCCATAGACGGCACGAACACCTTGCACGGGACAAATGTAACTTGTAGGAACTGACTGCGTAGTCCCGGGTTTCCCGATTTTAGAATATGACGATAATTTTCAAAAAGCACACTTAGACTTAAAAATAAGCCGTTAAAGGTTGAAAACCCAAACCAATCCCCAAACGACCTCATAGGAGGCGCGAACACCTCGCACGGGACCAATGTAACTTATCGGAACTGACCACATAGTCCCGAGTCTCCCAATTTGTGAATATGACTATAATTTGCAAAAATCAAACTCCGACTTAAAAATAAGACGTTAAAGGGTGAGAATCCAAACCATCCCCCAAACGACCCCGTAGGCGGCACGAACACCTTGCACTGGACTAATGTAACTTGTAGGAACTGACCGCGTAGTCCCGGGTCTCCCGGTTTGAGAATATGATGATAATTTGAAAAAATCAAACTTAGACATATAAACAAGTCGTTAAAGGGTTAAGATCCAAACTATCCCAAAAATGACCCCGTATGAGTAACGAACGTCTCGCACGAACGAACATCTCGCACGGGACCAATATAACTTGTAGGAACTTACCGCATATTCCCGGGTCTCCCGGTTTGTGAATATGATGATAATTTGTAAAAATCAACACTTAGACTTAAAAATAAGCGGTTAAAGGTTGAAAATCAAAATGAGCCCCAAACGACCCCGTAGGAGGCACGAACACCTCGCACGGGACCAATGTAACTTGTAGGAACTGACCGCATAGTCCCGGGTCTCCCGATTTGAGAATATGAAGATAATTTGCAAAAATCATAGTTAGACTTAAAAACAAGCCGTTAAAGGGTGAAAACCCAAACCAACCCCCAAACGACCCCGTAAAAGGCACAAACACCTCTCACGAGACCAATGTAACTTGTAGGAACTGACCGCGTCATCCCGGGTCTCCCGATTTGAGAATATGATAATAATTTGCTAAAATTAACACTTAGACTTAAAAATAAGTCGTTAAAGGGTGAAAACACAAACCAACCTCCAAACGACCTCGAATGAGGCACGATGACCTCGCACGGGACCAATGTAACTTGTAGGAACTGACCGCGTAGTCTCGAGTCTCCCGATTTGAGAATATGATGATAATTAACAAAAATCAACACTTAAACTTAAAAATAAGCCGTTAAAGGATGAAAACCCAAACCAACACCCAAACAACCCCGTAAGAGGCACGAAAACCTCGTATGGGACCACTGTAACTTGTAGGAACTGAACGCGTAGTCCCGGGTCTCCCAGTTTCTGAATATGATGATAATTTGTTAAAATTAACACTTAGACTTAAAAATAAGCCTTTAAAGGGTGAAAATCAAAACCTGCCCCCAAATGACCCCGTAGGCGGCACGAACACCTCGTACGGGACCAATGTAACCTGTAGGATCTATCGCTTAGTCTCGGGTCTCCCGGTTTGAGAATATAATGATAATTTGAAAAAATCACACTAAAACTTAAAAACAAGCCGTTAAAGGGTGAAAACCCAAACTATCCCCCAAACGACCCTGTAGGAGGGAGGAATACCTCGCACGGGACCAATGTAACTTGTAGGAACTAACAACATAGTACCCGGTCTCTCGGTTTGTGAATATGAATATAATTTGCAAAAATCAACACCTAAACTTAAAAACAAGTCGTTAAAGGGTGAAAATCCAAACCATCCCCCAAATGACCCCATAGGCAGCACGAACACCTCGCACGGGACAAATGTAACTTGTAGGAACTGCCCTGCAGTCCCGGGTCTCCCAATTTGATAATATGACGATAATTTGAAAAAATTAACACTTAGACTTAAAAAGAAGCCGTTAAAGGGTGAAAACCCAAACCACCCCGTAAGAGGCACGAACACCTCGCACGGGACCAATCTAACTTATTGGAACTGACCACGTAGTCCCGGATCTCCCGATTTGAGAATATTATTATAATTTGCAAAAATCATACTTAGGCTTAAAAACAATCCGTTAAGGGGTGAAAACCCTAACTAGCCCCCAAACGACCCAGTAGGAGGCTCGAATACCTCTCACGGGACCAATGTAACTTGTAGGAACTGACCGCATAGTCTCGGGTCTCCCGATTAGTGAATGTGAAGATAATTAGCATAAATCGACACTTAAACTTAAAAATAAGCCGTTAAAGGGTGAAAATCCAATACAGCCCCTCAACGACCCCGTAGGAGTCATAAAAACCTCGCATGGGACCAATGTAACTTGTAGAATTTGTCGCGTAGTCCCGCGTCTCCCGATTCTAGAATATGATGATAATTTGCAAAAATCACACTTAGACTTAAGAATAATCCGTTAAAGGGTGAAAACCCAAACTAGCCCCCAAACGACCCCGTAGGAGGCACGAACACCTGGCACGGGACCAATGTAACTTGTAGGAACTAAGCGCATAGTCCCGGGTCTCCCGGTTTGTGAATATGACGATAATTTGCGAAAATCAATACTTAGACTAAAAAAAAGCCATTAAGGGGATAAAATCCAAACTATCCCCCAAACAATCCCGTAGGTGGCACGAACCCCTCACACGGGACCAATGTAACTTGTAGGAACTGACCGCGTAGTCCCGGGTATCCCGATTTCACAATATGATGATAATTTTAAAAAAGCACATTTAAACTTAAAAATTAGTCGTTAAAAGGAGAAAACCCAAACCAATACCCAAACGACCCCGTAGGAGGCACGAACACCTCGCACGGGACCAATGTAACTTGTCGGAACTGATCGCGTAGTCCAGGATAGCCTGATTTTAAAATATGATGATAATTCGCAAAAAGGACACTTAGACTGAAAAATAAGTCGTTAAAGGGTCAAAACCCAAACCAGCCCCCAAACGACCTCCTAAGAGGCACGATCACCTCGCACGGGACCAATGTAACTTGTAGGAACTGACTGCATAGTCCCAGGTCTCCAGGTATATGAATATGAAGATAATTTGCAAAAATCAAAACTCCGACTAAAAAATAAGTCGTTAAAGGGTGAGAATCCAAACTAGCCCCAAACGACCCCGTTCACGGCACAAACACCTTACACGGGTACAATGTAACTTGTTGGAACTGACCGCGTAGTCATGGGTCTACCGATTTTTGAATATGATGATAATTTAAAATAATCACACTTAGACTAAAAAATAAGTTGTTAAAGGGTGAAAACCCAAACCAGCCCCCTAACGTCCTCGTTGGAAGCACGATCACCTCGCAAGGGACCAATGTAACTTGTAGGAGCTGACTGCATTGTCTCGACTCTCCCAATTTGTGAATATGACTATAATTTGGAAAAATCAAAATTCCGACTTAAAAACAAACCGTTTAGGGGTGAGAATCCAAACCAGCTCCCAAACGACCCCTAAGGCCGCACGAACACCTTGTACGGGACCAATGTAACTTGTAGGAACTGACCGCGTAGTCCCGGGTCTCCCGGTTTGAGAATATGATGATAATTTGCAAAAATCACACTTAGACTTAAAAACAAGCCGTTAAAGGGTGAAAACCCAAACTAGCCCCCAAACGCGCCCGTAGGAGGAACAGACATCTCCCGCAGGACCAACGTAACTTGTAGGAACTGACCGCAAAGTCCCGGGTCTCCCAGTTTGTGAATATGATTATAATTTGGAAAAATCAACACTTAGACTTAAAAACAAGTCGTGAAAGGTTAAAAATCAAAACGAGCCCCCAAACGACCCCGTAGGAAGCACAAACACCTCGCACGGGACCAATGTAACTTTTAGGAACTGACCGCGTAGTCCCGGGTCTCCCGATTTGAGAGTATGATGATAATTTGCAAAAATCACACTTAGACTTAAAAACAAGTCGTTAAAGGGTGGAAACCCAAACCAACCCCCAAACCACCCCGTAAGAGGCAGAAACACCTCTCATGGGACCAATGTAACTTGAGGAAACTGACTGCGTAGTCCCGGTTCTCCTGCTTTGAGAATATGATAATAATTTTCAGAAATTAACACTTAGACTTAAAAATAAGTCGTTAAAGGGTAAAAACTCAGACCAACCTCCAAACGACCCCGTAGGAGGCAAGAACACCTCGCACGTGACCAATGTAACTTTTAGGAACTAACCGCGTAGTCCCGGGTCTCCCGATTTGAGAATATGATGATAATTTGCAAAAATCACACTTAGACTTAAAAATAAGTCGTTAAAGGGTGAAAACCCAAACCATCACCCAAATCCCGTAAGAGGCATGAAGACCTCGTATGGGACACTGTAACTTGTAGGAACTGACCGCGTAGTCCCGGGTCTCCCAGTTTGAGAAGATGACGATAATTTGCAAAAATTAGCACTTAAACTTAAAAACAAGCCACTAAAGGGTTAAAATCCAAACCAGCACCAAATGACCCCGTAGGCAGCACGAACACCTCGCACGGGACCAATGTAACTTGTAGGAACTGTCGCGTAGTCCCGGGTCTCCCGGTTTGAGGATATCATGATAATTTGAATAAATCACACTTAAACTTAAAAACAAGCCGTTAAAGGGTGAAAACACAAACTAGCCCCCAAACAACCCAATAGGAGGCACGAATACCTCTCACGGGACCAATGTAACTTATAGGAACTGACTGCATAGTACCCGGTCTCCCGGTTTGCAAATATGAAGATAATTTGCAAACATCAACACTTAAACTTAAAAACAAGCCGTTAAAGGGTGAAAATCCAAACCATCCCCCAAATGACCCCATAAGCGGCACGAATAACTCGCACGGGACCAATGTAACTTGTAGGAACTTCTGCGTAGTCCCGGGTCTCCCAATTTTACAATACTGTGACAATTTACAAAAATCACACTTAGACTTAAAAATAAGCCGTTAAAGGGAGAAAACCCAAACTAGCCACCAAACGACCCCGTAGGAGGCACGGACACCTCGCACGGGACTAATGTAACTTGTAGGAACTTACCGCATCATCCTAGGTCTCCCGGATTGTGAATATGATGATAATTTGCAAAAATCACATTTAGACTTAAAAACAAGCCGTTAAAGGGTGAAAACCCAAACTAGCCCCCAAACGACCCCGTAGGAGGAACGAACACCTTGCACGGGACCAATCTAACCCGTAGGAACTGACCGCATTGTCCTGGGTCTCCCAATTTGTGAATATGATGATAATTTGCAAAAATCACACTTCGACTTAAAAATAAGTCGTTAAAGGGTGAAACCCCAAACCAGCCCCCAAACGACCTCGTAAGAGGCACGAACAACTCGCACGGGACAAATGTAACCTGTAGGAACTTACCGCATAGTTCCAAGTCTCCCGATTTGTGAATATGACTATAATTTGCGAAAATCAAAACTCCGACTTACAAACAAGTCGTTAAAGGGTGAGAATCCAAACGAGCCTCCTAACGACCGCGTAGGCGGCACGAACACCTTGCACGGGAACAATGTAACTTGTAGGAACTGACGGCGTAGTGCCAAATCTCCCGGTTTAAGAATATGATGATAATTTGCAAAAATCACACTTAGACTTAAAAACAAACCGTTAAAGGGTGAAAACCCAAACTAGCCCCCAAACGACCCCGTAGGATGAACGAACACCTCGTACGGGACCAATATAACTTGTAGGAACTGACCGCATAGTTTTGGGTCTCACAGTTTGTGAATATGACGACAATTTGTAAAAATCAACACTTAGACATAAAAATAAGCAGTTAAAGGTTAAAAATCCAAATGACCAAACGACCCCGTAGGAGGCACGAACACCTCGCACGGAACCAATAACTTGTAGGAACTGACCGCGTAGTCCCGGGTCTCACGGTTTGAGAATATGACACTAATATGTAAAAATCACACTTAGACTTGAAAATAATCCATTAAAGGGTGAAAACCCAAACCATCTCCCAAACGACCCCGTAAGAGGCACAAACACCTCTCACGGGACCAATGTAACTTGTAGGAACTGAATGCGTAGTCTCGGGTCTCCCGATTTGAGAATAGGATAATAATTTGAAAAAATTAACACTTAGACTTAAAAACAAGTTCTTATAGGGTGAAAATCCAAACCAGCCTCCAAACGACCCCGTAGGAGGCACGAACACTTCGCACAGGACCAATGTAACTTATAGGAACTAATCGCATAGTATCGAGTCTCCCGGTTTGAGAATATGATGATAATTTACAAAAATTAACACTTAAACTTAAAAATAAGCCGTTAAAGGGTGAAAACCCAAACCAGCCCCCAAACAACCCCGTAAGAGGCACAAACACCTCGCATAGGACCAATGTAACTTGTAGGAACTGGCCGCGTTGTCTCGGGTCTACCAGTTTGAGAATATGACGATAATTTGCAAAAATTAACACTTAGACTTAAAAAGAAGTCATTAAAGGGTGAAAACCCAAACCACCCCGTAAGAGGCACGAACACCTCACACGGGACCAATGTAACTTATTGGAACTGACCACGTAATCCTGGATCTCCCGGTTTGAGAATATTATTATAATTTGCAAAAATCATACTTAGACTTAAAAATAATCCGTTAAGGGGTGAAAACTCTAACTAGCCCCCAAACGGCCCAGTAGGAGGCTTGAATACCTTGCACGGGATCAATGTACCTTGTAAGAACTGACCGCATAGTCCCGGGTCTCCCGATTTGTGAATATGAAGATAATTAGCAAAAATCGACCCTTAAACTTAAAAATAAGTCGTTAAAGGGTGAAAATCCAAAACAGCCCCTCAACGACCCCTTAGGCAGCACAAACACCTCGCACGGGACCAAAGTAACTTGTAGGAACTGTCGCGTAGTCCAGGGTCTCCCGATTCTAGAATATGATGATAATTTGTAAAAATCACACTTACACATAAAAATAAGCCGTTAAAGGGTGAAAACCCAAACTAGCCCCCAAACGACCCCGTAGGAGGCACAAACACCTCGCATGGGACCAATGTAACTTGTAGGAACTTACCGCATAGTCTTGGGTTTCCCGGTTCGTGAATATAACGATAATTTGCAAAAATCAACACTTAGACTAAAAAACAAGCCATTAAAGGGAGAAAATCCACACTAGCCCCCAAACGACCCTGTAGGAGGCACGAACACCTCGCACGGGACCAATGTAACTTGTAGGAACTGACCGTGTAGTCCCGAGTCTCCCAGTTTTAGAATATGATGATAATTTCCAAAAATCACATTTAAACAAAAAAATAAGTCGTTAAAGGGTGAAAACTCAATCTAGCCCCCAAACGACCCAGTAGGAACCACGAACACCTCGCATGGGACCAATATAACTTGTAGGAATTTATCGCATAGTCCCGGGTTGCCCGGTTTGCGAATATGATGATAATTTAGAAAAATCAACACTTAGACTATAAAATAAGTCGTTAAAAGGAGAAAATCCAAACCATCCCCCAAACGACCCCATAGGAGGAACGAACACCTCGAACGGGGCCAATGTGACTTATAGGAACTGATTACGTAGTCCTGGGTCTCTCGGTTTGAGAATATGACGATAATTTACGTAAATCACACATAGACTTAAAAACAAGCCGTTAAAAGGTGAAAACCCAAACTAGCCCCCAAACGACCCCGTAAGAGGCACGAACACCTCTCACGGGACCAATGTAACTTGTAGGAACTGATCGCGTAGTCCCGGGTATCCTGATTTGAGAATATGATGATAATTTGCAAAAATTAACACTTAGACTAAAAAATAAGTCGTTAAAGGATGAAAACCCAAAACAGCCCCCAAACGACCCCGTAGGAGGCACGAACACCTCGCACGGGACCAATGTAACTTGTAGGAACTAACTGTATAGTCCCAGGTCTCCAGATTTGTGAATATGAAGATAATTTGCAAAAATCAACACTTAAACTTAAGAATAAGCCGTTAAAGGTAGAAAATCCAAACCAGCACCCAAATGACCGCGTTAGAGGTACAAACACCTCTCACGGGACCAATGTAACTTGTAGGAACTGACCGCGTAGTCTCAGGTCTCCCGATTTGAGAATATGATAATAATTTGCAAAAATTAGCACTTAGACTTCAAAATAAGCCGTTAAAGGGTGAAAACCCAAACCAGCCTCCAAACGACCCCGTAGGAGGCACGAACACCTCGTACGGGACCAATGTAACTTTTAGGAACTGATCGCGTAATCTCGAGTCACAAGGTTTGAGAATATGACGATAATTTACAAAAATCAACACTTAAACTTAAAAATAAGCCGTTAAAGGGTAAAAACCCAAACTAGCCCCCAAATAACCCCGTAAGAGGCACAAACAGCTCGCATGGGACCAATATAACTTGTAGGAACTGGCCGCGTAGTCCCGGGTCTCCAAGTTTGAGAATATGACGATAATTTGAAAAAATTAACACTTAGACTTAAAAAGAAGTCGTTAAAGGGTGAAAACCCAGACAACCCCGTAAGAGGCACGAACACCTCGCACGGGACCAATGTAACTTATTGGAACTGACCACGTAGTCCCGGATTTCCCGGTTTGAGAATGTTATTATAATTTGCAAAAATCATACTTAGACTTAAAAACAAGCCGTTAAGGGGTGAAAACCCTAACTAGTCCCCAAACGACCCAGCAGGAGGCTCGAATACCTCGCACGGGACCAATGTAACTTGTAGGAACTGACCGTATAGTCCCGGGTCTCCCGGTTTGTGAATATGAAGATAATTAGCAAAAATCGATACTTAAACTTAAAAACAAGCAGTTAAAGGGTGAAAATCCAAAACAGCCACTCAACGACCCCGTAGGAGGCACAAACACCTCGCACGGGACCAATGTAACTTGTAGGAACTATCGCGTAGGCCCGGGTCTCCCGATTCTAGAATATGATGATAATTTGCAAAAATCACACTTACACATAAAAATAAGCCCTTATAGGGTGAAAACCCAAACTAGACCCCAAACGACCCCGTAGGAGGCACGAACACCTTGCATGGGACAAATGTAACTTGTAAGAACTTACCGCATAGTCCTGGGTCTCCCGGTTTGTGAATATGACGATAATTTACAAAAATGTACACTTAGACTAAAAAAACAAGCCATTAAAGGGAGAAAATCCAAACTAGCCCCCAAACGACCCCATAGGAGGCAAGAACACCTCGCACGGGACCAATGTAACTTGTAGGAACTGACCGTGTAGTCCCGAGTCTCCCGGTTTTAGAATATGATGATAATTTCCAAAAATCACACTTAGACAAAAAAATAAGCCGTTAAAGGGTGAAAACTCAATCTAGCCCCCAAACGACCCAGTAGGAGGCACGAACACCTCGCATGGGACCAATGTTACTTGTAGGAACTTATCGCATAGTCCCGGGTCGCCCGGTTTGTGAATATGACGATAATTTACAAAAATCAACAATTAGACTATAAAACAAGCCGTTAAAAGGAGAAAATCCAAACCAACCCCCAAACGATCCCATAGGAGGAACGAACACCTCGCACGGGGCTAATGTTACTTATAGGAACTGATTGCGTAGTCTTGGGTCTCCCGGTTTGAGAATATGATGATAATTTACGTAAATCACACATAGACTTAAAAACAAGCCGTTAAAGGGTGAAAACCCAAACGACCCCGTAAGAGGCACGAACACCTCTCACGGGACCAATGTAACTTATAGGAACTAATCGCATAGTCTCGGGTCTCCCGATTTGAGAATATGATGATAATTTGCAAAAAATAACACTTAAATTAAAAAATAAGTCGTTAACGGATGAAAACCCAAACCAGCCCCCAAACGACCCCGTAGGAGGCACGAACACCTCGCACGGGACCAATGTAACTTGTAGGAACTGACTTCATAGTCCCGGGTCTCCAGGTTTGTGAATATGACGATAATTTGCAAAAATCAACACTTAGACTTAAGAACAAGCCGTTAAAGGTAGAAAATCCAAACCAACCCCCAAACGACAGCGTTAGAGGCACGAACACCTCTCACGGGACCAATGTAACTTGTAGGAACTGACCGAGTAGTCCCGGGTCTCCCGATTTGAGAATATGACGATAATTTGAAAAAATCAACACTTAGACTTCAAAATAAGCCGCTAAAGGGTAAAAACCCAAACCACCTGTAGGAGGCACGAACACCTCGCAATGGACCAATGTAACTTATTGGAACTGACCGCGTAGTCCCTTTATCTTTCGGGTTGAGAATATGACGATAATATGCAAAAATCACCCTTAGACTTAAAAATAAGATGTTAAAGGGTAAAAACCCAAACCAGCCCCAAACGACCCCGTAAGAGGCACGAACACCTCTCACGGGACCGTTGTAACTTGTAGGAACTTACTACGTAGTCCCGGGTCTCCCGGTTTGATAATATGATGATAATTTCCAAAAATCAACACTTAGACTTAAAAACAAGACGTTAAAGGTTGAAAACCCAAACCACCCCATAGGAGGCACTAACACCTCGCACGGGAATCTTGTAACTTGTTGGAACTGACCGCGTATTCTCGGGTCTTCCAGTTTGAGAATATGACGATAATTCGCAAAAATCCCACTTAGGCTTAAAAATAAGCCGTTAAAGAGTGAAAACCCAAACTAGACCCCAAACGACCCAATAGGTGGCACGAACACCTCGCCAGGGACCAATTTAACTTGTAGGAACTAACATCATAGTCTCGAGTCTCTCGGTTAGGGAATATGACGATAATCTGTAAAACTCACACTTAGATATAAAAACAAGTCGTTAAAGGGTGAAAACCCAAACCAACCCCCAAACGACTCTGTAAGAGGCACGAACACCTCTCGCGGGACCAATGTAACTTGTAGGTACTGATCGTATAGTCCCGGGTATCTCGATTTGAGAATATGATGATAATTTGCTAAAATTAACATTTAGACTAAAAAATAAGTCGTTAAAGGGTGAAAACCCAAACCATCCCCAAAACGACCCCGTAGGAGGCACGGACAACTCGCACGGGACCAATGTAACTTGTAGGAACTGACCGTGTGGTCTCGTGTATCTCGGTTTAAGAATATGATGATAATTTGCAAAAATCAACACGTACGCTTAAAAACAAGTCGTTAAAGGGAGAAAACCCAAACTAGACACAAAACGACCCCGTAAGAGGCACGAACACCTCGTATGGGACCAATGTAACTTGTAGAAATTGACCGCGTAGTCCCGGTCTCCCGATTTGAGAATATGATGATAATTTGCAAAAATCAACACTTAGACTTAAAAACAAGACGTCAAAGGATAAAAACCCAAACCACCCCGTAGGAGGCACGAACACCTCGCAATGGACCAATGTAACTTATTGGAACTGACCGCGTACTCCCCAATCTCCCGGTTTGAGAAGATGACGATAATATGCAAAAATCACACTTAGGCTTAAAAACAAGATGTTAAAGGGTAAAAACCCAAACCAGCCACCAAACGACCCCGTAAGAGGCAAGAACACCTCTCACGGGACCGATGTAACTTGTAGGAATTGACTGCGTAGTCCCGGGTCTCCCGATTTGATAATATGATGATAGTTTGCAAAAAACAACACTTAGACTTAAAAACAAGACGTTAAAGGTTGAAAACCCAAACCACCCCGTAGGAGGCACGAACACCTCGCACCGGAATAATGTAACTTGTTGGAACTGACAGCGTAGTCCCAGGTCTTACGTTTTGTGATAATGATGATAATTTGAAAAAATCACACTTAGACTTAAAAATAAGCCGTTAAAGAGTGAAAACCCAAACTAGCCCCAGACAACCCACTAGGTGGCACGAACACCTCGCACGGGACCAATGTAACTTGTAGGAACTAACCGCGTAGTCCCGGGTCTCTCGGTCTGGGAATATGGTGATAATTTGCAAAAATCACGCTTAGACATAAAAATAAGCCGTTAAAGGGTGAAAACCCAAACCAGCACCCAAACGACCCCGTAGGAGGCACGAACACCTCGCACCGGACCACTGTAACTTGTAGGAACTGACCGCATACTCCCGAGCCTCCCAGTTTGGGAATATGACGATAATTTGCCAAAATCAACACTTAGACTTAAAAACAAGTCGTTAAAGGTTGAAAATCTAAACCAGCCACCAAACAACCCTATAAAAGGCACGAACACCTCGCATGGGACCAATGTAACTTGTAGGAACTGATCGCATAGTCCCGGGTCTCTCGGTTTAAGAATATGACAATAATTTGCAAAAATCACACTTAGACTTAAAAAAAGCCGTTAAAGGGTGAAAACCCAAACCAGCCCCCAAACGACCTCGTAGGAGGAACGAACACCTCCCACGGGATCAATGTAACTTGTAGGAACTGACTGCATAGTCTCGGGTCTCCCAATTTGTGAATATGACGATAATTTGCAAAAATAAATACTTAGATTTAAAAACAAGCCTTAAAAGGGTGAAAATCAAAACGAGCCCCCAAAAGACCCCGTAGGAGGCACGAACACTTCGAACGGGAACAATGTAACTTGTAGGAACTGATCGCGTAGTCCCGGGTATCCCGATTTGAGAATATGATGATAATTTGCAAAAATCACACTTAGACTTAAAAACAAGCCGTTAAAGGGTGAAAACCCAACCCAGCCCCCAAACGACCCCGTAAGAGGCACGAACACCTCGCACGGGACCACTGTAACTTATAGGAACTGACCGCATAGTCCCGAGCCTCCCAGTTTGGGAATATGATCATAATTTGCAAAAATCAACACTTACACTTAAAAACAAACCGTTAAAGGTTGAAAATCCAAACCATCCACCAGACGACCCTATAGAAGGCACGAACACCTCGCATGGAACCAATGTAACTTGTAGGGACTTACCGCGTACTCCCAGATCTCCTGATTTAAGAATATGACGATAATTTGCAAAAATCACACTAAGACTTAAAAAAAGCCGTTAAAGCGTGAAAACCCAAACCATCCCCCAGACGACCTCATAGGAGGCACGAACACCTCTCACGGGACCAATGTAACTTATAGGAACTAATCGCGTAGTCCTGGGTCTCCCAATTTGAGAATATGATGATAATTTGCAAAAATTAACACTTAAACTAAAAAATAAGTCATTAAAGGATGAAAACCCAAACCATCCCCCAAACGACTCCGAAGGAGGCACGAACACCTCGCACGGGACCAATGTAACTGGTAGGATCTGACTGCATAGTCTCGGGTCTCCAGGTTTGTGAATATGACAATAATTTGCAAAATCAACACTTAGACTCAAGAACAAGCAGTTAAAGGTAGAAAATCCAAACCAGCCCCCAAACGACAGCATTAGAGGAACGAACACCTCTCACGGGACGAATGTAACTTATTGGAATTGACCGAGTAGTCCCGGGTCTCCCGATTTGAGAATATGACGATAATTTACAAAAATCAACACTTAGACTTCAAAATAAGTCGTTAAAGGGTGAAAACCCAAACCACCGGTAGGAGGCACGAACACCTCGCAATGGACCAATGTAACTTATTGGAACTGATCGCGTAGTCCCTTTATCTTCCGGTTTGAGAATATGACGATAATATGAAAAAATCACACTTAGACTTAAAAATAAGATGTTAAAGGGTAAAAACCCAAACCAGCCCCCAAAGGACCCCGTAAGAGGCAAGAACACATCTCACGGGACCGATGTAACTTGTAGGAACTGACTGCGTAGTCCCGGGTCTCCCGGTTTGATAATATGATGATAGTTTGCAAAAAACAGCACCTAGACTTAAAAATAAGACGTTAAAGGTTGAAAACCCAAACCACCCCGTAGCAGGCACGAACACCTCTCACGGGAATAATGTAACTTGTTGGAACTGACAGCGTAGTCCCAGTTCTTCTGTTTTGTGAATATGATGATAATTTGAAAAAATCACACTTAGACTTAAAAATAAGCCGTTAAAGAGTGAAAACCCAAACTAGCCCCCAAACGACCCAGTAGGTGGCACGAACACCTCGCACGGGACCAATGTAACTTGTAGGAACTAACCGCGTAGTCCCGGGTCTCTCGGTCTGGGAATATGATGATAATTTGCAAAAATCACGCTTAGATATAAAAACAAGCCGTTAGAGGGTGAAAACCCAAACCAGCCCCCAAAAGACCCCGTAGGAGGGACGAACACCTCGCACGGGACCACTGTAACTTGTAGGAACTGATCGCATAGTCCCGAGCCTCCCGGTTTGGGAATATGACAATAATTTGCCAAAATCAACACTTAGACTTAAAAACAAGTCGTTAAAGGTTGAAAATCTAAACCAGCCACCAAACGACCCTATAGAAGGCACGAACACCTCGCATGGGACCAATGTAACTTGTAGGAACTGATCGCGTAGTCCCGGGTCTCCCGGTTTAAGAATATGACAATAATTTGCAAAAATCACTCTTAGACTTAAAAAAAGCCGTTAGAGGGTGAAAACCCAAACCAGCCCCCAAACGACCTCGTAGGAGGAACTAACACCTCCCACGAGACCAATGTAACTTTTAGGAACTGACTGCATGGTCTCGGGTCTCCCGATTTGTGAATCTGAGGATAATTTGCAAAAATAAATACTTAGATTTAAAAATAAGCCTTAAAAGGCTGAAAATCAAAACGAGCCCCCAAAAGACCCCGTAGGAGGCACGAACACTTCGCACGGGAACAATGTAACTTGTAGGAACTGACCGCGTAGTCCCGGGTATCCTGGTTTGAGAATATGATGATAATTTGCAAAAATCACACTTAGACATAAAAATAAGCCGTTAAAGGGTGAAAACCCAACCCAGCCCCCAAACGACCCCGTAAGAGGCACGAACACCTCGCACGTGAACACTGTAACTTGTAGGAACTGACTGCATAGTCCCGAGCCTCCCGGTTTGGGAATATGATCATAATTTGAAAAAATCAACACTTAGACTTAAAAACAAACCGTTAAAGGTTGAAAATCCAAACCATCCACCAGAGGACCCTATTGAAGGCACGAACACCTCGCATGGGACCAATGTAACTTGTAGGGACTTACTGCGTACTCCCAGATCTCCCGATTTAAGAATATGATGATAATTTGCAAAAATCACACTTAGATTTAAAAAAAGCCGTTAAAGGGTGAAAACCCAAGCCATTCCCCAGACGACCTCATAGGAGGCACGAACACCTCTCACGGGACCAATGTAACTTATAGGAACTAATCGCGTAGTCCCAGGCCTCCCAATTTGAGAATATGATGATAATTTGCAAAAATTAACACTTAAAATAAAAAATAAGTCATTAAAGGATGAAGACCCAAACCAGCCCCCAAACGACCCCGTAGGAGGCACGAACACCTCGCACGGGACCAATGTAACTTTTAGGATCTGACTGCATAATCCCGGGTCTCCAGGTTTGTGAATATGATGATAATTTGCAAAAATCAACACTTAGACTCAAGAACAAGCCGTTAAAGGGTGCAAACCCAAACTATCCCCCTAACAACCCCGTAGGAGGAACGAACACATCCCACGGGACCAATGTAACTTGTAGGAACTGACTGCATAGTCCCGGGTCTCTCGGTTTGTGAATATGATATTAATTTGCAAAAATCAACACTTAGACTTAAAAATGGGCCGTTAAAGGTTGAAAATCAAAATGAGTCTCCAAACGACCCCGTAGGAGGCATGAACACCTCGCACGGGACCAATGTAACATGTAGGAACTGATCGGGTAGTCCCATGTCTCCCGGTTTGAGAATATGATGATAATTTGTAAAAATCACACTTAGGCTTAAAAATAAGCTGTTAAAGGGTGAAAATTCAAATTAGCCACCAAACGACCCCGTAGGAGGCACGGATACCTCGCACGGGACCAATGCAACTTGTAGGAACTGACTGCATAGTCTTGAGTCTCCCGATTTGTGAATATGGAGATAATTTGCAAACATCAACACTTAAATTTAAGAACTAGCATAATTTACAAAAATCAACACTTAGACTAAAAAACAAGCCTTTAAAGGGAGAAAATCCAAACCAGCCCCCAAACGACCCGTAGGACGCACGAACACCTCGCACGGGACCAATGTAACTCGTAGGAACTGACTGTGTAGTCCGGGGTCTCCCGGTCTGACAATATGACAATAATTCATAAAAATCACACTTAGACTTAAAAATAAATCGTTAAAGGGTGAAAACCCAAACCAGCCCCCAAACGACCCGTAAGAGGCACGAACACCTCTCACGGGACCAATGTAACTTGTAGGAACTGATCGCGTAGTCCCGGGTTTACTGATTTGAGAATATGATGATAATTTGCAAAAATTAACACTTAGACTAAAAAATAAGTCGTTAAAGGGGCAAAACCCAAACTAGCCCCCAAACGACCCCAGAGGAAGCACGAACACCTCGCACGGGACCAATGTAACTTGTAGGAACTGACCGTGTAGTCTCGGGTCTCTCGGTTTGAGAATATGATGATAATTTACAAAAATCAACACGTAAACTTAAAAAAAAGCCGTTAAAGGGAGAAAACCCAAACTAGCCCCCAAATAATCCCGTAAGAGGCACGAACACGTCGCATGGGACCAATGTAACTTCTAGGAACTGACCGCATAGTCCCGGGTCTCTCGATTTGAGAATATGACAATAATTTGCAAAAATCAACACTTAGATTAAAAAATAAGTCGTTAAAGAGTGAAAACCCAAACCACCCCGTAGGAGGCACAAACACCTCGCAATGGACCAATGTAACTTATTGGGACTGACCGCGTAGTCCCGAATCTCCCGGGTTGAGAATATGACGATAATATGCAAAAATCACACTTAGACCTAAAAATAAGATGTTAAAGGGTAAAAACCCAAACCAGCCCCCCAACGACCCCGTAAGAGGCACGGACACCTCTCACGGGACCGATGTAACTTGTAGGAACTGACTGCGTAGTCCTGGGTCGCCCGATTTCATAATATGATGATAATTTGGAAAAATCACACTTAGACTTAAAAATAAGCCATTGAAGAGTGAAAACCCAAACTAGCCCCCAAACGACGCAGTAGGTGGCACGGACACCTCGCAAGGGACAAATGTAACTTGTAGGAACTAACCGCGTAGTCCCGGGTCTCTCGGTTTGGGAATATGACGATAATTTACAAAAATCACGCTTAGACATAAAAACCAGACCTTAAAGGGTGAAAACCCAAACCAGCCCCCAAACGACCCCGTAGGAGGCACGAACACCTCGCACGGGACCACTGTAACTTGTAGGAACTAACTGCATAGTCCCGGGCCTCCCGATTTGGGAATATGATGATAATTTGTGAAAATCAACACTTAGACTTAAAAATAAGCCTTTAAAGGTTTAAAATCCAAACCAGCCACCAAACGACCCTATAGAAGGCACGAACACCTCGCATGGGACCAATGTAACTTGTAGGGACTGACCGCGTAGTCCCGGGTCTCCCGATTTAAGAATTCCCGGGTCTCCCGATTTAAGAATATGACGTTAATTTGAAAAAATCACACTTAGCCTTAAAAAAGCCGTTAAAGGGTGAAAACCCAAACAAGCCCCCCAAATGACCTCGTAGGAGGAACGAACACCTCGCATAGGACCAATGTAACTTGTAGGAACTGACCGCATAGTCCCGAGTCTCCCGGTTTGTGAATATGACAATAATTTGCAAAATCAAAACTCCGACTTAAAAACAAACTGTTAAAGTGTGAGAATCCAAACCAGCCGCCAAATGACCCCGTAGGAGGCACGAACACCTCGCTCGGGACCAACGTAACTTGTAGGAACTCACCGCGTAGTCCCGGGTGTCCTAGTTTTAGAATATGATGATAATTTTTAAAAATCACAGTTAGACTTAAAAACAAGCCGTTAAAGGGTGAAAACCCAAACCAACCCCCAAACGACCCCGTAAGAGGCACAAACACCTCTCACGGGACCAATGTAACTTGTAGGAACTGACCGCGTCATCCCGGGTCTCCTGATTTGAGAATATGATAATAATTTGCTAAAATTAACACTTAGACTTAAAAACAAGTCGTTAAAGGGTGAAAATACAAACCAACCTCCAAACGACCCCGTAGGAGGCACGAACACCTCGCACGGGACCAATGTAACTTGTAGGAACTGACTGCGTAGTCTCGAGTCTCCCGATTTGAGAATATGATGATAATTAAAAAAAATCAACACTTAAACTTAAAAATAAGCCGTTAAAGGGTAAAAACCCAAACCAGCCCCCAAACAACCCCATAAGAGGCACGAACACCTCGTATGGGACCACTGTAACTTGTAGGAACTGACCGCGTAGTCCCGGGTCTCCCAGTTTCTGAATATGATGATAATTTGCAAAAATTAACACTTAGACTTAAAAACAAGCCTTTAGAGGGTGAAAATCAAAACCAGCCCCCAAATGATCCCGTAGTCGGCACAAACACCTCGTACGGGACCAATGTAACTTGTAGGACCTATCACGTAGTCTCGGGTCTCACGATTTGAGAATATAATGATAATTTGAAAAAATCACACTAAAACTTAAAAACAAGCCGTTAAAGGGTGAAAAACCAAACTATCCCCCAAACGACCCAGTAGGAGGCAGGAATACCTTGCATGGGACCAACGTAACTTGTAGGAACTAACAGCATAGTACCCGATCTCTCGATTTGTGAATATGAAGATAATTTGCAAAAATCGCCACCTAAACTTAAAAACAAGCAGTTAAAGGGTGAAAATCCAAACCAGTCCCCAAATGACCCCATAGGCAGCACGAACACCTCGCTCGGGACCATTGTAACTTGTAGGAACTGCCCTACAGTCCCGGGTCTCCCAATTTGATAATATGACGTTAATTGGAAAAAATTAACACTTAGACTTAAAAAAAAGTAGTTAAAGGGTGAAAACCCAAACCACCCCGTAAGAGGCACGAACACCTCGCACGGGACCAATGTAACTTATTGGAACTGACCACATAGTCTAGGATCTCTCGGTTTGAGAATATTATTATAATTTACAAAAATCATACTTAGACTTAAAAACTAGCCGTTAAGGGGTGAAAACCCTAACTAGCCCCCAAACGACCCAATAGGAGGCTCGATTACCTCGCACGGGACCAATGTAACTTGTAGGAACTGACCGCATAGTCCCGATTTTACCGATTTGTGAATATGAAGATAATTAGCAAAAATAAGCCGTTAAAGGGTGAAAATCCAAAACAGCCCCTCAACAACCCCGTAGGCGGCACAAACACCTCGAACGGGACCAATGTAACTTGTAGGAACTGTCGCGTAGTCCCAGGTCTCCCGATTATATAATATGATGATAATTTGAAAAAATCACACTTAGACTTAAAAACAATCCATTAAAGGGTGAAAACTCAAACCAGCCCCCAAACAACCTCCTAGGAGGCACGATCACCTTGCACGGGACCAATGTAACTTGTAGGGACTGATCGGATAGTCCCGAGTCTCCCGGTTTGTGAATATGACTATAATTTGCAAAAATCAAAACTCTGACTGAAAAACAAGTCGTTAAACGGTGAGAATCCAAACTAGCCCCAAACGACCCCGTAGACGGCACAAACACCTTGCACGGGACCATTGTAACTTGTAGGAACTGACCGCGTAGTCCTTGGTCTACCGATTTTTGAATATGATGATAATTTACAAAAATCACACTTAGACTAAAAAAATAAGTTATTAAGGGGTGAAAACCCAAACCAGCCCCCTAACGACCTCGTAGGAAGCACGATCACCTCGCAGGGGACCAATGTTACTTATAGGAACTGACTGCATAGTCTCGAGTCTCCCAATTTATGAATATGACTATAATTTGCAAAAATCAAAATTCTGACTTAAAAACAAACTGTTAAGGGGTGAGAATCCAAACCAGTCCCCAAACGACCCCGTAGGCGGCACGAACACCTTGCACGGGACCAATGTAACTTGTAGGAACTGACCGCGTAGTCCCGGTTCTCCCGGTTTGAGAATATGATGATAATTCGCAAAAATCACACTTAGACTTAAAAACAAGCCGTTAAAGGGTGAAAACCCAAACTAGCCCCCAAACGCGCCCGTAGGAGGAACAAACATCTCCCACAGGACCAACGTAACTTGTAGGAACTGACCGCAAAGTCCCGGGTCTCCCAGTTTTTGAATATGATTATAATTTGGAAAAATCAACACTTAGACTTAAAAATAAGCAGTTAAAGGTTGAAAATCAAAACAAGCCCCTAGACGACCCCGTAGGAGGCACAAACACCTAGCACGGGACCAATGTAAATTTTAGGAACTGACCGCGTAGTCCCGGGTCTCCCGATTTGAGAATATGATGATAATTTGCAAAAATCATACTTAGACTTAAAAACAAGTCGTTAAAGGGTGGAAACCCAAACCAACCCCCAAACGACCCCGTAAGAGGCACAAACACCTCTCACGGGACCAATGTAACTTGAGGGAACTGACTACGTAGTCTCGGTTCTCCTGCTTTGAGAATATGATAATAATTTTCAGAAATTAACACTTAGATTTAAAAACAAGTCGTTAAAGGGTAAAAACTCAAACCAACCTCCAAACGACCCCGTAGGAGGCACGAACACCTCGCACGTGACTAATATAACTTGTAGGAACTGACCGCGTAGTCCCGGGTCTCCCGGTTTGAGAATATGATGATAATTCGCAAAAATCACACTTAGACTTAAAAACAAGCCGTTAAAGGGTGAAAACCCAAACTAGCCCCCAAACGCCCCCGTAGGAGGAACACACATCTCCCACAGGACCAACGTAACTTGTAGGAACTGACCGCAAAGTCTTGGGTCTCCCAGTTTGTGAAGATGATTATAATTTGGAAAAATCAACACTTAGACTTAAAACACAAGCCGTTAAAGGTTGAAAATCAAAACGAGCCCCCAAGCGACCCCGTAGGAGGCACAAACATCTCGCACGGGACAAATGTAACTTTTAGGAACTGACCGCGTAGTCCCGGGTCTCCCAGTTTGAGAATATGATGATAATTTGCAAAAATCACACTTAGACTTAAAAACAAGTCGTTAAAGGGTGGAAACCCAAACCAACCCCCAAACGACCCTGTAAGAGGCACAAACACCTCTCACGGGACCAATGTAACTTGAGGGAACTGACTGCGTAGTCCCGGTTCTCCTGCTTTGAGAATATGATAATAATTTTCAGAAATTAACACTTAGACTTAAAAATAAGTGGTTAAAGGGTAAAAACTCAAACCAGCCTCCAAACGACCCCGTAGGAGGCAAGAACGCCTCGCACGTGACCAATGTAACTTGTAGGAACTGACCGCGTAGTCCCGAGTCTCCCGGTTTGAGAATATGATGATAATTTCCAGAAATCACACTTAGACTTAAAAACAAGTCGTTAAAGGGGGAAAACCCAAACTAGCCCCCAAATACGCCCGTAGGAGGAACAAACATCTCCCACAGGACCAACGTAACTTGTAGGAACTGACCGCAAAGTCCCGGGTCTCCCAGTTTGTGAATATGATTAAAATTTGGAAAAATCAACACTTAGACTTAAAAACAAGCCGTTAAAGGTTGAAAATTAAAACGAGCCCGCAAACGACCCCGTAGGAGGCACAAACACCTCGCACGGGACCAACGTAACTTTTAGGAACTGATCGCGTAGTCCCGGGTCTCCCGATTAGAGAATATGATGATAATTTTCAAAAATCACACTTAGACTTAAAAACAAGTCGTTAAAGGGTGGAAACCCAAACCAACCCCCAAACGACCCCGTGAGAGGCAAAAACACCTCTCATGGGACCAATGTAACTTGAGGGAACTGACTGCGTAGTCCCGGTTCTCCTGCTTTGAGAATATGATAATAATTTTCACAAACTAACACTTAGACTTAAAAACAAGTCGTTAAAGGGTAAAAACTCAAACCAGCCTCCAAACGACCCCGTAGGAGGCACGAACACCTCGCACGTGACCAATGTAACTTGTAGGAACTGATCGCGTCATCCCGGGTCTCCCGATTTGAGAATATGATAATAATTTGCTAAAATTAACACTTAGACTTAAAAACAAGTCGTTAAAGGGTGAAAATACAAACCAACCTCCAAACGACCCCGTAGGAGGCACGAACACCTCGCACGGGACCAATGTAACTTGTAGGAACTGACTGCGTAGTCTCGAGTCTCCCGATTTGAGAATATGATGATAATTAAAAAAAATCAACACTTAAACTTAAAAATAAGCCATTAAAGGGTAAAAACCCAAACCAGCCCCCAGACAACCCCATAAGAGGCACGAACACCTCGTATGGGACCACTGTAACTTGTAGGAACTGACCGCGTAGTCCCGGGTCTCCCAGTTTCTGAATATGATGATAATTTGAAAAAATTAACACTTAGACTTAAAAACAAGCCTTTAGAGGGTGAAAATCAAAACCAGCCCCCAAATGACCCCATAGACGGCACAAACACCTCGTACGGGACCAATGTAACTTGTAGGACCTATCGCGTAGTCTCGGGTCTCACGATTTGAGAATATAATGATAATTTGAAAAAATCACACTAAAACTTAAAAACAAGCCGTTAAAGGGTGAAAAACCAAACTATCCCCCAAACGACCCAGTAGGAGGCAGGAATACCTTGCATGGGACCAACGTAACTTGTAGGAACTAACAGCACAGTACCCGGTCTCTCGATTTGTGAATATGAAGATAATTTGCAAAAATCGCCACCTAAACTTAAAAACAAGCCGTTAAAGGGTGAAAATCCAAACCAGTCCCCAAATGACCCCATAGGTAGCACGAACACCTCGCTCGGGACCATTGTAACTTGTAGGAACTGCCCTACAGTCCCGGGTCTCCCAATTTGATAATATGACGTTAATTGGAAAAAATTAACACTTAGACTTAAAAAAAAGTCGTTAAAGGGTGAAAACCCAAACCACCCCGTAAGAGGCACGAACACCTCGCACGGGACCAATGTAACTTATTGGAACTGACCACGTAGTCTAGGATCTCTCGGTTTGAGAATATTATTATAATTTACAAAAATCATACTTAGACTTAAAAACTAGCCGTTAAGGGGTGAAAACCCTAACTAGCCCCCAAACGACCCAATAGGAGGCTCGATTACCTCGCACGGGACCAATGTAACTTGTAGGAACTGACCGCATAGGCCCGGGTTTTACCGATTTGTGAATATGAAGATAATTAGCAAAAATAAGCCGTTAAAGGGTGAAAATCCAAAACAGCCCCTCAACGACCCCGTAGGCGGCACAAACACCTCGAACGGGACCAATGTAACTTGTAGGAACTGTCGCGTAGTCCCAGGTCTCCCGATTCTATAATATGATGATAATTTGAAAAAATCACACTTAGACTTAAAAATAATCCATTAAAGGGTGAAAACCCAAACCAGCCCCCAAACGACCTCCTAGGAGGCACGATCACCTTGCACGGGACCAATGTAACTTGTAGGGACTGATCGCATAGTCCCGAGTCTCCCGGTTTGTGAATATGACTATAATTTGCAAAAATCAAAACTCTGACTGAAAAACAAGTCGTTAAACGTTGAGAATCCAAACTAGCCCCAAACGACCCCGTAGACGGCACAAACACCTTGCACGGGACCATTGTAACTTGTAGGAACTGACCGCGTAGTCCTTGGTCTACCGATTTTTGAATATGATGATAATTTACAAAAATCACACTTAGACTAAAAAAAATAAGTTATTAAGGGGTGAAAACCCAAACCAGCCCCCTAACGACCTCGTAGGAAGCATGATCACCTCGCAGGGGACCAATGTTACTTATAGGAACTGACTGCATAGTCTCGAGTCTCCCAATTTGTGAATATGACTATAATTTGCAAAAATCAAAATTCTGACTTAAAAACAAACCGTTAAGGGGTGAGAATCCAAACCAGTCCCCAAACGACCCCGTAGGCGGCACGAACACCTTGCACGGGACCAATGTAACTTGTAGGAACTGACCGCGTAGTCCCGGTTCTCCCGGTTTGAGAATATGATGATAATTCGCAAAAATCACACTTAGACTTAAAAACAAGCCGTTAAAGGGTTTAAACCCAAACTAGCCCCCAAACGCGCCCGTAGGAGGAACAAACATCTCCCAGAGGACCAACGTAACTTGTAGGAACTGACCGCAAAGTCCCGGGTCTCCCAGTTTTTGAATATGATTATAATTTGGAAAAATCAACACTTAGACTTAAAAATAAGCAGTTAAAGGTTGAAAATCAAAACAAGCCCCTAGACGACCCCGTAGGAGGCACAAACACCTAGCACGGGACCAATGTAAATTTTAGGAACTGACCGCATAGTCCCGGGTCTCCCGATTTGAGAATATGATGATAATTTGCAAAAATCATACTTAGACTTAAAAACAAGTCGTTAAAGGGTGGAAACCCAAACCAACCCCCAAACGACCCCGTAAGAGGCACAAACACCTCTCACGGGACCAATGTAACTTGAGGGAACTGACTATGTAGTCCCGGTTCTCCTGCTTTGAGAATATGATAATAATTTTCAAAACTTAACACTTAGATTTAAAAACAAGTCGTTAAAGGGTAAAAACTCAAACCAACCTCCAAACGACCCCATAGGAGGCACGAACACCTCGCACGTGACTAATATAACTTGTAGGAACTGACCGCGTAGTCCCGGGTCTCCCGGTTTGAGAATATGATGATAATTCGCAAAAATCACACTTAGACTTAAAAACAAGCCGTTAAAGGGTGAAAACCCAAACTAGCCCCCAAACGCCCCCGTAGGAGGAACACACATCTCCCACAGGACCAACGTAACTTGTAGGAACTGACCGCAAAGTCTCGGGTCTCCCAGTTTGTGAATATGATTATAATTTGGAAAAATCAACACTTAGACTTAAAACACAAGCCGTTAAAGGTTGAAAATCAAAACGAGCCCCCAAGCGACCCCGTAGGAGGCACAAACATCTCGCACGGGACAAATGTAACTTTTAGGAATTGACCACGTAGTCCCGGGTCTCCCAGTTTGAGAATATGATGATAATTTGCAAAAATCACACTTAGACTTAAAAACAAGTCGTTAAAGGGTGGAAACCCAAACCAACTCCCAAACGACCCTGTAAGAGGCACAAACACCTCTCACGGGACCAATGTAACTTGAGGGAACTGACTGCGTAGTCCCGGTTCTCCTGCTTTGAGAATATGATAATAATTTTCAGAAATTAACACTTAGACTTAAAAATAAGTGGTTAAAGGGTAAAAACTCAAACCAGCCTCCAAACGACCCCGTAGGAGGCAAGAACGCCTCGCACGTGACCAATGTAACTTGTAGGAACTGACCGCGTAGTCCCGAGTCTCCCGGTTTGAGAATATGATGATAATTTCCAGAAATCACACTTAGACTTAAAAACAAGCCGTTAAAGGGTGAAAACCCAAACTATCCCCCAAATATGCCCGTAGGAGGAACAAACATCTCCCACAGGACCAACGTAACTTGTAGGAACTGACCGCAAAGTCCCGGGTCTCCCAGTTTGTGAATATGATTATAATTTGGAAAAATCAACACTTAGACTTAAAAACAAGCCGTTAAAGGTTGAAAATTAAAATGAGCCCGCAAACGACCCCGTAGGAGGCACAAACACCTCGCACGGGACCAACGTAACTTTTAGGAACTGATCGCGTAGTCCCTGGTCTCCCGATTAGAGAATATGATGATAATTTTCAAAAATCACACTTAGACTTAAAAACAAGTCGTTAAAGGGTGGAAACCCAAACTAACCCCCAAACGACCCCGTAAGAGGCAGAAACACCTCTCATGGGACCAATGTAACTTGAGGGAACTGACTGCGTAGTCCCGGTTCTCCTGCTTTGAGAATATGATAATAATTTTCACAAACTAACACTTAGACTTAAAAACAAGTCGTTAAAGGGTAAAAACTCAAACCAGCCTCCAAACGACCCCGTAGGAGGCACGAACACCTCGCACGTGACCAATGTAACTTATAGAAACTGACCGCGTAGTCCCGGGTCTCCCGGTTTGAGAATATGATGATAATTCGCAAAACTCACACTTAGACTTAAAAACAAGCCGTTAAAGGGTTTAAACCCAAACTAGCCCCCAAACGCGCCCGTAGGAGGAACAAACATCTCCCAGAGGACCAACGTAACTTGTAGGAACTGACCGCAAAGTCCCGGGTCTCCCAGTTTTTGAATATGATTATAATTTGGAAAAATCAACACTTAGACTTAAAAATATGCAGTTAAAGGTTGAAAATCAAAACAAGCCCCTAGACGACCCCGTAGGAGGCACAAACACCTAGCACGGGACCAATGTAAATTTTAGGAACTGACCGCATAGTCCCGGGTCTCCCGATTTGAGAATATGATGATAATTTGCAAAAATCATACTTAGACTTAAAAACAAGTCGTTAAAGGGTGGAAACCCAAACCAACCCCCAAACGACCTCGTAAGAGGCACAAACACCTCTCACGGGACCAATGTAACTTGAGGGAACTGACTACGTAGTCCCGGTTCTCCTGCTTTGAGAATATGATAATAATTTTCAGAAATTAACACTTAGATTTAAAAACAAGTCGTTAAAGGGTAAAAACTCAAACCAACCTCCAAACGACCCCATAGGAGGCACGAACACCTCGCACGTGACTAATATAACTTGTAGGAACTGACCGCGTAGTCCCGGGTCTCCCGGTTTGAGAATATGATGATAATTCGCAAAAATCACACTTAGACTTAAAAATAAGCCGTTAAAGGGTGAAAACCCAAACTAGCCCCCAATCGCCCCCGTAGGAGGAACACACATCTCCCACAGGACCAACGTAACTTGTAGGAACTGACCGCAAAGTCTCGGGTCTCCCAGTTTGTGAATATGATTATAATTTGGAAAAATCAACACTTAGACTTAAAACACAAGCCGTTAAAGGTTGAAAATAAAAACGAGCCCCCAAGCGACCCCGTAGGAGGCACAAACATCTCGCACGGGACAAATGTAACTTTTAGGAACTGACCGCGTAGTCCCGGGTCTCCCAGTTTGAGAATATGATGATAATTTGCAAAAATCACACTTAGACTTAAAAACAAGTCGTTAAAGGGTGGAAACCCAAACCAACCCCCAAACGACCCTGTAAGAGGCACAAACACCTCTCACGGGACCAATGTAACTTGAGGGAACTGACTGCGTAGTCCCGGTTCTCCTGCTTTGAGAATATTATAATAATTTTCAGAAATTAACACTTAGACTTAAAAATAAATGGTTAAAGGGTAAAAACTCAAACCAGCCTCCAAACGACCCCGTAGGAGGCAAGAACGCCTCGCACGTGACCAATGTAACTTGTAGGAACTAACCGCGTAGTCCCGAGTCTCCCGGTTTGAGAATATGATGATAATTTCCAGAAATCACACTTAGACTTAAAAACAAGCCGTTAAAGGGTGAAAACCCAAACTATCCCCCAAATATGCCCGTAGGAGGAACAAACATCTCCCACAGGACCAACGTAACTTGTAGGAACTGACCGCAAAGTCCCGGGTCTCCCAGTTTGTGAATATGATTATAATTTGGAAAAATCAACACTTAGACTTAAAAACAAGCCGTTAAAGGTTGAAAATTAAAACGAGCCCGCAAACGACCCCGTAGGAGGCACAAACACCTCGCACGGGACCAACGTAACTTTTAGGAACTGATCGCGTAGTCCCTGGTCTCCGGATTAGAGAATATGATGATAATTTTCAAAAATCACACTTAGACTTAAAAACAAGTCGTTAAAGGGTGGAAACCCAAACTAACCCCCAAACGACCCCGTAAGAGGCAGAAACACCTCTCATGGGACCAATGTAACTTGAGGGAACTGACTGCGTAGTCCCGGTTCTCCTGCTTTGAGAATATGATAATAATTTTCACAAACTAACACTTAGACTTAAAAACAAGTCGTTAAAGGGTAAAAACTCAAACCAGCCTCCAAACGACCCCGTAGGAGGCACGAACACCTCGCACGTGACCAATGTAACTTATAGAAACTGACCGCGTAGTCCCGGGTCTCCCGGTTTGAGAATATGATGATAATTTGCAAAAATCACACTTAGACTTAAAAACAAGCCGTTAAAGGGTGAAAACCCAAACTAGCCCCCAAACGCGCCCGTAGGAGGAACAAAGATCTCCCACAGGACCAACGTAACTTGTAAGAACTGACCGCAAAGTCCCGGGTCTCCCAGTTTGTGAATATGATTATAATTTGGAAAAATTAACACTTAGACTTAAAAACAAGCCGTTAAAGGTTGAAAATCAAAATGAGCCCCCAAACGACCCCGTAGGAGGCACAAACACCTCGTACGGGACCAATGTAACTTTTAGGAACTGACCGCGTAGTCCCGGGTCTCCCGGTTTGAGAATATGATGATAATTTGCAAAAATCACACTCAGACATAAAAATAATTCGTTAAAGGGTGGAAACCCAAACCGACCCCCAAACGACCCCGTGAGAGGAACAAACACCTCTCACGGGACCAATGTAACTTGAGGGAACTGACTGCGTAATCCCGGTTCTCCTGCTTTAAGAATATGATAATAATTTTCAGAAACTAACACTTAGACTTAAAAACAAATCGTTAATGGGTAAAAACTCAAACCCGCCTCCAAACGACCCCGTATGAGGCACGAACACCTCGCACGTGACCATTGTAACTTGTCGGAACTGACCGCGTAGTCCCGGGTCTCCCGGTTTGAGAATATGATGATAATTTGAAAAAATCACACTTAGACTTAAAAACAAGCCATTAAAGGGTGAAAACCCAAACTAGCCCACAAACGCGCCCGTAGGAGGAACAAACATCTCCCACAGGACCAACGTAACTTGTAGGAACTGACCGCAACCTCCCGGGTCTCCCAGTTTGTGAATATGATTATAATTTGGAAAAATCAACACTTAGACTTAAAAACAAGCAGTTAAAGGTTGAAAATCAAAACGAGCCCCCAAACGACCCCGTAGGAGGCACAAACACCTCGCACGGGACCAATGTAACTTTTAGGAACTGACCGCGTAGTCCCGGGTCTCCCGGTTTGAGAATATGATGATAATTTGCAAAAATCACACTTAGACTTAAAAATAAGTCGTTAAAGGGTGGAAACCCAAACGAACCCCCAAACGACCCCGTAAGAGGCAAAAACACCTCTCACGGGACCAATGTAACTTGAGGGAACTGACTGCGTAGTCCCGGTTCTCCTGCTTTGAGAATATGATAATAATATTTAGAAATTAACACTTAGACTTAAAAATAAGTCGTTAAAGGGTAAAAACTAAAACCAGCCTTCAAACGACCCCGTACGAGGCAAGAACGCCTCGCACGTGACCAATGTAACTTGTAGGAACTGACCGCGTAGTCCCGGGTCTCCCGGTTTGAGAATATCATGATAATTTGCAAAAATCACACTTAGACTTAAAAACAAGCCGTTAAAGGGTGAAAACCCAAACTAGCCCCCAAACGCGCCCGTAGGAGGAACAAACATCTCCCACAGGACCAACGTAACTTGTAGGAACTGACCGCAAAGTCCCGGGTCTCCCAGTTTGTGAATATGATTATAATTTGGAAAAATCAACACTTAGACTTAAAAACAAGCCGTTAAAGGTTGAAAATCAAAACGAGCCCCTAAACGACCCCGTAGGAGGCACAAACACCTCGGACGGGACCAATGTAACTTTTAGGAACAGGCTGCGTAGTCCCGGGTCTCCCGGTTTGAGAATATGATGATAATTTGAAAAAATCACACTTAGACTTAAAAACAAGTCGTTAAAGGGTGAAAACCCAAACCAACACCCAAACAACCCCGTAAGAGGCACGAAGACCTCGTATGGGACACTGTAACTTGTAAGAACTGACCGCGTAGTCCCGGGTTTCCCAGTTTGACAAGATGACGATAATTTGCAAAAATTAGCACTTAGACTTAAAAACAAGCCGCTAAAGGGTTAAAATCCAAACCATCACCAAATGACCCCATAGGCAGCACGAACACCTCGCACGGGACCAATGTAACTTGTAGGAACTGTCGCGTAGTCCCGGGTCTCCCGGTTTGAGGATATGATGATAATTTGAAAAAATCACACTTAAACTTAAAAACAAGCCGTTAAAGGGTGAAAACCCAAACTAGCCACCAAACAACCCAGTAGGAGGCACGAATATCTCGCACGGGACCAATGTAACTTGTAGGAACTGACCACATAGTACCCGGTCTCCCGGTTTGTGAATATGAAGATAATTTGCAAAAATCAACACTTAAACTTAAAAACAAGCCGTTAAAGGGTGAAAATCCAAACCATCCCCCAAATGACCCTGTAAGCGGCACGAACACCTCGCACGGGACCAATGTAACTTGTAGGAACTGCCGCGTAGTCCCGGGTCTCCCAATTTTACAATACGATGATAGTTTACAAAAATCACACTTAGAGTTAAAAATAAGCCGTTAAAGGGAGAAAACCCAAACTAGCCTCCAAACGACCGCGTAGGCGGCACGAACACCTTGCACGGGAGCAATGTAACTTGTAGGAAGTGACCGCGTAGTGCCGAATCTCCCGGTTTGAGAATATGATGATAATTTGCGAAAATCACACTTAGACTTAAAAACAAACCGTTAAAGGGTGAAAACCCAAACTAGCCCCCAAACGACCCCGTAGGATGAACGAACACCTCGCACGGGACCAATATAACTTGTAGGAACTGACCGCATAGTTTCGGGTCTCACAGTTTGTGAATATGACAACAATTTGTAAAAATCAACACTTAAACATAAAAATAAGCCGTTAAAGGTTAAAAATCCAAACGACCCCGTAGGAGGCACGAACACCTCGCACGGGACCAATAACTTGTAGGAACTGACCGCGTAGTCCCGGGTCTCACGGTTTGAGAATATGACGCTAATTTGTAAAAATCACACTTAGACTTGAAAACAATCCATTAAAGGGTGAAAACCCAAACCATATCCCAAACGACCCCGTAAGAGGCGCAAACACCTCTCACGGGACCAATGTAACTTGTAGGAACTGAATGCGTAGTCTCGGGTCTCCCGATTTGAGAATATGATAATAATTTGCAAAAATTAACACTTAGACTTAAAAACAAGTTGTTATAGGCTGAAAATCCAAACCAGCCTCCAAACGACCCCGTAGGAGGCACGAACACTTCACACGGGACCAATGTAACTTGTAGGAACTAATCGCCTAGTATCGAGTCTCCCGGTTTGAGAATATGACGATAATTTACAAAAATCAACACTTAAACTTAAAAATAAGCCGTTAAAGGGTGAAAACCCAAACCAGCCCCCAAACAACCCCGTAAGAGGCACAAACACCTCGCATGGGACCAATGTAACTTGTAGGAACTGACCGCGTTGTTCCGGGTAAACCAGTTTGAGAATATGACGATAATTTGCAAAAATTAACACTTAGACTTAAAAAGAAGTCGTTAAAGGGTGAAAACCCAAACCACCCCGTAAGAGGCACGAACACCTCGCACGGGACCAATGTAACTTATTGGAACTAACCACGTAGTCCTGGATCACCCGATTTGAGAATATTATTATAATTCGCAAAAATCATACTTACACTTAAAAACAATCCGTTAAGGGGTGAAAACTCTAACAAGCCCCCAAACGACCCAGTAGGAGGCTCGAATACCTCGCACGGGACCAATGTAACTTGTAGGAACTGACCGCATAGTGGGTCTCCCGATTTGTGAATATGAAGATAATTAGCAAAAATCGACACTTAAACTTAAAAAACAAGTCGTTAAAGGGTGAAAATCCAAAATAGCCCCTCAACGACCCCGTAGGCGGCACGAACACCTCACACGGGACCAATGCAACTTGTGGGAACTGTCGCGTAGTCCCGGGTATCCCGATTCTAGAATATGATGATAAATTGCAAAAATCACACTTACACATAAAAATAAGCCGTTAAGGGGTGAAAACCCAAACTAGCCCCCAAACGACCCCGAAGGAGGCATGAACACCTGGCATGGGACCAATGTAACTTATAGGAACTTACCGCATAGACCTGGGTCTCCCGGTGTGTGAATATGATGATAATTTGCAAAAATCAACACTTAGACTAAAAAACAAGCCATTAAAGGGAGAAAATCCAAACTAGCCCCCAAACGACCGCGTAGGAGGCACTAACACCTCGCACGGGACCAATGTAACTTGTAGGAATTGACTGCGTAGTCTCGGGTCTCCTGATTAGAAAATATGATTCTAATTTGCAAAAATCACACTTAGACTTAAAAACAAGACATTAAAGGGTGAAAACCCAAACCAACCCCAAAACGACCCCGAAGGAGGCATGAACACCTCGTACGGGAACAATGTAACTTATAGGAACTGATTGCGTAGTCCTGGGTGTCCCGGTTTAAGAATATGATGATAATTTACGTAAATCACACATAGACTTAAAAACAAGCCGTTAAAGGGTGAAAACCCAAACTATCCCCGAAATGACCCCGTAAGAGGCACGAACACCTCTCACGGGACCAATGTAACTTGTAGGAACTGATCGCGTAATACTGGGTCTCCTGATTTGAGAATATGATGAAAATTTGGAAAAATTAACACTTAGACTAAAAAATAAGTCGTTAAAGGATGAAAACCCAAACCAGCCCCCAAACGACCCCGTAGGAGGCACGGACACCTCACACGGGACCAATGTAACTTGTGGGAACTGACTGCATAGTCCCGGGTCTCCAGGTTTGTGAATATGATGATAATTTGCAAAAATCAACACTTAGACTTAAGAATAAGCCATTAAAGGTAGAAAATGCAAATCAGCCCCCAAATGACCGCGTTAGAGGCACGAACACCTCTCACGGGACTAATGTAACTTGTAGGAAGTGACCGCGTAGTCTCGGGTCTCCCGATTTGAGAAAATGATAATAATTTACAAAAATTAACACTTAGACTTAAAAATACGCCGTTAAAGGGTGAAAACCCAAACCATCCGCCAAACGACCCCGTAGGAGGCACGAACACCTCGCACGGGACCAATGTAACTTGTAGGAATTGATCGCGTAGTCTCGAGTCACATGGTTTGAGAATATGATGATAATTTACAAAAATCAACACTTAAACTTAAAAATAAGTCGTTAAAGGGTGAAAACCCAAACCAGCCCCCAAATAACCCCGTAAGAGGAACAAACACCTCGCATGGGACCAATGTAACTTGTAGGAACTCACTGCATTGTCCCGGGTCTCCCAGTTTGAGAATATGACGATAATTTGCAAAAATTAACACTTAGACTTAAAAAGACGTTGTTAAAGGGTGAAAACCCAAACCACCCCATAAAAGGCACGAACACCTCGCACGGGACCAATGTAACTTATTGGAACTAACCACGTAGTCCCGGATCTCCAGGTTTGAGAATATTATTATAATTTGTAAAAATCATACTTAGACTTAAAAACAAGCCGTTAAGGGGTGAAAACCCTAACTAGCCCCCAAACGACCCAGTAGGAGGCTCGAATACCTCGCACGGGACCAATGTAACTTGTAGGAACTGACCGCGTAGTCCCGGGTCTCCCGGTTTGTGAATATGAAGATAATTAGCAAAAATCGACACTTAAACTTAAAAACAAGCCATTAAAGGGTGAAAATCAAAAACAGCCTCTCAACGACCCCGTAGGCGGGACAAACACCTCGCACGGGACCAATGTAACTTGTAGGAACTATTGCGTAGTCACGGGTGTCCCGATTCTAGAATATGATGATAATTTGCAAAAATCACACTTACACATAAAAATAAGCCGTTAAAGGGTGAAAACCCAAACTAGCCCCCAAACGACCCCGTAGGAGGCACGGACACCTCGCATGGGACCAATGTAACTTATAGGAACTTACCGCATAGTCCTGGGTCTCGCAGTTTGTGAGTATGACGATAATTTACAAAAATCAACTCTTAGACTAAAAAATAATCCATTAAATAGAGAAGATCCTAACTAGCCCCCAAACGACCCCGTAGGAGGCACGAACACCTCGCACAGGACCAATGTAACTTGTAGAAACTGACCGTGTAGTCCCGAGTCTCCCGGTTTTAGAATATGATGATAATTTCCAAAAATCACACTTAGACAAAAAAATAAGCCGTTAAAGGGTGAAAACTCAATCTAGCCCCCAAGCGACCCAGTAGGAGGCACGAACACCTCGCATAGGACCAATGTAACTTGTAGGAACTTATCGCATAGTCCCGGGTCACCCAGTTTGTGAATATGACGATAATTTACAAAAATTAACACTTAGACTATAAAACAAGCCGTTAAAAGGAAAAAATCCAAACCAACCCCCAAACAATCCCATAGGAGGAACGAACACCTCGCACGGGGCCAATGTAACTTATAGGAACTGATTGCGTAGTCCTGGGTCTCCCGGTTTGAGAATATGATGATAATTTACGTAAATCACATATAGACTTAAAAACAAGCCATTAAAGGTGAAAACCCAAACTAGCCCCCAAACGACCCCGTAAGAGGCACGAACACCTCTCACGAGACCAATGTAACTTATAGGAACTGATCGCGTAGTCCCGGGTCTCCCGATTTGTGAATATGACAATAATTTGCAAAAATCAACACTTAAACTAAAAAATAAGTCGTTAAAGGTTGAAAATCCAAATGATTCCCCAAACGATCCCGTAAGAGGCACGAACACCTCGCACGGGACCAACGTAACTTGTAGGAACTGACTGCATAGTCCCGGGTCTCCAAGTTTGAGAATATGATGATAATTTACAAAAATCAATACGTACGCTTAAAAACGAGCCGTTAAAGGGAGAAAACCCAAGCTTGCCCCCAAACGACCCCGTAAGAAGCACGAACGCCCCGTATGGGACCAATGTAACTTGTAGAAATTGACCGCGTAGTCCCGATCTCCCGATTTGAGAATATGATGATAATTTGCAAAAATCAACACTTAGACTCACAAACAAGACGTTAAAGGATGAAAACCCAAACCACCCCGTAGGAGACACGAACACCTCGCAATGGACCAATGTAACTTATTGGAACTGACCGCGTAGTCCCCAATCTCCGGTTTGAGAATATGACGATAATATGCAAAAATCACACTTAGCCTTAAAAACAAGATGTTAAGGGTAAAAACCCAAACCAGCCCCCAAAACGACCCCGTAAGAGGCAAGAACACCTCTCATGGGACCGATGTAACTTGTAGGAACTAACTGCGTAGTCCCGGGTCTCCCGATTTGATAATATGATGATAGTTTGCACAAAACAATACTTAGACTTAAAAACAAGACGTTAAAGGTTGAAAACCCAAACCACCACATAGGAGGCACGAACACCTCGCACGATAATAATGTAACTTGTTGGAACTGACAGCGTAGTCCCGAGTCTTCCGATTTGTGAATATGATGATAATTTGAAAAAATCACACTTAGACTTAAAAATAAGCCGTTAAAGAGTGAAAACCCAAACTAGCCCCCAAACGACCCAGTAGGTGGCACGAACACCTCGCACGGGACCAATGTAACTTGTAGGAACTAACCGCGTAGTCCCGGGTCTCTCGGTCTGGGAATATGGTGAGAATTTGCAAAAATCACGCTTAGACATAAAAACAAGTCGTTAAAGGGTGAAAACCCAAACCAGCCCCCAAACGACCCCGTAAGAGGCACGAACACCTCGCACGGGACCACTGTAACTTGTAGGAACTGACCGCATAGTCCCGAGCCTCCCGGTTTGGGAATATGATGATAATTTGCCAAAATCAACACTTAGACTTAAAAACTAGTCGTTAACAGTTGAAAATCTAAACCAACCACTAAACGACCCTATAGAAGGCACGAACACCTCGCATGGGACTAATGTAACTTGTAGGAACTGATCGCGTAGTTCCGGGTCTCCCGGTTTAAGAATATGATGATAATTTGCAAAAATCACACTTAGACTTAAAAAAAGCCATTAAAGGGTGAAAACCCAAACTAGCCCCCAAACGACCTCGTAGGAGGAACGAACACCTCCCACGGGACCAATGTAACTTGTAGGAACTGACTGCATAGTCTCGGGTCTCCCGGTTTGTGAATATGACGATAATTTGCAAAAATAAATACTTAGATTTAATAAACAAGCCGTAAAAGGCTGAAAATCAAAACGAGCCCCCAAAAGACCCCGTAGGAGGCACGAACACTTCGCACGGGAACAATGTAACTTGTAGGAACTGACCGCGCAGTCCCGGGTATCCCGGTTTGAGAATATGATGATAATTGGCAAAAATCAACACTTAGACTTAAAAACAAGCCGTTAAAGGTTGAAAATCAAAACGAGTCTCCAAACGACCCCGTAGGAGGCACGAACACCTCGCACGGGACCAATGTAACTTGTAGTAACTGATCGCATAGTCCCGAGCCTCCCAGTTTGGGAATATGATCATAATTTGAAAAAATCAACACTTAGACTTAAAAACAAACCGTTAAAGGTTGAAAATCCAAACCATCCACCAGACGACCCTATAGAAGGCACGAACACCTCGCACAGGACCAATGTTACTTGTAGGGACTTACCCAGTACTCCCAGATCTCCCGATTTAAGAATATGACGATAATTTGCAAAAATCACACTTAGACTTAAAAAAAGCCGTTAAAGGGTGAAAACCCAAACCATCCCCCATACGACCTCATAGGAGGCATGAACACCTCGCACGGGACCAATGTAACTTGTAAGAACTGACCGCATAGTCCCGAGTCTCCCGGTTTATGAATATGACTATAATTTGCAAAATCAAAAACTCCGACTTAAAAATAAGTCGTTAAAGGGTGAGAATCCAAGCCAGCTTCCAAATGATCCCGTATGATGAACGAACACCTCGCACGGGACCAATGTAACTTGTAGGAACTGACCGCGTAGAACCAGGTCTATCGGTTTGCGAATATGATGATAATTTGCAACAATCACACTTAGATTTAAAAACAAGCCGTTAAAGGGTGCAAACCCAAACTATCCCCCAAACGACCCCGTAGGAGGAACGAACACCTCCCACGGGACCAATGTAACTTGGAGGAACTGACTGCATAGTCCCGGGTCTCCCGGTTTGTGAATATGATGATAATTTGCAAAAGTAATCACTTAGATTTAAAAACAAGCCGTAAAAGGATAAAAATCCAAATGAGCCCCCAACTGACCCCGTAGGATGCACGAGCACCTCGCACAGGATCAATGTAACTTGTAGGAACTGACCGCGTAGTCTCGGGTCTCCCGATTTGAGAATATGAGTATAATTTGAAAAAAATACATTTAGACTTTAAAACAAGTCGTTAAACGGTGAAAACCCAAACCATACCCTAAATGACCCCGTAGGAGGCACAAACACCTCGTATGGGACCATTGTAACTTGTAGGAACTGACCGCATAGTCCCGGGTCTTGCGGTTTGTGAATATGATATTAATTGGCAAAAATCAACACTTAGACTTAAAAATGGGCCGTTAAAGGTTGAAAATCAAAACGAGTCTCCAAACGACCCCGTAGGAGGCACGAACACCTCGCACGGGACCAATATAAGTTGTAGGAACTAACCGCGTAGTCTCGGGTCTCTCGGTTTGAGAATATGATGATAATTTACAAAAATCAACACGTAAACTTAAAAACAAGCCGTTAAAGGGAGAAAACCCAAACTAGCCCCCAAACAATCCCGTAAGAGGCATGAACACCTCGTATGGGACCAATGTAACTTCTAGGAACTGACCGCATAGTCCCGGGTCTCCCGATTTGAGAATATGGCGATAATTTGCAAAAATCAACACTTAGACTAAAAAATAAGTCGTTAAAGGGTGAAAACCCAAACCACCCCGTAGGAGGCACAAACACCGCGCAATGGACCAATGTAACTTATTGGAACTGACCGCGTAGTCCCGAATCTCACGGTTTGAAAATATGACGATAATATGCAAAAACCACACTTAGACTTAAAAATAAGATGTTAAAGGGTAAAAACCCAAACCAGTCCCCCAACGACCCCGTGAGAAGCACGAACACCTCTCACGGGACCGATGTAACTTGTAGGAACTGACTGCGTACTCCTGGGTCGCCCGGTTTGATAATATGATGATAATTTGCAAAAATCACACTTAGACTTAAAAATAAGTCGTTAAAGAGTGAAAACCCAAACTAGCCCCCAAACGACTAAGTAGGTGGTACGAACACCTCGCACGGGACAAATGTAACTTGTAGGAACTAACCGTGTAGTCCCGGTTCTCTCGGTTTGTGAATATGATGATAATATACAAAAATCACACTTAGACATAAAAAAACAGACGTTAAAGGGTGAAAACCCAAACCAGCCCCCAAACGACCCCGTAGGAGGCACGAACACCTCGCACGGGACCACTATAACTTGTAGGAACTGACTGCGTAGTCCCGAGCCTCCCGATTTGGGAATATGATGATAATTTGAAAAAATCAACACTTAGACTTAAAAATAAGCCATTAAAGGTTAAAAATCCAAACCAGCCACCAAACGACCCTATAGAAGGCACGAACACCTCGCATGGGACCAATGTAACTTGTAGGAACTGACCGCGTAGTCCCGGGTCTCCCGATTTAAGAATATGACGTTAATTTGAAAAAATCACACTTAGACTTAAAAAAATCCGTTAAAGGGTGAAAGTCCAAACTAGCCCCCCAAATGACCTCGTAGGAGGAACGAACACCTCGCACGGGACCAATGTAACTTGTAGGAACTGACCGCATAGTCCCGAGTCTCCCAGTTTGTGTATATGACTATAATTTGCAAAATCAAAACTCCAACTTAAAAACAAACTGTTAAAGTGTGAGAATCCAAACCAGCCCCCAAACGACCCCTTAGGAGGCACGAACACCTCGCACAGGACCAATGTAACTTGTAGGAAGTGACCGCGTAGTCCCGGGTATCCCGGTTTGAGAATATGATGATAATTTGTAAAAATCACACTTAGACTTAAAAATAAGCCGTTAAAGGGTGAAAACCCAAACCAGCCCCCAAACGACCTCGTAAGAGGCACGAGCACCTCGTACGGGACCACCGTAACTTGTAGGAACTGACCGCATAGTCCCGATCCTCCCGGTTTGGGAATATGATCATAATTTGAAAAAATCAACTCTTAGACTTAAAAACAAAACGTTAAAGGTTGAAAATCCAAACCATCCACCAGACGACCCTATAGAAGGCACGAACACCTCGTATGGGACCAATGTAACTTGTATGGACTTACCGCGTACTCCCAGATCTACCGATTAATGATATGACGATAATTTGCAAAAATCACACTTAGACTTAAAAAAGCCGTTAAAGGGTGAAAACCCAAACCATCCCCCAAACGACCTCATAGGAGGCACGAACACCTCGCACGGGACCAATGTAACTTGTAAGAACAGACCGCATAGTCCCGACTCTCCCGGTTTGTGAATATGACTATAATTTGCAAAATCAAAAACTCCGACTTAAAAATAAGTCGTTAAAGGGTGAGCATCAAAACCAGCTTTCAAACGATCCCGTGGGATGAACGAACACCTCGCAAGGGACCAATGTAACTTGTAGGAACTGGCCGCGTAGAACCAGGTCTATCGGTTTGAGGATATGATGATAATTTGCAACAATCACACTTAGATTTAAAAATAAGCCGTTAAAGGGTGCAAACCCAAACTATCCCCCAAACGACCCCGTAGGAGGAACGAACACCTCCCACGGGACCAATGTAACTTGGAGGAACTGACTGCATAGTCCCGGGTCTCCCGGTTTGTGAATATGATGATAATTTGCAAAAATAATCACTTAGATTTAAAAACAAGCCGTAAAAGGATAAAAATCCAAATGAGCACCCAACTGACCCCGTAGGATGCACGAGCACCTCGCACGGCACCAATGTAACTTGTAGGAACTAACGGCGTAGTCTCGGGTCTCCCGGTTTGCGAATATGACGATAATTTGAAAAAAATACATTTAGACTTAAAAACAAGTCGTTAAAGGGTGAAAACCCAAACCAGACCTCAAATGACCCCGTAGGAGGCACAAACACCTCGTACAGGACCAATGTAACTTGTAGGAACTGACCGCATAGTCTCGGGTCTCGCGGTTTGTGAATTTGATATTAATTGGCAAAAATCAACACTTAGACTAAAAAACAAGCCGTTAAAGGTTGAAAATCAAAACGAGTCTCCAAACGACCCCGTAGGAGGCACGAACACCTCGCACGGGACCAATGTAACTTGTAGTAACTGATCGCATAGTCCCGAGCCTCCCGGTTTGGGAATATGATCATAATTTGAAAAAATCAACACTTAGACTTAAAAACAAACCGTTAAAGGTTGAAAATCCAAACCATCCACCAGACGACCCTATAGAAGGCACGAACACCTCGCATGGGACCAATGTAACTTGTAGGGACTTACCGCGTACTCCCAGATCTCCCGATTTAAGAATATGACGATAATTTGCAAAAATCACACTTAGACTTAAAAAAAGTCGTTAAAGGGTGAAAACCCAAACCATCCCCCAGACGACCTCATAGGAGGCACGAACACCTCGCACGGGACCAATGTAACTTGTAGGAACTGACCGCATAGTCCCGAGTCTCCCTGTTTGTGAATATGACTATAATTTGCAAAATCAAAAACTCCGACTTAAAAATAAGTCGTTAATGGGTGAGAATCCAAACCAGCTTCCAAACGATCCCGTAGGATGAACGAACACCTCGCACGGGACCAATGTAACTTGTAGGAACTGACTGCGTAGAACCAGGTCTATCGGTTTGAGAATATGATGATAATTTGCAACAATCACACTTAGATTTAAAAACAAGCCGTTAACGGGTGCAAACCCAAACTATCCCCCAAACGACCCCGTAGGAGGAACGAACACCTCCCACGGGACCAATGTAACTTGGAGGAACTGACTGCATAGTCCCAAGTCTCCCGGTTTGTGAATATGATGATAATTTGCAAAAATAATCACTTAGATTTAAAAACAAGCCGTAAAAGGACAAAAATCCAAATGAGCCCCCAACTGACCCCATAGGATGCACGAGCACCTCGCACGGGACCAATGTAACTTGTAGGAACTGACCGCGTAGTCTCGGGTCTCCCGGTTTGAGAATATGATGATAATTTTAAAAAAAATACATTTAGACTTAAAAACAAGTCGTTAAAGGGTGAAAACCCAAACCAGACCCCAAATGACCCCGTAGGAGGCACAAACACCTCGTACGGGACCAATGTAACTTGTAGGAACTGACCGCATAGTCCCGGGTCTCGCGGTTTGTGAATATGATACTAACTGGCAAAAATCAACACTTAGACTTAAAAATGGGCCGTTAAAGGTTGAAAATCAAAACGAGTCTCCAAACGACCCCGTAGGAGGCACGAACACCTCGCAGGGGACCAATGCAACTTGTAGGAACTGATCGGGTAGTCCCGTGTCTCCCGGTTTGAGAATATGACGATAATTTGCAAAAATCACACTTAGGCTTAAAAATAAGCCGTTAAGGGGTGAAAATTCAAATCAGCCACCAAACGACCCCGTAGGAGGCACGAATACCTCGTACGGGACCAATGTAACTTGTAGGAACTGACCGCATAGTCTCGAGTCTCCCGGTTTGTGAGTATGAAGATAATTTGCAAACATCAACACTTAAATTTAAAAACAAGCCGTTAAGGGGTGAAAATCCAAACCAGCCCCCAAACGACCCCGTAGGCGGCACAAACACCTCGCACGGGACCAATGTAACTTATTGGAACTGTCGCGTAGTCCCGGGTCTCCCGATTCTTGAATACGATGATAATTTACAGAAATCACACTTATACTTAAAAATAAGCCGTTAAAGGGTGAAAACCCAAACTAGCCCCCAAACGACCCGTAGGACGCACGAACACCTTGCACTGGACCAATGTAACTTGTAGTAACTAACTACGTAGTCCGGGGTCTCCCGGTCTGACAATATGATAATAATTTACAAAAATCACACTTAGAATTAAAAATAAGCCGTTAAAGGGTGAAAACCCAAACCCGCCCCCAAACGACCCGTAAGAGGCACGAACACCTCTCACAGGACCAATGTAACTTCTAGGTACTGATCGCATAGTCCCGAGTTTCCTGATTTGAGAATATGATGACAATTTGCAAAAATTAACACTTAGACTAAAAAATAAGTCGTTAAAGGGTCAAAACCTAAACTAGCCCCCAAACGACCCCAGAGGAAGCACGAACACCTCGCACGGGACCAATGTAAGTTCTAGGAACTAACCGCGTAGTCTCGGGTCTCTCGGTTTGAGAATATGATGATAATTTACAAAAATCAACACGTAAACTTAAAAACAAGCCGTTAAAGGGAGAAAACCCAAACTAGCCCCCAAACAATCCCGTAAGAGGCATGAACACCTCGTATGGGACCAATGTAACTTCTAGGAACTGACCGCATAGTCCCGGGTCTCCCGATTTGAGAATATGACGATAATTTGCAAAAATCAACACTTAGACTAAAAAATAAGTCGTTAAAGGGTGAAAACCCAAACCACCCCGTAGGATGCACAAACACCGCGCAATGGACCAATGTAACATATTGGAACTGACCGCGTAGTCCCGAATCTCACGGTTTGAAAATATGACGATAATATGCAAAAACCACACTTAGACTTAAAAACAAGATGTTAAAGGGTAAAAACCCAAACCAGCCCCCCAACGACCCCGTGAGAAGCACGAACACCTCTCACGGGACCGATGTAACTTGTAGGAACTGACTGCGTACTCCTGGGTTGCCCGGTTTGATAATATGATGATAATTTGCAAAAATCACACTTAGACTTAAAAATAAGTCGTTAAAGAGTGAAAACCCAAACTAGCCCCCAAACGACGCAGTAGGTGGCACGAACACCTCGCACGGGACAAATGTAACTTGTAGGAACTAACCGCGTAGTCCCGGTTCTCTCGGTTTGTGAATATGATGATAATATACAAAAATCACGCTTGGACATAAAAAATAGACGTTAAAGGGTGAAAACCCAAACCAGCCCCCAAACGACCCCGTAGGAGGCACGAACACCTCGCACGGGACCACTATAACTTGTAGGAACTGACTGCATAGTCCCGAGCCTCCCGATTTGGGAATATGATGATAATTTGAAAAAATCAACACTTAGACTTAAAAATAAGCCTTTAAAGGTTAAAAATCCAAACCAGCCACCAAACGACCCTATAGAAGGCACGAACACCTCGCATGGGACCAATGTAACTTGTAGGAACTGACCGCGTAGTCCCGGGTCTCCCGATTTAAGAATATGACGTTAATTTAAAAAAATCACACTTAGACTTAAAAAAATCCGTTAAAGGGTGAAAGCCCAAAATAGCCCCCCAAATGACCTCGTATGAGGAACGAACACCTCGCACGGGACCAATGTAACTTGTAGTAACTGATCGCATAGTCCCGAGCCTCCCGGTTTGGGAATATGATCATAATTTGAAAAAATCAACACTTAGACTTAAAAACAAACCGTTAAAGGTTGAAAATCCAAACCATCCACCAGACGACCCTATAGAAGGAACGAACACCTCGCATGGGACCAATGTAACTTGTAGGGACTTACCGCGTACTCCCAGATCTCCCGATTTAAGAATATGACGATAATTTGCAAAAATCACACTTAGACTTAAAAAAAGTCGTTAAAGGGTGAAAACCCAAACCATCCCCCAGACGACCTCATAGGAGGCACGAACACCTCGCACGGGACCAATGTAACTTGTAGGAACTGACCGCATAGTCCCGAGTCTCCCTGTTTGTGAATATGACTATAATTTGCAAAATCAAAAACTCCGACTTAAAAATAAGTCGTTAATGGGTGAGAATCCAAACCAGCTTCCAAACGATCCCGTAGGATGAACGAACACCTCGCACGGGACCAATGTAACTTGTAGGAACTGACTGTGTAGAACCAGGTCTATCGGTTTGAGAATATGATGATAATTTGCAACAATCACACTTAGATTTAAAAACAAGCCGTTAACGGGTGCAAACCCAAACAATCCACCAAACGTCCCCGTAGGAGGAACGAACACCTCCCACGGGACCAATGTAACTTGGAGGAACTGACTGCATAGTCCCAAGTCTCCCGGTTTGTGAATATGATGATAATTTGCAAAAATAATCACTTAGATTTAAAAACAAGCCGTAAAAGGACAAAAATCCAAATGAGCCCCCAACTGACCCCATAGGATGCACGAACACCTCGCACGGGACCAATGTAACTTGTAGGAACTGACCGCGTAGTCTCGGGTCTCCCGGTTTGAGAATATGATGATAATTTTAAAAAAAATACATTTAGACTTAAAAACAAGTCGTTAAAGGGTGAAAACCCAAACCAGACCCCAAATGACCCCGTAGGAGGCACAAACACCTCGTACGGGACCAACGTAACTTGTAGGAACTGACTGCATAGTCCTGGGTCTCGCGGTTTGTGAATATGATACTAACTGGCAAAAATCAACACTTAGACTTAAAAATGGGCCGTTAAAGGTTGAAAATCAAAACGAGTCTCCAAACGACCCCGTAGGAGGCACGAACACCTCGCAGGGGACCAATGCAACTTGTAGGAACTGATCGGGTAGTCCCGTGTCTCCCGGTTTGAGAATATGATGATAATTTGCAAAAATCACACTTAGGCTTAAAAATAAGCCGTTAAGGGGTGAAAATTCAAATCAGCCACCAAACGACCCCGTAGGAGGCACGAATACCTCGTACGGGACCAATGTAACTTGTAGGAACTGACCGCATAGTCTCGAGTCTCCCGGTTTGTGAGTATGAAGATAATTTGCAAACATCAACACTTAAATTTTAAAAACAAGCCGTTAAGGGGTGAAAATCCAAACCAGCCCCCAAACGACCCCGTAGGCGGCACAAACACCTCGCACGGGACCAATGTAACTTATAGGAACTGTCGCGTAGTCCCGGGTCTCCCGATTCTTGAATACGATGATAATTTACAGAAATCACACTTATACTTAAAAATAAGCCGTTAAAGGGTGAAAACCCAAACTAGCCCCTAAACGACCCGTAGGACGCACGAACACCTTGCACCGGACCAATGTAACTTGTAGTAACTAACTACGTAGTCCGGGGTCTCCCGGTCTGACAATATGATAATAATTTACAAAAATCACACTTAGACTTAAAAATAAGCCGTTAAAGGGTGAAAACCCAAACCCGCCCCCAAACGACCCGTAAGAGGCACGAACACCTCTCACAGGACCAATGTAACTTCTAGGTACTGATCGCATAGTCCCGAGTTTCCTGATTTGAGAATATGATGACAATTTGCAAAAATTAACACTTAGACTAAAAAATAAGTCGTTAAAGGGTCAAAACCTAAACTAGCCCCCAAACGACCCCAGAGGAAGCACGAACACCTCGCACGGGACCAATGTAAGTTGTAGGAACTAACCGCGTAGTCTCGGGTCTCTCGGTTTGAGAATATGATGATAATTTACAAAAATCAACACGTAAACTTAAAAACAAGCCGTTAAAGGGAGAAAACCCAAACTAGCCCCCAAACAATCCCGTAAGAGGCATGAACACCTCGTATGGGACCAATGTAACTTCTAGGAACTGACCGCATAGTCCCGGGTCTCCCGATTTGAGAATATGACGATAATTTGCAAAAATCAACACTTAGACTAAAAAATAAGTCGTTAAAGGGTGAAAACCCAAACCACCCCGTAGGAGGCACAAACACCGCGCAATGGACCAATGTAACATATTGGAACTGACCGCGTAGTCCCGAATCTCACGGTTTGAAAATATGACGATAATATGCAAAAACCACACTTAGACTTAAAAACAAGATGTTAAAGGGTAAAAACCCAAACCAGCACCCCAACGACCCCGTGAGAAGCACGAACACCTCTCACGGGACCGATATAACTTGTAGGAACTGACTGCGTACTCCTGGGTCGCCCGGTTTGATAATATGATGATAATTTGCAAAAATCACACTTAGACTTAAAAATAAGTCGTTAAAGAGTGAAAACCCAAACTAGCCCCCAAACGACGCAGTAGGTGGCACGAACACCTCGCACGGGACAAATGTAACTTGTAGGAACTAACCGCGTAGTCCCGGTTCTCTCGGTTTGTGAATATGATGATAATATACAAAAATCACGCTTAGATATAAAAAATAGACGTTAAAGGGTGAAAACCCAAACCAGCCCCCAAACGACCCCGTAGGAGGCACGAACACCTCGCACGGGACCACTATAACTTGTAGGAACTGACTGCATAGTCCCGAGCCTCCCGATTTGGGAATATGATGATAATTTGAAAAAATCAACACTTAGACTTAAAAATAAGCCTTTAAAGGTTAAAAATCCAAACCAGCCACCAAACGACCCTATAGAAGGCACGAACACCTCGCATGGGACCAATGTAACTTGTAGGAACTGACCGCGTAGTCCCGGGTCTCCCGATTTAAGAATATGACGTTAATTTAAAAAAATCACACTTAGACTTAAAAAAATCCGTTAAAGGGTGAAAGCCCAAACTAGCCCCCCAAATGACCTCGTATGAGGAACGAACACCTCGCACGGGACCAATGAACTTGTAGGAACTGACCGCATAGTCCCGAGTCTCCCGGTTTGTGAATATGACTATAATTTGCAAAATCAAAACTCCAACTTAAAAACAAACTGTTAAAGTGTGAGAATCCAAACCAGCCCCCAAACGACCCCTTAGGAGGCACGAACACCTCGCACAGGACCAATGTAACTTGTAGGAAGTGACCGCGTAGTCCCGGGTATCCCGGTTTGAGAATATGATGATAATTTGTAAAAATCACACTTAGACTTAAAAATAAGCCGTTAAAGGGTGAAAACCCAAACCAGCCCCCAAACGACCTCGTAAGAGGCACGAGCACCTCGTACGGGACCACCGTAACTTGTAGGAACTGACCGCATAGTCCTGAGCCTCCCGATTTGGGAATGTGACGATAATTTGAAAAAATCAACACTTACATTTAAAAACAAGTCGTTAAAGATGGAAAATCCAAACCATCCACCAAACGACCCTATAGAAGGCACGAACACCTCACATGGGACCAATGTAACTTGTAGGAACTGACCGTGTAGTCTCGGGTCTCTCAGTTTAAGAATATGAAGAAAATTTGCAAAAATCACACGTAAATTTTAAAAAAAGTTGTTAAAGGGTGAAAACCCAAACCAGCCCCCAAACGACCTTGTAAGAGGCACGAACACCTCGCACGGGACGAATGTAACTTGTAGGAACTAACCGCATAGTCCCGAGTCTCCCAATTAGTGACTATGACTATAATTTGAAAAATTAAAACTCCGACTTAAAAACAAGTAATTAAAGGGTGAGAATCCAAACAAGCCCCCAAACGACCCCGTAGGAGGCACGAACACCTCGTACGGGACCAATGTAACTTGTAGGAACTAACTTCATGGTCACGGGTCTCCCAGTTCATGAATATGATGATAATTTGCAAAAATAAACACTTAGATTTAAAAACAAGCCGTAAAAGGGTGAAAATCCAAACGAGCCCCCAAACGACCCCGTAGGAGGCACAAACATCTCGCATGGGACCAATGTAACTTGCAGGAAGTCCCGGGTCTCCCGATTTAAGAATATGATGATAATTTGCAAAAATAACACTTAGACTTAAAAAAAGCCGTTAAAGGGTGAAATCCCAAACTAGCCCCCAAACGAGCCTGTAGCAGACACGAACACCTCGCACGGGACCAGTGTAACTGGTAGGAACTGATCGCATAATATGAAGATAATTTTCAAAAATCAACACTTAGACTTAAAAATAAGCCGTTAAAGGGTGAAAATCCAAACCAACCCCCAAACGACCCCATAGGAAGCACGAACACCTCGCACGGGACCAGCGTAACTTGTAAGAACTGACTGCGTAGTCATGGGTCTCTCGATTTCAGAATATGATGATAATTTGTAAAAATCAAACATAGACTTAAAAGCATGCCGTTAAACGGTGAAAATCCAAATCAGCCCCCAAACGACCCCGTAGAAGGCACGAACACCTCGCACGGGACCAATGTAACTTATAGGAACTGACTGCTTAATCCTGGATCTCCAGGTTTGAGAGTATGTTGATAATTTGCAAAAATTAGAATTAGACTTAAAAATAAGCCGTTAAAGCATGAAAACCCAAATAAGCCCCCAAACGACCCCATAAGAGGCACGAACACCTCTCACGGGACCAATGTACCTTGTAGGAACTGATCGCATAGTCCTGGGTCTCCCGATTTGAGAATATGATAATAATTTGCAAAAATTAACACTTAGACTTAAAAACAAGTCGTTAAAGGGTGAAAACCCAAACCAGCCTCCAAACGACCCCGTAGGAGGCACGAACACCTCGCACGGGACCAATGTTACTTGTAGGAACTGACTGCATAGTCTCGAGTCTCCCGGTTTGAGAATATGATAATAATTTACAAAAATCAACACTTAAACTTAAAAAGAAACCGTTAAAGGGTGAAAACCCAAAACAATCCCCAAACAACCCCGTAAGAGGCACGAACACCTCGCATGGGACCAATGTAACTTGCAGGAACTCACTGCGTAGTCCCGAGTCTCCCAGTTTGCGAATACGACGATAATTTGCGAAAATTAACACTTAATTTTAAAAAAAAGTCATTAATGGGTGAAAACCCAAACCATCCCGTAGGAGGCACGAACACCTCGCACGTGACCCATGTAAATTATTGGAACTGACCTCGTAGTCCCAGATCTCCCGATTTGAGAATATGATGATAATTTACAAAAATCACACTTAGACTTAAAAACAAGCCTTTAAAGGGTGAAAACCCAAACCAGCCCCCAAACGACCTCATAAGAGGCACGAACACCTCGCATGGGGCCACTGTAACTTCTAGGAACTGACGGCATAGTCCCGAGCCTCTCAGTTTGGAAATATGACTATCATTTGCAAAAATCAACACTTAGACTTAAAAACAAGCCGTTAAAGGTGGAAAATCCAAACCAGCCACCAAACGACCCTATAGAAGGCACGAACACCTCACATGGGACCAATGTAACATGTAGGAACTGACCGTGTAGTCCCGGGTCTCCCGGTTTAAGAATATGAAGATAATTTGAAAAAATCACACTTAAACTTAAAAAAAGGCCGTTAAAGGGTGAAAACCCAAACCATCCCCCAAACGACCTCGTAGGAGGCACGAACACCTCGCATGGGACGAATGTAACTTGTAGGAACTGACCGCATAGTCCCGAGTCTCCCGGTTTGTGACTATGACTATAATTTGAAAAATCAAAACTTCGACTTAAAAAGAAGTCGTTAAAGGGTGAGAATGTAAAGTAGCCCCCAAACGACCCCGTAGGAGGCACGAACACCTCGCACGGGACCAATGTAATTTCTAAGAACTGACTGCATAAATCCGGGTCTCCCGATTTGTGAATATGATGTCAATTTGCAAAAATAAACACTTAGATTTAAAAACAAGCCGTAAAAGGTTGAAAATCCAAACGAGCCCCCAAACGACCCCGTAGGACGCACAAACACCTCGCATGGGTCCGATGTAACTTGTAGGAAGTCCCGGGTCTCCCGGTTTAAGAATATGACGATAATTTGCAAAAATAACACTTAGACTTAAAAAAGGCATTAAAGGGTGAAAACCCAAACTGGCCCCCAAACGACCCTGTAGCAGGCACGAACACCTTGCACGGTACCAGTGTAACTGGTAGGAACAGATCATATATTACGAAGATAATTTGCAAAAATCAACACTTAGACTTAAAAATAAGTGGTTAAAGGGTGAAAATAAAAACCAACCCCCAAACGACCCCGTAGGAGGCACGAACACCTCGCACGGGACCAATGTAACTTACAAGAACTGACTGCGTAGACCAGGGTCTCTCGATTTGAGAATATGATGATAATTTGCAAAAATCACACTTAGACTTAAAAACATGCCGTTAAAGGGTGAAAATCAAAATCAGCCCCCAAACGACCTCGTAGGAGGCACAAACACCTTGCACGGGACCAATGTAACTTATAGGAACTGACCGCGTAGTCCTGGGTCTCCAGGTTTGAGAGTATGATGATAATTTGCAAAAATCAAAATTAGACTTAAAATTAAGCCGTTAAAGGGTGAAAACCCAAACCAGCCCCCAAACGATCCCGTAAGAGGCACGAACACCTCTCACGGGACCAATGTAACTTGTAGGAACTGACCGCGTAGTCCCGGGTCTCCCGATTTGAGAATATGATAATAATTTGCCAAAATTAACACTTAGACTTAAAAATAAGTCGTTAAAGGGTGAAAACCCAAACCAGGCTCCAAACGAGCCCGTAGGAGGCACGAACACCTTGCACGGGACCAATGTAACTTGTAGGAACTGACTGCGTAGTCTCGAGTCTCCCAGTTTGAGAATATGACAATAATTTTCAAAAATCGACACTTAAACTTAAAAAGAAACCATTAAAGGGTGAAAACCCAAACCAGCCCCCAAACAACCCCGTAAGAGGCACGAACACCTCTCATGGGACTAATGTAACTTGAAGGAACTCACTACGTAGTCCCGAGTCTCCCAGTTTGCGAATATGATGATAATTTGAAAAAATTAACACTTAGACTTAAAAACTAGTCGTTAATGGGAGAAAACACAAACCACCCCGTAGGAGGCACGAACACCTCACATGGGACCCATGTAACTTATTGGAACTGACCGCGTAGTCCCGGATCTCCCGATTTGAGAATATGATGATAATTAACAAAAATCACACCTAGACTTAAAAAGAAGCCGCTAAAGGGTGAAAACCCAAACTAGCCCCCAAACGACCCAGTATGAGGCACAAATACCTCGCACGGGACCAACGTAACTTGTAGGAACTGACCGCATAGTCTCGGGTCACCTGGTTTGTGAATATGAAGATAATTTGCAAAAATAACACTTAAACTTAAAAACAAGCCATAGGGTGAAAATCCACACCAGCCCCCAAACGACCTCGTAGGCGACACGAACACCTCGCACGGGACCAATGTAACTTGTAGGAACTGTCGCGTAGTCCCGGGTCTCCCAATTTTTGAATATGATGATAATTTGTAAAAGTCACACTTAGATATAAAAATAATCCGTTAAAGGGTGGAAACCCAATCTAGCCCCCAAACGACCTAGTAGGAGGCACGAACACCTCGCATGGGAACAATGTAACTTGTAGGTACTTACCGCATAGTCTCGGGTCTCGCGGTTGGTGAATATGACGATAATTTACAAAAATCAACTCTTAGACTAACAAATAAGCCGTTAAAGGGAGAAAATCAAAACCAGCCCCCAAACGACCCTCTAGGAGGCCCGAACACCTCTCACGGGACCAATGTAACTTGTAAGAACTCATCGCGTGGTCCCGGGTCTCCCGATTTGAGAATATGATGATAATTTGCAAAAATTAACACTTAGGATTAAAAACAAGTCGTTAAAGAGTGAAAACTCAAACCAGCCACCAAACGACTCCGTAGGAGGCACGAACACCTCGCACGGGACCAATGTAACTTGTAGGAACTTACCGCGTAGTCTCAGGTCTCTTGGTTTGAGAATATGATAATAATTTGCAAAAATCGCATATAAACTTAAAAACAAGCCATTAAAGGGTGAAAACCCAAACTAGCCCCCAAACGACCCCGTAAGAGGCACGAACACCTCGCCTGGGACCAATGTAACTTGTAGGAACTGACCGCGAAGTCCCGGGTCTCCCGATTTGAGAATATGATGATAATTTGCAAAAATCAACACTTAGACTTAAAAACAAGTCGTTAAAGGGTGAAAACTCAAACCACCCTGTAGGAGGCATGAACACCTCGCACGAGACCAATGTAACTTATTGGAACTGAACGCGTAGTCCCGAATCTCTCGGTTTTAGAATATGACGATAATTAGCAAAAATCACAATTAGACTTAAAAACAAGATGTTAAAGGGTGTAAACCCAAACCAGCCCCCAAATGACCCGGTTAGAGGTACACACCTCTCACGGGACTAATGTAACTTGTCGGAACTGATCGCGTAGTCCCGGGTCTCCCGGTTTGAGAATATGAGAATAATTTGCAAAAATCAGCCCTTAGACTTAAAAACAAGACTACCCCCTAGGAGGCACATACACCTCACACGGGAATAATGTAACTTGTTATAACTGACAGCGTAGTCCCGGGTCTTTCGGTTTTAGAATATGATGATAATTTGTAAAAATCAACACTTAAACTTAAAAACAAGTCGTTAAAAGGTGAAAAGCCAAACTAGACCCCAAACCACCCCGTAGGAGACACGAACACCTCGCACGGGAATAATGTAACTTGTACGAACTGACCGCGTAGTCTCGGGTCTCCCAGTTTGAGAATATGATGATAATTTCCAAAAAAATCACATTTAGACTTAAAAACAAGTCGTTAAAGGGTAAAAACCCAAACTAGACCCCAAATGACCCCGTAGGAGGCACGAACACCTCGCACGGGACTAGTGTAACTTTTAGGAACTGACCGCATAGTCTCGGGTCTCCCGATTTGGGAATATGACGATAATTTGCAAAAATCAATAGTTAGACTTAGAAATAAGCCGTTAAAGGTTAAAAATCCAAACCAGTCCCAATCGACCCCGTACAAGGCACGAACACCTCGCATGGGACCAATGTAACATGTAGGAAATGACCGCGTAGTCACGGGTCTCCTGGTTTAAGAATATGAAGATAATTTGCAAAAATCACACTTAGACTTAAAAACAAGTCGTTAAAGGGTGAAAACCTTAACCAGCCCCCAAACGACTCCGTAGGAGGCATGAACACCTCGCACGGGACCAATGTAACATGTAGGAACTAATCGCGTAGTCCCGGGTCTCCCGTTTTGAGAATATGATGATAATTTGCCGAAATCAACACTTAAACTTAAAAACAAGTCTTTAAACGATGAAAACCCAAACCAGCCCCCAAACGACCCCGTAGGATGCACGAACACCTCGCACGGGACCAATGCAACTTGTAGGAACTGACCACGTTGTCCCGGGACTCCAAGATTGTGAATATGATGATAATTTGCAAAATTCACACTTAGGGTTAAAAATAAGCCGTTAAAGGGTGAAAACCCAAACCAGCAGCCAAACGACCTCGTAGGAGGCAAGAACACCTCGCACGGGACCAATGTTACTTGTAGGAACTAGCCGCATACCCGAGTCTCCCAGTTTGGGAATATGACGATAATTTGTAAAAATCAAAACATAGACTTAAAAACAAGTCGTTAAAGGGTGAGAATCCAAACCAGCCCCCAAATGACCCCGTAGGCAGCACGAACACCTCGCACAGGACCAGTGTAACTTGTAGGAACTGACTGCGTAGTCCCGGGTCTCTCGGTTCGAGAATATGATGATAATTTGCAAAAATCACACTTAGACTTTAAAATAAACCGTTAAAGGGTGAAAACCCAAACTAGCCCCCAAACGACCCCGTAGGAGAAACGAACACCTCGCACGGGACCAATGTAACTTGTAGGAACTGACCGCATAGTCCCGAGTCTCTCGGTTTGTGAATATGACAATAATTTGTAAAAATCAACACTTACACTTAAAAACGAGCCGTTAAAGGTTGAAAATCCAAACGAGTCCCCAAATGACCCCGTAGGAGGCACGAACACCTCGCATGGGACCAAAGTAACTTGTAGAAACTGACCACGTATTCTCGGGTCTCCCGGTCTGAGAATATGACGATAATTTGCAAATATCACACTTAGACTTAAAAATAAGCCGTTAAAGGGAGAAAACCCAAACTAGCCCCCAAACGACCCTGTAGGAGGCAGGAATACCTCGCACGGGACCAATGTAACTTGTAGGAACTGACCGCATAGTCCCGGGTCTCCCAAATTATGAATATGAAGATAATTTGTAAAAATCAACACTTAAACTTAAAAATAAGTCATTTAAGGGTGAAAATCCAAACCAGCCCCCAAACGACCCCGTATGTGGCACAAAAACTCGCATGAGACCAATGTAACTTGTAGGAACTACCGCGTAGTCCCGGGTCTCCTAATTCTAGAATATGATGATAGTTTGAAAACATAACACTTAGACTTAAAAAAAAGCTGTTAAAGGGTGAAAACCCAAACAAGCCCCCAAACGACCCCGTAGGAGGCACGAACACCTCGCACGGGACCAATGTAACTTGTAGGAACTTATCACATAGTCCCGGGTCTCTTGGTTTGTGAATATGATGATAATTTGCAAAAATCAACCCTTAGACGAAAAAATAAGCCACTAAATGGAGAAAATCCAAACTTGCCCCCAAACGACCCTGTAGGAGGCACGAACACCTCGCACGGGTCCAATGTAACTTGTAGGAACTGACCGCGTAGTCCCGAGTCTCCCGATTTTAGAATATGATGACAATTTCCAAAAATCACACCTAACTAAAAAATAAGCCGTTAAAGGGTGAAAACTCAATCTAGCCCCCAAATGAACCAGTATGAGGCACGAACACCTCGCACGTGACCATTGTAACTTGTAGGAACTGACTGCATAGTCCCGGGTCTCTCGGTTTGTGAATATGACAATAATTTGCAAAAATCAACACTTAGACTTAAAAACGAGCCGTTAAAGGTTGAAAATCCAAACGAGTCCCCAAACGACCCCGTAGGAGGCACGAACACCTCACATGGGACCAATTTAACTTGTAGAAACTGACCGCGTATTCTCGGGTCTCCCGGTTTGAGAATATGACGATAATTTGCAAATATCACACTTAGACTTAAAACAAAACCGTTAAAGGGTGAAAACCCAAACCAGCCCCCAAACGACCCCGTACGAGACACGAATACCTCGCACGGGACCAATGTAACTTGTAGGAACAGATCGCGTAGTCTCGGGTCTCTCGATTTGAGAATATGATGATAATTTGCAAAAATTAACACTTAGACTAAAAAACAAGTCGTTAAAGGGTGAAAAACCAAACCAGCCCCCAAACGACACCGTAGGAGGCACGAACACCTCGCACGGGACCAATGTATCTTGTAGGAACTGACAGCATAGTCTCGGGTCTCCCGATTTGAGAATATGATGATAATTTTCAAAAATCAACACGTAAACTTAAAAACAAGCCGTTAAAGGAAGAAAACCCAAACTAGCCCCCAAACGACCCCGTAAAAGGCACGAACACCTCGCACGGGACCAATGTAACTTGTAGGAACTGACTGCATAGTCCCGGGTCTCCCGATTTGAGAATATGATAATAATTTGCAAAAAATTAACAATTAGACTTAAAAATTAGTCGTTAAAGGGTGAAAACCCAAACTAGCCCCCAAATGACCCCGTAGGAGGCACGAACACCTCCCACGGGACCAATGAAACTTGTAGGAACTTGCCGCATAATCCCGGGTCTCCAAGATTGTGAATATGATGATAATTTGCAAAAATCACACTTAGACTTAAAAACACGTCGTTAAAGGGTGAAAACCCAAACTAGCCCTAAACGACCCTGTAGGAGGAACGAACACCTCGCACGGGACCAATGTAACTTGTAGGAACTGACTGCATAGTCCCGGGTCTCCTGGTTTGTGCATATGGTGATAATTTGCAAAATTCACACTTAGAGTTAAAAATAAGCCGTTAAAGGGAGAAAAACCAAACCAGCCCCCAAACAACCTCGTAGGAGGCACGAACAACTCGTACGGGACCAATGTAACTTGTAGGAACTGACCCCATAGTCCCGAGTCTCCTGGTATGTGAATATGACTATAATTTGCAAAAAATAAACTCTGACTTAAAAATAAGCCGTTAAAGGGTGAGAATCCAAACCAGCCCCCAAACGACCCCGTAGGCGACACGAACACCTTGCACGGGACCAGTGTAACTTATAGGAACTGACCGCGAATTGGCGGATCTCTCGATTTGAGAATATGATGATAATTTGCAAAAATCACACTTAGACTTAAAAACAAACAGTTAAAGGGTGAAAACCCAAACTATCCCCCAAACGACCCCGTAGGAGGAACGAACACCTCGTACGGGACCAATGTAACTTGTAGGAACTGACTGCAAAGTCCCGGGTCTAACGATTTGTGAATATGATGATGATTTACAAAAATCAACACTTACACTTAAAAACAAGCTGTTAATGGTTAAAACTCCCAACGAGCCCCCAAACGACCCCGTTGGAGGCACGAACACCTCGTACGGGACCAATGTAACTTGTAGGAACTGACCGCGTAATTCTGGGTCTCCTGGTTTGAGAATATGACAATAATTTGGAAAAATCACACTTATATTTAAAACCAAGTCGTTAAAGGTTGAAAATCTAAACGATCCCCCAAACGACCCCGTAGGAGGCATGAACACCTCGCACGGGACCAATGTAACTTGCAGGAACAGACCGCGTAGTCTCGAGTCCCCTAGATTGAGAATATGATGATAATTTGCAAAAATCACACTTAGACTTAAAAACAAGCCGTTAAAGGGTGAAAACCCAAAACAGCCCCCAAACGACCCCGTAAGAGGCACGAACACCTCTCACGGGACCAATGTAACTTGTAGGAACTGACCGCGTAGTCCCGGGTCTAACGATTTGAGAATATGATAATAATTTGCAAAAATTAACATTTAAACTTAAAAGAAAGTTGTTAAAGGGTGAAAACCCAAACCAGCCTCCAAACGACCCTATAGGAGGCACGAACACATCGCATGGGACCAATGTAACTTATAGGAACTGACCGCGTAGTCTCGAGTCTCTCGGTTTGAGAATATGAAAATAATTTACAGAAATCAACACTTAAACTTAAAAACATGTCGTTACAGGGTGAAAACCCAGACAAGGCCCCAAATAAACCCGTAAGAGGCACGAACACCTGGCATGGGACCAATGTAACATGTAGGAACTGACCACGTAGTCCCGGGTCTCCCAGTTTGAGAATATGACAATAATATGCAAAAATTAACACTTAGACTTATAAATAAGTCAATAAAGGGTGAAAACCCAAACCACCCCGTAAGACGCACGAACACCTCGTACGGGACTAATGTAACTTATTGGAACTGACCACATAGTCCCGGATCTCCCGGTTTGAGAATATGATGATAATTTGCAAAAATCACACTTAGACTTAAAAACAAGCCGTTAAAGGGTGAAAACCCAAACCACCCTGTAGAAGGCATGAACACCTCGCACGAGACCAATCTACCTTATTGGAACTGATCGCGTAGTCCTGAATCTCCCGGTTTGAGAATATGACGATAATTAGCAAAAATCACAATTAGACTTAAAACAAGATGTTAAAGGGTGAAACCCAAACCAGCCCCCAAACAACCCTGTAAGAGGTACACACACCTCTAACGGGACTAATGTAACTTATAGGAACTGACCGCGTTGTCCCGGGTCTCCCGGTTTGAGAATATGAGAATAATTTGCAAAAATCAACCCTTAGACTTAAAAACAAGACTACCCCGTAGGAGGCACGTACACCTCACACGGGAATAATGTAACTTGTAGGAACTGACCGCGTAGTCTCAGGTCTCCCGATTTGAGAATATGACGATAATTTCCAAAAAATCACATTTAGACTTAAAATAAGTCGTTAAAGCGTAAAAACCAAAACCAGACCCCAAGTGACCCCGTAGTAGGCACGAACACCTCGCACGGGACCAGTGTAACTTATAGGAACTGACCGCATAGTCCCGGGTCTCCCGATTTGGGAATATGACGATAATTTGCAAAAATCAACATTTAGACTTAAAAACAAGCCGTTAAAGATTGAAAATCCAAACCAGTCCCAATCGACCCCGTAGAAGGCACGGACACCTCGCATGGGACCAATGTAACATGTAGGAACTGACCACGTAGTCCCGGGTCTCCTGGTTTAAGAATATGACGATAATTTGTGAAAATCACACTTAGACTTAAAAACAAGCCGTTAAAGGGTGAAAACCTTAACCAGCCCCCAAACGACCCCGTAGGAGGCACGAACACCTCGTACAGGACCAATCTAACTTGTAGGAACTAATCGCGTAGTCCCGAGTCTCCCAGTTTGAGAATATGATGATAATTTGCAGAAATTAACACTTAAACTTAAAAACAGGTCTTTAAAGGGTGAAAACCCAAACCAGCCCCCAAAAGACCCCGTAGGAAGCACGAACACATCGCACGAGACCAATGCAACTTGTAGGAACTGACCGCGTTGTCCCGGGTCTTCCTCTTTGCGAATATGATTATATTTTCCAAAAATCACACTTAGACTTAAAAATAAGTCGTTAAAGGGTGAAAACCCAAACCAGCCCCCAAACGACCTCATAGGAGGCACGAACACCTCGCACGGGACCAATGTTACTTGTAAAAACTGGCCGCATACCCCCGAGTCTCCCAGTTTGGGAATATGACGATAATTTGTAAAAATCAAAACTTAGACTTAAAAATAAGCCGTTAAAGGGTGAGAATCCAAACCAGCCCCCAAATGACCCCGTAGGCAGCACGAACACCTCGCACAGGACCAATGTAACTTGTAGGAATTGACTGCGTAGTCCCGGGTCTCTCGGTTTGAGAATATGATGATAATTTGCAAAAACCACACTTAGACTTAAAAACAAATCGTTAAAGGGTGAAAACCCAAACTAGCCCCCAAAATGACCCCGTAGGAGAAACGAACACCTCGCACGGGACCAATGTAACTTGTGGGAACTGACCGCAAATTCCCGGGACTCCCGGTTTGTGAATATGACAATAATTTGTAAAAATTAACACTTAGACTTAAAAACGAGCCGTTAAAGGTTGAAAATCCAAACGAGTCTCCAAACGACCCCGTAGGAGGCACGAACACCTCGCATGGGACCAATGTAACCTGTAGCAACTGACCGCGTATTCCTGGGTCTCCCGATTTGAGAATATCACAATAATTTGCAAATATCACACTTAGACTTAAAAATAAGCAGTTAAAGGGTGAAAACCCAAACCAACCCCCAAACAACCCCGTAGGAGGCACGAATACCTCGCACGGGACCAATATAACTTGTAGGAACTGACCGCATAGTCCCGGGTCTCCCGATTTATGAATATGAAGATAATTTGCAAAAATCAACACTTAAACTTAAAAACAAGCCGTTAAAGGAAGAAAACCCAAACGAGCCCCCAAACGACCCCGTAAGAGGCACGAACACCTCGCACGGGACCAATGTAACTTGTAGGAACTGTCCGCGTAGTCCCGGGTCTCCCGATTTGAGAATATGATAATAATTTGCAAAAAATTAACACTTAGACTTAAAAATAAGTCGTTAAAGGGTGAAAACCCAAACTAGCCTCCAAATGACCCCATAGGAGGCACGAACACCTCCCACGGGACCAATGTAACTTGTAGGAACTTGCCGCATAATCCCAGGTCTCCAAGATTATGAATATGATGATAATTTGCAAAAATCACACTTAGACTCAAAAACACGTCGTTAAAGGGTGAAAACCCAAACTAGCCCTAAACGACCCTATAGGAGGAACGAACACCTCGCACGGGACCAATGTAACTTGTAGGAACTGACCGCATAGTCCCGGGTCTCCTGGTTTGTGCATATGGTGATAATTTGCAAAATTCACACTTAGAGTTAAAAATAAGCCGTTAAAGGGAGAAAACCCAAACCAGCCCCCAAACAACCTCGTAGGAGGCACGAACAACTCGTACGGGACCAATGTAACTTGTAGGAACTGACCCCATAGTCCCGAGTCTCCTGGTATGTGAATATGACTATAATTTGCAAAAATCAAAACTCTGACTTAAAAACAAGCCGTTAAAGGGTGAGAATCCAAACCAGCCCCCAAACGACCCCGTAGGCGACACGAACACCTTGCACGGGACCAGTGTAACTTATAGGAACTGACCGCGAATTGGCGGATCTCTCGATTTGAGAATATGATGATAATTTGCAAAAATCACACTTAGACTTAAAAACAAACAGTTAAAGGGTGAAAACCCAAACTATCCCCCAAACGACCCCGTAGGAGGAACGAACACCTCGTACGAAACCAATGTAACTTGTAGGAACTGACTGCAAAGTCTCGGGTCTAACAATTTATGAATATGATGATGATTTACAAAAATCAACACTTACACTTAAAAACAAGCTGTTAATGGTTAAAACTCCCAACGAGCGCCCAAACGACCCCGTTGGAGGCACGAACACCTCGTACGGGACCAATGTAACTTGTAGGAACTGACCGCGTAATTCTGGGTCTCCTGGTTTGAGAATCTGATGATAATTTGGAAAAATCACACTTATATTTAAAACCAAGTCGTTAAAGGTTGAAAATCTAAACGATCCCCCAAACGAACCCGTAGGAGGCATGAACACCTCGCACGGGACCAATGTAACTTGTAGGAACAGACCGCGTAGTCTCGAGTCCCCTAGATTGAGAATATGATGATAATTTGCAAAAATCACACTTAGACTTAAAAATAAGCCGTTAAAGGGTGAAAACCCAAAACAGCCCCCAAACGACCCCGTAAGAGGCACGAACACCTCTCACGGGACCAATGTAACTTGTAGGAACTGACCGCGTAGTCCCGGGTCTCACGATTTGAGAATATGATAATAATTTGCAAAAATTAACACTTAGACTTAAAAGAAAGTCGTTAAAGGGTGAAAACCCAAACCAGCCTCCAAACGACCCCATAGGAGGCACGAACACATCGCATGGGACCAATGTAACTTGTAGGAACTGACCGCGTAGTCTCGAGTCTCTCGGTTTGAGAATATGAAAATAATTTACAGAAATCAACACTTAAACTTAAAAACATGCCGTTACAGGGTGAAAACCCAGACAAGGCCCCAAATAAACCCGTAAGAGGCACGAACACCTGGCATGGGACCAATGTAACATGTAGGAACTGACCACGTAGTCCCGGGTCTCCCAGTTTGAGAATATGACAATAATTTGTAAAAATTAACACTTAGACTTATAAATAAGTCAATAAAGGGTGAAAACCCAAACCACCCCGTAAGACGCACGAACACCTCGTACGGGACTAATGTAACTTATTGGAACTGACCACATAGTCCCGGATCTCCCAGTTTGAGAATATGATGATAATTTGCAAAAATCACACTTAGACTTAAAAACAAGCCGTTAAAGGGTGAAAACCCAAACCACCCTGTAGAAGGCATGAACACCTCACACGAGACCAATCTAACTTATTGGAACTGATCACGTAGTCCTGAATCTCCCAGTTTGAGAATATGACGATAATTAGAAAAAATCACAATTAGACTTAAAACAAGATGTTAAAGGGTGAAACCCAAACCAGCCCCCAAACGACCCCGTAAGAGGTAAAACACCTCTAACGGGACTAATGTAACTTATAGGAACTGACCGCGTTGTCCCAGGTCTCCCGGTTTGAGAATATGAGAATAATTAGCAAAAATCAACCCTTAGACTTAAAAACAAGACTACCCCGTAGGAGGCACGTACTCCTCACACGGGAATAATGTAACTTGTAGGAACTGACCGCGTAGTCTCGGGTCTCCCGATTTGAGAATATGACGATAATTTCCAAAAAATCACATTTAGACTTAAAAATAAGTCGTTAAAGCGTAAAAACCCAAACCAGACCCCAAGTGACCCCGTAGCAGGCACGAACACCTCGCACGGGACCAGTGTAACTTATAGGAACTGACCGCATAGTCGTGGGTCTCCCGATTTGGGAATATGACGATAATTTGCAAAAATTAACATTTAGACTTAAAAACAAGCCGTTAAAGGTTGAAAATCCAAACCTGTCCCAATCGACCCCGTAGAAGGCACGGACAGCTCGCATGGCAACAATGTAACATGTACGAACTGACCACGTAGTCCCGGGTCTCCTGTTTTAAGAATATGACGATAATTTGTGAAAATCACACTTAGACTTAAAAACAAGCCGTTAAAGGGTGAAAACCTTAACCAGCCCCCAAACGACCCCGTAGGAGGCACGAACACTTCGTACAGGACATTTCTAACTTGTAGGAACTAATCGCGTAGTCCCGGGTCTCCCGGTTTGAGAATATGATGATAATTTGCAGAAATTAACACTTAAACTTAAAAACAAGTCTTTAAAGGGTGAAAACCCAAACCAGCCCCCAAAAGACCCCGAAGGATGCACGAACACATCGCACGAGACCAATGCAACTTGTAGGAATTAACCGCGTTGCCCCGGGTCTTCCTCTTTGCGAATATGATTATATTTTCCAAAAATCACACTTAGACTTAAAAATAAGTCGTTAAAGGGTGAAAACCCAAACCAGCCCCCAAACAACCTCATAGGAGGCACGAACACCTCGCACGGGACTAATGTTACTTGTAGAAACTGGCCGCATAGCCCCGAGTCTCCCAGTTTGGGAATATGACGATAATTTGTAAAAATCAAAACTTAGAGTTAAAAACAAGCCGTTGAAGGGTGAGAATCCCAACCAGCCACCAAATGACCCCGTAGGCAGCACGAACACCTCGCACAGGACCAATGTAACTTGTAGGAATTGACTGCGTAGTCCCGGGTCTCTCGGTTCGAGAATATGACGATAATTTGCAAAAACCACACTTAGACTTAAAAACAAATCGTTAAAGGGTGAAAACCCAAACTAGCCCCCAAACGACCCCGTAGGAGAAATGAACACCTCGCATGGGACCAATGTAACTTGTGGGAACTGACCGCAAATTCTCGGGACTCCCGGTTTGTGAATATGACAATAATTTGTAAAAATTAACACTTAGACTTAAAAACGAGCCGTTAAAGGTTGAAAATCCAAACGAGACTCCAAAAGACCCCGTAGGAGGCACGGACACCTCGCATGGGACCAATGTAACTTGTAGCAACTGACCGCGTATTCCTGGGTCTCCCGGTTTGAGAATATCACAATAATTTGCAAATATCACACTTAGACTTAAAAATAAGCCGTTAAAGGGTGAAAACCCAAACCAACCCCCAAACAACCCCGTAGGAGGCACAAATACCTCGCACGGGACCAATATAACTTGTAGGAACTGACCGCATAGTCCCGGGTCTCCCGATTTATGAATATGAAGATAATTTGCAAAAATCAACACTTAAACTTAAAAACAAGCCGTTAAAGGAAGAAAACCCAAACGAGATCCAAACGACCCCGTAAGAGGCACGAACACCTCGCACGGGACCAATGTAACTTGTAGGAACTGACAGCGTAGTCCCGGGTCTCTCGATTTGAGAATATGATAATAATTTGCAAAAAATTAACACTTAGACTTAAAAATAAGTCGTTAAAGGGTGAAAACCCAAACTAGCCCCCAAATGACCCCGTAGGAGGCACGAACACCTCCCACGGGACCAATGTAACTTGTAGGAACTTGCCGCATAATCCCGGGTCTCCAAGATTGTGAATATGATGATAATTTGCAAAAATCACACTTAGACTTAAAAACACATCGTTAAAGGGTGAAAACCCAAACTAGCCCTAAACGACCCTGTAGGAGGAACGAACACCTCGCACGGGACCAATGTAACTTGTAGGAACTGACCGCATAGTCCCGGGTCTCCTGGTTTGTGCATATGGTGATAATTTGCAAAATTCACACTTAGAGTTAAAAATAAGCCGTTAAAGGGAGAAAACCCAAACCAGCCCCCAAACAACCTCGTAGGAGGCACGAACAACTCGTACGGGACCAATGTAACTTGTAGGAACTGACCCCATAGTCCCGAGTCTCCTGGTATGTGAATATGACTATAATTTGCAAAAATCAAAACTCTGACTTAAAAACAAGCCGTTAAAGGGTGAGAATCCAAACCAGCCCCCAAACGACCCCGTAGGCGACACGAACACCTTGCACGGGACCAGTGTAACTTATAGGAACTGACCGCGAAGTGGCGGATCTCTCGATTTGAGAATATGATGATAATTTGCAAAAATCACACTTAGACTTAAAAACAAACAGTTAAAGGGTGAAAACCCAAACTATCCCCCAAACGACCCCGTAGGAGGAACGAACACCTCGTACGGGACCAATGTAACTTGTAGGAACTGACTGCAAAGTCCCGGGTCTAACGATTTGTGAATATGATGATGATTTACAAAAATCAACACTTACACTTAAAAACAAGCTGTTAATGGTTAAAACTCCCAACGAGCCCCCAAACGACCCCGTTGGAGGCACGAACACCTCGTACGGGACCAATGTAACTTGTAGGAACTGACCGCGTAATTCTGGGTCTCCTGGTTTGAGAATATGACGATAATTTGGAAAAATCACACTTATATTTAAAACCAAGTCGTTAAAGGTTGAAAATCTAAACGATCCCCCAAACGACCCCGTAGGAGGCATGAACACCTCGCACGGGACCAATGTAACTTGTAGGAACAGACCGCGTAGTCTCGAGTCCCCTAGATTGAGAATATGATGATAATTTGCAAAAATCACACTTAGACTTAAAAACAAGCCGTTAAAGGGTGAAAACCCAAAACAGCCCCCAAACGACCCCGTAAGAGGCACGAACACCTCTCAGGGGACCAATGTAACTTGTAGGAACTGACCGCGTAGTCCCGGGTCTCACGATTTGAGAATATGATAATAATTTGCAAAAATTAAAACTTAGACTTAAAAGAAAGTCGTTAAAGGGTGAAAACCCAAACCAGCCTCCAAACGACCCCATAGGAGGCACGAACACATCGCATGGGACCAATGTAACTTGTAGGAACTGACCGCGTAGTCTCGAGTCTCTCGGTTTGAGAATATGAAAATAATTTACAGAATCAACACTTAAACTTAAAAACATGCCGTTACAGGGTGAAAACCCAGACAAGGCCCCAAATAAACCCGTAAGAGGCACGAACACCTGGCATGGGACCAATGTAACATGTAGGAACTGACCACGTAGTCCCGGGTCTCCCAGTTTGAGAATATGACAATAATTTGCAAAAATTAACACTTAGACTTATAAATAAGTCAATAAAGGGTGAAAACCCAAACCACCCCGTAAGACGCACGAACACCTCGTACGGGACTGATGTAACTTATTGGAACTGACCACATAGTCCCGGATCTCCCGGTTTGAGAATATGATGACAATTTGCAAAAATCACACTTAGACTTAAAAACAAGCCGTTAAAGGGTGAAACCTAAACCAGCCCCCAAATGACCCCGTAAGAGGTACAAACACCTCTAATGGGACTAATGTAACTTATAGGAACTGACCGCGTTGTCCCGGATCTCCCGGTTTGAGAATATGAGAATAATTTGCAAAAATCAACCCTTAGACTTAAAAACAAGACTACCCCGTAGGAGGCACGTACACCTCACACGGGAATAATGTAACTTGTAGGAACTGACCGCGTAGTCTCGGGTCTCCCGATTTGAGAATATGACGATAATTTCCAAAAAATCACATTTAGACTTAAAAATAAGTCATTAAAGCGTAAAAACCCAAACCAGACCCCAAGTGACCCCGTAGCAGGCACGAACACCTCGCACGGGACCAGTGTAACTTATAGGAACTGACCGCATAGTCCTGGGTCTCCCCATTTGGGAATATGATGATAATTTGCAAAAATCAACATTTAGACTTAAAAATAAGCCGTTAAAGGTTGAAAATCCAAACCAGTCCCAATCGACCCCGTAGAAGGCATGGACACCTCGCATGGGACCAATGTAACATGTAGGAACTGACCACGTAGTCCCGGGTCTCCTGGTTTAAGAATATGACGATAATTTGTGAAAATCACACTTAGACTTAAAAACAAGCCGTTAAAGGGTGAAAACCTTAACCAGCCCCCAAACGACCCCGTAGGAGGCACGAACACCTCGTACAGGACCAATCAAACTTGTAGGAACTAATCGCGTAGTCCCGGGTCTCCCGATTTGAGAATATGATGATAATTTGCAGAAATTAACACTTAAACTTAAAAACAAGTCTTTAAAGGGTAAAAACCCAAACCAGCCCCCAAAAGACCCCATAGGATGCACGAACACATCGCACGAGACCAATGCAACTTGTAAGAACTGACCGCGTTGTCCCGGGTCTTCCTCTTTGAGAATATGATTATATTTTCCAAAAATCACACTTAGACTTAAAAATAAGTCATTAAAGGGTGAAAACCCAAACCAGCCCCCAAACGACCTCATAGGAGGCACGAACACCTCGCACGGGACCAATGTTACTTGTAGAAACTGGCCGCATAGCCCCGAGTCTCCCAGTTTGGGAATATGACGATAATTTGTAAAAATCAAAACTTAGACTTAAAAACAAGCCGTTAAAGGGTGAGAATCCAAACCAGCCCCCAAATGACCCCGTAGGCAGCACGAACACCTCGCACAGGACCAATGTAACTTGTAGGAATTGACTGCGTAGTCCCGGGTCTCTCGGTTCGAGAATATGACGATAATTTGCAAAAACCACACTTAGACTTAAAAACAAATCGTTAAAGGGTGAAAACCCAAACTAGCCCCCAAACGACCCCGTAGGAGAAACGAACACCTCGCACGGGACCAATGTAACTTGTGGGAACTGACCGCAAATTCCTGGGACTCCCGGTTTGTGAATATGACAATAATTTGTAAAAATTAACACTTAGACTTAAAAACGAGCCGTTAAAGGTTGAAAATCCAAACGAGTCTCCAAACGACCCCGTAGGAGGCACGAACACCTCGCATGGGACCAATGTAACTTGTAGCAACTGGCCGCGTATTCCTGGGTCTCCCGGTTTGAGAATATCACAATAATTTGCAAATATCACACTTAGACTTAAAAATAAGCCGTTAAAGGGTGAAAACCCAAACCAATCCCCAAATAACCCCGTAGGAGGCACGAATACCTCGCACGGGACCAATATAACTTGTAGGAACTGACCGCATTCTCCCGGGTCTCCCGATTTATGAATATGAAGATAATTTGCAAAAATCAACACTTAAACTTAAAAATAAGCCGTTTAAGGGTGGAAATCCAAACCAACCCCCAAACGACCCCGTAGGTGACGCAAAAACCTCGCACGAGACCAATGTAACTTGTAGGAACTACCGCGTAGTCCCGGGTCTCCTAATTCTAGAATATGATGATAATTTCGAAAAATAACACTTAGACTTAAAAATAAGCTGTTAAAGGGTGAAAACCCAAACTAGCCCAAAAACGACCCCGTAGGAGGCACGAACACCTCGCACGGGATCAATGTAACTTGTAGGAACTTATCGCATAGTCTCGGGTCTCCCAGTTTTTTAATATGACAATAATTTGAAAAAATGAATACTTAGACTAAAAAATAAGCCACTAAATGGAGAAAATCCAAACTAGCCCCCAAACGACCCCGTAGGAGGCATGAACACCTCGCACGGGTCCAATGTAACTTGTAGGAACTGACCACATAGTCCCTAGTCTCTCGATTTTAAAATATGATGATAATTTCCAAAAATCACACTTAGACTTAAAAACAAGCCGTTAAAAGGAGAAAACCCAATCTAGCCCCCAAACGAACCAGTAAGAGGCACGAACACCTCGCACGTGACCAATGTAACTTGTGGGAACTTACCGCATGGTCCCAGGTCTCCCGGTTTGTGAATAATGCAATAATTTAAAAAAAATCAACTCTTAGACTAAAAAACAAGTCGTTAAAGGGAGAAAATCCAAACCAGCCCCCAAACGACCCCATAGGAGGCACGAACACCTCGGACGGGACCAATATAACCTGTAGGAATGGACTGCGTAGTCATGGGTCTCCCGGTTTGAGAATATGAAGATAATTTAAAAAAATCACACTTAGACTTAAAAATAAACCGTTAAATGGTGAAAACCCAAACCAGGCCCCAATCGACCACGTAAGAGGCACGAACACCTCTCACGGGACCAATGTAACTTGTAGGAACAGATCGCGTAGTCTCGGGTCTCTCGATTTGAGAATATGATGATAATTCACAAAAATTAACACTTAGACTAAAAAACAAGTCGTTAAAGGGTGAAAACCCAAACCAGCCCCCAAACGACCCCGTAGGAGGCACGAACACCTCGCACGGGACCAACGTAACTTGTAGGAACTGACCGTGTAGTCTCGGTTCTCCCGATTTGAGAATATGATGATAATTTGCAAAAATCAACACGTAAACTTAAAAATAAACCGTTAAAGGGAGAAAACCCAAACTAGCCCCCAAACGACCCCGTAAGAGGCACGAACACCTCGCATGGAACCAATGTAACTTGTAGAAACTGACCGCGTAGTCCCGGGTCTCCCGATTTGAGAATATGATAATAATTTGCAAAAGTTAACACTTAGACTTAAAAACAAGTCGTTAAAGGGTGAAAACCCAAACTAGCCTCCAAATGACCCCGTAGGAGGCACGAACTCCTCCCACGGGACCAATGTAACTTGTAGGAACTTGCCGCATAATCCCGGGTCCCCAAGATTGTGAATATGACGATAATTTGCAAAAATCATACTTAGACTTAAAAACAAGCCGTTAAAGGGTGAAAACCCAAACTAGCCCCCAAACGACCCCATAGGAGGAACGAACACCTCGCACGGGACCAATTTAACTTGTAGGAACTGATCGCATAGTCCTGGGTCTCCCGGTTTGTGAATATGGTGATAATTTGCAAAATTCACACATAGAGTTAAACATAAGTCGTTAAAGGGTGAAAACCCAAACCAATCCCCAAACAACCTCGTAGGAGGCACGAACAACTCGTACGGGACCAATGTCACTTGTAAGAACTGACCGCATAGTCCCGAGTCTCCAGGTATGTGAACATGACTATAATTTGCAAAAATCAAAACTCTGACTTAAAAACAAGCCGTTAAAGGTTGGGAATCCAAACCAGCCCCCAAACGACCCCGTAGGTGGCACGAACACCTTGCACGGGACCAATGTAACTTATAGGAACTGACCGTGTAGTGGCGAATCTCCCGGTTTGAGAATATGATTATAATTTGCAAAAATCACACTTAGACTTAAAAACAAACCGTTAAAGGGTGAAAACCCAAACTAGCCCCCAAACGACCCCGTAGGAGGGACGAACACCTTGCACGGGACCAATGTAACTTGTAGGAACTGAGTGCATAGTCCCGGGTCTCACGGTTTGTGAATATGATGATGATTTGCAAAAATCAACACTTACACTTAAAAATAAGCTGTTAAAGGTTAAAAATCCAAACGAGCCCCGAAACAACCCCGTTGGAGGCACGAATACCTCGCACGGGACCATTGTAACTTATAGGAACTAACCGTGTAATCCCGGGTCTCCCGGTTCGAGAATATGATGATAATTTGCAAAAATCACACTTAGAGTTAAAACCAAGTCGTTAAAGGTTGAAAATCTAAACGAGTCCCGAAACAACCCCGTGGGAGGCATGAACACCTCGCACGGGACCAATGTAACTTGTAGGAATAGACCGCGTAGTCTCGGGTCCCCTGGTTTGAGAATATGATGATAATTTGCAAAAATCACACTTAGACTTAAAAACATGTCGTTAAAGGGTGAAAACCCAAAACAGCCCCCAAATGACCCCGTAAGAGGCACGAACACCTCTCACGGGACTAATGTAACTTATAGGAACTCACCGCGTAGTCCCGGGTCTCCCGATTTGAGAATATGATAATAATTTGCAAAAATTAACACTTAGACTTAAAAGCAAGTCGTTATAGGGTGAAAACCCAAACCAGCCTCCAAACGACCCCATAGGAGGCACGAACACCTCGCACGGGACCAATGTAACTTGACGGAACTGACCGCGTAGTCTCGAGTCTCTCGTTTGAGAATATGAAAATAATTTACAAAAATCAACACTTAAACTTAAAAACAAGCCATTAAAGGGTGAAAACCCAAACAAGCCCCCAAACAAACTCCTAAGAGGCACGAACACCTCGCATGGGACCAATGTAACTTGTAGGAACTGACCACGTAGTACCGGGTCTCCCAGTTTGAGAACATGACAAAAATTTGCAAAAATTAACACTTAGACTTATAAATAAGTGAATAAAGGCTGAAAACCCAAACCACCCCGTAAGACGCACGAACACCTCGTACGGGACTGATGTAACATATTGGAACTGACCACGTAGTCCCGAATCTCCCGGTTTGAGAATATGATGATAATTTGCAAAAATCACACTTAGGATTAAAAACAAGCCGTTAAAGGGTGAAAACCAAAACTAGACCCCAAACGACCGAGTAGCAAGCACGAATACCTCGCCCCGGACCAATGTAACTTGTAAGAACTGACCGTATGGTCCCGAGTCTCCTAGTTTGTGAATATGAAGATAATTTGCAAAAATCAACACTTAAACTTAAAAACAAGCCGTTAAAGGGTTAAAATCCAAACCAGCCCCCAAACGACCCCGCAGGAGGCACAAACACCTTGCACGAGACAAATGTAACTTGTAGGAACTGTCGCGTAGTCCCGAGTCTCCCGATTCTAGAATATGATGATAATTTGAAAAAATCACCCTTAGACTTAAAAATAAGCCGTTAAAGGGTGAAAACCCAAACTAGCCCCCAAACAACCCCATAGGATACAAAAACACCTTGCGCGGGACCAATGTAACTTGGAGGAACTGACCGCGTAGTCCCGAATCTCCCGGTTTGTGAATATGACGATAATATGCAAAAATCACACTTAGATATAAAAATAAGATGTTAAAGGGTAAAAACCCAAACTAGACCCCGTAGGACGAACGAACAACTCGCACGGGCCCAATGTAACTTGTAGGAACTGTCCGCATAGTCCCGGGTCTCCCGGTTTGTGAATATGACAATAATTTGCAAAAATCAACACTTAGACTTAAAAACGAGCCGTTAAAGGTTGAAAATCCAAACCATTCCCCAAACGACCCCATTGGAGGCACGAATACCTCGCACGAGACCAATTTAACTTGTAGAAACTGACCACATAGTCCCGGGTCTCCCGATTTGTGAATATGAAGATAATTTGCAAAAATCAACACTTAAACTTAAAAACAAGCCATTTAAGGGTGAAAATCCAAACCAGCCCCCAAACGACCCCGTAGGTGGCACAAAAACCTCGCACGGGACCAATGTAACTTGTAGGAACTTCCGCGTAGTCCCGGGTCTCCAGATTCTAAAATATGATGATAATTTTCAAAAATCACACTTAGACTTAAAAATAAGCTGTTAAAGGGTGAAAATCCAAACTAGCCCCCAAACGACCCCGTAGGAGGCACGAACACCTGGCACGGGATCAATGTAACTTGTAGGAACTTATCACAAAGTCCCGAGTCTCCCGGTTTTTGAATATGACGATAATTTGAAAAAATCAACACTTAGACTAAAAAATAAGCCACTAAAGGGAGAAAATCCAAACTTGCCCCCAAACGACCCCGTAGGAGGCATGAACACCTCGCACGGGACCAATGTAACTTGTAGGAACAGATCACGTAATCCTGAGTCTCCCGATTTTAGAATATGATGATAATTTCCAAAAATCACACTTAGACTTAAAAATAAGCCGTTAAAGGGTGAAAACCCAATCTAGCCCCCAAACGACCCAGTAGGAGGCACAAACACCTCGCACGGGACCAATATAACTTGTAGGAACATACCGCATTTTCCCGAGTCTCCCAGTTTGTGAATACGATGATAATTTACAAAAATAAACACTTAGACTAAAAAAAAGTCGTTAAAGGGAGAAAATCCAAGCTTGCCGCCAAACGACCTCGTAGGACGCATGAACAACTCGCACGGGACCAATGTAACTTGTAGGAACTGACTGCGTAGTCATGGCTCTCTCGGTTCGAGAATATGACGATAATTTGCAAAAATCACACTTAGACTTAAAAACAAGCCGTTAAAGGGTGAAAACCCAAACCAAGCCCCAAACGACCCCGTAAGAGGCACGAACACCTCTCACGGGACCAATGTAACTTGTAGGAACAGATCATGTAGTCCCGGGTCTCCCGATTTGAGAATATGATGATAATTTGCAAAAATTAGCACTTAGACTAAAAAACAAGTCATTAAAGGGTGAAAACCCAAACCATCCCCCAAACGATCCCGTAGGAGGCACAAACACCTCGCACGGGACCAATTTAACTTGTAGGATCTGACCGCGTAGTCTCGGGTCTCCCGATTTGAGAATATGATGATAATTTGCAAAAATCAACACGTAAACTTAAAAACAAGTGTTAAAGGGAGAAAACCCAAACCAGCCCCCAAACGACCTCGTAAGAGGCACGAACACCTCTCATAGGAGCGATGTAACTTGTAGGAACTGACTCCATAGTCCCCATTCTCCCGGTTTGATAATATGATCATAATTTGTAAAAAGCAACCTTTAGACTTAAAAACAAGGCTTTAAAGGTTGAAAATCCAAACCACCCCATAGGAGGCGCGAACACCTCGCACGGGAATAATGTAACTTGTTGGAACTGACAGCGTAGTCCCGCGTCTTTCGGTTTCAGAATATGACAATAATTTACAAAAATCACACTTAGACTTAAAAATAAGCCATTAAAGAGTGAAAACCCTAACTAGCCCCCAAACGACCCAGTAGGTGGCACGAACACCTCGCACGGGACCAATGTAAGTTGTAAGCACTAACCGCGTAGTCCCGGGTCTCTCGATTTGGGAATATGACGATAATTTGCAAAAATCATGCTTAGACATAAAAATAAGTCGTTAAAGGGTGAAAACCCAAACTAGCCCCCAAACGACCCCGTAAGAGGCACGAACACCTCGCTCGGGACCACTATAACTTGTAGGAACTGACTGCATAGTCCCGAGCCTCCCTGTTGGGGAATATGACGATAATTTGCAAAAATCAACAGTTAGACTTAAAAATAAGCCGTTAAAGGTTGAAAATCCAAACCAGCCACCAAACGACCCTGTAGAAGGCACGAACACCTCGCATTCGACCAATTTTACTTGTAGGAACTGACCGCGTAGTCTCGGGTCTCCTGGTTTAAGAACAGGACGATAATTTGCAAAAATCGCACTGAGACTTAAAAAAATGTCGTTAAATGGTGAAAACCCAAACTATCCACCAAACGACCTCGTAGGAGGCACGAACACCTCCCATGGGACGAATGTAATTTGTAGGAACTGACTGCATAGTCTCGAGTCTCCCGATTTGTGAATATGACTATAATTTGCAAAATCAAAACTCCGACTTAAAAACAAACTGTTAAAGGGTGAGAATCCAAACCTGCCCCCAAATGACCCCGTAGGAGGCACGAACACCTCGTACGGGACCAATGGAACTTGTAGGAACTGACCGTGTAGTCCTGGGTATCCCGGTTTGAGAATAAAATGATAATTTGCAAAAATCACACTTAGACTTAAAAACAAGCCGTTAAAGGGTGAAAACCCAAACTAGCCACCAAACGACCCCGCAAGAGGCACCAACACCTCGCACGGGACCACTTTAACTTGTAGGAACTGACCGCATAGTCCCGAGCCTCCCGGTTTGGGAATATGATGGTAATTTGCAAAAATCAACACTTAGACTTAAAAACAAGTCGTTAAAGGGTAAAAATCCAAACCAGCCCCCAAACGACCCCGTAGGAGGCACAAACACCTCGCACAAGACCAATGTAACTTGTACGAATTGACCGCGTAGTCCTTGGTCTCCCGATTTGAGAGTATAATGATAATTTGCAAAAATCAGACTTAGACTTAAAAACAAGTCGTTAAAGGGTGAAAACCCACACTAGCCCCCAAACGACCCCATAGGAGGCGCAAACACCTCGCCCGGGACCAATGTAACTTGTAGGAACTGACCGCGTAATCCCGAATCTCTCGGTTTAAGAATATCACGATAATATGCAAAAATGACACTTAGATATAAAAATAAGAATTTAAAAGTTAAAAACCCAAACCATCCCCCGTATGAGGAACGAACACCTCGCACGGGACCAATGTAACTTGTAGGAACTGACCGCATGGTCCCGAGCTCCCGGTTTGTGAATATGACAATAATTTGCAAAAGTCAACACTTAGACATAAAAACGAGTAGTCAAAGGTTGAAAATCCAAACGATTCCCCAAACGACCCCGTAGGAGGCACGAATACCTCACACGGGACCAATGTAACTTGTAGGAACTGACCACATAGTCTCGGGTCTCCCGGTTTGTGAATATGAAGATAATTTGCAAAAATCAACACTTAGACTAAAAAATAAGCCATTAAAGGGAGAAAATCAAAACTAGCCCCCAAATGACCCCGTAGGAGGCACGAACACCTCGCACGGGACCAATGTAACTTGTAGGAACTAACCGCGTAGTCCCGAGTCTCCCAATTTTAGAATATGATGATAATTTCAAAAAATCACACTGAGACCTAAAAATAAGCGGTTAAAGGGTGAAAACCCAATCTAGCCACCAAACGACCGAGTAGGAGGCACGGACACCTCGCACGGGACCAATGTAACTTGTAGGAACTTACCGTATAGTCCCGGGTCACCCAGTTTGTGAATATGATGATAATTTACAAAAATCAACACTTAGACTAAAAAATAAGCCGTAAAAGGTTGAAAATCCAAACGAGCCCCCAAACGACCCCGTAGGAGGCACGAACACCTCACACGGGACCAATGTAACTTGTAGGAACTGACCACGTAGTCTCGGCTCTCCCGGTCTGAGAATATGATGATAATTTGCAAAAAATCACATTTAGACTTAAAAATAAGTCGTTAAAGGGTAAAAACCCAGACTAGACCCCAAATGACCCCGTAGGAGGCATGAACACCTCGCACGGGACCAATGTAACTTGTAGGAACTAACAGCGCAGTCTTGAGTCTCCCGATTTGAGAATATGATGATAATTTGCAAAAATCAACACGTAAACTTAAAAATAAGCCCTTAAAGGGAGAAAAACCAAACCAGCCCCCAAACGACCCCGTAAGAGGCACGAACACCTCTCACAGGAGCGATGTAACTTGTAGAAACTGACTGCGTAGTCCCCATTCTCCCGGTTTGATAATATGGTCATAATTTGTAAAAAGCAACCCTTAGACTTAAAAACAAGGCGTTAAAGGTTGAAATCCAAACCACCCCATAGGAGGCGCGAACACCTCGCACGGGAATAATGTAACTTGTTGGAACTGACAGCGTAGTCCCGAGTTTTTCGATTTGAGAATATGACAATAATTTGCAAAAATCACACTTAGACTTAAAAATAAGCCATTAAAGAGTGAAAACCCTAACTGGCCCCCAAACGACCCAGTAGGTGGCACGAACACCTCGCACGGGACTAATGTAACTTGTAGGAACTAATCGCATAGTCCCGGGTCTCTCGATTTTGAAATATGATGATAATTTGCAAAAATCATGCTTAGACATAAAAACAAGTCGATCCAGCCCCCAAACGACCCCGTAAGAACCATGATCACCTCGCTCGGTACCACTATAACTTGTAGGAACTGACTACATAGTCCTGAGCCTCCCTGTTTGGGAATATGACGATAATTTGCAAAAATCAACAGTTAGACTTAAAAATAAGTCGTTAAAGGTTTAAAATCCAAACCAGCCTCCAAACGACCCTATAGAAGGCACGAACACCTCGCATTTGACCAATGTTACTTGTAGGAACTGACCGCGTAGTCCCGGGTCTCCCGGTTTAAGAATATTACGATAATTTGCAAAAATCACACTTAGACTTAAAAAAAAGTCGTTAAATGGTGAAAACCCAAACCAGCCCCCAAACGACCTCGAAGGAGGCACGAACAACTCGTACGAGACTAATGTAACTTGTAGGAACTAATCGCGTAGTCCCGGGTCTCTCGATTTCGAAATATGATGATAATTTGCAAAAATCATGCTTAGACATAAAAACAAGTCGATCCAGCCCCCAAACGACCCCGTAAGAACCATGATCACCTCGCTCGGTACCACTATAACTTGTAGGAACTGACTACATAGTCCTGAGCCTCCCTGTTTGGGAATATGACGATAATTTGCAAAAATCAACAGTTAGACTTAAAAATAAGTCGTTAAAGGTTTAAAATCCAAACCAGCCTCCAAACGACCCTATAGAAGGCACGAACACCTCGCATTTGACCAATGTTACTTGTAGGAACTGACCGCGTAGTCCCGGGTCTCCCGATTTAAGAATATTACGATAATTTGCAAAAATCACACTTAGACTTAAAAAAAAGTCGTTAAATGGTGAAAACCCAAACCAGCCCCCAAACGACCTCGAAGGAGGCACGAACACCTCGCAGGGGACGAATGTAACTTGTAGGAACTGACTGCATAGTCCCGAGTCTCCCGATTGTGAATATGACTATAATTTGCAAAATCAAAACTCCGACTTAAAAACAAACTGTTAAAGGGTGAGAATCAAAACCAGCCCCCAAACGATCCCGTTGGAGGCACGAACACCTCGTACGGGACCAATGGAACTTGTAGGAACTGACCGCGTAGTCCCGGGTATCCCGGTTTGAGAATATAATGATAATTTGCAAAAATCACACTTAGACTTAAAAACAGGTCGTTAAAGGGTGAAAACCCAAACCATCCCCCAAACGACCTGATAAGAGGCACGAACACCTCGCACGGGACAACAGTAACTTGTAGGAACAGACTGCATAGTCCCGAGCCTCCTAGTTTGGAAATATGACGATAATTTGCAAAAATCAACACTTAGACTTAAAAAGAAGCTGTTAAAGGTTGAAAATCGAAACCAACCACCAAACGACCCTATAGAAGGTACGGACACCTCGCATGGGACCAATGTAACCGACAGGAACTGTCCGCGTAGTCCCGGGTCTCCCGGTTTAAGAATGTGATGATTATTTGCAAAAATCACACTTAGACTTAAAGAAAGGCGTTAAAGGGTGAAAAACCAAACCATCCCCCAAACGACCTCGTAGGAGGCATGAACACCTCGCAGGGGACGAATGTAACTTGTAGGAACCGACCACATAGTCCCGAGTCTCCCGATTTGTGAATATGACTATAATTTCCAAAATACAAACTCTGACTTAAAAATAAGTCGTTAAAGGGTGAGAATCCGAACCAGCCACCAAACGAGCTCGTAGGCGGCACGAACACCTCGCACGGGACCAATGTGACTTGTAGGAACTGACCGCGTAGTCCCGGGTCTCCCGGTTTGAGAATATGACGATAATTTGCAAAAATCACACTTAAACTTAAAAACAAGCCGTTAAAGGGTGCAAACCCAAACCATCCCCCAAACGACCCCGTAGGAGGAACGACCACCTCCCACGGGACCAATGTAACTTGTAGGAACTGACGGCATAGTCCCGGGTCTCCCGATTTGTGAATATGATGATAATTTGAAAAAAAAATAAACACTTAGATTTAAAAAACAAGCTGTAAAAGGTTGAAAATCCAAACGAGCCCCCAAGCGACCCCGTAGGAGGCACGAACACCTCGCACGGGACCATTGTAACTTGTTGGAACTGACCACGTAGTCTCGGCTCTTCTGATTTGAGAATATGACGATAATTTCCAAAAATCACACTTAGACTTAAAAACAAGCCGCTAAAAGGTGAAAACCCAAACCAGCCCCCAAACGACCCCGTAAGAAGCATGAGCACCTCTCACGGGACTAATGTAACTTGTAGGAACTGATCGCGAAGTCTCGGGTCTACCGATTTGAGAATATGATAATAATTTGCAAAAATTAACACTTAGACTTAAAAACAAGTAGTTAAAGGGTGAAAACCCAAACCAGCCTCCAAACGACCCCGTAGGAGGCACGAATGCCTCGCACGGGACCAATGCAACTTGTAGGAACTGACCACATAGTCTCGGGTCTCCCAATTTTATGAATATGAAGATAATTTGCAAAAATCAACACTTAAACTTAAAAACAAGTCGTTTAAGGGTGAAAATCCAAACCAGCCCCCAAACGACCCCGTGGGTGTCACAAAAACCTCGCACGGGACCAATGTAACCTGTAGGAACTCTCGTGTAGTCCTGGGTCTCCTGATTCTAGAATATGATGATAATTTTCCAAATCACACTTAGAATTAAAAATAAGATGTTAAAGGGTGAAAACCCAAACTAGCCCCCAAACGACCCCATAGGAGGCGCAAACACCTCGCCCGGGACCAATGTAACTTGTAGGAACTGACCGCGTAATCCCGAATCTCTCGGTTTAAGAATATCACGATAATATGCAAAAATGACACTTAGATATAAAAATAAGAATTTAAAAGTTAAAAACCCAAACCATCCCCCGTATGAGGAACGAACACCTCGCACGGGACCAATGTAACTTGTAGGAACTGACCGCATGGTCCCGAGCTCCCGGTTTGTGAATATGACAATAATTTGCAAAAGTCAACACTTAGACATAAAAACGAGTAGTCAAAGGTTGAAAATCCAAACGATTCCCCAAACGACCCCGTAGGAGGCACGAATACCTCACACGGGACCAATGTAACTTGTAGGAACTGACCACATAGTCTCGGGTCTCCCGGTTTGTGAATATGAAGATAATTTGCAAAAATCAACACTTAGACTAAAAAATAAGCCATTAAAGGGAGAAAATCAAAACTAGCCCCCAAATGACCCCGTAGGAGGCACGAACACCTCGCACGGGACCAATGTAACTTGTAGGAACTAACCGCGTAGTCCCGAGTCTCCCAATTTTAGAATATGATGATAATTTCAAAAAATCACACTGAGACCTAAAAATAAGCGGTTAAAGGGTGAAAACCCAATCTAGCCACCAAACGACCGAGTAGGAGGCACGGACACCTCGCACGGGACCAATGTAACTTGTAGGAACTTACCGTATAGTCCCGGGTCACCCAGTTTGTGAATATGATGATAATTTACAAAAATCAACACTTAGACTAAAAAATAAGCCGTAAAAGGTTGAAAATCCAAACGAGCCCCCAAACGACCCCGTAGGAGGCACGAACACCTCACACGGGACCAATGTAACTTGTAGGAACTGACCACGTAGTCTCGGCTCTCCCGGTCTGAGAATATGATGATAATTTGCAAAAAATCACATTTAGACTTAAAAATAAGTCGTTAAAGGGTAAAAACCCAGACTAGACCCCAAATGACCCCGTAGGAGGCATGAACACCTCGCACGGGACCAATGTAACTTGTAGGAACTAACAGCGCAGTCTCGAGTCTCCCGATTTGAGAATATGATGATAATTTGCAAAAATCAACACGTAAACTTAAAAATAAGCCCTTAAAGGGAGAAAAACCAAACCAGCCCCCAAACGACCCCGTAAGAGGCACGAACACCTCTCACAGGAGCGATGTAACTTGTAGAAACTGACTGCGTAGTCCCCATTCTCCCGGTTTGATAATATGGTCATAATTTGTAAAAAGCAACCCTTAGACTTAAAAACAAGGCGTTAAAGGTTGAAATCCAAACCACCCCATAGGAGGCGCGAACACCTCGCACGGGAATAATGTAACTTGTTGGAACTGACAGCGTAGTCCCGAGTTTTTCGATTTGAGAATATGACAATAATTTGCAAAAATCACACTTAGACTTAAAAATAAGCCATTAAAGAGTGAAAACCCTAACTGGCCCCCAAACGACCCAGTAGGTGGCACGAACACCTCGCACGGGACTAATGTAACTTGTAGGAACTAATCGCATAGTCCCGGGTCTCTCGATTTTGAAATATGATGATAATTTGCAAAAATCATGCTTAGACATAAAAACAAGTCGATCCAGCCCCCAAACGACCCCGTAAGAACCATGATCACCTCGCTCGGTACCACTATAACTTGTAGGAACTGACTACATAGTCCTGAGCCTCCCTGTTTGGGAATATGACGATAATTTACAAAAATCAACAGTTAGACTTAAAAATAAGTCGTTAAAGGTTTAAAATCCAAACCAGCCTCCAAACGACCCTATAGAAGGCACGAACACCTCGCATTTGACCAATGTTACTTGTAGGAACTGACCGCGTAGTCCCGGGTCTCCCGGTTTAAGAATATTACGATAATTTGCAAAAATCACACTTAGACTTAAAAAAAAGTCGTTAAATGGTGAAAACCCAAACCAGCCCCCAAACGACCTCGAAGGAGGCACGAACAACTCGTACGAGACTAATGTAACTTGTAGGAACTAATCGCGTAGTCCCGGGTCTCTCGATTTCGAAATATGATGATAATTTGCAAAAATCATGCTTAGACATAAAAACAAGTCGATCCAGCCCCCAAACGACCCCGTAAGAACCATGATCACCTCGCTCGGTACCACTATAACTTGTAGGAACTGACTACATAGTCCTGAGCCTCCCTGTTTGGGAATATGACGATAATTTGCAAAAATTAACAGTTAGACTTAAAAATAAGTCGTTAAAGGTTTAAAATCCAAACCAGCCTCCAAACGACCCTATAGAAGGCACGAACACCTCGCATTTGACCAATGTTACTTGTAGGAACTGACCGCGTAGTCCCGGGTCTCCCGATTTAAGAATATTACGATAATTTGCAAAAATCACACTTAGACTTAAAAAAAAGTCGTTAAATGGTGAAAACCCAAACCAGCCCCCAAACGACCTCGAAGGAGGCACGAACACCTCGCAGGGGACGAATGTAACTTGTAGGAACTGACTGCATAGTCCCGAGTCTCCCGATTGTGAATATGACTATAATTTGCAAAATCAAAACTCCGACTTAAAAACAAACTGTTAAAGGGTGAGAATCAAAACCAGCCCCCAAACGATCCCGTTGGAGGCACGAACACCTCGTACGGGACCAATGGAACTTGTAGGAACTGACCGCGTAGTCCCGGGTATCCCGGTTTGAGAATATAATGATAATTTGCAAAAATCACACTTAGACTTAAAAACAGGTCGTTAAAGGGTGAAAACCCAAACCATCCCCCAAACGACCTGATAAGAGGCACGAACACCTCGCACGGGACAACAGTAACTTGTAGGAACAGACTGCATAGTCCCGAGCCTCCTAGTTTGGAAATATGACGATAATTTGCAAAAATCAACACTTAGACTTAAAAAGAAGCTGTTAAAGGTTGAAAATCGAAACCAACCACCAAACGACCCTATAGAAGGTACGGACACCTCGCATGGGACCAATGTAACCGACAGGAACTGTCCGCGTAGTCCCGGGTCTCCCGGTTTAAGAATGTGATGATTATTTGCAAAAATCACACTTAGACTTAAAGAAAGGCGTTAAAGGGTGAAAAACCAAACCATCCCCCAAACGACCTCGTAGGAGGCATGAACACCTCGCAGGGGACGAATGTAACTTGTAGGAACCGACCACATTGTCCCGAGTCTCCCGATTTGTGAATATGACTATAATTTCCAAAATACAAACTCTGACTTAAAAATAAGTCGTTAAAGGGTGAGAATCCGAACCAGCCACCAAACGAGCTCGTAGGCGGCACGAACACCTCGCACGGGACCAATGTGACTTGTAGGAACTGACCGCGTAGTCCCGGGTCTCCCGGTTTGAGAATATGACGATAATTTGCAAAAATCACACTTAAACTTAAAAACAAGCCGTTAAAGGGTGCAAACCCAAACCATCCCCCAAACGACCCCGTAGGAGGAACGACCACCTCCCACGGGACCAATGTAACTTGTAGGAACTGACGGCATAGTCCCGGGTCTCCCGATTTGTGAATATGATGATAATTTGAAAAAAAAATAAACACTTAGATTTAAAAAACAAGCTGTAAAAGGTTGAAAATCCAAACGAGCCCCCAAGCGACCCCGTAGGAGGCACGAACACCTCGCACGGGACCATTGTAACTTGTTGGAACTGACCACGTAGTCTCGGCTCTTCTGATTTGAGAATATGACGATAATTTCCAAAAATCACACTTAGACTTAAAAACAAGCCGCTAAAAGGTGAAAACCCAAACCAGCCCCCAAACGACCCCGTAAGAAGCATGAGCACCTCTCACGGGACTAATGTAACTTGTAGGAACTGATCGCGAAGTCTCGGGTCTCCCGATTTGAGAATATGATAATAATTTGCAAAAATTAACACTTAGACTTAAAAACAAGTAGTTAAAGGGTGAAAACCCAAACCAGCCTCCAAACGACCCCGTAGGAGGCACGAACGCCTCGCACGGGACCAATGCAACTTGTAGGAACTGACCACATAGTCTCGGGTCTCCCAATTTTATGAATATGAAGATAATTTGCAAAAATCAACACTTAAACTTAAAAACAAGTCGTTTAAGGGTGAAAATCCAAACCAGCCCCCAAACGACCCCGTGGGTGTCACAAAAACCTCGCACGGGACCAATGTAACCTGTAGGAACTCTCGCGTAGTCCTGGGTCTCCTGATTCTAGAATATGATGATAATTTTCCAAATCACACTTAGAATTAAAAATAAGATGTTAAAGGGTGAAAACCCAAACTAGCCCCCAAACGACCCTGTAGGAGGCACGAACACCTCACACGGGACCAATGTAACTTGTAGGAACTTATCGCATAGTCCCGGGTCTCCCAGTTTTTGGATATGACGACAATTTGAAAAAGTCAACACTTAGACTAAAAAATAAGCCACTAAATGGAGAAAATCCAAACTAGCCCCCAAACGACTCCGTAGGAGGCACGAACACCTCGCACGGGACCAATGTAACTTGTAGGAACTGATCGCGTAGTCCCGAGTCTCCCAATTTTAGAATAAGATGATAATTTCCAAAAATCACACTTACACTTAAAAATAAGTCGTAAAAGGGTGAAAACCCAATCTAGCCCCCAAACGTCCCAGTAGGAGGCACGAACACCTCGCATGGGACCAATGTAACTTGTAGGAACTTACCGCATAGTCTCGGGTCTCCCGATTTGTGAATACGATGATAATTTACAAAAATCAACACTTAGACTAAAAAACAAGTCGTTAAATGGAGAAAATCCAAACCAGCCCCCACACGATCCCGTAGGAGGCACGAGAACTCGCACGGGACCAATGTAACTTATAGGAAGTGACTGCATAGTCCCGGGTCTCCCGATTTGTGAATATGATGATAATTTAGAAAAATAAACACTTAGATTTAAAAAACAAGCCGTAAAAGGTTGAAAATCCAAACGAGCCCCCAAACGACCCCGTAGGAGGCACGAACACCTCGCACGGGACCAATGTAACTTATAGGAACTGACCACGTAGTCTCGGCTCTACCGGTTTGAGAATATGATGATAATTTGCAAAAAATCTAATTTATTCTTAAAAATAAGTCGTTAAAGGGTAAAAACCCAGACTAGACCCCAAATGACCCCGTAGGAGGCACGAACACGTCGCACAGGACCAACGTAACTTGTAGGAAATGACCGCATAGTCTCGGGGGTCCCGATTTTTGGAATACAACGATAATTTGTAAAAATCAACAGTTAGACTTAAAAACAAGCCGTTAAAGTTTGAAAATCCAAATCAGCCCCCAATCGACCCCGTAGAAGGAACGAACACCTCGCCTGGGACCAATGTACTTGTAGTGAGTGACCGCGTAGTCCCGGGTCTCCCGATTTAAGAATATGATGATGATTTGTGAAAATCACAATTAGACTTAAAAACTAGCCATTAAAGTGAGAAAACCTTGACCAGCCTCCAAATGACCCCGTAGGAGGCACGAACTCCTCGCACGGGACCAATGTAGCTTTTTGAAACTGACCGCGTAGTCCCAGGTCTCCCGGTTTGAGAATATGACGATAATTTAAAAAGCTCAACACTTAAACTTAAAAACAAGTCTTTAAAGGGTGAAAACCCAAACCAGCCCCCAAACGAACCCGTAGGAGGCACGAACACCTCGCACGGGACCAATGCAACTTGTAGGAACTGATCGCGTAGTCCCGGGTCTCCCGTTTTGCGAATATGATGATATTTCGCTAAAATCACACTTAGACTAAAAAATAAACCGTTAAAGGCTGAAAACCCAAACCAGTCCCCAAACGACCTTGTAGGAGGCACGAACACCTCGCACGGGACCAATGTAACTTGTAGGAACTGATCGCATAGTCCCGAATCTCCCAGTTTGGGAATATGAGGATAATTTGCAAAAATCAAAACATAGACTTAAAAACAAACCGTTAAAGGGTGAGAATCCAAACCAGCCCCCAAACGACCCCGTAAGAGGAACGAACACCACGCACGGGACCAATGTAACTTGTAGGAATAGACCGTATAGTCCCGGGTCTCCCGGTTTGTGAATATGACAATAATTTGCAAAAACTAACACTTAGACATAAAAACGAGCCGTTAAAGGTTAAAAATCCAAACGAGTCCCCAAACGACCCCGTAGGAGGCACGAACACCTCGCACGAGACTAGTGTAACTTGTAGGAACTGACCGCTTAGTCTCGGGTCTCCCGATTTGTGAATATGAAGATAATTTACAAAAATCAACACTTAAACTTAAAAACAAGCCGTTTAAGGGTGAAAATCCAAACCAGCCCCCAAACGACCCAGTAGGCGGCACAAACACCTCGTACGGGACGAATGTAACTTGTAGGAACTATCGCGTAGTCCCGGGTCTCCCGTTTCTAGAATATGATGATAATTTGCAAAAATCACACTTAGACTTAAAAATAAGCTGCTAATGGGGGAAAACCCAAACTAGCCCCCATACAACCCCATAGGAGGCACGAACACCTCGTACGGGACCAATGTAACTTGTAGGAACTTATCGCATAGTCCCGAGTCTCCCGCTTTATGAATATGACGATAATTAGCAAAAATCAACACTTAGGCTAAAAAACAAGCCACTAAAGGGAAAAAATCCAAACTAGCCCCCAAACGACCCCGTAGGTGGCACGAACACCTCGCACGAGACCAATGTTACTTGTAGGAACTGACCGTGTAGTCTTGGGTATCCCGATTCCAGAATATGATGATAATTTACAAAAATAACACTTAGACTTAAAAATAACCCGTTAAAGGGTGAAATCGAAACCAGCCCCAAACGACCCCATAAGAGGCACGAACACCTCGCACGGGACCACTGTAACTTGTAGGAACTAACCGCATAGTCCCGAGCCTCCCGGTTTGGGAATATGAGGATAATTTACAAAAATTAACACTTAGACTTAAAAATAAGCCATTAAAGGGTGAAAATTCAAACCAGCCCCAAAACGACCCCGTAGGAGGCACAAACACATCGAAGGAGACCAATGTAACTTGTAGGAACTGTCGCGTAGTCCCGAGTCTCCCGATTCTAGAATATGATGATAATTTGCAAAAATCACACTTAAACTTAAAAATAAGCAGTTAAAGGGTGGAAACCCAAACTAGCCCCAATCGACCCCGTAGAAGGCACGAACACCTCGCATGGGACCAATGTAACATGTAGGAACTGACCACGTAGTCCCGGGTCTCCTGGTTTAAGAATATGATGATAATATGCAAAAATGACACTTAGATATAAAAATAATATGTTAAAGGGTAAAAACCCAAACCAACCCCCGTAGGAGGAACGAACACCTCGCACGGGACCAATGTAACTTGTAGGAACTAACCGCATAGTTTCGGGTCTCCCGATTTGTGAATATGATAATAATTTGCAAAAATCAACACTTAGACTGAAAAACGAAGCTTTAAAGGTTGAAAATCCAAATGATTCCCCAAACGACCCCATATGAGGCACGAATACCTCGCACGGGACCAATGTAACTTGTAGGAACTGATCACATAGTCCCGGGTCTCCCGATTTGTGAATATGAAGATAATTTGCAAAAATCAACACTTAAACTTAAAAACAAGCCGCTTAAGTGTGAAAATCCAAACCAGCCCCCAAACGACCCCGTAGGTGGCACCAAAACCTCGCACGGGACCAATGTAACTTGTAGGAACTTCCGCGTAGTCCTGGGTCTCCTGATTCTAGAATATGATGATAATTATAAAAATCACAGTTAGACTTAAAAATAAGCTGTTAAAGGGTGAAAACCCAAACTAGCCCCCAAATGACCCCGTAGGAGGCACGAACACCTCGCACGGGACCAATGTAACTTGTAGTAACTTATCGCATAGTCCCGGGTCACCCAGTTTGTGAATATGACGATAATTTGAAAAAATCAACACTTAGACTAAACAATAAGCCACTAAAGGGAGAAAATCCAAACTAGCCCCCAAATGACCCCGTAGGAGGCACGAACACCTCGCACGGTACCAGTGTAACTTGTAGGAACTGACCGCGTAGTCCCGAGTCTCCTGATTTTAGAATATGATGATAATTTCCAAAAATCACACTTACATATAAAAATAAGCTGTAAAATGGTGAAAACCCAATCTAGTCCCCCAAACGACACAGTAGGAGGCACGAACACCTCGTACGGGACCAATGTTACTTGTAGGAACTTACCACATAGTCCCGGGTCTCCCGGTTTGTGAATACGATGATAATTTACAAAAATCAATACTTAGACTAAAAAACAAGTCGTTAAAGGGAGAAAATCAAAATCAGCCCCCAAACTACCCCGTAAGAGGCACGAACAACTCGCACGGGACCAATGTAACTTGTGGGAACTGACTGCATAGTCCCAGGTCTCCCGATTTGTGAATATGATGATAATTTGCAAAAATAAACACTTAGATTTAAAAAGCAAGCCGTAAAAGATTAAAAATCCAAACGAGCCCCCAAACTATCCCGTAGGAGGCACGAACACCTCGCACGGGACCAATGTAACTTGTAGGAACTGACCACATAGTCTCGGCTCGCCCAGTTTGAGAATATGACGATAATTTGCAAAAAATCACATTTAGACTTAAAAATAACTCGTTAAAGGGTAAAAACCCAAACTAGACCCCAAATGACCCCGTAGGAGGCACGAACACCTCGCATGGGACCAATGTAACTTGTAGGAACTGACCGCATAGTCTCGGGTTTCCCGATTTGGGAATATGATGACAATTTGCAAAAATTAACACGTAAACTTAAAAACAAGCCGTTAAAGGTAGAAAACTCAAACCAGCCTCCAAACGACCTCGTAAGAGACACGAACACATCTCACAGGACCGATGTAACTTGTAGGAACTGACTGCGTAGTCCCGGGTCTCCCGGTTGGATAATATGATGATAATTTGGAAAAATCAACACTTAGACTTAAAAACAAGGCGTTAAAGGTTGAAAATCCTAACCACCCCATAGGAGGCGCAAACACCTCGCACGGGAATAATGTAACTTGTTGGAACTGACAGCGTAGTCCTGGGTCTTTCGGTTTGAGAATATGACAATAATTTGCAAAAATCACACTTAGACTTAAAAATAAGACATTAAAGAGTGAAAACCCTAACTAGTCCCCAAACGACCCAGTAGGTGGCACGAACACCTCGCACGGGACCAATGTAACTTGTAGGAACTAACCGCGTAGTCCCGGGTCTCTCGGTTTGGGAATATGATGATAATTGGAAAAAATCATGCTTAGACAAAAATAAGTCGTTAAAGGGAGAAACCACAACCAGCCCCCAAACGACCCCGTCGGAGGCACGAACACCTCGCTCGGGACAACTATAACTTGTAGGAACTGACCGCATAGTCCCGAGCTTCCCTGTTTACGAATATTATGATAATTTGCAAAAATCAACACTTAGACTTAAAAATAAGCCTTTAAAGGTTGAAAATCCAAACCACCACCAAACAACCCTATAGAAGGCACGAACACCTCGCATTTGACCAATTTTACTTGTAGGAATTGACCACGTAGTCCCGGATCTCTCGATTTAAGAATATGACGATAATTTGCAAAAATCACACTTGGACTTAAAAAAAAGTCGTTAAATGGTGAAAACCCAAACCAGCCCCCAAACGACCTCGTAGGAGGCACGAACACCTCGCACGGGATGAATGTAATTTGTAGGAACTGACTGCATATTCTCGAGTCTCCCGATTTGTGAATATGACTATAATTTTCAAAATCAAAACTCCAACTTAAAAACAAACTGTTAACGGGTGATAATCCAAACAACCCCCCAAACGACCCCGTAGGAGGCACGAACACCTCGCACGGGACCAATGGAACTTATAGGAACTGACCGCGTAGTCCTGGGTATCCCTGTTTGAGAATATGATGATAATTTGCAAAAAACACACTTAGACTTAAAAATAAGCCGTTAAAGGGTGAAAACCCAAACCAACCCCCAAACGACCCCGTAAGAGGCACGAACACCTCGCACGGGACCACTGTAACTTGTAGGAACTCACTGCATAGTCCCGAGCCTCCCGATTTGGGAATATGATGATAATTTGCAAAAATCAACACTTAGACTTAAAAATAAGCCGTTAAAGGTTGAAAATCCAAACCAGCCACCAAACGACCCTATAGAAGGCACGAACACCTCGCATGGGACAAATGTAACCTGTAGGACCTGACCGCATAGTACCGGGTCTCCCCGTATAAGAATATGAATATTATTTGCAAAAATCACACTTAGACTTAAAAAAAGGCGTTAAAGGGTGAAAACCATATCAGATCCCAAACGACCTCGTAGGAGGCACGAACACCTCGCAGGGGACGAATGTAACTTGCAGGAACTGACCACATAGTCCCGAGTCTCCCGGTTTATGAATATGGCTATAATTTGCAAAATCAAAACTCCGACTTAAAAACAAGTCGTTAAAGGGTGAGAATCCAAGCCATCCCCCAAACAACCTCGTAGGCGGCACGAACACCTCATATGGGACCAATGTAACTTGTAGGAACTAACCGCGTAGTCCCGGGTCTCTCGGTTTGAGAATATGATGATAATTTGCAAAAAACACTTAGACTTAAAAACAAGCCGTTAAAGGGTGCAAACCCAAACCATCCCCCAAACGACCACGTAAGAGGAACGAACACCTCCCACGGGACCAATGTAACTTATAGGAACTGACTGCATAGTCCCGGGTCTCCCGATTTGTGAATATGATGATAATTTGCAAAAATAAACACTTAGATTTAAAAAAACAAGCCGTAAAAGATTAAAAATCCAAACGAGCACCCAAACTACCCCGTAGGAGGCACGAACACCTCGCACGGGACCAATGTAACTTGTAGGAACTGACCACATAGTCTCGGCTCTCCCAGTTTGAGAATATGATGATAATTTGCAAAAAATCACATTTAGACTTAAAAATAAGTCGTTAAAGGGTAAAAACCCAAACTAGACCCCAAATGACCCCGTAGGAGGCACGAACACCTCGCATGGGACCAATGTAACTTATAGGAACTGACCGCATAGTCTCAGGTTTCTCGATTTGAGATGATGATAATTTGTAAAAATTAACACGTAAACTTAAAAACAAGCCGTTAAAGGTAGAAAACTCAAACCAGCCTCCAAACGACCCCGTAAGAGACACGAACACATCTCACAGGACCGATGTAACTTGTAGGAACTGACTGCGTAGTCCAGGGTCTCCCGGTTTGATAATATGATGATAATTTGGAAAAATCAACACTTAGACTTAAAAACAAGGTGTTAAAGGTTGAAAATCCTAACCACCCCATAGGAGGCGCAAACACCTCGCACGGGAATAATGTAACTTGTTGGAACTGACAGCGTAGTCCTGCGTCTTTCGGTTTGAGAATATGACAATAATTTGCAAAAATCACAGTTAGACTTAAAAATAAGCCATTAAAGAGTGAAAACCCTAACTAGCCCCCAAACGACCCAATAGGTGGCATGAACACCTCGCACGGGACCAATGTAACTTGCAGGAACTAACCGCGTAGTCCCGGGTCTCTCGGTTTGGGAATATGATGATAATTTGCAAAAATCATGCTTAGACATAAAAATAAGCCGTTAAAGGGTGAAACCACAACCAGCCCCCAAACGACCCCGTCGGAGGCACGAACACCTCGCTCGGGACCACTATAACTTGTAGGAACTGACCGCATAGTCCCGACCTTCCCTGTTTACGAATATTACGATAATTTGTAAAAATTAACACTTAGACTTAAAAATAAGCCTTTAAAGGTTGAAAATCCAAACCAGCCACCAAACAACCCTATAGAAGGCACGAACACCTCGCATTTGACCAATGTTACTTGTAGGAATTGACCGCATACTCCCGGGTCTCCCGGTTTAAGAATATGATGATAATTTGCAAAAATCACACTTAGACTTAAAAAAAAGTCATTAAATGGTGAAAACCCAAACTAGCCCCCAAACGACCTCGTAGGAGGCACGAACACCTCGCACGGGATGAATGTAATTTGTAGGAACTGACTGCATATTCTCGAGTCTCCCGATTTGTGAATATGACTATAATTTGCAAAATCAAAACTCCGACTTAAAAACAAACTGTTAAAGGGTGAGAATCCAAACAAGCCCCCAAACGACCCCGTAGGAGGCACGACAACCTCGCACGGGACCAATGGAACTTATAGGAACTGACCGCGTAGTCCTGGGTATCACTGTTTGAGAATATGATGATAATTTTCAAAAATCACACTTAGACTTAAAAATAAGCCGTTAAAGGGTGAAAACCCAAACCAACCCCCAAACGACCCCGTAAGAGGCACGAACACCTCGCACGGGACCACTGTAACTTGTAGGAACTGACTGCATAGTCCTGAGCCTCCCGATTTGGGAATATGATGATAATTTGAAAAAACCAACACTTAGACTTTAAAACAAGCCGTTAAAGGTTGAAAATCCAAACCAGCCACCAAACGACCCTAAAGAAGGCACGAACACCTCGCATGGGACAAATGTAACCTGTAGGAACTGACCGCATAGTACCGAGTCTCCCAGTTTAAGAATATGAAGATTATTTGCAAAAATCACACTTAGACTTAAAAAAAGGCGTTAAAGGGTGAAAACCCATACCAGATCCCAAATGACCTCGTAGGAGGCACGAACACCTCGCAGGGGACGAATGTAACTTGCAGGAACTGACTGCATAGTCCCGAGTCTCCCGATTTGTGAATATGGCTATAATTTGCAAAATCAAAACTCCGACTTAAAAATAAGTCGTTAAAGGGTGAGAATCCAAACCATCCCCCAAACGACCTCGTAGGCGGCACGAACACCTCACACGAGACCAATGTAACTTGTAGGAACTAAGCGCGTAGTCCCGGGTCTCTCGGTTTGAGAATATGATGATAATTTTCAAAAATCACACTTAGACTTAAAAACAAGCCGTTAAAGGGTGCAAACCCAAACCAACCCCCAAACGACCCCGTAGGAGGAACGGACAGCTCCCACGGGACCAATGTAACTTATAGGAACTGACTGCATAGTCCTGGGTCTCCCGATTTGTGAATATGATGATAATTTATAAAAATAAACACTTAGATTTAAAAAATAAGCCGTAAAAGGTTGAAAATCCAAACGAGTCCCTAAACGACCCCGTAGGAGGCAGGAACACCTCTCATGGGACCAATATAACTTGTAGGAACTGACCACGTTGTCTCGACTCTCCCGGTTTGAGAATATGATGATAATTTGCAAAAAATCACATTTAGACTTAAAAATAAGTCGTTAAACGGTAAAAACGTAGACTAGACCCCAAATGACCCCGTAGGAGGCACGAACACCTCGCACAGTACCAATGTAACTTGTAGGAACTGACCGCGTAGTCTCAGGTCTCTCGATTTGAGAATATGATGATAATTTGCAAAAATCAACATGTAAACATAAAAACAAGCCGTTAAAGGAAGAAAACCCAAACAAGCACCTAAAGGACCCCGTAAGAGGCACGAACGCCTCTCGCATGACCGATGTAACTTGTAGGAACTGACTGCGTAGTCCCGGGTCTCTCGGTTTGATAATATGATTATAATTTGTAAAAATCAACACTTAGACTTAAAAACAAGGCCTTAAAGGTTGAAAATCCAAATCACCCCATAGGAGGCGCGAACACCTCGCACGGGAATAATCTAACTTGCTGGAACTGACAGCGTAGTCCCGGGTCTTTTGGTTTGAGAATATGACAATAATTTGCAAAAATCACACTTAGACTTAAAAACAAGCCATTAAAGAGTGAAAACCCTAACTAGCCCCCAAACGACCCATTAGGTGGCACGAACACCTCGCACGGGACCAATGTAACTTGTAGGAACAAACCGTTTAGTCCCGGCTCTCTCGGTTTGGGAATATGACGATAATTTGCAAAAATCATGCTTAGACCATAAAATATGCTATTAAAGGGTTAAAACACAAACCAGCCCCCAAACGACCCCGTAGGAGGCACGAACACCTCGCTCGGGACCACTATAACTTGTAGGAACTGACCGCATAGTCCTGAGCCTCCCTATTTGGGAATATGACGATAATTTGCAAAAATCAACACTTAGACTTAAAAATAAGCCGTTAAAGGTTGAAAATCCAAACCAGCCACCAAACGACCCCATAGAAGGCACGAACACCTCGCATGGGACCAATGTAACCTGTAGGAACTGACCCCGTAGTACTGGGTCTCCCGGTTTAAGAATATGATGATAATTTGAAAAAATCACACTTAGACTTAAAAAAAAGGCTTTAAAGGGTGAAAACCGAAACCAAACCCCAAACGGCCTCGTAGGAGGCACAAACACCTCGCGGGGGACGAATGTAACCTGTCGGAACTGACCGCAGAGTCCCGAGTCTCCCGGTTTTTGAATATGACTATAATTTGCAAAATCAAAACTCCGACTTAAAAACAAGTCGTCAAAGGGTGAGAATCCAAACCAGCCCCCAAACGACCTTGTAGGTGGCACGAACTCCTCGCACGTAACCAATGTAACTTGTAGGAACTGACCGCGTAGTCCCGGGTCTCTCGATTTTAGAATATGACGATAATTTGCAAAAATCACACTTAGACTTAAAAACAAGTCGTTAAAGGGTGCAAACCAAAACCAGCCCCCAAACGACCCCGTAGGAGGAATGAACACCTGCCACGGGACCAATGTAACTTGTAGTAACTGACTGGATAGTCCCGGGTGTCCCGATTTGTGAATATGACGATAATTTGCAAAAATAAACACTTAGATTTAAAAAACAAGCCGTAAAAGGTTGAAAATCCAAACGAGCCCCCAAATGACCCCGTAGGAGGAACGAACACCTCTCATGGGACCAATGTAACTTGTAGGAACTGACTGCATAGTCCCGGGTCTCTCGATTTGTGAATATGACGATAATTTACAAAAATAAACACTTAGATTTAAAAAACAAGCCGTAAAAGGTTGAAAATCCAAACGAGCCCCCAAACGACCCCGTAGGAGGCACGAACACCTCGCACAGGACCAATGTAACTTGTAGGAACTGACCACGTAGTCTCGGCTCTCCCGATTTGAGAATATGACGATAATTTGCAAAAAATCACATTTAGACTTAAAAATAAGTCGTTAAAGGGTAAAAACCCAGACTAGACCCCAAATGACCCCGTAGGAGGCACGAACACCTCGCACGGGACCAATGTAACTTGTAGGAACTGACCGCATAGTCTCGGGTCTCCCGATTTGGGAATTCGATGATAATTTATAAAAATTAATAGTTAGACTTAAAAACAAGCCGTTAAAGGTTGAAAATCCAAACCAGCCCCCAATTGACCCCGTAGAAGGCACGAACACCTCGCATGGGACCAATGCAACTTGTAGGAAGAGACCGCGTAGTCCCGGCTCTCCCGGTTAAAGAATATGATGATGATTTGTGAAAATCACACTTAGACTTAAAAACTAGCCGTTAAAGGGCAAAAACCTTTACCAGTCCCCAAACGACCCCGTAGGAGTCACGAACACCTCGCACGGGACCAATGTAACTTGTAGGAACTGACCGCGTCGTCCCGGGTCTCCCGGTGTGAGAATATGACGATAATTTGAAACAATCACATTTAGACTTAAAAATAAGCCATTAAAGGGTGAAAACCCTAACTAGCCCCCAAATGACCCAGTAGGTGGCACGAACACCTCGCACGGGACCAATGTAACTTTAGGAACTAACCTCGTAGTCCCGGGTCTCTCGTTTTCGGAATATGACGATAATTTGCAAAAATCTTGCATAAACATAAAAACAAGACGTTAAAGGGTGAAAACCCAAACCAGCCCCCAAACGACCCCGTAGGAGGCACGAACACCTCGCTCGAGACCTCTATAACTTGTAGGAACTGACTGCGTAGTCCCGAGCCTCCCTATTGGGGAATATGACGATAATTTGCAAAAATCAATAGTTAGACTTAAAAATAAGTTGTTAAAGGTTGAAAATCCAAACCAGCCACCAAACGACCCTATAGAAGGCACAAACACCTCGCATTTGACCAATGTTACTTGTAGGAACTGACTGCGTAGTCCCGGGTCTCCTGGTTTAAGAATATGACGATAATTTGCAAAAATCACACTTAGACTTAAAAAAAAGTCGTGAAATGGAGAAAACCCAAACCAGCCCCCAAACGACCTCGTAGGAGGCACGAACACTGCGCACGGGACGAATAATATTTGTAGGAACTGACTGAATAGTCTCGAGTCTCCCGATTTATGAATATGACTACAATTTGCAAAATCAAAACTCCGACTTAAAAACAAACTGTTAAAGGGTGAGAATCCAAACCAGCCCCCAAACGACCCCGTAGGAGGCACGAACACCTCACACGGGACCAATGGAACTTGTAGGAACTGACCGCGTAGTCCTGGGTATCCCGATTTGAGAATATGGTGATAATTTGCAAAAATCACACTTAGACTTAAAAACAAGCCGTTAAAGGGTGAAAACCCAAACCAACCCCCAAACGACCCCGTAAGAGGCACGAATACCTCGCACGGGACCACTGTAACTTGTAGGAACTGACCGCATTGTCCCGAGCCTCCCGGTTTTGGAATATGACGATAATTTGGAAAAATCAACACCTAGACTTAAAAAGAAGCCATTAAAGGTTGAAAATCCAAACCAGCCACCAAACGACCCTAAAGAAGGCACGAACACCTCGCATGGGACAAATGTAACCTGTAGGAACTGACCGCATAGTACCGAGTCTCCCAGTTTAAGAATATGAAGATTATTTGCAAAAATCACACTTAGACTTAAAAAAAGGCGTTAAAGGGTGAAAACCCATACCAGATCCCAAACGACCTCGTAGGAGGCACGAACACCTCGCAGGGGACGAATGTAACTTGCAGGAACTGACTGCATAGTCCCGAGTCTCCCGATTTGTGAATATGGCTATAATTTGCAAAATCAAAACTCCGACTTAAAAATAAGTCGTTAAAGGGTGAGAATCCAAACCATCCCCCAAACGACCTCGTACGCGGCACGAACACCTCGCACGGGACCAATGTAACTTGTAGGAACTGACCGCGTCGTCCCGGGTCTCCCGGTTTGAGAATATGACGATAATTTGAAACAATCACATTTAGACTTAAAAATAAGCCATTAAAGGGTGAAAACCCTAACTAGCCCCCAAATGACCCAGTAGGTGGCACGAACACCTCGCACGGGACCAATGTAACTTTAGGAACTAACCTCGTAGTCCCGGGTCTCTCGTTTTCGGAATATGACGATAATTTGCAAAAATCTTGCATAAACATAAAAACAAGACGTTAAAGGGTGAAAACCCAAACCAGCCCCCAAACGACCCCGTAGGAGGCACGAACACCTCGCTCGAGACCTCTATAACTTGTAGGAACTGACTGCGTAGTCCCGAGCCTCCCTATTGGGGAATATGACGATAATTTGCAAAAATCAATAGTTAGACTTAAAAATAAGTTGTTAAAGGTTGAAAATTCAAACCAGCCACCAAACAACCCTATAGAAGGCACAAACACCTCGCATTTGACCAATGTTACTTGTAGGAACTGACTGCGTAGTCCCGGGTCTCCTGGTTTAAGAATATGACGATAATTTGCAAAAATCACACTTAGACTTAAAAAAAAGTCGTGAAATGGAGAAAACCCAAACCAGCCCCCAAACGACTTCGTAGGAGGCACGAACACTGCGCACGGGACGAATAATATTTGTAGGAACTGACTGAATAGTCTCGAGTCTCCCGATTTATGAATATGACTACAATTTGCAAAATCAAAACTCCGACTTAAAAACAAACTGTTAAAGGGTGAGAATCCAAACCAGCCCCCAAACGACCCCGTAGGAGGCACGAACACCTCACACGGGACCAATGGAACTTGTAGGAACTGACCGCGTAGTCCTGGGTATCCCGATTTGAGAATATGGTGATAATTTGCAAAAATCACACTTAGACTTAAAAACAAGCCGTTAAAGGGTGAAAACCCAAACCAACCCCCAAACGACCCCGTAAGAGGCACGAATACCTCGCACGGGACCACTGTAACTTGTAGGAACTGACCGCATTGTCCCGAGCCTCCCGGTTTTGGAATATGACGATAATTTGGAAAAATCAACACCTAGACTTAAAAAGAAGCCATTAAAGGTTGAAAATCCAAACCAGCCACCAAACGACCCTATAGAAGGAACAAACGCCTCGCATGGGACCAATGTAACCTGTAGGAACTGACCGCGTAGTACTGGGTCTTCCGGTTTAAGAATATGACAATAATTTGCAAAAATCACACTTAGACTTAAAAAAAGGCGTTAAAGGGTGAAAACCGAAACCAGCCCCCAAACGACCTCGTAGGAGGCACGAACACCTCGCGGGGGACAAATGTAACTTGTAGGAACTGACCGCATAGTCCCGAGTCTCCCAGTTTTTGAATATGACTATAATTTGCAAAATCAAAACTCCGACTTAAAAACAAGTCGTTAAAGGGTGAGAATTTAAACCAGCCCCCAAACGACCTCGTAGGTGGCACGAACTCCACGCACGTAACCAATGTAACTTGTGGGAACTGGTTGCGTAGTCCCGGGTCTCTCGGTTTTAGAATATGATGATAATTTGAAAAAATCACACTTTGACTTAAAAACAAGCCGTTAAAGGGTGTAAACCCAAACCAGCCCCCAAACGACCCCGTAGGAGGAACGAACACCTGCCACGGGACCAATGTAACTTGTAGTAACTGACTGCATAGTCCCGGGTGTCCCGATTTGTGAATATGACGATAATTTACAAAAATAAACACTTAGATTTAAAAAACAAGCCATAAAAGGTTAAAAATCCAAACGTGCCCCCAAATGACCCCGTAGGAGGAACGAACACCTCCCACGGGACCAATGTAACTTGTAGGAACTGACTGTAAAGTCTCAGGTCTCCCGATTTGTGAATATGATGATAATTTACAAAAATAAACACTTAGATTTAAAAAACATGTCGTAAAAGGTTAAAAATCCAAACGAGCCACCAAACGACCCCGTAGGAGGCACGAACTCCTCGCACGGGACCAATGTAACTTATAGGAACTGACCACGTAGTCTGAGCTCTCCTGGTTTGAGAATATGACGATAATTTGCAAAAAATCACATCTAGACATAAAAATAAGTCGTTAAAGGGTAAAAACCCAGACTAGACCCCAAATGACCCCGTAGGAGGCACGAACACCTCGCACGGGACCAATGTAACTTGTAGGAACTGACCGCATAGTCCCGGGTCTCCCGATTTCGAAATATGACGATAATTTGCAAAAATTAACAGTTAGACTTAAAAACAAGCCGTTAAAGGTTGAAAATCCAAACCAGCCCCCAATCGACCCCGTAGAAGGCACGACCACCTCGCATGGGACCAAGGTTACTTGTAGGAAGAGGTCGCGTAGTCCCGGCTCTCTCGGTTTAAGAATATGATGTGATTCGCAAAAATCACACTTAGACTTAAAAACTAGCTGTTAAAGGGTGAAAACCTTTACCAGCCCCCAAACGACCCCGTATGAGTCACGAACACCTCACACGGGACCAATGTAATTTGTAGGAACTGACCGCGTAGTCCCGGGTCTCTCGGTTTGAGAATCTGACGATAATTTGAAAAAATCACATTTAGACTTAAAAATAAGCCATTAAAGAGTGAAAACCCTAACTAGCCCCCAAACGACCCAGTAGGTGGCACGAACACCTCGCACGGGACCAATGTAAGTTGTAGGCACTAATCGCGTAGTCCTGGGTCTCTCGTTTTCGGAATATGACGATAATTTGCAAAAATCTTGCTTAGACATAAAAACAAGCCGTTAAAGGATGAAAACCCAAACTAGCCCCCAAATGACCCCGTATGAGGCACGAACACCTCGCTCGGGACCACTATAACTTGTAAGAACTGACTGCATAGTCCTGAGCCTCCCTGTTGGGGAATATGACAACAATTTACAAAAATCAACAGTTAGACTTAAAAATAAGCCGTTAAAGGTTGAAAATCCAAACCAGCCACCAAACGACCCTATAGAAGGCACGAACACCTCGCATTTGACCAATGTTACTTGTAGGAACTGACCGCGTAGTCCCGGGTCTCCCTGTTTAAGAATATGACGATAATTTGCAAAAATCACACTTAGACTTAAAAAAAATGTTAAATGGTGAAAACCCAAACCAGCCCCCAAACGACCTCGTAGGAGGCACGAACACCTCTAAATGTACGAATGTAATTTATAGGAACTCACTGCATAGTCTCGAGTCTCCCGATTTGTGAATATGACTATAATTTGAAAATCAAAACACCGACTTAAAAACAAACTGTTAAAGGGTGAGAATCCAAACGAGCCTCCAAACGACCCCGTAGGAGGCACGAACCCCTCGCACGGGACCGATGGAACGTGTAGGATCTGACCGCGTAGTCCCGGCTCTCTCGGTTTAAGAATATGGTGATAATTTGAAAAAATCACACGTAGACTTAAAAACAAGCCGTTAAAGGGTGAAAAAACAAACCAACCCCCAAACGACCCCGTAAGAGGCACCAATACCTCGCACGGGACCACTGTAACTTGTAGGAACTGACCGCATTGTCCCGAGCCTCCCGGTTTTGGAATATGATGATAATTTGCAAAAATCAACACCTAGACTTAAAAAGAAGCCATTAAAGGTTGAAAATCTAAACCAGCCACCAAACGACCCTATAGAAGGCAGGAACACCTCGCATGGGACCAATGTAACCTGTAGGAACTAACCGCATAGTACTGGGTCTCCCGGTTTAAGAATATGACGATAATTTGCAAAAATCACACTTAAGACTTAAAAAAGGCGTTAAAGGGTGAAAATCGAAACCAGCCCCCAAACGACCTCGTAGGAGGCACGAACACCTCGCGGGGGACGAATGTAACTTGTAGGAACTGACCGCATAGTCCCGAGTCTACCGGTTTTTGAATATGACTATAATTTGCAAAATCAAAACTCCGACTTAAAAACAAGTCATTAAAGGGTGAGAATCCAAACCAGCCCCCAAACGACCTCGTAGGCGGCACGAACTCCTCGTACGTAACAAATGTAACTTATGGGAACTGACCGCGTAGTCCCGGGTCACTCAGATTTAGAATTTGACGATAATTTGCAAAAATCACAGTTAGACTTAAAAATAAGCCGTTAAAGGGTGCAAACCCAAACCAACTTCCAAACGACCCCGTAGGAGGAACGAACACCTGCCACGGGACCAATTTAACTTGTAGTAACTGAGTGCATAGTCTCGGGTGTCCCGATTTGTGAATATGACGCTAATTTGCAAAAATAAACACTTAAATTTAAAGAACAAGCCGTAAAAGGTTGAAAATCCAAATGATCCCCCAAATGACCCCATAGGAGGAACGAACACCTCCCACGGGACTAATGTAACTTGTAGGAACTGACTTCATAGTCCCGAGTCTCCCGATTTGTGAATATGACGATAATTTACTAAAATAAACACTTAGATTTAAAAAACAGGACTTAAAAGGTTGAAAATCCAAACGAGCCCTCAAACGACCACGTATGAGGCACGAACACCTCCCACGGGACCAATGTAACTTGTAGGAACTGACCACGTAGTCTCGGCTCTCGCGGTTTGAGAATATGACGATAATTTGCAAAAAATCACATTTAGACTTAAAAATAAGTCGTTAAAGGGTAAAAACCCAGAATAGACCCCAAATGACCCCGTAGGAGGCACGAATACCTCGCACGGGACCAATGTAACTTGTAGGAACTGAACGCATAGTCCCGGGTCTCCCGATTTGGGAATACGATGATAATTTGCAAAAATTAACAGTTAGACTTAAAAACAAGCCGTTAAAGGTTGATAATCCAAACTAGCCCCCAATCGACCCCGTAGAAGGCACGACCACCTCGCATGGGACCAATGTAACTTGTAGGAAGAGGCCGCGTAGTCCCGGCTCTCTCGGTTTAAGAATATGATGATGATTTTCAAAAATCACACTTAGACTTAAAAACTAGCCGTTAAAGGGTGAAAACCTTTACCAGCCCCCAAACGACCCTGTAGGAGTCACGAACACCTCGCACGGGGCCAATGTAACTTGTAGGAACTGACCGCGTAGTCTCGGGTCTCCCGGTTTGAGAATATGACGATAATCTGAAAAAATCACATTTAGACTTAAAAATAAGCCATTAAAGAGTGAAAACCCTAACTAGCCCCCAAACGACCCAGTAGGTGGCACGAACACCTCGCACGGGACCAATGTAACTTGTAGGAACTAACCGCTTAGTCCCGGGTCTCTCATTTTCGGAATATGACGATAATTTGCAAAAATCTTGCTTAGACATAAAAACAAGCCGCTAAAGGGTGAAAACCGAAACCAACCACCAAACGACCCTGTAGGAAGCACGAACACCTCGCTCGGGACCACTATAACTTGTAGGAACTGACCGCATAGTCCCGAGCCTCCCTGTTGGGGAATATGACGATAATTTGCAAAAATCAACAGTTAGACTTAAAAATAAGCCCTTAAAGGTTGAAAATCCAAACCAGCCACCAAACGACTCTATAGAAGGCATGAACACCTCGCATTTGACCAATGTTACTTGTAGGAACTGACCGCGTAGTCCCGGGTCTCCCGGTTTAAGAATATGACGATAATTTGCAAAAATCAAACTTAGACTTAAAAAAAATCGTTAAATGGTGAAAACCCAAACCAGCCCCCAAACGGCCTCGTAGGAGGCACGAACACCTCGCACGGTACGAATGTAATTATTAGGAACTAACTGCGTAGTCCTGGGTATCCCGGTTTGAGAATATGATGATAATTTGCAAAAAATCACACTTAGACTTAAAAACAAGCCATTAAAGGGTGAAAACCCAATCCAGCCCCCAAACGACCCCGTAAGAGGCACGAACACCTCGCACGGGACCACTTTAACTTATAAGAACTGACCGCATAGTTCCGAGCCTCCCGGTTTGGGAATATGATGATAATTTGCAAAAATCAACACTTAGACTTAAAAAGAAGCCGTTAAAGGTTGAAAATCCAAACCAGCCACCAAACGACACTATAGAAGGCACGAACACCTCGCATGGGACCAATGTAACCTGTAGGAACTGACCACGTAGTCCCGGGTCTCCCGGTTTAAGAATATGACGATTATTTGGAAAAATCACACTTAGACTTAAAAAAGGCGTTAAAGGGTGAAAACCCAAACCAGCCCCTAAACGACCTCGTAGGAGGAACGAACACCTCGCAGGGGACGAATGTAACTTGTAGGAACTGAGCTCATAGTCTCGAGTCTCCCGGTTTGTGAATATGACTGTAATTTGCAAAATCAAAACTCTGACTTAAAAATAAGTCGTTAAAGGGTGAGAATCCAAACCAGCCCCCAAACGACCTCGTAGGCGGCACAAACACCTCGCACGAGACCAATGTAACTTGTAGGAACTGACCGCGTAGTCCCGGGTCTCCCGATTTGAGAATATGACGATAATTTGCAAAAATCACACTTAGACTTAAAAATAAGCCGTTAAAGGGTGCAAACCCAAACTAGCCCCCAAATGACCCCGTAGGAGGAACGAACACATCCCACGGGACCAATGTAACTTGTAGGAACTGACTACATAGTCCCGGCTCTCTCGATTTTTGAATATGACGATAATTTGAAAAAATAAACAATTAGATTTAAAAAAAAGCTGTAAAAGGTTGAAAATCCCCCAAAACGACCCCCTAGGAGGCACGAACAGCTCACACGGGACCAACGTAACTTGTAGGAACTGACCACGTAGTCTCGGCTCTGTCGGTTTGAGAATTGGACGATAATTTACAAAAAATCACATTTAGACTTAAAAATAAGTCGTTAAAGGGTAAAAACCCACACTAGACCCCAAATGACCCCATAGGAGGCATGAACACCTCGCACGGGACCAATGTAACTTGTAGGAACTGACCGCATAGTCTCGGGTCTCCCGATTTGGGAATAGGACGATAATTTGCAAAAATCAACAGTTAGACTTAAAAACAAGCCATTAAAGGTTGAAAATCCAAACCAGCCCCCAATCGAACCCGTAGAAGGTACGAACACCTTGCATGGGACCAATGTAACTTGTAGGAAGTGACCGCGTAGTCCTGGGCCTCCCAGTTTAAGAATATGATGATGGTTTGTGACAATCACACTTAGACTTAAAAACTAGCCGTTAAAGGGTAAAAACCTTAACCTGCCCTCAAATGACCTCGTAAGAGGCACGAACACCTCGCACGGGACCAATGTAACTTGTAGGAACTGATCGCATAGTCCTGGGTCTCCCGGTTTGAGAATATGACGATAATTTGAAAAAATCAACACTTAAACTTAAAAACAAGTCTTTAAAGGGTGAAAACCCAAACCAGTCCCCAAACGACCCCGTAGGAGGTACGAACACCTCGCACGGGACTAATGCAACATGTATGAACTGATCGCGTAGTCCCGGGTCTCCCGATTTGTGAATATGATGATATTTCGCAAAAATCACACTTAGACTTAAAAATAAGTCGTTAAAGGCTGAAAACCCAAACCAGCCCCCAAGCGACCTTGTAGGAGGCACGAACACCTCGCACGGGACCAATGTAACTTATAGGAACTGATCGCATAGCCCCGAGTCTCCCAGTTTGGGAATATGATGATAATTTGCAAAAATCAAAACACAGACTTAAAAACAAACCGTTAAAGGGTGAGAATCCAAACCAGCCTCCAAATGACCCCGTAGGCGGTACGATACCTTCTTGCACGGGACCAATGTAACTTGTAGGAACTGATTGCGTAGTCCCTGGTCTCTCGGTTTGAGAATATGATGATAATTTGCAAAAATCACATTTAGACATAAAAACAAGCCGTTAAAGGGTGAAAACCCAAACTAGCCCCCAAACGACCCCGTAGGAGGAACGAACACCATGCACGGGACCAATGTAACTTATAGGAACTGACCGTATAGTCTCGGGTCTCCCGATTTGTGAATATGACAATAATTTGCAAAAATGAACACTTAGACTTAAAAACGAGCCGTTAAAGGTTGAAAATCCAAACGAGTCCCCAAACGACCCCGTAGGAGGCACGAACAACTCGCACGGGACCAGTGTAACTTGTAGGAACTGACTGCTTAGTCCCGGGTCTCCCGGTTTGAGAATATGACGATAATTTGCAAATATCACACTTGGACTTAAAAATAAGCCGTTAAAGGGTGAAAAAACCAACCATCCCCCAAACGACCCCGTAGGAGGCACGAATACCTCGCATGGGACCAATATAACTTGTAGGAACTGACCACATAGCCTTGGGTCTCCGGATTTGTGAATATGAAGATAGTTTACAAAAATCAACACTTAGACTAAAAAATAAGCCACTAAAGGGAGAAAATCCAAACTAGCCCCCAAACGACCCCGTAGGAGGCACGAACACCTCGCCCGGGACCAATGTTACTTATAGGAACTGACCGCGTAGTCCCGAGTCTCCCGATTTTAGAATATGATGATAATTTCAAAAAATGACACTTAGACTTAAAAATAAGCCGTTAAAGGGTGAAAACCCAATCTAGCCTGCAAATGACCCCGTAGGAGGCACGAACACCTCACACGGGACCAATGTAACTTGTAGGAACTGACCACGTAGTCTCGGCTCTCCCGGTTTGAGAATATGATGAAAATTTATAAAATATCATATTTAGACTTAAAAACAAGTCGTTAAAGGGGACAAACCCACACTAGACCCCAAATGACCCCGTAGGAGGCACGAACACCTCGCACGGGACCAATGTAACTTGTAGGAACTGACCGCATAGTCCCGGGTCTCCCGATTTGGGAATACGACGATAATTTACAAAAATCAATAGTTAGACTTAAAAACAAGCCGTTAAAAGTTGAAAATCCAAACCAGCCCCCAATTGACCCCGTAGAAGGTACGAACACCTCGCATGGGACCAATGTAACTTGTTGGAAGTGACCGCGTAGTCCTGGGTCTCCCAGTTTAAGAATATGATGATGGTTTGCGAAAATCACACTTAGACTTAAAAACTAGCCATTAAAGGGCGAAAACCTTTACCAGCCCCCAAATGACCCCGTAGGAGGCACGAACACCTCGCACGGGACCAATGTAACTTGTAGGAACTGATCGTGTAGTCCTGGGTCTCCCGATTTGAGAATATGACGATAATTTGAAAAAATCAACACTTAAACTTAAAAACAAGTCTTTAAAGGGTGAAAACCCAAACCAGCCCCCAAACGACCCCGTAGGAGGCACGAACACCTCGCACGGGACCAATGCAACTTGTATGAACTGATCGCATAGTCCCGGGTCTCCCAGTTTGCGAATATGATGATATTTCGCAAAAATCACACTTTGACTTAAAAATAAGTCATTAAAGGCTGAAAACACAAACCAGCCCCCAAACGACCTTGTAGGAGGCACGAACACCTCGCACGGGACCAATGTAACTTATAGGAACTGATCGCATAGCCCCGAGTCACCCAGTTTGGGAATATGATGATAATTTTCAAAATCAAACAACACACTTAAAAACAAACCGTTAAAGGGTGAGAATCCAAACCAGCCTCCAAATGACCCCGTAGGCGGTACGAACACCTCGCACGGGACCAATGTAACTTGTAGGAACTGATTGCGTAGTCCCGGCTCTCTCGGTTCGAGAATATGATGATAATTCGCAAAAATCACACTTAGACTTAAAAACAAGCCGTTAAAGGGTGAAAACCCAAACTAGCCCCCAAACGACCCCGTAGGAGGGACGAACACCACGCACGGGACCAATGCAACTTGTAGGAACTGACCATATAGTCTCGGGTCTCCCGGTTTGTGAATATGACAATAATTTGGAAAAACAAACACTTAGACTTAAAAACGGGTCGTTAAAGGTTGAAAATCCAAACGAGTCCCCAAACGACCCCGTAGGAGGCACGAACACCTTGCATGGGATCAGTGTAACTTGTAGGAACTGACCGCTTAGTCCCGGGTCTCCCGGTTTGAGAATATGACGATAATTTGCAAATATCACACTTAGACTTAAAAATAAGTCGTTAAAGGGTGAAAAACCCAACCAGCCCCCAAACGACCCTATAGGAGGCACGAATACCTCGAACGGGACCAATATAACTTGTAGGAACTGACCGCATAGTCTTGGGTCTCCGAATTTGTGAATATGAAGATAATTTACGAAAATCAACACTTAGACTAAAAAACAAGCCACTAAGGGGGAGAAAATCCAAACTAGCCCCCAAACGACCCCGTAGGAGGCACGAACACCTCGCACGGGACCAATGTTACTTGTAGGAACTGACCGCGTAGTCCCGGGTCTCCCGGTTTTAAAATATGATGATAATTTCAAAAAATGAAACTTAGACTTAAAAATAAGTCGTTAAAGGGTGAAAACCAAATCTAGCCCGCAAATGACCCCGTAGGATGCACGAACACCTCGAACGGGACCAATGTAACTTGTAGGAACTTACCGCATAGTCCCGGGTCTCCCAATTTGTGAAGATGATGATAATTTACAAAAATAAACACTTAGACTAAAAAACAAGTCGTTCAAGGGAGAAAATCCAAACCAGCCCCCAAACGACCCCGTAGGAGGCACGAACACCTCGCACGGGACCAATGTAACTTGTAGGAACTGACTGCGTACTCCTGGGTCTCCCGATTTGAGAATATGAAGATAATTTACAAAAATCACACTTAGACTTAAAAACAAGTTGTTAAAGGGTAAAAACCCAAACCAGCCCCCAAACGACCCCATAAGAGGCACGAACACCTCGCACGGGACCACTATAACTTGTAGGAACTGACCGCATAGTCTCGAGCGTCCCGGTTTGGGAATATGACGATAATTTGCAAAAATCAACACTTAGACTTAAAAATGAGCCGTTAAAGGTTGAAAATCCAAACGAGTCGCCAAACGACCCCGTAAGAGGCACCAACACCTCTCACGGGACCTATGTAACTTGGAGGAACTGACCGCGTAGTCCCGGGCCTCCCGGTTTTAGAATATGATGATAATTTGTAAAAATCAGACTTAGACTTAAAAATAAGCCGTTAAAGTGTGAAAACACAAAACAGCCACCAATCTACCCCGTAGGAGGCACGAACACCTCGCACGGGACCAATGTAAGTTATAAGAACTGACTGCGTAGTCTCGGGTCTCCCGGTCTGAGAATATGATGATAATTTGCAAAAATCAACACGTAAACTTAGAAACAAGTTGTTAAAGGGCGAAAACCAAAACTAACCCCCAAACGATCCCGTTGGAGGAACGAACACCTCGTACGAGACCAATGTAACTTGTAGGAACTGACCGCATAGTCTCGGGTCTCCCGGTTTGTGAATATGACTATAATTTACAAAAATCAACACTTAGACTTAAAAACGAGCCGTTAAAGGTTAAAAATCCAAACGAGTCCCCAAACGACCCCGTAGGAGGCACGAACACCTTGCACGGGACCAATGTAACTTGGAGGAACTGATCGCGTAGTCCCAGGTCTCCCAGTTTGAGAATATGACGATAATTTGCAAAAATCACGCTTAGACTTAAAAATAAGGGTGAAAACCAAACCAACCCCCAAACGACCCCGTAGGAGGCACGAATACCTCGCACGGGACCAATGTAACTTGTAGGAACGTACCGCATAGTCCCGGGTCTCCCGGTTTGTGAATATGACGATAATTTACAAAAATCAACACTTAGACTGCAAAACAAGTCGTTAAATGGAGAAAATCCAAACTAGTCCCCTAATGAGCCCGTAGGAGGCACAAACACCTCGCACGTGACCAATGTAACTTGTAGGAACTAACTAAGTTGTCTTGGGTCTCCAGGTTTGAGAATATGACGATAATTTACAAAAATCACACTTTGACTTACAAACAAGCTGTTAAAGGGTGAAAACCCAAACCAGCCCCCAAACGGCCCCGTAAGAGGCACGAACACCTCTCACGGGACCAATGTAACTTGTAGGAACTGATCGTGTAGTCTCGGGTCTCTTGATTTGAGAATATGATGATAATTTCCAAAATTCACACTTAGACTTAAAAATAAGCCGTTAAAGGGTGAAAACCCAATCTAGCCCCCAAACGACCCAATAGGAGTCATGAACACCTCGCACGGGACCAATGTAACTTGTACGAACTGACCGCATAGTCCTGGGTCTCGCGATTTGTGAAGATGGTGATAATTTACAAAATCAACACTTAGACTAAAAAACAAGTCGTTAAAGGGAGAAAATCCAAACCAGCCCCCAAATGACCCCGTACTAGGCACGAACACCTCGCACGGGACCAATGTAACTTGTAGGAACTGACTGCGTACTCCTGGGTCTCCCGGTTTGAGAATATGATGATAATTTATAAAAATCACACTTAGACTTGAAAACAAGTTGTTAAAGGGTAAAAACCCAAACCATCCCCCAAACGACCCCGTAAGAGACACGAACACCTCTCGCGGGACCAATCTAACTTTTAGGAACTGATCGCGTAGTTCCGGGTCTCCCGATTTGAGAATATGATGATAATATGCAAAAATTGACACTTAGACTAAAAAATAAGTCATTAAAGGGTGAAAACCCAAACCAACACACAATCTACCCCGTAGGATGCATGAACACCTCGCACGGGACCAATGTAACTTGTAGGAACTGACTGCATTGTCTCGGGTCTCCCGGTTTGAGAATATGATGATAATTTGCAAAAATCAACACGTAAACTTAAAAATAAGCCGTCAAACAATGAAAACCCAAACTAGCCCCCAAACGACCCCGCAGGAGGAACGAACACCTCGCACGAGACCAATGTAACTTGTAGGAACTGACCGCATAGTCCCGGGTCTCTCGGTTTGTGAATATGACAATAATTTAAAAAAATCAACACTTAGACTTAAAAATGAGCCGTTAAAGGTTGAAAATCCAAACGAGTCCCCAATCGACCCCGTAGGAGGCACGTACACCTCGCACGGGACCAATGTAACTTGGAGGAACTGACCGCGTAGTCCCGGGTCTCTCGGTTTGAGAATATGATGATAATTTGCAAAGATCACACTTAGACTTAAAAATAAGCCGTTAAATGGTGAAAACCCAAACCCGCCCCCAAACGACCCCGTAGGAGGCACGGATACCTCGCACGGGACCAATGTAATTTGTAGGAACTTACTGCATAGTCTCGGGTCTCCCAATTTGTGAATATGAAGACAATTTGCAAAAATCAACACTTAAACTTAAAACCAAGTCGTTTAAGGGTGAAAATCAAAACCAGCCCCCAAACGAACCCGTAGGCGGTACAAACACCTCGCACGGGACCAATGTAACTTGTAGGAACTGTCGCGTAGTCCCAGGTCTCACGATTCTAGAATATGATGATAATTTGTAAAAATCACACTTAGACTTAAAAACAACCTGTTAAAGGGTGAAAACCCAAACTATCCCCCTAACGACCCCGTAGGAGGCACGAACACCTCGCATGGGATCAATGTAACTTGTAGGAACTTATCACATAGCCCTGGGTCTCCTGGTTTGTGAATATCACGATAATTTGCAAAAGTAAAAACTTAGACTAAAAAATAAGCCACTAAAGGGAGAAAATCCAAACTAGCCCCCAAACGACCCCGTAGGAGGCACGAACACCTCGCATGGGACCAATGTAACTTGTAGGAACTGATCGCGTAGTCCCGAGTCTCTCGATTTTAGAATATGATGATAATATCCAAAAATCACACTTAGACTTAAAAATAATCCGTTAAAGGGTGAAAACCCAAACTAGCCCCCAAACGACCCCGTAGGAGGCACGAACACCTGGCACGGGACCAATGTAACTTGTAGGAACTTAGCGCATAGTCCTGGGTGTCTCGATTTGGGAATATGAGGATAATTTGTAAAAATCGACACTTAAACTTAAAAACAATCCGTTAAAGGTTGAAAACCAAAACCACCCCATAGGAGGCACGAACACCTCGGACAGGACCAATGTAACTTGTTGGAACTGACTGCGTAGTTTTGGGTCTCCCGGTTTGAGAATGTGATGATAATTTGCAAAAATCACACTTAGACTTAAAAATAAGCTGTTAAAGGGTAAAAACCCAAACTAGCCCCCAAACGACCTAGTAGGAGGCACGAACACCTCGCACGGGACCAATGTAACTTGTAGGAACTTACCACATAGTGTCGGGTCTCCCGATTTGTGAATATGATGATAATTTACAAAAATCAACACTTAGAGTAATAAAGAAGTCGTTAAAGATAGAAAATCCAAACCAGCCCCCTAACGACCCCGTAGGAGGCACGAACACCTCGCACGGGACCAATGTAACTTGTAGGAACTGACCGCGTTGTCCGGGGTCTCCCGATGTGAGAATATGACGATAATTTGCAAAAAGTAACACTTAAACTAAAAAACAAGCCGTTGAAGGGTGAAAACCAAAACTATCTCCCAAACGACCCCGTAGGAGGCACGAACACCTCGCACGGGACCAATGTAACTTGTAGGAAATGACCACGTAGTCCCAGGTCTCCTAATTTGAGAATATGATGATAATTAGCAAAAATCAACACTTAAACTTAAAAACAAGCCGTTAAAGGGTGAAAACCTAAACTAGCCCCCAAACGACCTAGTAGGAGGAACGAACACCTCACATGGGACCAATGTAACTTGTAGGAGCTGATCGCATTGTCCTGGGTCTCCCGGTTTGTGAATACGATGATAATTTGCAAAAATCAACACTTAGACTTAAAAACAAGCCGTTAAAGGGTGAAAACTCAAACCACCACGTAGGAGGCACGAACACCTCGCACGGGACCAATGTAACTTGTTGGAACTGATCACGTAGTCCCGAATCTCCCGGTTTGACAATATGACGATAATTTACAAAAATCACACTTAGACTTAAAAACAAGCCGTTACAGAGTGAAAACCCAAACCAGCCCCCAAACGACCCCGTAAGAGGCATGAACACCTCTTACGAGACCAATGTAACTTGTAGGAACTGACCACGCAGTCCCGGTTCTCCCGATTTGAGAATATGATGATAATTTGCAAAAATCAACACTTAGACATAAAAATAAGCCGTTAAAGGGTGAAAACACAAACCAGTCCCCAAACGACCCCATAGGAGGCACGAACACTCGCACGGGACCAATTTAACTTATAGGAACTGACCGCATAGTCCCGGGTGTCCCGATTTGGGAATATGAGGATAATTTGTAAAAATCGACACTTAGACTTAAAAATAATCCGTTAAAGGATGAAAACCAAAACCACCCCATAGGAGGCACGAACACCTCGGACAGGACCAATGTAACTTGTTGGAACTGACTGCGTAGTTTTGGGTCTCCCGGTTTGAGAATGTGATCATAATTTGCAAAACTCGCACTTAGACTTAAAAATAAGCCGTTAAAGGGTAAAAACCCAAACCACCCCCAAATAACACCGTAGGAGGCACGAACACCTCGCACGGGACCATTGTAACTTGTTGGAACTGACCGCGTAGTCCCGAATCTCCCAGTTTGAGAATATGATGATAATTTGCAAAAATCACACTTAGACATAAAAATAAGCCGTTAAAGGGTGAAAACCCAAACCAGCCTCCAAACGACCCCGTAAGTGGCACGAACAGCTCTCACGGGACCAATGTAACTTGTAGGAACTGACCGCGTAGTCGTTGGTCTCCCGGTTTGAGAATATGATGATAATTTGTAAAAATCATAACTTAGACTTAAAAACAAGCCGTTAAAGGGTGAAAACACAAACCAACTCCCAAACGACCCCATAGGAGGCACGAACACCCCGCACGGGACCAATTTAACTTATGGGAACTGACCGCATAGTCCCAGGTGTCCCGATTTGAGAATATGAGGATAATTTGCAAAAATCACACTTCGACTTAAAAATAAACCGTTAAAGGTTGAAAACCAAAACCACCCTGTAGGAGGCACGAACACGTTGCACGGGACCAATGTAAATTATTGGAACTGACTGCGTAGACCCGGGTCTCCCGGTTTTCGAATACGACGATAATTTGCAAAAATTCCACTTAGACTTAAAAATAAGGTGTTAAAGGATGAAAACCCAAACCAGCCCCCAAACGACCCCGTAGAGGCACGAACACCTCGCACGGGACTAATGTAACTTATAGTAACTGACCACGTAGTCCCTGGTCTCCCGTTTGAGAATATGATAGTAATTTGCAAAAATTACACTTAGACTTAATAACAAGCCGTTAAAGGGTGAAAATCCAAACCAGCCCCCAAACGACCCCGTAGGAGGCACGAACACCTCGCACGGGACCAATGTAACTTGTAGGAACTGACCGTGTAGTCTCGGGTCTCCCGGTTTGAGAATATGATGATAATTTTCAAAAATCAACACTTAGACGTAAAAATAAGTCGGTAAAGGGTGAAAATCCAAACCACCCCGTAGGAGGCACGAACACCTCGTACGGGACCAATGTATCTTGTTGGAACTGATCGCATAGTCCCGGGTCTCTCGGTTTGAGAATATGACAATAATTTGAAAAAATCATACTTAGACTTAAAAACAAGTTGTTAAAGGATGAAAACCCAAACCAACCCCCAAATGACCCCGTAAGAGGCATGAACACCTCGCACGGGACTAATATAACTTTTAGGAACTAACCGCGTAGTCCCAGGTCTCCCGATTTGAGAATATGACGATAATTTGAAAAAAGCAACACTGAAACTTAAAAACTAGTCGTTAAAGGGTGAAAACCCAAACCAGCACCCAAACGATCCCGTAAGAAGCACGAACACCTCGCATGGGACCAATGTAACTTGTAGGAACTGATCGCATAGTCCCGAGTCTCCCAGGTATCCTGGTTGGTGAATATGACGATAATTTGCAAAAATCAACACTTAAACATAAAACACAAGCCGTTAAAGGGTGAAAACCCAAACCAGCCCCAAACGACCCCGTAGGAAGCACAAACACCTCGCACGGGACCAATGTAACTTGTAGGAACTGACTGCGTAGTCCCGGGTCTCCCGGTTTGAGAATATGATGCTAATTTCCACTCCTATAAGTAATTTTTTAGTTAAAGTAAAATTTTTTTTTTAATTATTGGGTTACTAATATCATATCTTTTTTGTATCTTATTTTTTTGTAGGATAACAGTTTATCGTTGGCATTTATTCACGTGGAACACACAGAGAACTCAATGGTTTACAACAAGGGGTTTATTCATGATTCCATTTTTTGTGTTATGGCCATGCGGGCTTTTGTAGTTTTATTGTTAACTTTTATGGCCGTGTGGGCTTTTGTAAGTTAATTGTTATATTTTGTGGTCGTGCGAGCTTTATGTTAGGCAGGTTTTGGAATGTCCAGAAAATAGAGGAAACACTGCCCAATTTTTTTTTGGACTGTGAATTATTAAAGACTTGTTATATTTTGAAGTTTGTATGTACATTAGTTTATCAACAACGTGCAATATTTTTAATTTGTGAATTTTTGTGCTTTCAAATAATTTTTTTTTCTTTCTATAAAAGAATTTGGCACAGTTCAAAATCGTGGCAAAAGTGTATCATATTTTGGCAAGATTTTGAACTGTGACAATTTTTTTTAAACTTTGTTGAAACTGGCACAGTTAAAAACTGTGCCAAAATTGCGCCAGAAATATCAAATTCTGGCACGATTTAAAAGTGTGCCAGAAGTGTTCCTGTTTGGCCAAATCTAGCACACTTTTGAGCCGTGCCAGAAAAAAAATGGCCATTTTGGAACACCTGATTCTGGCACAGTTCAAAACCGTGCCAGATTTGATCTGGCAAAGTTTTAAACCGTGCCAGATTCTTGTTTTTGGTGTAGTGTATTCACTATAAATCCTAGGAACTTGACAATAGTTACTCAGAATGCACATTTCAAGGGATTTATCTTTAACTTGTACTTCCTACACCTCTGGAACACCCTCTTCAAATCTGCTAATTGGGTGGCCTCTACCTTGGACTTTATTACCAAATCATCCACATAAAACTCTATAATCTCGTGAAAGAGGCCATGGAATATGGCCATCATGGTCCTTTGGTAGGTAGACCTTGCATTCTTTAGGCCAAAATTCATAACGGTATACATAAAGTTACCTAATGGGGTGTGATAGGTTGTCTTCTCAGTGTCTTCTTGGTCCATTTTAATCTTGTTGTACCCCATGTATCCATCCATAAATCTATACATCTCGTTCCCTGCAGTTGTGTCTATGAGACAGTCAATGAAAGGTAAGGGGAACTCATATTTCGTACAGGCTCGATTTAGGTCTCTATAGTTCACAAAAATCTAAATTTGGTCTTGTCCTTCTTCCCTATAGGCACAATTCTAGACAACCAAATTGGATACTGGATGGGGGTAATAAAACCTTCCATGAGTAGCCTCTTGACCTCTTCCTTTATCTTCAAGTCTAGCTCCGGCTTATACGTTTGAGTGGCCTTCTTTACCAGTATCGCTAATGGCATAACATTCAATATGTTAAAGCTTACCTCCTGGTTTACCCCGGGCATCTCAGTAAATCTCCATGCGAACACATCTTTGAATTCCCTTAGCAACTCCACAAGTGCTCCTTTGGTGGTTTCCTCAAGGTCTTTCAAAATAAACATTGGTCTCGAGTCATCCCGTTCATCAGCTAAGTTTATCTTCTTAAGATCTTGGACTTGGGATCTGGGCCCATCCTTCATGAACTTCGGTTCTTCCTTAAGATCCTCAAGAAATTCTTGGATTTTGTAGTTTCAAATCACCAAGGATTAACCTAAACCATCCACTAAAAAGAATTCGTAGATCGGGTAGCCTCATTATCTAGGCTTTTTGCCACCGGATCACACCTTCGGAGTTTGTAAATAATCTTGCCATTAGCCAAAACCACTGTTTTGCACTAGCATGGTTTCTCATCTTGGAGAGGTCTTTTGCCCGCATTCTATTCTAACTCCCTCGTTAAAACTCTAATGAGCACACTTTGTTGCTGGACTTGGTGTTCGATTGGATTGATTTATGGCGTTATTCGATCATGAAGTTGTCTCGAAAGGCTGGGAGGCCTAACTATCTCTCATGCCCTTTCTTGCTCCTCGTAAGCCACTACCGGGAGAAGAGGTGCACATACCCTTTCCCTAGTACTTGGGATCTTGATTCCTCCTATGTATCTAGTGAGCACAGTAGATTATGTTGTTAACTCTGTATAGAAGGCTACATCCACCAAGTGATCTTCCTCCCTCCCAAAAGGCTTCTTGGATGCTCGAATGACTATTTCCTTTCCTTTTACATTGGCCTTTGAACACTGGTGATATGTGGAAGGCACCAAACCATGGTTATGCATCCATACCCTCCCCATAAGTAGATGGTAACACGGCTCACAGTCCATGAGGTGGAATTTAATATGGGAAGTGATGTTCCCCATTATGATCCCCACATTCACATAACCTATCGACTTGCTCGACTAGTTATCATATCCTGCTATAAATAATGGACTTTACATAATCCTTTTCTCAGAGATATTTCATGCATATAAAGATACCATAGGCATAATGTTGATAGATGTTCCCCTATCCATAACGACATGGTTAAAACTACACCCATTCACACTCGCCATCACATAAAGTGGCCTGTTATGAGGATACCTAACCAACTGATCTGCCTCAGAAAAAGTAACCTGTGAAAGGAATTTCTTTACTAGTTTCGCCATTGGTCCTTTCCATCGCAAGTTTGGGGCCATGTTTTTCTTAGCGATTTCTAAGATTGCTCGAGTAACCTCTAGTCCAGAATCTTCGGGCAGTCTGACTTGGTTAAAAAACTAAATAAAATTAAGTGACCTTGCTATTGTAGCCCATTCCACCCAAGGGTCAGCTTTCTACTTTTCTAGCTCATAGACCTCCTCCAAATCTCTTTAAGTCGATTCGTCATATGCTATCACTACATTTACTCCCCCTAAGGATCAAGCATCCAGTTGTATGCTCAAATCATCCATTGAACCCTACTCGTCCTCTATTTCCTCTTCCAGCGTCAAACAAGACATTTGGGATTAACACTCTTCCAGTGAATCTGCAAAATATTTCTCCTGAAATCTAATCTTCATCATTAGTCATTCTTCTTCCTCGTCAAAAGAACTAGTCATGTTTTCCCTGTGTGTTGGCAAAGGATTATTATTGACATTGGCTTATATCCTCTCTTTACATGTCTGTCTATTATCTTCCTAAGAGAAAAGCACTTACTCATTGGATGACCCATTCCATTGTGTACCATGCAAAACTTTGGGCCCTCTCTGTCTTCTCGAGTGATGGGTGTTGTATCAACCACTATGGGCCAACACATGTTATCTCGAATCATGAGATCATAGGTTTCAATAGCCTTCTCTATTGAACAAGGCAACTCTGGGGGGGTCATCCTTTTCGAACTTCCTCTTACTTCCCCTTCCCCTTTGGCCACTATTTCCTACCTCATTCTTTCCACCTTCATCATTGGCATAGTTTACATGAGGATGTATCCCTCTACTCGATCTACCTGACGGCTTAAGTAAAAAACTCAATAAGGCTTGTGAGGGTGTTGGCAGTGTCTTAACCACTAAGGTAATGTTCCTCGTAGATTTAAGAAATGAAGAAAACATACCCTTGTAAGTTTCATTTATCAGATGGCATATATACTCAGGCAATAAGCCTTATGTACAAACCTACAAGAGCTTAGCCTCTCCTGTCTCTTATCTCACATCAAGAGAGCGCTCATAAAATCTCCTGATGTACATCACTACATCCTCACCCGACTTCTGTTTCTCTCGATTCAGTTATGTAAGAGTAAATTCATCTTTAGCCAAGAAGAATTTTTGTACGAACTGAACATAAAGGTCATCCCATGTGGCCACACTTCTTGGAGCAATATGGGAGTACCACCTTTAATCTTTCTCAGTTAGAGACTTAGAAAATTCTCTCAACCTTAGCTTCTTATTATTATAGTGGGCCCCAAGGTTCCCCAAAAACCTTTTAGTGTGCTCCTTGGGATTCCCCCCTTTTCCTGTATATTTCTGAAAAATAGGGGGAGTATACCCCACTGGGCAGGGTTTGTTATTAAATTCCTCTGGATACGGAGTAGGAAAATCATCGTATACCGAAGAGAGGCCACCATTATTTTCAAAAGCTCCTTTTTCATCTCCACCATCGCAGGTGAAGATGAGGTTATGATGTGCAAGGATCATCGTCATTGGTCTTACTGTTGGTGGTGCAATCGGCGTGCCATTACCTGGGTGTACAGTCGGGGGAAAAGTTGGCACAGTAGTCGGCTTACTACCAAAGTCTTAATGAACTCATCGAACAGTCTCATCGGCCCTGCCATCTGTGTAAAACCTGCATCGATTATCCCACTAACAGTGGACACAGTAGTCTCCGTCCGCCCTACTTGCTCCTTGTCCGATAAGTTGGTGAGATTTTCCTCCTCCTCATGTTGTATAGCATCGAAGTCAATGATCTTTGCCACATCATCATTAGCCATCTCTCAAAAGAGAATACCTGCCCTGTGGAGTCGCTAAATGTAGAGGTGAGTTCTTGAGATGATATTAATGTCAAGGGATGAGTAACCCCTTATCAAGAAGGTAATTATGGCCTTTGAACAATGAATGACAACAATAAATGCAAGTGTCAAATGATCACATTCAATATACAAACAAAAACTTATGTACTAAATATGTTCTTTCAACATAAATACTAGAGCAAAACAATCAATAAGGAAGATCCCACAGTTGAATTTCATTGAGGGAGTGGGCACAAGCACCTTTAAGGCACTGAAGGCAAGGTAATGACCTTAAACACAAATGGAGTAAATGGGATTGGTTTCTCAATAAATGTTCTCACGATAAAATCTCTTGTATGGGAGTATTTTGGCAGCAATTCTAGGCTAGAGAAGTGCGATGCCCTAAATAGTATAACTTTGGACGTATTTTATAGAGGAGATAGATCATTCAAGTCACCTGCCTATAATAAATTCATTTGATCCCTCTTGAAGTTAATAATCTTGTGCATTTAATGCCAAAAATATTGCAATGAATGAGCTAGACATGATATTTTAGCAGGAACACTGTTTAGAGTCTTTATTCTTGTGAACGCATTAAAAAAGACGTGATGTGCCAGCTATGGACCTACCATCCTAGGAATATCTTCACTTGAGTGTTATTTATCGAGTTTCTGAATGTCAAGCATGCTGACGTCAAAGAGTTGGTAAACAGTAAATTGCGAGGGATGTGTTGTCACATTACTCAAAAAGTTGGTTCATCGAATTTAAGGTTGTTCGACTAATGACTTGTTCGAACAACTTATGGTGTTTATAGATTTAGAGGTTAATCTTTTAGGTGACTATTTAGGATTGAGGATCCCCTAATGGATTCCCATGTTGTGTATAAACCAAGGTTTTGCCAAAAACATCCTAAAGGGGCTGGTCTCTCCCAATGTTGCCTTTCACCCAATCCTACAAACCAAATCCCTATGAGATACCCAGAATGAGGTTGTTCGATAGATCATGTAAGATCTCCCATGTACTGCCATCCATGGTCCCTCGAATATATTGAACAACCTTAAAGCTTTACAAAGTAATTGTTATCTATACAAAGAGGTCTAAATATAAGAACATTAATATTCTTATTACAATTTGTGTTTTCCAAGTTAATCTCCTGGTCTTGGTGTTTGTGGGGGGTCCTTCAAACAGATTTTCTTTGGGCGAGCAACCTTCTTTTCATGATCGCTTCCCAAATCTTTCTTGTGGAGTTTTAGTGCTGTTTTAATCAATTTTAAGTCTGGATCTACCTCTATAAACTTTTTACGCATGGGGCTCATATTCAATAATGCATAGAAAAAGATATTTTTTATTATTATAATACATTGAGCATTTACAAAATGTTTCTTTATCAATGCTGGTAATAAATTTAAGCTTGGGATTTCTCTACCAGCCCTGACTTTGGATATATGGATTTAAATAAGGGTTAGGTAAAATTGATATAGACTTTAAAGGGGCCTTCTAGTTGGTCGAAGGTCCCTGATGAATGTTCGGGGGGATTATAAAAGTTTGAGGCACTTATATGGACTTATTCTTGTCTTGTATAGTGAGATTGTAAAATCATCTGGTCTATTTTTTATCTCTGGGAAAAACTCCCACCCTAAAAGGAGTGGTGAAACGCATCAACATTCTCTCAGTTAAGATAATTGCGTCTAAATCGTTAAGTGATGATCTTCCCATGATAACATTGTATGTTGAGGTAAAGTCCACCCTAATGAACTTATTTTATAAGGTGATACAATAATCTTCACCTCTAATAATAAGAGGGAGGGTGATATATTATGTGGAGAATGTCTTTAATCCATTAAAGTCAACAAGTGGAGTCATTATTGCATGAGGTCTTTCAATGTGAGGCTCATAGATTTGTAGTCGTTCACAAAGATGATTTCATTAAAGCTTCAAGTTTCAATGAGGATTTTGTGCATCTTATTATTCCTCGTGACTCTAGGAAGATCATTATTAGGAATTTAATGCAAGGGTTACTCGTAAGGCAGACATGGTTGAACTCCCCTAATTGAGACATTGGGTATGAGGATGAGGTTCCTCCTCCCACAAATCCACTAGGGATAGTGTTAACATCGACTAAAGTTATCTTCTCCTTACTTTTCTCTTAGTTTACATTGAATTTGGATATAAATTTTTTAATTATCCCCTTTTTATTCATATTATATGGATTCCTCAAGGCACTAACAATCATTGTTATTGTGGTCATTGTCTTTGTGTAACAGAAAATATTTTGACTTATGCGCAGTTTTTTCAAGTGACTTCACTGGCTTGGATTAAGTAAATATATATTCTACAATATATCAATAAAAATATCTTCTGAAGGGTGTTCGTAAAAGGATTGAAGTTATTGACTTTTGGGGTTCCATTCCTCTTTCCCTTCTTACCTTTGCAATTTATCTCCACTGCCCCCCCCCCCCCCCCCCCCCAAGTCAAGAAAACATATATTATCATTTCCCCAATTGAGGATGGAAGAGATGGGGGGGATGTTATAGGCGTTATAAAGATGACATCATCAAAATTCATGTATTTTTGATCCCTTTGCAATAGTATAGTTATTACAGATACTGACCTATTTTAAAAAGAACTCAACAAGGTTTCATAGGTGATCCCTATGATAAAGGTTGAAACGCGTACAGTGTTGTTCAATTCATTTACATGTAATGCCTTAAGGTTAAACCTTTTTGCATATTGTCTCAGGATCCAAACATGTTTTTGTTCTAAAGTTAAGGAGGGAAGTGGATGGTTTGCCAAGCTTGAGTTTGGCAAACTAGTTCTTGGATATTCCCTTTAGAGTAATTAGGAATACCCATCATAACACCTCTCAAGGGTGTCTTGTAATAACATGAGTTACGGATGTGTTTTCAGGAGGTCGATGGGATCTTTAGTGCCATCAAAGGTTTTATCATGGGCATCTTCCACCTGGAATTGAATGCATAGTGATGTACTTTATTGGACAGGGGAGAGAGAGTCTTTAGTAATGGTAACTCGATAATGTAAGGCATATGTGATTGATACTTATTAAGAAAGTTACCTAATTGATCTTAAATTGTTTTTATGTCATCATCATAGGGCTTAACCTCCCTCAAGCCCCCACGAGTTTAACTTCTTATGAGAGACATCGTCTCTGCTGATAGGATATAAGTCCAAGACTTTTGAGGGAATAGGGGAACCTCCTGTTTCTCCTCGGCATAACTATCCTTGCCTTGTTATTCTTGATGATTTAGACCTTTTTAATACACTTTAGCAGGTTAGGGCACTGGTGCAGGTGCGATTGGTGTCAGAGAAAAATGAGGTAGCCTTTCCACTATAAGTGTTAGATGTTCTTAGATATTTTTTATCGATATTTCATCACCATCGTTCTCTTGGTTAACTTTCCATTGGTGGTCATGATGACTGGAATTTATTGGTAGATAGGACTTTAGAGATTCGTTATTCTCAATGACACCAAACTGATTGTACTAAAATCATTTAGCCTCACGAAATATGCCTCAATAGAGTAGGAGGAGATGTTCTTAAGATGTTTATATCTAATATATTTAATATATAGGTGAATAATATAAGAACGGTTAGCCTAAGACTTCCACTAAGGAAGTTCAAGAGGAGTTTATGGTCTTTATGATGAGAAAATGGATCTTAGAAAGAAACTATTGGCATTTTAATATACTTACGGACTTCTAAGACTAAAATATATCTAGAACACCTAAATATGATGCCCATATAAAAATGTATGAGATGGAAGGGGTCAACACTCCTTAATAAGTGTAAAATATTATCTTTAACACTTTTCTTGATAACTTAAAATCTGGTTTGAAATCCTTTCTCTTATGTCCTTTATATACTTAGCCATTGGGAATAACTAGGAAGTGATGTTTTAAGCATGGGAAGTCGTGGTTGAGCTCTTCCACTACAAGAGTATAGTTGAGTGTTAGTGGAAGGAGTTGCAGGATAGTGGTGATGGTTGTTCGGAGCATTAAATTACGTATAATACTCCAAGGAAAACTGATTGTGATGAGTGAGGATTGGTAGAATAGGGCATGTACTTACAATTAATGAGTTATTATTGGAATAAAAGATTGTATCTGGCTATTTGTGAGCATTCCTAAGGTTGAGGTTATCGAAATAAGCTACTGAGGATGAACTAGTCACGTATGAGTGGGCCTAACCTCATATTATCGTCTGAGAGGGGTGACTGAGGTGAGTATTTCCTCATGGGACACTTATAGACCTTCACATTCATTACCTTAGGGTGTGGTAACCTTAAACTAGACAAGACCATATTTACAATCGTTTGTTCCATAAACACATGTTGTAAGGAACTGCTAAGGTTCTTGCTTCACTATTATGGGTTGTATCATAGAGAGGTGAAGTATATTAAGGGATGTAATTTCCTTGATAAGATCCTAAATGAGTTCCTATGGGTTTTTATCCCAGGTTAGAGGGTTTGACCTTTTGTTGGAGTTATTGAGTGCAATGATGAAGTTTTCACTCCTTTATTCAAACCTCTACTTTTGGTTTGGGATCTTTTCCAAAGTTTTTAAATGAAGGATTATATTTGGTATTGTCATATCATATTCTTACCTATATTTTGGCTCGTGTGATTGTTTACTTAGATGTGAGTTTGTACACTTATAAATATCAACGACTAAAAGAAACTAAGAAATAATGAAATTAAATCCAAATCAAACATCAATATAATAATCTTCATTTATACAGACTATGGAAAAATAAAATGTCGGTGTTGAGTTCAATTTAATATCTAAAAAATTATAAGTTTTCATACAAGGAACAAAGAGAAAAACAACTATAGGTTGAGGAATCTAAAACTTAAGCCTTGAAGAACCCTTATATCAAGACCTAGTTTATAACCCTAAACTTCTAATTTCTTAATTCAAAACTATAAAAAAAAAAGTCAGCACTCTAAAAACATAACCCAAACGATGTCACAACGTATAACTTCAAAACCTAGAAGAGATAGATTATCCTTAGATGCATTTGTGGCTACAGTATGTGACTACATGAGACAACAATGGTGTGAGGATGGTTCTAAAAGATCACTTCTGAGAAACCTCATCATACTGCCAAAAGTAATGCCTAAGTCTCAGTGTTTAGGGAGTCTCATTTTATTGAATTGGAGATAGATATTGACATCCACTCTTACTTCTAATAAATGGTAAAAGACCCATATCCCAATACGCGCGCGCGCGCATATGCACACATACACCCACAAATATAGAATATTTATAATATGCGTGTGCTAGAGGTAAACTTAGACAACTTTATTGAAATAGTCTATTAAAAAACAATCTTATCATTTTTTCAGATATTTTGACTTTACCTACTATTTAGTTATCGTTATTTGATTTTAGTCACTATTTTATTTTCCTTTAAACTTGAGCTACTGTTTCGCCCTTTTGACATTTATAAAAGATATTAAAAGTGAAAAAAAACATCACTAAAAGTCAAATAATGATAACTAAATTGTGGATTGAGTCCAAATGACGTAATTTGATGATTTTAGTAAAATTGACTAGTTTAATCTTTTTTCGAAATAATTGAAATTTGTAATGTATTCGCGGATCTTTTCATTTTTCCAACCATACAATGCTAATATATAATTTGTCAATGAGTTAATTGTAAATAAGTCAATTTTTAATTTAGGGACAACTAAATGAGCCTAGTCTCATCATGTAATAATATAAAAAAGAATAACTTAATTTTTGAGATATGAGTGTATTTAAAACAAACATATATATATATATATTTATATAGGTCATCTCCTGTAAGGAATCCTTATGGTGCAGACTCCAGTACATACCATTTTTTTTTAAATTGTAAAAAAATGAATTTTTTGATGAAACTTCATGGATATGCATTTTCGACCGTTGAAATGTTGACGATCATCTCACCCACTTTTTCATTGAATTTTTTTATGAAACTTCATGGATATGATCTCGATAGTGACAAGATCATATCCATGAAGTTTCATCAAAAAATTCAATAATTAAAGCGGCTGGCGCCGTCCCAACATTTCAACGGTTGAAAATGCATATTTATACCATTTTTTTACATATCACCTCATCTCAACGGTTTTTTTATTGAATTTTACGATGAAAAAAATTATAGATGATCTTCTTAACATGGAGAACATATCCATGAAATTTCATCAAAAAATTTATTTTTTTATTATTTAAAAAAAATAATATGAACCCGGGTCTGCACCATAAGGAGTCTTCTCTCTCTCTCTCTCTCTCTCTCTCTTTCTCTCTCTCTCTCTCTCTCTATATATATATATATATATATGTGTGTGTGGGGGGGGGGGTACCCGAAATTTAGAACCATGGGCCCGGACGAGTAGCCCAGTCCTGGCGGCCCAAAGTCCGGGCCCCTCATCTCTTATATGGATCCGGTGTCCCCCACGTTTCCACAATCGGAAGTTATACGAGAGATGGAAAACGTGGAGAAACCCATCACCTCCACTTACCTACATGTACATGTATATATTAAACCCTAGGTCCGAGGCAAAAGGACAAGTTGTATTCTCTGTAATTACTCTCCGGAGTGTATAGAAATAATATCGACTGCACCACCGTGGACGTAGGTACATCCTTGCTGAACCATGTACATCCTTTGTTGAGTGACTGGCATATTATATTCCTTATTCTTTTCTTGATAATTTCTTCTCTCGTATTTATTTGTGTTGCATAACAATTGCCTCCACAATTGGCGCCGTTTGTGGGAAACGTTCATCTTTCCCTGAGAAGAGCCCACGTCAAGAAAGGAGTTTAAGATGTCTCGCCACAGCAGCAATGCTCCCCAAGCAGGAGATATTCAAGAGCCACCTGCTCCTCGCAGGATTAGGTCTGAAGTCCAACGTTCAGATCAGAGAGCTCGCCTGGAAAGACCAGCTTCAGAAGAAAGTTAGGGACCAGCGAGGTCCACGCAAATATCCAGGTTGATTGATGCGTACGAGGTAAGGCTCCATGAGCAGAGGAAGTCTTCTCGCAGATACGAGGCTGAGAATGCTCGCTTGAAAAGAAGACTGGAAAGACTGGAGAGGGAGCTTCGTCCTAATAACAGGAGACGCCCATATTGCACTCCTAGCCCTCAGGCGAGCAAATCTCACAGCCGAGGATGTAGCCCTAGGTGAGAATCTCAAAGGGACAAAGGAGGCGAGTCAGACGACGACCTCCGCAGATAGCTGTGAAGAGTTCGTCGCTACCAGAGCCCTGCTCGCAGTGACGAGAACATACAAAACATGGTTCGTAGGGAGATGGACCAGCATCCCGCTCACCACGGAACAAGATCAACCAGAGAACTCGCGAGGCGAGCTCTCAAAACCCAGATGAAGTCACCTTTCACAAGAGAAATCGAAGAGGAGGAAGCTCCCAAGAAATTTGCCATTCCAAGGTTCAAGATTTATGACGGAAAAACTGATCCCATCGATCACGTCAGGCAATACCGACAGGCCATGACCCTATGGAGTCACCGAGATGCCCTGATGTACCGCATTTTTCCCTCGAGCCTTCATGATGTAGCACAGAAGTGGTTCGAAAGGCTCCCCCACTGGTCGATCAAGAATTTCAAATCCCTAGCCGAACTTTTTACGGCCTAATTCATTACCAGTAGCTCCCATCCCAAAAGGATGGATGCTCTACTAACAATGAAGAAAATGCCTTAGGAGACCCTCTGAGAATACGCGAAGAGGTACTGGGAGTTATTCAATGAGATCGAGGACTGCACGAAGGAAGTGGCAGTGGCCTCCTTCAAAATTGGGCTCCCTAGTTCTTCCCTCCTCTACCAGTCCCTGAAGAAGAAGGAAGCTATGACTATTGACGACCTAATGGCCCGAATCGAGAAATACGTAAACGTGGAAGATGTCACCCGCTCTAATACAGGAGAAAACGGTCGAGCTAAGCTCACTACCAAGGTAGGTGAGAAAACTGAGAACCAGAGGAAAGGAGGAAAGAACGGAGGCAAAAATGGCTCCAAGAACGGAGGGAACCATGACGTGTCGAAAGTATTCCAGGCGCTCAACACCGTCTTCAAATAACCAATTTACAAGATTCTCACGAAGATCAAGGATGAGTCATTCATCAAGTGGCCCAGGAAAATGGGAGGAGATCCCTCGAAGAGAAACAATGCGTTGAGATGCGCTTTTCACAAAGAGGGAGGACACAAGACCGAGCACTGCAAAGCTCTTAAGTCTCACCTCGAAGAGTTGGCCCAGTCCGGGCATTGAACGACTTTGTGGAAAAAAAGGGCAGAGAAAGTGACTGTCAACAGAGAGGCGAGACCCAACAACGTGCTGGAGGATGATGCTGGACACGAGTTCGCAGTAATCCATAGAGTATCTGATGTCAAGAAGATACAAGGGAACTCAGCTCGAATGGAAATAACAAAAAACTTACAGCGGTAATGCAGGCTTTTCAAATCTATCCAGCAAAGTCACAGTCAGGAAAGCGTCGACGAGCAGAGGACGTCAACTATAACAAGCATATTGTTTTCACGGATGAAGATTTGATGGGAGTAAGGACCCCACATCATGATGCCCTGGTCATTACACTCAGGATAGCCAACTTTGACATCAACAAGCTGCTCGTCGATCAAGGAAGTTCATCGGAAGTAATGTACCTCGACCTATTCAGGAAATTGAAGTTGAGTGTCGCCGACCTAAAGGAAGCTACTGTTCCTTTGGTCAGCTTCGCTGGAAAAATGACCATGCCCCTAGGAAAGATAGTGCTGCCAATTCGTGCTGGGAACGTCTCCAAAATGATTGAGTTTTTGGTAGTTGACATCGAATCACCGTACCAGGCCATCCTCGGCAGAGGATGGCTTCATGCAATGAAGGCGGTCTCCTCGACCTACCATCAGAAGCTCAAGTATGTAACCGAGCGAGGAGTAATGGAGATCCACGACGACCAAGCGATGGCGAGGAAGTGCTTTATAGCAGCCATCCGACCAAAGCCAGAGAAGAAGGCCGATCAACCCAGCGAGAAAGTTAAAGAGGGTGTGATACCTTCTAAATAGCAATTAAAGTATGGAAGACCTGGAGTAGAGGAGACCAGGCTCCTCCCCTCCGAGCGTGTCATCGAGGACCTGGTAGAAGTTATAGCCGAAGTTGGTGATAGTAGCAGAGTCTTCTTGATTGGAGCATCTCTCACCGACCAAGAACAGAAGGAGTTGACGACCTTGCTGAGACACAACGTAGATGTTTTGCATGGGAACCATACGAGCTGCCTGGCATCGATCCTGATATGGTCTGTTATCAGCTGCACGTCGACCCCACATTCAAGCCAGTCACGCAGAAGGCATGGAGAACTACACCCGAGAAGGCTAAAGCGGTAGAAAAGGAAGTCAAAAAACTATTGGATGCAGGATCCATACGGGAAGTGCAATTCCCCAAGTGGTTGTCCAACCCAGTAGTAGTTCTGAAGAATAAAGGGAAGTGGAGAGTTTGCATCGACTTCACTGACCTCAACTAAGCATGCCCTAAGGATAGTTTCCCCCTCCCAAAGATAGACCAACTAGTAGATGCCACTGCAGCTCACGAGCGAAACAGTTTCCTGGACGCATACTCAGGATATCACCAGATCCCCTTGCATGCCCCAGACCAGGACAAAATGGCATTCATCACAAAAGTTGGGTTATATTGCTACAAGGTCATGCCATTTGGTCTTAAGAATGCGGGGGCAACCTATCAGCGGCTGGTCACAAAAAATGTTCAAGGATCAAATGGGAGACATAATGGAGGTCTACATCGATGACATGCTCGTTAAGAGCAAGAAGAAGGAAAATCACCTCTCAGGCCTGTCAAAGACCTTCGAAATCCTCAGGAAGTACCGAATGAAGCTTAATGCGAGCAAATGTTCCTTCGGTGTCTAATCAGGAAAATTTCTTGGATGCCTGGTCAATAAGAGAGGCATAGAAGCTAATCCATACCAGATCGATGTAATCAACAGGGTACAACCCCCTCGAACAATCCGGGATGTGCAGAAGCTCACTGGAATGCTCGCCGCCTTAAATCGCTTCATCTCCAAATCCTCCGAAAAGTGCAAACCTTTTTTCCAACTTCTAAAGGGGAGTAAACTGATAAAATGGAGCCCAGACTGCTCGCGAGCTTTGGACGAGCTCAAGTCCTACTTAAGCTCTCCATCGCTGCTTGTCATACCACAGCAAACGGATTCTTTGTACCTGTACCTCTCGGTATCCAATCACACTCTCAGCTCCGCGTTAATATGCGAGGTTGCAGGAATCCAACACCCCATTTACTATACGAGCAAGACCTTATTAGACGCCGAGCAAAGATACCTGCCATTGGAGAAGCTCGCCTTTGCACTAGTAACAGCCTCGAGGAAGTTGAAACATTATTTCAAAGCCTATACTGTCATCGTCCTTACATCGCATCCCCTTAAGGATGTCTTAAGGAAAGCGAACTTGTCGGGCAGACTGTCTAAGTGGTCAATCGAGCTCGACCGGTTTGACATCCAATTTCAACCAAGGACAGCTATCAAGGATCAGATCCTTGCTGATTTTATAGCCGAATTCACGGGCGAGGAACTCTCCGACCAACCTCAACCGATAAAGCAAAAGAAGAACCAAGCAACAGAAACAACCTGGAAACTCTTTGTTGATGGAGCCTCCAACTCAAAGGGGAAGGGGTAGGCATTGTCCTCATTACTCCAGAAAACACAATCCTCGAACAAGGAATCAGGCTTGTATTTGAAGCCTCCAACAACGAAGCTGAATACGAAGCCCTAATAGCCGGTCTCCAAAAGGCACAAACTCTAGGAGCAAAACATTTACCGGTGTTTGGCGACTCTCAGCTAGTCTCCAATAAGATAAGTGGAGATTACAATGCAAAGGATGAAAGAATGGCATCCTACCTCGCCTTAGTAAGAGAATTAATGTCAAGCTTTGAAGAGATCAGCATCCAGCAGTTTCCCAGGGGGAAAAATAGTCACGCTGATGCCTTAGCAGCCTTGAGTTCGGCAGTTGACTCTGACCTTAAGAGGGTCATCCCCATCGATTTCCTTATTTGTTCGAGCATTAATCGCAACAGCAAGTTACCAAACGCAGAACAAGTACTCCAGGTGGGATCAGGCCCCAGCTGGATGGACCCCTTAAGGGATTATTTAAAGGATGGCACGCTCCCAGATGACAAGAAAACTGCCCACCAGATAAGAGTCAAATCTGCTCGCTTTCACTTATCCACAGGAGGCGACTTATATAAGAAATCCTTCTCCGGTCCTTACCTTAGATGCGTCCACCCAGGTGATGTCAAGCAAGTGCTACATGAGCTTCATGAAGGAATCTGTGGAAGTCATATCGGAGGAAGGTCTCTAGCCTTTCGAGCAATGAAGGAAGGCTATTGGTGTCCATACATGCAAAAGGACTCCGCAGTATATGCTCCCAAATTCCTGAAATGCCAATTCCATGCTCCTATGGCCCACCAACCCACCAGCGATCTGAAGTCCCTGTCCTGCCCATGGCCCTTCGCCCAATGGGGAATGGACATCGTGGGACCGCTGCCTACCGCCGTCGACAATCGCAAATACCTATTGGTTACGACTGACTACTTCACCAAATGGATCGAGGCTGAATCCCTGGCGAACATCTGAGATGCTGATATGATAAGGTTCATATGGAGAAATATAATCACTCGATTTGGAATCCCCAAAACCATCATCACCGACAATGGAACGCAGTTCGAAAGTGGCCCCTTTCAGAACTTCTGTAACGAACATGGGATCAGACACCACTTCAGCTCTATAGCCTACCCTCGGAGCAATAGCCAAGCCGAAGCTTCCAATAAAACTGTGATCGACGGATTAAAGAAGCGATTAGAGCGAGCCAAGGGCGCATGGGTAATAGAGCTACCCCATATTCTATGGGCATACCGAACCACTCCTCAGCGAGCAACAGGAGAAACCCCATTTTCGCTGACATATGGCATGGAAGCAGTCATTTCATTAGAAGCAGGTTTGCCAACAATGAGATCCAACCTTATCAACCAAGGACTGAATGAAGAAGCATTGCTCGTCGAACTCGACCTAGCCGACGAGCGTAGAGAACTAGCCCTGGTGAAGCTAGCGAACTATCAGCAACAGCTCACGAAGCATTACAACAAAAGGGTTAGCCCGAGGGCATTCCAAGTTGGGGACTATGTTCTAAGGAAGGTCCTAGGCAGCACAGTGAAGTCGTCAGATGGCAAGCTAGGCCCAAACTGGGAAGGACCCTTTAAAGTAACTAAAGACGATCTGCAAGGTGCCTATCACTTGGAAATGATGGAGGGCAGAAAAATACCACGAGCATGGAACGCAACTAATCTCAAGAAATTCTATTTTTAGTTATTTTTCTTGTATTTCTTTTGTTATGAAAACAGAAGTTCATTTTTTCTTATTACTAATGAAAGTTACTTAGTTGGTTACACTCTAATTGGTGACAGTTGCATTCATCACACATCTTTTCCAAATAACAAGCACCTTGATCACTACAGCAGGGGAATACCCCTCCTCAGGTCATCATCATAAAATACGAGAGACCTCTTAGCATTGCCCCTGGCAATATATAAAGCCCTACAGAGGATTCTTAGGCAACACGACCAAATCTTATACTGGTCATCAAACCTACTTCGGTTGAACGAAATCCTGATTGGATGAAGACATCCAACACCAGGTGTGTCCTCGCCAATTGCCCTACTTAGGCCTAAGGGAGTGTGACGACACAACCTAAAAGGTAAGGTGGGGTACAATGGTACTTTGATATTATACTGGACTGGGGGGACACTTGCATGGCAAAATAGAAGAAATCATAAAGCAGCAAGGATACGAAAAGTAGGATATACACGTTTATTTGGCAAAATTGCCTAAAAACACAAACTTTTCATTAATCCATCTTACAACAATGATAATACATGTTTAGTCGGCGAGCTCGCCCAAAGCATTTACATTATCAAAAATAAAAATATATATATATATAAAACTGGCAAAATTTCGAAGGGGTGGAAGCCTCCGGGCAAGATAATCAGCCACTCGAGCTCTTCGTCCGTCGTCAGGAGTAGGAGCAAACTCTTCCACAACCTCATTCGCATCTGACTCCAATAATTGCCGAGGAATAGCATCGATGGGGATCCATCGATCATCCCTCCTGAATGGGTTGGGCACTAGAGTGGAGGAAGACATCTCATGAAGATACCATAGCACCGAGTTCCTAGGGACTTGCAGCTCCTTCAAGGCACTTAGCCATCCCCTGATGAAAGAAAGCTCCTCGAACTCTGATAGCCTTGTTGGAGCATCCGACCAGCCTTGATCATAACCATCATCCCACGCTTGTCGAGGACCTTTCTTCAGCAAGTGCCGCAACCGGGTGACGTCCCTTTGAAGCCCAACAACGATTACATATGCTCGCTGAACATCACCACGGAGCTCCTCCATTTCCCTATCACGAAGTTATTCTCCTTCCCTACTTCTTCTCCTAGTGCTCCTACTAGCTTGCGAAAGGGGAGGGCGGGTGAGACTTCGCGACATTGGAGGGGTAACAATATGATCGGCTCCAGCTCGTGATGATGAGGAGCCTTGTAATACCATTTGAACAGTGCTCGGTGCGTGCTCCCTAAGTTGTAAGACTTCCCTCCTCAGGTCTTCGTTCTCCTGCTGAAGGAACTCCCCAACTTGGTTGACCTCGGTGGCCTCTAGGAGTCTTGTTCTCAGCACGTTGACTTCCTCTTGCACTGAGGCACCAATGTCCTCCATCTCTCGGAGCTTGTCCTTCAGCCTAGCCACTAGCTCGGATTTCTCCTTATATTTCTGATTTCTAGACCTGAGAGACTTACAAAGCTTAACAAAAGCCTGGTGAATTTTAGGGATCGCATTGGGACCAAGGGTCCTACCCAACTGGGAAGTAGCAGGAATATAATCATCCACATCAACTAACTACAAGTGAAAGAAAGATAAAGGAGATAAAGAGATCAGCACTAGCAGAAAGGAAGCTTTTTCATTAATAAAAATTGAAGTTACATTAGACTGAAGAAAGAAAATTTACAAAAAACGCAAAAATAAAAAGGCCCTATCAATTAGAAACCTCAGGAGGCCCAAAGGTGGATGGTCCTTTCTCCTTATCAGCATCATCAGAAGCACTGTCCTCGGCAGGGATAACCTCCATCCCCTCAACAAGAGAAATGCTAGCAGGAGTCGCCTGAGGGACAGGATCAGGGCCTTCAATAGTTGGGGCAGGGTCCTTGTCTACGATTGGCCTCGGCCCTGGGTCATGCTCGTCAAAAAGTGGGGATGCAACATCCACCCCAGCAGCCACGAGAGCCTTATTCCATCATTTCTTGAAGTTCAGACGGCTGATATAGTCTATCTGAACTTCAGTATCTTCGTATGCCGCAGCCCAGCCGGAGTTGTAAGAGTCTTCCTTGGCAGTGACAGCCTCGGACTCCTTCTTCTTCAGCTCTTCAACAAGAACCCTTTTATCCTCCAGCATAGCAAGTTTGCTCGAGCAAACTTGGTCGTAGGCCTGCCTCAGCTCCCGTAGCTCTGTGATCGCTGCATCCTTCTCCTTGCTCACAGTAGCAAGAGCCAAATCAGATGAGATCCGAGCAGAGTCAACAACCTTAAAACTGGCTTCGATCTCCTTACCCTTCAGCTTCAGGGCAGAGTTTTCTTGCTCCAGTTCACTGTTCTTCTTCACCAGCTCGTCGCGTGAACGATACAGCACGGCGAAGTCAGTAACAAACTGCGAAAAAGAGAAGATATTAGAAGAGGAAAATGAGGGAAGTCAGAAAAATGCAAGAGAAAAAAAAACCTTACCAGAGCAAGCCTCTGACTAGACTGAAGAGCCAGGTGCTCTGAACCTACTGCCCTTTGGCGATCAGCGAGAGGACAGCTCTCTCGAGCAGAGACGGGGCCAGCTGAGGAGAAATTACCACGGAGGCCCCTTCAGGCAGAGCAGATACTGGGACTAAGGCCTGCCCAACCTTCGTCCTCGCCTCAGCCCTTCTCTTCTCTTCCTCCTTCTCGCTCTCCTTCATTCTCCTCTTCTCTTTTAACTTCTTCCTCTCTTCTTATTTTTTCCTCTCTCTCTCTCTCACTAGCTCCTCTTCCTTCCTCCTCCTCTCCTGCTCCTGAGCGGAGGATCGGGAACCAGTAGCCACGGCCCCAGAAGTAGCTTTTTGTTTCTTCGACCTCTGTGCCAGGAGCACGTGGTCCTCATCATCATCGTCTCTAATCAAGTTCTTCCTCGGAGGAACCATGTCTTCATTTGAGCTGCTAGAAGTGCTCGACGATCTCCGAGCTTCAAAAACCTCCTCACGGTCAGAGGAACTTCTACTGTCAAGGCTCCTTCCACCCAAATTGTCACTCTCAGAGCTGCCCTCCTCCTCGTCTAGCTGGATAGGCTCTGCAGCAGTATCTTCGAAGGAATCGAACTCTGGTATACTATCCGCAGGCCTCGCTATGAAGCTGGAGCCAATGTTCTTATATTCGAGCAGGAAGGCAACAGACCTGGGGTGCTCGCCGTCACCTAAGGGCTCCCTGATTTTCCAAGCCTTTACCAACTCTGAAAGACGGACCTCATTGAGTGCAGGTTCCAAGTTCTTTGACTTTGCTGCGCAAGAAAAAGCAAAGAAGAGTTAGAAAGGTCATAAATCAGCAAAGGTTGAAACAACAGTACAATGTCTACCTATATATTCCTCCCCGTAAAAAGAAACATAGAATCTTTCAGGCCTCGACCCTTCAAATTGGGGAGGAAACTGCCAATTCCTAATAAGGAAACCTTCTTGCCAGTAGTCCTTATGGGAATCAGGTAGGTTTACTACCAATACCCTATTAGGGCTCCTAGCTTTGAGGTATAATACACCTGAACTAGTTCGAGAAAAGGAGTAACAGAAACAGACCTCGGCAAGCCCTAACCTAGTACCATACAACTGATTTATTCTATGGACGCCATTTACTATTTTTCACACATCGGGCGAGCATTGTGCAAGAACAATATTGAAATAGCCAAAGAAATGCAGAAACAAATCATTGGGAGGGAAAGTGAGTCCCCCCTGGGAAAGTAACAGAACATGGATCCAGTGAGCATCATCTATATCCCTAATATTCCTAGGAAGGGAGGCACAACACTCAATATCTACCCACTCAGGAATGTTGTAAAACTTCCTAAATTCAGAGATTGACCTATTCCCAATCTTCGCCATTAGAAGACCCAAGAAAAGCTACAAACCAAAGAGAAAGTACAAGGAAAGGGCACAGGAAACTTACAAAATAGAAGATCGGCTCAGATGATGAAGAAGCACGAGTTCAGACAACTAAGAAACAATGGAAAGGGAAATTGAGAGAAGAAGGTACGAGGCGCTAAAATTCTCAGAAGATGGAAGAGTACTGGAAAGGCTGAAGCGACGGGAGAAAAAGTGGCTATCCCAACAAGCCTTCAAATTTTAATCATAACGCACAATAAGCGAAGCGGGTGCCGCCAAATCAACTTCACAGTTTTCGAAAAATCGCAAATCAGCCATAATGGCTGATCATTTAAATCCATTGAACCCATAAACATTGCCCAACAAATTTAGGGGCAATTGTGGGTACCCGAAATTTAGAACTAGGGGTGTAAGCGGTACGGTTTGGTCGGTAAATAGTAGATACCAATACCAAAACCAAACTCTAGATGGTAAAATCAAACCGTACCAGTTTACCACCCGGTACACCAAAATCAATACCAAAATCAAATCGGCTGGTATTTCGATTTTTTCGGTAATTTCGGTTTTTTTCGGGTTTCGATAAATTCTGATTTTTTCTAGTTTCGATATATTCTGGTTTTTTCTGGTTTCTGGTTTCGGTTTTTTCTGGTTTCGGTAAACCACCATAAAAATCCCAAAAAACCAAAAATAAGACCAACTAACTTTTTTAAATATTAAAACAAAAACCAAAACCAACTTTTTTCTGGTTTTGGTAAATTCGGTACGGTAATTTTTGTAAATTCGGTACGGTACGGTAATTTCGGTACGGTTTTTTCTGGTTTCGGTAAATTCGGTACGGTATGGTAATTTCGGTACGGTTTTTTCTGGTTTCAGTAAATTCGGTACGCTAATTTCAGTAAATCGGTTTTTTAAATATTAAAACCAAAACCAACCAACTTTTTTGCTGTAATTTTGGTTTCGATAAGACCGGTTTCTGGTATTTAAATATATGAAACCAAAATCATTTTTTTTCGGACCAAAACGGTACGGTACGGTAAAAACCCGTACTGCTTCCACCGCTATTTAGAACCATGGGCCCGGACGAGTAGCCCAGTCCTGGCGGCCCAAAGTTCGGGCCCCTCATCTCTTATATGGATCCGGTCTCCCCCACGTTTCCACAATCGGAAGTTATACGGGAGATGGAAAACGTGGAGAAACCCATCACCTCCACTTTCCTACATGTACATGTATATATTAAACCCTAGGTCCGGGGCAAAAGGACAAGTTGTATTCTCTGTAATTACTCTCCGGAGTGTATAGAAATAATATCGACTGTACCACCGTGGACGTAGGCACATCCTTGCTGAACCACGTACATCCTTTGTTGTGTAATTGACATCTTATATTCCTTATTCTTTTCTTGATAATTGCTTCTCTCGTATTTATTTGTGTTGCATAAAAATTGCCTCCACAATATATATATATATATACCAATTTTTTTAAAGGACTAAAAAAAATATTTATGACTTTATTTTTTTTATGTGATATTTAAACATTTCAACGGACCCATGTAAAAAAAATCAGCTCAAAAAAACTTTTTTTGCTATTTTTAAAAAATCGGTCAAACTTTCGCAGCTTTTAAAGTGCTTAAAAGATGCGAAAGTTTGACCTATTTTTTTAAAATAGCAAAAAAAAAAAATTTTGACTGATTTTTTTTACATAGCTCCGTTGAAATGTTTAGATATCACATAAAAAAATCAATTCAAAAATATTTTTTTTACTATTTTAAAAAAATGATGTGCAAACTTAGTGTTGAAATTTAGTTTGCACTTAAGCCTGACTATATATATATATATATATATATATATATATATATATATATTGAAAAATAATTCTACATTGAAAATAGACACTTTTATTTGAGAGTTCTAAAATACAAACTTACTTCCATTAAAACTTTAATAGTAGATGTTTGTGCATATAAGATAAGTGTCCAAAAGCTGCCAATATATACATAGCATATTATTGGTAATTTGACTCCTTATGGGGCGCAAATAAACAAAACACTACCTCCTTGTAAAGAAGCTGAAACGTTTGCATAAAATACCAATTTCTTTAATGAAATCACACTTATTCTTAGTATGATTGTTTGGTTAATTGTCTCATAAAGATTACTAAAACACCCTTGGTACCATGAATCCAACCCACATTTTGAATGTACACTTGTAGTTGGTCAGCTGACGTGTCGCTTTGACGTATTCCATTTCGAAGTCGACTCGTAACGGCTAAGTCACGCCGTCACTAACCTTGTTTCTTTTATACTTTGTGCGCACCACCAAATAGTTACACAACATAACATTTTCTAAGTTTTAAAAACAACTCTCTCGTTTTCTCTCTCTATTTGTTTGGAATGTAGAGGAAGATGGTGGTGTATGGACTTCTATTATTTCATTTCAAAAGTGATCAACAGAAGCAGGTGAAGAGTTTGATGTTAAGGTTGGGAGTTATAATGGTTATGGTTATTTTAACGGTGTCCCTTTTGGTTTTACCGGCTGTGTTACCGCCGCTTCCTCCACCGCCGTTAATGCTCCTCTTTGTACCCGTTTTGATCATGTCAGTACTGTTATGTCTGGCGTTATTTCCAACGGAAGTTCCGAATGTCGCCGTTACGGCCGTTTGATCTTAATGAAGTCGATATGGCATGTGGGACGGTGTAAATGATGAAGGGGACAAAATGATGCATGTATTGAAATGAGAAGTATGAATGAATATGAAAAAAGGTGTCGTGAAATTAAAGGTGGTTGTTAACCTCACTTTGGAGTTGCTGATTTAGAAGCGTTTTTTTTAGTCAATTTCTCTGACTTGGTATCAATTTGCTACAGTCCTTAAGTGAGCCTCTCTTTTTCTCCCTTGCTTTAAATATATTATTCGTCGTATTTGTGTATATATGGATATGTTGATACTAGTATTGTGTGACAAATATTCCATTCTGTCACTTTTTGTGGGTACGTGTATTGTTGTGTTTGTATGGTTTCGTGCTTGAATAATAAGAAGTCGACTGAAATACCAACCACTATAGATACGATAAGTTGGTGTTAATCAAAAATCTTGTGTTCACGGTTCACCAAGTATTTTGCTAAATCAATGTTTTTCTTTGTTTAACCAAAGCCTTTATTATTGTGGTGTACGAAAATTCTAAATTTGTACACACCCGTTCGTCTTCACCCTTATTCCATAAGGCATATCTTTGTTTTTAGGTTCGAATGCAAATATATGGATGTTCGTTTTTTTTAGCGTTAAAAATCACATTAGTTTACCACCCTGGCTTGGTCCAGGTAAGGATAGGATTCACTCTGATCATAGATCATGAGTTCGATCCCTTCCCATGGATACTCATTTTTGTTGGAAGGCTTCCTCATGGCTGTGTGGTTAGGCGCACGATCGTGAATTCGATCCCCGTAAGGTTTACCAATATTTAAGCGGAGTTCGTGTGTGAGGTGAACATGTGCAGTGTTCCTCTGTTTAGCTTGCACGAGAGAGTCCAAAAGACTCGTTCGTAGAGATTCAGGTTATAAAAAAAAATCACATTACTTTGAGGATAAATATATGAAATCTTCTCAACAACCATTTTAGGTGCAAATAGTCCCTTCAACTATCAATTTTAAAACAAAAATTATTTGTTTACAATATTCCACCCAAAAGCATTTTCTTCTCACAGAGAAGTGAATATTGCAACCAGAAAGAAATTGTTAAGAGTACTGAACATCCGCTTCTACGATGAAGTTATCTACGCTGGCGTGCTACAACATAAAAGGCAATGACCTGAAAAATGATAATTTCTTATTGCTTTTTTGCCTTCTGTCATTGGACATCATAAAAGTGTCCTTATATTTACAGATAGACTGGTCAAGTTGATGGACGGAGTGAATGAGGTAACAGTGATTGGCCAAGGTCTTTAGCTGGGATGGTGAAAAATTAGATCAGATACTCTTACCCAAGTACACAATATATTAATACATACATACATATATAAACTTCTAGTTGCAAAAGTTGCTCATATTCCAATCTACACCGCTAACCCTGATTTTAAGGAGAGACATGGGGCATGATGTGGTTTTCCTTTGACCTATTTGTTTCTCATATTCTTAACATGCAGACCACACACGTATGTTCACGTTACTACCCTCATGCGTCTACCAGGAAAAAAAAAATGTGGTGTGGGCTATGGGTACATCTGTATGTGGACTGCTTGCTTCGAAATTCAGAAAACCCTTTATAATGATTTTAAAGGCTCTGATAGATTGGTAGGTGTAGGACACCAGATGCTGTATATATGTGTGCGATTTTAGACTTTAGATGCTCTACCCAAGGTGTTTTCTGTCCGGCATTTATTTACTCAAGGTTTAACCTGTTTAGCCATGCAGGCCATTGAATTTCGAGTACCTCGTGTTATTCATGTTTAAATGAATCCGGTATCATTTTTATGTATTTGAGTATCTCCACTATAAATGAAGAGAAAATAAAGAGAATTTAGAGGGAATTTTTTTATTTTATTAATATATTTATATTTAAGGGGTATGATTCTTATTTATAATATAAAGTAAGATAACCAAATAGATTCTTAATAATTGTGAAATACTTGTGGACATCCACCTAATATATATTTTATAACACTCCTCTTGAATGTACACTATTTCGATCATTCTATAATTGTTGTCTCATTAAAATTTTACTAAGAAAATTCCAGTGGAAAAGAACTAAAGTGGAAGAAAAATAGTACAGCTTTTATGATAATTGAATCGATGTTGAACGCTCTTAGTGTTGCCTCATTAAAATCTTTAGTTGAAAATTCCAGTGATAAAAATCTAGTTGAAGAAAAAAGAGTACAAAATGCATAATCAAAAGCTCCACTGGTTGGATAATCCCCGTGATTATGACATTTATTTGATGATTGAGTCGATGCATATCAATGTCATACACAATCGTTTGAAATGTTACTTTGAGCCGGTAAATAGATTTTGTAGGTTGTAACTTTAATTTCATTTTTCTTCATAAGCTCGACTTCCATAAGACTTATGTGAAGAGAGATGAATATGTCCCTTTATCGGATCTATTTGACTTCAATGGCATAACTCTTTAGGAGTTTATGTGTTGCATAAATCTTCGTGACTTCATGTATATAGAAGAACACAAATGTGTTAGTCATATCTCCCTCAATGTAACGTCTTTAGGTGTGAGCTACACAAGCACCATTGTCTTCATAAACAGTAGTGGGACCATATGTTAGTTGAGGCAAGTCATAAGTGCTTTGATTGTTCCCATAAGATGATCTGCATGTACATTAGTAACTTGACGTGGATTGTTAGATTTAAAAAGTATTGCACCCATAATTCCACGAGCGTATCACATAATGTTGGCATTGGTCTAATGCTTTGCAAGTCAATGATAATCATTGGTTATCAAGATATTGACTGCAACTGTAATATCTACTAGCATGCATTGTGTCATATGTAGCAATATACTAATAATGTACAAGTATGGTACATCAGGACCAAATACTACAATAACATGCACATACGATACTTCGGGACTAAATTTATATTTGGCATCATTTTTAGGATGATATAGATAATTTAATATCCAAATATCGGAGACCATGGGTATACTAAAATTATATACTTAATATATAGTAAAGCCTTATAGGACTTTACATTCCTTTTGATAAATGAATATGCGTTTAATATAAACTATGCTCGATCTGCAGGCTGAGACAATAACTAGTTATCCCAAGGTCATTCAATTTTGAATTCCTTATTAGGATATTTTGTATTTCAATTGAGTTCTGCAGGAGCACATCCATTTAAGGATATTTTATAATGGAACATTTACATATATGATTATTTTCATACCTTTACTTAGACAAATATTTACTAGACTCCTTATCTTTGCTTAAGGAAAAGAAAATCTTTTTTAGATTTTTATATGTATCTTTGTCTAAGTCTCGTATACATATGCGTTTCATAATATTCATGAGTATCATATAATATATTTCCAAAAACCGCTAAGCTAGTCAGATATTCGAAAAGTATTTACGGTCGTAACAGGATGGTATGTTCATATATAATCAATCATGGCTTCATCAGGAAACCTTGTACCATATATCATGCACTTTTTACTGAGTTTTAACACTTCATATTCTTATGAACACCCAAACGTAACCTTCAGGATTAACATCTCTTGGGGTTTCTACTATAGATCCAAATACACCACGTATATTAAGAGACTCGAATTATGCCATCATGATATTTTCTCATTCTGGACAATATATTTTGTCGACATTCATTCATAGTACGTGGATTTGTACAATCATTGACCTTTGATTTTTGCGTAGCTACGACATATATTTATATAATCGATGTTCATCTTTATTTATTTCACTTGTTATCATCTAAAATTGGTATATAAGTTTATGGTCATAGCTAGGAAATTTCAATAATAAGCAATAACAAATAAGGAAGTATAACTACACACTTGCTAATTTGGGAGGAATCGAGCGAGATGAGAGGCAAAGAAATCAACCAGGGATTTACATGGTTCCGCCCAAAATGATGCCTACGACCACAGGTGTAGTGTTGGTTATATGTATTTCACTAGCCAATAGCCTTGAAAGTTGGGTATATAAGACCTCTAAATTCCCTCCCTAGGGTTTGCCTATAGCTATCAAGTAGAATATTTTTTAATCCCTTATTATGTGGGATTAAGTTGTATTTATAGGTGGTTATTAGAGATAGAATATAGTGGGGCAAGTGGAGCGTCTTTATAGGTCAGAGAATTTATATTCTAAGGGATTGATAATAATAAGTTTATTATAGCACGATAAAAGTGGAATATTGTGTAACTTCCTCATGTGTGCAAGTATGATAAACATGATTGTTGGCACTCCCTCACACGATGTAGCTATAGCAAGGCTAATATTGATGGCATTCTAAAAACATTGTTAACTAATGTCGTTTAATGATGAGACAATCTGTTACATTACTGGTCCGAACATATTTATACCTGAGCCGGTCTCATTGCTCCTAGCTGAGTAAAATTTACATTAAGCGGACCTCTATTTTTGCCCTTAATGAGGACATGTGTCACCTCCTGAGAGGCCCATAAGGTGTCCCATATTTATGGTATAATACCACTTTTCTCTTGTATATGTACAAAAAATAAAGACATCATTCAATATTAGGTAATTTTGACTACTTCAAGGTATATATACTCACTTTAAGGACTTGTGTCCTTTCATAGATAATATAACCTCTTCTGGAATTTTAGAGAAAATAGATATTTCGTTCATAACCTCTCTTGGAGTATTATGTATAACCTCTTATGGAGTATTATTTTAACATAATTTTATTTGAACTCCACAACAAGGGAGTTAAGTAGTTAGCACCTATAGGTTTGCCACGCTTCTAGCGTGCAATAAATTTATTTCCCGTCGATTTTATTTTTTCCTAATGGGACAATGATTTTGATAAGAACATTTTCAACTAGTTCATGTGACTACATCTAACATTTTATATTTCATTGACAATGATGTTGCAATTCTTTTTTACTTCATTTTTGCATTGTGCGATATGGGAGATTAGATGAAATAAAGTGAAGGTATTCCACAATAATTCTTCTCACTGTTTAGGAATAATTTGTACATAGGTACGCTCTATCTTACCCATAACGGTGTGAAGATTATCTCATTAAAAATAAGATTTCGCAAAATATGCGATATATACTACATTCTTTGATGCTCCGATAACCATGGAGCTTCAAGCTCATAACAAAGTGAATTTCTTACATCAATATATATTGTATATATAACCCCATGTGTGTCCATTTAGGGTCGGATTCCCTCCGACGCGTGCGGATATAGGTGTCGGACGCCATCAAGTGGGAGATAATGTAAAGAGTCGTTAGCCTAATTTTCTCAAAACAGGCAAAGCAATGTCGTCTCCTAAAGAGAATGCCATGAAGGTCAAACTGATGCATGACAAGCTAAACAGTTTGAAGGTTCTGGGACTAAGTTATGAAATAAAAAAGTGTTAGGCACCCATTCCGTCCTTTCGGTCTCTTATGGGCTAATGTTAATCTTCTCCTTCTTAACTCTGTGATGAATGTGTAAATGTGTATAATATAAGTGATGGGATAATGAAATCATCCAACTCGCATCGTGACAGGGACATAATGAATTCATCCGTATGAGTGTTCCCAAAAATAATGATAGCAAAAATATGATGTAAGTATTTGTCGATCCACAAATCGCTATAAAAGAGGGAATGTGTACGTCAGGCGAGACACATGTATGTAGGAGTGTAAAAACGCATATAAACATGAAAAAGGGAGGACTCGAATCTCGGGATTGGCCCAAGACTCCTACGTAGCCGAAGGGGCATCAAAGTCCACGTAGTTCGAAAATAACATAGGGGTAGGGTTCAACCCATAAATTTAAATGTGGGACTTCTCTTGTGTGTTGTAAATAAAAATGTGTTATAGGAGTCAAAATGTGAAATAGAGTTTCCACTTTTGAAATTTATGGATAAATCCTCTTTTTTCTATAGTGGGGGGTTTATATGAAAATATATTATGTGCAATATTACTAGTACAGAGTAAATATTAGTGGATGTAAGATAATGAAACAAAAGAACAAAAATAGAAATAAGGTGAATAACACTAAAATGGAAAAATTAGAAAAAGGGATAGAGAAATAGACCTCCTTACGAATGCTTGTTGCTAACTTTGGGATCAAACTGTTCAAATTTGAAGTGGTATGAAGGTAGTATGAATAGGTGGAATGAATTACCGAGGTAAGGAAATAAGGTAAGAAAATGTGGGGAAATGAAATATTTGGGAAAGAAAAAGGCTTTGAATTCGAGTAGAATGTTTTCATACTTTTTGAGAAGGGTCACTTGTGTCTCCCTCAAGGTGAGGTCATGGCTCCTTTTTATAGGGTCAGGGGGTTCCGATCAGCATGGCCCCTGGCCTGCCTTGCTAGGCAAGGAAAAGTACACCATGCCAATAGGCAGGGTGTCTGGGGTGCCTATAGGCAGTCCAGAATGGTTTTTTCAAAAAAATGGTCTAAAAATATAACCTGTAAGTCTGAATCGTGCACGGGAGTGACCGTTAGAAAGGGATCAATGAAGGATTTACGGGTTCTAGATTTAATTGAAGTCAAACGGGACTTAGAAGTTCCCAATGGTCTCTAAACGGGAGGTTTTTAGAGGAAAATTGATCGTTCGTCCGATTGAAATGAATTGTTCATCCAAACTGTGCGATCAATTTATGCATAGGATGGAGAGTTAGTAGGGGATTCAGAGTCCTTCAAAAATTCATTAAGCTTAGCTAAAGTTAGAGAGTTAACCGGAGTCCAATAGGGCCCAGAAAAACTCGGTGGCCCTTCGAAATAAAATGAACTATTCATTCGAACCGTAAAGCCAATTCACGTATGGGACGGATCGTTGGAAAGAGAATTCAGAGCCCTTTGAAGATTCATTGAGCTTCTCTCAAGCTAGATAGCTGACCAGACTCAAATGGGGCCTAAGAATGTCCGGTGGTCTCTAGATCGGTAATCGAAGTATGACCTAGGGTTTATAGTTAAGAGGTGAGGGTTATGGACCTAAGGAGGTACTTAGGGTGGTCCTAGGATGGGATGTCTACAAAGCCCCTCGATGGGCGAGCTTGGAACAAGTGAAGCTCTTCAAATGATAGACACCACATCGACATTGGATAAGAGGATTTTAGGTCAATTCTTTGGACCTAAAGGATGAGGGTGACCGATTTAGAGGGTCGAGGTCAATTATGTGGACCAAAGGAATGGAGACCAATTTTGCCAGTCGAGGTAAATTTTGAGGACCTTGAGTTGGGACAATCAATTCTACGGGCCGAGGTTAATTATGAGGACCTTGAGTTGTGACGACTAATTTTGCAAGTCGATGTTAATAATGAGGTCCTTAAGTCGTAACGACCAATTTTACGAGTCCGGGTCAATTTTTAAATCGTGACGACCAAATCTACGGGGATGAGGTCAATTCTGAGGACCTTAAGTTGTGACCACCGATTCTATGGGCCGAGGTCAATAATAAGGACCTTAAGTTATGATGATCGATTCTACGGACCGAGATAAATTTTGAAAACCTTAAGTTTCGATGAGAAATTTTGCGGGTCGAGATTAATTCTGAGGACTTTGAGTCCTGATGACCAATTTTATGGGCTAAGGTCCATTATGAGGACCTTAATTTATGATGACCAATTATGCGGGTTGAGATAAATTCTGAGGAACTTAATTTGTGACGACTAATTCTGGGAGCCTCGATCAATTCTGAGGACTTATAATCATGACGACTGATTCTACAAGCCGAGGTTATGATGATCAATTCTCCGGGATAAAGTCAATTATGAGGATGTAAAGTTATGATGACCAATTTTGTGGACCGAGATCATTTTTGAGTACCTTAAATTGTGATTTGTGGGGAATAGATCCACTAGGGAATGTGTAGATTTATGATTTCTACTGGGAAAAGTGTAGTAGGCTTTAATGAGGGTGCACCATTAGTCTCGCTAGGAAATATGTTAATCATAAAAGTATCTTGTTGATCTAGCTGGGGATTTTTGGGAGTTAGTAAGGGGCATGGTGTCACAAAGATGATTTTTTTTTGTAAAATAATGTTCTACATTTTTCAGGGATTTTTTTGGGGAATTTGTGGTGAATTTTTTGAATTTTGTTGGCATTTTCGAGACAAAATTTGGAGGGGACTGCCGATGTTCAGGTCTGTGGAGGTGCCTATCGATATAGGGCATGGACTCCTGGTATTTTTGGGAAGGAAAAAGGATACTTTCGACCGGCAAGGTTAGAGGGATGTCGATCGACATGCCCCTTAACCTTCTATATAAAGGGGGAAAACCCTCCTCACTTTTTACACCTTCAAGTGATTGAATCTCTTGATTTCTCTCTCTAAGAATCGTTCATAATTCCTTTCTTTAAGACTTTAAATATAATGCATTTCTTGCGAAGTTAACAATGAGTGGTTGTCCATTGACGGTTGAGCAGGCTTGGAGTGGCGGCCTGTGGTACCACTTGCGTTGGGCAATGAAAATTCCTACGACTCATTTAAGTCAGTTACTGATGAGAGGGATTTATTGCGCGAACATGGGCTATTGTTCGGCAAGGGTGAAGAATCGTAATGGCTATGTGAGTATTTGACCTTTGGTTTTCCCAATTCATTTCCTTTTTCTTTTCTTCTTGGGCTAATGGAGGGTGTGAATTTTTTTACAGAATGATATAAGCTTCTTCGAGCATTTGGTCCCGAGGGATGACATGGTTCAATCATGTTTGGGATAAGCTTCTTGCGGCGGTGCGTTGGACGGTGTCGTTTACTAAGATTGGCCCATTGGTAGATGCATTGGATGAGATGTCGCGCTCTTTTGTGGTGTTGTATGCTCTTAGTGAGAAGTGGTGGGACACTATTCACAAATTCCATTTGGATTTTGAGGAGATGATCGTCACTCCCATTAATTTCCAGCAGCTGATGGGGCTGGATTTTAAGAGGATTCAGATCGTGGTGGATCGTACTATACGGGCTACACGTGAGGCGATGCAGTCTACTTTGGGGGATGTGTGTGGAATTATGTTAAAGGATTCTATTCGAATTTCTGTGTTGAGTGGTGAAGAGGTCTATTGATGAGGCTGATGGGCAATAGGTGAGACAGGTGGCCCGTCTGTTTATTTTGCTGTTTCTGGGATGGCTTGTGGTGGTGGTGATAAGCAGCGACGTCATCCTCTCTGATTTTTATCGTACTTGCCAATTTTTGCGGACGTAGATCTGTAGGATTTGGGAAGCTTGACCTTGGTGCCCCTTTATGCTTCTCTGGATGCGTTTAGTAGATGGTGCCGACAAATTTTTACAGGACCTACGTACCTTCTGGAGGTAACATTACGTTAATTTTTCTTTATTTTCTTGTAGCCTTTCTCTTATTTCTTTCTTTTAATTTCTTTCTTCTTCTAGTAGAAATAATTCTACGAGGTGATAGGGTATAACGTGGGGTTGGTGTTCCTGAACGATAGGAATTTGGAAGACTTTTGTAGGATGTACCGGTAGCGAATGTTCAACCGACACTCAAACCAGTACTTGTCCCTAAAGGACATACGGAAGGCTCTGAACGATTTGATGAGAAATCAGGTTAACTTTTATCTTTTTTTGAATATTATAGTATCTTTATTTTAGGTGGATACTCATTATTTATTGGGGATGTAGGTGACCTTCTACCCTTGGGTCATTTCTTCTCCGTCCACGGGGGTTACAGGGTTGCACGTGAACATGTGGCGGATGCTGGTGCATGTGTTTTGGTACTGACACCTACCTGGGAGAGAGAGTTATGAGGAAGATTGTGGAGGACGAGGTGGAGGTCCCACCATTAGCTCCCCTAGAGTACACGAGGTGTGTGAGAGAGATGACAAATGATGTCAGGACAGCGGTAATGATGGGTGAGCCCTATACACTCTAAACTGATACGACAACGAGTTACAACTACCTGGATTTTGTGACCAGTTAGTTGATGCCTTTCTGCATATACGATGTGGAAAATATGCCTCCACTTACCACTTCTTCGAGGAGGGGTACTAGAGCATTGGTGGCATCGACCACGGTATGGGAGGCGGTGCAGTGGTTGTAGCGGACGAAGCTCCGCTTTTTTAGGTCACTCTTCCTCCTAACAATTTTCGGTTAAGCAACGGGAAATCATTGACCATAACCCACCATCCGCATGCATCGGTAGATGGCTCGACGTTCCTTACTGATGAGGCTCTCCGGCCCGAGGCATACTTATCTTCTTTATCTTTTTTATTTCTTATTTCATTCTTCCTTATTCTTTACTCACTGGCTCGTCTTTTGTTATTTTTTTATTTTCCTTGCAGTTTGTGTGGGTGCCGACCAAGTAACTTCAAGGATATCAAGGAATGTATGGACTATATGTTTGCTTATATGAAGAAGACATCCACCTCATGTATGGTGCCTCCAGCTACTTCTGATGAGGGTTCCGACTCCGAGAGTGGAAGTTCTACTGCCCGTCGCAGATGAAAGCATTTGTGCCGCGGAGGCTGAGGATTTGAGGTTTTTTTAAGGGTATGAGCATGGTCCCATTGTATTTTTCTATTTTTATTTTATTCCTACAAAGAACGTAATAATTATAAACAATGATTATATTAAAAAGGGCATTTCTTTTTGGTATTTTTCTTAATTTAGTGAATTATTGTACATACACTTTAATTTTCTACTGAGATTACTTATTTATTTGTAAAGACAAAGACAAGTATAAAAATGGTTTTTAAGAAAAATGTTTACTTTATGAAAAGACGAATAGTAGAAAGGGAATAACTCAGGGGTTCACTTTGTTCAAAGTAAAATTTCGATCTTTAGGTAAAAGAGGAAAAAAATAATTTCTAAAAAAGGGGGGTTGTCGATCGGCATACCCCTTGTCCTGCCTATTGAGATAAAGGTCCAGTCAAATCACTCTTTTGTCCTTGATTGGACTTTCTGCATACTTGGAGTACTTGTAGGGAAAAGGGATTGATCAGTTTCCGGGTAGTTTGTCTTTAGTGAAGACTTTTGGGGTATAAAAAGGGAGTTTAGGGAATGCATTTTTCACCACCATCCATTTTTTTTTATCTTTCTTCTCTCTTGTAATTGTCTCTCCCAATGTCTGGAGACTTCTCTTCCTACCTTGAGGGTTTAGAGGATATGTTCCTTTATAATGTTGACTACGATACCTTTATCTTGCATCGGGTATCTTTATGGCGCAATCGGGCTATAAATTGGAATTGACTAGAAACGGCGGTATAATTTTGGTACCCTGAGGATCAGGTTTTTCGGTTTGACCTTGATGAGGCCTTCCCTACTTATGAGGAGTTTTAAGTGATCTTGGGGATCATCCCCAATGTGGCGATGACTATGCCTGACTTGTCCCGTTCTTCCCGGGTGTCTTTAGCTGAGTTACTTCATATCTCTCCCTCGGCGGCTCGGCCATTAGTCCATGGCAGGAATATCTCTCTCGCAGTGGTTTATAAACTTGGTGTGCCAGAGGGACTAGTCTAATACTAGTTTTGTTGGAGTTGTTGCCTTAGGCCAAACTTCTAGGTTAAAACTGGTGATGGGTGAACTAACGATCGGTCCTGTGTTGGCCACAATAGTTTCGTGGATGTCTTACTGTTATAGTCCTGTGCCGATAGTGCTGGCGGAGACCTTGAATGGTCTTGATGCTTTGAAGAAGGGTCGTTTTGATTTTCTATGGGGGAGCTCGGGGATACTATTCATATGGATTTTCGAGAGGTTTCGCATGGAAACCCCCCTCCTGAGTATCCCTTGTCGAGTGTCTTCCTAACTTCTTCATCCGGTCCTTCTTGAGTTTTGTCCCTTCAATAGAAAACTAGGTTAACTAGTTCATGGATCACGGGATCCGATGTCTTCGCTAGTCTATGCCATGATAGGGGGACCTGCAACCTATTTTGCAATTAGGATAGTACCGGTATGTGCGGCGAGTTGGCCTTCAGCAGGCTTCCTTTTATTTTCTTTGGCGGCTTTTGTACCAAGTGAAGTAAGACTAGATAGTGCTTCCTCATATAAATAACTTCTTTTCGGTAGAGAATTAGACTGAATCTTTATGGATGATATTGGGAGCTTTGTGGCAGTGCCGTTGACTTTTTACTCCTTCATCGCAATCTACTTGGCATGTGTCTGGGGATTATCCAAAATGGTTGTGGAAGCGGGTAGTTGGGAAAAGACTGGTCGAAGGTGCCTTATTGCCTTCGACACCATGGAGGAGGCCATTGTGATTTTAACAAAGATTTACAAGAAATATAACTACTTGGAGCGCATACGAAGCACTAATCAGAAGTGGGAGACCTAGGGACCTTCGGGAGCAAGCAATGGTGATGAGGTAGGGTCGTCTGGCAGTCAAGGGAAGTATTTTGTGAAGCTAGAGAAATCATGTTTAGGGGTAATTTTTGTTGGTATTTTGGGGTATTTTTAGAATTTTTTAAGTGAATCTAGTTATTTGGTAGTGATTTGGCGATTGTTTGGGGAAATGTAGGTTGATTTTGTAATTGAAGGGGGGGACTATTTAACTCCCTTGACTGATACTTCATGTAACGTCTATGTTCCTTAATTTGAAATAAAAATATTTTGACATACTTTGTTATTTCTTTTGATGAATTTTCCGTTTGAACTATTTATACTAATTGTTAAGCTATACATAATCCTTTTAGTCATGTAAATAATGAGATGGACCACCATTCTCTGGGGTTGGGAAAGAATAGCATTTTGTGTAAAAGAAAGGATCGTGACCATGTGTGTCGCATGGGCTGCCTACGTACCTCTGTGCATTTTAAAAATTCATGAGTTTCATTTTAAGAAGAATTATTTTGAGAGGATTAGGTCCCACGTAGTTTTAGATAGAGGAAAATGAAGAATTTTTTTAGAATATAAGGGGGATTAGAAGAATCGTAGCATGCAGATAATTCAAATTAAGTGTAGAATTTCTTGAGACGGTCGAGATTGACTGGATGCGCCATTTCTTCTCCATCGATATCTGTGAGCGTAGCGGTGTCGCTTGACATAATTTTCTTCACGATGTAGGGGCCGCTCCACTTAGGTTTTAACTTCCCTCTGGGGTCCCAGACGGGTTTTGCAATTTCTTTTAGGGCCAGATCTCCTTTTCGGATACCGCGGTCCTTGATTTTTCGATTAAATAATCGCGTTATCCGGCGATGGCACCCCTATATATGGTATAGAGCTTTAAGTCTCTTTTCATCTAAGAATGAGAGTTCATTGTAGCGGCTCTTATGCTAGTCTTCTTCATTGACCTTACTCTCGAGCATGCACGTGGGGAGGGTACTTCTAGTTCAACGGGGAGAACTGCTTCCATACCATATACCAGAGATTAGGGGGTAGCCCGAGTAGGTGTTCTAATGGAGGTGATGTAGCCCTAGAGGGCGTAGGTAATCCAATCGACCCAGTCTCTGGAGCATTCATTCATCTTGCTGATAATTGTTTTGAAGCATTTATTATCGGCTTCAATAGCGTTATTGGTTTGGGATCGGTAAGGAGAAGACTCGTGCCTCTGAATATCATACTTGTCAACTAATTATGTGACATCAACTTCAAAGTGGATCCCTTTATCAAATACTAACTCATGAGGAACCCCGTAGCTGTAAATAATTTCTATCTTATAAATTTGGCCACTTTCTTGGCATTCAATATTGTGTGTGACTCGGCTTAGACCCTTTTTGTGAAGTAATCAATGGTGACCAGGATGAGCTCATGCCCATTTAAAGATTTGTGAGTGACTTTCCTTATGATGTTTATGACCCAGGTGGATAAGGGTTAGGAAGAGGTCATGTTGTACGATTCCTAGGGATATAAGTGTTAGATATTGGAAAACTATTGGCACTTGAGGCATCTTCGAACATATGTAGTGCAATCCTAAACCATAGTGGTCTAACAGTACCCTTGATGAAATAATCTTCTTGGCAAGCAAGTGACCGTTCATGTGGGGCCCGTATTCCCGGCTATTAATTTTCTGCATCATTTCTCTAATATTAGCCACTGCTATGTAATGCAAATGGGCTCCATCGAAGTTTCTCTTGAATAGTCCTCTATCGCTTATGATGTATTCCTCAGCCAATTTGCCAAAGGTCGCACGGTCTTTCTTATCTGCATCTCGGGGATACCTACCATGTTTGAGGAGGCACTAAATATCATGGCACCATAACCCGTCCATATCAGAGTCTTCTTCAATGATGAGCTCAATGTGGAAACAATAGGTGTTCGTAGCTTATTTCTAAACCAGGAAAGAGGTCATAATTATTCCTTCGGGCATATCGACTATGGAGGACAAGGTTGCACATTAATGTACCTTTTCTAGGTTGGTGTGGAAGGGTAGAAGCTTATCGTCAGGTATCCCAATGATGTACCTTTTCTTGTTATCAACTCCATCAAAGAACATCTTCCATCTTATATCCTCCTAAGAGGTGCAGAGAATGTCTTCATCTAGGAATTAGGAGACCCAAACCTCAATTCCTTCCATAGAATAATCGGCAAGGTAGTCAGAGATATACCTCAACTTTATGGCTTTTTACGTGGTGTACATGATGTGAAACTCAGCAAACAACATCAACCAATGGACCATTCAGCTTGACAGTTATTTGATGGGATCTATTAAGAATACTAGTCTGATGGAAAAGGCAAGCATGTAGTGCCATAATTTTTATGTGACCCAAAGTAGGGCAACACATGCTTTATCCAAAGTAGTGTAAGTGACTTCGTACCCGGCCAGTTTCTTACTAGCATTATCGATAGTTGTATTCTTGTGGGATTCCAAGGAATTGGGCTACTAAATCCCCTATCGCGGTGTCAGTGACGATCAAGTACACAAGGATGGGGAGACCTGACTACAAAGGCATGAGTACCAGAGGTCGAGTGAGGTATCGCGTGATTTGGTCAAAGGTTTCTTGGCAGGCCTTATTCCAGACTTTGGTTGAATCTTTCTGAAGAAGTTTAAAAATAATTCCACATATAGAGGTTAGTTGGTTGATAAATCGACTGATGGATTGCAATTTATTCAGGATTCCTCGTACTTCCTTATTTGTTTGGGGTGCTGGCATCTCGAGTGTGTCTTTTAGTTTGGTAGGGTTCACTTCTATTCCTTTTATGCTGACCATCAATCTTAGGATTTTCCCATTAGTAATGTCGAAAACACTCTTTTGTGGACTTAGCCGCATCTAGTTCTATTACAGTCGCTCGATGAACTTTTGGGGGGCTGGAATATGACCTCCCCGAGTCTTGGACTTGATGATCATGTCATCAATATGAACCTAGACTTGTTTGTGGATGAGATCATGCATAATGGTTGCGTAAGACCTTTTTTAGGAAGCCCCAATGTCTTTTAGCCCGAATAGCATGACGACGTAGCAGAAAGTTCTCTAGGGGGTGATAAAGGCAATTTTCTCTTGGTGGTCAGGGTGCATCTTAATCTGGCTGTCACTGATAAGTCCATCGACAAATGATTTTAGGGTGTGGTTGGTCATGTTGTTCATGATCATGTGGATATTTGGCAATGGGTAATCATCCATCGGGGATGCTTTGTTCAAATTTCGATAGTCAACGCAGATACGAACCTTTCCTCCCGACTTCGGCATGTGAGCGATATTTGTTAGACATATACGGTATTCGACCACACGAATGAAACCCACATTCAACTGTTTCACTACCTCCTATTTGACTTTGAAGGACCATTCCATTTGGAGTTTTCTTAACTTTTACTTGATCGATTTATAATCTAGGAATGTCGGGATCTCGTGATGAGCTATTTTTCGAGTCAATGTCAAGCATGTCATTGTAGGAACATGCGAAGATATCCATAAATTCTTTTAACATATCTTTCAATTGATCACACTCATGCTCGTTAAGGGTAAACCATATTCTTATCTCGCCTTGATGGCTACTAGATCCGAGGTTAATAATAAAAATCTTATCATCATTAGTTTGTATGCGGTCATGTTGTTTATTATTTTCTTTATTGAGATCGATTAAGAATTATTCATTTACAAAATCATCATCATTAAAAGTTTTATTTGAACCAATCCAATTAATGTAAGGAACATCAATATACTTAAAATCCTCATTTATTTCATTTGCAAGGAAAATAATATTAAGAACATCGTCAAAAGAGGTCTCAGATACATTAATATTAGGAAAAAGAGAAATAGAAACCGGTGCAGTGATTTAAATAGGATAAACATAAGGGTTTGGCTAAGCTTGAGTAGGCTGGACTGGGATGGCATGCCAGTTTAGGAGAGCATATCGATAGTTATAATTTAAGTGGACGAGTCTGACAGTGCATCATCTAGGCGGATCATGCAGAGATTCATCCTTAGTGTTTACAGATCTAAGGATTCTTCAGAGACACTACCCTTGGAGTTCTCAGGGATTGTCATGGTTTGCTCAGTCAGGGGTTCCACTTCATGTTTCTAGTCTTCATCCCTAGTTTTATTATCTTGAAAGAATATCTCCCGACCCAGTTTCATCTTCTTATCAATGTGGTTATACCACGATTCATAGAATCCACATAAGGGCAAATCTTCACCCTCCTTGACAAATCTTCAGTTTACAGAGTCCTCAAAAATATTATTTTCATCTTCTAGGCTTATTTTCGATCACGATCTCAGCTCGTGAAGGTTGGTATCCCAAGACACATGGGAGAATTGATTCTATAAGGATTATGGGCACGAGGATTACTTGAAGGAATTGATCTATCCCCATTCTATGCATGAAGTGCATATTCTTAAACATCTGGATTAAATTGACGTTTCTATAAGGGTTGTGCTCTAGACATACTCGGTCTTTGAAGTTGTCCCCTACTAGGATAGGGAGTGGATCAATTATGAAATAGTAGAGGATCATGTCATTGGTACCATGTTGCATTTCCAACACTGGATTGCTGGTATTGACATTGTCTAAACTGTTGTCATTCCCTAAAAGGGTGATGACTTAACCTTTGGCAAAGAACTTAAGTTTTTGATGAACAAAAGACTATACTCCTCGGATGATGTGGATCCAAGGGAAACAATGAGTAGGTTGAAGCAAGCAGGTACGTCGATGACTTGGAATTTTGTTAGAGGATTGATAGGGTCAGCCCCTAGTGTGAGTTTTATGGAACCAATTACTTCTTGACGAGCGTTATCATTGGCGCACATAACGGCAGATGTATGAGTGAGATCACTGACTTTCAATCCCAAAAATTTGAAGTTTTTGAGTGGATAAATATTAATAGTATATCCATTGTTAATAAGTGATAGTGAGACCATCTTCACCAAGACTTCGACAGAGATGTTGAGAGCATAGTTGCGATCAGGGCTAAATTTTGGAATTTCTTCTTCGAAAAAAGAGAGAAGTCTGGTAGAGGTTAAGGATCTGACCATATTCACGGCTTCTTAAAGAGTGGTAGAGGGAGAAACTGTGGGTCCGGTGAGGGTCTTTATCAAAGCATTCTGGTGCAGGTGGGAAGATATAAAGAGTTCCCACAAGGTTATATTGTCTTGGATTTTTTTGAGCTGATTAAGGACTTTTCTTTGTTCAATTGTCATTTCTGGTATTGGGAGTTCTTCAGTAACACACTTTCCTTTGTCTACTCCAGTTGAATAGGGAATCGGATCTTATAGAACCGCCCTGATCTGGTCATGTGGTTTGTAGAGGCAGGGAAGAATAAGAACCTCGTGGCTTCATCCACTTCGGGATGAATGGATACTTTGTTGATTTCTCCTAAAAAATCTTTGAAGGAGATCATTCCACATAAACTAGATATTGAATTGGCTTCTTCATGATTTGGTTCATCGTTTGAGCTATCAAAGTTCTCCCTCCATTAGCTAGCGATGATGTCTTCTTACCAAGAGTAATCAATATATTTAATAACAGCAATGTCTTTATCATATAAGTTTTCCCATTCAGTGGGGAAGTGCGTGAATGAAGGGACCTGGCGTCCCTGAACTTTGAAAATTATGATCAATTCGGAGATGTCGCAAATTTCCACCGTCTAGTGAAACCCATCGGCCATGATCTATACAATGTCATCAGACTGACTTCCTCAATAAGTACCACCCACTCATCTGATTCTCGAGCCCACTTTCGATCTTCCATGAACAGACCACTGAACTTCTGGTAGTCAATGGACATCTCAGCGGGCAATTTCATCCTAAACCTTTAGAGTTGGTCTATCACAACAAGTAATTACATGCCTATGCCCTCTGATCGGGCACGGACATCAATACAGGCTCTTGTAATAAGTGTCATATCTTGGACATAAAACCTTATAGTATGTAAGAGAAAGGGCGGGCACACATGGAGAGGTTTGGGCGAGACAGTGGGGATGTTGGGTGCTTTAGCAAGTAAAATTTGGGTAAAAGGGTCAAATTCAGGGTGATTTCTAAGAACATGGCATTCCCTCCGATTCCATGTGCTGGAAGGGGGTTATGAGTGGTGTTAAGCTTATGATTAGCTGGTGCAATGATACCCCAATCTATAAGGACTTGGATCACATTTCTGATATGAAAGCATTGGTCCGTGGTGTGGACTGTGACTTGGTGAAAGTCATAGTGGGTATCGGGCTTCAAGTTTTTTGGGAGTGGGTTTGGTAATGGTAAAGGTTCCCATGGTTTGATGAGATTCCAGACTATTAAAGCCTGGTAAACTTTTGACAAGGGGCATGGAGCTTAGTGTATTCTTTTTAGAAAGGATTGGAGAGACTTTCTGGGATCCAAGAGGTAGCAGGTTAAGGTATGTTGTTGATGGTTGAGACCAAGGCATTAACAGGCTTCTCATACTTTTTTGGTGTAAATTGTCCAGTCAGCTTCTTCGGTTAAGACTCGACTTTGGTGATGCCTTCTTCGATTTTCACACAGCTTCTTTGATGGCTCGAAAGTGTGAATAGTATTATCCTCCTATAAATGCTCGGATATGGGGCATGAATTGTTTCTTCACAATGCTCATTTGTTCCTCCTTTGAGGGCCTATTGGTCATAATAGCGGCTTTCTCACTCCACCTTCCAATGAAGATACTAACTGATTCCTCAGGGTTTTACTTTTGCAGCTCTAGATCTCTATGCTTAACCTCTAGATATTCGTTATATTTGTACTGAGATATGAATTCCCGGGCCACATCTTCCAAATTACGGATCCTGGATTTTTCGAGAGAAAAGAGCCATCGGAGGGCACTTTCTTTTAAAGTGTGTTGAAATATTTCGGCCATTACTCCCCCCGGAGTCACCAAGAAGGGTCATGGCTTATTGATAGCTTCGTAGGTGCATAATTGGGGGCCTACTGCCCCCAAACTTCTCGATGTACGACATCTTAAACTTTTCTAGCGGCCTGGCTATGGAAGAAGTAGACATATGGGTGTAGTCCATGTAGTTTTTAGATATCTTAACTTGATTGAACTTCTTTGATAGTAGTTTGAGGTCTTCTTTGACCTAGTTTTGTTCCTCTTATTTAGGATCCACGAGTACTTACGAATTAGCCCCTGGCTAGGCCAGGTTCGAAATCAGGAGTTGAGCAGGTGGCAGACCGTTTGCAGGTGGGGCACGTGGGACATGCAAATATTCTTCTGGGACCCAAATAGGCTTGGGGTTATGTGGACCTATAGCACAAGGAAAAAATATCTCAAGTTCTTGAGCTTTAGGAGTCTGGGATCGATGTCATTGCATCTCTTCGATATCGATTTGAAGGTTGTCAATCTTGACATTGAGTTGGGATAGGATAGCCATCACATCTAGTTAAACATTTGGTGCTTGATCATTGTTTTCCATGGAGAGCTTGCGGAGGTAGATCTCATATTTGATTGAAGTAGCAGAAGAAGTAGTGGAGATTCAGGGTGATTTGTTAGAAGACTGAAGCCAATGAGAAGCAATGCCAAAGTCAGGTATGCGATCGACCTGGGAGAGAAAATGATTTGGGTCTATTTTTGGAAGAAAATGTGGGGGGGGGGGGATTTTGTTATTTTTAAAAAAATGGGAAAATATTTTTTAATATTTTTGGTTTTTAAAAAGGAGGAAAAAATGAGAGGAGTCTCAGCTGGATTATTATCAATATTAGGTTTTCACTTGTATTAGGTTTGCCTAAATTCAAGAAAAATATCGGATGGGACCCGAGCCTGGAGAAAAATAGGGTTTAAAAATATGAGACGCGATTTGACCTGTTTCAAGCCTCACAAACAGGGTCCCGTTTTAAAAAAAGATGAATTATTGCAAAAATTTGGGCGGTATATCAACCCGAAAGTTCGCCAGTGCTTCGAAAAATTAATTATGAGTGCCCTAAGATTGATGCCTATATGAGGTTTATGAATTTGTTGGGTTAGTGGAAGGGTTCCCCCCTTTGGCATGACTTTCATGATATACCTCTTGCCTATAAGAGAAATCATTTATCAGTACGTGTGGACAAGCCATTTGATATACATGAGTGTACGTGAATTGGCTCATGATATACCTCATTGGGACGATATGTATGAGAGCGGATTCAATATACTCAACATACGTAAAGGAGTTCCCTGCTATATACTTCCCATCGTGAGTTCAGTTAAGTGGTATGATAATGGGGGATCATTATATACGTCGAAGGTATGAGGCCATTGGAAGGTGAGAATCATATTACTTAGGTTAACCACACCCCAGTGAAGTCGGTACCCATCACGAAGTGACTCCCCAGTACAGGATAGCATTTTGGTCAATATTGCCATGCTCTGGTGATGTAGTGTGCAAAAATGTACGAGTCTTAATTAGTGTCTTATGGAGAGATATTTTTCATTTGCATGCTAAGTAAGGGGAGTACTACTACTACTGAGGGAGAATATAAAAATATCATGAAAAGTAAATATAGCATAGAACATGATGATTACACTATGCATGGTGATAGGGAAGCATGTGAATATACAAGTAAGCAAGACGTGTAAGGTGAGAGAGTGACATGGAAGTAATGTAAGTGATCATGTGAATATATACAAGTGAATCTGTATGCTAGTGAGCCTAAGAATGGATCATCTACCAGTGGTGTGTGAGATGTGCAAGTGAGAATAGCCATATATACAAGTGAAAGTGTTGGGTATGTACTAGTGAAGTTAAGCATGGATATTCTACAAGTGGTGTGAAGCATGTGAGTAGAGGTGAAATTATATACAAGTGTAAGTGTGTGAAGTGAGCATGGAGAATATATACAAGTGTGAAGTGAGCATGTATAAGTGAGTGAAAAGTTATAAATACATGAGAAGAGAGCATGGTAGAAATAAGCATGAGGTAGGCAAAAAGTAAATATGGGAGTAAAAAGAACATACAAATTGGAGCATATGTACACATGTAGAAAAGTAGGAGAGCAAAGAATAGCACCCATGTAAAAAATATAGTCTATTCCTCTAATAAAAATCCCCAGCGGAGTTGTCAGTGTGGCCGTCTAGGGTCGAATTCCCTCTGGCGCCTGTGGATACGGGTGTCGGTCGTCGTTAAGTGGGGGTAATATAAAGAAATAGAGTCGCTAGCCTATTTTTCTCAAAACATGCAAAGAATGTCGTTGCCTCGAGAGAACGACATCAAGGTCAAACTGATGCATGTGAAACACAACAATTCGAAGGTCTGGGGAGTAAATTGCGGAATGGAAAGGTGTTAGGCACCTATTCCGCCCTTTCGGTCTCTCATGGGCTAATATTAATCTTCTCCCTTTTAACTTCGTTATGTATGTGTACATGTGTATAATATAAGTTGTGGGAGAATGGAATCATCCATCTCACGTCATGGAAGGGTCATAGTGAATTCATCCTTCGGAGTGTTCACAAAAATTATGATAACAAAAATATGATGTAAGTGCCCGTCGATCCACAAATTGCTATAAAAGAGCGAATGTATACGTTGGACAAGTCACAAGTATGTTGGAGCATAAAACTCACACACAATTTATATATATATATATATATATATATATATAATGCTCTTATGTAGACTAGTTCGTATTTTAAGAATGCAGATCGACATGTGTCACCTAACGGTGCACCTAGAAATTATCGCATAAATTATAGACACACTCTCTCTTTTTTCTAGGCTCACCGTCAGGTGACACATGTTCGCTCCTCATTCTTACAATGCGAATATATATATATATATAAAAATAAAAGATGTAAAACATGCATATAAACATAAAAACGGGAGGACTCGAATCTCAAGATTTCCCCAAGATGCCTACGTAGTCCAAGGGGCATCAAAGTCCATGTAGTTTGAAAATAACATAGGGGTGGGGTTCAACCCATAAGTTCAAACGTGTGACTTCTCTTATTTGTATGTAGATAACAATGTGTTGTAAGAGTGAAAATGTGAAATAGAAATCCCACTTTTGGAATTTATGGATAAATCCTCTTTTTCTTCTTTTGTTTTTTTTTACTGAAAATAGATTATGTGTAATATTACAAATAAATATTAAAGGTTTGTGGATGTGAGATAATGAAACAAAAGAACAAAAATATAAATAAGGTGAATAAAACTGAAATAGAAAAAATTAGAGAAATGGATGAAGAAATAGACCTCGTTATGTTTGTTTACTGCTTACTTTGGGATGTAAATGTACTAAATTTGAACGCGTATGGAGGTAGTATGAATAGGTGGGATGAATTACCAAATGATGTAAGGAAATGAGGTATGAGAATGTGGGTAAATGGGCTATTTCGAAAAGGGAAAAGGCTTTGAATTTGAGGAGAATATTTTCTGACTTTCTGAGAGGGGTCTCTTGTGTCTCCCTTAAGGTGAGGTCATGGGCCATTTTTATAGGATCAAGGGGTGACGATTAGCATGTCCCCTGACCTACCTATCGGCATAAGGCCTGCCTTGCTGGGAAAGGAAAAGTAAACCATTCCGATTGGTAGGGTGTCCAGGTGCCTAGGCAGTTAAAAATATTTTTTTCAAAAAATTAGGCATAAAATGCAAATCGCAAGTCCAAATCAGACATGAGGTTAACCGTTTGAAAGGAAATTTAGATGCCTTTAAGAATCCATTGATCCACTCTCGGGTCCAGGAGTTGACTGAAGTCAAACGGGGATTGGAGGCGCCCGATGGTCTCTAGATGGGAGGTTTTCAGAGAAAAATAGATCATTTGTCTGAATCGTAAGGTCGATTCGTGTACGGGGTAGACCATTGAAAAGAGAATTCAGTTCCTTATGACATTTCATTGAGCTTCGCTCGGTTTGGAGAGCTGACTAAGGTTAAACGGGGCCTAAAAGCACCCGATGACCCTTCGGAGTAAAATGGATTGTTCGTCTGAGCTATAAGGCCGATTAGCGCACGGGACGGACCGTTGGAAAGGAGATTCATAGCCCTTAAAAGATTCATTGAGCTTCACTGAAACTGTAGAATTAATCAGAGCCAAATGGGGCTCAGGATTGCCCGTTGGCACTTCGGAGTAAAATGGATCATTTGTCTAAATCGTAGGGCCGATTCGCACATGAGATAGACCACTGGAAAGGGGATTCAGAGCCCTTTGAAGATTCATTGAGCTTCACTCAAGCTGAAGAGTTGAATAGAGTCAAACATGGACTAAGAGCTCTCGATGGACTCTAAATCGGTACTCGGAGTATGACCTACGATTTGTGGTGAACGGGTGAGTGTTAAGGACCTAACGAGGTGCTTAGGGAGTCTTAGGATGGGGTGTCTACACGATGAATAATGAAAATATTATTTGGTAGTGTGATCTTCTGGCTTTCAAAACTATAACTAATACAAAATTACTTTTCATTATTTATTTTAATATGTTACTTATGTATACTAATGCCCATAAAACTAAGCAAATTAGTTCAGAAAATGCTTTCATATAACTCATCCCTTATGTATGTGAGGGTACCAAATAACAACATTACATAGACTCTTTTGGAGCCTTATGTTCAATAAGGGTTGGAGATTTTACTATATTACATACCAAGTATGAAGAAACACCTAGTTTTTTAACAATAGTTGAGTCGTTCTAATATGCTAGACAAAGGTTATTATATACTGATAGATAATATTATCAATTATAACATTCAATATATATTGTGAAGTGTGTGTCAGTACAAATATTTATCAACAATAATAATTGATGTCTTGGTCAAGAGTCTAGTGACCAAACTTAAACAAATGAAAGTATTTTGAAAAAAGACTCCTATCAAATAGTTATTAGATATTCAAAGAACTAGATGGATATTCAAATAATTATCTCATGCATGATGGCCCTTCGGAGTAAAATGGATCATTTGTCTGAATCGTAGGGCCAATATGCGCATGAGGCAGACCACTGGAAAGGGGATTCAGAGCCTTTCGAAGATTCATTGAGCTTCACTCAAGCTGAAGAGTTGAATAGAATCAAACAAGGATCGAGAGCGCTCGATGGCCTCTAGATCGGTACTCGAAGTACGACCTGTGATTTGTGGTGAACGGGTAAGTGTTAGGGACCTAAGGAGGTGCTTAGGGAGTCTTAGGATGGGGAGTCTACGCCATTAATAATGAAAATATTATTTGGTAGTGTGATATTATTGCTTTCAAAACTATAAGTAATACAAAATTACTTTTCATTATTTATTTTAATATGTTACTTATGTACACTAATGCCCATAAAACTAAGCAAATTAGTTTAGAAAATGCTTTCATATAACTCATCCCCTATGTATGTTAGGGGTACCAAATAACAACATCACAAAGACTCTTATGGAGCCTTATGTTCAATAAGGGTTGAAGCTTTTACTATATTACATACCAAGTACGAAAAAACACTTGTTTTTTTTTAGAATGGTTGAGTCGTTCTAATATGCTAGACAAAGGTCATTACATAATGATAGATATAATTATCAATTATAACATTCAAAATAAATTGTGAAGTGCGTGTCAATATAAATATTTATCAGCAATAATAATTGATGTCTTGGTCAAGAGTCTGGTGACCAAACTCAAACAAATGAAAGTATTTTGAAAAAAAAAACTCGTATCAATTAATTATCAAATATTCAAAGAACTGGATGGATAACAAAATCCTTATGTTTGGTAAAAAATGAATCTTTGAATACTTAATGATCTCAAAATAATTTCATATTTTGAGGATATCGAATTAAAAAAATGAAGAAATATATGTTTAAAAATCATGCATTTAAATGAATTTGTATCATCACAAATTATAATTTAATTATACGAATATGAAATCAAGATGTAAATTTAAAGGAGTAAAGTTTGAACAATTAAAGTAGATAACTGTGGGTCCATAACTGATTAATTAATTTTTCACATGTTAGAGACTTTAAGCTCGGAAATAAATAAAAAATAGGTTTTTAATATACAAGGATGGATAGTAAAGTAATTATGTCTAGTATTTCATTAGAAAAGTAACGAGAAATTCAGGTTCTCAATATTGTTGATGTCAAAAGACATTAAATTCTCTAGCTTTTAAAAATGAGGATCTTATTTTACACATTCTCATGATTCAAACGTATAGTAAATTATTGGAATGTGAACAGTATTTAAAATTAAAAATATATTTTAATACTCAAATGAATCGAAAGATTAAGTGACAAAGATTTTACTCTAAAATCATTAATATGATACTTAAAGGGATGTTTAACTATTGATAGAATATTTTAAAGGACATTTCATTTATAAAGAAAATGAAAAGCTAATAAGTTGAAAAGTCATGGTTAAATGCTCAATTTATTTTGAAACTAATCCCCTCAAAAATATTTTTCGGAGATTTAGGTCCAACTTATAAATAATTATGTTGAGATATGTCAAAATTCACACCCCGTGAATAATATAAACTAGATGTTTTGATTTATGGTATATTTTATTGGAGCTTCAGGTCCACATATTTTATATCCCAATAAAAAATAATATTTTGTGAACTTTTGGTTAGAATAATGAATATGGAACTTCATATAATAAATAAATTATAATTGAAGAACTCTTGGTCTATACCCTTTCAATTTGACAATCAAAATTTTAGGATATGTTTTCTTTTGACACTTTAGGCCCAAATAATTTAGGAACTTCATGTCCTAAAATATAAATGGAAAAAAGTTTATTTTTTATATTTGAATAATGATTGGAAAACTTCAGGTCCTAATTATAATTAATTTGGACAATTTCATATCACAAAATTAAATGTTTAAAGACTTTAAAGGCCCTGCTCAATTATACTCAAACTTCAAGTTTAATAAGAGGTAAAATGATTTACAACTATAGGTTCAAAATATAAATAATTATTATGAAACATTTAATATCCTTACCCTTATTATATAAATAATCAAAAATTCATGTTTGACACAAAATTTTAGGAGATTCGGGTCCAAATTATAAATAATTAGTATGGAATTTTTGTATCCTTTGCCCCCTATTATAGATATAATCAAAACTACAGGTTTGTTTTTACAACACATTTCATTGTCATGTGAAAATAATTAAGAACTTTTACTCGCAATATAAAATAATTTGGGAACTTCTGGTCCCAAATGAAAAAATTTACATGGGACCTTCTTTTTCCAAATGAAAAAAATTTACAAGAAAACTTTAGGTCCTAAATTAAAATAACTATTTGGGAACTTAATGTCCCAAAATATAGGTAGCCATTGGAAACTTTAAGTGCCCAAAAATAACAATTAGAAGTTTGAGACCCCAAATTTCAAATAGTATTGGGAACTTTCGGTCGTAAATTTGAATAATAATTAGCAACATCATGTCCTAATAAAAAAATTGAAAACTTCTGGTTTCATAATTTAAATATTAATTAGCAACTCAAGATTTCGATTTTAAATGATTTGGAAACTTCTGCCACAAATTAAAATCCCTATATGAGAACATCAGGTCCCAAATTTAAATAGATTTATGGAACTTCGAGTCCCAAGGCTGCACAATAATTATGAACTTCGAGTCCTAATAACAAAATATGGAACTTGTGGTTCCAACCTTTAATTTTATCGCAACATATAATAAGAATATGAGGCAAATAGTAATTCTAAAACATTTATCATTCGATCTATAAGAATGTAATGTTTTAGGATTAAAATAAAAGTGTGGTCAAACTAAAGATAACAAAATTGTAGGAGCAAACATTAAAATTCCCAATTTAAGGAACTCCATGCCTCAAAATTTTAATAAAGATATTTTTGGCTCAATCTAAATAACCTTTTTGAGAATATATTATTCAATAATAATCAAAAGTAAAAACAATATAACATAACCCAAATAATATATAAAAATGCTTATTTCCTAATGTAAACATAAAGGTTAGTATAAATGAACAAGTCTCATTGATTTGCTATAAGTTGTCCCATACAAACTTATAAAATGAGGTAAAATTCTAAAAGCATATGACCCAATGCTTTGAGATCACAAAAGATGATAATATATATACATATAAAAAATTGCTCATATATGGCATGAGAAAATGGCAAATAATGATTATGGTGACAACTACCAATAAAACGTAAGCAAATTGTGTAGTGGACATATATATATATATATATATATATATATATATATATATATATAACAAATACATTCTTCATATGTTGTCTAGTACAATGTAGAAATGGAAAACCCTGAAGATGAGACATAAAGAAAGCATTACCCGTGAAATAATCACGATTCTAGAAAAATTATGTGAGCCTTCGTGCTCATAATGTGTTGCAAAATAAAGGGCACATAGAGAGATTCAATAGGAGAAAGTTTTTTCATTTCATTGATATGTGAATATTCAGGGGGTATGACCCCTATTTATAACACAAAGTAAGGTAACAAAATAGACCATTTAATAATTATGAAATACGAATGAACATCGACCTAATACAAATTTTATAAAAGTATCTTTATTTTCTTTTATACTATTTAATATGGAACTTTTCACTATTGTTGTTACTCATTATATGTTGCATCATTTTATATATCATGTGGCAGCATAAATGAGTTGACTCTATTGTTTAGGGAATGTATGTTTGCCTCTTATTATAAAATAAAGAAGTTATTAAAAAGAAAATATTTTTATAAGAAGTTACAAAATTAGTGTTTCATATAATCCCATTCTTAAAATTACCATATACCTAAATTTGATGAAAACTGAAAAGGGTGCATAATTTCTTATCACTCCAATTATTTACTTTCCATCTACTACTTTTCTAAATTTTTACAAACATAAACTGGAATTTAATATTTTTTCAACTTTGTAATTAAACACATCTTATTTTGAAATTACTTTTAAATTTTAACGATCTCAAAATGAAAGATTTGGTTTAAGATCTTTTCATCACCAACTCTTAAATAAATTACTAATTGAAAATGTAAACGAGCTTGAATATTTTTATTTTTGAGACAAATAAGTATTTTCTAAGACTAGAAATGAGAAGTTAATGTATTGATATATTATTGTAGGTGGTAAAATCTTACTATTATTAATTTAATACAACAAGATGTATGTGGTTTGACAATGTACTTACGTCCATCGATGTTGCTCTCTTTATCAATTAACTTTTGATTGCAAAGATTACTTTCTCATTTATCCATAGATGAGAATTACATATATAGAGAAAAGAAAGTGATTGGCTCATGTGGAACTCCATGACTATAGTTAGGAATGAGAGCTTAATGTGTTGTATCTAATAATGATATTTTCTCTGATCGGCTTCGACCGTTCTTATCTTCATGAATTATGATCACTAATAGGACTAGTGACCATGTATTAACCTCTCAGATGTGGTATAATAATCCCCATAAAATCTTCCCCAAAGCATTGTGACTGAATAGGGCGTAGAGGTTTTTCCATTCTAGAGATAGAGTCCTGATCACGGTCAATTGTGAAATGTGGTCTTCCATCGGTACCATGTTACTAGGATTTTAACACTTGTGTATTAGAGTTAAAAAATTCTTTAATTATGAACATTAAACTTTTTGGGAATGCTTGTGATTTGTCGAGGTATTTTCAAATGCACGCTATTAAATATGCTCCAATTTTCCCAAAAGGTGGTAACATGTGTCAGTCATCATTTGGAGCGCGTCTGTAATTATGAGTCTCATCCTGATTGTTGGTCCCTCCCACTCACTCCATTGATGACGTATGTTTATCTTTGTGCCTCTTCATTCTCTTTCCATCTTCAGGTCGTCTCAAAGGTCCATTTACGACTCTACTCGCTATAAGTTTATTTCTCTCTCAACTTTGATTTATTACAAATATCTCTTTCAATAATCATTTTTATTCTTCCTTCATCTTCATTACCTTGTTGTCAAGATAATTTACCTTATTATCGATGATACCATAGAGTATTTTCAGAGTCGTTACATTCATAAAGGGGTAGTGTTGAGTTAGGGGATCATCCTAATAACTATTATAAAATTGAAGGGGACATTGGATGTTTTCTTAATTCATTGCATAGGCAGGCATCATCTTTTCCCCAAAACTACTCTTCCTCGACTTACATTAGTTCTTTGGAATAATTCATGCCTAATGTTATCTAAAACTTGTAAGAATGTAAATAGGGTCCATAAAATCAATGAACTTCATGGGACCAACCTTGGAATCCCATAAATATGTTACTATTATATGATGACCAAATATAATGAGAACATTTATTATCTAAAAGTGAGGATGATCAATACATTCCTTGTAGTGAACCGAACAGATTCCAATAAGGACTATTGGTTGCACGATTTTGTTATAAAGTACTTGGAACACTTGCCCAACCTAAGGGGTGGTGAGACTTATAAGGCCCTAGGTGCCCAAAAAGAGGATATAAAATAGGTAGACTAGATCACCTAGATTTAGGGCCACGAGCAATGGTGGTCGGCTCAAGTAAATATTTATTTCCATACATTTCTTGAAACATTCTTTGTTCCAGGTATGGACCTTCTCCTTTTTCAGTTATTGTAATAATGGCTGGACTTCTCAAAGGATATAAAGATAAATAAATTTATTGCTGACAACATATCGATTATCTTTTGAATGTACCTAACTCTCTTAGGTGGATGGATATTATTTATCACATTTATTTGATGAGATTTTCTTTAATTCCACTTGCACTTATTAGGTAGACCAAACATTTCCCAGACTGAACTCGATAGGAGCACTTGAATGCATTAATCTTCATTCTATAATTTAGGAGGTACTCGAATGTCTTTGTTTGATCCACTAGATGGTCGTCTTTGCATCTAATTATTACGAGCATGTCGTCTATGTAAACCTTCATAGTATCACTCAATTGATGTTTGAAAATTTTGGTAACCAACCACTGATAAGTTGCTCCTGTATTTTTAAGTCGAAATGGAATGATCGTGTAACAGTACTATCTAAGGGTAGTGATAAAGGAGGATTTCTTTGGGTCGGGCCCGAACAAAAGGATTTGATGATACTTTGGTTAAGTATCCAAGAGACTCATCAATTTATGTCTTGTAGTGGCGTCGACCAACTAGTTTATATTTGGCAAAAAAAGTTATCTTTAGGACAAACTTTATCGGTATCAGTGAAGTCTATATAAATTCTCCACTTCACATTGCTCTGTTTAACTTCGACTGGGTTTGGGAGACATTTGAGGAATTAAACTCTTTAATGGAACTTTCCTCCAGTATTTTCCCTACTCGCTCTTCTATAACTTTTTCCTTTTTAAAAGTTGTTCGATTCACCTTCTATGTGATTGATGGGAATTTCAAACTCAAGTGAAGTCGATGATATATGACCTCGAGATCAGTCCTAGGAATAGTATATGCTTTCCAAGAGAATACGTCCTAATTTTTTTCTATGAGAGAGTTCAATTATTTTCTAGGTGAGAGTCATCGTACATAACTTCCTGTAGTGGTTCCATGACTCTATGTTCGGGGTCCACCCTCGTTTCTTCTACCCCCAATCTCCTATGCTTTAGCTACTATTTCGAGGGAAAACTCCCTCCATGATCACTTCTTTTGTGACCACTTTCTTCTTCTTCTTCTTCTTCTTCCTCTTCTTCTTCTTCTTCTTCTTCTTCTTCTTCTTCTTCTTCTTCTTCTTCTTCTTCTTCTACTATTGATGAGTAGTAGCCTGGTTTCCATGTATCTCCATTATGAATTTGATCTTATGGTGGTAGGGGAATGGAACTACTTTTGTGACATATAGTCATCCTTTCTCCGAGATTGCATTGTAGGGAAAGTATATGCACGATAATATAAAATCTATTAACTTGGATATGTTCATAGTTCACACTAGGAGTTTCACCTTTCCTATGGGAATTGTCATTTTAATAGCGAAGCCAGTCAAAGTGATGGTCTCCTCATTCATATCCTTCATCTTGAGGTTAAGTTTATTGAAAAGCTTTAGGTACATGACTTCAGGAGATCTCCTCTGGACGATTAATAGTTAGTCACATTTTGGTTGATAATTCTAAGAGTGGTTACTAGCACGTCTTGATTTGGAGTTCTGAATCTGACTAGGTCTTACTCGGTGAAAACTATATGTTTGGTATAATCAATCATTTCTGACGACTACATTTTCCTATTGAAGTTTTGGAACGGTCAATCTAGAAAGTCTGCATGATAGCGATAACTTTCTTTAGTTTCATATGCATTTCAATGCCTTGAATTTGAATTGGACTTAAGGCTCCATTGATGATCACAAACTCATGTGCCACCTCATTATGATCATGGATGTTATTGAGATTTCGATCGCATTCCATAAGTTCCACACGTTCTTATTTTCTACGTAGTCATCCGGGTGGTCTTCCCGGGATAGTTATTATAGGTGTTACTTGAGTGGCTTGCAATTCTTTATTTTTTACCCATGCTTCTTGTGGAATGAACATCTCAGGGCAATGTTCCTCTTTAATGGGTCTCTCGTCATCTTGTAAGTCATCTATCAATACAGTATCGATGCTACAATGGGCCTTAGTGGGGTAAGCTTTGTCGTCACTCGTACCACCTCCGTTCTACCTTTTCTCCCTTATTATTGGAATTCTCCTTATCTCCACTCTTGCTCGCCACTACTCGACCATTAACTTGTTAGGTCTCATCCTCTACGTCTTCCACTTTTTTATACTTTTCAATTATTGGCATGAGGCCATAGATGGTGCTGACCTCCTTTTTTATATGTGTCCGGGGAAACATGGAACTATTTGGTAGGACGGTCATAAACGAGGCTACGACCGCTTTCTTAGAGTCGTCCTCCATCTCATTATAGGTTTTTCAATACCATCGATCACATTCACACAAGATCACCTGAGGATTTGTATTCATCATGAGGAGCAAGTTCGCCCTCTTTTGATGAGATCTACTAGTCATGAATTTGGAAGTGAAGGCGTGTGCTAGTTACCTTAAACTCGTGATCGGCCGGTGTGGAAACTTCTCAAAGTACTTCTACGTGAGATCCCCCAAGATGGACGGAAAATACTAAAAATGAGGGATTTATTTTTTCTCTAAAGGGTCATGGATAGACGATATTGGCAAATACGAACAATGGTACTAGTCTTCCTGTCATAGATTTTAAATCGAGGGACTATGAACGTTTTAGGAGACTCAAACTCTTTAATCGACCTCAAGAAGGGTGAATGTAATAGAATACTTTATGATTTTTCCATCAAGTTTATAGTTCTTGTATTTCGTTACACCTCTAGACTATCATGTATATTCTCAAAAAGCTTCAATTGAAGACAAGTTAGTGACGAAACGCATCAATCCAAGAATGAAGAGTTAATATCATCACTACAGACATCGGAGAAGGTATATGAGGTAGATTTAGTGTTAACCTATTTTCAAGGGTATTTTTAAACCTATTTGAAACCAAAATACTTTTCCTAAAGTTTTTTTAAGTAAAAAATAATTTATATGCATCTCATTAGATCGAGATTGAGGGACGTTCGAACAAGTTCGTACAACCTATTGGATAGCCATTCAAACGAGCTTCAAATGTAAATTTCTCCTCCTTCTCTCTAGAATGTTGTTAGATTTCTCATTTAATAGTCATTCGAATAAAAATGTGTAAATTGTTCTAACGATATTAAGTTCATTCGAATGAACCATTGTGGATTTTGTTTTATGTTGGGTTCTAACACAATATTTTCAAGATTATCTCTTTGAGATTTTTCGTCGTATTCAAGAGGTACAAACCTGCACTTTGTTACAATACATATTGAACCTATTTTTTTTATCAAACACTTTGGTTTTTAAAAAATGAAAACCCATTGGATATTTGTGATCACTTTATCAAACCAAAATAATACATTATTTATTCAAATCATTGTGGAGTTCATTCTTCACTACTGACGAGAGGAAAGGAGTTTTCTGAGGCTGATTGGTGGATACTGAGGCAAGTGTAACTTATTGTGGGGTGTTCTCGCTATCTTCTCATCATAAACTGAATATATTGTGTCTCATGGTTCCAAATCAATAAAGTGAATATATTTTTCGATGTTCATTTTACGGGTGTCTCTACTGCTAAAAACAAACATCAATGGTGAGTTCTGACCCTATCCTACCTCTCCATCTCTTTATCGGTGCTCGCACACAAAACATCAATAGTGAGTTCTGAAATCTCTCATATTGATATTTAAGTCCCATAACCTTTATATACCAACTTTCTGCAATTTTGTTCTAATAAGTAACACTACTTTCTTTTTCAATATAAATCCAAATCCTAATTGACGATGAGTTACTAAGGTCTTATTGCCCCGTTCGTGGCCTGCTGTTGTAGTGGTTGTGTCATCATCAAGATACCATACATCATTGCTCATTAAAGGTATGGTTATAATTAATTATCTACAAAAAACAATAATACCTGGGTTAAAATAATTAATTATAGTATAATGTATATAAGAAACTTTACATTCCCATGTATTACTTCTCATTACTTCATTTTTATTCCCAGGTATGCTCGAAGATTTTATCCCAGTTTTGGGTTCAATGGAGGTATGTACACGATGCAAACATTGTATTATCCAGTGGTGAACTATTATACTGAATTCCCACATCTTGGAGCAGCACACATACCTCTAACGTCTGATCATCAACCTCGACTTATCCCTCCTTAACATCTACCAGGGTCATGGGTTGCACAGTCTACTCCGGTAGGCACGTGGTATGGTCACCCAGAGATGATGATGACTACTGCAGTTAATCCCAATCATCACGTGGGTCCTCAAAATAAAGGTGGGCAGCTGGAGCTGACAGAGTTTCCTTATTCAGGTATTCACTTTCCTTCTTCTCAAAGTCGTCGTATTTTTCACAAATGCTTGCATTGGTTTGACTTAATTTTGTTGTATTAATTATTTTGCACTGACTGTTTGTATAAATTGATAAAACATTACGATATAAAGGCTAAAAACAGTTTGTATTTGTTTTTGAAAAATTAAGAGTTAAAGATTATATCTTAGTTTCGTACCTATTTATGTGCTGAACTTTGAATAATTTCCGTGTATAATTAAAAAAAAATAGTTGAAATTTTTATTGATATTTGGATGAGGTTTTTTAATCCCCCACTATTAACTATTTACATTCTTATTTCTCCGTTTCATGTACTTTGATTCCAGTGCACGTGCATTTTTTCACTTTTCAGTAAAAAGGTATTTTGATGCTTACTTTTGGTTTATATCCAATTGCAAGTTTGGATTGGGGTTTTAATTTCGAATAACATGGGTTATTTTAAATGTTAAAGGGTCTTATTACAAATAACACGGAGTATGCTGGTGCCACCGATGGGAAGCATTGTGAGGACCTCTACCTCAAGCCACCACCAATTAAGTATCAACGACCGGCAATGCCATCCGCAAACCACCACTAGGAAAGGTTCGGAATGGTAAGAATGAGAAGTTTATATTTCATTATCATTTTTCAATTAACAAATGCACATTTTTATCTCGTCTAATTCTTTGATGCTTGGGTTGGCTAATTCTTTGATGTCTCTCCTTATTTGCTGATCTCAAGGTAATAACATAGGTGGCAAAAGGCATTGAGGAAATTTGATTTAATTTGGCATTGAGTAATTTGGCTCTGTTAAGTTAGTGATGTACTTCAGCTCGATTATTATTAGTTTTCCTGAAATCTTTGTACTTATATCTGAATTGTTGTTGTGTCGCACTGGTGTGTTGGAGAAATCTTTGTGCTTATATTTGTTGTCTTATTTTCCTTTGGAGATTATGTGATTCTAGACCCACTGGCATATATGTGATTCTAGCATTATGTATTTTTTAGTATTTTTCCCCTATTTTTGTGATTCATCTTTTCATTTTGATGTGTGGATTGCACAGCAGTTGGAAGATATCACTACACCAAAATGGTCAAATTGGCACCCTTTAAGTGCTTAGCCTTGTCACGGTCATTAACTCTGACAAAAAAATATGCATTTTTTGTCACTGTCATTGACCGTAACAAGGCCGTGACAGAGGCTTGTCAAGGTCATTGACCTTGACAAACCTATAAAGTTGTCACGGTCAATGACCGTGACATGTCCATGATAATTCTGTTAGTAAAAAACCCTACCTCTTCTTTTTTTCCCACCGATTTTGTTCCCTCCATTTCTCTCTCTCTCTCCAGCGTCTGCTCACTCTCTCTCTCTGCAACTTTGGTATGTTTTCTCTCTTTATTTCTCCTCCATTATGTATATGTGTATGTATATGTGCGTGTGTGTATATATGTGTGTGTAAATGTGCATGTGTGTGTGTGTGGTGTATATATGCGTGTGGGGAGGGAGGCAGCAGGGATGGGGGGAGGGGAGGAGGGGTGTATGTGCGTGCGTGTGTGTGTGTTTGTGTGTGCATATATGCATGTGTGTATATATGTGCGTGTGTATATATGTGTGTGTGTGCATGTGGTGGGCAGGGGGGAGGGGGGAGGGCAGAGGGGTGGGGGGGAGGGGGTGTATATGTGCGTGTGTGTGTGTTTTTTAATTAAATTTTTATTGGTTTATTAGATATTGCCCCTCATATTATAGTGCCCCTTGTAAAAGAATTGATTGATTTAATATTGATTGGTTGTTATTTTTTTTTGTAAATTAATAATTGGTGCCCCTTTCATATGCAAGTAGGATTGCCCCTCGTTGTAAATTAGTAAATTAATAATTATATACTTTAAGTGTTAGTTTAATTGATCCAAAGAATTAATTGAGTAGATGAAGTAGAAGGAGTACGGGATACACATTTGTTGTTGCCATTGCGGTTGGATTATAGTGGATCGATGTTGGGGTGGTTAATTTTAAAAGTGGCATGAACAATGGATTATTGTCCATATGGGGGTGGGATTTTTCAACTTTTTTTGAAAATTAATTTGTATAACGAACAATATATATATAGTATGATAATTAAATGAAACATACTTGAAATTACATATAGTGTGTCATCCTATTGATTTTACAGCTTCGATGAGGATGAATTATGAGTATCCCGATTTTGCTCAAGACCAGCGCAACATTCGTTTAGATATATCAACGGATGGCTTCAATCCATTTGGAAATCTAAGCACCAATCAGAGTGTATGGCCAGTGATCCTAGCCCCACTCAACCTCCCGCCTTCACAGTGTATGAGACCTGAATTTTCGATGATGTTTTTGTTAATACCTGCGCCAAAGGCACCAAGTGATGACATCGACGTCTACCTGGCTCCTTTGGTAGAAGAATTAAATGAGTTGTGGGAAGAGGGTGTGCAATCATTTGACTCTTTTAGAAAGAAGAGTTTACGCTGAAAACTATATTGATGTGGGCAATTCATGATTTTTCAGCTTATGGGACATTATCCGGTTGTGTAGTACATGGTTATTTGGGGTGTCCTATTTATGGAGAGGAGACTTAATCTCTTCATCGATCCTTTAGCTCAAAAAATGTATAGCATTGCCATAGGAGGTTTTTACCCCCGGCTCATAGTTTCAAATTTGAGAAAGGTTCCAATTTTGTATTGGGCGGGGTTGAACATAGGCTACCTTCCAGAAAACTTTCAGGTTCAGAAATTGAAAGTAAATCTTCTGAATGTGGCCCTAATATGCCAGGTAAGAATCTCAAATTTAAGAATGTCAAGCATAAGAAGACCCAAACTGAGAATAAAACTGAGACAAGAAAGGCATGGTCTAGGAGGTCAATTTTATTTGACTTGCCTTATTAGAAGAATAACCCGGTGTGCCATGTATTGGATGTGATGTATGCAGAGAAGAACTTCACTGAACATATTGTGGGCACTTGCCTTGGGGGGAGTCATTCGAAGGATGGAGAAAATGCACGAAAAGACCTAAAATCGTTGAAACTTAAGCCAGAACTTTGGTTAAAAGAAGATAGTAGGGGAAGGAAAATAATTCCCCCTGGTGCGTTTACTTTGACGAGTGGGGAAAGAAAGGTGCTTTTTAGACACAATATATCATTTAAAGGGACCATCTAATTTTTCGTCCAACTTACAAAGGATTGTGAATTATGCTACTCATGATTTACATAAGTGTAAGTCCCACGGTTGGCATGTGATCATGCAATTGGTTCCTCTATTATTTAAGCACCGTTTCTCCAAGCACAAGGATTTGCGGAGGGCTATTATGCAAATTAGTATTACCTTCTCACTCTTGTGTGAGAAAGTAGTCAATCGAGAACACATAGTGGTCACAAAATTGGCGGTGACCGAAGCAATTTGTGTGTTGGAGAAGTACTTTCTCCCAGCATTATTTGATATAAGTGTTCACTTGTTGGTACACCTATGTGACGAGGCACTTCTTTGTGGTCCAATTAGATATCGGTGGATGTATCCGTTTGAAAGATTGATGAAAGTTTTTAAAGATTACATCAAGATTACGTGATACATTAGAGGATCAATTGCAAAGGAATACATCACCGTGGAGTCATCAATATATACTCGGGAATATATGCCTGACTCGACCAACGTTGATGACACTGATGAGTTCGTCGATGATAGTGGTCATGTGATGAGAAAACGGGTGAAATTAACGAGTTTGCAACATGAACAAGTATCTCGTTATCTATTTGACACACATGAAGATGTCGAAGAATGGAAAAAAGTAAGTTTAAATTATTTTAACGTTTAACATTATTTTAGAATATTTTCGATTATTTTATACATGATTAATTTTGTAATATAAAGCCTGTGAGAATAATAAAAGATGAAAAACAATGGTACAATCACACAGAGAATTTAGGCTGTGGTTGTCACAAGAGGTAATTATAATGAAAATGGTCATTATATAATGCTACATTACACTCAAACTTTACAACTAGTCTAATTAATTTATTTATATTCTCAGCTCTTAAAGACGGGTGATGCGATATCAAGGCTTGATCGTCTAGCCAGTGGACCCTTATTCGTGGCACAAGAGTACAAAAAGTATCAATTGAACGGTTTCGTATTTGGCGCAAAAGTGTACGAGGAAAGTACAAATGTACAGAACTCGGGCATTTCATACAAGGCTCTTACTTTCTTTCGAGCGAGCGCAAAAGACAAAAACCTTGTCGAAGCTGAAATGACTTACTATGATGTAATTCGAAATATATTTGAATTGGATTATATAAGCTTCAAAGAGGTTGTATTTTACTGTGACTGGGTAAGAGTTGAGGATAAAAATGCTTGTCAAATTGATCATGTCACCAATTTGATCATGGTTGACTTGTCCAAGTTGAAGAGCAACGACCACGTGAGCACTGAGCCATTTATTTGTGCATTTCAAAAGGTTAACCAAGTGTTTTACGCGGAGTATATCAACAATGAGTCGTGGTCAATTGTCCTATACGCGCCAAAGAGTCTAAATAGTAGTGTGGATGACTTGGCTGCTCCTACCGAATATCAATCCATTTTTTATGATAATCCGAATTTGAAATAATTTTTCAATTTGTAATAAATATTCCAATTTGTATTTTATCAATCCATTTTTAATTCTTTTAATTGATTCGCACTTTATCATTTTTACTCTTGTGTAGTGTGCATGTGTGTGGACAGTAGGGGTCTGGGTGGGGATGTTACGAATTTTTAGTAATTGTACATATTATGAGCTAGATGTTGTTGTCTTGGAATTCAGAATTGAGGTGTTAAACAGTAACAATTCATTTGGATTTGTAGTAATTGTACATATTTGCATGTCTTCTTCTAATTCATTTTGATTTGTACTAATAACAACATTTTTTACAGCAAATGTCTCCTTCAGGTATTAGGGTGAGGATGATGATGCTGATTATAATGATGTCGTCTGGGCTTGGTAGTAGCGGAGGCGAGGAGGGCTCCTCGCACCCTAGGCTCCCCAAATATGAAAAATTGGGGATGACCATCAAGAACAATACAGGGCTATTAGCGAGATCCCTCGAGCTGGTAAAGACGATCATCGGCCCGAGGTACACTAGTTGGAGGGCGGTGCCAAATGAGCTCAAGTTAGCTATTTGGATGGCACTACAGGTAATGAATCTATATTTATATGAATATTTCAATTTCGATTTCGATTTCTATTTCATTTTATATTTATATTTATATTTATATTTATATTTATATTTATATTTATATTTATATTTATATTTATATTTATATTTATATTTATATTTATATTTATATTTATTCACAACTAACATTGTATTTGTTGGACAAGAACAATTCAGCCTGGATCCAAAGCCACGCAATTTCGTTTTGGAGCAGTTGAGGGAGCAACACAAGACGTGGAAGAAAAATATGCGGACCCGGTACTTTGGGAAGAACCGAGAGTCCGTTATCTAAATGCGTGAATCCATCTCGCCGAAATAGCCGATCTCATTGGCACAATGGCAAAAGTTCATTGACAATGAGATCAGGGAGCGACAATTGGCATCTCGCCAATCCGGGAGGGAAAATCGAGCAAAAAAGACGGATGTGCACTACTCCGGCCGGACGTCTTATGCCGAGGTGGAGCATATGATGATGGTAAGATTTAATTTTTCAATAACTACAGAAATATATTATTATGCATTATTTTACTTTGTGGGGTCGATACTAATTTTACTTTATTTTATTTCAGGGGACAGAGAGTGGCCTTGGGGGTAGGCCACATAGGCTCTATACTTATGTGGCTATTCAGACGAAGAAGGGGAAGGATAAGGAGGTGTCCCCGAGCGTCGTGGCCACGATTGTAAGTAATCTGATAGTTTACTTTTTATTAATTACGTTATAATTTTTTTATTTACTTATTTTACTAATCATGTGCTTTTTTTCATTTCAGGCAAAGCTTAAGGAAGTGCATGAGTCGCAGTCTGATGCCTATAAGGCAACTTTGTCCACAGACGCAATTAACCAAGTGCTTGGCGCTAATCGCAAGGGGAGGACAAGGGGGTGAGCCCGCGGGTGGCTAAATATAGGATCATCGGATTGGAGACGAGCGACACCGGGTTGGCTCAAACGGTGGACTCGCATGATGCGAATCTGTCCCATTTGGAGGCGACGGTCCAAGATATGTTCTCATTCATGAAGCATTCGTTGGGCGGAAACCGTAAGGGTAAAGGGAAGGAGAAGGTGGTGGAGGAGGAGGAGGTGCAGGATGACGAGGATGTGGACCCCACTGCTTCATGTAATACCCCGTACTTTTAAAGATATTTAAATTACAAAGGTGGGCGTAATTTGGAAAATTGAGGAATTTTTGTGAATAGTAATTTTGGAATTTATGAGTGAAATTGAATAAATTCAGAATATAAAGTAAATAGTAAATATTAGTTTGTAAGTGTATTAATATTTACATGGATTATATTTTCTTACGAGACTAAGTATATGAGTGGATTATTTTTAATTACAAGTCGCAAGTTGGGTAAAGCGACAAAGGAAATATTTTAAATGGGAAAATACGTGTATTGAACGTGTTGGGTCAAAATAGTGAATTTTAGTTAAGTGACTCGGATGGATATTTTGACTGCGCCATTGGGTTCGGAATGGCCGAGATAGTCAAAATAGAGTACCCGGGGGTAGTATTTGAGTTCCGGGCATTTTTGGACTAGTAGAGACTCGTAAATGAGTACACGAGTCATTTAATAATTGGGTATACACCCAATTTTGAGTTTAATAAGAGAAAACCCTAATTTTTGCCCCAAAATCAGATCTAAGAGAGAGAAAGAGAAGAGAGAAGGGAGAGAAGAAGAAGAAGAGAAGAGAAGAAGGGAGAAGAAGAGATTTTCGACCAAAATTCGCGGGATTCGACTCGGGGTCGTCGGATTTAATCCACGAGGCAAGTGTTTACTTGCTTTATTAATTTAGTGTGTTTATTTCTCATATTATAGTTGGTGTGTAAAACTATAAAGATTTTTGGGATGAGTTTTCGTGAATCAAAATGGGTTTTTCGAAAGATTAACGAGTAAAACCCGAATAATATCAAATTTGAGAAATTTAGGAATTAATTGAAATTAATTGTTGGATTTGGGTTCTATGATGATTAGAACCCATTTGTATGTGTGTATTTATGATTGATTGAGGTTGTATGATGATGGGTGAGAAAATAAAAACCTCAGAGGTGTATTAATGGAGGTTTGGGATTTTGGAGAAGATGATGAATAGTAACTCCGTAGCTTGCGGGATAAATTCGGACTAGAAGAGTGTAGATTCAGCTCTCGATCAAAACACGAAAGTTGTAGATATTTTCGATTTGGTCGAGTGGGAGCTGACCACGTATTTTTTTGATTTTTCTACGAATTGTTATGATTTTTATAAGATGACAGTTCCGGGGTGAACTACCAACACAGAAATGCACTTGAAAATTTGAAAAAAAAATAAAGGCTATAATTCTTTGGAGATAAATATTTGGGGTTCCTAAAAATAGTGTGGGGACTTCTAAATATATTTTTTTAGTAAGGTGTGTATCTTGGGTTAGAGGAAAGTAAACCCCAAAATTTACCCAAATAGGCGTGTTTGGGAGGAGTAACACTCGGGGTGATGTTTCGGTGGACAAAATTTTATATAAGTAATTGTGCGCGTAGAAAACACACTTATATGCCAATTTTGGTTGAGTAAAATCCTATGAGGTGACTAGGATGAAATTTAGGATACGGGCTAAAGAGAATTGAGCAGTCATCCGATACGTCTATTTATGACAATTATTATAGGTGAGAGGAATGCCTATCGTTATTTATGGGACGAATAAATATATTGGTGTTGTTGGTATTGTCATCGTGCGGTGAGAAAAGCTCGGAAATAATATATTGAGGATTAGTCAAAATTGATAAATGCATAGGACATTCGAGAGATAAATATACTACGGAGGAAATTTATTATACGGGTTGTGCGTATGCCCAAATGTTATTATATACGTGGGTTAAATAATTACCTATGGAGAATTATGTATAGGTGAGAGAAATACCTATAATTATAATATGGTTGTGAGAATACCAAATTGATTATATATTTATATAGGTGGAATGTGTACCTATATGATTGTTTATTATGTGTATGTCATACCTACCATACTTGTTATCACGGGAGGTTGGCGTTCGTGTGAGGACAATCTTATCCTGTGTTGCCTTCGGGGGGATTTTAGATTTGGTACCTCAAGAACATAGGACTGTGAAGGGCTTATTTGTGAGTCGATAAGTCTGCTGACTATGGGAGCGTAGGTATGTGCGTGACCCATGGGTATGTGAACTATGTTCGCCTCCAATATGTGTGATTTTTATTGATACGGTTCCTGAGTGATGCGGAACGCGTGATCCTTATGTGCGTGATGTACATGGATTTGATAGCAGAGTATGAGTGCACCGCAGCTGAGCCTAGGGGTTCCATATATGCATATATTTATTGTGATTAACATATATGTGTACTTGAGATAATCCACGGATGCTTAGTAAATGAGAATGACTAAGCCACTTATATTTAATTCGGTGGATGATTAATATACTTGTTGCGTATAGTATATTGTTTATATATATGAGATGAGATATCATATAACCTAACCTTGTATAAAGTGAAAAGAATTAATAAAGTGTGATATTACTTCCGGTAAATGCATATCCGGATTTATATGAATATGAATCTTAGGTTCTAATGAGAACTATTAATAAATACGGGATGGTATAAGTATGGTATTACTGAAGGCCTAATGGATCCCGATGATCAACATTGCCACATAGTAGTGTATCGGGGGGGTTCCTTATTTTGATTTCTCTTCGCGAGACACCCCACGCACGAACGTAACGTAATGTTGGGGATGGGCAGAAGTTTAGTCCTTAGTACTCGAATTGATGAGGATTATTAGAAGGTGGGTAATTACATTAGTTAGACAGGGTAGCTTAACTAGGTTGTTTAAAAAGGTATGCGATAGTTGTGCACTGTTAGAAGAGGGGTGAGGTGTATCTCGTGTGAGAGCGATACCAGTTTAAATATGAGAAATAATATATTTTTTAAAATATGGATTTTAATGCACTTGCTAAAATGTTTTCAAAACTCGGGCTCTGACCCGTTTCTCTATTTTCCCCTCTCTTGCTATATCTATATATATATATATATATATATATATATAGGTGTTCAGACACAGGGACGCCTGGATGATACTTCTTTCGAGTCAGACGTTTGCTGCAGCAGCTGTGGATGCAAGCAGGTTTATATTAGACGCTTCTATCATTGAGATCTAGATAGGAGGTATTGTAGAAACATTCGGGCTTATGGCCCAACTTTACTCATTTATTCTTTTATCGCCTTTTAGTGCGGCATTCGATTTGGTTGTATTATTGTACCGAGTGTTCGGTTATTTTATTTTATTTCATTTCAGTTGCTGCATAGAAACTGTTGTAATTATTTTACTTGAATGGTTTGGTTATTAAGATTTGTCAATTTAAAATTTTGATGCCGGCTTAATAGGATATTAGTAATTAAAGTGGTTTTCGACAGTGATGCTAAGTATGAACTATATGAGACTCCTGTTTTAATTTGATATAGGAGTGATCGCCCGGTATTTTATTAGGCGGGGTGTCATTGGTGGTATCAGAGCATAATGTTCTAGTGTCCTTAGGAATCTGTGCGGACGTATTACGCTTTCAGCGTTGCTTTTGATTTGATATAGAGCCTTATGATTAGGATTGTTGATATCCTCTTGTGAGATTTCGTTCTCCTGCCATTATGTAAGATTATAGTAAATCTTTTGCGCGCTCGTTCAGGATTCGTGTGTTGATCGACGGAGGGCGACCATAGAAGACCGTGGTGAGGGCAGTAGGAGGCGAGGCTTAGTTAGAGCTATAAGTTGATGTTAGAAATGAGGACCGTGGAAAAGGTCATTTTCCTTGTGTCATTATCATGGGTTGCTGCAATGACTACTAAAATATAGTTGTTAAAATTATCAAGAATCGTTGTACTTGAGAATGGTGTTAAACTTAAATTAACAAGTAGAAGGCTCGGAGGCTCTTGCTTACAGTTGGGTATGGAATTACCCATATGTGAAAATTTGAGGAAATTTTTTTCACTCGTTGGAACAATGTGAAATGGTGGGAACAATGGTCACCATATATAGAGGAGCATGATATTTTGCTCATAAATTAATCTTACAGATGGTTTTAAACTGTAAATTCCCTTAATTTAGAATAAAGTGAATGCAGTTTCTAGGTTATTCACATAAGAATCGGTTAGAGACCGACGGTGAATAAAGAGTGACATGGTTAAGTGAACTTAGTACCGGAGTAAGGTAGGTACAATGGAGAAAGAGGCTTCTCTAGTGGAATAATAGACTCACTAGTAAATTGGACTTACGCAGAGTGAGTTATAGTTGTTTTAGTGCAAGGTGTGAAATCTTCAATGAAAAATTGAAGTTGTGAGACTTTGTGATTTTTAAGAGTCTAATGGGATAAAGACTTTTGGGCTTCGAATTGGAATTTCGGATGTAATTGGGATACGAGTTAGTTGTGATAAGCTTAATATTCTGAATTTAAAAGAGATGATATAGTTATATTACGAGAGATATACACGATTAGCCGGATTATACTATATATATATACGAGCATATTAAGAATATATATATATGATATGTTTAATTATATATGTATGTGATTGGTATATTTGTATGAAACATACCCCTCGAGTGCTATCATGGGAAGTTATGCATTTTGGGTGAGGCCCCTGGCTTGAGGAGCAGGGAGCGTATAGTCCCTAGGTCATAGTGTCCATTTTATATTGTGTGATTTTTATTAGGAATGAGATGTAGTGGGTACGTTTCGTCCTCATTTTCGGGGAGGAACTATTATCGCTTCCCATTCGTTGTGATTTGGTTTTTACCAAGTCAGTGTGATAGTCCGACCACTGGTACCCAGGATGATGTGTAATTAATTCTCTGGAAGATGATAGCATTGAGAGACTGCATCCAATGAGTTATAGCTCTGAGGGATGGTTATTATACTTATATAGTGTATGATATATAAGTATGGATATACTTGATGTGTATATATATATATATATATATATATATATATATATATATATATATATATATATATATATATATATATATATATATATATATATACGGACGTATTAAAGAATGGAATGCGAGATAAATTCTGGATGAGCTCGCCTTGATTATATGTTTAGATGGAACTTCGATGAGGAGATGTTTAACTTGCATGATTTGAGTGCATGTGGACCTTATATATATAATTTAAGGTATACAGGAATTATAGTTAAGCTGGGAGTTTAAGCTTGTTGTTGTTTGCGCGAAGGACATACTGTTAGTGCAAGCGCTTGTGGTATGGCTCCTTGACAGAAGTGAGAGTTCTGACCATATTTTATTGATAGATGGGATGGGGTTATCCTGGTTGCATATTTGAAGCTAACAATACACTCCCCGTACGAACCTTAACAACGTCGGGAGTGGACAGATGTTATAAAATGCAAGGATGTTGGTTTTGACGATAAGTCACCTAGTGTAAAGGAAACACTATTGAGTGAGAACCATTTGATGACTGTATAATTATATAGAGATATAAGTGCTATGAAGAAGCACTGAAATTTTCCTCTCACCGCAAGTATGTGGGTGAGGTATGATAAAGGAAATTAATCTGAGACTTATAGCCAGACTTTGAATATAAGGGAAATTGAGAGGAAATACATTTTGGGTATGATGTTCATAATGCTTTTGCAGAGACTAGGTGCCCTAATTAGTTGGACTTTCCATTGGACAAGATGGAAGGATATAGTGGTAGAAGTACATTAGTAGGTTAACGAGGTAGGATTTAGAACGTCCCGTTGGTGTCCCTTAGACCGCTATATCTCGATGACCGACGAAGCGAGGGAGTAGTGTATCGGGAAGGTTCCTTGTTTGGATTTCACTTTGTGAGACGTCCCACGCACAAAACCAAGCAAATGACGAAAGTCAAGAGAGGTCTTGGGCACTAGGGATATAGTTAGAATATTACTCATATTACGTGTGTTGGAAACACCTTAATCTTAGGGCTACCACGAAGTAAGGGTAATAAGACTATCGACACTGATATAGGAAGGCTATTGTGAGTTAACCACAAGAAGATCGATGAGATAATCTTGAGAAGGATTGAATTTTCAGGCATCGGGAGAATTAAATTTTGAATTATTCAGGTTAAGGGATACCCAGGTGTTAGTACCAGTCCGATGAAATGATGCCCATTATTTATATTAAGTCTAGTGTATCAAAACGTTTACAATGGTGGTACATATATGCACGAATGATAGGGGGTATGGGTACCCTGGTTAGTTAATTCCAAAAATGTCCGAGATGGAAGGACGTGAAAATAAATATGTATAATATATGCCTGAAGGGCGGCTATAAACAAGGTTAAACGGTATAGCGTATTGAATGTCGTGCGAGAATGACGATAATGCAAACATTTATGTGCAACGAGAGCTAACACACCTGAGATGAGATTAAAAGGTTGTGGAAAGTCATTCAAAAAGGTACCTCTTAATGAAAAGGTTACCCAATTTATTGTGAGAAAGTAGAGCAGAGTCTTACTCAAATGAGTATTGAAGAGTGGCTTGCGCGTGACTGTATGGCTAGCATACTCCAACTAAAGAAGGAGTGTATGTAGTACCAATTTTCGGAAGAGCATATGATAATTAATACTTTAATTATTCGGTATAGGGAATGTACCTTGTAGATTACGAGAGAGATAGTAATCTAAATAATTATATAATGCGTAGCGCTGAGAATAAAATACGTATAAGAAGTGTATGATTAGGTTGGGAATTTGCCTATGAATCTTAATAGGATGTGTGTATGCCTATTATGTGATATTATTATTATTAAGAGCACTAATGGGTGATAACCCGGGGGGTGCAAGAACATTATTGATTAAGTGCGCTAATGGGTGTTAACCCGGGGGTGCAGGATTAATATATATATGTATAGGGCTGGTGTGACTATATGTGTATATATATGGATTTGCGAATATTTCTACTGTGTGAGACTAGTAGATATGGTATTAATAATAAATACTTTGCGTTAAGGGGTATTAACAAAATAGGTGCAAGATTAGTGTAAATATATAGAGATGATGAGACTATATATATGAGCATACTCCTTGAGATGGGTGGAATATAGTGAGAGACCATTGTGTTAGGCTATATCTAAATTTGGTTAAGCTAGGACGTAATGTATATACCGATCCGAGAGTAGTGGTACAGACTATATCTGAATTTCGAGGATGAAATTCTGTTGTAAGGGGGGAAGTATGTAATACCCCGTACTTTTAAAGATATTTAAATTACAAAGGTGGGCGTAATTTGGTAAATTGAGGAATTTTTGTGAATAGTAATTTTGGAATTTATGAGTTAAATTGAATAAATTTAGAATATAAAGTAAATAGTAAATATTAGTTTGTAAGTGTCAGATTAATATTTACATGAATTATATTTTCTTACGAGACTAAGTATATGAGTGGATTATTTTTAATTACAAGTCGCAAGTTGGGTAAAGCGACAAAGGAAATATTTTAAATGGGAAAATACGTGTATTGAACGTGTTGGGTCAAAATAGTGAATTTTAGTTAAGTGACTCGAATGGAGATTTCGACTGCACCATTGGGTTCGGAATGGCCGAGATAGTCAAAATAGAGTACCCGGGGGTACTATTTGGGTTCCGAACATTTTGGACTAGTAGGGACTCGTAAATTAGTACACGAGTCATTTAACAATTGGGTATACACCCAATTTCGGGTTTAATAAGAGAAAACCCTCATTTTTGCCCCTAAATCATATCTAAGAGAGAGAAATACAAGAGAGAAGGGAGAGAAGAAGAAGAAGAAGAAGAAGAAGAAGAAGAAGAGATTTTCGGCCAAAATTCGCGGGATTTGACTTGGGGTCGTCGGATTTAATCCACGAGGCAAGTGTTTACTTGCTTTATTAATTTAGTGTGTTTATTTCTCATATTATAGTTGGTGTGTAAAAAACTATAAATATTTTTGGGATGAGTTTTCGTGAATCAAAATGGGTTTTTCGAAAGATTAACGAGTAAAATCCGAATAATATCAAATTTGAGAATTTAGGAATTGTTTGAAATTAATTGTTGGATCTGGGTTCTAGGATGATTATAACCCTTTGTATGTGTGTATTTATGATTGATTGAGGTTGTATGATGATGGGTGAGAAAATAAAAACCTCGGAGGTGTATTGATGCAGGTTTGGGATTTTGGAGAAGATGATAAATAGTAACTCCGTAGCTTGCGGGATAAATTCGGATAGGAAGAGGGCAGATTCAGCTCTCGATCAAAACACTAAAGTTGTAGATATTTTTTATACGGTCGAGTGGGCGCTAACCGCGTATTTTTATGATTTTTCTACGAATTTTTATGATTTTTACAAGATGGCAGTTCCGGGGTGAAACTAGCAACACGGAAATGCACTCGGAAATTTGAAAAAAAAAATAAAGGCTATAATTCTTTGGAGATAAATATTTGGGGTTCCTAAAAATAGTGTGGGACTTCTAAATATATTTTTTTTAGTAAGGTGTGTATCTTGGGTTAGATGAAAGTAAACCCCAAAATTTACCCAAATAGGCGTGTTTGGGAGGAGTAACACTCGGGGTGATGTTTCGATGGACAAAATTTTATATAAGTAATTGTGCGCATAGAAAAAACACTTATATGCCAATTTTGGTTGAGTAAAATCCTATGAGATGACTAGGATGAAATTTAGGATACGGGCTAAAGAGAATGGAGCAGTCATCTGATACGTCTATTTATGACAATTATTATAGGTGAGAGGAATGCATATCGTTATTTATGGGACGAATAAATATATCGGTGTTGTTGGTATTGTCATCGTGCGGTGAGAAAAATTCGGAAATAATATATTGAGGATTAGTCAAAATTGATAAATGCATAGGACATTCGAGAGATAAATATACTACAGAGGAAATTTATTATACGGGTTGTGCGTATGCCCAAATGTTATTATATACGTGGGTTAAATAATTACCTATGGAGAATTATGTATAGGTGAGAGAAATACCTATAATTATAATATGGTTGTGAGAATACCAAATTGATTATATATTTATATATGTGGAATGTGTACCTATATGATTGTTTATTATGTGTATGACATACCTACCATACTTGCTATCACGGGAGGTTAGCGTTCGTGTGAGGACAATCTTATCCTGTGTTGCCTTCGGGGGGATTTTAGATTTGGTACCTCAAGAACATAGGACTGTGAAGGGCTTATTTGTGAGTCGATAAGTCTTCTGACTATATGAGCGTAGGTATGTGCGTGACCCATGGGTATGTGAACTATGTTCGCCTCCAATATGTGTGATTTTTATTGATACGGTTCCTGAGTGATGCGGAACGCGTGATCCTTATGTGCGTGATGTACATGGATTTGATAGCAGAGTATGAGTGCACCGCAGCTGAGCCTAGGGGTGCCATATATGCATATATTTATTGTGATTAACATATATGTGTACTTGAGATAATCCACGGATGCTTAGTAAATGAGAATGACTAAGCCACTTATATTTAATTCGGTGGATGATTAATATACTTGTTGCGTATAGTATATTATTTATATATATGAGATGAGATATCATATAACCTAACCTTGTATAAAGTGAAAAGAATGAATAAAGAGTGATATTACTTCCGGTAAATGCATATCCGGATTTATATGAATATGAATCTTAGGTTCTAATGAGAACTATTAATAAATACGGGATGGTATAAATATGGTATGTACTCAAGGCCTAATGAATCCCAATGATCAACATTGTCACGTAGTAGTGTATCGGGGTGGTTCCTTGTTTGGATTTCTCTTCGCGAGACACCCCACGCACGAACGTAACGTAATGTTGGGGATGGGGAGAAGTTTAGTCCTTAGTACTCGAATTGATGAGGATTATTAGAAGGTGGGTAATTAAATTAGTAAGGCAGGGTAGCTTAACTAGATTGTTTAAAAGGTATGCGATAGTTGTGCACTGTTAGAAGAGGGGTGAGGTGTATCTCATGTGAGAGCGATACCAGCTTAAATATAAGAAATAACATATTTTTTAAAATATGGATTTTAATGCACTTGCTAAAATATTTTCAAAACTCGGGCTCTGACCCGTTTCTCTATTTTCCCCTCTCTTGCTATATCTATCTATCTACCTATATATATATATATATATATATATATATATATATATATATATATATATATATAGAGAGAGAGAGAGAGAGAGAGAGAGAGAGAGAGAGAGAGAGACGTTTGCTAATGCAACTGTGGATGCAAGCAGGTTTTTATTAGACGCTTCTATCATTGAGATCTAGATAGGAGGTATTGTAGAAACATTCGGGCTTATGGCCCAACTGTAATCATTTATTCTTTTATCTCCTTTTAGTGCGGCATTCGATTTGGTTATATTATTGTACTGAGTGTTCGGTTATTTTATTTCATATCATTTCAGTTACTGCATATAAACTGTTGTAATTATTTTACTTGAATGGTTTGGTTAAAAAGATTTGTCAATTTAAAATTTTGATGCCGCCCTAATAGGATATTAGTAATTAAAGTGGTTTTCGACAGTGATGCTAAGAATGAACCATATGAGACTCCTGTTTTAATTTGATATATGAGTGATCGCCCGGTATTTTATTAGGCGGGGTGTCACACTTCATCACCGACACGTGTGGACTTTGATGATCCACTCCCCTATTTGGCTCCCTTCAACCGACCGATGTCGACACTTGGTTGGCCGAGCGTATTTTTACTGGACATATTTGATGGCCAGCAGATAGGGTGGGGATTAAGGGACCCGAATACCGTCCAAGGTACGTCAGTTCATGGACGTTTGCTTCAAGACAGCGAGTCCAAGGTGCTCGTCACGCATGTTATACCCGGGAAGGAAAACTCCCCCTTGTGGTTGCGTGAATAATGCGGCACGATGTATATTTCTAGGTGTGTCAATTCGTATATCGTATGGCCTACTCACATCCTCATAGTTAACCTTACCCCAGATATGTAGTGACATTATTTGAATTGAATTGTTTTAAGTTGTTACATTTGAATTATATTTGGATTATATCGTGATGCATATTGTTTTGAATGTATATTTGCATTATCTCTATTTTATTTGGATATATGATGTTTGAATAGGTACAACATTGCTATAACATGTACAAATATACTGCTAGGAAGTGGCAGTGGCCATACTGCCCAACAATTTTTTTTTCAAGTCTGCCCAGAATCGTCACGGTCAATGACCGTGATAATTTTTATTAAATGTCACTGGTTTGTTATGGTCCTTAACCGTGACAAAACTTGTCAAGGTCAAGGACCGTGACATGACCGTGACAAGTCGAATGAAATTGTAATGGTCAATGTGCGTGACAAGTCCGTGACAACAAAAGTTGTCACCCCCAGAACTGTCACGATCATTGACCTTGACAAGTCCAACTTGTCAAGGTCAATGACCGTGACAATTCGACAGATTTGGTGTAGTGTATCGTACAGCAGGATAGTTGGTTGGCTAGACAGTTGGTTGATCCCTTCTCAAACATATCATATCCAAAAAGAGGCCCCATAATGGCTTATGTAGTAAACTGTGGCACTAAATTAGCGGGGCACTGTGACGATTTTCACCCACACAAAATAGGGTTCTCTTCATGCGACAACACTGCCAGCCATTATAAACATAAGCCACTACAACCATTGAGGTTTACTTAAAATTTTAAGATGGGATTTTAAGGTTTTTTAAAAATTGGAAATCGATTCAAAATTTCAAGATTAGGTGTTTTCTATGTTATTTTACAATTTGTCTATCCAAGTATTTGAACATTCCATTTTTTGTAGTTTTTAAACCTTCAAATCTTATACTTTCATATTGAAAAGAATTGACCATTCTAACAGTTATTCTTCCATTTGGCAGGTTGTCTAAACAAAGAATTGAGAATTGAATAACTTCAATAAGGATGAAGATATTTTCATATTGCAAGGCGAAATCTGCAATTGACCAAGATATTTTCAGTTGGAATACTTTATTGAAGTATTCATGTATTAGTGTTATTTATTTATGTATTGATGTGTTGGTTTTATTTTTCTGAATTGAATTCAATCGTTGATTTTGTTTATACGACATTTAAGACAGACTATTAGTATTGTTATTATAGAATAATAATTTTGTTGGGTGTATTTTTTTATTTCTTTATAGGGTAGATAGTCCTATAAACAAAGATATTTTTGCCCAAATTTTTTAAATTATTTACAACTATTGTATAGTGTGATCATTCACAACTAATTTGAATATTATTTGGAACAATTTTTGAGGCTCCTATTGTTCAATCCGAATAAGAGGGAGAGAGAGAGAGAGAGAGAGAGAAAAGTGAAAATACGATTTTTGAGTTATGCCTATTTTTTGTTAGTATTACGTTTTTCATTAGTCTATACGTTTGAGTTGTCAAATATATTTTTATAAACCAAAGTAGATGACTCAATATATGAGTAGCCATTTTGTTAATATTTACTTTTTAATAGTCATTATGTCTTATGAATATTAAAAATTATTATTTTTACATATTGATAATTTTTTAGCTTTTGCTATATTAAGGAGTCTTATAATTAGTGTTATGGATTCAACTCACATTCTAATTATTGTACTACTCAATGTTAATCTATGTCATTTACCTCAGTCATGTTTTCCTTTTGGCAACAAAGTTTAAGAACTATTGTATGTAAGGTATGTTTGTACCACACATGCTACAAAATTTAAGGTATGTAAAACTCACTTTTATTTATATGTTTCTATATTTTAAAATTACATTTTATTTTGTTGGAGAAAGAAATTTTTTCCGTTTGTAATTATGTGCTTTACAAATATTTGCTGTTTTAAAAATTATCATAGTAAAGGAACGTAGGTTTTTTCTCTGAGTACGATATTTTTATCACCTCTTTCGCATATGTTAACAAAAAACGTAAAAAAACTATATTCCCTCCTTCTGTTTCATATCTGTAATACGGATGAGAGATATATATGAAAGAAGTAAATATATGAGACTAAATGTAATTTTTATGGTATTCATAATTCATAGTATCTGATGTCAACTGTTTTACTACCATATATATCTTTTATTTTAACAAAATGTATATCTTTCATATTTAATGCAAACTCTACCGGAGTTGGTGTTGACGGGCACGAAGTCAGCGATGGTAGCAAAGCAGAGGGACAGGGTAGAGGGTAGTAGGCATGGAGACTTCATGGAGCATTGCGCCTTGTCGGAGCAACGAGGCAGAGGTAAGAATGTAGCTTAAGAGGAGGTGGAGGTCTTGGAATTGCTGTTTTGCACGATTCAGTGCCTGGGCAGAAACCCCGTTGCCCTTTGTCGACAGCACATTTTGAGGAGGAGGAGTGGGATTCACTGAGCTGGGTTTTTTTCAAGTAAGGAACATATAAAGAGGAGGAAGTTTTACTTTTAAAAATAGTAAGTTGTGCAGATACATGTAAAACCAAGCATGAAAAAACTCCAAAAAAAAAAATCAGACATGTTGTTACCGGCAATTAAGGAGGTGACCGACAGTTCTTTTGTTTTTTCAACTTCGTTGTTATGTTGGTGGAGCAACTGATAATGAGTTTGACTTAGACTGTGCGAGGCAAATTTAAAAAAAATATATATGAAAACTCGAGGTTGAAAAACTAAAAAAAAAAAAAAAAAAAGTAAGACATGTTATTACTTGCAATGAACGGAGTTGTCAAGTGATGCGGGTTAGTTTTAAGTGAAGTGAAGTAAAGAAAAAAAGAAAAAAAAATTATATGTGTTTGATTAATAGGAGGAAAATGGTAGGAAAATTATAAATAAAAAATAAAAAATTATATACATATACACATATATAATTATAATTATATAATAATATAGAATCAAATATTAAAGGTCCCTCAAACATTTTTTAATACTCATTCACTTCAAGCGTTTTTATTTTGTTCTAAAAAGCCCTCAAACACCCATTTAACCAATATTCTCTTATTTTTAAAGTCCGCGCTAACTGCATGTTGAGGGATTTTTTGGAACAAATAAAAAGGCTTGGACTAAATGTGTATTAAAAAATATTTGAGGAACTATTTCGTACATGCCCCATAAATATAAAAATTATATATTTCTTATTTCAATCACTAGAAAATATGATTTAATTTAATAAACATCATTTAACTCAAAGGTATGTGTGTATGTATAGTTTTCAATATATGTATTTTTCATCGTCTCTCTGTCGTGTCGTGTCCTATTTTTTTAGATTTGTCATCTCAGCATGTCCATTTCGTGTCGAACACGACACATGTATCCTTGTTTGTGCTTCGAAGAAGAAGAAGAAGAAGAAGAAGAATAATAATAATAATAATAATAATAATAATAATAATAATAAAAGTAAAAATAAAAATAATAGTAATAATAATTTATTTGGTTGGATGTGTTTTGTGGGAAACAATTTTCGCAAGAAAGTTTTAGGATTATTTTTTCACAACTTTTTTACTAACAAAACACAACAAAAGTGCAGGAAAATTATTTTTCTTTCCTTTTCTGACAAAGAAACGCAACCTTAAAGTATTATTTGTGGGAGTAGGAGAGTTCTGAGAGATATTGCAGAGAATCGTGTGTTTGTTGAGCATTAAAATGTGTGTTTGTTGAGCATTAGAGTGGGTAGTGTGTTAATGGATTTAAGACACGTATATTTTCAAGTAAAAAGAAATCAAAAACCTAAGAAAATACGAACAGAAGTGTGAAGGCTTTTGAGGATTTTATGGGAATAATATAAAGACTGTTTGAAAATGAGGGAGGAAAAACGAAAAGTCAGAGTATTTAAAAATGGAAACTCTGGATTTTAAAAAATGAGAATTTTAACATCTATATTTATGTGATTTTTGAGAATGAGAAGTTTTGAAAATTTATAATTGATATATTGGAGGATTTTGAGCAGATGAGTACATAGGTATATATAATAAGACCTTGTGTTTAGTAAATCTAATTTAAAAACTAAATATGTGTTTAAAACTTACATATATTTTGACACGAGATTTGGTTCTGTTCTGTTCAGATTTTTGTAATTTTTTTTTTTAACAAATCAAATATTATTAAATGGAAGAAGAATAGCCCTACTTCGGCAGCATACAATTACAAACAAGCTATAGAAAATCATCTACGAAATATTTGAGAAATTTAGAAAGAGGACTCTTATAAGGTTTAGCTTTAAAAATAAGCATAATATCATCATGAACCTCCCTAATTATACGGCTAGAAACCATCTTGACTCCTTCAAAAACACATCTATTCCTAGCACACCATATTTTCTAGCAAATTAAGCTAGGAATAATTTTACATAAGATGGCTTTGATGTTTTTTCCTCGGGTTGAGAGCCACCACGACATAATTCTTGATCTAAGGCTTGTTGGTGTAGTAAAATACCCCATCATTCCCTCAAAATATTTCCAGACTTGGCTAGCTATTTCACCATCATTGAATAAGTGATCTTGATTTTCTTCTACACATTTTGAGCAGCATCGACATTTGGAAGCCGAGGGAATTTTAATATCTTTCAAGTTTTGATCAAGTGGAAGTTCATTGTGAATAAGACACCACATAAAAATTAAAACTTTAGGGACAAGTTGAGCATCCCATACCATAGCCGCAGAGAATTGAGTACAGTCCCTTCGTCGGATATGATCCCAAGCGATTTTGAAAACGAAACCTTTGTCCACACAAGATTAAATATATTTAAAAACTTCACTAGAGTTTGGGAGAAGCCAAAATTCTTGCATTATTTTCCAAGTAGGGGGAAGCTATGATAGTACCTTTAAAATTCTGGGAGGCCAATTTTTTGTATTTCCTATTCATAAATTCTACCCAAAGAGATTGTTTTTGGAGAAACTTAACCCAAAGCTTATAGGTATATATTTTGCAGACATCCCTGATATCTCTTAAACCCGATCCTCCTTCTATCTTTAGCAAGCATATTTTTCTCTACGATATCCAATGATGTTTGTGATTTTCCTCCTATTGACCCTAAAAGAAGTTGGCACTAAGTTTGTCCAGCTCACGAGTAAAAGACTCAGTTGGGTTGATAGCTGCAAGTATATGGAGCCTCGTCGTCTGTAAGGCAGACTTTATTAACACTGTTCTACCTGCATGAGATAAGATTTTGCTATTCCACTTTGCAATTCTGACCGAAACTTTCGCAAGAGTGGGTGAAAAAATATTATTGCATTTTCTACCAGTGAAGAGAAGAGCCCCAAGATAATTAATGGGAAAAGAATTTTGTTGGAATCTACTCATCTCCTTTATTCTAGTTTCCCGAGAGACACCACATTTAGATGGAATGATAAAGCAACTCTTTCTTTTGTTTACAAGTTGACCCAATGATGTTCATATAAAGCCAAGTAGTTCATGAAATTATTAATTGAAGTTTTGTGGCCATTTAGGAAAACTAGAATATCATCAGCAAATGAGAGAGATGTGATAAGAGGACACCCACTTGGGATTGAAAAATGCTTAATTTTATTCAGTAAAGCCAATTGTTTAATGCCACATGTAAGAACTTCACTAGCAATGACAAAAAGTGTCGGGGAAAGAGGATCGCCTTGACGTACTCCATGCTGAGATTTAAAGAATCCACATAGTTTTCCATTGATTATAACTGAATACCAAAAATTTGAAATTGAGCTCCATATCATGTCAATCTAGGTTTCAGAGAATCCAAATGCTCTAAGCACTTTGAGAATAAAATGCCAAGAAAGACGATCATAAGCTTTTGCCATATCAAGTTTAACCACCAAGTTACCACCACGAACTTGATTAGTGAAGAAAGATAATAATTCTTGGGCCAACAAAATATTGTCCGAGATAGATCGTCCTTTAATAAAACCTATTTGGGAAGGAGAAATAATATTGGGTAGGACACTCCCAATTCTGTTAGCAAGAATTTTTTAAATGATTTTATTTAAAAAAATTGCAAAGACTAATGGGTCTAAAATCTTTGCAAAAAATAGGATTTACAATTTTTGGAATCAAAATGATGTTAGTAGCTGCCCAACTAGTTGGAATTTCATCGCTACGAAAAAAAAGATTGAATAGCCAATATAAGCTCCTTTTTTATGATATTCCAACAAGTTTGGAAGAAGGCCCCATTAAACCCATCCGACCCCGCTGCACTATTTTTTCCCAAAGAAAAAATTGCCTTTTTGATTTCTAGTTGCATTTTTGTAAATTCATTGGTGGCTCTATAAAACTCACAATCTAAACCTAGTTGCACACAAACTTATTTTTCTTTCTTCACACGGTTAAAACAACAAATCCTAAAGGAAAGACCCTTTCTATTATTAAATTTAGATTTGATCTTCCAACCATCTGTAAAAACTAAAAATTATTAAAACTTTTTTTCTTTATGTTACATCTTCACATGATACTCTTGACTTGAGTGTGATATCAAAGTCTACTATTTTTTGTTTGGTATATTCAGTAGTTTTAAGGCTGTTTAGTAATAGCCTTGGTAGACGGGGCGTATTGGTTATACTGATTTATTTACACATTGTAAAATATATTTTGTACTTGAACTATTGTTATAGTGGGCTTGTGGTGGGTGTAGTCTTAGAACTAAAAGAGACGTGATTTTTCAATATGTTTCTTTTCTCATTATCAAACTATTTCATTCAAATACCCTTCTCCTCATCTCATTTTGTTTCAACTATTATTCATTTGATTTTTAATATCACACCAGAACAACATTTCTTGTGTGTGTGCATGCATTCAACTATTAAAGTTTGAAAGGTTTTTATCATAGAGCTAAAAGAGAATTTTTAATCTTAACACGTTTTTGTAATAAATTACTTTCGAAAGCTTCGTGTTCTTATATTCTAACTCCTATGTCTTCGTATTTGTAAGATGGATCCAATGACTTTTGAACCTCCATCGTACACCATGGAATGCGTTATCATGCACTGCAAAAATCGATTGTTTATTTTGTCTAATAGGTCTTGCACCAGTCACCACTTAGATTTGAATATTCCTTAAGGGTTTAACCCACATAATTTATTTTCAAACTATATATTGTAGAAAATTAGACCCTAGACATTACTTTTGGGATTTACCTTTTCGAAGACCTAAATATATTAATAATATCAATTTCTTTTGCAACCGTTCCCTTAAAAACTCTATTAAGTTGCTTAAACGACTTCTCTTTACTTCTCAACTAGGTGCGGTTACTCTAACAAGTTCATCTTCTTATGCAGAAGTGCTGCATATATCAACTAGGGCTCCATGACTAACAAACCAATCTTCCCCATTGTGAAGCCATGCTTGTTAGCCCAACTAGAATTTTCTTTTTGCATAAAAAACACGTCAAAATAACTCTAATAAACAACCAATAAAAAGCATAACGTGATTGTTATCACCAAAATATACGATGGCCATTACCCAAAACACTAAGGAAGATTTCTAACTAAGTTTGTGGCATCCTCAAATATAACCACCATCTTAATCTTCAAGCGATTCATATATTACACAACCACAAGAATGCCTCCACCATCTTTGTCAAAATCATAATGTTTATATCACTTTCAAAATCCCCTAGTTTGACATCACACCTAGCAGCCTCCCCCAATTGCCTCCTAACCACCGGTTGATAATTGAATGTCAACTCCTCCCTCCTTAGGTGATATATGAGATCATAGCATTCCCTCACATCTCTATCACGACCTGATGCTTATCCCCCACTCATCTTCATGATTCATAAATGGGTTAACTCAATGCCAAGACGACTACCGTAAGCTAATTTCATGTATGTCCTAATGGGATTTCCCTCCCTGCAAGGGCTATTGGAATTTTGGTTGCCATATAAAAGCGGACCCCACTCTCTAAAATGTTGTGTATCCACTGACAACCCTTATGAGAGTGAAAATTGTCACTTTTCCCAATATGCAACTCCTTCTTTCCTGCTCATCCGTTGGGAACCTTCGAATGTGATATTTCACTCTCCCTTGGAAACTCCACAATTACTCCACCTATTATAGTCTTCCCTTGGAAAACATATAAATCTATCATCTTGGTGCCCTTAAACACCACAAGGTAACCTTCCACGATCCTCATAGCTCCATCGGATGTTAAAAATCTGTAATATATAGACTCTAGCACACTCACTGACATAAGGTCAATAGAAGACCTAGAACATCTTGAACACCACACAAAGTTCTCATTAACCCATCACATGTCCTAATTTTGATTGTTCTAATTTTAAAGGCTCACACATTGATCATCAAAGAAAAAAACTTGGACCTCTTTATTGGAGGTTAAATAATTCATATTGGGATACATATGAGATGTACAACCATGATCAAGAACTAGAAAATCATTAAATGACTCACCAAAATAATCGGTCACTATTAGAGAAAATTCTTTAACTCCTCTGAATCACTTGCATCTACAATTGTTGATGATTCATCCTAAAAATTCTCATTTCCTTTCCTTTCCTTTGCCATTATTTTGTTTGGGACATGAATGAATGATGATTTTAATCGCGTGACAATAATAACATTCCCATTCCCTGTGTGCCTTTTATTTGAACTTGAAGATCCTCAAACCTCGGTTCTCCGGTATTCCTTTAACGACTGGTCTTGTGGTGTCACCATCACCTTCAACCATTTTCTTCCTATTTTTATTTGAGAGAAGGGTTGACGTGACCTCATCCAAATCAATGCTTGTCTTCCCATACATCCTCGTAGTCACCAACTAATCGTACCTCTTAGAAAGAGAAGCTAAAAAAATTACAACACTGTCTTCTTCCTCCACCTTTAATTGTACCAAGAGAAATCAATTAATCTCATTGAGGCGGTCTTTCAAAAAATTACTCAAGCTTGTACAATATCCATAGAATTCTATGTTTAAATTAATTTGATTTGTTAAAGACTTCTCCAAATAAAACTTCTCAAGCTTCACTTAAATCATCTTGTGTTTGATCTCCTTACACAAATAAAACTAAATCGTGGAACAATCCTCTGTATCTATCTTTTTTCACTCGTCATCCTTTACAGCGTTGGATTTTCCTTCTAAGGCATGGATCAAGCACTCTTTGAAAAGGTTGTCCATCACCTCGACTTTCCAAAGGCCAAAATTGTTCTTTCCATCAAATTTTCCCACATCATACTTTATCTTGGATGCCATAACAAAAGACCCTAGTTTTCAACCTAAGCATTGCGTATATCAACTAGGTCTCCATGAGCAACAAAACAAACACCGAAATATATACAAATAAAGAAAATAGAAAAAAGATGAAATAACACATGCTCCACCAAATTGAGTACATCCATAGTCGATTCGTGATACTAAATAAAATAACATTACAAATGGAATGACTTTTTGTTCCTTTCTTACAAAAAATAATTCTTCTTCTCAAATAATCTTCACACACAATAATGAAAGATCTACAAACACTAATCTCATCAATGTCACCTAGCTTCCATCTCTTCTAATCATATGTCATCTCATCCCACCATATTTCGTACATCTCAATCTACCTTATATACTTTTATTTTCCTTAAAATTTTGTATACGTATCATCTACACCCGGTTTGTCTTTATTTATAGCCCATCCTCCCAATCTCATCATAAACCCCATATTTTCTTGTCAATTTGTGATCTCGGTCTTGGTCTTATATTAATACTCTCTTTTTGCATATAGTCTTGTGCAAGATCCCCAAACTTTCACTCTTTGAACAGGTGGTAAAGTTAGGCATTTTATCATTTAGTTTGTTGACCTTTACATCCTTTATCGTAATAGTCTTGTTGCCTTTGGTATTCCATGTTTAAGTCTTTGTCACTCTCACCTAAGTCGTCTCTATTGGCGGTATACGGCATTTAGTTTCTAGAGATCAATTGGTTCACTTGAAAGATGAGAATGTAGATTTTTTATCTTACAAACTTGCAAAATAACCCAATTTAACTTGCTCAATGAGTCAATATGTCTGTCGACGTATGCCTTTGACATCCTTGCTCAAGATCGTAAGACTACTTCAACGCCTCTGGAAATAAATGTCAAGTTCACCCTAATGGTACCCCTCTCACTAAGGCCACCTTATATAAGCATGTTTTTGAACTCTTGTCTACCCACCTCGACTCGTCCTCACATTGTCTATGCAGTTAATTTGGTTCAAGTGAGCAATATGTTTTCAGTTGTCTCCTCGATCTTCCCATTATGCTCTTGTCATTCACATTCTTCTTTACATAAAAAACAATATGTTTCATGGTTTTCATATTTCTTTCCATTCTTCTCTAGAATTGTGTGCATACATGGATGCTAATTGGGAAGGTGATCATACTGAAAGAGGCTGTTTTACATAATATATCTTATTTCTTTAGCCTTCGCTTGTGTATTGTTACGCATGTTGGCACTACTCAGGGGCTTCTATGGCTTTAGTTCTTGCGAAAAGTAATCCGCACAAACTCTATCAAATCTAGTCAAAATGATATATAGATTGGTAATAATGATGTCCTACACTGCATACAAAACGCATTAAGGCTGATTGCCACTTTGTGCGGAAATATTAGATCACTGTTTTTCTTCTTAGTGTATCCACAACATTTTGTGATGAAATGAATGACATTTAATTAAGGATCAAATATCATAAGGATCAAATACCAAAAATTCCTTTATATATTTTTAATACACATTTAGTTCAAATCTTTTATTTTGTACCAAAAAATCTCTTATTCTCTTATCTTTAAAGGTCCACGCCAGCGACATGGTAAAGCCTTTTGAGTATGGTGAAGAACTTTTGGTGAAAAATAAAATGGTTTGGACTATACATGTATTAAAAAAAACTCAAGGAACTATTTGGTATATGCCCCATATCATAATGTAGCTTAAATATTTATTAATACATATATAGTCCAAATTTTTTATTTTATTTTAAAAAAATTCTCAAATACTCATTTAATTAATATTTTTTTTAAAGGTCTAGCGAGCGGCACTCACCCCCCCACCTCCCTACCTCCCCCACCCCATCCCAACCACCCACTGCCCTAACTCCAGCAACCCTCGCCGTAGCTTCAGCAATCCTCATCTGAGCTTTTTTTTAATGTTTTTATATGGTGAGGACTTTTGAAACAAAATAAAAGGTTTTGACTAAAAATATTTTAAAAAATATTTGAGATCTTTTTTGGTGTAAGCCCCTTTAATTAGAAATCTATTACAATTCGGATTATGACTCCAATGATATTAAGATTATGAGTCTTATTGTATTAGTATTAAGATTACTATTGTCAACCAAAATTAGTCCTTATTGTATAATTATAAGAGAAATTGTCAGTAAAAAAGGTCCCTCTTGTACAATTATAAGAGAAATGTATATACTTTAACATTTACTTTCTATTCTTAAAAAAATATTAATTTGTCCCAGAAAATAAAAATAAAAAACTTAATATCTTTCATATTCCACTCAATTAGTGGTTTTTTTAACATTCAATGATTTAAAAAAATTTAATTATGCAGTTGAAAAAATATTAAAATATTATTAATCTTTGTAAAATTTAGAAAAGTAGTATATGGAAAGTAAATAATTGGCATGATTAGACATTCGGTAACTTTTTTAGTTTTTATGAAATTTAATTATGTGGTGGTTTTAAGAATCGAATTATATGAGAAATCTAATGACGAAATGAGCATTCATAAAGTCATTAGTCTCTTTTATCACAAATTTATAACTTCTTACAAAAGTAAGGTCCCTCTTGTAGAGTTATTAAAATTGTGAGGGGATTATTCGACCTTATCGAAGAGGTAGACATGTGGCCACTTGTCTTATGAGCGATGACAGTTCAAGAACATAAGCACGATTGAAACCGATCAACAAAATTTTTGGAATTAGATATATCAAATCAAGATTTGATTTATATCTGAAGTTATAGAGTCCTTCACGGCTCAACCTTTTTTTTTCTTTATAAATGTAACCCTCACCCATGGAAAAAAAGGGCATGTAATTTTTGTAATCAATGGTTGATTAATAAAGGGAAGAGAAACATCCGTGAACATAGGTATATTGTCGAACAACGTAAATCCTATTCTTATATATGATCGTGCATGTTTTTACTCTACTTAACTTTGATTTTGTTGAATTAATACTAATAGGATTTTAACAATTGACGTTGTTTGTAGGAATCCATTTTTTTCTCTCAAACAAGAAAAGAAAAAAACAACCATGTTTCAGTCTCCTCACAACCATCAAAATAACCATAATAGACTTAAAACTCCTAGGTTTAAGTCTGAAGTCCATAGTAATAGGAATCGCAACACACCTAACTCACGTTACCAGCCACAAAAGGAACAGACCATGGAGAGCAACGAACCTCCATGATCCAACCACATCTCATGGCTAGTGGATTCCTATGAATAATGACTCCATCAACAGGAGGATGTCATAAGCCTCCAACAGGAAGAGAACACTTGCCTTCAACTTCGCCTAAAAAGAATAAAGCAAGTGCTTTATGGGTACAAATGCAAACGCCACGCCCATAGACATATCCCTCGGGCATGAAAGACTCGCAGTCGAGAAAGGAGTTTATGCCGCGATCAGGATCTCTCCAAGCATAAGAGATCGACCATTAGAAAAGACCATGAAGGAAGTTGTTATAATAAGAAAGATCTCTGAAATCTCATCCGAATAGACATGGATGAATACCTTGGTCATCAATAGTCCAGATCCACAAAGGAACTACAAAAGAGGTCCCTCGTCAGTCAAATGATGTCACTGAAAAGCATGCATAGTTTTTCGATTAGATGGTAAATAATAGAACCCATAAATTAGGTCGCAAATAAGCTAAGTTAAATTTTAATCCAATTTTATCTTGATTTATTAGATGAAACTAAGAATGCAAGATATTGAATCTAAATTGAAAAAATAAATAATCACATAAGACGTGAGGGAATAACCATTTTCGGCACTCTTTCAACTAAGGTATTATTGACAACACAGACAAACTTATAGATTTAGACACCACTAAGTATAGAAGTTTGTCTCATTCCTTGTTAATAATAGAAAATAGTAAAGAGCCAGAAAAACCCCATAAAAAGCTCCATTTGCCTCGATATCCACCGACTAGTCTCAATAAACTTTTTTTCTCTCGTCAGAAGTGAAGAATGGACTCCATAAGGATTTAAAAAAGTAATATGTTCTTCCATTTTGATAAAGTGATCAAAAATATCTAGGGGATTTGGATTTTGAAAAATCAAAGTATTTGATCACAAAATAGGTTCAAAAAAGATTGAAATAAAGTGCAGGTACATACTCTAAAATTGGATGGAAAATCTCAAAGAGATGGGCATGAAAAGATTGAGTTTGAAACCAAAGAAAAATAAAATATGCGTCGGTCTACACATTCTCATTCGAAGGCATATCAAATGAGTGATCTATTGGGTATTGAATGAGAGATCAAATGACTTTGTAGAGAAAGATGAAAAATGCACGTCTAAGCTCATTCGAATGGTTATCCAATAAGTTGTACTAACTCCTTCTAGCGTCCCTCAATCTTGCTCTAATGAGATGCATAATAATTGTTTTATTTAAAAAATTATTGAAAAAGTACTTTGGATTCAAACATATCTGAGAATATTTCTGAACATAAATTTACACTAAATCTGCCTTATATACCTTCTCTGATGATTGTAGTGATGCTATTATCTCTACATTCATCAATTGATGCATTTGATCACTAACTTATCTTTGATTGAAGTTTTTTGAGAATGTACATGATAGTGTAGTAGTGTAACGGAATATGCCAACTATAAACTTGATAAGAAAATCATAAATTTTCCCGTTTTAAATCTTCCCCTTTAGCTAATTCTGGTAGAAAATAAAAAACTGAAAAAAATAATAATCCCTAAGACAAGTTCAACTAATGTCCCTCATAAACAGGAAAAGATACATGCAATTTTGTCTCTACTAAGAATCTTCATACTGTGGTCCATAAAATCATTAATGAGGAAAAAGAACACACATAAAGCAAAGAAAACAACATGATGAATGGAGTTTGAAAAAATAAAACTACCCCTTAATATGTTATCCATTTTTTTATTCGTAATAGATAAAGTGTTAGAAGCTAAACATGAAAATTTAGCATCGCGAGTATATAAATTCGAAATATCATCAAAAAATATAGACAATTAAGCATATGCGATGAAACTTCAACAAACCAACAAGCTATATTTGGAATTGTAAAAAATTTTGAGTATAAAAAATATACATATATAAATAAAAACAAGCAGACCACGAATTAGAACGAAAACATCTTAATCATGGAACTAGAATGAAGTTTTGTGAACTTAATGCATGAAAAAGTCAACAGAGGCATATGTAGCGATAATGCTCGGAGTCAAAGAGACATTCCTAAAGAAAATACTCAAATCAACCTTTTGTGTAAAAAAAACTGTTAAACAAAGTGAAATTAACTCAACTCATACAAAATGCCTCGAATTTCAATGCTTCTCAAATAAATAAGGCCAAACTATTTAATGTTTTTTAAGAAATTTTATTGTGAAAACCCATTGATTTTTAACTTATAACACCCTCAAAATATCTCATTTTAAGCATGAACTTTCAAAGTTTTTTGAAGGAATCATATTGTTCATTTTCAATGAGCATCAATGAAACAAATTTGTCCTTGTCACTTGTTTTTTTATGTGCCGAATTCATCCTTTAAGATATTTTTAGTGGTGGATTTTAACACAAACAAGAATGCTTCTTCCGTATCCCCTTTTCATTGCTTAAACTTTTATCAATCATTTTTTTCGATAAAAAAATTCAGGCAATGGTTTTTACTTGCACAATTAATTCCTAGTACGTTTGGTTAGTCATTAAGCACGATAAATATGAGAATATCCTATTCAATATATGACAACCGAGTTGAATGTTCACAATTTCATGTAAAGTGTGTGCAATCAAGGCAATACAATGACTCCAGCATGGAGGTAGTAATCGACAATCAACGACAGAATGTTAAACAAGTATTATTAAGCACTAGTTTTTTTAACGTAGCCAAGTGTAATAACACTTTGATTAAATCAAGTGAATGGATGTAATGAAATTATAACTTGAACATCTTAAATGCATATCAATATAAAACAAAATACAAAAATATCTTCAAATTTTTTTAAATTGTTAGGAATTTTTTTTGTCATTGCCCTTAGCATCTAGGAGTTGTCCATAGAATCTAGTTTACATTGAGTATGGCATATGCCGTTACTTCCACCATGGCGCTTCACATTCAGGAAGACGGATCTGAATATCAAGCAACTTCAATATGACCTACGGCTTAACATATATTTGGTATGGATTTAGTTTTGTGTTTCATAGATTTTTTACTAAGTAATGGCAAAATTTTCTAAACTACTTTTGGTCAAATCGAGGAGTTTTCAAATAGTTTTTTGAACAACGTTTTAAACTTAAAAATTTATTTTATTTTGGAAAGTCTCATTCAAACGAGATTGACATCTCCTTAAAATGACATGGCTATGCCGTTATAAGCTCGTTTAATGGCTTGCTTCAAACATACTTCGAACGAGGGCTCACTGTCTTAACTTTTTTTATCTCGTTAGATGCAACTTTCATGTCGTTCGAATGAAATCTCTATGTTTTTAGACCGACTATTGTTTCTCATTTGAACAAGATTCCAACACCTCGATTATTTTGTTTACTTATAAATACCAGTTTTGTGAAGATTTTTCTTTAAGAATTTTGATTTATGAAAACTGCAGACATGCGGCATTTAGTCTTCACCTTTTTAGGGCAAAACTTGTTTTGATTCACGCAATCAATCCCAAATACTTTTGTGAGTCTGAATCTAAGGGTGAGTTTAATTTCAATGACTTGGCCTTGTTTGTGAATTTTTTTAAAAAGTTTCTCAAAATTTTTAAAAATAATTCTTTCGATTATAAGATTTTTGAGAAAAATGAAGTCAAGGGTAGTGGTGAGAAATATGAAGATATAAGGTGTTTTGAGTGAGAGAGAAAAGGGAACATGGTGTTTTAGTGTCCTACTACGCTAAAAAGAAAAGGTAAAGAGATTGTTAATAAAGTCGCTCTTAGCAATGGTGACATCGTGTTGGATGATTCAGGGGGAGAATCACCACATGAAAAGTGAGTTGCTTTCATGTCTAGTCACGTGAGAACATCTAGTTTGTCCGATGACAATGAGGACACATGTAAACGTGAGAGCCTCGATGATGTTTCGAGCAATTCGAGTGAGTGTGAGGATAAGAATACAAGTGAGGTTGAAGGGGATATCCCAAAGCATTGACTGATTTATACACTGAGACGGTAAAGATGAAAAATATGAATATGGAGTTGTCTCTTAAGGTGATAGATTCAGAGAGAGAAGTTTTGAGGGTGTCTGAGGCATCGACGAGTCAACTCGAGAAGGTGAATGTTTCTATATGTGAGCAGTTGATCGTCTTAGGTCGAGAAAAGAGTGATTTGACTAACAACGTGGCTAGTATTACGGGAGATCTTCAATATTCATTGGATACTTGTGTGAAAATTGAAGGTCATGTATCCCAATTCGAAAGAGATCTCAAACGTGTGAGGAAGGTCAAAGTTACTTCAGAGGATATATATAAGAAGGTAGGAAAGATGTTCCTCAGTCCCTCTTTGGGTAATGTTGAGAGACTAGGAATAGATTATGACGGTGCGTCCACTTCCCATGTAACACCCAAGCCAGTTTTCGAGTTTGTTATAGATCCTCATGGTTCTCGAGCTAACACACCTAGGCATATGTTTCCCTATAGGATAGCGCGTCCTAGACATTTTGAGAGAGGCATTATTAAGATTGTTTATGTTTGTTCCCATTGCAAGTAAAGAGGACATCTTAGGAAATTTTTCTTTAAGTTGGGTAGTGTGTCACACAGGTATCTTTCTCGATATGCCACTACACGTGTTCCCACACGCATTTCCACACATGTTACTCCGCATGCTCCCGCACATCACATGAGAAATTTTGAGCATTTTCGTGAGAAAGTTGAGTATTTAGTCAAGACTTCACATGATTTAATGGATGTTTTTCTTAGGATATCACCTCTTTTGGAGAACACCTCTAGACCTATTAATTGAGGTTTAGACTTGTTTGCTAGCATATGATGTTTTTCATGTTTATATCATTCATCCCCATTACTAGTGTGTACTACCATTGTATTTAGCCTTTTCCATTTTGATATATTTTTTGAAAAATCCAAAAAGAGTTTTGTTTTTCTTGAAAAATTTTGGAAAAATGCAAAAAGATTTTCGGTTTGTTTTTAGAAAAAGTGAAAAATCCCAAAAGATTTTATTTTGATAATTTTTTTGAAAAATCCAAAAGGATTTTTATAGTTTGTTTACACCGTATATGGATGGACATTTAGGATTTCTAAGTCACAATATCATTCTATTATCCACGTGACTTTTTGACAGTGTTTTGAGACACACCATCATTTCATATATTTGATTCATAATGTATAGAGTTATTAAAATATAATTAGCGATTACTTACTACATGTTTGACTCATTGTCTCCTTTAATGCCCACATGAACAAATTTATTTGATAATTGCAATTGTCTATCACATATTTATCAAAATATTTTCATCTCAATCCTGCTTTAAAATGAACCAAATGCGATAAAATAAGATAATGAAAGTAGCGCATGTAAGAACCATTGTCCGGATTGGAAAATTAAAATTTGTATCTCCGATAAATGTGTTCATTTAAATGCAATGGCTTGGGTTGTGAAAGTAAAAAAGATCTTTACTTGAATACCCACCATTTGCAATAAGAAAAGAGCCTAAAAGATTAAAAGCACTCAAAAGAAATTTTTTAGTGAAAATATTGGTCAATTGACATTTGATACTCACAAAGTTCAAGAAAATTATCTTCTCCTCAAAAAGTTCATGAAATAAGTGATCACGAATCCAAATGTTCTTCGCACGTGAATATTGGACGGGATTACGAAAAATGTGGATTTCGCTTATATTATCATAAAAATTAGTCATCATTCCTTGATCAATAATACAATCCTCCAACAATTGCTCCATCCATAAGAGTTGTGTGTAACAACGGTCGGCGGATATGTAATCGGCTTTTGCCATGGACAAAGAAATGGAGTTTTGCTTCTTACTTAACCATGAGACAAGGGCACTCCCAAAGTAAAAGCATCCACCTAGTGTACTTTTACAATAATCAATATCCCCGACCCAATATCCATCCGAATACGATGACAAATGGTCATTGGTATCAAAAGAATACCAGATGCCATAAGAAAGAGTGTTACTCGCGTATCTAACAATACGTTTAAGTGCAAACAAGTATGACTCTTTTAGGGATGCTTAGTACCGTGCACAAATTTCAACACTAAAGGAAATATTGGTATGACTATCGGTCAAGTAGAGGAAACTACCTTTCATACTCTTATAATATGATTGTCCTACGTCCTGACCTAAAGTGTCTTTGTTAAGCTTTGTCGAGAAACTCATGGCCATGTGAGTGTGCTTAGCGGAGTCCATCCTAAATGTTTTCACTAGATCCCTAGCATATTTAGATTGAGATATAAATATCCCATTCCTAAGTTGACGCACTCGAAGACCTAGGAAGAAAGAAATATTACCAACCATACTTATCTCAGTCCTCATATCCTCCTCAAATGTGTGAGTATGTTGGGAACACGTGGATCCAAATACAATGTCGTCTACATACACTTGGGCAACCACGATAGCAATACCCTCTCTCTTAATGAGAAACGCCAAGCATGGGGTGTTTGCTTCAAACTATATAAGGCCTTGTTTAGATAAAAGACATGTTTCAAATGCTTTGGATCCTCAAACCCCTTTGGTTGATCCATATAAACCTCCTCCTGAATAATACATTGAGAAATTCACTCTTAATATCCATTTGGTATAGTTTACACCGTAGATGGCATGTTATGGCAAGTAGTAAGTGAACAAACTCAATCTTAGCAACATGAGTGCATATTTTGTCAAAGTCTACACCTTCAATTTATGTGTAACCTTGAGTGACCATCCTAGTCTTATTGTGACTGATGGTACCATTACCATCCATCTTATTTTTGTACACCCACTTGGTATCAACCACATTAGTCTCACTAGGTCAAGGGACTAATTTCCAAACATCGGTTTTTCAAAATTGAAACAACTCTTCTTGCATAGAATTTATACAATGATCATCCTTGAGTGATTCCTTCACATTCTTAGGATTTACTTAGTAAGTGTAGAAAATTACCTAACTGCATTCTTTAGTTGCGTGTGAGTCTTGACATTAAATGTAAGATCTCTAAGTATATCGTTAGGGTTGTGATCTTTCGAACCTAAGAGGGTATATTGTATTTTTTAAGAGTCAGGTCCACCGTAGTGGTATTGGGAATAATGGGATCATCACCGGGGGTGCATTATTCTCATATGGAAGATTATCATGAATAAACATATCCGGCTCATCATCTCTAATCATGAAATTTATCAATTAGATGATCTTAAAGATTTTAAGGTTATACACCCTATAGAATATACTAGTTAATGAATATCCTAAAAATATTCCATCATCGCTTCCCGAGTCAAATTTATAAAGATATAGCAAGGACTCCCGAAAACTCAAAAATATGATAGGCTGATTTTCTTATCGATTTATAACTCATGTGGAGTTTAAAGTGTGTGTGGACGAAGATAAATCGTATTCACCATGTTACATGCGGTGTTAACCACCTTTGCCTAAAACTTTCTTGGCACGTTCCTACCAAAGAGTATGGATCACTCCATCTCTTGGATAGTCCTATATTTCCTTTCATCATCCCATTTTGTTGAGTTGTTACTCGCATAAAAAACTTGTGTTCGATATATGTAACATCATAAAATTCACCAACACAGATGTCGATAAACTTCGTGCCAATGTAACTTCTCAATCTATGGATGGAAACATGACATTGATTTTAAAGTAGACGACGGTTGGTTGTAAGGAACTCACAAGCATCAGACTTTTTCCTAAGAAATCCAATAATGTAATATCTCGAAAAGTCATCAACCATCACAAAAAATTATTTCTTACCATCAATGCTCTCGGTGCGCATTGGACACATAAGATCCATATCTATTAACTCTAACACACACAATATGGTAATAGTTTTCAACTTCCTATAGGGACTCTTGATTTATTTCCCTTGTTGTCAAGGACCATAAATGGAAGAAGTTGGTTTTCCATGTTATGATTTGTTTCCACATAATGGTCATTCAGATTCCACTTATAATGTAGAGGTAGATGAGATAGTTGAACGGAAAAAAAAACTAGATCACAAAAAAAAAGAGTTTGAAAAGAAGAGTGTAGACAGAAAGAGATGTATCGGTTGGTCATTCAGATTCCATGGTGAAAAAGGTTGCAGCTAGTAATTACATGTAATCTCTAATATATCAGCTACCAAGGCCCAATCCTCTTAAGGAGATTAAACACCAACATCATCATCATTAGCATAATCAGTATAATCCTAATTTTCATATCTTCACTCAAATTTTCGTACAATAAACCATAAAATGAAGATACCTTGGCTAACTTGATTGATTGACGATGTAGATGAGAACATGAACGTCTCCTAAATCCACGATATGATCAGTATAATCCATCATCATTAGCATCAATATAATCTTGGATCAACAGACCCATGATCATCATCATTAGCATAATCAGTATAATCCTAATCAGATCCAATTACCCCATTTTATCAAACGTGTGTAGGCTATGTATCTTGGAAATAAGTCCAAAATAAAAAAGTATTAAAATAAATAAAAAATTAACAAAAAATCAAAATAGGCTTACCAATAACCAACACCTCACAGAGAGGCTAAAAGGATTAAAGCTTCTTAAACCAAATAAACATAAAAAGAAAACATAAAGTTGAATAGAAAATTGGAAAGATTACCTGGGATCTTGAATGCCAAAATCCAATGCCAAAAGCATCAAAACATAAAAGACAATAATTAACATTCACACAAAAATCTCTCTAACACATGAAACATGGAAATAAAATACATCAATTTCCTTTGCAAACTAAACTTGGATACCTAATTTATCTAAAATAAATAAACTATATTGGGACAACCTCTTGTATCCCTGAAATACCTGTAGAATGAAGGGAGAGAAAAGAAAAATAGGGGCACACAAATGATTTCTATACTTGGAAAACTTCTGACAAAACTAAAAAATGATTTTGATACCCAAATGATTTTGAACCCAAGAAGATCTTCAGTTGTGAGATCTGCAAAAAACAATTAACACTAAAGAAACAGAAAATAAAAAATCAAATATTCATAAAGAGAGAGATCTAACATAATGCTTAAATAGCAAAGAGATTTAACCATGGTCTTATTTGAGGATATAAATACGGGTCTGTAAACCAAACTGATTCCATCTGAACACGCCCACCTAATTCATATATAAATCAAACTCGACTTCAGATCTAAACCAACCTGATTTGCTTAATCGATTTTGAGTTGTTGGTTTTGGTTTAAATCAAATTTGGTTTGAATCGACTTTTTGGTTTTGGTTTAATTCGATTTTGAGTTTTGGTTTATTGTGAGAAGGTTTGTGAGTGGGGAGCTTGAGGAGAGGGAGTGAGGTGAGAGGTGAGCGGGTTTGTGAGGGTGGGTGTGTGTCTCCATAATCTGAGAGGAAATGACATAAGGAAGGAACAAAAATCGAGGGAAACAAAAAGAAGAAACGGTATGGTGCGAAATCAAAAGCAAATGTAAATTTGAAATTAATGGAGGGTGTTGATCTTAACCCTCCATTTTGATAAAAATATGTAAGGAGGTGGCACACATTTTAACCGTTCAAAATGTGTATATTTTCAAAAACTGCCCTACTTTATATATGTGTGTGTGTGTGTGTGTGTGTGTGTGTGTGTGTGTGTGTGTGTGTGTGTGTGTGTGTGTGTGTGTGTCACCTGGCGATGAGTCTAGAAATTATCTACTAAATTATAGGCACACTCTCTCTCTTTTCTGGGTATCCATTGGACAGTATCTTCATCCCACTTGTGACATGATAGGTGGAGACTCTTCCTATCGACCGTTAGATGGCCATTAAAGATCCAAAATTCAAAAATTCTTCGTCTCTAACCAACTAAAAACAAGGAGTTTCGAGTCCGGTCTCTCGGCTAAAGTCGAAGATCGACAACACTCATGCACTGAAACTAAGTCTCTATTGAGTGACCCTAGGTATACCTCAAGCAAGACCTGTTATTGCCTTAAACGTTAAAAGGCCATAGTCCCTTTAAGAAGCTGGTTGTCGAGGGATAACTCCACATGGCTAGTTAGCAGGCTGAGGTCTCATTCGTTAAAGGAATTAACCAGACAAATCGCTCCATCAACTAAGAACGACCATGCACCACTACCCATATCTGCTAAATTATAGGTACACTCTATCTCTCTTTTCTGGACTCACCGTTATTGACACATGTCCAGTCTGCACACTTAAAATGCGGACTGGTCTGTACAAGAGTAGTACTATATATATATATAGGGAGAGGTTCACAAGTGAACCTAAAATATGAAATTTTTAATGAACCTTTACAAAAAAACATCTAACAACTCATTAATTTTAATTTCTATATTGTAATTGGTTCGCGTCAGCGGAAAACGAATACGCATGTCGATCGATCCCCAACCCCTTCACCCCCTGCGCCTCCCACCCCATCCCCAACCACCACAATCACCATGGCAGCCCTTATGGCAGCAAGGCTGCCATGGGAGTTGGAGTGGTGGCGGGTGAGGGATCGATCAACACACGTGTCTGTTGCCACTGGAGCGGACCAATTATAACATAGGAATTAAAATTAATTAATTGTTAAGTATTTTTTGTTAAGTTTCATTAAAAAGTTCATCTTTTAGGTTCACTTTTGAAACTCTCCCTATATATATACACACAGTACTTTTCTTGTGCGGGTCAGTCCGCATTTTAAGAGTGCGAACTGGAGATGTATCACCTGGCGGTGAGCCTAGAAAAGAGAGAGAGAGAGAGAGAGAGAGAGAGAGAGAGATTATAATTTAGCTAATAATTTCTACACTCACCGCTAGGTGACACATATCCGATCCAAACTCTTAAAATGCGAACTGATCTGCATAAGAGCATTATTATATATATATATATATATATATATATATATATGTGTGTGTGTGTGTGTGTGTGTGTGTGTGTGTGTACGTCTTATGTTGGAAGCACGTGTATTTGTGTTTTTTAAGAAAAGTCAAAAAATGAGAAAATTTGGTTTGAGGTTTTGAGGCTTCTCATCAATTCTGGCGACATAATCTGGGTATATAATATATACGTATGTAGAAAGAATTTATGATAATCCTCAAAACCTCAAACCAAATTTTCTCATTTTTTGACTTTTCTTAAAAAATACAAATACACGTGCTTCCAGCATAAGACGTTAATCCTTCCAAACGCTTAGCAGTTGAATACATAACTAAGAGTTACATTGCCACTCACCATGCACTTCCCTTGAAAACAAAACACATCAAATACAGTTATAAAGAAATTCCCCACGTTTTTATAGACAATGCCAACTCCTCTCGAACCTCTACCTATGTGCATCCCCTCAACACACACTCTCTCTCTCCTTTATGCACACACTCCTTTATGAACAAACCTAGCCATCACCTGACATTTGGAAGGCATCTAATGCTACTACCCCTCTTCCTCTTCGTCAACTTTGTACATCCCCTCAACACACACTCCCTCTCTCCTTTATGCACACACTCCTTTATGAACACACCTAGCCATCACCTCACATTTGGAAGGCGTCTAATGCTACTAACCCTCTTCCTCTTCATCAACTTTGTTTGCATTCAACAAGTTCCTCTCTCTCTCTCCCATCAAACATAAAGAAACATGGGTTTTACACACCTTATAACTCATTTGAAAGTTTTGGAGAGAAAATAAAGTAAAGGAAAATTTTATCAGGAAAGAAAAGAAAAGAAGATAAAGTTAATAAGAGAGAAAAGAAAAAAAAAACTCTTTCCTGCGTTTGGGAGTTTCAAAGGAAAAAAAATTAAAAAGGAAGAAAGAATAATTCATTAAAAAACTTTTCGTTCTTTCCATTTCTTTTCGATTTGGAAAAAAGGTTTTGCACAAAAAGGAAGAGAAAGTTTTTTAAAAAATTTTATTTTTTTTCTCTCTTTTTAAACTCCCGAATGAGAGAAAGTCACTTTCTTTCCTACTTAAACTCCCAAACAAAGTAAAGGAAATATAGTTTCCCTTCCTTTCCTTTCTTTTCTCCCCAAAATAAAACTCGCAAACAAGGCCTTACTGATATATGGGTTTTTGGTTTGAATTTTTTAAAATGTTTACTCAGATAATTTTGTTGCACCTTCTGAGTTTTATGTTGAAAGATAAACTTTGTTTGCATTAAACAGGTTCTTCCCCCCCCCCCCCCCCCCCCACACACACACATTAAGCACAAGGAAACATGAGTTTTACAAACTTTACAGATTTATGGGGTTTTGGTTTGAAATTCTTAAAATGTTTGGTTTGAACTTCTTAAAACGTTTTCAGTCAGATAATTTTGTTCTAGCTTCCGAGTTTTGTGTTGAGAGATAAATGTTTTACCCAAAACAAACTTTCTTTTTCACGTATAACATAACCCAACAAAACTAATATACGTGTACGTAAATTTTCTCTATTTCATAATTTTGTTACATCTTCTGAGTTTTTTGTTAAAAGAAAAATGTTTCACCCAAAACAAACTTTCTTTTTCACCATAACATAACCCAACAAAACTAATATACGGTTACTTAAATTTTCTCTATTTTCAATAATGACAGCATTTGTTGTCCTTCAAATTATGCTTACGACTTCTAACACCATCCCCCATCACCTGAAATTTCGTATTCTCTTTACCCATAAAGCACGTAGATATATGGGTCCTTCAACCCTTATTATTATACTGTCTTTTAAATTGAAAATTCTACAACATACTTACTCTTATCTTTTTATTGTAGTCTCAGAGTTTTCTATTGGAAAATATTGTTTTTCGTGTTTCTAATTATGTTTGTTATGTATATACGATTAAAAAATGTAACTAAAAAAAATCTATCTGAAAGTATATTTCAAGTGTTTTTAAGGGTGAGTATGTGTGTTTATATGTTACACTCAGGGACCTCGTTTGGTAATTGAAAATAACTATTTTTTCACAATGTTAATGGATTAAAGTATCGACCACTTTTCAAATATATTTATTAAAAAAATTCTACGTGATTGTATCTTTTAAGTGTTTTTAAGGGTGTGTATGTGTTGTTTATATATTATACACTCGGATCTAGTTCAGTAATAGAAAAAAAAATATTTTTTACTTTGCAAATAAGGATGCTTACTATTTTTTCACACAGGGTGGCAAAATTTGCAACCCAAAAACTTCCTCAAAACACCGCAAACAAAGTTTATTTTTTTTACTATTCTACCTAATAAAATCTCACGGTTAACCTTGATCGTGGTACTCATCACGATTAACCTTGGTCGTGTTACCCATTTTCACAGCTAACCCTGACCGTGGTATCCATTTGATGGCTAACCTTAGCCGTGATACCATTTTTATGGCTAACCTTCGTCGTGGTAATCATTTTCACGGCTAAACTTATCTGTAGTACCCATTTTCACGACTAACCTTAGCCGTAGTACCCATTTTTATGTCTACTTTTTGTGGTGTTAATTTGTGTGGCGTTAAGGCGACAAGAGTGAGTTTTTTGTGGTGTTTTGAAAAAAATGGTGTTTGGAAGAACTTTTTGGGGTGCGAAATCACCACCTTTTTCAAACCTCTTTCCAACCTATTAACACATTATTGTAGGATCTCTGCATGTACTTTTCTCATATTTGTTTTGTTTTAAAATAACAATTTCTTATCTCATTTAAGTTGTGTATCAACCAATAACTTTTACTTTTTACCTCTCACACTTAATTTAGTTCTTTATTTTTTTTTTCTGTTGACGGTGTGGATTGTGACCTCTTGAGCTATTACAATGCATCATCTTCATTGTTCAGCCTCCTACTATCTATCAATATATTTGGTATGTTACTCCCTCCCTCTCTCTCTCTCTCTCTATATATATATATATATATATATATAGAGAGAGAGAGAGAGAGAGACACACACACACATTAATGATTACATTCTCAATGTTCTGCAAATAATTTTTTATTTGCTGAAAATTATTTTTGCATGCTCGAAATAGTTTTATATTGTTGATTGTTTTTTTATTACTGAAAATAAATTTTATTTACTTTAAGTCATGTACAACGTCTATGCATAATGTTTCACTTAAAAAATTAGCGGAGTTAGACGACGGAGTATTTTCTTAATTGCTATATGGAAATCTTAATTATATATATAAACAATTCACGTTATTTTGTGTCACTGTTAACCAGATTATTATTTTTACCGTGTTTTCGGCACGGGCACACAAAAACCAAATAAAAGAGACACAGAATAACATGACTTTTTTTATAGATATTTAATTGATGGTCATATTTTCTTTAATTTATTAATTTTTAGTCCAATGTCATTTTTTATTTTTTTCTAAGTCCCAAAATAATTAATGCGCCTTTATTTTATTTTTATATACATTTATTTATATCTTTTTTGTTCTCAACTCAGAAATCATCTTCTTTTCCATTGCATTATACCTCCCATTTTCGTATAATCTCTCTCGACGTCGGTATGTTACTCTTTCCACAAATATAAATATATATATATATAATTACAATAAAGTATAAAACTTATGTATGTCACAAGTTTGGCTCATGATGTCATCTATATGAGCTTTTAATGGACTATCTCTTTTGCCCTCAAAGCATTTGAGTTCCCCCTCTTTTTTCACACTCAAAAATTCAAAAACAAGGCGATTTTTGTAAACTCTACTCAATCATACTCCCTCAACCCTACCGTACTATCATTTTCTGCCTCTCACTCATCCGTTAATGGCTCCAAAAGACAAACCCCCTTCATTCTCTCCCTCCCTCACTCATCTGCCCACCGCTCCTCCTCCTTTCCGCTGTCCGCCTCTCCATCTCTCTCACGGACCTACAGGTAATCTCCTTTCAATTTGGTTTAATTTTTTCTAGCATATCTATCAATTCTTAGTTCAAAATCTGTTTTTTGTTCACTGTATACTAAATCGAGTTGAGAGATGTTTCCATTTCAGATTTCTCTGTGTCTGATTTTATATTTCATTACTGTAGGTACACAGTGGTTTACATTATCAATGTTGCAAGGTAATTGTTTGATGAAATGCTTGACCACGATTTATTTTATAAGTTGGGTCCTTATCGTGAAATTTAGTTGGGGAGTGCCTTTAATTGATTGTGCGGGTCTATTAATTATTTTTTAAGAGCAATTTTTTGTTTCCTTTTTGGGTTTAGGTTTATGGATAAACTATCACTAATAGTTTATTCAAAATATTTATGTGATCAACTAGTTTGACTACCATTGATTCACATATTTATTTATTTTGATTGTGTCCCCAGTTGAGTTATGGGTTGAAATTGTTATAAGATATAAAGTTGTTGAGATTTGGGTCTTTGTTATGTTATGACTACAGATGGTGGATGAATGCGGGATTTCTGGCAAAATTTAAAGCCTGAACCAAGAAAGGTTTGCAACTGTTTATTCAATAAACTAATGGATAAAAAGAAAACTAAAATTGTATACTGAATTTTTTGTAAATATTCCGATTTCCTTTTGTTTTTCCTTACTTATTGACTGGATATGTATAATTATCATTCATTCTTTCCTTAATAAATGTTTGTTCGAATGTTTATTAGAGTTCATGTTGACGTATATATATGGTTTCCAAGTTTTCAAGAGTGAAACTATATGCATATATGATGTTTGTTCAAATGTCCAAGTTGAATTCAACGTGTCGATCCAAAGTCTTCTCTGGCATTCATCAACGTGCTCTGTATTAGCCATTGATAGGACTAGGTTTGCTCTGAAGGCATTTACTGATGAGAAGCGGTAATTATTTCCACATCTTGATGATGGTACTAGATTAGAGTCGTCGGTATTCAAGAAACATTTTGGGGCTCACACTTGGTCTGCTGGTTTAGTTACACTATTCTTATAGAATTCTTTGACATTAAAGGTATTGGGATGGTATAAGGTTTATGAGGACCACTTTTGGTGTAGTTTTTAATTGAAATTAGGGGTTGTTCTCTGGCTGTAAATAGTAAGCAGAGACTGTTAGTTTAAAATAATCGCAAGATTTTGGCATGTTCAATAGAATATTGTACTTAACCCTAAGAATGCGGTTCGCGCACCCTTATGGCACAAACAAGCTCAATTTCTCATTACTCAACTCCATTGAAATTAAGATAATATTTTGTTACACATACTGAGGGCTCCGTATAAAGACCAATTGATAGAAATAACTTTTCAGTATATTTTTCGTCGTTGCTTGAAAAGCTCCTCTAATCAAAATCCTCAAATACCTACAAAATTTAACAAACTCAAGTGTAGAGGTAAGTAAGGGTATCAATCCACATCAAGGGGGTAAATCAAAGGGAACACAATTGTAATTCAATTTTTATTTTCTTTTTGGAATTTTTCTTTTCTATTTTTTTTAGCTTCTCAAATATTAAAACAATTGGGTGAGGTGAGGTGAAATAACACTAAACTAAAATGACAAATGAAAACAACTAACTAAAAAGTGACTAAAATGGAAAATCAGGTCTAACACTAAAATAAGAGATAAAGTGAGGAAAAAAATTGTAAGAACAATCAAGGAGTGGGATTTAACCACAAATTTTAGCTATTCTAATTAATTAATTTAATTAATTGAATTCTCCCAAATTAATAACAAAATTACAAATCAACTCTCGTTGCAAATGTAATTTTAGTAGTAACCTTTTAGAAAATTAAGTTTAACACCCCACAACTCTAGAAAATAGATCTACACTCCTTTTAATTAATCACCCGCTAGGATCGACCGATTAAAATTCATGTAAATCTTAGAAAATAAATTTAGAATTGAAATTCAAGTTATAATACCCCACTTAAAAAACCTCTATCTGTAGTTCGAATCTAAAATGGGTATTATAACTAGAATTTTGGTTTTCTCTCGAAAATCATTTACCCTCTCTCGAGGCGTAAATCTAAGGGTGAGGGATCAAAATTAACATTCAAAGGGAATTTTCAAGTAATCAAACTAATTAAACTAAAATAACATCAAATAAGGGTTTTCCCCCACCCCTTGAAAGGGGATTTAGCCTAACATCATATTAAACATGATAATCAAACAATCAAAAGCTAATAAAATAAAGTAGAAGAGAAGAACAATCAAACCAAATCTCTTTGAGTGAAATTGGACTTCAATCCTTGAATCTGCAGTTTACATCCCTCCAATTAAGCATCCAAGTGTTTGCAATTAAATAATCACTCAATTAAATCTCTTACAAAATTTAACCTCACAAATATCTAACAAAAATAAAAATAATAAAATAAAACTATTTACAAAATGGTGTTTATCCTAATTTATTTTCTACACTAAACTATCTCAAACTCTGTCTAAAATTGATATGATCAAAAAGCTCCTTCAAATGGGGTCTTCATCTTCATTTTATAATAGGCATGGATCTAGGGGTAAAAATGGTAGGATAAAGGTGCAAGAGGTTATATAAGGTGTGAGTGAGGGATAATTTAGGAAAATGCACATATGTGCATGGGTTATGTGAGGTCATGTGGGAAGTGTGGTGGTGAGGATAAAATCAAATTTGGTTTGAGGGGTATTGTGGGTAAAGAGGAATTAAGTGGGTGCAGTTGGTTTATTAAGCATGTGGCGTTTTGACTTTTGGTTTTGATTTATGTTTTGTTAGCTGACAAAACGTGTTGGGAAAAGTAGGTAAATGGGTTTTTGGTTTGGGTTAAATTGTTTTGGACTTGTTGAAATTGGTATGGGTCAGTCAAGGTTGGGAGCAGGCGTTTCGGGTTGTTGGGTTTACGGGTAGAAGGGGATCGCTAGGTTGGAGCTGAAGGAGGGGTAAGGTCGGGTATGAGGGTTGTGGTTCAGGGCGTGGCCGGAGATGTGTTGCTCCGGCGGGTATGGGGTGAGATGGCTGGGACGGGTTGGGGCGGTTCCGGAGGGTCAGGGGTTGGTGGGTCAGTTGGCGGATTGGGCTGGCGCGATCGCGGGTTGGGAAACAGGGTCGCCGGAGGTGGCCTCGTGGGGGTTCAAGGGTGGCTGTTCGCCGGTTGGGTAGGGGTCAGCGCCGGGGTAAGCTCCGGGATGTAGGGTTAACAGGTGGGTTTTGGTGGTTTCGGATTTAATGGCTGCCATGAATGGCAGCGGGTTTATGGGTTTGGATTGGTAAGGAAGGGGGTGCTCGGGTTATGGAATGGGTATTTGGTTGGTTGTGGGTTGTAAAGTGGAAGGTTGGGTTAGAGGAGAAAGATGGGGATGATGATAAATAGTATGTAGAGGGTAATTTGGTATGTGAGGGTGTAGAGTAATATGGTGTGTGTGAAGGTTTATTTTGTGTGTAGGATAGTGTAGATAAGTGGGTGTGAGTGGCTTTAGGTGTAAGGGAGTTTATGTGTGTGTTTTATTTGGACACCTAAAAATAACATAAAAAAACTAAAAATTTTAAAAATAAAAATTTTAAAAATAAAAATCCTACTTTTAATAATAAAATAAAGACTTAAATTAAAAATGAAACTAAAAAGAAATAAAAATAAAATCTAATAAAATTAAAACTAAAATCCTAAATAAATGTAAAATCAAATAAAAATAAAAATAAAAAGTAAATGAAATCCTAAAAAAATCTGATCCTAATAAAACTAAAAACTAATAAAAATCAAAACAAAATAAAATAAAATTATACTAATAAAATATAAAAATAGAAAATAAAAACTAGAAATCCTAAATAAATCAAAAATAAATCCTAAAAATAAGAATGACTCAAACTAAAAAAATCTAAAAAAATATAAGAAGACACAAACAAAGCACATAAAGGGTTTGGGGTATGTTTAGGTTAGGTTTAAGCTTAGGTAAAGTTACGGGACAAGGGTATTTAGCACAATTTTTGCACAATTGCCTTGATTTAAGCGTTTGAACTCTGCAATACACAATTTGACCTACAAAATAAATATTTAAGTGCATAAGACCCAAATTGTCGAGAATTAACAACTAAAGTACGTCTATTCGGGGTATAAAATGTACACTTTTGGGTGCTTATCACACCACCCCCAAACATAGCTTTGCTAGTCCTCGAGCAATAAAATAGAGAGAAAGAGAAAGATAAGAAACCAAAAGTGTACCACTTTCGCGGGCACTTGCGATTCTACTTAGCATGTGCAACAAGCCTTTAAACCTATAGGTTGCCCTACAGGCCGAGTTGTGTCTCGTGAGGGTTTGCAGAGAATATACCCACAAAATTATTTATTTGCAAAGATTTATGGAAAGGCAGTCAATCTCTTATTAGACATAGAATAATCGCACAATTCATCACATGAGAAATAATTTCATAAATACAAGCTATAAGCGTAAAAAGTTTAGCTAAGTAAAGACTCAAGGCACATCCTTCCTAGAACTCAACGTGTGTAGTGCGAATCAGTCAAAACGGGTCGAGTATCATAAGAGTAATTCCTAGATTGCCTATTCTGAATCAACGCTTCAACTTCAAATCTCACTGGATATAACTCTCTCAAACGAACTCTCGAGATATGGGTAAATGTATCGCTCTTGTGTGTGAGGAGGTGAGTAAATGTAAGAAAGTTCAAACGTCTCACACACACATAAGAAAGCACGAACAATTATAATGAAAAATGATCTCATGAAAGAAATACTAATCACTATATTGAGAACGTCGAGTTTTTCACCACGTTGACTATCATTTGCCCGAATACCTAGGGAACATAGGGATGATTATGGGTGATGGGTAGATCAAATGCGATATGTGGGATAAGGTGGGATGGATGGCTGATATAATGGATGTGTAATGTGATGGGAAATAGATGGATATGTGTGAAGAGTGTTTAGCACTTGAAGAACAAATGCCTTTATTACATAAAACTAACTACAAACTCTTTTTCTTTCTTTTCTCTCTTTTCGATTTTTCTTTTCTTTTTCTCTATTTTTTCTTCTATTTTTGCTATTTTTATGTTTTTCTCTCTTTTTTTTTTGTTTTTCTCTCACTTTTCAAACCAACAATGGAGACATTTACATTTGAAATCACACTCTTTTATTTGAAAATGAAAGATGATATGGAGATGATAGGTGATGGTGATGGGAAATATGTAAAAAAGGGGAAAGTAATGGGTGAATGAATGGAAATGTGATATGGAAAAGTGATAAGTGTATAGATAAAAATCTAGTATTCGGGACAAATTTCAAGACACGCGTTTCTTACAACTCGAAAAAGATGTCATTCTCAGTGATCAAGCCAAATTTTAATGAATGATAATGAGATCATGCAACGATTTAGTGCGGACCCAAAAGAAGTTGAATCAACTTGTGACTCGGAGATTGCGTAAAACTCTCTGAAAGGTGAAAAGCAAAAATCTCACAAGCTAAAGTCTCTACTAGTGATCCTTAAGGTTCTCTTGAGAATTGTAGTACTCTTCAAATCTAAATCGTAGTGACGTCATAAGTGTGTAAATTTTTGTTGAGTCTAGAAATTCATGGTGCAAGCCTTGGGACGGATTACATAAGCTATTTAGAAGAAAATATTCTCTACCTTGACTCCTAGACTTAAAAGATCGATGATTGAAAATTCACATCAATAAATGAGATGAAAGAAACTGCACGAAATTTTAAAAATCAGGTTTAAAAATCAAAAAATTTCAAAAGAGGCACAATTTTGATAAAATTCCCCACCCCCAAACAAAAAGGAACAACGTCCTCGATGTTAAGTAAAATGATTTTTTAAAATTGAGAGCGTAAGGTAGGAAAGATATTACCAGAATGAACCGCTAATGAAGTGGACAGAGGGAGTCAAGAATAAACCTAAATAAATGATAAGAGAGAAAAAAAAAAAGGTGTACAAGTCTATAAAGCATGTAAAGCATATGGTGATGTGAAACATCACACCCAAACAGGATGAGACTCATACAAGAAACGATGGGCTGCCTCCCGGTACCGCTAAGTTTAATGTCTTCAACCAGACCGAACCATTCTCACCCTAAAGATAAGATCTATGAAAGCGCGAGGTGACAGAAAAATTGGGGTGATGAGAATCACCCCCATACAAGACTGAAGCGTCAGTCTTGTTGGATAAAGGCTAAAAGTGGTCAATGTTCCTGTATGGCAAAGTGCATCACGCGGCCATGGGTGGGTGGGGATTAGGGTATAGGGGAGAAAGGAAAGGGTAACGGTGAATAGGCACCAATCACGGGCCTTATTGAGCCGAAAAGTGAGGGCAACGAGGGCCCTATAAGCATGGTGCTCAAGTTGGATGGGAAGGAAAAGGGTTTGGCAATAATGATGGGGTGGGGATCATATAAATCACACGATCATTCTATAAATGGGCGATGATAATGGTCGCGTCGTGACACGCCAGGGAGCTATTGAGAAGAAAAATCAACACCATAAGGAAGCGGTGTGCATGGAGGAACAAGCTCGGTGTCACGAAAGTAGAGAGTAGCACCACAAATACTCTCATGGGTGGGGGATGGTTTCACGTGAGGATTCAAAAATGTAAATGGAAACTTGAAATGTGTAATGTCAAGATCCCAACCAAGTGGTTGTGTGGAAGGGATAATGGGTGGGTCGGGTGGGATAAACGGTGGAGGAAAATGATCCAACTCAAGCGTGGGAGACACACACTCATTGAGAGAAGTAAAGGAATACTCATAAGGGAGTGTGGTTTCTAAAGATAGAGTGGTCAACTTCTCCATAAGAGTAGCATCAGTGAATGGGGTGGGTGGGTAAGACGAAGCATTAAGATCTGAGATAGATGAATCAATATCAATATTCGGCTCAAGGGGAGCCAAATATGATGGGGTTATGATCTATATCAAAAGAGGTGGGAACCATCTCTAATGCTATCTCAGTACAATGGTGAGCACTCGTAGCCAGAGCTAACCTAAAAGATATGGGCATGTCAGAGACATATGCAATTGGGGCATTAGGTAAAAGCTCAGGCATATTTTTGGATATGAAGGGAGTGTGAACCTCAAGTGTGGGTTCATTTGGATAGGACGGGATCAGATCAGGCTCACTAATGAAAGGTAAGTCAACACAATTGTCGACTTGGGGCCCGGACCATGGAATGGTCTCAACTTCAAGATTCTCGAGATGGTAGGGTTGGTCACACTCAAAATCTATGTCACAAGAGGATACATCATCGTCACACTCGGTTGCAACGATGGGTGGGGCCACGGGAATGTTCGACTCTCTCGCACACTCTAATTCATTTAATCGTTGTTCAAGCCTTTGGACAGCTTGGGTTTGAATTTGAGTGGCTTGCTCTTGCTCGAGTATGAACTTTTGCTAGAGGCTTTCGAGAGCGGATGTGGATGGAGGTGGTTGAGGTGGACACAACTCGCTATGATCATGAGTGTACAAAGAATACTCAAATGAAGTGAGTGGGGTGGGGCCAAGTTCATCATACACGAAAGGATCACTTTCGTGATGGACAAATAGTGGATACTCATTGGGTGCGTAGTGAGGATACTGATCGGGAATGGGTTCACAAGGTTGCCATGACGACTGTTGGAACGTGTGAGGATCCGCAACATCGGGTTGGGATTCATATTGTGTGAAAGGGTGATCAGGCCTCCACGAATAACTGGGGTACTCACACCACTCGGGATTGGGTATATCATGACAATGGGTCGAGGTGGGTTCCGAAACAGTGTTAGATGGATACACATGTTCCATGGTGGGTTCCGATGGATATGAATAGTATGGACACTCATGGGACATGTGATCGGCATAATAACAATGGGTGCACAACAAAGGATGAGACACGTCGACACTTGACACCGAGGGTGATGGAATAGGAGGTGCGTGCATAAATGGGTCAAGAGTACCAACGGTACTCGTGAGAGAGGTGAAACTACGAAGAATGTCATAAAGAAACGGCTCGGGATCACTCTAACATGTGTCGCGTGTCAATGGAAAATGACCAAAGTAGTCCCGTAAAGGACGTTCTTCGGCCATGTGGAGAGAAATATTTTTTTGGAGTTTTTAAATTTTTCAAAAGGAAAGAAAATATTTTTGGATTTTCGAAAGAGGAAAGAAAGAAAATATTTTTCGATTTTTTTTATAAAAATAAAGAAAGAAAATATTTTTGGATTTTTTATAAAAATAATAGAAGAAAATATTTTTGAACTTTTTTTTTTGGAAGAAAAGGTGGGGGAAAATATGGACTCTATGAATGGATGAACTAACCAAAACCGACTATCGACAAATAGAATTGGACACACAAGTCAAAAAAAATTCCTAACTAGCACATAGCCAATTTTGATCTTTAAATTTAGTGAAAGGGGTAGTCAAATTTTAATTAAGTCCGCGGGCGATAAAAATTCACGAAATTTTCTGAGTGATCACCTTTGCAAAATTTTCTCCTAGTCCTAGTTGATTGATTTTAAATTTAGTGATGGCTAGGGTAGCACACAATGGTAAGAGAGTGAGTCGGGTGATGAAATCCCGTCTCGTGAGTGACCAGGTGTAGGTCTTAGTTAATTAATTCATCACACCATTCGAAAATAAATGCGAGAATAAAATCAAATAAGAGCACACAAAATAATTGACTCGCTAACAGGAGAGGCGCAAGGGTTTGAGAAATATACCTCCCACGGTTTTTAGGCCGTGGGGTGCCAAAAAACTTGAGTTGATCAGGGGGAGATTATGCCTATCCCAGTCGTCCCCGGGAGTCCTACTGACCCAAGGTAGAGAGGCTTCTAAATTCTCGTCTTTGGACGCCCTCTCTCTACCTTGTCCGGTTTTCCTATCACATTTGTCTTCAGTTATTATAATTTTAAATGAAAAATAAATGGTGTCTCTAAGCACTGCAGTACAAGCCAAGATTAGAATAATCCTAAATACAAGTCTTCTAATAAAATACAAAAAATAGTACTAAAATGCAACAAAATATAGGAGATAAATGAACTACAAAATTGAATCGGCCCCGAGTGCTTCACGCTCCCAAGAATGGCAACGACGCCATTTGATAAGAATAACTTTTAGCCTCTCCCCGGCAATGGCGTCATTCGATAAAAATAACTTTTCACTATATTTTTCGTCGTTGCTTGAAAAGCTCCTCTAGTCAAAATCCTCAAATACCTACAAATTTTAACAAACTCAAGTGTAGAGGTAAGTAAGGGTATCAATCCACATCAAGGGGGTAAAGCAAAGGGAACACAATTGTAATTCAATTTTTATTTTATTTTTGGAATTTTTCTTTTCTATTTTTTTTAGCTTTTCAAATATTAAAACAATTGGGTGGGGTGAGGTGAAATAACACTAAACTAAAATGACAAATGAAAACAACTAACTAAAAAGTGACTAAAATGGAAAATAAGGTCTAACACTAAAATAAGAGATAAAGTGAGGAAAAAAATTGTGAGAACAATCAAGGAGTGGGATTACACCACAAATTTTAGCTATTCTAATTAATTAATTTAATTAATTGAATTCTCCCAAATTAATAACAAAATTACAAATCAACTCTCATTGCAAATGTAATTTTAGTAGGAACCTTTTAGAAAATTAAGTTTAACACCCCACAACTCTAGAAAATAGATCTATACTCCTTTTAATTAATCATCTGCTAGGATCGACCGATTAAAATTCATGTAAATCTTAGAAAATAAATTTAGAATTGAAATTCAAGTTATAATACCCCACTTAAGAAACCTCTATCTATAATTCGAATCTAAAAGGGGTATTATAACTAGAATTTTGATTTTCTCTCGAAAATCATTTACCCTCTCTCGAGGCGTACATCTAAGGGTGGGGGATCAAAATTAACATTCAAAGGGAATTTTCAAGTAATCAAACTAATTAAACTAAAATGACATCAAATAAGGGTTTCCCCCCACCCCTTGAAAGGAGATTTAGCCTAACATCATATTAAACATGATAATCAAACAATCAAAGACTAACAAAATAAAGTAGAAGAGAAGAACAATCAAACAAAATCTCTTTGAGTGAAATTGGACTTCAATCCTTGAATTTGCAATTTACATCCCTCCAATTAAGCATCCAAGTGTTTGCAATTAAATTATCACTCAATTAAATCTCTTACAAAATTTAACCTCACAAATATCTAACAAAAATAAAAATAATAAAATAAAACTATTTACAAAATGGTGTTTATCCTAATTTATTTTCTACACTAATTTATCTCAAACTCTGTCTAAAATTGATATGATCAAAAAGCTCCTTCAAATGGGGTCTTCATCTTCATTTTATAATAGGCATGGAGCTAGGGTTAAAAATGGTAGGATAAAAGTGCAAGAGGTTGTATAAGGTGTGAGTGAGGGTTAATTTAGGAAAATGCACAAATGTGCATGGGTTATGTGAGGTCATGTGGGAAGTGTGGTGGTTTGAGGGGTATTATGGGTAAAGAGGAATTAGGTGGGTGCAGTTGGTTTATTAAGCATGTGGGTTTTGACTTTTGGTTTTGATTTATATTTTGTTAGCTTACAAAACATGTTGGGCAAAGTAGGTAAATGGGTTTTTGGTTTGGGTTAAATTGTTTTGGACTTGTTGAAATTGGTATGGGTCGGTCAAGGTTGGGAGCAAGGGTTTCGGGTTGTTGAGATTGCGGGCAGAAGGGGTCGTCAGGTCTAAGCTGAAGGAGGGGTAAGGTCGGGTATGAGGGTTGTGGTTCAGGGCATGGCCGGAGATGGATTGCTCCGACGGGTATGGGGTGAAATGGCTGGGACGGGTTGGGGTGGTTTCGGCGGGTCAGGGGTCGGTGGGTTAGTTGGCGGATTAGGATGGCGCGATCGTGGGTTAGGAAATAGGGTCACCGGAGGTGGTCGCGTGGGCGTTCAAAGGTGGTTGTTCGCCGGTTGGGTAGGGGTCAGCTCCGGGGTAAGCTCCGGGATGTAGGGTTGACAAGTTAGTTTGGGTGGTTTTGGATTTAATGGCAGCCATGAATGGTAGCGGGTTTATGGGTTTGGATGGGTAAGGAAGGGGGTGCTCGGGTTATGTAATGGGTATTTGGTTGGTTACGGGTTGTAAAGTGGAAGGTTAGGCTAGAGGAGAAAGATGGGGATGATGATGAATAGTATGTGGGGGGTAATTTGGTATGTGAGGGTGTAGAGTAATATGGTGTGGGTGAAGGTTTATTTTGTGTGCAGGATAGTGTAGATAAGTGGGTGTGAGTGGGTTTAGGTGTAGGGGAGTTTATGTGTGTGTTTTATTTGGACACCTAAAAATAACATAAAAAAACTAAAACTAATAAAAATAAAAATCGTATTTCTAATAATAAAATAAAGTCTCAAATTAAAAATGAAATTAAATAAAAATAAAATCTAATAAAATTAAAACTAAAATCCTAAATAAATGTAAAATCAAATAAAACTAAAAATAAAAAATAAATGAAATCCTAAAAAAAATCTAATCCTAATAAAACTAAAAACTAAAAACTAATAAAAATCAAAACAAAATAAAATTATACTAATAAAATATAAAAATAGAAAATAAAAACTAGAAATCCTAAATAAATCCTAAAAATAAGAATGACTCAAACTAAAAAAATTTACAAAAATATAAGAAGACACAAACAAAACACACACAGGGTTTGGGGTATGTTTAGGCTAGGTTTAGGCTTGGATAAGGTTACGGGACAAGGGTATTTAGCACCCTTTTTTCACAATTGCCTTGATTTAAGCGTTTGAACTCTGCGATGCACAATTTGACCGACAAAATAAATATTTAAGTGCACAAGACCCAAATTATCGAGAATTAGCAACTAAAGTACGTCTATTCGGGATATAAAATGTACAGTTTTGAGTGCTTATCACCAATAACATAGTTTAACCTCAAATACAACTCATGAATCATTATCTTAGGCATGCCCGGCAAATGGATAAGTCCCCAATATAACCAAAATTCTGCAATAAGAAATGTACACTGTAATTTCAACAATTACGGTTGATTATGTTAGTTACATTGTGATGTAAATGTTGAGTTATATTTCTGCCTATTTACAGTTTCGGGTATTAATTAATATATATTGCAGGGTAGTGGATGGAAAGTTGTTGCCAGCTTTTAGGGCAATTTTCCTAAGGGGATTAAATAGTTTTCCTTAGATATTTTGATATAAATAATGTCAAGAGAGTAAGCATTCTCCTGCAATTATGATTCATTTTTTTGCTTTTTTTTCTAACGTTTATTTTTTCGATTGCAATATGCTTATAATGGCATATTGCAATTATAAGTTGAGGTTAATTACTCATTAGTTGTTTTGTTTTTAAATGGCATATTGCAATATACTAACATTATTTTTTAACGTTTACTTTTTAAATGGCACTCTAAGCATTCTCCTACTTTTTTTTTCTAACGTTTATTTTTTAAATGGCATCAGATTGTGCTAGAAGAGGATGATGCTTAGAGTTGGATGTCCACTTGAGGTTAATTACTCATTAGTTGTTTTGTTTGTCTCACTCACCTACGAGTTACATTTGGTGAGTTAAAATGTAATTCAATGATTTCTTATTTAGTGACTTTTTAATTTTATAATGTGAATGATAGTACCATATAACACCTAATCGCAACACTCAGAGGAAGAGCCTCAATCCTGATCGCAAATAATCGCGTACCGAACATTGATTTTTCTACCATTCACTCATATCCCGATCAATGGTAAATTATCATTTTAAAACAACAAGGGTCAAACAAGAAATTCCATTACATCAATTTAATTGTTGTGGAAAAATATCTATTAATAATTAGGGTAAAATGCAAAATTACCCTTGAAATTCCATATCCATAGTTTTATGATGTTTAAACTCAAGTTCAATTAGGTTACATAGTACGCGATTATTTTATTTAGAGTTCTATTGCTTTCCCGAGGTACTACTACATTTGTAAAGCATGTATAGTATAACATTGATTTGGTCCACTCAATTTTTTGATCGACTGTTTTTCTCGAATAAATTATTGAATATATCATCAATCTTCTTATGTTCGAATGATAATCTATTTTTAAGAGAGTGAAATCTGATTTCATTCCACTTTGATCTAATTCAGGGCATTTAATAAGTTCGAATTTCAAGATGTTCGAAGACTTACAGCTGAGCTCTGTGGGCATATTCATCCTCATGTAGGAAGTAGTTCCACTTCTTTGACCTTATGTATATAACATATTTTTTTTTAATTTGTAAACACTGATTCATTTTTTCTCATTTGGAAATTATTCAATGATTATTGGTCGAAATAATGTTAGTATCCACTGATTTGATTAATTTTTTTATTAATGCTAATTTTAGGTTCTTCATGGTTAATGCAGTTTATCACTTGAGCTATGCTGACCTAAGAAGACATCAGGTATAAACTCATCTTTGTTTGGTCAAAAACTCAAAACTATTTTATGCCAATTGTTTCATGTCTTAACCGAAAGTTTCAATCGAACCATCTAAACTATCTATTATAGAAATGTAAACTTTGTTTTATGTGTGATTAAAGAGAAGCTACACAGAATATGTGTGCATTGCCAACTGTTATCGATATTTTTGATTGCGAATAGGAGGAGGACGATGATGATGAGCTCAACGATGATGGTTTTGATAGTGGGGAAGACTCAGATAGTGGGGCAGCAGCAACAAAGCAACCGTCGCACCACCTAGCGTCACCAGCTAGAGCGCCTACAATAGCCCTGTGGAATTACAGATGAAAGTTACACCATTAATGGCAATCCAATTGATTTCCCTCAATGTTTAATTGGGATTTTAACCCCAACTCATACTTACCAAGCTCTTTCTGCATACATTTACTTTCAATATTCCCTTGACTTAAGACTTTAAACATATTCTCACCCAAATCTCTAATTATACTATCCAAAATCATCAAACAAAACCTAAATGCCTTCACTATGTTCCATATCGTTATTGATATACCCCTAAGGTAAGCACATATGATGTTTAAATGATTTCAAATTCCAAACACAAAATCCGATCCATATAGGGAAAGACAAAGTAAGCCTCCCCACAAATGGATAATATTTAATGATAACAACTAGAGATAATAAAATTATGAATAGGGAAAATTAAAATTTATATATGTACTTTCGTCTCTTAATTAATACGTGTATTTTGTTGTTAAAGACATGTGGGTTATTAGCATTCAATTCAAGGAATATGAAAGACATACTGGATAATTAGTGTGAATTTAGCCATGTATTAATGCAAGGAATATGAAAGACATGGTTGATACTTCTTCCCAGCACTGTCTTTAAACTCTTTTGTTGATACTTCTTTCCAGAAGTAGACTATGTGGCCTTTGTTTAGTTTGAATTTATATGTTTCTTAAATGGTTTCATTGGTGAAGTTGGTTAATCAATACATTAATCTATGTTATTGAGTTGTATTTAACTTTTGATTCATCTTTATCTTACTTTCTTGAGTTATCATTCTTACAGAAAAGAAATGAAAATACTATATTTAGTTCAACCCCTATGTTGGCAACTTTGGGAGGAATGAGACGACTCGACTTTCATTTCTAGCAACTTTGGGAGGAATGAGAAGTCCAATCTCATGGTGGTAAATACCCTTCTTCTCAGTTTAATCATGCCACTATCGTTCGCTATGATGCTCCACCTAGAGGACTGGTCGTCTCCGGGGACAAACTGTTGTTTTCGACTGGACTAAAAGATGAGTTTTTTTGGTGTGTAAAGGTGGTGTTCAAAAGTGCTTTTATCATATCCTAAATTTTTTTGGTCAAATCCTGGGCAATATGTACAACTAGCTTTAGCGTCTAAACACGGATATGTGCAAATTTGGTGTAGTTCTCATATGAAGAATGATCCTTTGAAAATAAATCCCATAAGCTTTCAAGAATATATACGACTATTTGTAATTAAACTTGATTTTTGTATTTATGAAGATGCACATAAAAATGCATCAGAGGTGTTGGAAAATGCTTAAAATGCGTATAGATTTCTACTTACTGTTATATTGGTGGAAGAATATGAGTTTTATGCTTTTTTACATTTTCTTCGATTCTTAGCACCTGCATTTTGTTTATATTTTATTATGAGCAGTTGTAGGCTCAAAGATGGAAAGGAGTGCTACTTTCAGAGGATTTTAATAAAGACCATATATCGATTACAACACATCTTTGTAAGAATTCATCGCTACACGAAACAGTTGATTCAAGGCCGAAAAAACTATGTGGTACCTCAATACTCCATTGCTATGACTTGAAACCATAGCAATCATTTCTTCTTTTACTTATGGCTATATTGTCTTAAACTTTTCATCGAATACTTTACATTGAGTAAAGAATACGTGTAATTTTGAGACATTTTCCAAATGGATTGGTGTATTGGTGTTATTTCCACAATCTGAGTTAAATCATTAATCTTTCTTTGTGTGAGGTCCAACGTGGACTATTATTATTTATACAGACTATTAGTTTTGTTAGATTATTTTTTTATTTCCTAAATAGGTTGGATAATCCTATAAATAAAGGGAACTCTGCCCAAATTTTTTAAATTGTTTACACATTTTGTTGTAAAAGAAACTTTATGACTTAAATTTACATGATTCAATACTTTGAAAATTTACACTTGTAATAGAAAAAATATTTTCTATTTACATTATACACGACGTTATACTTTTCAAAATTATTTGCGTACCTTCAGGCACATGTATATATATATATATATATATATATAATATGATAGGAGGGTGTTTTAATTTTCCAATGAATCAACGATCGAGATCGATTTTTTTGGGACGATCTAAGGGTCTGGGATTGTGTAGTGTTACCATTTATGCATTGTGACATGGCAAATGGGGGAAAAAAAAATCCTTGGTGACCATCCCGTTCCCAAACCGAACCCTTATTTCACTTCTCACACCCAACCAATAAAAAAATTCCCTACCACACGATGCTTCAAACCTGCTCTATGGCCGCCAATCCCCACTCCGAGCTTCACCGTCGCCACTCTATGACGCCCTCATGCATCCCTCATTGTCCTCCCTATGACACCCTCATGCATGCATCATCGGCCACGCCCTCTATGATTTGGGTTTGAGATAAATATTTCATTTTATAGATCTATGATTTTTTTTCAAGATCTATGAATAGAGATGTGCATTTATATTGTTTAGATCTAGATTTGTTCTCCTTGATTTAATTTTTTTTTCTAGGTTACTCGATGGCATACGGTTCAATAAGGTATCTAATCTTACTTTCTAAAATCACCATTAATTTTTTTTTTCAAAATTGGAGGGGGGGGGGGGGGGGGGGGTGTGGGTGTTGAATGTTGACACCTTTATAATTTTAGAGTATTTTGTTTCATATTTAACAAATGCAAATTCGATTATCTGATTCTGACTTTTTTTTTATGTTGCTTTCTCATATTATTTAGATGAATTATAAAGGATCTTCGCCTGGACCAAGGAACAAAATAGTCTGTGGACTCAACCACCAATCGTGATTATGAATTAATGCCTTTGGACCTTAACAAGGTAGTTTTATTTTTATTATACTTAGAGTTTTTTTTTCTGTCATGAACTTTCTGTGTATTTCATTGTTACTCGAGTAAGACTGTATTCACTTTGACGACAAAATGGTCGCATATGTATTGAGGGAGTTTCAACACGAATCGGATACCACACGGCATAAAATGTAAGCCTTTTTCAATAACCTATTCAAATATCTATGCTATTCTATTTTGAATTCGTATAAAATGGCTGCTGGGAACAACACAATTTCTTGCAATAGTCAATGTTTTCATACCGTCATTTTCTTAACTAAAAATCATACAATCATTTTCATTTACATCATCTAATCATATGTTTTCATTTGATGTATTAGGCTCAATTAAAAAAAGGATTAAGTTAGTAGTTTATATCAGTTCAATTATTTACTCTGTTGAAGACATTTTTGTGAGTCAATCGGTACCCTAAGATGTGTGAGAATCATGATTTATATGAGAGACGTTATGTTGGTTTTTAGTTAATTATCTTTTCTTCCACTTTTGGTGGTTTTAGTTTTATCTAGGGGAGAGTACGGATTGGTTTATCTTCTGCTGCAACAGGTAGTTTGTGTTGAAATGATTTATATATTGGTCTCATCCTCATATCACCATTGTATTAAAGCAATAGGTTAACACGTGCTCATATCACCATTGAATAGATTTCTCCTTTGTATTATGTTTAAAAATTCCATATTGTTGTTAGATCTTTGGTTTATAAGAATAGATGATATTAAATAGTGTATAGTTTGCAAATAGAATTTTTTTTATTGCTTTTGAGTTTTAGTTCTTCGTGTATCATATCCGTCTATCACACCTTTTCTGCATACATTTAGTTTGAGATATACACATTTTAAAAGAGTGACTTTAGGGATTCACCCACATTTTAAAAGAGATATACATTTAGTTTGAGATAGACACCTTTTGTGCATACATTTTGTGTATCCTGTAAATGTATCATGTTATGTAATGCCAAGAGTGACTTTGGGGATTTTGTCTCTCTTTAAATATTGATGTTACTTGAACTTTGGCGACTTTTGCATGAATATATTTACACCTAGGAAGCCATCGCCAATATTCACCATATATATTTCGTTGACTTGATACACGAGAAAGAAGGTCCACATGAAGAACAAGGATGGAGACAAGATCGATTTTAATTCGGGGGCGATAAAGTGAGCGATGAGAGGGAAACAGTGCTCCAGAAGGTGTGGGTGATTTTCTTCACCTCTACAACGTTCATTTTTTTATTTCACAATATGGATTTTATATTACCATACCAATTATAAATGTTGCCTCCACAATCGAAAAAATAATAGGTCGTTCCTCTACGACCTGCATATTTTATTGCACCACTTTACTGGGGGGAAATTGAGGCATACGCCCGCTTTCATTCTAAACAGAGGTTTATACTGTTATACACCTTCCTTCATTCTAAACAGAGGTTCACAAAGTCTTTGAATGAGTCATACACTTTGTATCCTTCATTCTAATTGAGGCATTTAATGTATAGGCTTTAAATGAGTCAATTTCACAATGAGTTAATGTATATGACATTGATATTATGTTCTTACAATTCAAATTTCTGCCACAATAATATCATTTTAATGTATTCAAGGAGCCCAAACACTGCCAAAACTATTTTGACTCAGCTAATCATTGTGTTGGTAAGTTTTACTTTAGAGGTCCTATGCTGCTATATGCAGCTATATACAGACCTATGCTTCTATATGTTGTTATATGTTATATGTTGTTATATGTTGTATGCTACTATATGTTGCTATATATACAGACCTATGTTACTTAATGGATGATGGATATAAAGAAGAAAGTAAATAGAAGACTCCTTAGTTTAATTATCCCTGAAATCTCCTTCGACCATATCAGAGCCTTCTATAGTATAGTTAATTCACTAGGATCTTCTATAGTTGTGACTGGGGTGCCTCAGAATCGCAAAGCATTGCTTTTTTCGAGTTAATACTTTCTTGAATATAAAAATGGTAATTGAAGTTGACATAAAATTTGATATTCAGACTCGAAGACGAGTAAAAGTTTAAATAGATCTATATACAAAACCCATCTTGTGAATTAATGGTGATGTGGAAAATTAAGGGAATATATGATATAACCAACCATTTATTTCAAGTGTTGGAGAGATGAAACAACAGTAGCTGATTAGTAGCAGATATTACTCTATATCTTGACAGTGCGATGACATGTGTATCATTTTGCTTTATACGTTTTTCATTTGTTTGAGTTGCATTAAAAAAATACAAAAAGATTTTATTTTGATAAATTTTTTTGGAAATATAAAAAGATTTTTGTTTTCATATATTTTTGAGAAAATACAAAAAGATTTTATTTTTTATTTGAGTCAAAATATATTGAAGAACCAAAAAGATTTTTGGTTTGTTTGTGTTTTGAGTTTACATGTTTGATATGGCATATTGGTGTGCTTGGACCCCCATCGTTTCATCATCCATATGGATAAGACATTTGGTCATAATTGTTAATGCTTAGAGTAATTTTAACCATTGATTAATGGGGTGGTTTCGAAGTTGATTTACATTTTTATTCGACTTTGTATATATACCATTATTGCACACATGCACGAGCTTATATGAATGTTTTACTTCTCATGCATATTTGTGTTTGGTGAGACGTTCTTCTCTCAATTTTCTCATCTATGCGCAACTAGACTTAGAGAGGAGGTGTGCATGTAAGAACCATTACCTGTGAGAATTTGTATTGCTTATATTGAAAAATGATGGGTGTGCATGGGAAATGGCTGTGAGAGGATAATAATCTCATCGTGAAAGCCACCATTTAAAAGAGCCCATGAAAAAACTGAGGCATTAAAAATATACATGTATGAAAAAATAGGCCAATAGGAATTCTCTAAGGAGAAAAGGTAGAAACCTTAAAAGATATAGAAAAAGAAATATGAATATAAGAGAGAGTTTGGATGGAAAAGTGCAACGGGTTTACACCATGAATCCTAATGTTGAAAAATCATGTCATGACGCTATTGTTTGTAGAATCGTCAAAATTTTGGATTTTGTGCATGTTGTTCGTTTAGTTTAAGATCAACATATTTTTATTGTCGCCTATGGATAAAACTAAGTTTGATGATATCTAGCTATCAATTAGAGCTTCTTGATCATTTCGATGTGTTTAAGGTGTGATCCATTTGTTGTAGTTTACGCCCATTCATTCCATAACCATGTTTGAGCACATCGATACTATGTTAGGATGTAATTCATATTTTCTGATTTGAGTCTGTTTTGATACTGCTTTGTTTTTCCTGTTGTTGATTTTTGGAAAAATTTCGCTGGGCAAAAATTGAACATTTTTAGAAGTGGAATTAGAAGTTTTTGAAGTCTTTCAAACGATTTCAGGATGTCGTTTGAACGATATGTCCAAGTCATTCGAAGACTGGATCACGCGACACGAGTTTCGAGGTGTTAAAGTGTCAGGTATGGTTGCGAGATAGGTCGCGAGATAGATATTTCACGCGACACCTTACTATTTTGGGTCATTTCTTACCTGGATCGAGCGAGATCTATATCTCGTTCAAACGACATCGCTTTGTCATTCGAATGACATGAGTTGACTTTTTTACTCTTCATTCTGATTTTGTACTTGCTTCGTATATATGCACATATCATACTGTTTTTGTACTTCTGGTTTGTTTGGATAGTTTATATGCAATAGATGTTGATTATTCATGTTTCATTTATACATTGCATAGTTTCGATTAGTCACATCATTTCTTATACTGATGATTCATATTGCGTTACTGTTTTCTAGCTACGATTTCTTATCGTTTGTTTATTTTTAGCTGGCTACATTTGTTTATCTAGTTATGCTTTATATGATTATTCTCATGATAGGTACGGTGTTGTTTGTCTATCTCTTGCACTAGTTGTCTATTCGAGACAAAAAGGGGGAGAGATAGTATGTGATGTAGGGGGAGTTTCGATTGATGAACAAATGGCTTATTTTACAAAAGTGTATTATAAGGTTTTATATCATTTGTTACTCTATACTTCACTTGGCATTTGTCTGGTTCATATCTGTAGGTATTCTTCAGAGATTCAATATTTTATAACTACATCACATTCAGATAACTCATGCTTGTCGATCCTACATAAACTAGTCCTTCTCCTGCAATTTTGATTTTGGGTTTCTGGGATGGGATTTAGGTGTCATTTGGCTTGACGGCCCGACTTAGCATTTGCTATTTTGGTTTTGTCTCGGAATTGTTAAAGGGGGATATTTGTAAGGACAAATTTCTAATTGAGTTAATTTGTATGTAATTGACTTAATTCCGAACAAAACAAAAGTTTATGTCATAGGATTGTATTTAGAGTCACGATCCGCATAAGCATATGATGTTGTGTTGAATACATAGCGGCCAAGCTTCAAAGATAGACCATGTCGTGTTTATTGGTGCACGTTTCACGTCTTTATCATGTTTCGATCTCTCGGGTATTAATGTATAATGTTTATGGGACTCAAAAATATGTTTTAAGGATGTTATTTTTATTAAAAATGATTTTAAAATGTTTTTAACTCGTTTATTCTGAGATAAGGATTGTTTAGAGTCGTATGGATCCTTCTCTTATGATTTGAATGATCAAACGACATCCTTAGTGTCGTCTAAACGACATGGACATATCGTTCAAATGACATGGCCAAGTCACTCGAATAACATAGGGATATCATTCAAATGACCTGTCGACTTAAGTTTTTTATTTGGGGCAATCTCCTCTCAGAATTTCATGTGTGCAAAACCAAATATACATAACAGTTCCCATACATTTTTCTCCCCATGTTTACAAAGGTTTTCCAAGTCTAAAACATCCTTTGTGTTTCAAGATCCGATCTTTCGTAAATATATGTTATTAAAGATCTTGTGTTTGCACCATCTGCAGTTTGTTTATCTCTGTTGAACAAAAAATAGTTTCGACGAGTTTTGCGGTGAAGAAGCGGAGGACTCTGTGTTCCGAATCGTAAACGTTACCAAAGCCATATCGATGGACACTGAGGTACGCGTGGAGTCGTGTGCTGTGGACAAGTGCGTTGAAGGACTTCTACGTGGAACTGTGGAGAAGTGGCTGAAGCATAAAAGAATGTCAAGGCTTATGAGGATCGAGTTATTGTGTAAGTCTACTGTCTGTACTTTTTAAATCATGAAAATTTAATATCCCTAGAGACATTATGGGTTGCATAGTGAAACGTAATATCTTACCCATAAATAACTAGTATTGTTGTGATTACATGAAACCTTACATAATCCCTCTATATGACCTTGATACCAAAAATTTGATTCCTTTATAAACCATTTTTCAAAACAAACCCTATTCTGAAATCTATATAATCTTGTTAATAAGCAGCATGGCTTTTCACCCATGACTGGTTAATAATAATAGCCTAGACTCTAATAGGTTCCTTTATTTTTTTAAGTACGGATGAAATGTGAGTAATCCATGTGAATAGGAGTAACCCATGACAATGATTTTTCCCAAACTACCAAATCTAACGAAGTTCTTATCTGAGATAGTTGTTTGTTTATTGTAATCAAACGAGGCCTTTTATAAAACCATTAGCATCGCGTTACTCATCCCTTTTATTACTAAGCTACAATGAATCATCACAAAACTACTAGTTAAAAGCAAACCGATTTATATCAGACTTTACTTATGATATCACTACGATGGAATAAAACAAGTTATAAAACTCTCCTGAAAACTTAGGTTTTCAAAATAAGTTTTACCTTAGCCCGCTCCTTTTTCTGTGCAGTTTATTTGCTCTTAAAACTCGTTGGATTATTCAATAAATGTTTTTCGAACTCGATAAGAATATTTTGAATAAATAGTTAATTATTTTTGGAACTCCATTAAAAGTATATCTGAAGTTTATCCCGGTAAATTTCTTTAAATTCAGTGCCCTATGACCCTCTAGAGTTTTAAGCACTGACTGATTAGGAATAACAATCAATTAAATGCTTAAATCATGAAAGATTGGAATTTTTTTAAGAGTTTCTTTAAAAGTTATGTGCGGTAACCATTCAAATTAAGAAAAATAAAACAAGGTAACCATCTGTTTGAACTCCATCCTAATTATATACATTAACCCTATCACAAGTTTTCCAAATATTCAGTTAGTACCTATTTAAAAGTAATTCCTACTTTTCACATTTTTGCCATTTCTTACATGAATATAGGAAACCTCCATTTTCTATTAATTAGAGTTCTTATTTACCAATCACTATGATTCATAGTAAGGATTGTTACCATGATCAATCTAGTAGCTTATCTTACATCGGGTATTGGAATAAAGACGTACCCTTTTAGATTACACAACCCACTCCAAATGAATAGTTCATATTGAAGATCATTATCACTTAGAAACATCCTATATTGATTACCCAAATAATTTTAAATAAACCTAGTAAGGTTCCAAACATTATCAACTTTGACTTCATAAACATTAGTTTAAATTCAATAAATCGATTAGGTTTTATATACTCTTATAAATGTAATTCAAACAGTAGTATCATCATGTTAAATGATATAGATGTTGGTGACCTCATTCACATAGGTGTTTAAATAATATTTATATCTAATAAACCACCCTTTATTCTCATTAACACATAGACTACGTAAACCCCATCCATTTATTAGGTCAAAAATTAACTAATATTATAGAGTATATCTAGAGTAAAACCGATATACTTTTAACGATCCTTTTACCTTTTTATATCTATAGTAGATTCCATAAAATTATTTCACAACGTTAAAACTCATCCATTTGTGCTCCATAGAAATACCATGAATTTGTTGGTCGTTATTGTTGCAAATGTTGACCTTTTAAGCCTCTATAACTTTATCCGGTTATAGAAACTTTAACTACTTAAACCTCGGTAACTTGATATCTAGGGGATATCCGGTTATAAAATCTCATATTTATATCATCAATTATTTTACTTTTATCAACTTTATATCTTTATTATTTTACTTTACTTTATTTTCGTGTATATATAATCTTCTAGATACTCTTTCATAAAGTGCTTGAACATTCTAAATAAACCTCCTTTTCAAATCATCAATTGTTATATACAGCCAAAGGGAAGATATACCTTTAAATAAGTATATTAGATTGAGAAAATCCAACCTAAAAAAATATGAGTAATTGTCAAAATACCATCCTTCTTATAGTGACTTATGATCGAATGCATGATTACAAAATTATAAATAAATGTCAATTACCATTATCATGAGATTGATATATAACCCATGGTACCACCCCTAAAATGTCATACCTTAACTTAGTCGTTTGTTTTACTCATTTTCATAAAAATCTTGTTACATAAACTCTTATTAAAAAACATTTGTTATGATACGCGACCCATTCAACCTTGTAAAAAAGAAGATTATTTATCGAAAACCCAAATTTGATTATTTTTAATCCCGGTTACACCATCATCCTTTATATAGTTATGTTACAAGATTTACGAATAAGGAATGAAACGAACTTAACGACGCCTTCACTTTACGTGGAATAAATTACAACTTTAAGACTACGAAGTCAATAGGTAATCTCTTAGATATAGGGTATCCCTTAAAACAACTGGTAACCACCGCGACAGTTTTGCACTCTAAATATATAGTAAATTTTGAGGACGAAATTCTTTTAAGGTGGGTAGGATGTAACAACCCACATTTTTTTATGAATTAAAATTTAAAGTTAAGTCACTTATTACTCGGAATAACATTTTTGTTATTAGAACAAAGTCGTAAAAATTAGAACTAACCTTTTTTGTGTCAAACCTCATTAAACCATTAAAGTACCAAATATATTTTGTCTATAAATTCATTACATGTGTATATATCATATATGCTTAAAATATTTTTTTTTACCAATTTACCTTGAAACTATATCTTGAATTTATTATCAACCCAAATAAAATTTTATATGTCCAACGTTTAGATTAAAATCTATGAGGTGCAAAGTTTAAATATTAGTTTTAAAAATTTAGGGGACTAAAGTGAAAATAAATAAGAGTTGAACAAATATCTAGATATTTGTTACGAAAACCTCATCACCTTCCTATAATATTATCCCTCTCATTTAAAATCGACCTCTAGCCCCAATGGTTGCTATAAATATCGAACCCAAAACTCATTTTTGAGACACACCACCATCCCCCTAAGTAAACTCATGTGTTCATTCTTGTGTGCATACGGATATATATATATATATATAATTTATATGTGTAAAACTTCCTATGTATATAGACGATTGGGCATGCTAGGGAGTGGGTATGTAGGTGTATATACACGATCAAGTGAAAGATTAAGGAAGATAAATTTGTCCTCATGTAAGTTCATTTCAGTTTCTTTTCCACTGGTACGTATGACCGAGTGATCCAGATAGGCTTAGTGTATATATATATATATATATATATATATATATATATATATATATATATATATAGTAGGTGTATGGGCCAAAGGTAGGAGATGAAGTGGGTTAAGGAATAGAACCTTTTTTATGACACGACATTTTTTGTCTTGTTAACGCAACTAAACGAGGGATCTCGTTTGTGGTCCGTACGATTGGAAATGATGTTCACATATCAAACATAACACACGTGTAGTGTCGGTGTAATTTCAGGGTGGTCGAGATATATTTCTAGTCATCCAAAGTATGGCCTTCGCTAGCCGTAACAAGGTGACATCTTTGTTCAACCATGTTTGTATTATTTTCAGCACACTTAGGGTAGTTAAAAATAGTACTCAAGCTAACTGACATATTGTTCGGACCATGGATAACACATATGGGTTGTTGCGCACTTGTGTGCGCTTATCGAGGTGCGTGTTCGAAGTGTTAAATTTTGACAAAAATATAACAAAGTTTACAAAATTCAAATTTTCAAGCTATGTTTAGGTTCAATTTAACACGTTTCACGTGCTCAGAAAATTAATCCGACTTCACCAACATCAACTCGGGACATCCAAGAGTTTATACGTACGATCGACAGCGTGTTCGATTAGTCGAGACATGTGTTCTACTCGACTCAAGTTGTGTCATATATATATATATATATATATATATATGTGTGTGTGTGTGTGTGTGTGTGTGTGTGTGTGTGTGTGTGTTACGAGAGGAGGTCCAAATAATATAAGAGAATACTAATACAAGTAAAAACCATTTTAGACAAATTAAATCTTGTTTTAAGTACGTAACATTTTTTCTCCAATAAAAATTAAGTAGCTTGTATTCAAATCTTAATTATATTTATTTGGAACCCAACAAATATTATTTTATATAAGAATATTAGCCTTTTGTAATCTTAAGTCTTCATTTTATCACTAATTATAAAGCGAAATATGAAATTTAAGTAGTAAACTCGCGAGCATCGTTTAGAATTACGTATAGGGATTCATTTATTAATTTGGCCCAGAAACGCATATTATCATTATCATAATTTTTATTTAGAGGAGGTAAAAGATCATAACCACAAACCTTTTTTTCCAAACGCCTATTAACCCACTTTCATTAAATCATTGGAGCAAAACAACAGTGGAAACTATATTATAACAAATAGTCTAATAGAACTTTCCTGAACATCAATGAAAAGCTCATAAACACCGGTAGAATATTATAATTCACTATTATATTCACGTACCTTAGCCTTCTGCAGTATTCATATCATGTTTATGATAGCCCATATGTTGTTCTCTATGAAATTGTCTTATGTGATTTCATACCATTTTATATAAAAGCATATGTTTGAGTATTGTTGATAACTCAAACGATCTACTGATCGAATAAAGGAAAATCTATTTTTCGTAGGAATTTCATCGTCGGATATTTTATACAGTTGTTACACTTCTGTCGAATATTTATGAACTCAATAAATAGTTCGAAGACCATAATTTATAATTTGGGATATAGACTGTCGTGTTATCCCACATAGTGTTTGTATTACTGTCCATAGGACTCAAATGTTTGAGTGCCTAGATTTATTACCACATATGCATGAGTGCCACTCTAGTTAGTGTGCCTAGCTAGTTATTTTTCTTAAAAATTTTGGGTACATGTCTCCAAAGGATTTGGATTAATGATAATTATGAAAGTATTGTTGATTATTTTTCTGAGCCTTTGACAACTGGTAAGTATGTGATTATTTAGTTTCTTTATTTCATCCTTTCTTTATAAACTGTGAAATTTACATACAATAATACTGCATTCTTTTATGCGCATTATTTAAAATACCTTCCTTCCATACACTACTTCAAATCATATATATATACGTTATAGATTTTGAATTTTCTACTCAGTAACTCTGTTGACTCTTTTCTTCTAGTGTTTTGCGACAGGTACCTTTAAGCGATGATTAGTTCAAGATAGGATTAAATGAAGACTGGGAATAGTTTTATTTATCGAATAGTCATACAAAAAGGGTGGTTAGTTAGACAAAGAGATATATATATATAGATAAATTAAGGTAGTATTACACAGTTAAAACTATAGTTGTAACACGGTGAAATATCAATACGGATTTCTCTTTTGAAAGAAATGATGGTTTTCATTTTTAGTCTTCATTAGGATAAACCTCACACTCGAAAAATCAGGGTATGGCACTAGCTAAGGTTTGGTTCATATTTGGGACAAAACTATAAGGGTATAAGCCTAGTCCCAAAAGATCGGGGCAAAACCCCATTATGACTATATATAACCTCATAAGTCTTAGTCAATTTTATTTATGGTATAAACCTTTTACAATAAAAACGTCAGCATGATTAAAAAGTTAGTAATCATAACTCAAAAAGTGATGAGCAGCCTAGGCTCAAGTCAAAACTCTTTTTTTAAAACCACCCTCATCTTAAATGTAGAACTTCGGTAAGATCTATGATAAACATTAGAGGGACAGATTAGCTAGTTTGGCCAATTTTATATAAATTAGTTCAAGAGCAAGTTTTGATTATTGTTATCTACTTGTTCAGATGATTTTAGAAAGATTTGTTTGAGGAATAAATTTATATCAATATCTGTGACACCCCGCCCAATAAAATATCGAGTGATCAGTCGTATATCAAATTAAAGCAGGAATCTCATTTGGTTAATTCCTAGCATCACTGTCGAAAACTTTTTAAAACTTACTAACCACCAAGTATTCAAAAGCTGATGTCAAAATTTTAATCTTTTTATTTAACAACAACAACCATATAAATATCAATACGAACCATTCACACAAATCATGAATCTAAAGCAATACAGAATAAATCAATAAATAACCGACGGAATAAACCACCGGCATAAAACCAACATCCACTAATATAATCCAACAAAGAATAGTAACCAGTAGAAAGTTCGACTGAAATGAAAATAGCTGCGCCAACATGCCCGAAAGAAATACAAAGTTGCATCCTACTCTAGGAATAAAATGACTGAAGCGTCTATGTCCAAATCCTGCAACATCCACACCTGTTGCAGCTACGCATTCCTGGAACAGATCTTCAAGTTTGGCATCCCTGTGGTTGGATACCTAAAAGGTTTTGAAAATATTTTGCAAGTATGGGTCAGATCCCAAAGTCCTTTTGAAAATATTTTTCAAGTGAGCTAAAATGCAACAATTAAAATATATGAATGCTCTTCATATTTAATCTAGTGTCGCACTCCCTTGAGATACATCTCACCCCTCCTCGACCTAACGCTTTCTTCTTGACCCTCCTAATTACACCACCCCATCTAACTAGCCTTGTCATGAAACTCCTTGAACCCTACTCTAACCTGAGTAATTTGTATCTTTACTTCATAAGTTATTTATCGCATTAACTTAATTAATCATTTCTTAATAGTCATATAACATTCACTAGTTATAGAAGTAATACAAATTCTCTATATGTATTTAATAACATGTATATAATTATCTAATCCATTATATACGTAGAACTATATTCCACAATTATACATATGTTGAATATAAATAAAACCGCTCTTAAAAGCCATATAACATTCACTAGTTATATAAGTAATACAAATTCTCTTCATGTATTTAATTACTCGTATATAATTATCTACTCCATTATATACGTAGAACTATATACCACAATCACACATATGTTGAATATAATTAAAACCATCCTTCTGAGTAATACCTCATCCGATGTATTCTCTAAAGTGCTATCATCCCAGGTCTACACAATCCCACCTGAATTTTCTGAGATAGCAAGCCACCGCCGAATCAGAATAGAGAAATATAAACGTATTGGAAGCGGTCATATTCCCCCGAGTGTGAAGAAAATCATCTCAATGCCCACCTCTATTTGGACGCTATGACCAGGGGATATACTCGCCCTACTCCTCAAGCTAGGGGATTCACCCACATCGCGCAACCTCCCCCGATAGCACTAGAGCATATAATTCTAAATAAATACCTAGCCACCGGTACTTATGAGCATACAATATACATATATATATATAATCCCGGCTTTACCGTGTACAAAGTTCGTAACACTACCCAATATATTCTCGAGTCTATGGTTCGACTCTAATTTAATTAATATGCCCATTAATTAACTTATTATCTCCCCGTGTCTATGATCCGACTCTAATTTAATTAATATACACATTAATTAATTTAATATCTCCATGGTGTCACACAACCAATGTACCCGGACTTGCTCACCTGGCCCGAATTTCCATCTCTTAGAACATACTCCTCAAAATTCCATTATAAAGAGAACGCTCCTAATTAAATAATATTTAGCAATTTATTATATCATCCTATAATAAATTATTCCAGCTATAAACTTTAATTAATTAATCCCCCATTAATTAATCTATTATCATGGCATCACTCAACCAAAATATCCGGACACCCCCTTGGTCCATAATACAATATCCCAAAATCTGAGGTTTTCAATTTACTCAATCTGCCCAGATTTTTAAAATGTCGTGTTGGGGCAATTGGGGGGCCGTTTTGGAAAAAGCGCATTAGATAACAAATGTTAGAAAATGCTATTTTCTAAAGGATAGCGGGGACAGAATTGCCATTAATAGCTTTTGTGAAGATTTTCACCTAGAATTATCCACTAGAATCCTTACGAATCAAAATCAGTCCCAATAACTTGATTCGTAACTTCCCTAAATCAAAACCCAATTTGTATCAACGCAATCCAAAAATCATTTGAATAACACCTACTATAATATGAATTGAATATCACCAATTTACATTGAAGCAAGTTAACCACTTGCCTTAAGAATTCGTAGTGTCTGATTATCCTTTGGTGTAGAGATCGTTATGTGATGAAGAACACCTTCCTTGTTCTTCCTCTTCGGCTCTCAAGAGTCCTCCCTCTTTGTCCCTTACGTTCTCAAATTTCTCCCAAATGAGTTATGGCTGCCCACAACTCCAAAAACTTAGGTTTTTATATCCAAATCCCGTTTTTAATCATATGGGCCTAATTAAAATTGCCCAAATACCCCCGCGTGGGCTCGATTATGCCCAAATATATCCCGTGACCCATTTACCACCCCCAAGTACACTTTTTCGACTATCTCGACCCATCCGGACTCGACCGTGCACTCAAAATTGACATCTGAATTCATTTATGAAAATTTCCTATCTCACAACCAACTTAGTCTATATCCGACTTCCGGCTGAGATAAATAAATGCCACATCACTTATACACGTTATGACGTAAATAAATTATTACTATTCACTTAGTAATTAAATTTCCGTAAATATTAACCATCTTCTCTCCGATTAATATTTAAATAAATATTAACATAACTAATTCAATTAAATTATGACACACAAGTAATTTAAAATTTTCCCGAATTAATTAAATATTAAATGCACAGAAATACGGAGTGTTACATAATCCCCCCTTACAAAGGAATTTTGTCCCCGAAATTTGGTCATAACTGCGGCGAATAACTCTGGATACTTCTCTCACATATCCTACTCTCACTCCCACGTATACTCATCAATACTGTGATGACCCCACTCCACTACACTCTATCTGGTACTACTACCTTAGACTGAAGCTTGCACTCACATAGCTACTAGTCTCTCCTCATATGAGGTGTCTTATTGCAAGTCATTCTCCTCGAGTAGAATGTGCCCAAAAAGCCCTATCGTTCCTCCTGTATCTCTCCAACTATGCCACGTGGGACCCATCATGTATCCACTGAAAATGTTCTTGAAAACCCAGTCAATAAGCCACCGGTCCCACCCTCTAAAAGATAGGAAAAGGACCCATATACCTCGATGCTAGATTCCCTTTCTTGTCTAACTTCACCACTCCTTTCATAGGAGATACCCGAACTAATACCTGGTCACAAATATTTAACTCGATGGCCCCTGACAACATAGTGTCCCAAAAGATGAGCCTATACTCCACTGACTCCACTATCTCTATGTTAGGAAATTCCCCTCCTTACATCCCTGAACTATACGAAAGGATACAACGTACTCAATTCCTGCTGCTGGACCATAACCCATTTCGGGTCCTAGCAGCTTGTTATTTCCCCACCTCTTACAACCAAAGGTGGATAATGAAACATTTCCCATAAAATCTCCCAAGGTGTCACGCAGATACTAAACTGTTACGAGGCATCACACGTAATTCTACATGTGGTAATTACTACTCCCGAATTACCAAAAAATCTGGAATGCACAATCCTCGCTTCCTGTCTACCCATCAACTTATGGCGACACGTTCAACCCAATATGTAACTCTGTCCCTATCACCTCCTGACACTTTTTACCAGAGGTGGGACTGAAAGGTCTCATCCAAATTCCCAGTAATATTTAACTACACCTTGTTCTGTTTCACTCCTTCCCATTAATAGTAAAGTTGGGCACACTACTCGATAGTATAACCCATTCTGAGAGAATAATTCGTGTTCAGGTCAATCCATTCAACAACCCGATGGAAACCTTGACTTCTCCACGATTTTTACAAACTTGAGCATAAATTCCATCTCTGTAACCATAAAATTTCAAAAAATTCTTGATTGATACCCCCAAATCAACCTTTTTCCCATTCATAAATGGTCTATCTGGAGACAAATTCACTATATCTTACTCAACACCAATTCCCATGCTCAAGAACTATATTCCTTGTGCAGTTTTCGTCAGATAGGAATCTACACCTTGTCTATGCGTAAGACCACTCTAAGCATATAACTAAGTGATACTCTTTTCTATTTTCACAGAAACGTGACTTATTTCTTGCCTTAAGATATTTTGTTACATGCACCTCCACCGTCTTTACACTCCTTACGGTGGAGATAGTTCACCTTGATACGCATATAGTCAGATTGTTTCCTCTTTCAAACGGATTTCAGTTCACTGCATTTTCCCACTTATTTTTTGACTACCCTGTAGGCATACATTCAATATGTTCATTCACACATCCCTTTATTTAATATGACTCTGAAATCACACTAACCAGGGCGCCCATACACCCTAAATCCCATGCATATTTGCACAATATCATAGACGTCACATACGTAATATTTTTCTTTCAAGGTTATACCACAGATCATATTATATCATATGATTACATTCAATATTTCCCCAAATTGCAATTTAATCTTCTCGGTGTGGCCCCGCCCATTAACTTGAGGTGCAAAATTTTTCTCAGTGCTTCTTTCGCAGCACTACCCGGCTATACTGGCCTTATAGCGTAATAGCTTTCACCTCAACGTGTAACTCCACACGTTTAAAAATCACCCTTTAAACTGGTTTCCTAGCATCATATAACGTCTTTCCACTACTGACGTTTATTAGGGCTTATGCGCATAACATTTCACAACAAATTCCAAAAAAAAAATTCCTCGATGCATTAAACACTAGCATTATCGTTCATTAATTTTCGTAGACCCGAGCATATAATCGGGACAACCAAAATTTTATCCCTATACTCAAAGGTCTAATTGTCGACTCCCGCGTCTCCAAAGGAGTTATATAATGATGAGCTCACACTATCACTAAGTCCTCAGCGCTAAGTCACTAACAAGCTAAATCTCTTTGCTCCATGGTCAATCCGCCAAGCCCGGAATCACATCAGTAAAAATCCCTACGCAGTGGGATATAATATACTAGACAACCCTACCCTCTGAAGTCAATTTTATAAAATATGTCTACGAGCCCAACCTTCTTTCGGGTGGAACCTCGCAAAGAATATACATCCTACCCTGGAATAGCGAACACCATAGTCTTACTGTAACCGCCCACTATCGCTTACCCGTCGCTAACCAATCTGTACCCAAGATAAAATCATGCTCGCATAGAACTTCTCAAAATGATTTAACCTTATAAAATGTACGCTCTCAGTGTTCACCCCTGCTCCTCTGCAGGTAAAACAAAAGAGAGCCCCGCTACCCCGCGGTAAATATATACTTAATAGTAACACTACGATACACCCACTAAACTCGTCTCCCTTGTGAATATATTGTTAAGAAGCTGTGACCACTCGTGTCACAAAGTCGCCCCATCTATCCGAGGATAAAACTTATACTTCCACTCACCTATACACTAGTGGCCCAAATGGTTCCTGAGCATAATATTCTCATCCAACCGAACCAAAACTTCATAATTCTTGTCCCTGTTGGGCATCCCACTAATATCCCCTAATTCACTGTGAACATAATCAATTATTGTGGTCCCACTTTCCACGCATAAGACACTTCCCTGTGTCAATCCTCTATCTCTGGTCCCACTGGCCATGTGGGGGTTGTCCTTCTCGCGTACTTGGTAGAGTTTACCCTGATTGCTACCCCCGTTGTCCCTTTGGCTTTGCTAGCCCCATGGGACTTATTGCTGGCCTCGACAACCCTGATTGAATCCATCATAACTCGATAAGAATTTAACTGATATAAATCATATAGATGGGTTCCTTTGTTAGGTATCCCCTTGGTGCCTCACTAGCACTGCTAAATATGATCTTGCCTTTTGGTCAGATACTCCATCTCCCTTGGCTTCCTTCTCACAGACGTATTGATATCAAATCGAAAACATACTACCTTGATGACTATAGCCCCAGTCATCCTAGCCGAAGTTTTCCATCCACGCTTGTGTATTACCCACGAGTCCATTATTAACTCATGGACCCCTTATTGACCTCCGCATCCACATCGTTGGGTATGAAGTTTGTTGCATAATCCAACTTTCCCTTATGTTCGATTACTGTCTGGCCCTTCTGAAGTAAGTAGTCAAATCTCCTTCGTCTACCGATTCAAACGGATGATGCGGAGATTTGAGGTCAAACCGCACCCTAAATTTCTTATTATTTATGGTATTTCTCCATGGTTGTGGTGACTAACTCCTACCACTACAAAACCGCCCCATTGGGCCAAAATTTTCATTTAAAATTTAGTCCTGGGTGCCACCGCACACCACCCTACACAATTATCTTTGGGTTATTTCCTCCCATTGACTTAGCACGCTACTCTGCTACTCGAATCCTTATAGATAGACCTTCTAAAAAGATCCTTCCACACTTTCCCCACCTTTTGCTGACTACGCTGGGTGAGACTGAAATTGTACCACCGTTATCTACAATAATGCTTTGGAAGACTATCGCTCCCGAGTGATTATTCTATCCCCACTAGCCTGAACAACAATTAAGGGGATGCCTATCACTACCACCATTTTCAGAATACCCTATGTCTTCTATTGAGCCTCTCCTCCTGTAATTCTCCTATGGCCCTCGTTGGTCGTCCCAAAGAATGTTCGGTATATAAAGCCCAACCAAACTCGTGTATGAATCACCTCACTATACTTGATAGCAGGAGAACGTAACTCACATACGTAGAGAAATACAACAATCCTATCATAAGGATCCACCTCAAAAAATGCTAAGCTAAAACGTGAAAAGCCGCACAGATCCTAAGGACACTAGAAACTGATGCTCTGATACCATTTGTGACACCCCGCCCAATAAAATATCGGGTGATCAGTCCTATATCAAATTAAAACAGGAATCTCATCTGGTTCATTCTTAGCATCACTGTCGAAAACTTTTTAAAACTTACTAACCACCTAGTATTCAAAAGCTGGTGTCAAAATTTTAATCTTTTTATTTAACAACAACAACCATATATATATATCAATACATACCATTCACACAAACCATGAATCTAAAGCAATACAGAATATATCAATAAATGACCGACCGAATAAACCACCGGCAGAAAACTAACATCCACTAATATAATCCAACAAAGAATAGTAACTAGTACAAAGTCCGACTAAAATGAAAATAGCTAGGGCAACATGCCCGAAAGAAATACCAAATTGCATCCTACTCTAGGAATGCAATGGTTGAAGCGTCTATGTCCAAATCCTGCAACATCCACACCTATTTCAGCTACGCATCCATGGAACGGATCTTCAAGTTTGGAATCCCTGTGGCTGGATACCTAAAAGGTTTTGAAAATATTTTGCAAGTATGGGTCAGAGCCCAAAGTCCGTTAGAAAATATTTTGCAAGTGAATTAAAATGCAACAATTAAAATATATGAATACTCTTCATTTTTAAGTTAGTGTCGCACTCCCTTAAGATACATCTCACCCCTCCTCTAATGTGCACACCTAACGCTTTCTTATTGACCCTCCTAATTACACCACCCCATCAAACTAGCCTTGTCATGAAACTCCTTGAACTCTACTCTAACCTGAGTAATTTGTATCTTTACTTCGTAAGTTATTTATCGCATTAACTTAATCAATCATTTCCTAAAAGTCATGAAACATTCACTAGTTATATAAGTAATACAAATTCTCTATATGTATTTAATAACCCGTATATAATTATCTACTCCATTATATACGTAAAACTATATTCCACAATTATACATATGTTGAATATAAATAAAACCGCTCTTAAAAGCCATATAACATTCACTACTTATATAAGTAATACAAATTCTCTTCATGTATTTAATTACTCGTATATAATTATCTACTTCATTATATACGTAGAACTATATTCCACAATCACACATATGTTGAATATAATTAAAACGATCCTTCTGAGTAATACCTCATCCGATGCATTCTTTAAAATGCTATCATCTCAGGTCTACATAGTCCCACCTGAATTTTCTGAGATAGCAAGCCACCGCTGAATCAGAATAGAGAAATATAAACGTATTGGAAGCGGTCATATTCCCCCGAGTGTGAAGACAATCATCTCAATGCCCACCTCTATTTGGACGCTATGACCAAGGGATATACTCGCCCTACTCCTCAAGCTAGGGGATTCACCCACATCGCGCAACTTCCTCCGATAGCACTAGAGCATATAATTCTAAATAAATACCTAGCCATCGGTATTTATGAGCATACAATATACATATATACTATCACACTACCATATATATATATATATATATATATATATCATTTAATCCCGGCTTTACCGTGTACAAAGTTCATAACACTACCCAACATATTCTCGAGTCTATGGTTCGACTCTAATTTAATTAATATGCCCATTAATTAACTTATTATCTCCCCGTGTCTATGATCCGACTGTAATTTAATTAATATACTCATTAATTAATTTAATATCTCCCTGGTGTCATTAATTAATTAATTTAGATCTTGAAGATCTGATGAACAAAAGATTATAAGGGCACCTGATGAACTTACCATGTTTTATGGAACATCTGATGAAAGACCTAGGTGGGTTTGGTGAACAGACTCTTAAAACTTCGTCGTCTTTTCAATGGGTCGTGCTTTGCGATCTGCATGTGATAACCCGGTATTCGAAATAAGGGGTGGCCAGCCCGATACTCCAAAAATATAGGAATCATTGATGGAATCATCCTCAGCATCGTGACAACATAAAGAGTATACGAGATAACCACTCAATAATTCAGACAATGGGTTGTCAAAAAATTTTATTTTATAATTTAAAGAAAGCATTTTTAAACAACCCATACATGAAAAAGAAAGTGGAAACCCCCAAAAATAATATACATTAATAACAAGTGTACAGTAAGAGAACCGACTAAAATATTAGTCAACAGAGTTTCATACAACGTACTACAAGTTCAATCAATTACATATTACATTCATTATACATTTACAAAAGTTGGGCCACACGCCCGAATAAGAACCCGAACATAACTAGAAAACAAGGAGGAAGGCGGCTACACAAAATGTCCCGTGATATCCGCAAAATGTCACGGCTCCTCAAAACACTGGAATAGGAAGATCATTACGGGGGACCTTGCGGTGGAACACCTGAGGGGATACAATATATATATGCACAACAAGAAAGAAGAACCGGTCAGATCCCGGTTTTATGTGATCACCAGATAAATGACAAGTATGACAATGATGAACAGATAAGCATGGATGATAAAGATAATATTCTAGCATGGTAACATTGAGATAGATTTAAGACAATTAAATGATTATAAGGGAAGAATCGATTACATATACAATTAAGAATACTTATCAACCGTTTTCATCTTTCATTCTTTTCATTTTATCTCCTTTCCATTCCTTATCAGGAATACAATTATTATCATGTGCTCTTTATGGCACTTGTCTCAATTGTATGCTCTTTGTGGCATATACTTTGCTCTTTGTGGCATTAATGTTCCATCAAGTCCAACTCGATAATTAGAATAGTTATAAGTATATATATATAACGATTCTAAGACCGCCCGTCCGGGTTTCCCCATTGTGCGCTCCCCTAAATAACCATCATCTTCCAGGGCCTAACATAAGACAACCTGGGATCCCATCGAAACGTCGGGAAGCGGCCATATGCCTGTGGGGTAGTCAAGACCACACCCAGAATCTCATACCCATCGCAGAAAATATAAAACAAGCGTTCATATGGCCTAGGACTATATCCACCCTGCATTCATTAGCCAGGGGGCTTCACCTCACGCACGGACTTCCCTTAAGATGGCATTTAGAGAGGTGTGTATCATCCATTTTATTAATTTTCGTTACCTGATTTAGTAAATTATCATTTACTTTGCCCATTTTACATTTTATCAAATGCATTAAGGTTATCCGGAACTATACGTATTTCGTATCAGCATAACAACCTCGATAAATAGTTAGACTCCCCAAATTATTTTCCAAAGCCTCCTTTTTGGCTTCATAATAGACCATCAAGTCAAACCTAGCTCATAATAACTCCTAAAGTCTCCAAATTTGACTCTAAGATCTCCTAGGCTATTATAAAACTATACAAGAGAAGTAATGCCTGAACATTACTTTAAACCTCCCACCCTGAAATGAACCCTAGATGAACCCCTTCGAGTCTAGGGTGTCGACCAAACTCAACTATTACTCTAAGACCCTATATTTACTTCATTTAAGAAGGTCCCTAATTACTAGTCCTAAAGAAAAGGGTTAAAAGAAAAAGAAAACAAAATTTTAAATAAAGGACTTTCGAATCGATTCGGCCAGAAATCCTGGCTTTCTGCATAAATGCCGAATCGATTCGAACATTCCGAATCGATTCGGTCGGGAAAATAGGGTTTCTACATAACTGCCGAATCGATTAGGACCAAGCCGAATCGATTCGGTTCACCCAACCCTGGAAACTGTCTCGCAGCGAATCGATTCGGCCAGGCCGAATCGATTCGGTTCTGCAGAAATTCCTAATTTCGCTTATGGAGTCTTGGACTCCAATTTGATTCCCAACTCAAAACCATTCAATCCAACTCATTTATTGTCACCAACACAACATAAATGCTACTAACTACTACCACAACTATCAATAATCATCCAAATTCTTCTTCAATGGTCCAAAACCAACAAATACACAAAAACCCTAAACTAATCAAACCATGATCAATACACCATTATCACAACAAATCATTTATCTTAAACCACAAATAGCAAGTAGGAAACTTGCCTCAATTTAGGAAATGTAGATTTTCTTTGTGTAGAAGCAAGAATTTCTCCTCAATCTTCAATCTCTTCTCCTTCCTCTACACTTTCTCTTCCTCTCTCAAGCTCTCTCTAGGTATAGAAAATGAAATTAGGGAAATAGAAGACTTAGTAAGACTAAATCGTGGCATTAATCGAAATCCCAACTCAATAAACCAATATTGCGATAAAATAATACGCAATTGCATTTTTTTAAGGTATAACCAGTCAAAAGTGCTAAAAACCTCAAAATACAATATGGCACATAATTTGACTATCTCGCACGTTCCGGACTCAACTACGGCCTCCAAATTATCATTTGGACAGTTTATAATTCATTTTAAGTTCCAGTCTCACTATTAAGACAAATATCATTTTAATTCATATGATATTATGAAACATAACCTGGCAATATTCACCTATAGTTACAGTACATATGCAAACTCTTAGTGAATTTTAACTTTTCTTCAGTAAGTTAATACTCAATTCATATCCCAACCTTTTATATCTAATTACCATACCTAGTAAATAAATATAAATATGTTCTCATAAGCGAGGGTTATTACATACTCCCCCCCTTATGAGGGAATTTTGTCCCCAAAATTCAAACGTACCTTATAGGAAGAGATGTGGATATTTCTCCCGCATGTCATCCTCACGTTCCCACGTTGATTCTTTCGCATTGTGATGACTCCATTGGACTCTCACCAAGGGCACCACACGGGACCTCAACTTGCGTTCCCCATACTCAAGAATAGCAATTGGTTGTTCTTCATATGAAACGTCGGGTTGTAAGTCAATATCCTCGAAAGGAATGTGCCAAAGGGCACCTTCGCATCTCTTATACTTTTTCAAAGAGGAGACATGGAATACATCGTGAATTTGTTGCAAGGGTTCCGGCAAGGCAAGTTGGTACGCCAAGGGACCGACTTTCGCAATAATTGGGAAAGGTCCAACAAAACGCGGTGCCAGCTTCCCTTTCTTCCCAAAACGCCTAATGCCCTTCATTGGTGATACTCGCACCAAGACTTGGTCTCCAATATCCAACTCCACGTGCCTTCTACCCGCATCGGCATAGCTCTTCTGACGATCTTGGGCTATCCGAATGCGATTTCGAATGAGTTCAATCTTTGAAGAAGTGTCTTGGATCATTTCAGGTCCAAGAAATTTGTTATCACCCACTTCCAACCAATAAGCGGGCGACCTACATGGCCGACCATAAAGAGCTTCATAGGGCGCCATTCCAATGGTGAATTGGTATGAGTTGTTACACGCGAACTCAACCAATGGGAGGTATTGTTCCCAACCTCCCTTGAAATCAAGCATGCACATACGAAGCATAACCTCCAACATCTGGTTTACCCTTTCAGTTTGGCCATCTGTTTGAGGATGATAGGAAGAGCTTAACTTCAATTCGGTCCCCATTGCCTCTTGGAAACTTCACCAAAAGTGGGACACAAATATTTTATCTCGGTCGGAAACGATGTTTAAAGGTACCCCATGAAGTCTAACGATCTCCTCGATGAACAATTGGGCATAGCGAGCGGTATCAAAATTCGTACGCACGGGCAAGAAGTGTGCCGACTTAGTCAAGAGATCCACAATCACCCAAATCAAATTATGACCCCTGTGTGATCTAGGTAAGCCCGTAATAAAGTCCATCGAAATGCTTTCCCATTTTCACACTGGAATCTCCAACGGTTGTAACAAACCTGTCAGTCGCTGATGGTCTATCTTAACCAACTGACAAGTAGTGCATTGGGATACAAACTCTGAGATATCCCTCTTCATACCGGGCCACCAATACTGACGGCGCATGTCTTGGTACATCTTGTCCCCACCCGGATGTACCGTAAATTTTGACCCGTGAGATTCGGCCATCACCGCTCGTCTCAAGTCCCCTTCTTTTGGAACAATAAGTCTTCCATGGAAGCGTAGTCCACCCTCAGAACTAATTGAGTACGACTCCGCTCCCTCGGACAATAATCGGTGTATATGGTCTTGGCAACCCTTATCTCTTCCCTGGGCTTCTACAATTCTTGTTACAATTGTGGGAGTAACGGTCATTACTGACATGAATGCTCTTACCACCGCATCCTCCTGACTGAGCTCCTTCCACTTAGCTTTCCATACCTCAGCTAAGTCTCCCTCGGGCTTCCTACTCAAGGCATCCGCTACTACGTTCGCCTTTCCCGGATGATAATGGATATAAAATTGATAATCTTTCAAGAACTCCAACCAACGACGCTGACGCATATTCAAATCTTTCTGTGAAAATAAATATTGCAGCGATTTATGGTCCATGAAAAGACTAAACTTCTCCCCCAAGAGATAGTGCCTCCATATCTTCAAGGCAAAGACAACTGCGGCGAACTTTAAGTCATGCACCGAATAATTTCTTTCGTGAGGCTTTAGCTTACGGGAGGCATAAGCAATATCTCGTCTTTCTTGCTGAAGAACACCTCCTAACCCTTGAACAGATGCATCGGTGAAGACTAGATATTCCAATCTCGGTTTTGGCAATGGAAGGACTGGAGCGGAAGTCAACCTATCTTTGAGCTCATCAAATGAAGTCTGACAAGAATTGTCCCAAATAAATCTCACTCCCTTTCGGGTAAAATTCGTCAAAGGGCTAGCAATTTTCGAAAAGCCTTTAATGAACCGGCGGTAATAACCCGCTAAGCCCAGAAAACTACGAACCTCAGTGGGTGTCGTGGGCTGACCCCATTCCCTTACTGCAATCACCTTGCTAGGATCCACCGATATACCCTAAAATGACACCACATGACCCAGAAACTGAACTTCCTTCAACCAAAAGCCACATTTCTCAAACTTCGCATACAATTGGTGATCCCTCAATCTCTGCAGGACCAACCGTAAGTGAGTAGCATGGTCAGATTATGTCTGAGAATAGACTAAAATGTCATCGATGAATACAATAATAAATTGGTCAAGGAAATCTCGGAACACCCTATTCATGAGATCCATAAATACGGCAGGGGCATTGGTTAGTCCAAAGGGCATAACCAAGAATTCATAGGATCCATATCGGGTCAGAAATGCGGTCTTGGATACATCTTGATCCCGTATCCTCAATTGATGATACCCCATCCTCAAATCGATTTTGGAGAAGTATGACACTCCCCTCAGTTGGTCAAACAAATCATCAATGCGAGGCAAAGGGTATTTATTCCGGATGGTGACTTTATTCAACTCCCTATAGTCCACACATAATCGGAGAGAACCGTCTCTTTTCTTCACAAACAATACAGGGGCACCCCATGGCGACGTGCTGCGCCTAATAAATCCATGTTCCAAAAGCTGCTGAATTTGATCTCTCAATTCCCTCATCTCCACAGGAGCCATACGATATAGAGCTTTAGCAATCGGTCGAGTCCCCGGCATTAAATCAATTACAAACTCAATCTCCCAACTTGGAGGTAATTCTGGTATTTCCCGAAAAACATCTTCAAAATCTCTAATAATCGGAAGAGAATTTAGGGAAATAACTACATCCCTAGATGCATCCTCCGCAATACAATATAAATAAGCACTCGTACCTCCTTCCATACAAGGCATAACAACCAAGAACATTTCTTGTCCCGGAATCGCGAAAACTATGCTCTTCCCGTAACAATTTATTATCGCGCGGTATTTCACTAGCCAATCCATACCCAATATTACATCATACCCGATCATGTCAAGGACGAGTGAATCGGCCTCAAAGCACAAGTTACAAAGGTTAATCCCTAAGTTTTTACAAACAAAGAAAATCAATGAACCATCACCCATAAAGGATTTAACACTAGTGAAAGTACTCTCAGCAGACTTTATCAAATCTATAGTTTGTGCAAAACTCCTAGAAATGAAAGAGTGTGTAGCGTCCGTATCAAATAGTACCCGACCCATATGCCCTTGGATGAGAAATTTACCCTCAATCGCCGGCGGTGCTGGAGGGGCTGGAGGAAGCATAGCCTCATGAATATGGTAGACCCGTCCATACTGCAGTTGCCCCTGTTGAGGAGGAGCAATCGGATTAGGCGCCTGGGGCGGAAACTTTACATACGGCTGTTGTGGAGCCCTAGGAAGATGCCCTCCAACCAACTGAGGACACGACCTCTTATAATGGCCCAACTCCCCTCACTGAAAACATTTTTTCATCGTATTCTCCTGGTTCCGACCTTGATTGTTTCAGAACTGCCCCGAACCTCGGCCCTGCTGGCCTCTGCCTCCATTCCCACCTCTACCTCCTTGTTGTTGTGGTGGTTCGCCTTGACCCGGTCTGTTATTATAGCCACCCGCATTAGACCCACCAAAGCGTTGGCGTTTAGACAAATCTCCTTGTTGGGGATCCCTTTCTCTCTGCTTACTCCCCGAAGATTGGGACGAAGAAGATGTTCCCCCTCCAATCCTATTACCTCCCGGTTTTCCCACTTGCCCCATCACTGCAGCCTTCTTATTATTTTGCACAAATAATCTATGCTCTTGACAATGAAGTAGAGCAGCATTCATCACATCCCCAAAGGTTAATAAAGCCGGATTTCCCAACAAATGTTGTTTTATTCGCCAATGTAAACCTCCCACAAATTTGGAGATTCTCTTCGCTTCTGGAGTCACTTCATCCGGCACAAAACTTGCCAGCCAGGTGAACTCCTCTTCATACTCTGCGACGGATCTCTCCCCTTGAACTACATCTTGAAGCTTCCTTTGCATCTCCCTTTGAACTGCGGGAGGGAAGTACTTTCCATCAAACAAGGCCGAAAAATCAGTGATCGACATCATATCCCTTTGCTCGGGTGTAGTCATTAACTCCCACCAATGTAAAGCTGATCCGACAAGCTTGAAAGTAACAAGGATTTATTGTTTCTCCTCACTACATTCTACCATTCTAAGATGGCGTTGCATGTCTTTCTTCCACTGATTTGCCCTTATCACATTCGAACCTCCATCGAATTTCGGGGGATGGCCTTTCAAGAAAGACTCTCTAACTCTTTCCCACGGAGAAGGTCCCGTAGGAACTTGTACCTCTTGTCCCCGTGGTTGATCTTGTGGCATTTGTTGTACCACTGCAGTCATCGCTGCATTAACAGCTTGGACCACTATGTTTGCCACATCTGCGGCACTGATATTCCCCGGTGGCGGCGGTGGAGGACCAACCTCATCTTCTACATTTCTGTTACGTCGAGCGGGACATCCTCTCTTAGGCGGCATCTGAAATAGAGAAACAATAGAGTTAGAATATTATATAAAATGATCTATCTAGCAGAAGATCGCAAACATAAGCAACAAAACAGTCCTAACATTAAGCTCTATGTCAAAGAACGCTACGGTAGAACGTGATAAGTTCGCATAGATCCTAAAGAATCTAGAACCTGATGCTCTGATACCATCTGTGACAACCCGGTATCCGAAATAAGGGGTGGCCAGCCCGATACTCCAAAAATATAGGAATCATTGATGGAATCATCCTCAGCATCGTGACAACATAAAGAGTATACGAGATAACCACTCAATAATTCAGACAACGGGTTGTCAAAAAATTTTGTTTTATAATTTAAAGAAAACATTTTTAAATAACCCATACATGAAAAAGAAAGTGGAAACCCCCAAAAATAATATACATTAATAACAAGTGTACAGTAAGAGAACCGACTAAAATATTAGTCAACAGAGTTTCATACAACGTACTACAAGTTCAATCAATTACATATTACATTCATTATACATTTACAAAAGTTGGGCCACACGCCCGAATAAGAACCCGAACATAACTAGAAAATAAGGAGGAAGGCGTCTACACAAAATGTCCCGTGATATCCGCAAAATGTCACGGCTCCTCAAAACACTGGAATAGGAAGATCATTACGGGCGACCTTGCGGTGGAACACCTGAGCAGATACAATATATATATGCCCAACAAGAAAGAAGAACCGGTCAGAGCCCGGTTTTATGTGATCACCAGATAAATGACAAGTATGACAATGATGAACAGATAAGCATGGATGATAAAGATAATATTCTAGCATGGTAACAATGAGATAGATTTAAGACAATTAAATGATTATAAGGGAAGAATCGATTACATATACAATTAAGAATACTTATCAACCGTTTTCATCTTTCATTCTTTTCATTTTATCTCCTTTCCATTCCTTATCAGGAATACAATTATTATCATGTGCTCTTTATGGCACTTGTCTCAATTGTATGCTCTTTGTGGCATATACTTTGCTCTTTGTGGCATTAATGTTCCATCGAGTCCAACTCGATAATTAGAATAGTTATAAGTATATATATATAACGATTCTAAGATCGCCCGTTCGGGTTTCCCCACTGTGCGCGCCCCTAAATAACCATCATCTTCCAGGGCTTAACATAAGACAACCTGGGATCCTATCCAAACGTCGGGAAGTGGCCATATGCCTGCGGGGTAGTCAAGACCACACCCGGAATCTCCTACCCATCGCAGAAAATATAAAACAAGCGCTCATATGGCCTAGGACTATATCCACCCTGCATTCATTAGCCAGGGGGCTTCACCTCACGCACGGACTTCCCTTAAGATGGCATTTAGAGAGGTGTGTATCATCCATTTTATTAATTTCCATTACCTGATTTAGTAAATTATCATTTACTTTGCCCATTTTACATTTTATCAAATACATTAAGGTTATCCGGAACTATGCGTATTTCGTATCAGCATAACAACCTCGATAAATAGTTAGACTCCCCAAATTATTTTCCAAAGCCTCCTTTTTGGCTTCATAATAGACCATCAAGTCAAACCTAGCTCACAATAACTCCTAAAGTCTCCAAATTTGACTCTAAGATCTCCTAGGCTATTATAAAACTATACAAGAGAAGTAATGCCTGAACATTACTTTAAACCTCCCACCCTGAAATGAACCCTAGATGAACCCCTTCGAGTCTAGGGTGTCGACCAAACTCAACTAATACTCTAAGACCCTATATTTACTTCATTTAAGAAGGTCCCTAATTACTAGTCCTAAAGAAAAGGGTTAAAAGAAAAAGAAAACAAAATTTTAAATAAAGGACTTCCGAATCGATTCGGCCAGAAATCCTGGCTTTCTGCATAAATGCCGAATCGATTCGAACATTCCGAATAGATTCGGTCGGGAAAATAGGGTTTCTACATAACTGCCGAATCGATTCGGACCAAGCCGAATCGATTCGGTTCACCCAACCCTGGAAACTGTCTCGCAGCGAATCGATTCGGCCAGGCCGAATCGATTCGGTTCTACAGAAATTCCTAATTTTGCTTATGGAGTCTTGGACTCCAATTTGATTCCCAACTCAAAACCATTCAATCCAACTCATTTATTGTCACCAACACAACATAAATGCTACTAACTACTACCACAACTATCAATAATCATCCAAATTCTTCTTCAATGGTCCAAAACCAACAAATACACAAAAACCCTAAACTAATCAAACCATGATCAATACACCATTATCACAACAAATCATTTATCTTAAACCACAAATAGCAAGTAGGAAACTTGCCTCAATCTAGGAAATGTAGATTTTCTTTGTGTAGAAGCAAGAATTTCTCCTCAATCTTCAATCTCTTCTCCTTCCTCTACACTTTCTCTTCCTCTCTCAAGCTCTCTCTAGGTATAGAAAATGAAATTAGGGAAATAGAAGACTTAGTAAGACTAAGTCGTGGCATTAGTCCAAATCCCAACTCAATTAACCAATATTGCGATAAAATAATACGCAATTGCATTTTTTTAAGGTATAACCAGTCAAAAGTGCCAAAAACCTCAAAATACAATATGGCACATAATTTGACTATCTCGCATGTTCCGGACTCAACTACGGCCTCCAAATTATCATTTGGATAGTTTATAATTCATTTTAAGTTCCAGTCTCATTATTAAGCCAAATATCATTTTAATTCATATGATATTATGAAACATAACCTGGCAATATTCACCTATAGTTACAGTACATATGCAAACTCTTAGTGAATTTTAACTTTTCTTCAGTAAGTTAATACTCAATTCATATCCCAACATTTTATATCTAATTACCATACCTAGTAAATAAATATAAAATATGTTCTCATAAGCGAGGGTTATTACACTGCATTCAATGAAAGAGGAGATGGAGAGAGTAGCGTGAGAGGGAGAGGCTCTTGAAATATTTAAGATAATAAGGGAGTGGAAAGGGTAGGAGAGAAATGTGATTGAGAGTAGAAATAAATATGAGAGGGGAGAGAAATAGAATTACAAGTCCTACATGGATGGCCTAAATGACAAGTAGATATAAATTGCTTGTATAGGATTTTATAGTAGTATATAGATATAGATTAGAGTTTGTCACTAATTGTGCAATACTGATATTGAAAGGTCACTTATAAGGACCAAGTGGGAGACTCTTGGAATATTTCGTTTTTAAATAGCTAATTAAAGGAAAAACGACTTTTAAGTTTCCTATTAATGTGGTCCATAATAAGCGTGACTAAATACATTTAACATGTGACAAAACCTTTGAACTTATCCGTCTTTTCACCTTGATGGAAGGTGAAAAGTCAGGTAAAAAAAAGTTCAATTTCGACCTTCTCTCACCTATATTAGGAGGCCTCTACTCCATCTAGATTACCTCATAACACACAACTTATATTGGGAGAGAGAAATCTGAAATTGAGAATTCTCTCACCTTTTGAGAATTCGATTAAGGATCATGAAGATTCAACTCTTTGATTGAAGAGTTCTATAATCAACTCAACTCGGTGTATATCTTTTTCGAAATATAGAAAGGTACGATTCTAAATATTTGATAGTATTAAGAAGAATTTATTGGGAATTCATATTCATTGATTTATGTTATATCAAAGATTAACTTTAATCAAAAATCAAATTAGGATTACAATTGATTCAGCATCATACTAAAAGAGATTTAATGAGTTGAACATAAGCGCAAGTGAGACAAATCGGAAATAAAAAATTGCCAAGACGACCCCCAGCTAAGGTGAATCAAATGAGCAAGCCAACCCTGGGCATGAATCAACTCAGTGATCAAGCTAAACCACTTTTAGGCAGTACCAATGATCAACCCAAAAAATCCGTTTGGCTTAGCATTCCAGTGTCTCGAAAAATACTTGACCAGTTTCCATTTCTACGGAAGAAGTGAAACGAAGGGACTCTGATATGTTAAATGTGTTTGATGCCGACCAACCAGGAACTCAAACCTCTGGACGATATTTGATTGAGATTTGGAAAGCCGTGGGGATGAAACATCTTGGCTCATAACACCCTCGGCTCCAGCACAATTAGTCACCAACTTGAACGTCTTTAAATTTAACAAATATGAGACACGACTAAAATGACGAAGTCGAACCCGTGTTAAATCCTTTGTCTCAATCAATGGTCGGAACTAATATAATTGGACAATATTCATAATGGTTATATACGTCCGGTGGCATTGGTTCATCCAGATGATTATATGTCTTTTTTGGAAGGACATGATACACCCGACACTTAGCACAAACAACAACATGATCATGGAACTATTCAGTTCAGGGAGTCTGAGACCTTCGACTCCTCGTTTGGTTCAGCCACAAATACTTTGAGGGCTCGTTTGGTTCGAGGTTTGGCAAGGGAATGGAAATTTATAATTCCAGGAATTCTAAGTTCCTGGAATCTTCAATTCCTTTCCATTGTTTGGTTCAAGCAGGAATTCCTTTTTTCCGCCATCTAAAATACCTTCTATGTAAACTGTTAAAAAGATATTAAATATATACTATTTTTTGAAAAAGTTTAAAAAAACGTGTTTTGTTACACTTTTATTTAAATATAAACTGTTTTTAGTAATTTTTTTTAATTCTTTACAAAAAAATAAAGTTGTAAAAAAAACAGTTTTTAAATAAAAACAAAAAAAAGTTTTTGAATAACTTTTTTTATTAATCTTTCCTGAAAAATAATGTTGTAAAAAATGGTTTTTTTTTCTGTTTTTTTCCTTAAGCAAAAAAACAATTTTTTTTGTTGTAAAAATACAGTTTTTTGAATGTTTTTATATTTCTAATAAATAAAAAACAGTTTTTTTAATGTTTTTAGTAGAAATATAAAAACATTCAAAAAACTATACAACAAAAAAAAAATGCAAAAATAAAACTGTTTATATATAAAAACTGTTTAACAAAACACATTTTTTAATGTTTTAAACAAATAGCACATATTTAAAACATTAAAAAATGTGTTTATTAAACATTAAAAAATGTGTCTATATAAATAAAAATGTGTTTACATATTAACATATTAAACAGTTTTATTTTGCATTTTTTTTTTGTTGTTGTACAAAAACAGTTTTTTGAATGACGAAAAACATTTAAAAACTGTTTTTTATATATTAGAAATATATATTAACATTTTATTTAAAAAAATCAGTTTAAAGAAACATTTAAAATATATTTTCATAGTTTTAATCTATAAAACACTGTTAATATATTAAAAAAAATGTTTATATATGAAAAACAGTTTTAAAAAACACGTTTTTTAACTTTTAAAAAAAATAGTACATATTTAAAACATTTTTAATAGTTTATATAAAAAATTATTTTTTAACTTTTTTATTTAAAAAAAAAAGAGTTTTAAAAACATTTAAACATTTTTGTAATATTTTTTTATATAAAAACTGTTATTAAAGAAAAAATGTTATAGTATAAAAATGTCATTCTTTTTTTATATATAAATGGTGTAAACTATTTTATTTACTATTAAATGAAGCGAGAGAACACCACTTGAATATGAGATAATGAATCATTAAATGAAGTGAGAGAACACTTCTTAAAAAACCATGTGATTGGACGACATCAAAACTTGATGTCGTTGAACACATCAAAAAAAAATTCGAGAAAGAGAGAGTGTGTATGTGTATGTGTATGTGTATGTGTATGTGTATGTGTATGTGTATGTGTATGTGTGTGAGAGAGAGTGTTTATGTGTGTGAGAGAGATAGAGAGTGCATGTGTGTGAGTGAGAGAGAAAGAGAGTGTGTATATGTATGTGTGCGAGAGAGAGTGAGTATGTGTGTGTGTGTGTGTGTGTGTGTGTGTGTGTGTGAGAGAGAGAGAGAGAGAGAATGTGTGTGTGTGTATGAGAGAGAGAAAGTGTACTTATTAGTTTATGTGAAATGGTATTTTTGTTACACCACAAAAGTAAGGTAATATGTCCGGGAATATAGGATTCCCCCATTTTAGAGGGGAAAGGAGAATCCAATTTCGTGGGAATTCTAAATTCCAGGAATTCTAAGTTCCCCTTTAAATCTCCAACCAAACATTGTAATTCTAAATGAGGGGAATTCTAAATTCCAGGAATCCTAAATTCCCTTTCCAAACCTCGAACCAAACGAGCCCTGAAATTATTTTGTGGTTCTGAAATTTTAGATTGAATTGTTCCGAATAAGGTCAGCAATACAATTTCTACTGGTTCGGCCTAATTTTTATACCACTTATTTCATCTTCCTCAAAAATGTTTTGGATATTTGACCTTCTTCAAAAAATGGATTGGACTAAAATTTATAATACCTACTATTTGACCTTTGTCAGAAAAATGGTCCGGAAAAGATTTTTATGATATGCTTGACTTTCGTAAAAAATGGGTTGCGCTAAAATTTAGGGGCTTTTACGATTTAGTCTTTGAATTAATAATTTTGAACAAAAAAATTCGGCCCAATAAATTTTAAACAATTAGGTCCAACATATAAATACCCCGAAATTAAAACAAACATGCATTATTCAGAAATCGAAGCGCTAAAAATACTGTATTCTCTCTTGAATCAAAATCTTAATCGTACCATCTCTTCAATCAAAACCCCAAAACGAATCTATTTCTCAATCAAATTTTGGTCAACATATAAATTCTCCTGATCGATGCGCTAAAAACTCTCTTCGATCAAAACCCTAACTCTCTTCGATCAAACCCTAATCGTTGACGTTCTACATTTTACATTCTAAATCAAATTCTTCCAAACACCACTAACAAGTATGTATACATTCTCTTATCACATGTTTGTCCTTGTGTATTTTGTGTTCTCATATGTATAAATTTGTAGACACATGGACTGATGAAATCACATTCTTCTTCATCATGATATGAAAAAATATATTTGTTTCCCTCATTTTAATTGCAAAACACATTTTTTGCATGTTAGATATATGTATTTCATCATTGTACTTTTCCTCCTGTATACATCATTTATCGAGGATTTATCAAGGAGTAGGAATATATGCATGATTGGAATATGTACATGTACAAGCCCTGTTTTGCATGTACTATGTGTATTTTGCGTGTACTATCAAAAAGTATACGCAAAATACACAGAGTACACGCACATTGAAATTGAATTTCTCAATTCATTATGCGTGTACTTTTATGTTTTATACGTGTACTCTATAAAATATATATTCCAAATCCATATTTGATCAATCCTATGTTATTTTGGTCTGCGCCAGCAGCATTTGAATGATATTCCATGAGTTTGTAAGAAGTATTATTATTGTGTTAATATTTAGGAGTATTTTTGGTCCATGCCAGCTGCATTTGAATGATATGTTATTAGCTTGTAATCAGTATTATTGCGTGTACTTTTTCATTTTTTCCGTGTACTTTGTTCAAAATCCACGCAAAAAATTCATAAAGTGCACGCACATTGAAATTCAATTTGTTCAATCCAATATCCATGTACTAATGTGTATTATCAGTGTACTATTTTGTATTGTTGTGTTACTGTTTAGGAATCATACGATCAAGCATGTTCAACTACAAAACTGCTGCTTGCACGTTCGAAGATCTTAACAATACAAAACCTTTCACATTGACAGTCAATAGTACTAATGATGACGAAATTCATTTTCTCCTTCGCATCAATGATAGAGCTGAAAGGTTACTTGGTTTCTACTACTACTATGAAGACATTTACTGCACTTTTGATGTGCAACAGCTTTAAGTAACTGAATCGAAAGCGAAGGATTTAGCTAAACGAATTGAGCAGTATTGCTTAAGGGGTTTTGATAATGTTGGAGCTTTTAGCATTCAGCTATTTTATCACTTCTTTACTGAATATGTTAGGAATAGAGAATCTTAGTTTTTGACTTGTCGAGCAACCTCTGTTAGGTATTACCATGAAACTGACGATATATAGTATCGCCTTTAGCATGTATTTTGTTGAGACTTGTATAAATTATTTGTGAGAATATTGCATGTACTTTTGTTAAATACGCTTGTATTTTATTGTTTTAGTCTATATTTTATTCTAATTCGCATGTATTTTATTTTTTGTACATATCATTATAGGTTAGTAATTTAAATTTTGTTTATAAATCAATATAATGGGGATGAAGATGAAGGCAAGAAGAGGAAAGAAACAAAAAAAGAGAAGTTCTGATGATAGTTCTTCATCGAGTTCTAGTTCCAGTTCTAGTTATAGTGTGGCATTGAAATCTAAACGTCCTACAAAGAAGAATGACAAATATCAGTCAAATATTGTTAGCTTTCTCCATGATTTGCATCAGATTAAAGATAAAATAAACAATATCCATATTGAACTTCTTAAGAAGACTCCATTTTGGGAGCTTTTCAATGCCTACTACAGTGAGAAAGTAGTAGAAGTGGACCACAAGAAGACGGATACAAATATTTTATCAATTATCCAGCTGTACAATACGAAAATCCAAAGTTTTCGTATGAAGAGTAGAATTCTAATAATGTCAATAGATATAAGTGAAATATTTGGCATACCACTGGTTGAGGGTTTAAAATCAATAAAACTGAAAAAGCGACCGAATACTGCTCAAAAATCTGGATTACAAGCACGATACTTCGCAAAAAGAATAGAAAAGTCATAAATATTGAATGGTTTGAAGAAAGCAGTTGAATTGGAGACAGATGAAGGCATTGCCGATTTTGTTAAAATTATGTGTATCCACTTCTTGAACACGTTGTTTTTCTCCAACTCAAACTTCACCCTTGGAGAATTTCGGTTGAAATACATCGACAATATTGAGGAAATGAATAAGTATGATTGGGCATCTGCTGTGCATGAGTTTTTCATACAGTCACATGACAAATCAGCAAGGTCAAAACCTAGCACTGTTACTGGATGTGTCATTTTCCTACTTGTGAGTAAAAAAACATCCTGATATTTCAAAATTTACATACCAATACTCACGTTTACTTTGAAAATATCACTTGTATTTTCAAAATACACGTGATATTTTCACTTGTATTTTGAAAATATACGTGATGTTTTCACGTGTATTTTGAAAATACACATGATATAACAAGTGTATTTTGAAAGTACACTGGTTATATTTACAAAACATAGTACACATGTACTTTGTAAAATACAAGTGTACTTTATAAAGTAGAAGTGTATTTTCAAAATACACGTGACAAATCAGCAAGTTCAAAACCTAGCACAGTTACTAGATGTGTCATTTTCTTACTGGTGAGCAAAAAAACATCCTGATATTTCAAAATTTACATACCAATACTCACGTGTACTTTGAAAAATACACGTGATATTTTCAGTTGTATTTTGAAAATACACGTGATATTTTCACGTGTATTTTGAAAATACACGTGATATAACAAGTGTATTTTGAAAGTACACTTGTTATATTTACAAAACATAGTACACGTGTACTTTGTAAAATACAAGTGTACTTTATAAAGTAGAAGTGTATTTTCAAAATACACGTGATATTTTCTCTTGTTCTTTCAAAATACACTTGATATTTTCACTTGTATTTTCAAAATACACGTGATAATTTAATGTGTATTTTGAAAATACACGTCTTATATCACGTGAAAATACACTTGTATTTTATAAAGTACACGTGTACTATATTTTGTAAATATGACTAGTGTACTTTCAAAATACACTTGTTATATTTTTTGTCAATATTATAAATGCACTTTAGAAAGTACACGTGAACTTATATTGACAAAGTACACGTGAACTTTGTAAAAATCACGTGTACTTTCAATATATAATTGTAAAATTTATAAAGTACACGTTTAATTTTGCGTGTATTTTGAACAAATCACTTGTACTTTCCATTATGAATCCATAGGTAATACAAGTATTAATATCATTTCATTTTTTATATGATCACAGTATTGGTCATGTGAGAAATTTGAAATTATTTCTCCTGTTGAAGAATTTAAAGATAAAACTCCAAAATTCCTGAAGTGGAAATTGTCGTCTTTAAGACAATGTTTTGTGAAGAATGACATCGCAACAGCAACTTTGAAGCAGGATACAAATAAACCAGCTTGTAAGGACAGTGCTGTAAAAAAGGAATCTCAGTTTGAAGGGCCAAGTTACTCTTTGAACATTTCTACAGAAAGTCCTATACATGTTGATTCATCATCAGAAAAAGTTGCTGAAGATATTAATGACAATGAGTTTTCACATGGTTGGAATATTCCCCTTAATAACATTGTGACTCCAAAGAAAAAGAAGGGAAAAGATTAACCAAATGTTAATTTGGAGGAACAAATTGCTGTTTTGAAAAGGGAATTGTTGGAAAAAAATAACCAACTATCTAAAGCAGCTAAAGACTTTAATGGTGCACTTGAGAAGGTGACTTCTTTGGAGGTGGAGAGTGCCATTTTGAATATACAGTTGCAGGTAGATCGTGATTCACTTTTTGAAGCCCATGAGGAAATGAAGAAGTTAAAGTTGGAGAATTCCAACATTTTGAAGGAAAAAGATTTACGAAATAAGTTGGAGGTGGAAAATGCCCAACTAGTTGAGTTAAACAATTCTTTAAAAGAAAAGCTTGATCAAGTCACAATAACTGACTCAGATAGAATTAAAGAATTGGACGAATCATTGAAAAAACAGGCAGAATCAACACGAATTTTGGAAAAAAAATGGATATCTATCTCTGAGTAATGAAGATCTCAAAAAAAGTATGATGATACATTGCAAAAATGGAAAGATGCTGACATAGAAAAGATGACATTGAGGCAGAATCTTGAGGAGTCAGAATTGAAAAGAACTCAACAGGTACTTTTGATTATAAATAATGCAAAGTACACGCAGTTTTATTTCATAGTATTTTTAATGCAGTTTTATTTTATATTAGAAATAATGCAGAGTACATGCATTATTTGATAAAAATAATGCAGTTTTATTCGAGTATTGCTTATAATGTAACATTCTTTTTGTATAACAGGAAAACAATAATAAAATCCTTAATGACGAAATTTTGGAGTTGAAGAAAATGCTTGATGAATCAGCATTGAAAAAAACTGATCAGGTATCTATAAAGCACAATAGATATATAGTACACACCTTTACTTTCTAAAGTAAACGCAAATTATGTTGAAAGTACACGTGTATATTATAAATTTTATAAAGTATATGTATTTTATAATACATGCGTGTATATTATAAAATACACACATGTATTAAAATGCACGTGTGTACTTTATAAAATACACGTAAGAGAAAATGAATCATTGTTTCAAAAAATACTTACAATCCAACATTCCTTATTAAATATATCAGGCAAACACTAATAAACAACTCATGGACGAAATTTCAAGTTTGAAGATTGAACTACCCTCAAAGATAGTTCAGGGCACCACCAAAATATCCAAAACAAAAGGGCCTTTTACTAGAGGACAGAAGAAAATAAAAGCTGACAGCGAAACCAAAAAGCATGAACCAATTAAGAAACAAAAAGAGTCAAAGCTGAGAAAAGGCCGTCTAACAATAGCTCAACAAATGAAAGAAACTCACTTCAAGCTTGAAGCAATCAAAGTATACAAATATCTCGATGAAGCTTTGAAGAAAAAGATTGAAGAGTTTATTCAAAAGGCTGAGCCAGGGTAAAGTGTATTGTTTTATGATTTATCACTTTGCTAATTTATTTATTTTTTGGTGCAAAAGAATAAGGTTATTATTATTATACAATTCTTATTGATTATATAAAATGCAGGGAATTTATTTTCCAAGGGCTGGTTTCGTATGTCCCATGGGAAGATTTTATTGAAGTCCTCAACAATCAAGAAATTTCAAGCCAAATATGTAGTCCAAATATTAGACATCCATTAAATTTCAATATTATTATTTCCTCACCATTTTATATTGTGTGAAACAGATAATACTTGCCTTTAGTGAAGTATTGAGGTTAAAATTGTCAAAGGAAGGACTCTCCTACTCACACACTTTTTCTGATTATTGTTGGGTAAGTACAATTAAACCGAAAGCTTTGTGAAACAAAATTTCAGTTTTTTTTATTAACACAATGTCTATAATTTTTATTCAGATGGAAGCTTATAGCACAAATGAAGTCAATAAGAAGGGAGAGTTATACAGAGATTTATTTGAATACTTAGGCACTTGTAATAATTTGTTCATTGTACTAAGACATAGTATAGGACATTTCACATTACTTGTGATATACAAAAAAGAAAATAAAGTGGTCCACATGGATTCCCTTCGACCGAACGACAAGGAAAAAAACACAATATTCTTCGATGATGCGAAAAAATTGGTTAGTGCCAAAACTTAATTAGTAATGTTACCTGTACTTATATTATACATGTGTACACGTGTATAATATAATGCGTGTACTTTGTATTAGTTGCACATAATCACCCATATTATCAAAGTACACGCATCATATTTTAAAATACACGTGAAATGAACCAATACAAATTACGTGTACTTTAATATTATGCGTGTACTTTTAACTCTTTAGGCGAAATACACGCATCATATTTTAAAATACATGTGATATGAAAAAATAAAATATGCGTATACTTTAATATTATGCGTGTACTTTAAACTCTTTAGGCAAAGTACACGTATCATATTTTAAAATACACGTGATATGAAAAAATAAAATATGCGTGTACTTTAGTATAATGCGTGTACTTTTCACTCTTTACTCTTCATATACTCTTTTATTTGTATTCACTAAATATTTGTCTTCTTAACAGTTTTCTGTCTTCCAAAAAACATTGTTCCTATTGAAGACTGAAGCAGAAACAATGAAAAACAATGGTTTCGAAATTCAGAGGAAGTTTGATGAAGGTACACCAAATGAGTTTACATTGGATGATGATCCATTGACAGAGCAAGAAAAAAGGACAGTAGATTTCTTGTTGGAAAGTGATCTCAAATTTGACTTAATAAGAGATCATGAATACCCTAAGCAATATAATGGGTAAGAAAAACTTCATTTCTAAAAATTACTAATTTGTATCTTTTCAAAAAATTTCATTCACATCATACTAATTTGTATATTTGTTTTATTTTAATTTCAGGGTTGACTGTGGGGTGTTCTACATGTACTACATTAAAAAAATTAGCAGAAACAAGGAAATGCAAAAAAAAATTCAAAACCCTGACATGATAAAACACAGAGCATATGTACTCAGGAATATTCTTCTATCAAAATATTTCTTCCCCCGAAAGGAGGAAAAACTTCTATAAATTGTGATTCAAATACAAACCATATTTGTAATTTGTTTTGTGTTATATTGGTTATTGTTTACAATATTTATTATACCAAAATGGTTTATGTCCATTGGCGCGGACCACAATCCACGTAAGATTTAGACAAATAATGCACCTGAGTGTTATGAAAGAATGTACACGCATTTTTCACGAAAACTACAAGTGATAATTACTAAGTACACACATGAATTCTTCAAAGTACACGCAGTTTGACTAAAGTACACGCACTGATTAATATAATATTTTTTTATTTTTAATTGAAAACCACTTTAATTATTTATTCAAATGGACACAATAATCAAAATCAATTTATTAAGCTCAACTACTCACTTCCCAACTACTTCTGGTCAAGAAATAAATAGCTTTAACTTTTCCAATAAAAGAGTAATATTTGTGCCTTTCTTAACCATTACATCTAGGGTAAAGATAACATAATGGTATTCCAGCAGAAAACTTGTGAGATACTCTTGAGAGAGATGAAAGAAATAAAACAAAAATAAGGAAAATTAAGGAAAATATTTCCTCATATGAAACTACCTTTGAGCAGTTTCAAACATATGTGAGGGAAGGCTATTATGGACTTTCACCCAATCCCATAGATTTATTTGATGTGGATGAGGACCCTCCTCAAACACATGAAGACCTCATGTCTTTCTATACACAAGAAGTTTCCATGAAAATCGCCAAGCTGAAGGAGAAGAAGGCTCTCCATGAAGGCCTTGTAGCTGTCATAGAAGAAGAAATTCGACACTGGTCGAATTTAATTGACTCTCTTCCTGACATCCTAGATACCTTTGACAAACTTCCCTAATAGAAGCCTTCTTTAGTTTTTTCAGCTTTTGTTATGTGAAAAAATTGTACTTTATTTTTTTGTTTTTAATAAAAAAAAATTCTTTCATGCATGTATTCTCACTTATGTCATACACCAAATATAATAAAGTACACGTGAACCTTTATAAAAATGATCACGTGTATTGTAAAAAATGTAAACATTAATATCATTTAATGTAAAAAAATTGGTATGTCAAAATATGATTCTATCTATTATAAATTATAATACACGCAAGTTTTTATAAAGCACAAACAAGATATTGTCCCAAACAATTATATAAATGCGCGTACTTTATATATTACACGTGTACTTTAAAGTACACGCATAGTCTATAAAGTACACGCTTATTGAAATACTTGTATAATAATGCCGCTGGCGCGGACCATAATACACAGAGGAATTTAAGAATATGAGTTACCCAAGTGTCTTTTATAAAGTATAAGAACATTGTAATGTCCAAAACCATTTTCCAAATAGTACAGCATTTATATACGTCTACTTGATAAAATTACATGTAGAATACATAAAGTACACGTATATTGAATTAGATTTTTATCATATCAATATGCGTGTACTTTGCTAAAATATGCGTGTACACGTATATTTAAATGTGTGCACTTTAATTATTATGCGTGTACTTCATAAAGTACAAGGACATTTCATCAAGTACACGCATATTATATTTATATTATGCGTGTACATCATAAAGTACATGCATATTTCAGCCAGTAAATCTAAATTAAAAGTCATTAATAAAGCACACGCATGCTTTTATAAAGTACACGCATGTTGAACTGACCAAATCCATTTTTAAATGCGTGTACTTTATGTATTATATATGTACTTCATAAAGTACACTCATTGATAAAATTGCTTTGGACATCAAAATGCGCGTGTATTGTACATAACATGCGTATACAAATGTAAAGTACACGTGAACATCATGAAAAATGATCACGTGTATTTTATAAAAAATATGTGTACATCTACACAAAAAATAAACTAAAAATGAGACTTAAAACTAAAATTACATTCATTTATGTGAAACAAATGGTTTATTAATTAATTTATTCAATCAAATGGTTAAAATGAATGAATTCAACAATTTTAAAAATAGTCAAATGGGTTCCTTACAAGTAGACCTGTAATGACCCGTTTTACTACACCTCGAGCAAGTAACTTCCCTTACTGTGATCTCACCAGAAGACTTTATTCTCTTATTTCTTGGCCTGCCTGTCGGTCTCTTAGTCATTGGTGGAAGGATAGATGGATTTTCAGGAATAGGAATATTTAAGGAAATCAAATCAGGAAGAGGAACTATAGGTATCGAGTATGATTTTCTGTAGAAAGATACCTTATAGTACTCCTCAATATAATCATAAATACTGGTCCCTTTCCTCCGCACAACACAAACAGCATGAGAACATGGAAAACATCTAATCTGCCAACTCTTACAAGAACAAGTCCTTTCTCCTAAGTCAACTGTTGCTCACACTTCTGAATGAACTTCAAATACATTTTGACTTCAGCGACTAATAGTCCAATGTCGGCTTTTATTCCAATTTTCATTCAGTAACTTTTGAAAAAAAGGACATAGCTCATTTGTCCAAGTGTCAGACTCAACAAGTTTGTTTGCATTGAAATTCATAATCTTCACTCTCAATTTATCAAGCATATTCATTACTGGTAAATGCCTTTCCTCCAATATCCATGAATTGAATGACTCCGCAACACTAGATGCCATGTCACCATACCGTTTACTAGGGAAATATGCACAGGACCAATTCTCGGGAGACAAACTATCAATGAAATCGGCAATAGCAGCTCCTCCTTCCTTCTTCAATGCTTCAATATTCTTATGAAATACATCTACTGAGACGGCATATGCACAAGACAAAAAATCTTTTACAATTTTCTTTCGAAATCCAGCACAATTCCCATGAATTTTCTTTTTTATATTACCTTGTAAATGATGTATACAGTAGGAATGTGTAGACAACGGGAAGACCCTCGAAACAGCTTCAACTAATCCATTGTTTCGATCTGATATAAATGTTATGTTTCGATATTGCTCAACTACTGCACTATGCAAATTGACTAGAAACCACATCCAGTTATCTTCAGTTTCGGAATCAACAACAGCATATGCAACAGGAAAAAATCCTGAAATATCAAAATATATCAAAATTAAAATAAATAACATATCCATGTACAACACTTTGTATATTGATGCTGCTCGCGCAGACCCTAAAACACATGGGAAATATATTATGTGTTTAATTTAAATTGTTTGTAAATAACAAGACAAGGCATAAAAATGTACCGTACACATGATAAAGATAAAAAGACATGCACGTTTACTTTCCAATCTTTTACTTGGCTTTATTATTAACAAGACTAACATCAACATACACGCATAAAAATGTAAAGTACAGGTGAACTAAACAAAAACATTCAAAGGTACTTTACATTTTTAACATGTACTTTGCTTTATTATTTCTAAATAACAACACCTATCATCAAAGTACACGCATAAAAATGAAAAGTACACGTGAAATTAAGAAAAACATTCACGTGTACTTGACATGTAAAATGCGTGTACTTTAGTTTGTATTCAACATAACATCATCATCATCAAAGTACACGCATAAAAATCAAAAGTACACGTGAAATTAAGAAAAACATTCACGTGTACTTGACATGTAAAATGCGTGTACTTTACTTATTACTACACATAAAGTCATCATCATCAAAGTACACGCATAAAAATGAAAAGTACACGTGACACTAACAAAAACATTCACGTGTACTTTACATGCACTATGCGTGTACTTTACTTAGTATTACACATAATAATACATATCATGACAATACACGCAGAAAAATAAAAAGTACACGTGAACTAAAACAAAGACCTTCAAAGGTATTTTATATTTTTATGCTTGTATTTTGATGATCTGGAATGGAACAAACAAAATGTTAATGCAATACACAAAATAAAATATTTAGAATTAATTTACCATTGTTCCCATTCCTTGCAGTAGCTGATAATATTGTTCCACGGTAATAGCTCTTTAAAAAGGCACCATCAATAAATAAAACAGGTCTGCAGTATTGAAATCCATAAATACATCCTCTAAAAATTACAAATATTTTCTTGAATTTTTTACTCTCACGTTCCACATCAAGGATGTAATGCGACCTTGGATTATACTGCAATAGAAGGTCACGATAATTATTCATTAATACATAAGAAACCTTTTCATCACCATGTATATCAACAGCAGCCATCTCTTTCACACGCCATGCATATTGATAAGCTATATCAAGACCATAATTATTCTTAATATCTCTAACTACATCAATTGGTTTCAATAGCGGGTTATCTCTAAGATCATCAGCTACCAATGTTAAAACCAACTTGGAGGCTATTATTTTGGCTGACGGACTATGAAAGACACCTCTACATGTATGCTTAGTATTCATTGCACGTATGTAAAAGTATTCATTTATTTTAGATAATGAAGCATGAATTATCCACATGCAATTCTCAGTAGTGTTTTCAATTTATCCCAAAATTCCACTACACCTCCTTCAAAACACTGTTGCTCATGACTTATATAAGTCTTCCAATCATTCAAAAGATAGACTTTCGACTTACTTGGCTCCACACCTCCATGATAAAATTCATTTTCAATGCAACTATTAAAATCATTTGCAGTGCCTGATGATAAAGACTCTAACCTCTGTGTATTTGTATCACCACTGTCAACCCTCTTAGAACTTGTATTACTGCAGTCAACCCCTTCAAAAATTCGATTAGAGCATTCAACCCGATCACAACATGTATTACTTGGAAATGTTAATGAATCAATGACATATATCCAAATGAAATTAGCTTTCACGATCAATTGGGACCAAAACATATAACAAACATCGTTGTCACAAACCAACATGAACCGACATTCATCACCAAATGAATACCTCAATGAAAAACTCCCACTTCTCAAATTAGTAAACATAATACACAACTCATTGCATATGGAATCTAATGAACTATCTTCAAATATTTTAATACAAGCCATATTATCCAAATAACAACACCTTGATATTACACTACTTACCATAATGTCCTGCAGTAAAACAGAGACGAAAAATATTTACTTCAAGGTCAAATATTCTAAAAGTGTGTGCAATAATTTAATGCATGAAATATCAAAATATTTATTTGTAATTAATATAAAATTACAGGCACTATTTAAAAACATATACATAAAGCAATAAAGCAGACACATATTTTCAAAAAAACAATCACGTCTACTTTATAAACACTGCGTGTACTTTGAAAACTGATATCGAACTGGTTATTTCCGCTGGTGCGGACCTATATAAATAAGTGATTCAATACCAAATCAAAATTAAGGACTCTTAAAATTAGAATGAAACATCAATAATATTCATTCAGCACATTCAACTAACAATTATAAATAGTGATAAATATAACTTATATATGAAGAATCCAAACATAAATGCATAAAAAACACAAAATCAAAACATATGCATATATAACATATAAAAATCATTCAATCACATGAATGAATATTACAATGAGTCTCTTGAATCAAAACAAAGGACATACACTTATTGTAATCGATCGAAAATAGAAAAACCAACTGCTGATAAAGATAAACTTACAAATAATAGAGCCAAGTGATACAGGTAGAATCGAATAAGAACACTGTAATCGATTATAGGACAGACGAAAAAAGCATAAAATTGATGTTATTTTCGATTTCGGAGAATAATCGTTAGTTGTAGAGAAAAATCCAATAGTCGATTAGGTTTATGATTTTTTTAAATTGACAGTATTTATATGTTGGACCTAATCATTTAAAATTTGGTTCACCGATTTTTTTGTCCAAAATTGTTAGTCCAAGGACTAGACCGTAAAAACCTAAAAATTTTATAACATCAGTTTGACTTTGGTCAAAAAACGGTTTGGTCTCAAAAATTGGTACATTTACTTATCCCTTAGCTACCGGTGGTTTGGCCTCAGAAATTGGGATACTTGTTTATCTATGGTATATAAATGGTTCGGCCTCAAAAATTGGTACACCTATTTATCACTCGGCTAAAATGGTCTAGCCTCAGAAATTGGGATACCTATTTATCCCTCGAATAATATGGTTCAACCTCAGAGCTTGTGGACACCTACTTAAGCATCGTCTATCAATGGTTCGGCCAGAATATTTTCAGAAGCTCATAGCCTCCAATCTCTTATTATGTTCAAAACATCTCAAAATATTGAAGATTAGGGGGTGACTTATGATTCCAGATATGACCTCTCATCTTATTACAAAGATTTTACCCCCTCCCTCCCCCCCCTAAATGGGTCGGCCTCAACAGAGTCGGTCAAAATCATACAGAAAATTATGAACGTGCGGGATTTTTTAAAAAACATGTTAGAAGAATAATCAAACTCTTCATGCATCTTCTAGATGGATAGATGGGATTCATCTAGTGGTGGAGATTTACTAACATTCTCTATGTTACTTGGGGTGCACACTTCATCCCAAGTCACCTATAATTACTAGGTCATTATACCTTATTAGACAAGTCATTTTTATTTATTAAAACTCTGCACAAATACTCCTAGAGAGAAAAAGTAATTGTACCCTTATAGCCCAAGTCAGGTTATAATGGAAACTGAACTTCCCAATAGTGGATCTAGGCTCAATCACTACACCAAATTAGGCAAATGGTCACTGAGGCCAAGGTCCGTGACCAACTCGGGCGTGATCATTTTCGTGGGTCACGGCCAAAATCCCTCACCAATCGGGGGGTCACGGTAGATGGTTGGGGACACAGGCTGTGACCTATATAGAATACTTGTCACGGCTTTGGTCCACGACAAAATTACGCGAGGATAATCGATGGTCACAGCTTTAGGCCGTGACCCACACTTTGGTACAAAAATTATGGCCACGGCTTTAGGTCATGACCCCTTAGCGTGACGAATAAAAATGGTCATGACTTTAGGCCGTGACCCAAACCATGAGATCACAAAAATGATCACGGCTTTAGGCCATGACCCAAACCATGAGATCACAAAAATGGTATCGACTTTAGGTCGTGACCCTATTTATGAGTGACGAAAAAAATAAAAATGGTCATGGACTTTGTCTGTGACCATTTTTAACTGTAATAAAAAAAATTGGCATAATTTCCATTGCTGTCTGGACATTCGAAAATCTGTTAATATAAAACCTACGTAATGTAAAGCCCGCACGACCATAAAATGTAACAATAAATTACAAAATCCCACACGGCCATAAAACTAAGCAATAAAATTACAAAAGCTTACAGGACCATAAAACTAAATAATAAAATTATAAAAGCCCGCACAGCCATACCACATAACAAACCCAATCATGAATGTCAACAACATTATATAAACAATTTTTCTGTTGTAAACCATTACTTTCTTTGTGTGTTCCACGTGGATAAAAGCAAATGATACAATGTTATCCTACAAAAAATTAATGGTATCAGTAACTAAGTAATTTTAAAAAATCGTATTTGTTATTCCCGTATAATCCCAAAGATGAATAAAATCCACACGCCAAGGGAATCGGTAAAGTGTTCGAATCCACCCCAAAAATGAGGTCGACTCAATGATAATATGCTAGGCCAAATCTACTTGACAATTGTCTCATCCGTATAAATGATGTTGCACACACAGTATACTCTCGTAGGCGCCTACACACTGAAACATACCTCATTAATCATGTGGGAATATAAAAATATGGTTGCTGCAAATTAATCGCCCACGCACTTATCTATAAAGTCAGCCCATGATCCAAGGCACTTTAGTTTGTTATTTTAAGAAGCATGTATCTTTAGGTGTTAATGCCCGGCTTATAAATCCACATGTTCTCTTGTTACTCTCCACAAATCACCTATAAATAGGGCACTAGTCCTTAAGAAGGGGACTCGGGTTGGAATCTTCTCGATCATTGAGTTGTAACCGCAACCCTAATTTTAACTTTGGCAATAGTGCAATAAAATCCTTGATACCCCGTGGACATAGGTTCGCTTAAGGGGATGAACCACGTAAAACTCATCGTGCTTTCCCTATCTCTCATCCTCATTCTCTATTATCATTATTTCTTTATTAATTGATTTATCTATTATTTATTGTCTCCATTTTTTAAAGGAAACAAATTAACACCATCTGTGGGAATCTCGCAATAAACCATTGTGATTCCTGCCCATATCCATTCATTCAAATACCCCACTGAGACAATCTAGAATGGAAGATAATCCCGAGAGCAGTCGCATGGCGTAAGTTCAGACACCGCCCACCCCCATTGGGGAGGGTGATCTCCACAGCATACTATTGAGCCTGGCCAAAGGATAAGAAGTGACGCAGGAAAGTGTCACAAATTTGACACACACCCTCCAGGCATGACCAGTGCAGTCCAATTCGAATGCCGCAACCCCTGAACCGGAGGTATCAAGGAGCGGCGATGGGCGACTTATCCCAGCACCTCACAAGGAGAGGAATCAGGAGTACCGCAGGAAAGCAGTGGAGAATCCCATAAGGTTATACATGGGATCCTATGGCAACACCATCTCCTCCCGACAAACTAAGTCACAGCGGGACCGATCCTATCGCCCTGGGGCCATCTCCTCCATCTAGTCACCCAGCCATTTTGATGGCAAGTCATACTCAAAGGAGCACTCTAGTGTTCTTGAATGGATGAGTAGGGGCTCAGCACTTGATCAAATGGGCCCACATTGTAACCACTGATAAGCGGCGGCGATCACGCGCAACCACTCCCGGAGGAGCGAATCAGGATGATTCGTCACTAGAGGCTCTCATCGATCTGCTAGAGCATCAGCTGAAGCCGAGCAGACTTCCAAACAAGAGAGCTCAGTCGAAAGTCGAGGACGAGCAGCCAATTAAAGGCAATACCCAAGGTGATAACCAACCGTGGAAAGGATCTATCCAACGCTTGGAGGACCGCCTGGGAGATATGGACAAGTCAAAGAATCCCCTACAGAGGGACTTCACAAAAGAATCCCCTTTCGTCTCTTTTATTGTGGCGTATCCTACTCCAATGAAATTTAAGCCACCAGTTATCACGCCAAAGTACGATGGGAAGACAGACCATATTCTGCATATCGAATAGTACTAAGCCGTTGCAGACATTTATTCCATCAAAGATGAAATGAGGTGCCGAGCATTCTCCAGTACTATAACTAGCTTTGCCCAAATCTAATACAACAGTCTATCCAGAGGGCAAATAAAAAAATTTCAGCAACTGGCCGACTAGTTCGTAAGCAATTTCTACTTTGGTCCAAAATCAGGGAAACAAGTCGCCCATTTGCTCGGTGTTCGGTAGAGGGCAGATGAGATCACCCGTGATTATATCACCCGATTTAACACCGAGAAGCTAGAAGTAGTGGATTATAACGACCCCATCGCCATAACGACTCTAATGAACGGATTGAGACCAAGGAAACTGTTTTGGGTGTTAGATAAAGAGACACCTAAGACTATGATTGAACTAATGGCCTAAGCATGGAAGATTATTAATACTAAAGAGGCAATAGCGGCCAAAGAATCTGACACTCCTAAGCCACCAGCTAGCAAACGCAGGCAAACAAGAGCAGAAGGAAATAAAGGCTAATAAACTAAGAAAGTATGACGAGTACACGCCTCTCATAGTTGCCGTCCACCAAATCCTAGAGAAAATTTGGGAAAGCAAAGACCTCATGTGTCCAGGAAAATTAAAAATGCCAGCAAACAGGCTGGACAAAAGCAAGTACTTTTAATTCCACAAGGATCATAGTCACAACACAGATAATTGTATAGCTTTGACGAATGAGATCGAAGGCTTAATCAAGAGGGAAAAGCTATCCAAATATGTGGATGGAAATGACCGATCAAACCCTAAAGAGAGTAAAGCCAGGAGATGATCAGAATCGCCTTACCGAAGGATAAACGACAGGAAGGGGAAGAGGGATGACGACTGAGACGACGACCCCAATCTCTTTAAAAAGCCTAAAGAACTCTTGTGCGATGTTGGCATGATATCTTTTGATTATTAGTTCATCACAGGAGGAGGTGCTAGTGGGGGAGAAGACCTAGTCGAAAAGAAAGCCTACCTGAACGAAGCCCAGGTCTGCGAACATACACAGGTTAACCTAATGGATAAACGACCCCGTAAGGTGAACAAAGATAAACTGATCATCGACTTTTCAAAAGACGGCATATCTAAGGTATTGTACCCCCATGATGATCCTCTGATCGTCACCATGGTCATCCAAGAAGGAGGGGTGACCAGGATCCGGTTGGATAACGGCGGCTCCGTGGATGTAATGTTTTACAGATGTTACAAGAAGTTAAAGTTTCAGGATATAGAACTAACACCTTATCACGGACCTCTAATTGAGTTTTCTAGTGAAAAGGTATACCGACGAGGGACGGTGGAGCAATAAGTCATGATGGGAACTTGGATGATCAACCGAATAAAGAAAACTCATTTCTTCATCCTCGATAATAATATACTTTCGGCCTAGAACGTGATATTCAGAATGATTGGCCTAAAGAAGATTGAAGTCGTCCCATATACAGTGCATCAATGTTAGAAGTTCCCAACCCACTTAGGAGTAAGAGTCATCAAAGGTAATCACAAGGTAGTGCATGAGTGCTATTTCATCTCAATAGACGAGGAAGAGCAGAAGAAGTTGAAGGCCATCTATCATATAGAAAGTATTGATCCTCAAGACGAGGCAAAATTGGTCAATGGGCAGCCCGTTGAAGAGATTAAAATAGTCCCACTTGACTTCAACCATCCAGAATCAACGGTTTAAATCAGGTCATCCTTAAGCCCACTTTTACAGCAAGAGCTCTTAAAATTTCTGCAGCAGTACAAGAATATGTTTGCATGGATCCATGAAGACATGCGCAGTATAAATCCTGACTTCATATGCCACGAGTTAAATGTGATGGAAGGAGCCAAGTCTGTCAAACATAAACAAAGGGTTTTTTACGTCGACGAGAATCTTGCTGTCCAGGAAGATATCCAAAAGCTGCAGAAAGATAACTTAATCTACGACGTCCAATATCCAAAATGATTGGTTAGCGTGGTTATGGTGCGCAAGAAGAATAAAAAATGGAGGATGTACATCGATTTTACCAATCTAAATAAGGCATGTCCAAAATATTATTTCCTCCTACCACGAATTGACTAGTTGGTCAACGCTACTACGGGCCACGAGTTCTTCATCTTCATGGACGTCTACTCCAGTTACAACCAGATCAAGATGAATCCTTCTGACAAAGAAAAGACGTCATTCATAACCCACAGAGGTACTTACTGTTACAATGTTATGACGTCTGGTCTTAAAAATGCAGGAGTCGCCTACTAACGACTAGTAAATAAACTCTTTGAAGAAAAAATCGGGGTCAATATGGAGTTTTATGTGGACAATATGGTTACTAAAAGCAAGGTAGCCGCCAACCACATCAAAGACCTCGGTCAGACCTTTGACAAGTTGAAGAAGTACTAAATGAAGCTATACTCTGCTAAATGCATTTTTGGGGTAAAAAAAGGCATGTTACTAGGTTTTATCATTAATCAACAGGGTATTGAAGCTAACCCAGACAAGATTCAAGCTCTACTCAATGTGAAATATCCCAAACGAAGAAGGACGTGCAAAGGCTAATGGGGCGAGTGGTTTAACTTAATAGGTTCGTTTCTAGAGTCACCGATAAGTGCTTACCTTTTTTTAAGGTGTTAAGGAAGTTGTTCGAATGGAATGAAGAATGAGAAAATGCGTTCATAGAGCTGAAAAATTACATAAGTTCCCACCTCTCCTATCACACCCAGTTATTGGAGAAAAAATCCAACTATGCCTCATAGTGTCCGAATCAGCTATTAGTTCAGCACTGGTGAGGCAATAGCAAGGAGTCCAAAAACCAGTTTACTATACCATCAAAGCATATCAAGGAGCTGAAGTTCAATACCCCCGAATAGAGAAATTAGCATCGGCATTGAGAGAAGCTTCACAAAGGATGAAGCCCTACTTCCAGGCCCACACCATTATGATCTACACAAATCTACCTTTACGAAAAGTCCTACATAAACCAGAGAAATTTGGTCGGCTCATGGCTTGGGAGATTGAACTAAGTACATATGATATACAGTCTGAATCGAAGACTACGATAAAAGGACAGGTGTTAGAGAATTTCATTACTGAGTTCACCTACGAAAAGAAATCATCTGAACAGACTCCCTCGGGAGAGAGTTCGATGCCTAATAATAAATAGTTCTCATAGTAAACCATGGATCCTAGCAGCACCGAGAAGATTCCCAAGGGAGAGAGCTCCCTTAAAGAGGCTAAGGAACAGCGTGATGAGTCCGATCATAAGCTTTTTAAGTTCAACAAAATAAAAGAAGTAGACTTTGACCTAAACAATGCTATTTGAAAGTTATATGTTAATGGATCATCCTGTTCGGTAGGAAGTGGCACAGGTATTATCATCGCCACGCCAGACGAGATAAACATAAAATATGCTATGGATTTTCAATTTGAAGCATCCAATAATGAAGCAGACTACGAGGCTCTCATTATAGGGCTAATTTTAGATTCATTCACGGGACCCAACCACATTTCAGCACATAGCGATTCCAACTAGTTGTCAACTAGATATTAGGGGTCTATGAAGCTAGGGAGGAGTCTATAGAAAAAATATTTGGCCATTGTACAATAAAGATTAGAAATGTTTTGAAGGCAAAAATAATAAGGATTCCTATATTGGAGAATGTCCGAGCAGATGCCCTAGCTAGGCTAGCCTTAGCAACCAGAGCGTCTTTACGAAGAATGATACCAATTAAAATATTAGCATATAGGAGCACTGAGGAGGATAGTCTGAGAATAATAGAGGTGAATCTAGGACCATCATGGATGGACCCCATATGAGCATACATTAAAGATGGCGAACTCCCTGCCGACCCGAATGAAGCTAGAAAGTTATGATATAAGGCAACTCAGTATGTGATGGAAGCAAGAGTACTATATAAAAGGGGGTATAGTATCTCACTATTTAGATGTGTTAACTCGATAGAAGTCGATAAGCTTATTAAGGAGGTGCATGAAGGGTGTTGTGGAGCCCATTCCATCGGAAGGTCATTGGTCTAGCCAATAGTGGGTATTATTGTCCGATCATGAAGGCTGACTGCGTTAATTATGCGAAGAAATGTGACAAATGCTAGAAGTTCGCAAAGATCAACCGCTCCCCTAGAGCCCCCATTGACTCTAATCGTATCACCATGGTCGTTCGCAAAGTGTGGAATCAATTTGGTTGGCCCGTTACCGAGGATAAAAGGATATTATAGTTTATTTGGAAGATGAACTGGAATACCCTTTGGCATTCGCGAATACCTGGTGGTTGTAATGGACTACTTCATGAAGTGGGTGGAGGCTGAGCCCTTAGTAGAAATGCCTTACAAAAGGGTATTCCCATTTATTTGAAAGATGATCATATGTCACTATGGCATGCTCTTCGCATTTATCACGAACCACAGCATGCAGTTCGATAACCAAGACTTTGAAGACTACTGCACTAGGTTAAGCATTTAAAAACTACACTCCGTACCCGAGAATCCATAATGAAAATTGTCAAATTAAGGTCACTAATAGTAGGGGTGTGCATGGTTCGGGTTAGTTCGGTTTCGTTACAGAACCAGAACCGAAATTATTCGGTTCTATGGTTTTGAAACCAGAATCAAACCAAAATATGTATAGAACTAAATCGAACCGAACCGATAGTTCTCGATTTGGTTTGGATCAATTCACGGTTCCTGTTCATTTTGTATTAAATTAAAGTTAAACAATGAAATTACCATTCAAGTGTGGAATTAAATAGAATAAATATTTTCATTAAACCCTGTTGCTGAGATTAGTAAACATTTTCATGATTCTAAAATGTAAACCCAAACTAAAACGAAAAAAATGGTAGAAGTGGCAAAAGAAAAAAAATGGTAGTAGTAAATGAAAAAATATCCAAGTGCACAAGTGAACGAAATCAGTTAATGGAAAAATCTGTTAATGAAAAAAAAATAAAAAAATAGCCAAGAGCATGATAAACGAAAAAAAAAAAATCTGTTAATGAAATCCAAACGAAACCCAAACGAAATCGGTAAACATTTTCATCTGACTGGTCACTAAACCTAAACGAAATCAGTAAACCTTCTGTTGCTAAACATTTTCATCTGACTAAAACAAAATTAGTAAACACGAGAGAGAGAGAGAGAGAGAGAGAGAGAGAGAGAGAGAGAGAGAGAGAGAGAGAGATTTGTTAGAAAAAATGAGAAGAGAAGATGTTACCTTTTGTTGCCTTCTATTGCCGGAGAAAACGAGAGAGAGAGAGACAAAAATGTTCCAACATGAGAGAGAGACGGCTGCTTTAGTATGACTAAAATGAAATGAACCCTAGTAGGTTCTAAAATGTATTAGGTGGCTGGAGATAAAAAAAAGTTAATGGACTAAAATTTCCGGGTCTGACTTCGGTTCTAAATACCAATTTTTGGTTCGGTTTTTTGGTTCAGGGCTATGGCTCAATTTTTCGATTCGTTTCGGTTTGGTTTACACACCAAATCGAGAACCGAACCGATTACATCGGTTTTTTTTATTTTGGAACCAGAACCAACCCATAATTAAAAAAAATGAACCAACCCGAACCATAGTGGCCGGTTTGGTTCGGTTCTTCGAGTTTGCAGTTTTTATGCACAGTCCTAACAAATAGGACAATATTGGACGGGATCAAAAAAAGACTCGATGACACAAAAGGGAATTGGATCGATGAACTCCCCAGCCACAGAGTCCTTAATTTTAATTATCCAAGAAGGGATCTGGCAAGAAGACTAGATCTTGATATGTTGGAAGAGGTTAGGGAGAATACAGCGTTACGGGTGGCCATCTACCAACAAAGGGATGCATGCTACTACAACCGTTGGGTGAAGCCAAGCAGACTGAAGGAGGGGAACTACTTCCTCAAGAAAGTGATCCAGAAGAACAATAAGCTCGAGCTCAATTGACATGGGCCTTACCGTGTAACCAGTATCGTAAGGCCTGGGACTTACAGCATTAAAACTTTGGAGGGCGAACAGTTCAAGAACCCCAGTAATTTGAAACACCTTAGGAAATATTATCACTATTGTTTTAGTCATTTTATTTATATAGTTCGCACTATCGTGATTAATAAAATTATCCCTGATGTTATTATTTTCCTTTTGGTATAAGATACAGTGAATATATCTAACTTGTTCTGGCAAAAAAAAATAGATTCTGAACAAAAAGACTTGTTTCTTATTCAAACTCATTCTCATAAGTTTTAAAACAAGGAGCTCAGCCAAACCCTTATACGACCTCATAGGTCAGGAACGAGGTGGTCGGCCAAAGGCTATAGGACCTTACAGGTCGTGAACAGTTAAACTTGTACAAACTTATTCTCACAAGTTTACCAAACCCTTGTACGACCCCACAGGTCGCGAACGAGGTGTTAGCCAAAAGATTGTACGACCTTATAGGTCGTGAACAGTTGAACTTGTACAAACTTGTTCTCACAAGTTTACCAAACCCTTGTACGATCTCACAGGTTGTAAGGATACAAATTTCCAATTGAGTCTTAATGTAGTGTTGGCTCAATTTCGAACAAAAATATTTGAGTCATAGGATAGTAATCATGAGTATCCTCCAAGCCTATGACGTTTGAAGTTTAAGTTGAAGACGTAGCGACCAATATTTTAAAGTGAAGATTTTAAAGTGTCGGGTTTACATAGTGCCTAGTTTTGCATCCTCAACGGTTCATATTTCAAGTCTCCAAAAGGTATAAATGCACATTATATATATATGTAGGATATTTGGAATAATTTTTAACGGGTGTAATTTTTATTTAAAATAAATTTCAGAAATCTTATTGGGCTTAAAATGAAAAATGCACATTCTGACTTTTCGTTTGAAATTGTCGTTCGAACGAGAATGTCGTTCGAATGAGTTTTGCCAACGAGTTTCCCTTTTGAACACTGAATTTTCGTTAGAAAGGTCGTTCGAAATAAGTGTCGTTCGAATGAAAAATTCATTCGAACGAGATTTCAGGCGGGAACGGTTTTTGGAAATTCTTGACATTTTCACACTATTTTGTCCCACTACTTTTTTACAGTTTTTATCAACTTCGGGACCAGATTTTTTTGCAGGACTTTTCACCTGATTTTAAGAGCTTTTGAGAGAGAAAATCAATGTTTAGAAAAGTCTCTTTTGTGTGTTAAATTTATATGGACTAAATTCTTCCAAAATACAAAAGTAAACACCCATTTGTTTTCTTTAAAGATTCCAAGTTATTCGTCTATATATATATATATATATATATATATATATATATATATATATATATATATATATATATATATATATATATATATCTTGCTTGGAGTTTTATTTTGCACCGGGTTCTACTCTACCATTTGAAAAGTTGTTTGGGTTTACTTCTACAACCCTTAAAGAAGAAGACGTGTTAGTTGTTGCGGTGTTCCCACTCAGAGAAAGGCTTCGGGTGCGGGTTAACGATTGTCCAAAAGCCTCATTGGTGGATTCCAAGGTTCCGATGGAGTCCGGGATTGTCGGCTAATCAGAGGTTGGTACAAGAAGACGCGTCAGAGGCTTGAAGGAGTCGAGTTGAGTTGTGTAAGTCATCTATCTTGTATTTGTAAAATTTCGTACTAGTTGGACTTAAGGATAGTGTCGTCCGAGGTTTTTATCATTTGGGTTTTCCTCGTACATCGCGGCATAGTGTGTTGTGAATTTATTTTTATCTTGTAAATCACCTAGAACGCATGCTTAGGACTACAAGATAAAATATGGTTTAATTCACTACTCTTGTTTAATTTGGTGCAAAATTTAATTTGGGTGATATTTAGATTAATTTAATTCAAGTCAAGATAATTTAATTTGGTAAAATTTGGTTTAGCCTAATTTGCAAAAATGAATTAATTTGTGTAGGCAAATTTTAGGACTTGGATTGAGTTAATTTGTTTAAAGTGAATATTTGTTAGTTCATTATTTTTATGTCACTTTTAGTTTAGTTTAATTTTAATTTGTAAGAAATTAAAATCTGTAAGTTGTGTGTGTTGTGTTTGAACCATCCTATTCTGCACTTTTAGAAAATTCATATTTAATTTTAAAAGAAAATTTAAAATTGGGGGTTCCTATCATTTTCAAATTGGTATCAGAGTCGGAGCGCTAATTTATAGCGTTATGGTCCTTTTAAATATTTTTGGTTAAAAATGAAATTTTCCCCATTTCAAAATTTCTTATTTTCGATGGTTCCAACTGCGCGTATGAAATCGGTACTAAAGTCTATCGATGAGAGGATTTAGTTGTCAGATGTTAAAGGGTGGTCCCCACCCACATGTTTGATAGAAAATGAGCGTGTTCCCAAACCCGTAGATAGATGGAGTAAGAATGAATTTAAACTTGCTAATTTTAATTCTCGGGGTTTAAATGCTTTGTTTAGCACAGTCACACCGGATGAATTTTGACGTATCATGACGTGTGAAACCGCTAAAGAAGCTTGGGATATTTTACAACTCTCTCATGAGGGAACTAGTGTCGTTAAGGCTTCAAAACTCCAAAACCTCACCACTCAATTTGAAAACATCAAAATGCTTGGGAATGAAACCTTTGATGAATTTTATGCTATACTTTCCGATATAGCTGATTCATCATTTAATTTGGGAGAGAAAATACCCGACGGCCGAGTAGTAAAGAAAATCTTGCACTCTACCAAACTTGAGGAATTAGTAGGTGATTTGCAAACCTATGAGCTAGATATGTTTCCCTCCAAAAATGAAAACAAAATAGATAAGGGATTTAATTTGAAAGCCCGAAAGGAGGAAAAACAAATTGTGGTTGATGAGAGTGATAGTGACTTGGAGGATATGGCTATGTTTGCTAGGAAATTTCAAAAAATTCTTAAATTTAATAAAGATACACTTAAAAATGATTTTAAGAAATTTGAAAATTCTAAGCATGACAAAGACGAAAAGATCCCTATATCTTATAATGAAAATCTTAATAGGGACGAGTCAAATAGGTGCTTTCGTTGTGAAGGTTATGGACATAAAGCTTTTGAATGCCCCACTAAACTAAGGAAAGAGAGTAAGCAACCTATTTCATACAATGCCACCCTTAGTGATATTGATAAGGAAGAAGGACCTGATTCCCCCATTGAGCGCAACTTTACCGCGTTCACGGCTAGTCATGTTAGTGAGTGTGAGATATTTTCTGACGATGACATCTTAAAACATGACGTTTATAAGGCCTTTGTTTGTAAATCCCCAAAAGAAGATGGTTGTGAGATTCGAGAAGAGAGAGAGAGTGAAAATGATGAAGAGGTTGATGAGAGTGAACTTCAATTTTCTTTTAGACAATTATATTAAGAATCTATTAAATTCAAAAGAGCAAATTTGAAGTTAGAGGCTAGTTTAAGGAAGCGTGCCAATGTCGATGATGAGAGTGCGTTGGTTAATGACCTTAGAATATGTGGGAGAGCTCTTAGTGAGAAGCTTGAATATGTAGAAGGCGAGAGAGATAGCCTTAGAGTTCTAATAGAATCAATGAAAAAAGATCTTCTTATGTTTGAAGAGAGGAATGTTTTGCTAGAGTCTAGAATTTTAGAGTTGGAAGAAAAATTGAGAGACTCTAGTGAGGTCAAATTTGATTTGGAATTTAGGTCCTCTAAATTAGATAAAATATTAGGAACCGTCCAAGTCAAAAATGACACTTGTGGTTTAGGTTTCGATTCTTGTAACGATTCCACTAATAAAGCCAAAACCAATGTTTTGAGAGAATCACCTAGGAACACTTCTAGAGGTCAATCCTTAGGTACTACTTTTCGACGAGTCTTTACTTGCTCACATTGTTGTCGAAAAGGTCATCTTAGGAAGTTCTGTTTTGATCTTAAAAGAATTTCTCAAAAATCCAAAGGTAACGTAACCGAGGTAACCAAGATCCCAAAATCCCGAAAGTGTCAATCTTCATTAGTTTGGATTAGGGGATACGACTTGGTTGCTATACAAAACAAGATTTTTAATTCTCATTTACTTTCACATGATACCTCCCTTGCTAAATCTAAAGGTTGAATGTGTTAGTTGTTTGCATACTCTAGCTTTTTGTGCTTTATATCATATATCCTTGCTATTTGTATGCATGTTTATCATTTTTTAGTCATTTCTTTATCACATATCTCATGCTAGAATTATGATTTTTGTTTATCTTTTGTATTATAGTTATTTCATTTTAGTTTGCATTAAATGAAAAATACAAAAAGATTTTGCCTATCATTTGTGTTTTACCTTTCTAGTAATTTAGGCTTGATGAAAAATACAAATGATTTTTGTTTGTCTTTTGAGTAAATACTTTTGTGTGTTTGGTTAAAAAGTTTCAAAAACTCAAAAAGATTTATTTTGTGTGTATTTTAGTTTGACACACTTTATGTGGCATATACTTATGTTTTAATCCTTTCCTTTTCTCTTCCATGTGGCTAGAACTTTTGGTTAAGATTGTAAATCCTTAAAATATTCTTTATTATGCATGCGTGAAGTAGTTGGATTTTGTGTTGCTTAATGGTTTCTATTTTTATATGCCCCAATTCACACATGCATGAGCTCTTTTGAAATTTAAATGTCACATGTATATTTGAGCTAAGTGAGATGTTCTCATATCAATTTAGTCATCTATATTTTGATATAACTATGGAGGATTTGTGCATGTAATAACCGTTTCTCGGATTTAAAAATAGAAAAATATGTTTATCCGGTGTAATAGTTTATCAATGGAGTCGGGCTACGAAAGACAAAATTTCTTTGCGTGAAAAGCCACCATTGACTTTTAGGCCTTTAAAATATGGCATTAAAAAGAATATTTGCCAAGGCCAAAAATAGTTTAGTTAATATGTTCACAAGATAAGAAAAGAAAAATTATGAGGAGTTTGGTTGGATATATTAATGGGTTTGCACAATGACTTTGTATCCTAGTTAAGCTTTTTTTGTCATGACTCTATTGGTTTGTAGAATCATCAAAATTCTAGGCTTGTGTGCATTGTGTATATTTATTCATTGAGTTTAATTTATATTGTCACATGAGGCTATATCTAAATGTGATAAAGTTTTGCAATCAAACGAGAACTCTGTGAACATATTTTAAGTGATTGGGTCTAAATTTAATTGTTACTAGTTCACACCCCTACACTTCCGTTTACCACATGTATTTGGACAATTTTTGTCATACGAGTGTGAAAAGATTAATGTATTTTTTGTCATGTGTGGTGTCTATACCTATGTATACGTGCATGTGCGTTAGTGATATTAAGTGTGTGTGTGTGTATATATATATATATATGGATTTTTTTTAGTCTTTACCTTGCTTGCTAGTCCATTTATGCTTTTAATTCATAATTGGTATCGATCTTGTTGCGCATTTTGGTTGATATCCCATGCTTGTGTTGAATACATTTTAGTTGGTATTATTTTCTTTATCGCATCATAAGCTAGTATCTATTTATCCTTGTTGTGGATTAGTTCTCGTTATTTTTGTCCATATGCTTTCGTGTTCTCATCACCTTATGCACCATCATGTTTACTTTCTTTCCCATAGTTATATCCCTTATGTAGATTTTAGGGGGTGAAATGGTACTTAGTTAAATTGGGGGAGAAATGAGTATTTAATTAATTCTATCACCTTTGTCTATTCCTGAATAAGAAGGGGGAGACGTGGTATCTAAATCTTTAGTTTAGGAGATTTAACTTAGGGGAGACGTCTTTCTAAGTAGGTCATTGTTAGATAAAAAGGGGAGAATTAATTTGGGGGGGGTAGTCATTTTCGTTGCATTTAATATTTTGATATTACCTATGCATTTAATGTTTTGCTTAAGTGTGCAGGAATTGTTTTTTGTGACAATTTTATATCGGCAAAGATAGTCATCCATGGGTTTTGAGTCAAGCTCGTATTTTTTATTTTGGGTGGGATAATTTTTAGTCTAGTTGATCTTGATGTCCCTTTAGGATTTTTGTTCGGTTTTTGTCCCGGAATAGCCAAAGGGGGAGATTTGTAAATTTTCAATTGAGTGTTAATGTAGTGTTGGCTCAATTCCAGAAAAAAATATTTGAGTCATAGGATAGTAATCATGAGTATCCTCCAAGCCTATGACGTTTGAAATTTAAGTTGAAGACGTAGTGGCCACTATTTCAAAGTGAAGATTTTAAAGTGTCGGGTTTACATAGTGCCTAGTTTTGCGTCCTCAACGGTTCATATTTTAAGTCTCCAAAAGGTATGAATGCACATTATATATATATATATATATATATATATATATATATATATATATATATATATATATATATATATATATATATATATGTGTGTGACAACCCGCCAACTAAAATAATAGGTGGCCAGCCCAATACTCTAATAATCACAGGAATCATAGATGGTCCCTTCTCAGCATCACTGTCGATCCCCCAATCATTTTAGAAAACGGATTGTCAATAAAAAGAAAACTTGTAAATAAAAGAGAACACTTAGACAATCCCATTTGCAAAAACGGTGGATATCAAAAACCGAAGATAAAGGACGACAATAAAATAAATAATCACAGAATAAGCTGTCGGTGAACAGACCAACACAAATATTTACACCGAGTATTACATTTCAATATTTACAATATAGTAAACGAGTGCAGCGCATGGGCAAACACGCCCGAAAAAATAAACTAAAATTAACTAAGGTACAATGGAAAGAAGCGTCGAATACCAAAAACCTACAACATCCGCATTGTGCTGTAGCTCCACGACAACCGGAATGGAAATGTAAACACGGGTGTCCATGCGGTAGAGCACCTGTAACGGCAATAATATGTGCAGAAACAAAGAAATATAGATACGGGTCAGGGCCCGATTTGATATGATTCCCATGTGAATAAAATGCATGACAGTTAAGTGCGTACCCTCGCAGTTTAACAATTATATTTCTCACCTCTCAATCTAACAGCAACCTAGCGCAATATCCATGATGATATTTTAATTAAACAAAGAACAGAAGACTAACTTCTCTCCAGTCTCAACACTATGCCCTTATTCGTGCGTGGGGTGTCTCGCAAAGCGAAATCCAAACAAGGAACCCCCCTGATGCACTACTACTAGGCAAGGTTGATCGTTGAGATACATTAGACTCTGTCCTAATTAACTTAAGTACTTAAGGCCAACTTCTCCCCAGACACAACACTATGCCCTTATTCGTGCGTGGGGTGTCTCGCAAAGCGAAATCTAAACAAAGAACCCCCCCCCCCCCAATACACTACTACTAGGCAAGGTTGATCGTTGAGATACATTAGACCCTTAGCACAATATTAGATATATATTTATATATGACAGGTCTCATCAATTTACTCAAGAATATATAATTATGTCCATACACCATCAAAACATAATTCCCATTTATTCTTTAGGAATATATATATAAATGGTACAACACTTTATCAAAGGTTTACCAAATCAATTTCATCGTATGCTAATTCATTTCATGAATTTGTTCCTTATCAGGAAATATAATCATAGTTTTTATGCTCTTTGTGGCATTTCATCTCAATTATACACTTTGTAAAAACATCTTCCTTATCAGGAATATAATCATCATCATGCTCTTTGTGGCATTTTCAATTGTGCTCTTTGTGGCACTTTCATCATGCTCTTTGTGGCATTTCAATTGTGCTCTTTATGGCACCCATATTTATCAAGTCCAACTTGATTTAGAATAGTTATAATTACATATATATATAACAATTCTAAGACCGCCCGTCCGGGTTTCCCCACTGTGCGCGTCCCTAAATGGCTATCATCTTCCAAGGCCTAATATTTAGACAACCTGGGATCCTACCAACGTCGGGAAGCGGCCATGTGCCTGCGGGATAGTCAAGACCACACCCGGAATCTCCTACCCATCGCAGAAAAATATACAATCACAAGCGCTCACATGGCCTAGGGACTATATCCACCCTGCGTTAATTTGTCAGGGGGCATCACCACAACGCGCGCAAACTTCCCTTAAGATAGCGATTTAGAGAGGGTGTGTATCCATACCTTTTTACATTTATGAAAATCATCATTCTTTTCATTTGAAAACATCTATTTTTACATTCTAAAAATCATTTGTACTTATTTATTAGTACCACAATTCATTTTATGTATTTCTTATTCTTAGAGTCATATTTTATTAATGACTTAAAACCCGAAGTGCCATAAACCTCAACTAGTCCCCAAGACTTCAATATAATATCATAAACCATTTAAAATGAATCTCCCTCACGGAGTGTCTCCCAAATGTCTCAACATTAATATTTTATCTTCAATTTATCTCTCGATTAATCTCCTATCTCATTCGGATATTAACCTACGCAACTAGCCCTCGGGGTAAGCCCAAACATCCCATTAAATCCTAGGGAATTAGACTACCCAAAACTACCCTCTAGGACTCCCCATTAATCCTTAAAGGAAGGTCCCTAAACCTTGGACCTAAAAGAAAAAGGGCTAAAAATTCAAACTAGGAAAAATCTCACAAAAACAGGGGAACCGAATCGATTCGCCCCTTGGGACGAATCGATTCGCCCTTACGAATCGATTCGCTAAACAGTCGAATCGATTCGGTGAGCAAAAACTGGCTTTCTGCAATTTCCGAATCGATTCGGTTATAACCCGAATCGATTCGTTCTACCAGACCTGTATCCCTCTCCTTATCCGAATCGATTCGCCCCTAGGGCCGAATCGATTCGGTCCTGAAATTTTGCCCAGTTTGGGCTACGGGTTGTATGAACCCTAAAATCCCAAAACCTCAAATCTTTGATTTTATCCAACATCAACAACATCTAATTCTCTCAAATCATTTCTACCCCATTTATAACTAATAATTTATCCTCAAATCAAATTAAAACTAAGATTTAAGGGCTTAATCATCAAAATCAACAAATACCCATTTATGGTTTAAATCTCCAAAACCTAACTATACATGCAATTTATCACATTAAATCACATCTAGCAAGTAAGAAACTTGCCTCGAGGTTCGTAGTCTCTGATCCACCTCCGGTAGCAACAGAAATCCGGCCCAAATCTTCATTTTCTCTCTTTTCTCCCATTTTCTCCCAACTCTCTCTTCTCTCTCTCTCTCCTTTGGCTTCTAACACAAATGAAGAAAGAAAAAGGGGTGGGGGACTTAAACGAGTCTTAAAACATAAATGCCCTCTTTTAATTGCTAATACACCATTAAAATGACTCGTATCTACTTAATTGAGTCACAACGCGTCAAAAGTGCCCGAAACTCCAAAATACAACATGGCACTTATATCGACTATCTCGACCATTCTAAAAACAACCGCACCCCTTATTTTGGCATTCGGGAAAGTGTGAACAAATTTTATGTTCCAATTTATTTTATTTCATTAACTATACCTCAAATCAAATATGAGCCATAACCGTCGTTTTATATATAACGATGCAATAATACACAATATAGTGCTATTTACCTTACCATACGGTAAATAGATAAAACATAGTAAATATTATCCCTAAATCTCACGGGAAATAATATTTACTCCAACTTCCCCTATTTTATAGAATTAGCCCATCGGGCAAAATAATATAAAATAGCCGCTCAAAAGCCTGGGTTGTTACATACTCCCCCCCTTAGAAGGGAATTTTGCCCTCAAAATTCAGGCACATAGTATAACCATATAAAGGTATACTATACTGGACTATCGTTCTATCATTCCTTGCAAACCCCTTGGTAAAAAAAATGGTGTCCCTATCAGGCTCGGACTAAGGTCATCCTTTTATATCTTAGTCTGCCTTCTTCTTGCTCTAACGTAGCACCTAATCGTTCCTCTAGAACTATCGATCCTACCATTATACTATGGGAGGAGATACTTAAACATCCTGGCACCCTACTTACAAGAAATGTTCCGAAATAATTTGTACGGAGGGTTCGATCCCTACTAAATACTACTCCCATCCTTCGTCGTTCCACTACTAGTCTCTTCATACTAGTAGGGAAACCGATCAATCACGGACAGGAACGCTCTTACTATAGCGTCCCCTCTGTGAAGCTCGTTCTACTTGGCATCCCGTGCCTACCTAATCTCTCCGACGGTACTCTTCTCGGAGCATTTACTAACCCATCCGCATTTCCTTAGCGAAAGGGGAGTATTCCATCGATAGTCCCTCACGAACTCCAACCTCTCGCTCGTGAAAAGACAAATTTCCTGCCCAGGAAGTAGTGCCTCTATTCCTTAAAGCGAATACTACCGCTACGAACTATATATCAAGCGGGGAATAATTCCTCTCATGGAGTTTAAGTCTGTGAGACGCATAAACAATGAGTTCATGCACTAGCATTAATACTTCCCGTTCCTGGCAAAGACTCGCTCATCGAATTCACTCTCGATCATAACAACATGAGTGCAGGAGTAAAAGTCAGCTCATACTTCAACTCCTCTGAAGATAGGTTACCGACGTAACGCTCTATCTAAGAAAGCCCCTCCTTCTATGGCCTAACATTCTGAATCACTTAAACTCCTAAACTTCCTCGTTCTAGGGACTAAATCCCATAAACCCATTGTGGTCCACTCCTCACCGACTCCCTAAAACCATGCTACATGCCCTAAGGTCCTTAAATCCTAAAAATCCTAACTTCAATCTATCTATCCTAATCGAGTCGTATAAGTATAATTCGAACTAGATCCCTAGTGTCCAAGACCTTTCCCAACTTCCGACAGTCGCTCGGTTTCATGCGTGGAACGTATCGTCGAGGCGAAATCCAAACAAGGAACCCTCCCGTTACACTACTACCTCGCATCATCGGTCGTCGAGAAGTAACGGTCGAAGACACATGATCGGGATCGTTAAAATCCTAACTCTAAGTCTTACCACAACAACAGAAAAAAAAAATTTAACATTTTAACAGATCGAGCGCTTACTTTCTGTAAGGCACTACAATTACTTTATCCCAATATATACATACATCTTTTATAAATGGTCTTCTCAATAAGGCATAAACACAAGTCTCTATTCGACTTTCATATCTTAGTCTTCCCCACATCTATCAGAGTAAAACTATCATAGTGCTCATATATCGCACATCAACTTAGCCCCTCAATCACTCATTTACGTGATTCTTGGCTAAACCTTTCCAACCCATCATCTCAACCAACAGAAAAGAAAAGAATATGCGCATCTCTCCACTCCCAACGTCGTTAAGGTTCATGCGTGGAGCGTCTCGCAAAGCGAAATCCAAACAAGGAACCCCTCCACACAATCCCCTTAACTAGTCGGTCATGTAGATAAGGCAATAACATACACAAGCAAAGCAAATAAAGCAAGCAAGCAAGTAAAAACAAATAAAATAAGGCAAATAAAACAAAATAAAAAAAAATAAAAACAAACTACACACTGTAAACCATCTCTATAAACTCTCAATCCTATATCTAGGTGAGATATTACAGAACAACTAGCTCTTCTCTAGAATTAGAAGATAGGATAGCCTCACAATTTATTTGCTTGCTATCGTCCCAACCGATCCAAGAACATCCCTACTTGTACTTTATATATAATACAAGCAGCACATACCACACATATCATCACTCGCCCCATAACGAGTGAAAGAAAAGATAGAACTTCCCTATAATGGAAGCTATATCGATATACTACCACAAGTTCAATATACACACCTGAATCTAGGGTAAATATAATACTATTCCATTTTAACATAAGGAACATCCCACCTTCAACTACGGTGGAAATTCCCGCCGACATACTTTCCAATCTCTTTGGCCATTACTAAAGGTTCCTAGACGTATAATTCTAGTCTGAACCAACTTAAACAACTTCTATCTCTAGCTACTCTAGCGATTTCTCGCATAGTTCCCTTAACTTCTCTAGTAAAGAGAACATCCTACCGGCTTCCTCCGCCTTAGTTCAATGAGCCTCCCCCGGGTGGATGTCCACCGACGGGGTCTCAAGAACACTACTTCTATATAAGTGTTATCAACACTTACTCGTGAGCCTATCATTCTATCGAAGGGCTCTCTCTATTAGGGCAAAACTTCCTACACCACCCTACTATGGCGACTACCCTTTTCGCCACTTCAACCTTACTCCTATGGGTGAAAAGATTTTCCTTCCGCTCTTCGCACCTGGGCATTTATATGCCCCATGTTAGGCTAGATTCTCGGGCCTCATATTCTCATCAAGTGAGATTTCACTTCTCCGATCCGTCTGAACTTCAACATGTGGTCCTCATCAAGGACTTCTCAATCTTTAGATTGACATCGCTTGGAATCCCAAGCGTAATACCACTTTTTCTGGCAGCGGCACATGGAAAATCATCTCTACTATACTTAGTATTCACAGTAGCAATATAAGATAATGCTACAAAGGAAGCGACCTCTAAAACGGTCCACATCCCTGACTACAGCTTACAGCTCTTAGAAATCCCGTCTCGCGATGCCTTCACGACAACCTCCCCTGATGCCCATCATCTGACGACTTACTAGTCTCTCACGATAGCGAAAAAGATTTTCGGGGTTCTCATATCATAGCAGGAGAACGAGTTCTCACCAAAGAAATCAACGATCTTAATCTTAGGGTTCTATATCAAATCAGAAATAACGCTGAAAGAAAAATACATTCGCACAGATTCCTAAGGACTCTAGAACCTAATGCTCTGATACCATCTGTGATAACCCGCCAACTAAAATAATAGGTGGCCAGCCCAATACTCTAATAATCACAGGAATCATAGATGGTCCATTCTCAGCATCACTGTCGATTAAAATAATAGTACGAGATAATCACCAATCATTTTAGAAAATGGATTGTCAATAAAAAGAAAACTTGTAAATAAAAGAGAACACTTAGACAATCCCATTTGCAAAAACGGTGGATATCAAAAATCGAAGACAAAGGACGACAATAAAATAAATAATCACCGAATAAGCTGTCGGTGAATAGACCAATACAAATATTTACACCAAGTATTACATTTCAATATTTACAATATAGTAAACGAGTGCAGCGCATGGGCAAACACGCCCGAATAAATAAACTGAACTTAACTAAGGTACAATGGAAAGAAGCGTCGAATACCAAAAACCTACAACATCCGCATTATGCTGTAGCTCCATGACAACCGGAATGGAAATGTAAACACGGGTGTCCATGCGGTAGAGCACCTGTAACGGCAATAATATGTGCAGAAACAAAGAAATATAGATACGGGTCAGGGCCCGGTTTGATATGATTCCCATGTGAATAAAATGCATGATAGTTAAGTGCGTACCCTCGCAGTTTAACAATTATATTTCTCACCTCTCAATCTAACAGCAACCTAGCGCAATATCCATGATGATATTTTAATTAAACAAAGAATAGAAGACTAAATTCTCTCCAGTCTCAACACTATGCCCTTATTCGTGCGTGGGGTGTCTCGCAAAGCGAAATCCAAACAAGGAACCACCCCGATACACTACTACTAGGCAAGGTTGATCGTTGAGATACATTAGACTCTGTCCTAATTAACTTAAGTACTAAAGGCCAACTTCTCCCTAGTCACAACACTATGCCCTTATTCGTGCGTGGGGTGTCTCGCAAAGAGAAATCCAAACAAGGAACCCCCCCGATACACTACTACTAGGCAAGGTTGATCGTTGAGATACATTAGACCCTTAGCACAATATTATATATATATTTATATATGAGAGGTCTCATCAATTTACTCAAGAATATATAATTATGTCCATACACCATCAAAACATAATTCCCATTTATTCTTTAGTAATATATATATATAAATGGTACAAGACTTTATCAAAGGTTTACCAAATCAATTTCATCGTATGCTAATTCATTTCATGAATTTGTTCCTTATCAGGAAATATAATCATAGTTTTTATGCTCTTTGTGGCATTTCATCTCAATTATACACTTTGTAAAAATATCTTCCTTATCAGGAATATAATCATCATCATATGCTCTTTGTGGCATTTTCAATTATGCTCTTTGTGGCACTTTCATCATGCTCTTTGTGGCATTTCAATTGTGCTCTTTATGGCACCCATATTTATCAAGTCCAACTTGATTTAGAATAGTTATAATTACATATATATATATATATAACAATTCTAAGACCGCCCGTTCGGGTTTCCCCACTGTGCGCGTCCCTAAATGGCTATCAACTTCCAGGGCCTGATATTTAGACAACCTGGGATCCTACCAACGTCGGGAAGCGGCCATGTGCCTGCGGGATATTCAAGACCACACCCGGAATCTCCTACCCATCGCAGAAAAATATACAATCACAAGCGCTCACATGGCCTAGGGACTATATCCACCCTGCGTTAATTTGTCAGGGGGCATCACCACAACGCGCGCAAACTTCCCTTAAGATAGCGATTTAGAGAGGGTGTGTATCCATACCTTTTTACATTTATGAAAATCATCATTCTTTTCATTTGAAAACATCTATTTTTACATTCTAAAAATCATTTTTACTTATTTATTAGTACCACAATTCATTTTATGTATTTCTTATTCTTAGAGTCATATTTTATTAATGACTTAAAACTCGAAGTGCCATAAACCTCAACTTGTCCCCAAGACTTCAATATAATATCATAAACCATTTAAAATGAATCTCCCTCAAGGAGTGTCTCCCAAATGTCTCAACATTAATATTTTATCTTCAATTTATCTCTCGATTAATCTCCTATCTCATTCGGATATTAACCTACGCAACTAGCCCTCGGGGTAAGCCCAAACATCCCATTAAATCCTAGGGCATTAGACTACCCAAAACTACCCTCTAGGACTCCCCATTAATCCTTAAAGTAAGGTCCCTAAACCTTGGACCTAAAAGAAAAAGGGCTAAAAATTCAAACTAGGAAAAATCTCACAAAAACAGGGGAACCGAATCGATTCGCCCCTTGGGCCGAATCGATTCGCCCTTACGAATCGATTCGCTAAACAGCCGAATCGATTCAGTGAGCAAAAACTGGCTTTCTGCAATTGTCGAATCGATTCGGTTATAACCGGAATCGATTCGGTCTACCAGACCTGTATCCCTCTCCTTATCCGAATCGATTCGCCCCTAGGGCCGAATCGATTCGGTCCTGAAATTTTGCCCAGTTTGGGCTACGGGTTGTATGAACCCTAAAATCCCAAAACCTCAAATCTTTGATTTTATCCAACATCAACAACATCTAATTCTCTCAAATCATTTCTACCCCATTTATAACTAATAATTTATCCTCAAATCAAATTAAAACTAAGATTTAAGGGCTTAATCATCAAAATCAACAAATACCCATTTATGGTTTAAATCTCCAAAACCTAACTATACATGCAATTTATCACATTAAATCACATCTAGCAAGTAAGAAACTTGCCTCGAGGTTAGTAGTCTCTGATCCACCTCCGGTAGCAACGGAAATCCGCCCCAAATCTTCATTTTCTCTCTTTTCTCCCATTTTCTCCCAACTCTCTCTTCTCTCTCTCTCTCCTTTGGCTTCTAACACAAATGAAGAAAGAAAAAGGGGTGGGGGACTTAAACGAGTCTTAAAACATAAATTCCCTCTTTTAATTGCTAATACACCATTAAAATGACTCGTATCTACTTAATTGAGTCACAACGCGTCAAAAGTACCCGAAACTCCAAAATATAACATGACACTTATATCGACTATCTCGACCATTCTAAAAACAAACGCACCCCTTATTTTGGCATTCGGGAAAGTGTGAACAAATTTTATGTTCCAATTTATTTTATTTCATTAATTATACCTCAAATCAAATATGAGCCATAACCGTCGTTTTATGTATAACGACGCAATAATACACAATATAGTGCTATTTACCTTCCCATACGGTAAATAGATAAAACATAGTAAATATTATCCCTAAATCTCACGAGAAATAATATTTACTCCAACTTCCCCTATTTTATAGAATTAGCCCATCGGGCAAAATAATATAAAATAGCCGCTCAAAAGCCTGGGTTGTTACAATATATATGTAGGAGATTTGGAATAATTTTTAATGGGTGTAATTTTTATTTTAAATAAATTTCAGAAATTTTATTGGGCTTAAAATGAAAAATGCACATTACGACTTTTCGTTTGAAATTGTCGTACGAACAAGAATGTCGTTCGAACGAATTTTGCCAACGAGTTTCCCTTTTGAACACTGTCTTTTTGTTAGAAATGTCGTTCGAACAAGATTTCAGGCGGGAACAGTTTTTGGCAGTTATTGACATTTTGCCACTATTTTGTCCCACTACTTTTTGACAGTTTTTATCAACTTCGAGACCAGATTTTTTTACAGGGCTTTTCACCTGATTTTGAGAGCTTTTGAGAGAGAAAATCAATGTTTAGAAAAGTTCCTTTTGTGTGTTAAATTTAGATGGCCTAAATTCTTCCAAAACACAAAAGTAAACACCCATTTGTTTTGTTTACAGATTCCAAGTTCTTCCTCTATATATATATATATTGCTTGGAGTTTTGTTTAGCACCGAGTTCTACTCTATTGTTTGAAGAGTTGTTTGGGTTTACTTCTACACCCCTAAAAGAATAAGACTTGTTTGTTGTTGCGGCGTTCCCACTCGGAGAAAGGCTTCAGGTGCGGGTTGACGGTTGACCAAAAACCTCATTGGTGGATTCCAAGGTTTCGGTGGAGTCCGGGATTGTCGGCTAAGCAGAGGTTGGTACAAGAAGATGCGTTAGGGGCTTGAAGGAGTCGAGTCGAGTTGTGTAAGTCATCTATCTTGTATTTATAAAATTCCGTACTTAGTGAACTTAAGGCTAAGGCCATCCGAGGTTTTTTCCATTTGGGTTTTTCTCGTACATCGCGGCATAAAGTGTTGTGAATTTATTTTATCTTGTAAATCACCTAGAACGCATGCTTAGGACTAAAAGATAAAATATGGTTTAATTCACTACTCTTGTTTAATTTGGTGCAAAAATTAATCTGGGTGATATTTAGATTATTTTAATTCAAGTCAAGATAACTTAATTTGGTAAAATTTTGTTTGGCCTAATTTGGAAAAATGAATTAATTTTTGTAGGCAAATTTTAGGACTTTAATTGAGTTAATTTTGTTTAAAGTGAGTATTTGTTAGTTGATTATTTTTATGTCACTTTTAGTTTAGTTTAGTTTTAATTTGTAAGTTGTGTGTGTTGTGTTTGAACCATCCTACTCCGCACTTTTACGAAATTCATATTTAATTTTAAAAGAAAATTTAAAATTGGTGGTTCCTATCGTTTCCACAGGTTACGAAGGAGGTGGTCGGTCTAAAGATTATACGACCTCATAAGTCGCGAAGGGATTAACTTGTACGAATTTATTATCATAGGTTCACGAATGAGGTGATCAACCTAAACACTCTGTACGACCTTCGGGGTTGTGAACAGAAAGACATCGAATATTCTTTAAAAGAATAAAAGTTTAATAATTTTCAACAAGCATCTAGCAACAAGATATATGCAAGAAGATTGATAAGCTACATTTAATTAAGGAGATATTGGTACAACCAAAAAAAGTAGTACCACACATGTTGTGCCAAAAATACAAAACCATGATCCGGCAAATACAAGATAACACGAGAAAAATATCTACAAAAGTTCCATAAAACTTGGTCAGGTGCAAGACCATCAGCTGGAGGTTCACCACCTTCCTCACTGGCTAAGGTCGCAGCCTGTTAATAGGCGCCATGAGGGGCGTTGTGAGCCCATTAAGATAGTTATTCCCGTGATAATATTATGTCTTCATTCGAAATCTGTATAAGACAAAAGACTTTTAAGAGATAACAAATAATGGAAACAAAATAAATGAGATATGGTAAAATAATCCCTATTTCGTCGTATATTCATGACCTTTTAAGAAAAATACAAAGTCTGAAGAAAACATCTAAATAGAGATTTTCAAAGATAAAAAGAAACATAGAGTGGAAACTAAGGCAGATATTAGGCATGTGGCCTGTTAGGCAATTGGGCGTAGTGTTTCTGAGAGTTGTTGCATCCCTCCTGCTGTCTTCAGGAATCGCTGAAGCATTCCCTGCCTTACAAGCCTTTCGATTTCATCTTTTACCAGGAAGAATTTGTCAGTGCCATGGACATGATCGCGATGGAAATCACACCACCGGGCCTAGGTCCGGTGGTGGGAAGGAGCCTTCGTCTTTTCAGGCCACTTGAGCAATTTGTCTTCTTTGATGAACTCAAAAATATCTTCAATTTGACCAGTCAATAGGGCGTAGCCTTAAAACCATTTTCTACCTTCTCCATCTTCCTCTTTTGGTTCTTATCCACGGCCACTAGTGCTGCCATCTCTATGGCTATGACTGCAGTTACTGGGACATCAGCCTTTGTTGTTGTTGCATCTTCCAACATTGGAAGGTGACCTGAGTTTGGACTGAGGCATGGCTGTCATACAAATGATTGAGGTGGTTGTACAGCTAAACAACCTCATCTTTCATTTCTACACTTTGGCTGAAATCTCCTTCCATTTCTGCTTTGTTAGTAATTTAGAATTATACTCTGAGATGAACTAAATAGTGGTGAGAAATCAAGAGTGAAGAGTAAATAACCAAGTATAGTAACAAGGATGTAGTCTTTGACAATTTGCCAATTTATGTTAATGTGGCCATAGCATGTATAACACATAAGGTTATTGTCGTGGCCTTGACAAGGAATCTCACCAGAGTTAGATCTGGCAGTTTTACCATGACTTTTCCATGGTGATTTAAAGAAGCTATGTTGCATCCTCCCTGAAAAGGGTTGCGACGCTCGGGAAGTTTACATGCCAGGCCACATCCTGCTTGATGCAGCGCAGTGTAATTCTAATGCTGGACCCATGAGCATGGTTTAATCCATTTAATAATATGAAAAATACACGTACTAGGGGTCTACGAGGGACAAACATTCTTCAAGTGCAAAGAATTTCACAATTTTGGTAGAAAATCCTAGATCATGGGTTAAAAAAGTAGTCAACGGGCAGAATCCCATCCCTATCTACCCACTTTTGTGAGGCTATAGCCTTGTTGCGCTTTACAAAACATTTTAGGTAAGGTAGTATCATCGAGATAAATAAAACAGATCCAAGGTCATAAAAAAGGAGAGCAAGGAGTATATCTGAATATATGCAATACCCAACTGAGGGTATATGTGCAAAATATGAACTCAAATACCAAACCTCACCCATGGGATGATGACCCTGGGGGCCCACATGAGTGAAATAAAGTTCTAAAAACCTGATGGTAAAGTCACAAGATATAAATACCTCGCTTCCCACAGACTGTGCGAGATTGTTGATACGAGAAATCGAACACACGTCATTCTCATATCAGCATATCAAGTATAGAATAAGCATAAAACATGTAATGTAAGTAAAGAGAGACAAAACGCAAGATATAGAGTGGTTCGGCTATTAAAATGAGCTTACATCCACATGGTTTCCCCCACTCTCATTATATACACATCATAGTATAATATTACATTGCCATGATAGGCGTACAATAGAGTTAAGAGAGTATAATACATGATCATAGCCATTCTAGGCAGGCCGGGGTGAGGTCTACAAGGTAGATGTATAGCCCTCAAGCTAGATTATGGTTGTGTAGAGAGTTTGTCATGGCTTCGCCAAGGGTGATTATCTCGAGATTCGAGACTGAAACCCCCTATCTCGAGGTATGGACCTCTACTTATAGGAGATATGTAGATGTCATATGCCCAGAGCACGTGACATGTAAGTCTGAAGAATAATCCCTTTGATAGGGGAAGCAGCAACGTGAGCAAGGGTTGCAGCCATTTTATACCCAGGCAGCAGTTGATCTAAAGATGTTGTGGCCTGCTGGGCAGACAAGTCTTTTAGGTGCCGCGACTCGTCTTTGATAAGGCAATGACTAGTAAAGGGTAAGCCATTTGAATAGAAGGCCGCAGCCTCACTATTCTATGGTAGTAGTCTTTTGTTAGTGGTCTCTGCAGTAGGGGACCATATTGGTCATATCAACTGAAGACTTGACCAAGGTGGAAAATGAGAACACCACTCTTAAGGAAAAATCTGACACTGATGATGTTAAGATTCAGAGTTTTAATGAAGCTCTTACTGCTGAGCGAGAAAAATTTGAGAAAGAAAAGTATGCCCTTGTGACAGAGTTGTTGGTTGCTCGGGATGCCATTGCTTCTACTGGAGCAGCAGTTGTTGAGGCCTATAAGTCCTTGATCAAATTTAACATGGAGTGCCTTGGTTATTTTTTGGATGGTACGAGGATTTGAAGAAGAGGGTGACACCCATTTTCCTGATATTTTCGAGACGGTGAATGAATGGCAAGGAGACGATGCATATAAAGGCATATGATATTTAAAATCGTAAAGGCGGATCTCGGGATGATTCGACTAGCCACGGGGGCTTATAATGCCCATACCCAGTATTTGGATGTTTCATTTATCCACGGGGGCTTACAATGCCCATTCTCAGCTATCGTCATGCGTTATTTAGCTACGGGGGCTTATAATGCCCGTTCTCAGCTGTCAACATGCGTCATTTAGCCACAGGGGTTACTAATCCCCGTTATTTGATTTTGGAATGCTTTAATAAGCTAGGGATGGCTTGATACATATCCAATTATAGCCTGGGGAGGCATGATAATAATCCAATTAAAGCGACTAAAAGAAGATTTGGAAGAAGTTCCACGCAATTAAAGAGACTAAGAGATGCTGCGATAATGGAATCATGAACCATATTAAAGCTACAAAGAGAAAGTGGCCACAGCCAAGCATAAAGTCCATCAAAATGTCACCTCAGATGCTGCGGCAGGCATACAATCCAGCTGCAGCCCCAAAGTTTCCATCGGCATCAAAACTTGGGGGGCTCACAAGTAAGAAAAACTCAAGAAACAGGGCAAAAGGATTAAGCCGCAACCCCAAAATCATTTTCCTTTGGCACCATGGCTTGGGGACTCATTGTGTGAAATGAAGAATCATGAGAAAAACAAAGGGAAAAATAAATTTCCGCAACCCTGTTCAAGAATCCTTTTATAATTACCACAACCTATTCAAGAATCCTTTTAATAAGAAGTTGTCACGGCCCCATGTTCTAAATATTCATTATTGAAGAGGAATAGTTAAGAGTCTCATTATTATGTTTTTAAATAGTCAAGAGCATTCAAGCAGTCAAAGCAAAGTAAAGCATTCAAACATTCAAGTATTCAAGAGGCAGAGACAAAAGAAGCATGCGGACAAAAAATGATTGAGATAAAAAAATTATGATGTCGCGTCATCGTCTTCATCTTCTTCTTCACCATCCACAGCAGTTTCAGTTTCATCATCTCCTGCCACGGTCGCTGCTTTCATCTGTTGCTTGGCCCTTACCTCTTTTGTGGCCCTTATATCCTCCACGCAGGCATTATACTCAGCACCTCCCAACTACCAAGACATGATAAGTTCCTTGGAATTCGAGAAATTCTTGACCACCCATACCTGAGCTCTTGGAATCCACGGAGATAGATTTTGTTATTTATCAAATAGAAATCCTTGAATTTTTTATATGCAGCTACAACATCGTCCGTAGCCTGTCTCATGATTGCGGCATGGGACTCCTCTATCTGTTTCAGGGTTGCGACATACTCATTATCCTTTTGTTAGAGTAAGGATGTGTTGAGTTGATCCAGTTGTTCATATTTTTGTTGAAGCTCATTAAGGTCACTCTCAAAGTTGGTGGCGTGTCAGGCAGCCTCCACAGCTTTGGCTTTAGCAGCTTGAAGGGATGTTGTAACTTCAGCAGAGTTCTGCTCAGCCTCATTCTTTGACTTATTAGCAACTTCCAAATCCATCTGGGCAGCTTGGAGCACCACTGCAGATGATTTTTTTCCTGCCTCAAAGGAAGAGGCCCTGGAACTTTTCAAGTCAGTCTTATGAACTGACGTCACAGCCTGATGAAGTTTATACAGGCCTTCGTATTTGGCAGTTTGGGACATAATGACATCTGCGGCCTGAAATTATTTAGGCACATTTAGTATGAAGAAGTAAATACAGTTAAACTCAATATGGATAAATTCAATGCAGTGCTTACCCTCAGCGGGCTGTGAAGACCATACTCCTCCAAATGTTTGCGGTCTCCATCCACAAGGCGATCCAAGTTAATGTTATCTACCACCTTCATCATCTTGTGGATCTCTCTTGCACTTATATCCCAGGAAGATTAGGGATTTGGCATTCTTAATTGAGGTCGCGGACGGCCATCAGCTCCCACACTTGGGCGACTTTGAGGAGGGGTCAGGTTGGCGTTTACAGCTATTACCCTCTATGAAGGAAGAGATGGATTAGGGGTAATATGAGGGGGGCTGCGGCAACTTTGGCTTCCCTCCCCAGTCTCTATCAGGCCTACCGTATCTAACTGATCACCAATGTCGTCATCAAATGGCCCCTCTTGCCTTTCATTGGCTAAGGCATCTTTAGCCTGCACATTTGTCATAGGTACAACATCCGTTTGAGCATCTGAATTAGTCTAAGAAAGCCCCACGGTAGGTGTAGCAATTTTCTTAGCTGTAGCTTGTTTCCCCTTTTAAGATCTCTTCCTTTCCCTTCCCTTCTTGGGGCATTATTGAGGGCGGTGGCATCCTCATTCATTTGTGCCAGCTGGGAAGCCAAGAGTTCATAGGTCTATCACTTCTCCTGAAAAAATAATAACAGAGTAAGAATAATATAAAAGCACCTTCCGCGAAAAAGTTAAGGAGTATAGATTGTTACTTTTCGCAGCCATTCTTTTTTGTAAATGTTTGTTGGGGAAGTAACCTCCATCAAAGATAGATGCGGAAGAGACCAAAGTGATGAAGTTTTTTTCCTCACCGCTAAAAGTCGCGGCCCCACCAACTCTTCTTTCTTGCCTCTCGTTGAGTGGTAGATGATCAAGGGATGCACAAATGATCAATATTAGAATGTGTCATAATAAATGTTATAAAAATGTGCAACTTCAGAATAAGATCTAGCACAATGAAGAAGCTACGGCATATACATACCTAGTATTGATGGTCGTCCCCACTTCCGCAGCATTCTATGAGATTTCTCTCTCTCTGATTCTTCTGAATGAGTTTCCCATCTGTTGATACCAAAATTAACATACTGATATGGACGAATAATATGAAGACACGTGTCAATCTACTTGGCACAATAACAACGAGGAAGTTCATTTCCCCGACCAATGTTCTCTCCGAGCAACGAGGATACACCGAGGAACTTCAGCACTCCGAGGTACACTAGCGCTCCGAGGAACTCCTAATCAACGAGCAACTAAGGCGGTCCGAACTACATCTCGGCCGTAGCATTAATTGCCAGATAATCAACAGTTCAATTATTCATTGAATGTTTATCATCTTAACGCACACACTGCATTAAATGTATTACCATTTCATATGTATATCATTTAATGTATCAACCCTTTCATGTACAGCCTAAGGGCTATAAATACCTTGTATCACCCTCATTCAAGGGGACCAGAATTTCTTGATAGATCTTGTAATCGAGAATTCCCAAACATTCAGCAATAACATAACAGTGGACGTAGGCCATTTATATAAGGCTGAACCACTTTAAAATCTTTGTCTCATTTTATTTATCTGTGATTGAATAATTAGAGCTATCTAATTTTTTACATCAACAGATTGGCGCCGTCTGTGGGAACGATTTGTTATTATCGTTTTTCACTAAAAATCATTCATCACCAATGGCGGATAACCCAGAATCTAGCAATCGAAACGCTGGAAATGCTGGAAATCCTCCTAATCCCTCTGCACCTCCAGATCTGGCCGTGATCATGACAAATCTGGCTCAAGGACAAACCGCCATGCAAGATATGATGCGGCAACTCATACAAACCCTTCATGGCGGTGCACCTGCACGTTCAGGACAGCAAAGTGGTCAGAGGCAAACTTATTTACTTTCTTCACGATCCAGGCGTACTGAGTCACGTCGTAATGAGGAATCTGATGATTTCTCTTATCAACCTGGGCGAACTTCGTCAATAAGGGCTACAGATACTGATCAATATATCACCCTCTCTCCAGAAAGACCCAGTGCTTTAGAAAGACTGAGTAGGGTGTCTCCTTTCAGTCGATTAGGCCCTAGGAGGAATAGGAGTCCACCTAAGACCATATCGAGGAGTTTTCGACAACCATCAGATCTAAGAGAAGGATCAGCACAATCACGACCATCTGCTCGTCAAGATAGATCTCAAGAAGCTACCTCATAACGATCAATTGCTCGAACCAATAGGCTCGAGGAAGGAAATGAAGCGTGGAAAGGATCTCTCCAACGGTTGGAGGATAAATTGGGAGAAATGGCCAAGGCAAAGAACCCCCTACAACGAACTTTTGTTCGAGGAACACCTTTTGTACAGGCCATTGTGAATTTTCCTACACCGTCAAAGTTCAAAGCACCTGTAGTAACCCCCAAATATGATGGAAAGACAGATCCTGTTCTTCACATAGAGCAATATCAAGCTGCTGCCAATATCTATGTCGTCCCTGACGAGATGAGATGCAGAGCGTTCTCAGGAACTCTTACTGGAGCTGCCCAGATATGGTACAACAATCTTCCTAGGGGTAAGATTTCAACTTTCTTTCAGCTGGCCGAGTTGTTTATTGGCAATTTCTGTTTTGGAAAAAAGCCAGTAAAATGAGTAGCACACTTGTTAAGTGTTAGACAAAAATCTGGTGAGAGTACTAGAGATTACATAAATCGTTTCAATAACGAGAAGCTGGAAGTCATAGATTACGAAGAAAAGACAGCAATCACCGCCTTGATGAGTGGGTTGTTGCCTAATAAATTGTATTACACCTTGGCGAAAGATCCACCTAAAACTATGTCAGAGTTGATGGCAAAAGCGGCCAAAATCATGAACGCCGAGGAAGCTATGGCTGCAAAGAAGAATATGGATAAAGACACCAAGGTGGACGTCGACAAGTCTAAAAATAAAGAGCATAAGGGCAATGGCGGTGACAAACGTTCCAGAAATAATAAATCATCATGGGAAGTCCTGAAGAAATACGACAATTATACTCCTTTGAAAATGGGTATTCATCATGTCTTGGAAGAAATCAAGAACAACGAGGAGGTAAAATGGCCAAAGAAACTGAGGTCAGACCCTGATTCGAGGAGTAAGGATAAATATTGCGAGTTTCATAAAGATCATGGTCACATGACCAAAAATTGCATAGCTCTTCAGAACGAGATTGAAACACTCATCCGAAGAGAAAAGCTAGCAAAATATGTTGATCGGGGAGGTGAAAGGAAAAATAACGACTGGACTAGAGAGAGGTCTAGATCTCCTCGTCGAGCAGAAGGGAAAAAGAAGAGAAACCATGAAGATGATCCAGATGATGACCCCGACCTTCCCAAGAAACCAAGACAGCCAGAACGAGAGGTATTTTCTATACGTTTTGGGTCATTTGATTGTAATGTCATTACAGGAGGAGATGCAGGAGGAGGAGACCTTACTACAGAAAGAAAGGCTTACCTTGGAGAGGCTCAAGCTTGTTCATATGTTCAGCGAATAAATCTAGTCGAGGACGATCGTCCGAGGAAGGTAAATAAAGAGAAGCTGGTCATTAGCTTTTCAAAAAATGACCTAGCATGTGTTCTTTATCCTCACGACGATCCTCTGGTGATCAAAATGAGGATGAAGGAAGTAGTAATTTCAAGGGTGTTGGTAGACAATGGAAGTTCGGCAGACATCAAGTACTATTCATGCTTTGACAGCTTGAATTTAAAATTATCTCAATTGGAACCGTATCACAGACCCCTCCTGGGTTTTGCTGGCGAGAAAGTTTTTCCACTTGGGACGATCAAGTTGGACATATTCATTGGAACTTGGCCTGCTTGTCGAACAGAGAGAATATGCTTCTTTGTGATGGATAAGAATGTGCAGTCAGCCTACAACATCATCATGGGAAGAGTTGGTTTGAAGAAGTTCGAAGCAGTTCCATCTACAGTGCATCAGTGCTTAAAGTTCCCAGCAAATTTTGGAGTAGGAGTTGTGAAAGGTGATCAGAAAGTAGCTCGGGAATGCTATTATTCATCTGCCGAGCAAGAGGAACTTGAAGATTCAAGAAAAAAGACTACTACCTACCAGGTGGATGAAGGCACAGAAATTGAAACACTGGATCCTCGAGATGAATCCCAACTTGTAAAAGGACAGGTGGTGGAATCTACGGAAAATATTATTCTGGACGACGAGCACCCTGAACGGGTAACCCAGATAGGTTCTACGTTGGATGCTTCAATAAAACAGGAGTTGATAACTTTCTTGAGAAACAGGAAGAAAACTTTTGCGTGGAGTCATGAAGACATGCCAGGAATAGATCCAAACTTCTTATGTCATGAGCTCAATGTGAATAAGGAGATCAAGCCTGTAAAGCAGAGAAGAAGGGTATTTAGCCCCGAGAAGAATCAGGCTATACAAGAGGAGGTCGAGAAGCTCCAGAAAGCCCAATTCATTGAAGACGTAAAGTATCCAGACTGGTTGGCAAACGTGGTGATGGTAAAAAAGAAAAACAATAAATGGAGAATGTGTGTTGATTTCACCGATCTTAACAAGGCATGCCCAAAGGATCATTTTCCATTACCCAGAATTGATCAACTAGTGGATGCTACCTCGGGACATGAGCTGCTCAGCTTCATGGATGCTTACTCGGGCTACAACCAGATCAAAATGAAACCTGAAGACAGGGAAAGTACTTCTTTTATTACCCCTAGGGGAACTTATTGCTATAATGTTATGCCTTTTGGTTTGAAAAATACAGGAGCGACATACCAGCGGCTGATGAACAAGGTTTTCACCGAACAAATCAGTTGCAACATGGAAGTCTATATCGATGATATGCTGACAAAGAGCAAGAAAGCTGCTGATCATCTAGTTGACTTAGCTCAGACCTTTGATCAACTGGATAGATACCAAATGAAGCTCAACCCGACGAAGTGCACCTTTGGAGTACGAGAAGGAATGTTCCTCGGATACATCGTCAACCAACGAGGGATTGAGGCAAATCCAGAGAAGATCAAAGCTCTTTTAGGGCTGCGATCTCCAACTACGAAGAAAGAAGTGCAGAGTCTTACAGGACGAGTTGCAGCGCTCAACAGATTTGTGTCCCGAGCAACTGATAAATGCCTCCCATTCTTCAAAACACTTCGAAAAACTTTTGAGTGGACTGATGAATGTGAGAAGGCCTTTCAAGACTTGAAAAAGTATTTGGGAGCACCTCCATTGTTGTCCAGGCCAATAACAGGAGAGAAGTTGTACTTGTATCTGGCAGTATCAGAGAATGCAGTCAGTTCAGCATTGATTAGATTGGAGAATGGAGTCCAGAAACCAATCTATTACACAAGTAAGGCTTTCCGAGGTGCGGAAATCAGGTACCTAAAGCTGGAGAAATTGGCATTGGCATTAATTGAAGCAAGTAGAAGAATGAGGCCATATTTCCAGGCCCATACCATCGTCGTTTATACCAACATGCCACTGAGGCAAGCCCTTCATAAGCCAGAAAAGTCAGGGAGACTGATGTACTGGGCAATAGAGCTCGGTGAATATGATATTGTGTATGAGCCCAGATCATCATTGAAAGGGCAGGCTATAGCAGATTTTATAGCAGAGTTTACATATCCTGATACCCCCGAGGAACAAAAATTACTCGCTGACCAACCTGTGGATGTTACAGGATCAACAGACATAAGCCCAGACCAACTCCGGTTGGTAAAAGGGCTTGTGGATGTAGAAAGATCATCAACTTCGAGCTCAGACCAGCTCCGATTAGTAAAAGAGCGAGAAGAGATGGTCGACGAGGAGCGAAAAGTGTCAGAGGAGGATGAAAAGAAGCAACAAATATTTCACCGAGGAACTCTGTCAGATAAGAAATTTGAAGACGGGTTGCCCATATGGAGATTATATGTAGATGGCTCATCTTGCACAGCAGGTTGCGGGGCAGGAATTGTTTTGAACACCCCAGACGAGATTGACATGGAATATGCTTTGCGATTCCAATTCAAAGCCTCCAATAATGAGGCTGAGTATGAGGCCATGATAGCAGGTCTTAATTTATCAAAGATTATGGAAGCGCAACAAGTGATGGTATTCAGTGATTCTCAATTGATTGTGAATCGGATGATGGGAACGTATGCAGTTAAAGGAGAAGTAATGGTCAAATATCATGCCAAGGTAATGGAGTTATTGGCAGAATTTGATGCGATTCAGTTGATCAGAATACCCAGAATAGAAAATGCACAAGCAGACGCACTGGCCCGACTAGCATCAGCTACTCGTACCGAGCTGCGAAGAACGATACCAATTAAAGTACTGGAAAATCGGAGCATAGATGAAAACTTGACGATGAATATTATTACCCTCGATTTAGGACCATCTTGGATGGATCCCATCAGGGCATATGTGGAAGAAGGCGAATTACCGGAAGATAAGCTCGCTGCCAAGAAATTGAAGTATAAAGCTGCTCGGTATGTACTAACTAATGGTGTTTTGTATAGATGAGGAATTATGGAAGGTTTGCAGAGATGTGTACACCCCTCCGAAGTGAAAGAATTGATTGAAGAGATCCATGAAGGGTCTTGTGGAGCTCATGTAGCAGGTCGAACACTTTTGCAAAGGGTAATGACTCAAGGATACTACTGGCCGACGATGAGGGCTGACTGTATAGCCTATGCTAAGAGATGTGACAAGTGCCAACGTTTTTCCTCCATCCGACGAACTCCACAGGCGTTGTTGACACCCATAACGTCCCCTTGGCCATTTGCCATGTGGGTAATTGATTTGGTTGGACCACTGCCGACCACCCGAGGAAGATTCAAGTACCTCGTCATCGCAGTGGACTATTTTACTAAGTGGGTAGAAGCTGAGCCGCTTATTGATATGACATACGAGAAGGTATACCAGTTCGTTTGGAAGAACATCATCTTTCGATATGGTCTCCCTCATGCCTTCATCACAGACCATGGAACACAATTCGACAACGAGGAGTTTGCTGCCTATTGTCAACAATCAAACATCCTGAAGACCCATTCAGCACCAGGTCATCCTCAAAGCAATGGGCAGACTGAGGTGACAAACAGAACGCTACTAAATGGTTTAAAGAAGAGGCTAAGTGAAGCTAAAGCTAACTGGATTAATGAGCTACAATCAGTATTGTGGGCTTACCGAACAACTCCCCGAGCAGCGACTGGAGAATCACCATATATGCTGGCATTTGGAAGTGAGGCTGTAATACCTGCCGAGTTGGGTCCTCCAACGCATAGAGTACTGAATTTAAATTCTCCTGTCAGTGACTTGATGAGAAGACTGGATTTGGATATGCTCGAGGAGGTCAGAGAAGAGGCGGCCATTAGGAATGCTGCTTATCAACAACGAACAGCTCTTTTCTACAACAAAAGGGTGAAGAAATGCGACTTAAAAGAAGGGGATTATGTGCTAAAGAAGGTCATTCAGAAGCACAATAAGCTTGAAGCCAACTGGCATGGACCTTACCGAGTTACAGAAGTTGTCCGACCAGGAACTTACCGAATAGCAACTCTAGAAGGAGAGGAATTCAAGAATGCTTGGAATGTTGAACACCTTCGCAAGTATTATCAATGATGTAAAATGTACAACAGTTCCATCAATATGAATAAAACGATGATGTTTTCACCATTTTTCTCTCCTTTGTTTGAAAGTTTTTCGGGGAATACTAGTGTTGTACACTACGCTGCTCGACAGCAAAAAGAAGACGATAGTTCAGACCCACGACCAACTCCGGTTGGTAAAAGGGCGAGAACAAATGATATACTCCTTTGGTTAGGAGGCGTACACTTGCGTGATCAACTTCGGTTGGTAAAAGAGCTTGTGGACAAGATAGTTTGAAAGAACCTGATATACTCCTTTGGTTAGGAGGCGTACACTTGCGTGATCAACTTCGGTTGGTAAAAGAGCTTGTGGACAAGATAGTTCGAAAGAACCTAATATACTCCTTTGGTTAGGAGGCGTACACTTGCGTGATCAACTTCGGTTGGTAAAAGAGCTTGTGGACAAGATAGTTCGAAAGAACCTGATATACTCCTTTGGTTAGGAGGCTTACACTTGCGTGATCAACTTCGGTTGGTAAAAGAGCTTGTGGACAAGATAGTTCGAAATAACCTGATATACTCCTTTGGTTAGGAGGTGTACACTTGCGTGATCAACTTCGGTTGGTAAAAGAGCTTGTGGACAAGATAGTTCGAAAGAACCCGATAGATCAAACTCATGACCTACTCCGGTTGGTAAGAGGGCAAGAACAACATTCTTAAAAAAGCCAATTTTGGCTGGTTAAGAAACAAAATATGCCAATTTATGTTGGTCAGAATAGTAAAATCATTCCAAAAAATACAAGAATTCCAAACTGAACCAAGTATAGTTGGTCGATGATCAAAACTATAATTGGTCGACGAGGATAAATTATCAACCTTGGTTGGTCGGACACATTTTATGAAAAAATTTACCAAGTATGGCTGATTGGAGATAGAAACCCATCAACTGTAGTTGGTCGACAAACACAATTTAACAACCTTGGTTGGTTGGAAATATTTTAAACATTTTATACTCATTACTTTATTATTAAGTGATTGAGTAACATTGATACTTGTAATTTTGATTACTAAGTTAGTTGATGAACAGCACCATATTGTTATCTTTTTAACAGATACATATGCACAAATGTAAAAATGTTTGATAAACACAAGACAATAGCAATATAGATTTGCAAACAGAAAATGAAAGTCTTTCATTAAATTCAAAATAAATTACAAGCTACATATATGTGCTAACTGTTACATTGAAAAACCTATTCTATTGGTTTCTTTCCTTTAGCTTTTGAAACAGGCTCCTCGCCAGCAGGAGGATCCTCCAGGCAAAGAGGAGAATTAATGAAATTAATATCTCTGAGCATTCTGACGTTCATCACAGAAGGTGTACCCAAGAGATGCTCGGGACGAAATAATTCAATCTGAGAATGAAGACTATAGTCGCCAAGGTATTTTGAAATTAAGCTCCGAGGAATGGCACGAGCTGGGATCCATTCCATGTCTAGTTTATAAGGCGGTACAGGCAAGTCTAGTAGCCCAGGAGCATGATAATCCCATAAGAAATGGCCCTGCTCTAGCTTTAACACACCCAGGGCGTTCAACCATCCTTGTTTATAACCTTCGTTATTGGCACTTTCAAGACGAGCATCCAAGTGACAAAGGGCTTCATTGTAGCCTGCCATCCAAAACTCACGAGGTTGTTTGTGAAATTTGAAAGTTATTCTCTCTAGTTGCTCGTGAAGGTTCCTGGCAAAAACATCTTTATCATTCAAAGCAGACTTCGTCGCAGTAAGTTGATCTTCCAAAGATAGGTTTTTCTTGGACATTTCAGATAAAGCCCGATCTTTGGCGTTCAATTGGTATGCTTGAGTTTCCAATGTTGACAGAGTACGAGATTCTTCGACATTACGGCTGAGAACTCTTGATCGACTCCGAGAAGGTGGAGAATTTTGCTCCTCGACAACATTTTGAACAGCTCTTCCTCACCCACGAGACCCTCTTCCTCGTCCCCGAGCAGTAGTAGAAACACCAGATTTTCTTAACGTATCCAGTTCTTGCCTTAATTTGGCATTCTCAACCTCTAAGAACGAGAAACCTTCATCGGTAACCGGTACTAAAGCAGTGGAAGAGGAAGCTGCAGACTCATACTGTGCCAACTTTTTCTGCAAATTATTGTTCTCTTGTTCCAGCAACTCAGCAATCTGCCTGCAGGCCTCAACTTCACCTTTTAGGGTTCTCTCCCTAACATCGTATCCAGCAAGGATCTTTTTATGGCCTGTTTCAGAAGAAAGCTGTTGATATCTATTTTCATACTCCTTGTGCAGCAAAGCAGTTGATTCATTGTGTTGATGTTGTAGATCTTCTAAGGAATAATGAAGCTCCTCAATCAAGTCATAGTAGGCCACGTTGTTGGCCACAGCTCGGTCAAGTAAATCCTTCAAGTACCGATAAGCCTCAATTGCTTGTTCTGAGGCATCATGGCCAAGGATGTCAGCAATTTCTGATACACTCAAATTTGTATGACCAGCTTTATAATATTCGTGGCATTGCTGCATCAGCTTTGTATCATGTGCAGATATCAGTTCCATTCTAGCCACAAACTAATAATGAAAAGAAGACAACAGTCAACAAAAACAAATCATCAACAACAGAGATGAACAAAGATGTATTTTATTAGATCACAAAAAGATTACATTGTTTGATTACAAATAATGAAAGATAAAAATGATACCGAACAACTTCACACCTTTTCCTTGTCTCCCAAGACTTTCTAGGGAGGCTGGGACGAGGAGCTTGGTTGCTCGGTGGTAACAGCAGCTTGATCAGCAGGAGTTGAAATTTTCTCAGGAGGAGGAAGCATGGAAGAAATGTCCTCGTTGGCAGAAGGTAGAGAGGCAGGGACTTGATCACCTATGGCCATGGAAGATTCATCAGAGATAGGCTCATCTTCTTCTTCTTCTACAATTGGTGGGGGAGGACCATGGAGGTGTAGCTAGAATATCCCAGAGTCGTCTTTGATCTTCAATTCCTGCAGGGCAGCTACCCAGCCATCTCTGAAGTATTTCAACTTCCCGTATTGTACTTGGGATGTCATCGCAGCAATCCCTTTTTCCCATCCTTTATCCCAGCCAGCACTGAAGGATTTTTTAACTGCGAGCTTTCTTTTCAGTTTCTCCGAGGAGAGCTTCTCGGATAGAAGATCCTCGGTAGTCTTTAACTTCACATCCAATTCTTCTTTTTGGCGCTTTACATCTCGCAGGACGGACAACTCTTCCTCTGCCTTTTTCAGCTTATCTTCAAGCTCTCCAAAGTTCTTGAGCTTGTCGTCATATTTTTGATGCTCAATCTCTAAACTTTTCACCTTATTCTCCAAACTCTTGGAAATCTCAGCCAACTTCACCTTCTCAGCTTCAACTATAGACAACTTTTTCTCCCAAATAACTTTGTCCTCACTATACTGCTGACGAGAATCTTTCAAGGATTGGGTCAAACCCAGCAGAGCATCCTCTAACCCCGACGAGGAGCTGGAAGCTTTAATTGCTTCATCTTTCTTCACGATGTTGTTAAAACAATTCACCAGCTAAATAAAGGAAAAAGTGACAGGTCAGTACAAAAATACAAGTATTCAAAGAAAGAAAGGAAATTCAGAGTGTGAGAAATTTACTGAAGCAAGGTGACGGGTAGCTAGGGATGTCAGCATATCCCTAGAAATCTTTTCATCAATTCCTTGGACCTCGGGTATGATCTAAGTTTTTACCGAGCTCATGGCAGAGCTCGGAGGAATGATGGTTGGAACACCAACACCACCAGCTGGTATGGTTTCAGTCAGATTGGCAGTTTCAGCCAAATTGACTAAGGACGATTTCCTCAATCTCCTTAAAGGAACTTCAGCAATTTCAACCAAGGAAGAGCTCTTGGTCGGAGAGATAGCAGTCATCTCCACAGGAGCAACCTTCTTGCTCGGAGCCACTGGGGGCTTCTCGGTAACATCCACTAGGGGCTTCTCGGTAGCTTTGGAAGGTGCAACATCCACCTTCTTAGTCCCCTCTGGGACATCAATTTTGCTTTTCTTGGCTTCAGCAGCAGAAGTAGTGTCATCAAATAAAGCAGGGGGAGCTCTTTTCCTGCCCATTCTTTGACTTAAAGGGATGTGAGAATCTGAAGAAGAATCCTCTAGAGTTGAGGCTGGCTCAACAGATCTAATCACAGGACGAGTAGTATAAGAAGTCGTATAGCTCCTATACTGCAGCAAATATGATGCAGACCTGATGTGCTCGTCTGCAACGTTCTTATGCAAACCCCAGATAAGTTTCAGATGCTTAATATTAACCTCTGATTCTTTTGGAGTTTTTCTTTTACTATCAACTGCAAATAAATACATAATGAAATATCAGTCATACATTTTGTCAAATATGATAAAAGCATAATTTCATAAGTAAAGGAAAATGAGAATAAACCTATCCCATGCCATATGGGGGGCATTTAGGACCCTGGTATACTGCATCTCCAACCAAGGGGGCGTATTTCCAATTTTTAATCACCACCCCATGTTCAAAATAATCTCTATTTGCATCAGGGAGGTTAACTACAAGAGCCCTATTTAAAAACCTAGTTTTTAAGTAATAAACATTATCTAAAATAGCCCATCTATAGCAATACATAATCTCAGGAATCCCTATACGAGTTCCATGATTTAGATTTAACTTATACACCCCATTAATTATTCTCCATGAATTGGGGGCTATTTTTGCAGGAACAACGTCAAAGTACTGACAGAACTCTAAGCATAAGGGATTTGGCGGAAAAGAAAATCCACATTCAGCAATGAATAGACTGGGGAACCAATGTCCCTCAGCCAATCGAAAATAATCTAAAGGCTCAGAAAGAACCTCCAGAGTTACCCAGGAAGGAATGGAAAAATCGGAACGAAATTTCTCAACAGACTCCACAATATAAACCATAGTGAATAAAAGAAATACAGAAGAAAAGAAGAGAATCTTACAGGAAAAAGGAAGAGCTGACAACTAGCGAAGGAAAAGATGAACGCACAAGAGAGAGAGAGAACAGAAAGCTTGAATGCAGAAAATTGGAAAAGGTAGAAGACGGTATGGTTACCTAAGAAGTTTAAATACTTTACCTTGGGAAGCTGCGAAGGAAATGATTACACAAAAGAAGCTAATACGCCACCGGCGGCTAAAAGGACAAAAATGCATGAAGATCGAAGCACTCATAAAAATTCAAAAAAGGCGGATTCTGTGAATTTGAAAGAAATTCAAATATGAAGAAAAGGCTCCTAAAACCCAGGAAAGTCATTTAATATCGCCATATACCGAGAAAGAATGTTCCATACTCCTCAAAGTTCGAAATATGAAACATTGGGGGCTTCTGTTGATACCAAAATTAACATACTGATATGGACGAATAATATGAAGACACGTGTCAATCTACTTGGCACAATAACAACGAGGAAGTTCATTTCCCCGACCAATGTTCTCTCCGAGCAACAAGGATACACCGAGGAACTTCAGCACTCCGAGGTACTCTAGCGCTCCGAGGAACTCCTAATCAACGAGCAACTAAGGCGGTACGAACTACATCTCGGCCGTAGCATTAATTGCCAGATAATCAACAGTTAAATTATTCATTGAATGTTTATCATCTTGATGCACACGCTGCATTAAATGTATTACCATTTCATATGTATATCATTTAATGTATCAACCCTTTCATGTACAGCCTAAGGGCTATAAATACCTTGTATCACCCTCATTCAAGGGGACCGGAATTTCTTGATAGATCTTGTAATCGAGAATTCCCAAACATTCAGCAATAACATAACAGTGGACGTAGGCCATTCATATAAGGCTGAACCACTTTAAAATCTTTGTCTCATTTTATTTATCTGTGATTGAATAATTAGAGCTATCTAATTTTTTACATCAACACCATCCTTCACCAAAAACATAGAAGTGTTATCCCTTCCAGTTATTTACACTGGAAGGTCTCCCATTATACAAAACCTCTTTATTGTTTTGAAAAGACAAGTAGTAGTAACACAAAAACTTAACAAATTTCTCCTTTGGCCGGTAGAAATGGAAGAACTCCGCTGGAGTGACATCTCTGTTGAACTTGTCTTTCCAAAGCACCAACGAGGCTAGGATTGCTCTCCAGTCGTTTAGATCCAATTGGGCTAGGGCCAACTTCATAGCACTAAAAATCTTCCTAATAGGGACAAGTATAGGAAGTCGCAGCCCATAGACGAAAGCATAAAGAGGGAAGTAAATCCCATCGTTAGGGACCGCAGAACATGTCTCTGGTCCGCATATGGGACTGAACAAATAACCTCATTGGGAAATTCAAAGGTCACAGCCACTTGATTGACCCACTCCTCAGTCATTATGCAGTGGACGTTTAAGGCTACGGGGGCTCTTTCAACTCTATCAGATGGGCCAGCTGGTACATCTCTGACCTCAGAAGGCCCAACTGCTACGGCCTCCATTTTAATAAGATGATTGCTAAAATTAGTATCTTCCTCCATAGCCAAAGCCTCAGTAGTTTCCTTACAGGTAGTAGAGTTATCAGAATCAGAGTTAAGAATGATACAATCAGGGTAGTCCTCAAGCAAACAGGGCCTCACAGTTCTCAAAGGTCTAATAAAAGGAACTTCGGGATGAGAAACGCCGAAGTGAGTTTTCCATAAGTCTTCTAGAAACTCTTGGGACTTCCAACTCATAGGGCCGCAGCAGGTCCTGAAAAGCAGAAAGTCTCCGCTGTTAGGGTGTCGTAGCCACTATAGTCAGAAAATCCTCCAATAGAGGTTGCGTCATATATATATATATATAGATAGATAGAGAGAGAGAGAGAGAGAGAGAAGTGGAAAAAATTGAAAGTTCAAATGACTCTCAAATGTTGCGACCAACCTCTCTAAGTTTCAGCCCTAGCCTAATGTCTGCAACCAAGTAAAATTACTACTACCAAGAGTGAACCATGGGCCATTAAGCAAGTCTTAATGTCACAGAAATTCTACATGCCGCTGCCCTTCAATTCAAGAATAAAGGACTAAAGTTAATCAATTCAAAACCAAACACTACAGTCACGGGAATTATAATTGAAATTATTGACACAATGCCGCAGCAAAGTAGCACAAGTCATATTACCAGCCGCATCTAGATGCACAAACAGTTAAATGTTAGAATTTATCAAGCCTAAAGATTGAAAACCTAGAATTCAAATATTCTGGCCAAGAACACGAAGAACATCGAAAACAAGACCAGCAAGCGGTGTAGTTTTAAGCTAAGAAAGCTAAGTTCCTAACCCAGAAACTTGAAAACCCAAATCTATTGTAGCAGCATTACATATTGAGGGATTATATTAGAGAAATTGTAGAAATTCAACCAAGAAAACTTATTAAAACCCTAGTTTCTACACAAGTCCATGAAAATAAAATTCCACAACAGTTGATTCAGGTATAAAGGGATTCGGTTTCATCTAAACATCGAAACAGTTGATTGAAGTATAAATGGGTTTAGTTCAAGCAATTAATCAATCATCTATTCAAGAAGAGATCAAAAACATTTAGCCAAATAAGAATTCTAGAAAATATTAAAGAGAAGTGTGGTTTTTGATTTAAAAAGTTACATGGAAGTGATAAGAAGATGGTTGCTCCGCCTCAAACCACCACTCGTAAAACTAAAAACCGCCTTAGAATCTCGTTGAAAAATAGGAATGCAAAATGACTGAATATCGCTCTCGATTTTCTCTCAAGGTAATGGATAACGTAATGAAATCCACGGTATCCAAGCATTTATATAAGAGGGCACGGGAAGTTGAAGCGTCGCTTTATAAATGACCACAGAAATTACATCACACCATGACAGATATAAAATTAAGTCACAGCACCAATTTACCCCTGGCACTACAACTTGGGGGCTTAATGATATGACCAATATGGTCCCTTTCCGCAGAGATCACTAATAGAAGACTGATGTCATAGAATAGTGAGGCCGTGGCCTTATGTTCAAATGGCTTCCCCTTTACTTGACACTGCCTTGTCCAAGACGGGCCGTGGCACCTAAAAGACTTTTATGCCCGGTAGGCCATAACATCTTTAGTATAACTGCTACCTGGGTACAAACAGGTCGCAACCCTTGCTCACGTGGTTGCTTCCCTATCAAAAGGATTATTCTTCAGACTTACATGTCACGTTCTATGGGTACATGACAGTTACATATCTCCTATAAATAGAGGCCCATACGTCGAGATAGGAGGTTCCAGTCCTGTATCCCGAGATAATCCCCCTTGGCGAATCCCTGCCAAACTCTCTAAACAACCACACTCTAGCTTAGGGGGTATACACCTACCTTGTAGACCTCACCCCGGCCTACCCGAAATCGCTACAATAATGTATTCTCCTCTCTTAACTCTATTGTACGCCTATCATGGAAATGTAATCTTGTACTACGACATGCATATAATGAGAGTGGGGGAAACCGTGTGGACGTAGGCTCATTTTAATAGCCGAACCACTCTATATCTTGTGTTTTGTCTCTCTTTACTTGCTTTACATGTTTGATACTTATTCTGTACTTAATATGTTGATATGAGAACGATGTGTGTCCAATTTATCGTATCAACATCAGTCCTCGCCATCAACTACTCGTCTCTCTCCTTCTGCTCAGTAGAAATCTTATCATACTCGGCTTTTAATGTTTTTTTCTGCTTGGCCAGCTCATTGTAGGCCACATGGATTATTAAGGACTTCTCTCGCAGAATAGTGCAGGTAATGGATGCTTGAAGAATAAATAGGGGAACGTAATTAAGACACAACGATTAACACTAAGTTGCAATAAACCGTTTAAGAAAGATGCATGCCACTTACAATCGATGTTTCTCTAAAGTACACTTGGAATTTGGGTTCGAACATCTCAAGAACTCAAAATCCTTTATATGACTGTGAAATCAACGACAGTCTTGGCATGGTAGAATATGGATTCATAGTCGACCTCCAGGTCTTCATATGTGACCTTATGTTCGGATCAAACTCAAACTCAGGAACCTTGCCATATCAACAAGTGTGACCTAGACCAGAAGCATGACCAAGCTCAGAAGTACAACCAAGTCTCCTCAATAACTTATACAGAGGCTGTTTATCTTTATCTTCATCTCGAGGTCTCTTATCTTCGGCTGAAGGACCTTTCGCCTTGGCAGCAACTTCAGCCTCCTGCTGGTGAGTGGTTTGTTCGACTGCCATGAAAGCCGCAGCCTGCTCAGCCCCAGTTTGATTCTAGCCAGAACTAACTATTTTTTGCCTAGCCACGTCTAGGGCTTTGCATTTAATATGACAAAGAGCCATTCCCAATGTCTCTTCAGATAGATGCTCCTCTACACTTGCAAAAATTAAGAACAGAGGCATCAACATATAGACTGAAAGTATTTAAGGATAAAAAGTGGGGGCCAGTACAACTTGCCTGCTTTAAAATTTTCCCACCTACAGGTTAATCACTCGTGTCAAGATAGGTCTCTTATTCCACACAACCTTCCAAAGGGACCTTAAACTCTAATAGGTGACAATCGCCAGCGGGAGTATGGTACCCGACGGCTATGAATTTTTCAACAGGAAATAGATCTTCAAACTTTAGAGGCTTCTTCTCACAGTACGTAGCAATAAAGTCTACCAAATACTTAGCAAGTTTGGGGGCTCATTTCATTAAAATAAGCAAACAGAATAGTAATATCAGAGCAATAAGACGACCAAAAAAATTAAGGGAAATATCAAATGGCAGGAAAGGTTTTTACCTATATCATTAGGTCCATTCCATTCGCTGGAGACCCAACATGACCTATTTCTTTTGTGGGACCTAAATTCCTAATCTCCTTTAATTCGACCTAGAAAAATGAAGCACAACACGATAACACGACACGAACCGACATAAAGTTATAAGTTAATGGGTGGATCCTTAATGGGTTTGGGTCATATCAGTGCCAACCCGATAAGACACGATAGTTAACGGGTCGGGTTAGGGTTGGCCCCCTTCACCCGTTAATACCCGAGAAAATCGTTATGACCCAATAATTTAAGTAAATAAGATATAATTTTGGAACTTATAAATAATTTATGTAGCATAATGTTAATTTAATCATTATGAACTTTACTAAATGAGAGATTTAGTAATGTCAATGAATTAATGGGTCTATTTGGGCTCAAAAATGAGATAAAATGTTAACTTGTATACCATTCAAAATAATTCATTATGTTAATGGGGATAAATGAGTGAACACGACACGACACGATAACGTAACGGGTCGAGTTTGGATATGATTTTTTCACACGATAAAAAAGTCACCCGTTTAGACACGAACCCAATAAGACCCGAACATGATAAAAACCGACACGAACATAACTCGACACAACCCATTGATAGGTCTACCTTTAATAAACACATATTGACCCTTCCAGCTATGATTTCTAGTCTGGACTATGGTAACCATCCTATATTAGGGCTTTCGGGTAAAAAAATAATAATACGCGAGGGCTTTGGCATTGTCTTTCAAACTATGAACATATCTTAAGATGTACCCCATCAAATCAAAGTATATACTAAGTTTCTAGAACATCATGGCCCCTAGTATGGTCATATAGGCGTTAGGGGGTAGTAGGATCAGAGTCACACCATAACCCCTCAGAATAGAATGAATGATAGGATGAAGAGGTAGCCTCAACCCCACTTGGAGAGCCCACAAGGGGAGGAAAATCTCCTCGACATCCTTAAGAGAATAACACCTCTCTGAGACGCGAGGCATTCTATTTTGGATGGCTATGGGAAGAGAAAATTTCTCTCTCATCACATCAAGCTCCTCCTTCGTGATAGTGCACTGATACCATCAATCATCAGTCTCGGCAGGATTATAAGTGTTAGAGGGACCATCAGGTCCCTCTTAATCCTCGTCTGTAGCCTCATCATGGGACCCATCACCAGGAGAAGTAGACGGATGAGGACCAACACTTTCTGGCCTAATATCCTCAACCCTATCAGTAATAGTCTCCTCAAAAAGGAAATCAAGATTGATGGGGTCCATGGAGACAGTATTCATACAATCACTCTCAATGGAAGGGGATGTGACAGGGACCATAGAAAAAGTATCTAACATGGGGAAGGAATGTAAGGATCCCTGGGATAAATAGTGTAAGAGGGTATTTTAGATAAGACGGAGGCGTAACCCCTTTTTGAGTATAGTAATGATAAGTTAATCAAGAAACATCTTTGACTAAGTAATGCACATAATCGTGATTTGGTGAAAATGAACTCAGTTTAATCTTACAAATCTCTCGTCTATAACTCAAAAGATAATAATGAACTCATAAGTAACTCATTTAGAGGGAGAGAATATTAAGCATCCTAGATACACCTTGGTAGGCAGCCAAACACACCAACCACTCTAATATATCTCTTTTAAGTATTAAAATCTTTGTAAGAAATGGAAATAGAGAGTGAATGAACTCTATTTTGCAATAAATCTCCCTCTCTGATGTATATTTTCTCTCTAGTAATAACTTTTGAACTCTCAAAAGAACCTTTGTTCCTCAGAGGTGGTTGGGGCCCTTAAATAGCCCCCACGCCACTCCTGAGATAACTCAGTCATTTATAAATGTGAAAAGACATCCCTCATACTTTATGTCACAAACATTAAATTCCTGATGCGCTAGTTAGCTCCATGTCATAAACATTAAATGCCAAGACATGCCTTTTGCCTAACCACTATGTGTCAGGGGCTGTCGTCATAGAGATGGCTCACCAACTGTCTGGCAGCCTCAAATACCACGATGGTTTACTCAAATGTAGATTTGACATGGCCTAGCTGGCTAGTGACATCCCATAAAGTAGATGTGACATTAAGTATAGGGTTGTTTGGTTCACAACTCAACGCCCGATGGAACTCGAGGCTGCTCCGCCCAAGGTTCCACGATCAAGGTCCTTTGGTGTTTTACCAAGTGTATCTAAGATAGTCAGGACAAGCCCCAATAGTGCCTCAGTTTTTAATCCTCCAAACAAAGTCTATTTGAAGTTCCCACGATGAGGTCATTCTATAGAGCATGAAAGCTCTCCCAGGCCTGCCAAGCGTGGTCTCTCGTGAGTACCGTTCCACCTCCCACTAAAAAATCATTATAACCATTACAACTCATAGTCAATATAAATAAAAGGATACAACGAGACTAAGGAAAGAAATAGGACTAAAGGATGAGCTGTCTCAGTTAGCTTCTTCGTCGGGAGATCCCTCTGGAATGCCACGCTGGACTACCTTGCTCGAGTTGCCTTGTTGAGCTGCCTCACTGCCCTACTGAGCTGTCTCGCTGCTTTACTGAGATACATTGTTTGATCTGCCTTGCTGCCTTACTGAGATGCATTGCTTGAGCTACCTTACTGAGCTACCAAGCTGCCTTAGTCCGTTGAGTATGTTGCATTAACTGGGGGGATTATCCCTAATCTCGAGATTATCTTTGAGCCCTCTATATTTTCCCCTTCGTAGAGGTATTTGTTATGGGAACAATAAATTTTTGCATGAAAACTTCTCAATCAATTAACCTTGGTGTCTCTATCTTTGTTACAGCCTCTGTCGTTATTACTTCCTAGAAAAAGTAAAATTCTCCCCGATGTACCTAAACCAAAGTGCTGCGGTTTGCTAGCAATTTGGCGAAGGGACATCACCACTTTTTCCTGTTGCGGAGATTCAACCCTTCTGTCTTTGCTTCCTTGGATAATTTGGAATTCTTTCGAAACACCTGCTGACTTTCTCAAATACCCGTTTTGACTCTTGGGAAGTGAATTTCTCCCATTTGTGTTATTGTAGAGTATAGTTGTAAGCAGTGGGTTTTTTGTTGGGACTGCCCCTATCGTTGACACTTGTGGAATTCTCCGTTGTAAATTCTCCTTTGGAAATTCTCCTTATATGAAGGTGCTACTTCATTTGGGCTCTATTGTGTCATCGTTTCTTCATGTTCGAAAAAGGAGAAAAAATCTCCTCGATGTACCTAAGCCATAATTAAACAACGTTTGGACTTGTGGTGAGGGGACATCGTAGCTTTTTGAACCGTTGGAACAGTTTCTTCTTTGGGAGCGATTGGAAATGTCTGATAAAAATTTTGGTGCCAAAACTCAAACTTGCCTAGGAAGAAAAACCTTTACATTCCCCATGCGTCACTTCATTAATGACGTGGTACTGTCTTTTTAACTGTCAGGACACTCCCCGAAGTCCCATGTGTCCACTTGAAATGATTATAGGCGGCTTTGCACGTGTGTTAGTGGGAAAACTCAAAAGACGGGTTTAAAGGATTGCAAACGTCTTTTTTTCAAAAACACTTAGCCATTCCATGTTCATCTTCTTCAAACTTCGAGAGCTATTTTAGAGAGAGAAAGATTCAAACCGCCATTATTAACAAGGTTTTCTCTAGTTCTCTCCCTTTCATCATCTCTTTCATCGCCACTTATGGTTATATTCCTCTATTTTCGTCCCCCTCTCCGCTTCTTTAATCTTTTCTTCTTCCACCATCAACTGCCATGGCCTCTTCCAGTGTTCCCAGCACACCCACCACCAGTGTTATGCCTGTAACCACCCTAGACACCGCCTTCTTAGTGTCAGCACGCCAAGAACAACTGCATTTTTATCTTCGGTCTCCTATCTTTGGCAAAGATGATGAATTCTCTTAGGGGTGCAGGACTTGCCATTTTTCAGCCAAGTATGACGCTTTGCTGCTGGGTGGTGAAAACCAAGATTCCACTTCTTGGGGATATTTTGCTCCATAGGGAGTATGAGTATTCGTCTTGATAGAGGTGACTTCCCTTGGTCCCATATTAACTTCGAAGGACCTGGTGGCTCCCCTTTCTACTTTGTTGCTTGGAACTCATTTATGCAGACCACGTACTCTGATGCCCTTTCCAAAGTTGGTCTCCATCGAGCTGCCTGGTTTGGGGAGTTTACTCTCTCTAAACACAATGTTGCCCTTCAAATATTGGTCTCTCGTTGGAACATTACAACTGACACATTTTTTTCCTTAAGGGGAGAGATCACCGTTACACTTGAGGATGTTTGCGAGTTGCTTGGGCTTGAGCCCATAGGAATTTTGGCTTTATCACGATGAGGCTTTGGACGCTGAAGAGACAAACGCCCGAGCAGACTTGAATCAAATTTGTAGGAGGTGTATCGATACTTCCAATAAGGCTACCTTCACTCCCCTCATAAACTACTTCTATTGTACCAACCCCACTACTGGATTTGGCCTAGGCAAAGGTACATCTCTTGAGTTACTAGCCAATATACTTGTGATTTTATCTCATTTTGTCTTGCCTGGAAAGACCAATGATCAACCGCATAGGGACTTGATTAATCTGTCTGTCAGTTTGGCTAGAGGGTATAAGTTTCCTCTGGTAGCCATGGCCTTAGGGTCACTTTATACATGGTTGGACAGGACCCATCTGGATATGGAACTATCCTTGGGCAGATATAACTTGGCCAATTTTTCCAATGCCATCATTTTGACTAGTTTTCTTTGCTTCCATTTTCTCGAGATATCTGCCCACCGTATTCCTCTTCGTGCTGGGAAAATCATCAAGCCCCGACGCCTTTTTTGCTTTCACAAGAAACGGAGTAGAAAGGAGCTTCTGGGCATTTTTGACAAAGCAAACTTCTTCGTGATGTGGTTGTGACACCCCGCCTAATTAAATATCGAGTGATCAGTCCTTTATTAAATTAAATCAAAGAGTTCGGTTGGCTCATTCATAGCATCACTGTCGAAAATAAATTTACCTTTTTAAACACCTATAAATAATTAAGCTAGCAGTCAAAACATTTTCGATTTTAATTATTTTAAAACCAACACCAATATAATAAGTAAAACATTTAACCATACAATGAACACCATACGGATAGATACGAATCATCCAACTAAATAAAACTGAACTAGACAGTAGAAAATGATTCAAAATAAGAATAAATAATAATTAAAAATCCCGTTGAAAACCAAATACTGAAATGAAAGAGTACAACATCTCTCTGTATAATATAAAGGATGAGACTGGGCGACATGTTCCCTAACTGGAAATGATAAAATGAAACTGAGGTAATGGTGATGAAGCATCTGAGTGAAAGGACCTGCAGTTCCCACACTAGCTGCAGCACGTCAATCTATCCAACAGTCTATGCTTGGCGTCCTTATGGCTGGACACCAGAATAAATAAATATATATATATATATATATATATATATATATATATATATATAGAGAGAGAGAGAGAGAGAGAGAGAGACACGCACAATAAACGGGTCAAAGCCCGATAGAAAATATCTTTAAAAATGTTTTAGCAAGTATTTGAAATGCTTACTAATTAATACCCCACACATGTTAATTCGTTACCCTCACATGGGAATTCTCACCTCTCATCTAGTGTGCACGCCTATCGTACTACACCTATTCTAGTTAATGATGGTTCAGTTACTAGACTAAACTCAATCCCCTTTAATTAAGCCCGATTTATGTTTCCACATATTTATAATTATCCTAGATTAACATCTGCACAAGTCTTCACTATACAGGGAATAAAGTCCTTAACACCTAATTCATTTAATAATATTATTCAATTTTTATCCACTACAAATCACAGTAGACGAACAACAAGCATATATATATATATATATATCACTACGAGTATATATACTAATCAGGCACCCCACATATAAACTATGGTGCAGGCATACTCTGCTATCAAGTCCCTGTACCTCTCGTACAAATAAGGGACATACTAGTTCGGATCCACTCTCAAACAGTATTTACACAAAACACAAACAATGGAGGCGAAGCATAATTCCAAGTCACTAAGAGGTAAGCACATACCCCTCATGCCTCTTAGGACCGTCTGACTATCATTCTCAGATAGCCTGTACCAAGGATACTATTTTCTAGGGTACAAGTCAATATCCCCCATATAGGTCCAATCGAGATAAGACTGTCCCAGTACGAAAACCTCCCTGATAGCAAGTAGAGCGGGTATGATTAACTACACATAATAATATGACAAGCATACATACACACAACTATGTATTTCCATATTTCATATAGGTTCCCTCACAACCCATAATATATTAACCACATGTGGTGCTCACTCTCAAAGCCTATGTATTTTTAGTTTATTCATTTTATCATTTACCGCACATTCCCAATTACTTCTCGACCCTCAAAGTGTATCAGTTTTATAACCATAATATCAGTAGGTGAACACTCTCTATCCTAATGGCCTAATCCATCAATCAGGCTCGCTCAACCTAACGTGTCACACACATAATCATAATAATCATTATTAAGCCCTCACAATTCTACGGTTAAGTCTCATACTAATCCACATTGTCCAGACCTAAAATCACAACCCTACGGGTCCTTCCCATGTCCCATTATAATCATTTAATAATGGGACAAGGTTCCCATCAAGAGGTTCGGGTTAAACCATTTAAAAGGAAACAAGTTGCAGAATTCAAGAGGGATTGATCGATCGATCGAAGCAGGGGTCGATCGATTGACCTCTCAGGTCTTGCCCAGATTTCTAAAAAAAAAACTACAGGTTTTATCACCTTTCAACCTTTAAATAATGATTAATTCATCCCAGACTTCCAAACGATTAAACCAAGGATTATATCGACCTATCTACATGATTTTCTACATAAAACATGTACGAATTCATCAAAGGCATGGATTTAAAAGGGCAAATTCAGTAGAATTATCAAGAACCCTAGTTTTATCATAAATTCCAATATTCTCAATCTCTTTCCAGATTTCTTTCTATTAAATCATTACAAATTCGTGGGTGATTCTCTACATATGTCAAGGGTTCCAGACTACATGCATTTCTCCTAAAACATGCGATTTAAATCTCCTAAATCATATCAATTCAATAAAACATGTATTTGCCAACCCTAATCTAACATGGGTGGAATATTAACTAGGAATCAGCAAGATAGATACTTGCCTTAAGATTGCAGGTCTGATTCCATGAAATAGACTAGTATAGGCTTGATCCCCTCTCTCCGATCTACGCTTTGGTGGTGGTGGAGGTGTAAATTGGTTAGTTCTTTGCCTTGAATTCTTGGAAGATTTTTCCTTTCTTCCTCTCACTGCCGTTTTAAACTTTTGAGAATGTTAACCCTAGAAGGCTCTCCTAACATCTGATATTAATTCCCAATTTTCATCATTAACTATGGCCTAAAATAAAGAATGACTAAATTGCCCTTCCGGGATGCCGGTCAGGCATAAAATCGCTCCAGGACCCAAACTAAACCCTCGGGTATACTTTTCTGACTATCTCGACCCTTACGAACACGTTGGCGCACTCGAAATGATCATACGGGTGACTTATAATTTATTCACTTTTATTATAATAATCTAGTCCAGACACGACACATGCGCGTCCCGACTTAATTTCCATAATTGCCGCATTATTCACTCGTGATAATTTTTAATAGATTCAATTCTACATATTGCTTTACTCATTAAGTAATATTAAAAAAAATCCCAATATTTACTAACTCTCGTCACGCTAGTAAATATTTAAAATAAATTCTGGATTAATATTAAATTAATTTATCTCAATTAAATTTAATAAATCCTCAATTTAAAAGTCATAAAAACACGGGGTATTACATACTTCCCCCTTAATAACGGAATTTTGTCCCAAAATTCAAAAAATAAGGCATACCTGGTAAAAATAAATCTGGGTATTTTTCGCGCATATCTGCCTCGCATTCCCAGTGGACTCCTCCACGTTATGATGCTCCCACTGGACTCGTACAAGTGGAACTACCTTCGACCTCAATCTCCCCTCACTATGGTCTAGGATAGCCACTGGTCTCTCCTCATAAGAACTGTTGAGCTGTAAGTCAATATCCTCTATCGCGATATGAGTGTGGGCCATATCATTCTGAAGATATCATCTCAACGACGAGATATCGAATACATCGTGAATACGGTGCAAGTGATCTGGCAGCCCCAATTTATATGCCACCGGCACTATCCTCTTTATAATGGGAAATGGTCTTACGTATCCGGATCCAACTTCCCCTTCTTCCCGAATCTCATTACTCCTTTCATGGGAGACATACGCACTAATACTTGGTCCCCCACGCTAAACTCTCAGAAGGATCGCTTTGTATCAGTGTAGCTTTTCTGCCTGTCCTGGGCTACTCGAATGCGACTCCATATTAACTCTATCTTAGCTGACGTCTCCTGAATTACCTCTGTTCTGAGCAACTTGTTGTCCCCCACATTTAGCCCCACAAGCGGGAGAACAACAAGGTATGCCATACAACGCCTCAAATAGGGCCATGCCGATCGTGAACTGATAGAAGTTATTATAAGAGAACTCCACCGGTGGAAGATACGACTCCCAACCTCCTCCAACATTAAGGACACACATGCGTAGCATATCTTCCAGCATCTGATTAGTACGCTCTGTCTGTCCATCTGTCCCCGGGTGATAAGCTGAACTCAATCTCAACTCTGTACCCATAGCCTCCTAAAAGCTCTCCCAGAAGCGTGACACAAAAAATCTTATCTCTATCAGACACAATATCCAGGGGTACCCCATGTAGCCTAACTACCTCGGCAATAAACAATTGTGCATACTGTCCCGTGGTGTAGTCTATACGCAATGGCAGAAAATGAGCTACCTTGGTGGCTGAAGCAGCCTCGATGGTCTCTACTGATCCACCTTAACTAGCTGACAAGTGGCACACTTGGACACGAACTCCACAATGTCTTCTTCATCCTATTCCACCAGTACTACCGTCGCATATCCTGTTACATCTTACCCTTGCCAGGACGTACCAAAAATCGAGACCCATGCGACTCTGTCATTACTGCGTGTCGTAATTCGCCTCCCCCTTCTGGGACTACTACTCTGCTGTTGAAGAGCAAATACCCCTATCTGAACTCATCGAATATGACTCCTCCCCCTCGTCCAGAAGCTACACCATCTGACCCTAGTAGAACGGATCGATAGCCTATGTCTGGATTACCCTCGTAATAATATCGAGAGTGACTGTCATCACTGACATGAATGATCGGGGTGTCCTGGTGTCCCAAATCCTTCTATTTCGCCTTCCACCGCTCGACTACCTCACCTGTCGGCCTATGGCTTAACGCATCTGCTACTACGTTAGCCTTCCCCGGGTGGTAATGGATGTCAAACTGATAGTCCTTCACGAATTCAAGCCACCTCCGTTGACGCATGTTCAACTCTCACTGAGTGAACAAGTACTGTAGTGACTTGTGATCCGTGGGTAGGCAAAATTTCTTCCCCAAAAAGTAGTGCCTCCAAATCCGAAGTACAAACACGGCTGCAGTCAACTCTAAGTTGTGGGTGGGGTAGTTCTTCTAGTGAGGCTTAAGCTTCCGTGAAGCAAAAGCTATGGCCTGCTCCTCTTACTAAAGTACACCACCAAGTCCCTGTGGGGATGCATCGGTATAAACCAAGTACTCCACTCTGGGCTTGGGTAAAGAGAGAACCGGCACTGAAGTTAACTTGTCATTCAGCTCATCAAATTCTAACTAACAGGCATCATCCCAAACATACGGCACCCCCTTGCGAGTCAGATTTGTCGACAAACCCGCTATCTTCCAGAACCCTCGAATGAATCATCTGTAGTATCCAGCTAATCCCAAGAAACTACGGATCTCTGCCGGTGTCGTGGGCTGTCCCAACTCCCTCACCGCTGACACTTTCCCCGAATCCAATGAAATCCCCATGTCAGAAACAATGTGCCCCAGGAATTATACCTCTCGCTAGGGCTGTGCATCGAAACCGTAAACCCGAAGAACCGAAACAAACCGACCTCTTTGGTTCGGGCTGGGTCGGTTTTTATTAGTTATGGGTTGGTTCTGGTTCCCAAAAAACAAAACCGATACAGTCGGTTCGGTTCTTGGATTGATATGTAAACCAAACCGAACCAAACCAAAAAACTGAACCATGGAACCGAATCGAAAAATCGAACCTAGAACCGGTATGTAGAGATGAAATCAGACCCGAACATTTTAGTCCTTTAGTTTTTTATCTTTATCTAGTAAAAGTAAGTTTAGGGTTTCATTTAAGTTTTCAATTCATTTAGAGTAGACATCTTCTCTCTCTTGTCTTCTCCAGTTGCCTTCAGCTAGTAAAGGTGGTTTTCTCTCTCTCGTGTTATCTCTCTCTCGTCATCTTATTATCAAGGGTTTATTTCGTACATATGCATATAAGATCATTTAATTTTTTAGTCATATGCATCTCGTCTTCTCCAGTCATCTAGTAAAGGTAGTTTAATTTTTCAGTTCGTTTCATTTCATACATATACATATACGATCGTTTTTAAAGATATGTAAACCCTTTGAAAAATATGCGATGGTTTAATTTTTTAGTTCGTTTCATTTCCTTTTGTCTATTTTCTCCAGCGATGTAAATCACCTTTGAAAAATATGTGATGTAAATCTGATATGTGATGGTTTATCAAGGGTTTATTTTTCTCCAACGATGTTTTTTTTTTTAAATCTGATTATCAAGGGTTTATTTTTTAATTCCTCCACCACTATTTGAAAACTCTGATTTACAAGGTTTTATTTTTTATTTTACTGAGGTATGACTGTATTAGTGTGTTGAAAGATGCAAGTTTGCAAAAAATTTATAAGTCTGCTAAAATCACAATTTTAGCATAACTTAGTAGCTAAAATTTGAGAAATTTGGAAGTTAGTTTGCTACTAAAATTTGATAACTTAGTCTGCTAAAATTACAGTTTTTGTAATTGTTTGATATGTTAGTAAGTTAGCATATTGTTATAGCAGTTCTTGATACCAAATTTAATCTGCTGACGTGGCCCAGTTGAATGAAGACGCGTGGCAATCTGCATAGTAATAACAAAATACTTCCGAGGAACTCACACGCTCCGAGGAACCATACTACAGCGAGGAGCACTACTTCCCCGAGGAATTCATACTCTCCGAGGAACTCATGCTCTCTGAGGAACTCTTTGAGTACCGAGAAGCTTAGGCGATCCGAGCTGCACCTCGAACAAAGCATTAATGACGGGACAACCAACAGTTTGACTATTCATTAAATGCTTATCATTCAGACGCACACGCATAAAGGGCCATGAATGTATTACCCTTTCATATGTACATCATTTAATGTATCACCCTTTCACATGACAGCCCCAGGGCTATAAATACATTGTACAATCCTCATTGTAAAGGATCTCCAGACCGGAATTTCTTGATAGAACTTGTAATCGAGAATTCCCAAACACTCAGCAATAATACAACAGTGGACGTAGGCCATTCTTATAAGGCTGAACCACTTTAAAATTCTTTGTCTCATTTATTTATCTGTGATTGAATAATTAGAGTGATCTAATTTTTACATGAACAGGTCTGTTGATACCAAATTTAATCTGCTGACGTGGCCCAGTTGAATGAAGACGCGTGGAAATCTGCATAGTAATAACAAAATACTTCCGAGGAACTCACACGCTCCGAGGAGCCATACTACAGCGAGGAGCACTACTTCCCCGAGGAATTCATACTCTCTGAGGAACTCATGCTCTCCGAGGAACTCTTTGAGTACCGAGAAGCTTAGGCGGTCCGAGCTGCACCTCGAACAAAGCATTAATGACGGGACAACCAATAGTTTGACTATTCATTAAATGCTTATCATTCATACGCATACGCATAAAGGGAATTGAATGTATTACCCTTTCATATGTACATCATTTAATGTATCACCCTTTCACATGACAGCCCCAGGGCTATAAATACATTGTACAATCCTCATTGTAAAGGATCTCCAGATCGGAATTTCTTGATAGAACTTGTAATCGAGAATTTCCAAACACTCAGCAATAATACAACAGTGGACGTAGGCCATTCTTATAAGGCTGAACAACTTTAAAATTCTTTGTCTCATTTATTTATCTGTGATTGAATAATTAGAGTGATCTAATTTTTTACATCAACAGATTGGCGCCATCTGTGGGAAGCGACTGGTAATATCGTTTTCCATCAAAAATAATTCATCACTAATGGCTGATATTCCAGAATCCAGCAATCGAAACGCTGGAACTCCTCCAAATCCATCTGCTCCGCCAAATATTCCAGATCTGACTGGAATAATGACAAATCTAGCCCAAGGCCAGACCGTCATGCAAGAAACGATGTGACAACTCATCCAAACTCTCCATGACGGTGCGTCAGCCCATTCAGGACCATGAAGTATTCAAAGAAACACCCGTGCACCATCCTCACTAACTAGGCGTACCAATTCGTATCGTAATGAAGAATCTGAAGATTTCTCTTATCAATCTGGACGATCTTCGTCAGTGCGAGCCACGGATACTGAACAACGTGTCACTCTCTCCCCAGAAAGGACCAGCGCATTGGAAAGGTTAAGTAGGGTTTCTCCTTTCGATCGATTAGGCCCTAGAAGGAACAAAAGTCCTCCTAATGCAGCGTCGAGGAGCTTTCGACGATCAACAGCCTTAAGGGAAGGATCTGCCCAGTCGCGACCAGCTGCTCGTCATGATAGATCCCAGGAAGCCACTTCAACACGATCAGATGCTCGAACCAACAGGCCCGAGGAAGGGAATAATGCATGGAAAGGCTCTATTCAGAGGCTGGAGGATAGATTAGGGGAAATGGCTAAGGTCAAGAATCCTCTACAACGAACCTTTATTCGAGGAACACCTTTGTCCAGGCTATTGTAGATTTTCGAACACCATCAAAGTTCAAAGCACCTGTTGTGACCCCCAAATATGATGGAAAGACTGACCCTGTTCTTCATATAGAACAATATCAAGCTGCTGCCGACATCTATGCTGTCCCAGACGAGATGAGATGCAGGGCATTCTCGGGAACTCTTACCGGATCTGCTCAAATATGGTATAATAATCTTCCTCGGGGTAAGATCTCAACTTTCTTTCAACTGGCTGAGTTATTCATTAGAAATTTCTGCTTTGGGGCAAAGCCAGTTAAACGAGTAGCATATTTCTTAAGTGTTAGACAAAAAGTTGATGAAAGTACCAGAGATTATATAACTCGTTTTAATAATGAGAAACTTGAAGTCATTGATTATGAAGAGAAGACAGTGATCACTACCTTGATGAGTGGGTTGTTGCCTAATAAGTTGTATTACACTTTGGCCAAAGATCCACCCATAACTATGTCAGAATTGATGGCCAAAGCGGCCAAAATCATGAATGCCGAGGAGGCTATGGCTGCGAAGAAGAATATGGATAAAGAAACCAAGGTGGAAGTCGACAAAGCCAAGAAGAAAGAGCATAAGAACAATGGTAGTGACAAAAATCCAAAAATAGGTCGTCATGGGAGGTCTTGAGGAAATTTGATAATTACACTCCTTTGAAGGTAGATATCAACCATGTCCTGGAAGAAATTAAGAACAACGAGGAGTTAAACTGGCCAAAGAAAATGAAGGCAGACCCTGACACGAGGAATAGGGAAAAATATTGTGAGTTTCACAAAGATCATGGCCATATGACCAAAAATTGCATAGCTCTTCAGAATGAGATCGAAACACTCATCCGACGAGGAAAACTGGCAAAGTATGTTGATCGCAGAAATGAAAGAAGAAACAACGATCAAGCAAGAGAGAGGTCTAGATTTCCTCGTCGAGCAGAGGAGAAAAAGAAAAGAAACCATGAAGTTAATCCAGAAGATGACCCCGATCTTCCCAAGAGACCAAGGCAGCCAAAACGAGAGGTATTTTCAATACGCTTTGGATCATTTGACTGTAATGTTATTACAGGTGGAGATGCAGGAGGAGGAGACCTTACTGCAGAGAGAAAAGCTTACCTCGGTGAGGCACAAGCTTGCTCGTACATTCAGCGAATAAATCTAGCTAAAGAGGATCGCCCGAGAAAGGTGAACAAAGAGAAGTTGGTCATTGGGTTCTCAAAGAACGACCTCGCAGGTGTTCTATATCCTCATGATGACCTATTGGTGATCAAAATGAGGATGAAGGAGGTTATGATTTCAAGAGTACTGGTCGATAATGGTAGCTCGGCAGACATCATGTTCTACTCATGCTTTGATAGTTTAAATCTAAAGTTATCTCAACTGGAGCCTTATCACAGACCCCTCATCGGTTTTGCTGGTGAGAAAGTATTTCCACTTGGGACGATCAAGTTGGATATATTCATTGGTACGTGGCCTGCTTGTCGGACAGAAAGAATACGTTTCTTCGTGATGGATAAGAATGTCCAATCATCGTATAATATCATCATGGGAAGAGTAGAATTGAAGAAGTTCGAGGCTGTACCATCTACAGTGCATCAGTGCCTAAAATTTCCAACAAACTTTGGAGTTGGAGTTGTGAAAGGTGATCAGAAAGTAGCTCGGGAATGCTATTATTCATCCGTCGAGCAAGAAGAACTGGAAGAATCAAAGAAAAAGACTACTACCTATCAAGTGGATGAAGGTGCAGAAATTGAAACATTGGATCCTCGAGATGAGTCGCAACTCGTGAAGGGTCAAGTGGTGGAAGCTACTGAAAATATCATTCTGGACGACGAACACCCTGAGCGAACTACTCAAATAGGTTCATCATTGGAAGCCTCATTAAAACAGGAATTGATAACGTTCCTTAGAAGCAGAAGACAAACTTTTGCATGGAGTCATGAAGATATGCCTGGGATAGACCCAAACTTCTTGTGTCACGAGCTCAATGTAAATAAGGAGATCAAGCCTGTGAAGCAGAGAAGAAGAGTATTCAGTCCCGAGAAGAATCAAGCTATACAGGAGGAAGTCGAGAAGCTCCAGAAAGCTTGTTTCATTGAAGATGTTAAATATCCAGACTGGTTAGCCAATGTGGTGATGGTAAAGAAGAAAAACAACAAGTGGAGGATGTGTGTAGACTTCACCGACCTCAACAAAGCATGCCCAAAAGATCACTTTCCACTGCCCCGAATTGATCAACTGGTGGATGCTACCTTGGGACACGAGTTGCTGAGCTTCATGGATGCTTATTCTGGTTATAATCAGATCAAAATGAAACCTGAAGACAGGGAGAGTACTTCTTTTATTACCCCTAGAGGAACTTATTGTTATAATGTTATGCCTTTTGGTTTGAAAAATGCAGGTACGACATATCAGCGGCTGATGAACAAAGTCTTTGCTGAACAAATCAGTTACAATATGGAAGTCTATATTGACGATATGCTGACGAAAAGCAAGAACGCTGAAGATCATCTAGTTGACTTAAGTCAAACTTTTGATCAACTGGATAAATATCAAATGAAGCTGAACCCGACGAAGTGCATATTTGGAGTACGAGAAGGCATGTTCCTCGGGTACATTTTCAATCAACGAGGCATTGAAGCAAATCCTGAAAAAATCAAAGCTCTATTAGGGCTGCGATCTCCAACGACGAAGAAGGAAGTACAGAGTCTCACAGGACGAGTAGCAGCACTCAACAGATTTGTGTCACGGGCAACTGATAGATGTCTCCCATTCTTCAAGACACTCAGAAAGACTTATGAGTGGAATGATGAATGTGAGAAGGCTTTTCAAGACTTGAAGAAATACTTGGGAGCACCTCCACTGCTGTCCAGGCCGGTGATGGGAGAAAAATTGTATTTGTACCTTGCAATGTTCGAGAATGCAATTAGCTCGGCGTTGATCAGAGTGGAGAATGGAGTGCAAAAATCAATTTACTACACAAGTAAAGCCTTCTGAGGAGCAGAGATCGGATATCCAAGGCTGGAAAAGTTAGCATTGGCGTTGATTGAGGCAAGTAGAAGAATGAGGCCATACTTCCAGGCTCATACCATAGTAGTATATACCGATATGCCATTGAGGCAAGCCCTTCATAAACCAAAAAAATCATGGAGATTGATGTACTGGGCAATAGAACTCGGTGAATATGATATAGTTTATGAACCCAGATCATCATTAAAAGGCCAAGCTGTAGCAGATTTTATAACGGAGTTCACCTATCCTGATACCCCCGAGGAGCAAAAGTTACTCGCTGATCAACCTGTGGATGTTACAGGATCAACAAACACAAGCTCAGACCAACTCCGTTTGGTAAAAGGGCAAGTGGATGTTACAAGATCATCAAATTCGAGCTCAGACCAATTCCGATTGGTAAAAGGGCGAGAAGAGATGATCGACGAAGAGCAAGAAATATCCGGGGAGGATGAAACGAAGCAGCAAATATTTCACCGAGGAACTCTGACAGATCAAAAATTTGATGACGAGTTACCTATATGGAGGTTATATGTAGATGGCTCATCTTGCATTGCAGGATGTGGCGCGGGGATAGTTTTGAGCACTCCAGACGAGGTCGACATGGAATACGCCCTGCGTTTCCAATTCAAAGCTTCCAACAATGAAGCTGAGTATGAGGCCATGATTGCAGGACTTAGTTTGGCAAAAATCATGGAGGCGCAGCAGGTTATTGTTTTCAGTGATTCTCAATTGATCGTAAACCAAATGATGGGAATATATGCAGTTAGAGGAGAATTAATGATCGATATCATGCAAAGGCAAAGGAGCTGGTGTCAGAATTTGCCGTTGTTCAGCTGATCAGAATACCAAGAATGGAGAATGCGAGAGCAGACGCCCTAGCTCGACTAGCATCAGCTACTCGCACCGAGCTACGGAGAACAATACCAATTGAAGTTTTAGTTGATCGGAGTATAGATGAAGATCTGACGATGAACTTTATCACCCTTGATTTAGGACCATCTTGGATGGATCCCATCAGGGCGTATATCAAAGAGGGAGAATTGCCAATTGACAAGCTCGCGGCCAAGAAATTGAAGTTTAAAGTTGCTCGGTATGTATTAACTAACGGTATTCTATATAGATGAGGAATTATGGCAGGTTTGCAAAGATGTGTACATCCCTCCGAGGTGAATGAATTGATTGAAGAGATCCATGAAGGGTCCTGTGGAGCACATGTAGCAGGTCGGACTCTTTTACAAAAGGTGATGACGCAGGGATATTACTGGCCGACGATGAGAGCTGATTGTATAGCCTATGCCAAGAAATGTGACAAATGCCAGCGTTTTTCCTCCATCCGAAGAACTCCACAAGCATTGTTGACACCCATAACTTCCCCTTGGCCATTTTCCATGTGGGGAATTGATTTGGTTGGGCCACTGCCAACAACCCGAGGAAGATTCAAGTACCTCATCATCGCAGTGGATTATTTTACTAAGTGGGTAAAAGCTGAGCCACTCGTTGATATGATGTACGAGAAGGTGTACCAATTTGTTTGGAAGAACATCATTTGTCGATATGGTCTTCCTCATGCCTTCATCACAGACCATGGAACACAATTTGATAATGAGGAGTTCGCTGCCTATTGCCATCAGTCAAATATTTTGAAGGTCCACTCAGCACCAGGCCACCCTCAAAGCAATGGACAAACTGAAGTGACAAACAGAACGCTGCTGAATGGTTTGAAAAAAAGGCTGGATGATGCAAAAGCAAACTGGATCAACGAGCTACAATCAGTACTTTGGGCTTACCGAACTACACCCCGAGTAGCAACAAGAGAATCACTATATATGCTGGCATTTGGAAGTGAAGCTGTTATACCTGCCGAGTTGGGCCTCCCAACACACAGGGTTCTGAATTTCAATTCCCCTGTCAGCGACTTAATGAGAAGATTGGATTTAGACATGCTCGAGGAAGTTAGAGAAGAAGCAGCCATTAGAAATGATGCTTACCAACAGCGAACAGCTTTGTTCTACAACAAAAGGGTGAAGAAGTGCGACTTGAAAGAAGGAGATTATGTGCTAAAGAAAGTCATTCAAAAGCACAATAAAATGGAGGCAAACTGGCATGGACCATACCGAGTTACAGAAGTTGTTCGACCAGGAACTTATTGAATAGCAACTCTAGAGGGGGAGGAGTTTAAGAATGCATGGAACGCAGAGCACCTGCGCAAGTATTATCAATGATGTATATTCTCATGTAACACAGTTCCATCAGTATGAATAAAATGAGGATATTCTGCCAAAGCCTCTCTTTTTATTGAAAATTTTTCGGGGAATACTAGTGCTACACACTACTCGGCAAAGCTCAGCTCAAACTACTCAGCAAAAATATTCCTAAAAATGCCAACCTCGGTTGGTTAGGAAACAAAATATTCCTAAAAATGCCAACCTATTTGGCTAGGAAATAAAATATTCCTAAAAATTCCAACCTCGGTTGGTTAGGAAACAAAATATTCCTAAAAATGCCAACCTGTTTGGCTAGGAAACAAAATATTCCTAAAAATGCCAACCTCGGTTGGTTAGGAAACAAAATATTCCTAAAAATGCCAACCTGTTTGGCTAGGAAATAAAATATTCCTAAAAATGCCAACCTGTTTGGCTAGGAAACAAAATATTCCTAAAAATGCCAACCTGTTTGGCTAGGAAACAAAACATTCCTAAAAAGGCCAACTTATGTTGGTTAGGACGTATATATATTCTCGAAAATGCCAACCTATGTTGGTCGGGAGGTAAATATATTCTCGAAAATGCCAACTTATGTTGGTCGGGAGGTAAGATTATTCCAGAAAGCGCCAAAGTCTACTAACTATGGCTGGTCGGGGATAAAAACCCACCAACTGTAGTTGGTCGACGAGGAAAATTTACCGACATTGGTTGGTCAGAAACATATTATGAGCAAAATTATTTCAAAAAGACTAACTATAGCTGGTCGGGGATAAAAACCCATTAACTGTAGTTGGTCGACATGGAGAATTTAATGACCTTGGTAGGTTGGAAACATTTGAAACATTTTATTCATTACTTTATTAGTAAGTGATCGAGCAACATTTTTTATACTCGAAACTTTTTAATTATTACTGAGTTGGTCAACAAACTACACAATATTGTTATCTTTTTAACAGATAAACATGCATAAATGTAAAGTATTACAAGACAATAGCAATTAAGATTGCAAACATAAATGAAAGTTTTTCATTAAATTCAAAATAAATTACAAGTACATTGATATTGATATTGAAATGTATACTAACTATTACATCAAAAATTCCTATTCTACTGGTCTTTTCCCCTCTGCTTTTGACACAGGTTCCTCGCCAGCAGGCGGATCATTTAAAGCCAGAGGAGAATTGATAAAATTAAGATCCTTCAACATCCTGACATTCATCACGGATGGTCTATCTAGGAGATGCTCGGGACGCGATACTTCAGTTTGTGAATGGATATTGTAGTCACCGAGATACTTTGAAATCAGGCTCCGAGGAATGGCCCGTGCAGGGATCCAACTCATGTCCAATTTATATGGTGGCACAGGTAAGTCGAGCAGCCCGGGATCATGGTAGTCCCACAGGTAATGACCCTGTTCGAGCTTCAGCACACCTAAGGCATTCAACCAGCCTTGCTTGTAGCCTCGTTATTGGCATTCTGGATACGATCATCCAAGTGGTAGAGCGCTTCGTTGTATCCAGCCATCCAGAACTCCCTGGGCTGTTTGTGGAACTGATATGTTAGTCTGTCGAGCTGCTCGTGGAGATTTTTGATCAAGTTTTCTTTGTTCTCCAAGGTAGACTTCTGCGTGGAGAGATGCTCTTCCAGGTCTTTGATCTTCTTTGACATTTTAGCCAAAGCTCGGTTCTTCGCCATCAGCTGGAAGGCCTAATTTTCTAATGCAGACTGAGTCCTCTTCTCCTCGACAGGAACCCGAGCTGCTCTTGCTCGTCCACGAGATGATGCAGAGGACCCAGCTCTCTTCAATTTTTCCAATTCATCCCTCAAATTGGCATTCTCGACTTCCAGGAACGAGAATCCCTCATCGGTCACTGGGATTAAGTCTTTCGAAGAAGAGGCTGCAGACTTTAACTGTGATAGCTCTTTCTGTAAATTGTTGTTCTCTTGCTCTAGCAGCTCGGCAATCTGTCTGCATTCCTCGACCTCTCCCCTCAGGGTTCTCTCCCTTACATCGTACCTAGCAAAGAGATTTTCGTAGCCCTTGTCGGCAACGATCTGCTGGTACTTCTTCTCATATCCCTCATGCAACAGGGCAGTTGATTCTTTGTATTGCAGCTGAAGGTCTTTGAGGGTGCCTTGGAGATCCTCAATCATTTCATAATAGGCCACATTATTTGCCACCGCTCGATCAAGTAGACACTTCAGATACTGATATGCTTCAACTGCCTGTTCTGAAGCATCATGGCCAAGGATGTCGACAACTTGTGCGGCACTCAGGTCTGTGTGACCAGCCTTAAAGTACTCATTACATTATCGCAAAAACTTTGTATCATGGGCAGATAGCAATTCCATCCTGGCCAGAAACTAGCAGAGAAAGAAGAAGCAGTAATCAATAAGAAGTACAAGACAAAGAATGAATGGAAAACAGACAACAGTATGCAAGAAAATTCAAGTTTTATTAGATCATAAAATTCAGAGTTACAAGTTCTGGATTACATTTGATAAAAGAGAAATAAAATAGAAAGAAAATCGAGCAACTCTACACCTTTTCCTTGTCGCCTAAAACCTTCTCGGAAGGATGGGACAAGGAGGTAGGTTGCTCGGAAAGAATGGATAGTTGCTCGGGAAGCACAGGCAGTTGCTCGGAGGAAGTAACAATTTGCTGAAGTGCCTCAGCAGCAGGCTGAATAGCTGGGGGTGATCTCCCATCACCATAGAAGACTCTTCTGAGGCAGCTTCGTCCTCTTCAAGATCTTCTGGGGTTGAAAGTGGACCAGGAATGTGTTGCTGGAAAAGCTCAGAAGATTCTTCAACTTTCATTTCCTGGAGAGCAGCAACCCATCCATCCCTAAAGTACTTCAGGCTGCTATAGTCCACTTGCGACACCATAGCAGCCAACCCCTTGTTCCACCCCTTGTCCCAGCCAGCGCTGAAGGACTTCTTCACAGACACCTTCCTCTTTAATTTTTTCGAGGAGAGCTTCTCGGATAGCAAGTCGTCAGCAGCTTTCAGTTTTCTCTCAATCTCCTCTTTCTGCCGACCTACTTCCTGAAGTTGGGCTAGCTCCTCCTCAGCAGCTTTGAGTTTATCTTCAAGCTCCCCAGCAGTTTTGAGCTTCTCCTCGATCTCTTTATTTACCTTCTCCAGGGCATTTATTCTCTTCTCCAACTCCTTGGAGGCATCAACAACCTGAGCTTTTTCTTGCTCGGTGGAGGCAAGCTTTTTCTCCTAGACAGCCTTGTCAGTGGCATATGTCTGGCAAGAATCGTCCAAAGACTTGATAGCTTCTGCCAGAGCTCCCTCCACACTGGACGAGAGCATTAAGCTTTAATTTCTTCATCCTTCTTCAGGATTATATTAAAGCAGCTCGTCAGCTGTGAAAAGAAAAAGAAAATAAGTCAGAAACAGAAATAACGAAGGAAATATGAAAAGTTGAAAGTAAGAAAACTTACAGAAGCAAGGTGACGAGAAGCTAACGAGGTGACCATATCCCGAGTAAGGTTTTCTTCAGTACCTTGGACCTCGGGAATGATCCAGGATTTTACCGAGCTCATGGCAGAGCTCGGGGGAACAAAAGTTAGAACCCCAGTCCCAGTAGCTGGGGGCTGAGTGATGGTGTTAGCCAAATTGACCGAGGAGCTCTTCTTCAGCCTCCTCGGGGGAACAGGGACCGATTCAACCAAGGAAGAATCCTTGGTCGGTGATATTACAACCACCTCTCCAGGAGCAGCAGACCTGCTCGGAGCCACTGCGGGCTTCTCAGCAACCTTCACAACAGCAGCTGAGGAAGGTGCATCATTCTTCTTTGTCCCCACCACTGGGACATCAACTTTATTTCTTTTTACCTCTCCAGAACCAGAGGCATACTTCTCGAAGAGAGTGGGAGGTCTTCTTCTCTTCATCCTTTCGCTTAAAGGGACGTGAGACTCAGGCGAGGAGCTGGTAGAAGCTGGTACTGGCTCTGATTCACTTATTACTGGACGAGCGTTAAAAGAGGTGCTGTAGCTCTTGTATTGCAGCAGATATGATGCCGACCTTATATGCTCGTCAGCAACAGATTGATGCAGGCTCCAGATAAGTTTCAAATGCCTTATATTGACATCTGCTTCTTTTGGGCACTTTCTTTTACTGTCAACTGCAAATAAACAAATCATAAATAAAATATCAGTAGCACATTTTATCAAACACAAAAGAAGCATGATTTCAAAATAAATAAAATGAAATAAAAATAACCTATCCCGTTGCCATAAGGAGGGCATCTGCGACCCTGGTAAACTTCATCTCCAGTTAATGGAGGGTGTTGCCAATTTTTTATGACAACCCCGTATTCAAAATAATCCCTATTAGCATCAGGGAGATTGACTACTAAGGCTCTATTGAAAAACCTAGTTTTTAAATAAAAAATGTTATCATTAACTGCCCATCTATAGCAAAACATAATCTCAGGAATTCCTATGCGAGTTCCATGGATTTGATTTAATTTATGCACCCCATTAACTATTCTCCATGTGTTGGGGGCTATTCTTGCAGGAACAACGTCAAAGTAATGACAGAATTCCAGACACAAAGGATTTGGTGGAAAAGAAAATCCACACACAGCAATAAAGATACTGGGGAACCAATGTCCCTCGGCCAAATGGAAGTAATCAGAAGGCTCAGAAAGCTCTTCCAAAACAACCCAGGAGGGGATGGAAAAATCAGAGAGAAATTTATCCAGAGATTCAATAAGGTAAACCATGATGAATTAAAGAAATGAAGGAGAAAGAAGAAAATCTTACAGAAAAAGAGTGGATCTGATGACAACGGACGATGGAAAAGATGAATACACAGGAGAGAAAGAGACGACGGAAAACTCGAAGATTAAAAATTTGAAAAAGTAGAAGACGATGGGAGTGTCTGTGAAGTTTAAATACCTTGCCTTGGGAAATGGTGAAGTAATGATTACAAAAAAGGATGATTACGTTACCGACGGCTAAAAAGATAAAAAGGGGCGCGGGAATCAAAGCGTGCAATAGTGGTTAAAAAGACGCAAAGGGGCGCGGGAATCAAAGTTGACAACAGCGGTTAAAAAGATGAAAAGGGGAGTGGGAATCAAAGCGAGCAGAAAAGTTCAAAAAAGCATGATTCTACGAATTTGAAAGGAGAAATAAATACGAAGGAAACACTCCTAAAAATCAGGAAGACCATTTAAAGCTATCATATTCCGAGAAACAATGTTCCACACTCCTCAAATTTCGAACTATGAAACATTGGGGGCCTCTGTTGATACCAAATTTAATCTGCTGACGTGGCCCAGTTGAATGAAGACGCGTGGCAATCTGCATAGTAATAATAAAATACTTCCGAGGAACTCACACGCTCCGAGGAACCATACTACAGCGAGGAGCACTACTTCTCCGAGGAACTCATGCTCTCCGAGGACAAGACCTCTCCGAGGAACTCTTTGAGTACCGAGAAGCTTAGGCGGTCCGAGCTACACCTCGAACAAAGCATTAATGACGGGACAACCAACAGTTTGACTATTAATTAAATGCTTATCATTCAGACGCACACGCATAAAGGGCATTGAATGTATTACCCTTTCATATGTACATCATTTAATGTATCACCCTTTCACATGACAGCCCCAGGGCTATGAATACATTGTACAATCCTCATTGTAAAGGATCTCCATATCGGAATTTCTTGATAGAACTTGTAATCAAGAATTCCCAAACACTCAGCAATAATACAACAGTGGACGTAGGCCATTCTTATAAGGCTGAACCACTATAAAATTCTTTGTCTCATTTATTTATCTGTGATTGAATAATTAGAGTGATCTAATTTTTTACATCAACAGCAGTGAACATGAATATGTATGGAAACATGATTAGAATAACTGTTATACCGTGTTAAGTTAGCATAACATGATTCTAGTTAATTTCATTTATTTATTCTATTTAATTCCACACTTGAATGGCAATTTCATGGTTTAATTAACTTAATCACATATGAATAAGAACCACGAACCAACCCAAACAAAATCAAGAACCATCGGTTTGGTTTGGTTCGGTTTGGTTCAGTTCGGTTCTATATATAATTTTGTTCGAATCTGGTTCTAAAACCAGAGAACCGAAGCATTTCGATTTTGGTTCTGGTTTTGTAGTGGAATCGAACCAACCCGAACTATGCACAGCCCTACCTCTCGCAACCAGAACCCACACTTCTCATACTTGGCATACAACTGATGTTCTCGTAGAGTCTGAAGAACCCATCTCAGGTGTTTGGCATGCTCTTCCTTGGTCTGGGAGTAAATCAGGATGTCATCAATGAAAATGATAACAAACTGATCTAAGAACTCTTTGAACACCCTGTTCATCAAGTCCATTAATACGGCCGGTGCGATGGTTATCTCGAACGGCATAACCCTAAACTCGTAAGACCCGTATCTAGTCAGTAAGGTAGTCTTAGGCACATCCTACTCCCTGATACATAGCTAATGATATCCGGATCTCAAGTCTATCTTAGAGAAGTAGGCTTCTCCTCTCAGCTGGTCAAATAAGTCATCGATGCGAGGTAATAGATATTTAGTCTGTATCGCGACTTTATTTAACTCCCGATAGTCAACATATAATCGTAACGATCCATCCCGCTTCTTCATAAGAAGAATGGGAGCACCCCAGGGTGAGGTACCATTACGGATGAATCCTTGTCCCAATAACTACTTAATCTGGTCCCGTAGCTCTCTCATCTCTGCTGGTGCTATATAGTAAGGATCACGGGCTATCGGCCTTAGATAGTAATATAACCATTACTCAATGTCTTGGGAATGTCTACAAATCAGGACTAAGGTACTAAACATGTGTACTAACGGCCAAAATTCTCTATCTACCGACGATCGCAAGGTTTCATACGTGGGATGTCTCGCGAAGTGAAATCCAAACAAGGAACCCCCTATACACTACTAACTAACGTTGTCGGTCAATGAGATTCAGAGGCCCTATGTACTTGACTCGTACCTCCCATCTTCCTTCCGTGACATAAGGCATTACACTTCATCCATGAAATATGATGTACCTAGTGTTAATTATTAATAAGTTAAACTCCCTGCTCAAGAATAATTTAACTATTCCCTGGGTCGCATAATTAGACAACGTACTTTTCGTAGTCTATTATCTTACACACATATTTGAAGTTGTATATATGTTCGAACCCTCATTGGGTACCAATTTACAATGTCAATTTTAGTTTGATCCTTGGATACGATGTTCTCACTAACTATCCGTCGTTACTCAAATCATCACTAATAAGTTTGAAATTCCGTGTGGTATTCCATGCTATCCTCATATCCCTCCAAGGTGATAAGGATTTGTATATATACACTCTGAGTTTTCTATCCGTGCCCCCATTCGCTAACCAGTAGGCGACGTTAACAATCCTTGTTGCTCCCGGTCACTGGTCTTAGCAGCGACGAAGTTGATACATTCAGTGTATATAATCAGTCGTAAAGCATATACGTTATAAGAAAATTTCTTCACTTCTCATAAAAGATAATCATAATTAAGTATCGTACCTCCAATTACTGGTGGTGCTAGCGGCGATGCTGGGAGAGCAACGGGAAAAAGAAATGGCCTTTGAGGCTCTTTACAATCGCCCTGCTGCTGCTATTGTGTGGCCCTATCCTCCTCAGGACAGTACAGACACTCGTGGCCATGCTTGCCACAAATATAGCATCTGCTTCTTAAATTCCTACCTCGCTTCCCTTGGCCCTGCTGGCCGTTATTACCTCTCCACTGGACCTATTGGCCTGTCTGGCCCTACTGATTATATCGGGGAAATCTTTCAGCCAGTTGCGAACAAGCTCGACGTTTGTATCCCTGCCTACCACATTTAAAACATCTCTTTGTAAAACCTTCCTTTCCCTCGTTTTGTTGAACCTGGTGGTTTTGGTTCTCCTTGTTCATTCCTTTGCTCCTATGTTCTTGGTGACTCGGAAGAATTGATTGTTGTTGCAAGGGTAATTTTCCACCACTGTCATCTCTTTTCCTATCAGATTGTGTAGTTTCCCTTCTTCTTTTGTGTCCTACAAGTTGTACACAATGATCTTCATACTGTAGTATTGCGGTTCTAACTGCTTGAGCCATAATATCTGTAATCTCGGTGATTGCCACCATCTTCTGGGGTACTTGAGGCACGTGTTGACTCTGCTCAACATTTTCCTTTTCAGTGGTGTGAGATTGACCCTATTCTCTAGGCGACATCTGATATTAAAATGCATTATTTAAGTTCACCGTCGATATAAAACGTATTAGTAGAAGCACGTAAATGCGTAATTAAGAGAATACAACAGTCCTAACCATATGGCTCTACATCAAAGAACGCTAAGCTGGAAATATAGTAAGTTGTATAGATCCTAAAGGACTCTAGAACCTGATGCTCTGATACTACCTATGACACCCCGCCTAATTAAATACCGGGTGATCAGTCCTTTATTAAATTAAATTAAAGTGTTCGGTTGGCTCATTCTTAACATCACTGTCGAAAATAAATTTACCTTTTTAAACACCCTATAAATAATTAAGCTAAGTGTCAAAACATTTTCGATTTTAATTATTTTAAATACAACACCAATATAATAAGTAAAACATTCAACCATGCAATGAACACCATAAGGATAGATACGAATCATCCAACTAAATAAAACTGAACTGGAATAAACCCTCCAGTAGAAAATGATTCAAAACAAGAATAAATAATAATTAAAATCCCACTGAAAACCAAATACTGAAATGAAAGAGTACAAAATCTCTCTAAATAATATAAAGGATGAAACTGGGCAACATGTTCCCTAAATGGAAATGATAAAATGAAACTGAGGCAATGGTGATGAAGCATCTAAGTGCAAGGGCCTGCAGTTCCCACACTAGCTGCAGAACGTCAATCTATCCAACAGTGTATGCTTGGCGTCCCTGTGGCTGGACACCTGAATATATACATATACATATATATATATATATATATATATATATATATATACACACACACAAAACATGTTTAGATAAGACGGAGGCTTAACAACTTTTTGAGTAGAGTAACGATAAGTTAATCAAGAAATATCTTTGACTAAGTAAAGCACATAATCGCGATTTGGTGAAAACAAACTCAGTTTGATCTTACAAATCTCTCGTGTATAACTCAAAGATAATAATGAACTCATAAGTAACTCATTTAGAGGGAGAGAGAAGTAAGCATCTTAGATACACCTTGGTAGGCAGCCAAACACCCCAACCACTCTCATAGATCTCTGTCCACTATTAAAAGCTTCGTAATAAATGGCAATGGGGAGTGAATGAACTCTGGTTTGTAATAAATCTCCCTCTCTGATGTATTTTTTCTCTCTAGCAATAACTTCTGAACTCTTAAAGTAACCTTTCCTCCTTAGAGGTGGTTGGGGCCCTTAAATATCCCCCACACCACTCCTGAGATAACTCAGCCATTTATAAATGTGAAAAGACATCCCTCATACTTTATGTCACAAACATAACATTCCTGATGCGCTAGTTAGCTCCACATCATAAATATTAAATGCCAAGACATGCCTTTTGCCTAACCATTGTGTCAGGGGGCTGTCATCACAAAGGTGGCTCACCAACTGTCTGACAGCTCTAAATACTGCGGTGGTTTACTCAAGTGCAGATTTGGCATGGTCTAGCTGGCTAGTGACATCCCATAAAGTACATGAGACACTAAGTAGAGGGTTGTTTGGTTCCCAACTCAACACTCGATGGAAATCAAGGCTGCTCCACCCAAGGTTCCACGGTCAAGGTCCTTTGGTGTTTTACCAGGTGTATCTAAGATGGTCAGGACAAGCCCCAATAGTGCCTTAGTTCTCAATCCTCCAATCCAAGTCCTTCTGAAGTTCCCAGGGCGAAGTCGTTCGATAGAGCATGAAAGCTCTCCCAAGCCCTGCCAAGCCTGGTCTCTCATGACTACCGTTCAACCTCCCACTAAAAAATCATTATAACCATTATAACTCATAGTCAATATAAATAAAAGGATACAACGATACTAAGGAAAGTAATAGGACTAAAGGATGAGCTCTCTTGGTTAGATTCTTCACCGTGAGATCCCTCTGGACTGCCATGATGGACTACCTTGCTCGAGTTGCCTTGCTGAGCTCCCTCGCTGCCTTTCTGAGCTACATCATTTGAGTTGCCTCACTGCCTTACTGAGATGCATCGCTTGAGTTGCCTCACTGAGCTACCTCACTTACTTAGTCCCTTAAGTCTGTTGCATTAACTTGGGGGGATTATCCCTAATCTCGAGATTATCTTCGATCCCCCTACAAATAGAAGAGCCACAACTAGAGGGAGTCCTAGGCGTATACAGAGGGTTATCGGGCTCTTCCTCCGATCTAACCACCTGTAAAGGGCGGGAAAACCTCCTTTCAGTAATATTAGGGATATCTGAGTCGAGTTCGCGAATAAAGTTATAAATTCTTTGAACATGTTGGAGAAAACTCATAAGAACTCTTATCGCTATCCACTAAACCTTTACGAACCAACTCAATGGTCGTCTAATGCCAGAATCTCCAAACAACGGCAAAATACCAGCCAACAAATTGAAGAACGGATAAACCCTAGCTAAAATAAGGAAGGCGTGCCTATTAAAATGAATTAATGGCGAGGTAAGCTACAAAAGACAAGGAAGAACCCACAGAAATACTTTTGGCGGAAAAAGGATTGATCTCTCAAAGACGATCGGAGTAACGCTTGAATATATCTCTCTCAACCCTTAGCTCTGTGCAAATATCAAAGTGACGATAAATGGGATGTGTAGTGTGAATTTATACTTTTTGAAAAAAGGAGTGAAAAGACGCAGCAGAGTAAATGCCAACAAATCTGTAAAAATGAAATGGTGGTACAGAGAATCAGTACGCATGTCATGTTGCCATCATTACAAAGAATAGGATTCAGGAGTTTAGACACGTGTCCTTGAAATTTTGAAAAACCCTAAAGGCAATCTGCTCGGCCTAGGCTGATCCAAAATGAGTCGACCATAAATTCCTTGATACGAGATGCATGGAACACCTCATTCACTCACCCTGCATCAAATTGCATAGTTTATGCAAGAGGTCTTGGGGGATTTCTGTTATACCCGTGTAATCCCAAAGATAAATAAAATCCACACGCCAAGGGAATTGGTAAAGTGTTCGGCTCCACCCCAAAATGAGATCGGCTCAGTGATAATCTGCTCGGTCAAATCTACTTAATAACTATCTTATCCATATAAATGATGTGGGACACACCGTATACTCTCGTGGTTTCCTACACACTGAAACGTCCCTCATTAATCAGGTGGGAATATAGAAATGTGGTTGTTGCAAATTAATCACCCACACACTTATCCATAAAGTCAGCCCATGATCTAAAACACTTTAGTTTGTTATTTTGATAAGCATGTATCTTCAAGTGTAACTTCCAGGCCTATAAGGTCAATCCATATGTCCTCTTGTTACTCTCCATAAATCACTTATAAATACGGCACTAGTCCACTTAAGAAGGGGACTCCGGCTGGAATCTTCTCGATCATCGAGTTAGAACCGCAACCCTAATTGTAACTTTGGCGATAGTGCGATAAAAGCCTAGCAACACCGTGGACATAGGTTTCCTTGAGGATTCGAACCACATAAAACTCATCGTTCTTTCTCTGCCTTTCATCCCCATTCTCTATTATCATTATTTCTTTCTTTATTGATTCATTTATTATTTGTTGTCTCCATTTTTGGACATTAACAAATTGGCGCTGTCTGTGGGACTTTTTGGACGTCAACATTATTCAAGCTAAAAAATTTCATATTTGAGTTATAAGTATCTTCATATTCTCAAATCAATAGTCCCGTGACCACGCGATCAAATCCTATGAGTTACATTGGTCCCGTACGAGGTGTTCTTGCCTTTCATAGGGCTGTTTGGGGGGGTTTGGATTTTTGCCCTCTAAGGGCATGTTTTTAAGTATAAGTCAAGATATTTTTAAATTACTGTGATATTATCAAACCGGGAGTCCTGTGACCACGCGATCAGTTCTTAAGAATTGCATTGGTCCCGTACTCGGTGTTCATTCCTCTCACGGGACAGTTTGGGGAGTGTTTTGGGTTTTCGCCTTATAACGGCATGTTTTGAAGCATAAGTCTAGATATTTTCAAACTATCATCATATTCTCAAATAGGGGATCCCGTGACAACACGGTCAGTTCTTATGAGTTACATTGGTCTCGTGCGAGGTGTTTGTGCCTCTCACAGGGCCGTTTGAGGGGTGTTTTGGATTTTCTCCCTCTAATGGCATGTTTTTAAGCCTGAATCTAGATATTTTCAAATTATCATCATATTATCAAACCAAGGGTTCCATGACTACGCGGCCAGTTCCTGCAAGTTACATTTGTCCCGTGCGAGGTGTGCGTACCTCTCACGGGGCCGTTTGGGGAGTGTTTAGGGGGTTTGCCCACTAACGACATGTTTTTAAGCTCAAGTCTTGATATTTTAAAATTACTGTGATATTCTCAAACCGAGAGTCTCGTGACTACATGATTTGTTCATGCATCTCACGAGTTGTTTAGGGGGTGTTTTGGGTTCTCTCTCTCTCTAACAACATATTTTTAAGCCTAAGTTAAAAAAAATCAGATTATCATCAAATTCTTAAATTAGGAGTCTCTTGACCACGCAATGAGTTAATATGAGTTACATTGATTTCGTGCGAGGTGTTTGTGCCTCTCATGGGGCCGTTTGGGGAGTGTTTAAGGTTTATGTCCTGTAGTGGCATGTTTTGAAGCATAAGTCTAGATATTTTCAAACTATCGACATTGTAGAGGGGGCTTGAAAGTAATTTTGAGATTAGAAATAATTCCACATTAGCATAAGCATTTTGGGGATTAAGGCACCGTGGCAGCTCAGCGTGGCAGATCAAGCGAGGAAGCTTAGCGTGATAACTTGTATTTTAGCTTGTTATATTAGTTATATTGTATATTTGTTTATATTTACTGTAAGCTATAACGGTTGTAATGATGTAACGAGAATAATAAGGAGTTTTAGTGTGAGGGGAAACGGTACTCACGAGAGACCGGGCTTGGCAGGGCCTGGGAGAGCTTTCATGCTCTACCGAATGACCTCACCGTGGGAACTTTGAGGGACGTGGTTTGGAGGATTGATAAGTGAGGCACCGTTGGGTCTTGTCCTGACCATCTTAGATACACCAGGTAAAACACCGATGCACCCTGATCGTGGAATTTCGAGCGGAGAAACTCGATGTTCCATCGGGCGTTGAGTTGTGAACCAAATATCCCTCTACTTAATGTCACATCTACTGTAGGTGATGTCACTAACCAGCTAAACAATGTCAGACATGCACTTGAGTAAACCACCATGGTATTTGGGGCTGTCAGACAGTTGGTGAGCCACCTCTGCGACAACAGCCCCCTAACCCATAGTGCTTAGGCAAAAGGCATGTCTTGGCATTTAATATTTATGATGTGGAGACAACTAGTGCATCAGGCATTTAATATGGTGACATAAAGTATGAGGGATGTTTTTTCATAGTCTTGAATGACTGAGTTGCCTCGGGGTGGCATGGGGGACTATTTAAGGACCCCAACCACCTTTGAGGAGGGGAGATCCTTTTGAAAGTTCATAAGTTATTGCTAGACATAATATACATCAGAGATAGAGTTATTACAAACCAGAGAGTTTGGCTCACCCACCATTGTCATTTATTACGAAGCTTTTAATACTTGATAGAGATTCTTGAGGGTGGTTAGTGTGTTTGGCTGCCTGCCAAGGTGTATCTAGGGTGCTTATTTCTCTCTCCCTCTAGTTGAGTTACTTCTAGGTTCATTACTATCTTCTGAGTTATACACGCGAGATTTGTGAGTTTAAACTGAGTCTTATGTTCATTAGGTTTGTGTTTGCATGTTCTATCACTAATCCAAGGTTTTGGCTAATTAACTTATCATTACTATACTTCAAAGGGGTTACGCCTCCATCTTATCTAAAGTACCCTCTTAAAGACATATTCTCAAATCGGGAGTCCCGTGACCATGCGGTCAGTTCCTTCTAGTTACATTAGTCCCGTGCAAGGTGTTCATACCTCTCACAGGGCCATTTGGGGGTGTTTTGGATTTTCTCCCTACAACGACATGTTTTCAAACCTAAGCTTAGATATTTTTAAATTATCATCATATTCTCAAACCAAGTGTACCATGATCATGCGAATAGTTCCTACTAGTTACATTGGTTCCGTGTAAGGTGTTCGTACCTCTCACGGGGCCGTTTGGGAGGCGTTTTGGGCGTTCTCCCACTAAAGGCATGTTTTGAAGCCTAAGTCAAGATGTTTTCAAATTATCATCGTATTCTCAAATCGGGAGTCCCGTGACCACACAACCAATTCCTACGAGTTACATTGGTCCCGTGTAAGGTGTTCGTGCCTCTCACGAGGCCGTTTATGGGATATTTTTGGTTTTCGCCCTCTAACGACATGTTTTTAAGCCTAAGTCAAGATATTTTTAAATTATCGTCATATTCTCAAATTGGGGGTTCTGTGACCAGGCAGTTAGTTCCTACGAGTCACATTGGTCTCATGTAAGTGTTCGTGCCTCTCCCGAGGCCATTATGAGGTCTCTTGGGTTTTCTCCCTATAATGACATATTTTGAAGCCTAAGTCTCCACAATTTAAAATTAACATCATATTCTCAAACTGGGAGTCCCGTGACCATGCAATCAGTTCCTGCGAGCTACGTTGGTCCCTTGTGAGGTGCTCGTTCCTCTCAAGGGGCCGTTCAGGGTGTATTCTGGGTTTTCGCCCTCTAACGGCATGTTTTTAAGACTAAGTTAAGATATTTTCTAATTATCATCATATTCTCAAATCGGGAGTTCCTTGACCACGTGATCAATTCCTACGAGTTACGTTGGTCCCGTGTGAGGTGCTCGTGCCTCTAACGGGGCTGTTTGGGGGGTGTTTTGGATTTTTGCCCTTTAACGGCATGTTTTGAAGCCTAAGTCAAGATATTTTTAAATTATCATCATATTCTAAAATCAGGAATCCCGTGACCACGCGATCAGTTTTTGTACATTACAATGGTCCCATGCGAGGTGTTTATGCCACTCACGTTGTCGTTTGGGGGTATTTGGGGTTTTCACCCTTTAATAGCATGTTTTTAAGCCTAAATCAAAATATTTTAAAATTATAATCATATTTTCAAATCAAGAGTGCCTTGACCATGCGGTTAGTTCCTACGAGTTATATTGGCGAGGTGTTCGTGCATCTTATAGGGCAGTTTGGGGTTTTTTGGGGTTTTGCCCTCTAACGGCATGTTTTTAAGCCTGCCTAAGTCAAAAAATTTCTCAAATTATCATCATATTCTCAAATCAGGAGTCCCGTGATCACGTGATCAGTTCCTACGAGTTACATTGGTCTCGTGCGAGGTGTTCGTGCCTTTCACGGCCGTTTGGGGGGTTGGGTTTTCTCCCTCTAGCGGTATTTTTTTAAACCTAAGTCTATATATTTTAAAATTATCATCATATTATCAAATCAGGGGTGCCATTACCACGCAGTCAGTTCCTATGAGTTATATTGGTCCGGTGTGAGGTGTTCGTGCCTCTTAAAGGGACGTTTCGGGGATATTTTGGGTTTTCACCCTATAACTGCATGTTTTGAAGCCTAAGTCTAAATGTTTTCAATTTATCATCACATTCTCAAATCGGGAGTCCCATGACCACGCGATGAGTTCTTACTAGTTACATTGCTTCCGTGCGAGATGTTTTTGCCTCTCATAGGGCCATTTCAAGGTTGTTTTGGATGTTTGCCCTCTAACGACATGTTTTGAAGCCTAAGTCAAGATATTTTCAAATTTTTATCATATTCTCAAATCGGGAGTTCCGTGACCAGGCGGTCAGTTCTTGTGAGTTACATTAGTCCCGTGCGAGGTGTTCGTGCTTCTCATGGGGCCGTTTGGGGGGTATTTTGAGTCTTTGCCCTCTAACGGCATGTTTTTAAACCTAAGTCAATAAATTTTCAAATTATCATCATATTCTCAAACCAGGGGTCCCGTGACCATGCCGTTAGTTCCTACGAGTTACATTAGTTCCATGTGAGGTGTTCGTGCCTCTCAAGGGTTTGTTTGGTGGTATTTGGGGTTTTCGCCCTATAACGGCATGTTTTGAAGACTAAGTCTAGATATTTTCAAATTATTGTGTCATTATTAAACCGAGAGTCCCGTGACCATACAGTCAATTCCTACTAGTTGCATTGGTGTCATGCGAGGTGTTCGTGCCTCTTGCGGCGGCGTTTGGGGGGTATTTTGGTTTTTTCCCTCTAATGGCTTATTTTTAAGCCTAAGTCAAGTTTTTTTCAAATTATCGTCATATTCTCAAACCGAGAGTCCCGTGACCATGCGGTCAGTTCCTACAAGTTACATTGGCCCCGTGCAAGGTGTTTGTGCCTCTTACAGGGCAGATTGGGAGGTGTTTTAGGTCTTTGCCCTCTAACGGCATATTTTTAATCCTAAGTCTAGTTATTTTCAAATTATCATCATACTCTTAAATCGGGGATCCGGTGACCACGCAGTCAGTTCCTACGAGTTACATTGGTCCCGTGCGAGGTGTTTGTGCATCTCACAAGGCTGGTTGAGGGATGTTTTTGGTTTTCTCCCTCTAACGGTAATTTTTTAGGCCTAAGCTTGATATTTTTAAATTATCATTATATTCTCAAACCGGGATTCCCGTATCCACGCGATCAGTTCCTACGAGTTCATTGGTCTGGTGCGAGGTGTTCGTGCTTCTCATGGGGACCCTTGGGGGGTATTTTTTGTTTTCATCCTCTAACGGCATATTTTTAAGACTAAATCAAGATATCTCAAATTATCGTTATATTATCAAACCAGGAGGTCAATTCTACATGTTACATTGGTCCCATACGAGGTGTCTGTGCCTCTCGTGGGGCCATTTGGGGGGTGTTTGGGGCTTTCGCCCTCTAACGGTATGTTTTTAAGCCTATGTTTAGATATTTTCAAGTTATCATCATATTCTCAAATCAGGAGTCCCTTAACCACACGATCAGTTCCTACTAGTTACATTGGTCCTGTGTGAGGTGTTTGTACCTCTCACGGAGCCGTTTGGGGGGGTTGGGTTTTCTCCCTCTAACGGCATATTTTGAAGTTTAAGTCAGGAAATTATCAAATTATCATCATATTATCAAACCGGGAGTCCCGTGTCCACGTGGTCAGTTTCTACGAGTTACATTGGTCCCGTGCTAGGTGTTCGTGCCTCTCACGGGGGCGTTTGGGGGGTATTTTGTGTTTTCTCACTTTAATGACATGTTTTTAAGCCTAAGTCAAGATTGTTTCAACTTATTTTCATATTCTCAAATCGTGGGGTTCCGTGATCACGTGGTCAGTTCCTACAAGTTACATTGGTCTTGTACGAGGTGTCTGTGCCGCTCATGGGGCCGTTTGGTGGGTATTTTTGGTCTTCGCCCTCTAATAGCCTATTTTGAATCCTAAGTGAATATATTTTCAATTTATCATCATATTATCAAATTAGGAGTCCCGTGACCATGCGGTTTGTTCCTACTAGTTACATTAGTCCTGTACGAGGTGTTCATGCCTCTCATGGGACCTTTTAGGGGGGGTTCACCCTCTAATGGCATGTTTTGAAGCCTAAGTGAAGATATTTTCAAATTATCATCATATTCTCAAATCGGGAGTCCTGTGACCACGCGATCAGTTCTTGCTAGTTACATTTGTCCCGTGCGAGGTGTTCGTGCCTCTCACATGGCCTTTTGGGGGGTGTTTGGGGTTTTCTCCCTCTAATGGTATGTTTTTAAGTCTAAGTCCATATATTTTCAAATTATATTTATATTCTCAAACCAGGAGTCCCATGGCCACACGGTCAGTTCCACGAGTTACATTGGTCTCGTGCGAGGTGTTCGTGCCTCTCATGAAACCGTTTGCTGGGTGTTTTGGGTTTTCGCCCTCAAACGGCATGTTTTGACGCCTAAATCTGATATTTTCAAATTATTGTTATATTCTCAAATCAAGAGTCCCGTGATCACGCGTCAGTTCCTATGAGTTACATTGGTCTCGTGCGGGGTGTTAGTGCCTCTCACGGGCCGTTTGGTAGTGTTTTGGGATTTCGCCCTATAACGGCATGTTTTGAAGCCTAAGTCTAGATATTTTTAAATTATCATCATATTCTCAAACTGAGAGTTTTGTGATCACGCGGTTAGTTACTACTAGTTACATTAGTCCCGTGCGAGGTGTTCGTGCCTCGCACGTGGCCGTTTGGGGGGTGTTTTGAGTTTTTGCCCTCTAACGGCATGTTTTGAAGCCTAAGTCTAGATATTTTCAAAATATCGCTATATTTTCAAACTGGGAGTCCTGTGACCATGAAGTCAATTCCTATGAGTTACATTGATTCCCTATGAGGTGTTCGTGCCTTTCACGTGGCTGTTTGGTGGGTGTTTTGGGTTTTTGCCCTCTAACGGCATGTTTTTAAGCCTAAGTCTATATTTTTAAATTATCATCATATTCTCAAACTGGGGGTCCCGTGACCACGCGATCAATTCATACGAGTTACACTTGTCCCGTACGAGGTGTTCGTGCCACTCACGGGGCCGTTTGTGAGATGTTTTGGGTTTTCACCCTTTAACGGCATGTTTTTAAGCCTAAGGCTAGATATTTTCAAATTATCGTCATATTATCAAATCGAGAGTCTCGTGCCATCTTAGGTAGCATGTAGGCTTCCCAATTTCTCCTTCATCTCTCTCCAATTAGTGTCGTGTTTGCAATACTCTTGATCTCTAAAAAGTTACAAAACTCTTAAGCTCTATTATGCCACTCGTTGTGCCTTTTGGGCATGGTTGGGGGTGCCCACCCCCCGTGGCACATTTCCAAGCCTAAGTGTGCCTATTTTCGAATTTTGTTGTACTTCACACACACACCATGCTACTTTAGAGTAACACTGCACTAGCTATGACACTTTCCTAAGTCTTCAATGCCATACCTAAGATGGAGAATCCTAAATATGAGATGGAGTTCAAATCCACCGTCGCCGATGCCTGGTACACCTCTCGAACGATTGTCCATGATCAATATCTGACCGCAAAGCTCTTAAACATACTTGACTCTTACGATAAGAAATTCAGTGCCCACAAATTTAAAACTTTGCAAGTCGTTGACAACTTTTGTTATAGGTTCAGGCCTGTATCCGGGCAAGTACGGGGCAACCATTGCTCCAAAATAATTAAATCCATCACATATAAGAAATAATTTGTCTATATGAGTATTGTCGCATCTTGGATTATTTAATGGGTACTCGTATAGACATGTGGACAAATTTCTTCCATATGGTGCCCACTATGTCTGTTTAGGAAACAATTCGTCCATACAGTGCCCACCATCACTCATAGGAAATAATTCATCCATACGAGTATCAGTAAAAAATTCCAATATACATCGATACTTGTATGGACGAATTTATTCCTATAATTGATGCCTTTGATTTTTTTGGAGCAATAGTTATCATGTACTTGTCCGAATATAGGCCTGAACCTCTAAAAAAAGTCGCCCATGGCTTGCGGGGTTTTAAAATTGTGGGCGCTAAATTTCTCGTCACAAGAGTCAAGGAAGTTTAAGAGCTTTATGATCAGATATTGATCATAGACAATCAGTCGAGAGATATACAAAGCATCGTCGATGATGGATTTGTACTCCACCTCATATTCGGGATTCGCCATCATAGGTATGGCATTGGAAACTTAGGAAAGCATCAAAGCTAGTGCAGTGTTTGTCTAGAGTAGCATGGTGTGTGCGTTAAGTATAAAAAAATTCAAAAACAGACACACTTAGTCTTGAAAATGTGCTGCAGGAGGGTGGGCACCCCCAGCGGCACCCAAATGGCACCGCGAGTAGCACAAACACCTCTTGCACAACTGTTTAGAGCTCAAGAGTTTTTTAACTGTTTTGAGATAAAGAGTTTTATGAACAAGACATTAATTGGAAAGAGATGGTAGGAGAAAATGGGAAGCCTGCATGCTACGACAACCAATAATTATCTAACATTTTATCTAATAATAAAACCAATAATTATCCCTCACTCCTTCTAATTATCCCATACTCCTTCTAACATACTATCCAACAACAAGCCAACAACCAATAATTATCCAACAACCAAACCAAACAAAACCAATAATTATCCCGTACTCCTTCTATCATCTAAAATATTTAATAGATAATGCATATCAATTATATAACTACTTCAGTTAAAGTAAAGATTATTTGGTTCCTATGATCCAAGAAGTTGCATGTATTCATTTAATTCCAGAATATGGCTTATATCCATACGAAACTCCTCAGGTTGGGTTCGTGTACCCCAACACTTAAAAACTTAGCCTGACATGGTAAAGATGTTAATGATCAAGATTTCTAAGTTGCATGTATTTATATTCATCATATAATTATGGCTAAGCATGTAAAGGTAGAGAAATACCACTAACTTTATGAGTAATACCAAAAAACTACGTAATTAATGAAGAACAAGAGAGAAGAAGACAACTCATATTGAATAATAGCTTGTAATCATCCAAAATCATATACTTGCATAGAAAATAAAGCTCCTAGGGTTATTGCCTCCTTATTGCTCTTAAATTAGGGTAAAAATATCTAAACTATCTCTAAAATAAAGAAGATATCCAGATACCACATTTTTACAAGAATTTATGCCATGCACAACTCTATTCTTATAAGGATAAAAATGTAAATTTCGTCAGATCGTCAAACCAGTTCGGGTTAGCCTTAAGGAGTGGAGCGAACTGGTTTGCGATTTCAATGTAGAGGCATTTCGATTTTGCCAAACCGAACCGGTTCCCCTTTGGGACCAAATTGGTTAGGACCTTCATTTTTTCTTCTTTTCTTCCTTGAATTCTTTTCATCTTCATAACTTTTCAATCGTGACTCGGATTTGGGTCTCGTTTCTTCCTACGCACTCGTGAGCTTATGAACTCCATCTTCTCTTTAGGTTCTACATTCGAATTCTAAGTGTGCAATTACAAATTTTCCCTTGACTATCATTTTTTTCTTTCCAGTTCTCATTTTGGTTTCTCTCTTTCTTTCACGTGCATGAAATACCTATAAAATATAAGAGAAATACACGAAATGCAGTGTACTTGCAGGAAATTGTTAGTAGAAATAATATGAGATAAAATTATAGAATTAACATCGCACGGGATATTAAATATAGCTAAATTACTAGGATAAATACGAAGAATTAATGCCGAATCACTAAGGCTAAGGGTTAAGTGAATGATGGCCTATGATCATTTTTTAGGTTTCATAAGACTCGTCGATATTAAAATGTTGATGCTTTTACTTGAGTTAACACTTTGGTGATAAACGTATCTAACTACTAGCCAAAACAATGAAAATGAGATTATGCAATGAGGTACGCTTTTCAAAGGATGAGAAGAGTAGATGTAATTAACCCTCACAATGGGAATGGCACTAAACTCACTCGGGGTTTAAGTCTCCCCTTTTTATTTTCAATATTTCTAAGTTAGTTTAGCTAAGTCACCTCAATTCAACAATTAGGCCATGTAATGAGCTCATAAATTCTTAAGGTTTTAAAAATATAAAAGACTCGTGATTAAGATACTAGGTGGACTAGCATACTATGCAACATATCATACTAGCAAATTCAAATTTTTATGGACATGTATCACGAGCATGCGACGGGAAATCAAAATAAACAACATATCACCGAATTACAGCTACTAACAAAAGAAAAGAGAAAGAAAAATTAATATAAACTAGAAAAGAAAATATTTTTGGATTTTTAAGATTTTCTATTGTTTTTAAATTTTTTTATTTTTCATTTTTTTAGCACTTTCAAAATGCAAGCAGGGAAAAAGCATTTTATTCCACCCCACCTCCCTCCACACACACACACAATAAAAAAAGACATAGGACTAATCATGTAAGAATAAATAAGAGAGAAAAGTAAGAAGATATATCACCTGACTTTAGGAAAAAGAAGAAGTGAAATGAAGCATAAGCAAGGCCTGCATAGATAAAGAATGAAAACAAAACAACAATATTGAGAAGTAAATAAATAACACATCTTACAATCGACATGAATCAATAAGAGAACGAGCTATGTGAGGGAAGTGGTATGGATATCCTGTGAAGGGGTCGAAGAACCAGTGATGTCTCAATGAGCCTCAAAAACTGGGTAGATGGGTCATGGGCAATGAGGACATGGGTAAAAAATGCTTTGAGGCTCCGGTGAAAATCATCGAGGGCCTTAGTAATGGTGTGTCACGATTTGGCAACATCGGCTTTGATGGATTCTTGGCCCCGTTTAAGTTGTGCAATAGCTTCAACAAAACGTTCCTCAGAAATCCCCATAAGAGGGGTAGGGGCTATCAGATGCTTTAGAAGTGGTGGACAAGTGTCTATATGAGCAAGCTTGGAAAACTGAGTAGTGTCCTCAATAAGTGGATGATCAACCGCATTAATACGAACAGACATCTTACAGTGAGGTTGACCATCACATCATATTATAGCACCCGAATCCAATAATCACAAAGAATAAGCATCGGTGTCCCCCAAGTGGCGGGAACACACGGCTTTGAGGCAAATGCGAGTGATAAGCCAAGTATAAGGAAGGTCGTCAAGTTTTTGGATTACTAGCACGAGCCATCACAGTGAAGAATAATCATGGAAAAATAATGGGCATATACGTACCAAATATGTATAAGTATGAAGCACTCTTAAGATGTAAATGTACCTTTTGTGTGGTGGGAAAAATGGCATTAGTTTGAATGGTGTGAAGAGTGCGGTAGTAATAGGTCAAACCAATATGCTTAAGATTGCCTTTACCATCCCATTCCTTATTAGCATTGAGGATTGTGGTAGAACTGGTGGATGGTAAAGAACGCTCAGATGAAGTAACCTGCTATGCTCAATACTAGCACCTAAGCCGTGAAAGGCCAAAGTGTAAAGTCACTACTTGGGAATAGACATGTTACAGCCTCTCTCAATAAATTATGTATATTATCGCTGCATTGGACTCAGACAGGCTGTGGCATCTCCTCTTGAGTCTGCATCCAGTCACTGCCTAGAGCACAGTCAGGGCGCGGTAGGCAACCATGCAATAGCCACATCCTTATCCTTAGTAGACCATGGGAACTTACACCTTCAATAGTGCATACCCTGCCGCAGACTTAACCACGTGAGCATGTACTTATCGGTTATTCTACTTCTAGAAGGATTCCCTATTTTCATCACTTATCCGCATACCACGTGCTACATGCATGTGACACCTCTACTTCCATAAAGAGAAGTGCTCACCTCACAATTGAGGGGATTATTTTGGTAGTGAAGCCCTGCCCAAATATTTACACGCTCTCTCTGTGGAAGATCTCATATCACCTAGGCTACTTCAGGTCGTAGGCCTCCACAGACTTTCTCTACAAATTGCATCCCGCTCTGCACAGAACTACATTTTTCATGTATTCAACTCTTTATTTATCTCTCTCTTTCTCTCTCTCTTGTACACCTCTAATGGCAAACTAATCTTGTATTATTGATGGTACATAATAATAGTAAGGCACCAAAAGTGGACGTATGCTCATTTTATAGCCGAACAACTCTATATCTTGTATTATTCCTCTTTATTCATCTATTTATGCTTTTTATACTTGATATGATGGTTAATAATGACCTAAGTATGATTTCTCACATCATCATTTTTGCCGTTGTGGGAAGCGAGGTATTTAATTAAGTTTCCTCTCAAATCGGGTTCCTAATGCCTTATTTCATTTACGAGGTCCCCCGAGTCATTATACTATGGGTGAGATCTTGGTTTTTACACCCATATTTTGCAAAAAAAACTCCCTAGGGGGAATTTTTAATTTCCAGATTTATTATCAAGGCCTTTTATATGACCTTGGATCTATTTCTCTTACCCCAATACTGTTACCCTAGCTAGTTCGTGTTGGAAAAACTTAAAAAGTCATGGCCTCATAAAGGTGGGTAACTAGGGATGCATTCCTCTTCATTTACCCCTATTTTTGGGGATCTTATTTCCATTTTATTTCCCATGCTCTAGGATGTTTGCTACCAAATTTGTGTTATTTTGTACTTTAGAACTTTTTATGTCTTTGGTTAGCCCCTAGATGACCTTTTTTATATTGTTTTTGTGGGTGAAACTCGAATTTCGGGTCCATTTCTGGAGAAATACCTTCACTGCATCTTGTTGGATGCGTCCTGGCAGGTTAACTGCTTATGGGTCGCACCCCCTATGTAACAACTTAGCTAATTTTTGTATTTTTGGCATATTATTATTTCCAATTGTTAAAATTTGCGACCAATGATGCCGAGAAACGCTTGACAAACTCCCAACGCTGGCCTTGTGGTTTGTAAAGGGAGCTACATGGCAAAAAAGCGAGGTTGAATTGTTTGGAAACAGATGATTCAATGGACAAAGTCCAATTAGGCGATTGTCCTAAGGATTGATAAACTGTCCAAGATAGGTTACGTTGCATATTCTTACTAACTTTTCAGTTATTTTACCACACATAGAAAAGGGCCCGACGGGTTGTCTAATCTGATAAAACACGTGCGTCCTCGAATTGAACTCTAGTGGATAATCTCTTAGTGAGGCCACGGCAGTAGCCTCATGAGCATTACAGGACGCAGCCTCATCCCTTTATTCCCTTTAAAGGTCATAATTGCATATTATTTAAATAAAAGGGCTGCAACCGGTTATTAAGAGGTTACATCCCTATGTTCATACTTTGTTTTATCTACATACCTTAGTCTTTTCATTGTGGTTTAGTTCATCTCAGAGTATATTTCCAAATACCAGCATAGCAGAAGCCATAAAAGGAAAATCTAGATCAGGTCCTTAGGAAAATAAAGATGTAGCCCAACTGTTGAGGTGCGTCAACCATTTGTATGACATCCAAGCCTCACTTCAGAGTCAGATCAACCTCCTAGGATAAAGGGTTATGATGTTGGAGTACGCAACCTTTACTTCTTTACAAAAGGTTGCAGCCACTAAAGACAAGGTCGTAGTTAGGTCTTTGAAGAAAATAAAATAGGAAGGGCTAGAAGCAGAAAAGGCCTACAGAAATTTCACCCCGCTGAATTCGAGTCCAGAGGATTTTCTTGAGAGCATCAAGGAGGAGAAACTAATCAAATGGTCAAAGTAGCTCAAATCCCAGCCACATAAGAGAGACAATGCCAAATAGATTGATTTTCATCGAGATCATGGCCACACCACTAATAGCTGCTTTGCTTTGAAGAATTAGATTGAAAGGCTTCTGAGGCAGGGGATACTCCAGTGGTTCTTAGGGTATGCAGCCTTTAACTGAGACAGTCGCATCCCTAACTTAACTTAGAATATTTTTGTTTCTATTTCTAAAGCAAGAAAAAAACTCTAAGCTTAGCTTTATATGTCTTACACTTATTTAATAATCATACACACACACATATATATATATATATATATGTGACTTTTTTAGCTTTGAGTTATTGCTCTACCAATTTAAAATCTTTCAAAAGATTCTCATCTTAATAGGTTTGAAGAAAACCTAACAACTGATTATCCCAAAGATTACAACATATGGGAAAAGGTGTCTATAAAAGAAAAAAGAGTGGCGGCCTTAAATGGCATTTAACACCCCTCTCATTGCAAAGTTTTTCGAAGGCGCGGGAGGTTTCAATTAGCCATGGGAGCTCATAATACCCATTATTAGCTTTCAAAGGCACTATATGATTCAATTAGTGATATACATAAGTGTGTTCTCGTCCTCGAACAGACCCCACATGGCATAACCAACCCTACTTAACATTCATCAGACATATCTATTCATCGACCGACATAGTGTGGGCCACCCTCAACGTTCTTGGCCTCCGAGGCCTCATCCTCAACACTCCAGTTTCTTGCTTAGAGTATATCTCATCTCGACCTCATACCACCCTAACAAGCCGAGACAGCACTCAGACTCGGAGTCATAGTTGCTTGCTTAGAGTATCGCCTCTTTCGGTCTTGGTTCGGCCGAGACCATCAGAGCCAACACCTACATTTCATATGGCACATGTGACTTGGACATCATTATTCCACGTAGACCAGGTCGTTATAACATATCTCCAGCCCATATAGGGGAACATTTCGTCATCATAGATTATACATGTGCTAGACAGGTGTCGATATCTCATTGGATCACTTACCTTATGCACATATGTGGCATGCTTGAAGGCACATTGTACTCCCCAAGCCTATATAAGACTTATTCTTCATTTACATGGATCGAATATTGAAAACCCTAGCTGAAGATCTACCCAAACACACAGTAGAGAGAGAAATATTGAGAGTTGTATTTACATGACTATTAGTGCCTAATTGTTATTCATACATCGCATACTTGCACAGTGGAGTAGGCCTAATTAGCTGAACCACATATATATCGTGTCTTCTCCATTATCTCGTCCCCTTCTTGTTATTTACTTTATATTCATATATTACTCCATTTTTAAGTAAGCTAAAGCTTGAACTGCATACAAATTTAAGTGGTGATTTATAGCATCATCAATTAGCCTTAGGGGCTCATAGTACCCATTCTTAGCTTTCGAAGACACATGATGCTTCAATTAGCCTTGGGGGCTTATAATTCCCATTATTATCCTTGAGGGATACTAATACTCGTTATTATCCATGGGTGGCTTAAAAATATACCTAACTTAGGGAGGCTTGATAATGCATATATATAGTTGTGGGTGGCTTGATAATGAAACTAGTCTACAGAGGCTTAAAAATACCCATATATAGTCGTGGGTGGCTTTATAATGAACCCAGTCTATGGAAGCTTGAAAATACCCATATATGTATATTTATATATCCGTGGGTGGCTTAATAATGAACCCATCCTAGGGAGTCTTAGAAATGTCCCAGAACAAGAAAAGATCTCTATAAAAAAAGTTACTGTCAAATAAGGAAGAAAGGCTTGGGCACTAATGTCCGTGGTAAGAGAATGAATTCCTAAAAGTCCACAGCAATCCAACATTAATGCAATAAGGATTATACAAATGCCTTAACTTATTTTAAAGTTCGTGGAAGGTTATTATTCCAATTACTATTGAGATAGGCGTATCAATAGATTTTGGAGCCTCTAGTACAGATGGCCGCGAACTTGAGGCCACAGCTGGTTTCTCCTAAGTCTACTTTAGTCTCTTCCTGAAGACAATCTGTTGTAGCATATTTATAGATCCTGTGAAACTATTCCTATAACCTACTACCTAAAGTTACAATACAAACATGTATGAAAGGCAAACAATATGAAGGTCGCAAAAATAAAAGCATGTCAAAACATTCCAATATATTGTTGTGGAAATACTTAAGTGCTTGGGAAAAGATCATTACGATCTTAAAAGTCACGGAAGGCCCATAAAGCTTAGCAAAAATTATTAGGCAGAATTATCAAAACCCAAAATGCTAAGAAAGTTCAAGACTATGGAAGGCAAATATAAGGTACAAGCTTGAAAAAAGAAAGTATAGTTAAGACATTGCGTCCTCATCTTCATCACCATCAGCCTCATCGATTGCGATCTTCGTTTCCTCCTCTTCATCAGCTGCAGCCTCCTCATGCTATTTCATAGCCAACTCTTTCATAACTTTTAACTCTGCGACACAGGAAAGATGCTCAGGGTCGTTGAGTCTCCAAGAAAATATCTTATCCTTAGCCTCAGTAAAGTTTTTTACAACCCTGTGCCTCAGTTCCTTGTAGTCGCGAAGATAGGCCTTGTTAAGATAAAAATATTTTAAAGTCTTGAATGAAGCCATAACATCTTCAACATCTTTCTTTATTACTATGGCGTGCTCCCTATCCTCTTTCTTATCGGCCACAGTATCAACTATTGGTTCTTTGCCTCAGCCGTGTTCAGTTTCTCTTAAAAGTACACAGCCTGCCTTGCTGCCTCCAAAGTTTGGGCTTCAAAAATTTTCAAGGATTCCATAGTCTGATTGAAGTTTTGCTCAGTCTTACCTAGAGCTTTGGATTCAGCCTCCACTTTCTAGTATGCCTCCAAAGACTTCTTTCCGACTTCAAAAGATAAAGACCTAGCAGTCTCTACAACCCTGTGTATCTTATAAAGCCCTTCATACTTGGCCCTTTGGGCCATGGCAACCTCTGAAAGCTCAAATAATAAAACTTGAAATGTTAGCACAAAACATGCAAGATTTTGTGCAATGGAAAGAATAAAAAGTTCAACTTATCCTCAGAACGCGGAGCAAGGCATATTTCTAGAGATCCTCATGATCCTCATCCATAAGGCATTCAAGGTCAAAAGATTCTACAACCCTTCTCATCCTTAGGACCACGGTAATAGTTGTGTCCCAAGGGGATTCGGGGTCTAGATTCTTAAGGCATGGCCACGGACATCTGTCCATAGCCCTTTCTACCCTACTTTAAGGTGTGGGCATATTGGAATTAACTGCCATGACAGTCCGCAGAGGTGTGGTAGAGTTGGTCACTGGAATAGGACTGGAACCTCCATAGAGATCCCCCCATAAAAAGTAAGACTAGCCACGGCATGTTCTGGACCAATGTCATCATCAACATTTTGTGTGTCTGTGGTAACGCCCTCAGACTCATGCATGATTGTTGCGACATCCTTCTTAGTTGGAGGGTTAGCCTCCTTTTCCACTTGAGGGGTAGTATCTTCTTTAGCTGCCCTCTTCCTCTTATTCCCCACCTTATTTGAGGCTTGGTTAAGGCCATGGACGGCCTCTTCCATTTCATTAAGTTAAGCAATGAGGATCTCTCTGTCAATTTCCTCCTTAGCACCCCCCGAAAAAGATATTTCAAATCAGTATTTCAACTCTACAAATAATGTCACAACCATATTTAGAAGAAAAGGATATTAGCCTCTGTAGACTTCATTGGTGCTTCGTGGGCTTGGAAGTATCCTCTTTTATATAGCTTTCTCATAGTAACTATGTTGGAAAAGTTTATTAATAAAGGATGCAAACATTATTACAAAAAAAAGTAAAGGCTGCAGCAAATAGAGTACTTAAAAGGAAAACAGAAAGGGCGCGACAGTATTATACCTTTTTTGGGTGGGCGACCCTACGTCTACGGAACCCTAAACTCCTTTTCCCTTTCATTTTCTTTCGGATGGATCTCCCAGTTGTCCCCAGAGATGAAAAAGAATTTTCCCTTCAAGATTTTAATACTGTAGGGCGTCCCCCTCATTAGATATATGTCACCACGCCGCAGACCCATGTACAGAGTTCTCTTTTGGCCTATAAAATTCAAAAAACACTGTGGTAGTTATATCTTTCTCAAAATGCTTTTTTCAGACAACTAAGGCAGTAAAAATTTCCCTCCGGCCATTTAGGTCGATTTGGGCTGGGGTTATATTCAAGGCACTTAAAATCTTTCTCACTGGAATGGGGACATGGAGCCGTAGCCCCAGGAGAAAGGCATGAAGGAGGGAGCGTACCCCATTATTAAGGAGTGTGGAGCATGACAGGCAGTGTGCAAACCATTACTTCTGGGAACTCACAGGCCTCAGCAAAGGCAGTCAATAATTCCTCGTTCATAATACAAGGATGGTGCAGTGTCACAGGCTCTTTATCGGTGTCCTAACTGCGTCCAGAGTGCCATCTTCATTATTCATGGCCTCTGCAACTACAACTAACATAGGAGTGACCGCTGCAGAATCCACTTCAGTAGGGGGATGGTTACTGCATAAATTATCTTCCTCTATATGGTCTGTAGTCTCTTGAGGATCTATATAATTAGAAGAATATGCGGAATCGTAATCTATCCTCACACAGTTTGGGCAATCCTTAAGTCTACATGGCCCACTAGTCTTCAAAGGTTTTATATGAAGCACCGCAGGAGGAGGAACACCAAAGTGTCTCTTCCAAAAATCCTCCAAATACTCCCAAGTGTTCCAATGCATAAGGCTACGACAAGAGACCTACAAAAGCAGAAGGACTCCGCACTTAGGTGTCGCAGATATTATGATCAGAATCAAGGTAAAAGAACATTATCAAGGCCGCGACGGTATATGGATTAGAAAAGGAAAAAGTTTTCAAAAGGTAAAGGTCACAGCCGCGAGAATAAAGTAAATTCCAACATAAGAAGAAATCATGAGTTTAAATCAGAGGCTGAGCCAGTTAGTTCGCATCCACTAACGATTCATGGCCCGGGGGCGGGGGGATAAACAGGTAACAATTAGTGTGGCACCTGCTTATTTTAATCATGAGTGATCATTCCTTTATCAAAATAAACGAAAATCTCATTTGGTTCATTTTTAGCATCACCGTCAAAACCTTTTTAAATTACGAACCGTCTCTATTAAATTAAGTCGGTGTCAATTTTATCTTTCATTAACATAATCAAATGCAAAATAATACAAATATAATAACTCACCCACAACAAATATAAGAGTCTGAATCATCACAGGATAGATAGATAAATAATGAATACCGAATAAATCATCGGTTCTAAAACAGAATCCAAACCATAAGTCTATAGAAATAAAACTGAATCCAAATACATCGTCTGATAAATAAATCTAAAAGTGTATCAACTGAAAGGGGAAACATGCTCAAATATAGTACTGAATCAAAATCCTAATCTAGGAATGAATAACTGAAGCATCTACACAAAATTCTGCAAGCCTCCACAAATGATGCAGCTACGCATCCCTGGAATGAGTCATCAAGCTTGGCGTCCCAGTGACTAGATACTTAAAAATATTTTGAAAAATATTTTTGACACGGATCAAAGCCTAAAACCTTTTGAAAAATATTTAGCAAGTAATTAATATACAATAATTAAATATATATTTACAATTTTCATATTTAAGCGGGTGTCGCATTCTCTTAAGATATTACGCACCCCTCAACTATTGTGCACACCTAACACTTACCTTCTTGTCCATCTAGTTATACCACCCCACTTAACTAGACCTGTTATAAATCTTTCTATCACCCTACTCTATCCCGATCACTTCTTCCCTTTGATTCGTAAGTTATTTTACTCATTAAATTACTTCGTCAATTTCACTTTAATTGGTTATATAACATTCAAACTAGTTATATAAGCAATGCACTCACACTTTATATATTTAACCCATATATAGTTATCTACTCTATTATATACGTATAATTATACTACAACATTCACATATATGGCGTGTATAATAACCATCCTCTCGAGTAATAACTCATTGGATCCTTGTGTCTACAATGATATCATATCCCAGGTATACTTACTCTAACCCGGTTACCATAAGTTGATTAATTCACACAAAAATAGGTAAATAAAATCGCAAACGTAGTGGAGCCGGTTATATTCCCTCGAGAGTGAGACTGAATTATACCCAAAGAGTCTCACCTCAAAAATAAATCACACAACAAAATATCGGGCGCTATGACCTTGGGACTATACTCTCCCCACATTCACTAGCTAGGGGATTCACCCACATCGCGCAGCCTCCGATGATAGCACTAAAGGGGTATGTTTTCACATAAATATCATGCACACCAATATTTATAAAATACACACATATGTATAGATATACTAACTTTAATTTCGTATATATATATATATATATATATAATTAAAATAGATACGGCTAAACTGTGTCTAACACCCGTAGCATTAGCCTCTAATCCCCGAGTTTATATAGGGGTGGCAATTTGTATTTTTAGGTCGTGTTCCAGGCTGACACGACATGACACGAAAAGGGTTTTTCGAACACGAACACGACACGACACGACATGAATTCGTATTTTTTTTAGTTGACACGAACATGACACGACACGAATAACACGATTTCTTCAATTTTACAGTAGACTAAACATAAATGGATATGATAACAACATAACAAGACACGATAACACGACTCATAATTTTGACACAAACGCGACACGACAGGAACAAGAACACGACAAGTCATGTTAATTTCGAGTTAATTTCGTGTCGTCTCGTGTCGTGTCAAAAATTGCCACTCCTAAGTCTATTCCCCCGACTCTTAATTTATTTAATTTCACATCCATTAAATAATTAATGTAGCTTCACCTTAATAAAATATCCGAACTCACCTAATCGGACTGTATATAAATATTTACGAATCTATTTTACTTAAATCGTTCCTTAGGCTCCTCATCTTTATCTCACTTTTCTAAGCCCATATATATCCACCTATAAATCCATAGTTAAATATGCTTCCTTCTATTTTTCACTAAATAATTAACCCTTGAACAATCTCCAACAAAACCAGAGTCCAAAATAAAAACAAGCAAACCTATCAAAAAGCAGGCAACATCGATCGATCGACGAAATCGATTGGTCGATCGATGCTGCTCCGGACAACCTTCTTCCCCCCAATTATTTACTTCCATTTTTGTGCACCCAAACCTCCATGGATTATTCCAAAATCTCAACCTAAGCATACCCGATGTTTATTGCACATCCAAATAGGTTCTAGTCCTAATATAAATCATCAAACATCACCGATTTCTATTCACATCCATTATTTCACGAATTGGGTTTTCTCAAATTTCATTTAATCATCTCATCAAATTCGATTCTATAATCCAAAATTAAACGAAATTACTATTGGGTTTCGAATATAATTCAGATTCTAACAATAATAAATAGTATTTCATTATCAATTGAACATTTATTCTACACGTAATGCCCAAATCATCAAAAACTCATGTTTCATGTGACAACCCTCCCCAAAAACGGATTTTTCTACACCTACCATGATATGAACATATGTTTTTGCAAATTAAAATCGAAAGCAAGTTAATCACTTGCCTTTCTGGGTTTGTAGGGTTTGACTACGTATTGTAGAAGATGAATTGATGATAGCACACCCAATTCCTCTTTGAATTTGGCTTCTAAAGCTCTCATCTTTCTTCTTTATCTCTTCTTGCAATTTCTAGGGTTTAGATTATAAATTGTGGTTGTCTCAAACAATTAGACCTAGGTTTATAATCCCTAATCCCAAAATTAAGCTAACGGGACAAGCCCAACTTTAGTACTAGTAGGTTTATAATCCCTAATCCCAAGATTAGGCCGACGGGACAAGCCCAACTTTAGTACTAGTAGTACTAAAGCTCCAGGGTCGACTGAGTTTGAGTCCCGGCAGCTGAAAACAATCTGGGGTCTAGCGACTGGCCACTGATCCGCGAGTGGGGATTAGTCAAGGTGATGGTAAAGCTGTCCCGGACACCTCATGGTACCTCTAAATGAGGGAATAAACCAAAAAAAAAGATGATCTAAATACCCCCGTGTGGGTCCGATTATGTCTAAAAAGGCCCTGGGACCCAATTACTACCCTAGGTATTCTATTTCGACTATCTCGACCCATTCGAAATCAACCGTGATCTCGAAATCTCCATCCGAGTTACTTTACATAAATTTCCCATCTCGACCCCATATAGTCTACACTTGACTCCCGATTGAGATATAGCATTGTCACGTCGATATGACTCGCTACGACGTATAATAATTATTTACTATTCACTTTGTAATTTTATTCCATAAATATTAATCATGATCTCTCTCGATTAGTATTTTAATATACGCATAATATTTAATTAAATTAAATTACGTCACATGTGTAATTTAAAATAATCGAATTAATTAAATTTTAAATGCTCATAAATACGGGATGGTACAGTTTTCTAACTTTCAAAGATCAAAAGCCAAAACCCTAGGGTTTCGTCCAAGAACAACATGATAGGGTTCTTGGCCAAAAATTTGACCCAAAATGCCTAGAAAGCCAATTTCCTACCCAAAAACTAAAATCACGAAAGTTTCCTACCCAGGAATCCAATTTCATCAAAACCAAAAACCCTAAATTGTTGCCGACAAACTAATTCCAATCCAAAAACCTAATTATCCAGTTTCATAAAACCATATTGAAGTCTAGAAGTAAAGAACTAGTAGCAATACAGAAACACAGAAATTGAATAAACATAAATCCAAGTCAGAAAGGCAAGAATTATGTGATGGAAGCATAAATTAAGGTGGAAAAGTAAGAGAATCTACCTGAAAATGAAGGAAAGCGATAAAAATCACCACGCGCCTCCTTGAACCACCTTAAACTACCTTAAGCCACCATAAATAGCCATCAAAAACTGAAGTTGAACTCGTCGATAATGGCCCTTCGATATGCTCCCAAGTATGTGAATGAAGTAATGAGGACATGGCCTGGTTCAATTTATATAAGGGGGCGCTGGAAGTTGAAGCGTCACGAGTCATGGGTCATGGCATTTCTCCGTGTTTCAAGCAAAGGAATAGACTACATGAAATGACAGTGCGGTAATGGGCATAAATTACAATCGCAACACCAACTCGCAACCTCTTGGCACTGAGGCTTGGGGGCTTATTAATATGCCCAATACTGACACCTAGGTCGTGGAAGGCCTAAGCGTAAAACCTTTACCTAGGAATAGACACGCTACGGCCTCTCTCAATAAATTTTACATATTGTCGCTACATGGGATTCAGATAGGCTACGGTAGCTCCTCTTGAGTCTGCATCTGGCTGTTGCATGAAGCACAGTCAGTGCGCGACAGGCAACCATCTAATAGCCACAGCCTTATCTTTAGCAGGCCACAGCCACTTACCCCTTCAGCAGTGCATACCCTGTCATAAACTTAACCACGTCAGCGTGTACTTTCCAGTTGTCCTACTTCTAGAACTATTCCCTTTTTTCATCACCCCCCGTTAACCCACGGTTTTATCCCATATAAAATTTCATTTAATAGTATTCTACTTAGACCCTACCGGTCCTCTTCATGACCCATTATGCTCTTTAAATAATGTTTAAGGGTTCCTACGCATTTTATCTGGATTAAACAAAAAGGAAAAAAAATAATTCAGTTTTCCAAGAGGGATTGATCGATCGAGGAAAGGGGTCGATCGATCGAGGAAATGATCGATCGATACTCTTGGGTCGATCGATCGATCAAGCAGTTCTTGCACAGAAAACTACAAATTCGACCTATGGGTTTCATCCAACAATTTCCTCTAAAACACCATTAATGATCCTCAAACTCCCAAATAAGTTTACTACTAGTTACATATACCTATATACATGATTTCCTACATGAAGCATGCACAAATTCATCAAATGTATCGAATTTAAAGGGATAATTTATCATAATTATCAAGAACCCTAGTTTTTACATTAATTTTAAATCTTCTAATTCTTTTTCCAGATTTCTCACTTCTAAATCAATACAATTTCGTGGGTAATCCTCTACATATGTTGAGATTCCCAGAATATACTTATTTTCTCTAAGGCATGTGATTTAAATCTCTTAAATCATCAATTTCTTCCATAAAACATAAGTTCATCAACCCTATTCTAACATAGGAGAAATATTGACTAGAAAAATAGCAAGATAGATACTTGCCTGGGATTCGAAGGTCTGATTTGTTGGTGATAAGGATATGGTTGCGTTCCTCATCTTACAATCTATCCCCCGATGGTGTTAATCTTGAAAGAGGTGCTACGGTTCGTGATCCATTCTTGAAAAGCTCTCTACCTTTCTTCTCTAATGGTCGTTCTAAGTTTATGTGATTGTTAACCCTAAAAGATAACCTCTAATAGCTAATATAACTTAGGAAAATTCGTGGGTTTATTTACCCAAAAATTCAGAATGACTATAATACCTTCCTGGGATGCCAATTAGGCCTAAAAACGCCCCGAGACCCAAACTAAACCCCCGGATACACTTTTCTGACTATCTCGACCCTTTCGGACACGTTGGGGCACTCGAAATGACCATACGGGTGACTTAAAATTTATTCACTTTTTTAATAATAATGTAGTTCCGACACGATACCGACGCATCACGACTTAATTTCCATAATTGTCATATTATTCACTCGTGACAATATTAATAAATTCAATCTCGTATATTACTTTACTCATCTAGTAATATTCAACAACTTCACAACAATTACTAACTCTCGTCACGCTAGTAAATATTTTTAAATAAAATTCCGGATTAATATAAAATTAATAACTCAATTAAATTTAATATATCCCCCAATTTTAAAAGCCATAAAAATACGGGGTATTACATACTTCCCCCTAATAACGGAATTTTGTCCCGAAATTCGAAAAATAAGGCATACCTGGTAAAAATACACCTGGATATTTTATCAGTACTCAAAACTAACTTTAGGGTAAGCGTTCAATTACAATAGCCCCCGCCTCACAGTAAGCTTATTTAACACTCTCATTAACGGAAATTCAAATTGTGCTCCTATCCGACAATATTCGCATAAGACGAGCATATACATCATTGACTCCCATTATTTTAATATCATTAGGAGGCCGCACCTCACCACGTGTTAATTACTCGTATTTTTCTAAACACAAAACTCCCATTCTAAGAGAAACCATACAAACATCTGACCACTCTTGTCAGTTCTTTGAATCTCGATTTTCGGCGTCATAACTCTTACGATAAATAAAAGGTTACCTCAGATAGCATGTGGTTATTCCACTTTAGTCATCGGATCTAACTCGACTAATTCAAACTTAGGATTATCCGCTCGCCTCTAAACAACTCGAGGGAGAAAAGTTACGGTTTTTCCACTCAAAACTTCAATAAGCAGTTCGTCCACAATAAACAGGTATAAGTGCTTCCATGAAACTCTATTATACTATACTTCACTTGCTAGCTACATCCATTGTGGAAATGAAATGATCACCATGAATCCAAAATTACTTTCACGTGGCTCCACTAATCGTTATTCACCGTTCGCCTACTCCCCGGCTATGGGTGATACAATCTACTCAAAATGAAACGCTATCCCTGGTTCTTCCTAAAATTACATATGAAGGTGGGATTCAAAAATCTCATCCTAATTCAGAAAAATATCGTGTAGGGTAACTTACCAGCACGATTCATCTTTTCAATGGAAGATTGGGGCACACTAGTTAATATTGTAAGTCACCCCAAAGGAATATCAATCATTTCCTTCTTGGAAACTTTTTCCACACGTTCGAAGGAACCCTTGATCTTACCTTGAGGTTGGAAACCCATCAAATAAACTTTACCAACTTTACTGGCCTCTTCCATTATAAGAATCGTCGGCTTGCTACAAAATTCTCTGGTTGATCCTCTTGTTCCAATCGATTTTTATCTATGAGTGGTGCCCGCGGAGACTACTCGCTATGTCCCGCTCAACATCTACTTCTACTTGTAATGTCTCACATTAAGTGACACTTAATACTCGCCTTGTTTCTTCAGCGTATACCGAAAGTTTCAACCCGTGCACTTTTATCCATGATGTGCACTGTTGAACCTTTAAACCTTACTAACATCATCATTAAACTTATGCGCAAGTCTCTCTCAACACTTGACTAGGTAAAAATCCACTCCGAGTGTTTTTCATAATAGTTAAATTTTATCCTTCTCAAGGAATACCCCTTTTTAAATGGCTTCCCATAGCCTTCCAATTAAATTAGTGTGTGCTACTATGATCGCACACGTATATATGGATTATCTTCCTTCACACCACGCTTAATCCACTCTACCAGTTCCAATTACTCGCACAAATATATATTCCACGCGTCTATTCCCACATCCCTTCAACTCGGACGATTCTAGCAACAGCTAACCAGGATGTTCACATACCTTATAAAACGTGCATACTAGTGTAAGCATCACATTCGCTTCACACATAACACCCAATTATTTATTTCCCCTATGCTCACAACATGGTTACAATACTTGGGTACTCTCAATCACCCTAGAAATCAAAATTTCTACGTCCTCCTTATCATCGTTCCACCATTCAACTCGTGGTGATAAAACAAAACTCTTAATGTTACCTTACCACACAACCGTCTCCATTGACCTTAAATCATCACTTAGCTCTAACTTATAGTCATAATTATTGGCTCCTATGACGACCGAGGTACCGAACTCATGGACTAATGACCAAACATCTCCCTACTTCCAACCTTACCCAAGTTTCATGCGTGGGATGTCTCGCAAAGAGAAATCCAAACAAGGAACCCCCACCCCCCCGATACACTACTACCTAGCATTGTCGGTTATCGAAATCTGTTGGATCCTCCGCGGATAACACTAAAGATAATCCCGCTACACTAGGGAAATATTCACATAATAATAGCGTTATAGATATACGCACTAAACTCGTCTCACTTATGAATCTAGCAATAAACAATAATACCACATGAATCAAAATAATTCCAACAATTATTTTTTCAGATTTCCAAGAATTTATCAATTCAAATATGAGTTCAATTAAACATGAAATCAACGGAATAAACACTCGCAAGATTTAAGGGAGCATATTGTGTAAAATCCCATACCTTAAAATCATTGCACGAATTGACACAAAAAAATCAACCTCAAAATCTGATCGCGCCATCACGTTTCTCTCGCAAAAATAATCAAATCATGTTCTAGCCCCAACATGAGATAACCCCAATTAGTCCTATTTTATAAACTCAGAAAAATCAGATCCAAAAATTATTTGAATCGCCAATCCAACTTAAGATTTGGATTCTACACGAAAAATTGAGTCAGGTATGTGTTTTGGATTTTTCTTAAATCTCATCCAAATGCACTCAAAAAGAAGATTTAAACATTCCAAATTGGCTCTTCTCATTCCACTCGTTTTTGCATCTTTGGATTTCGTTTTTAGCCTCTCTTTTTCATCTACCTTTCCTTATAATCATCCATAATATTCCTTATATAGTCCCTCTCTCAAACCCTAGCTTGGAGCCTAAGCAAACGCATATTACTATATTTCCCTTTAATTCAAAATTGTCTAGTTTTACATATTTAAACCATTAAAAAATGTCCAAAACAATTTAAATTTAAATGTTTGATTCGATTTCAAACCAAAATAAATTATATTATCCCCTGATTAATAAAATAATAATATTCCTGAAATTTTGTATAATATTCATAAATAACCCTCAAAATAACGGAGTATTGCATATCCATAGCACAACTAGCATAGTATATGACATGAGGCTTCTTATATTTCATTTGCTCCAACACCGCCCCTATTGCAAAGTCACTTGCATCACACATGAGCTCAAATGGTAAGCTCCAATTAGGAAATTGGATTATGGGTGAGAAAGTGAGAAAACTCTCTCAAATGCTTCTTGACGTCCATCGAATCACTCAAAAAGTGTGTCCTTGGCTAGGAGATTACACATGGGTCTCGCAATGGCACTAAAGTCCTTGATGAACCTCCTACAGAAACCGGTGTGACCTAAAAATGAACGCACATCTTTAAGTGATTTAGCGGGAGGCAAATTGGAAATAAGCTGTACTTTGGATTTGTCAACTTGGATTCCTTCGGATGAGAAAATGTGACCACGGATAATCCTTCTTGTCACCATAAAGTGATATTTTTCCCAATTGAGCACCAAATTTTTCTCCTCACATATCTCCAAAATTCTCTCCAAATTTTGTAAACACTCGTCAAGTGAGTCACCGAAAACACTAAAATCATCCATAAATACCTCTAGAAATATTTACACCACGTCACTAAAAATACTCAACATACACCAATGAAAAGTTATTGGTTCATTACAAAGACCAAATGGCATTCTTCGGTAGGCAAAGGTACCAAAAGGACATGTGAAAGTAGTTTTCTTGGTCTTTCGATACGATTTTAATTTTATTATAACTGGAGTAACTGTCAACAAAGAAATAATGCTTGTGGCCGGCTACTCTCTCAACACATTGTCACACCCTACTTTTTGGTGTGAATGAACAAGAAGTAAACATAAAGCAATGAATTAAAGTTAAGGCAGAATAACATAATCTTTTATTCATTATTAATATGTTACTGATCGAGGTGTAAACCGAGCGTCCGTGTAATACGCTAGTCGTTGTTATCGGCTTCCAAACTCAATACAAAAAAAAAACTAAACTTGTAAATACACTTCTTAAGGAGTATAGTGGTGAGTCTGGGTATCGAATCCACGGGGAATTAGGACGTGTGAACGTGAAGACAAAGGTAAGGTAGTTTAATCCTAAAGTTGATGTTAAAATAAAAGAAAAGAAAACGATGATATTTTTATGGATTTTATCTATGAATTAACTAGATTCAATTAAATTAACCTATGCATGCAAAATTAACTAACTAAGAAGGAATTAATATGAATGAAGAAATGGGTTAAGAATACACTCTCCTAAACCCTAGTGTGTATGCCAGTACAAAATTAGTCATAAATTAGATAATTGATCAGACCCAGTCTTTAGTACTCCAAATCATTACATATATGAGGTTCAAGCCCGCATCATACATAATCAAAGAATGAGTAAAGAAGTGTTGCAATAGTTCACGCATGTTGCATCGTTAATCACCTCGGTTACCTAGGGCAAACGAGGTCAAAAGGTCTACAATGGTTATGAAACTATACAACACGATCTAATCACTTATTTAATTTAGAGGAAAAATTTTATATCTATGCATCCCCACCCTTAAAAACTTAGCTTAACATGATTAAAATAAAAGAAAACTTAAAAGTGAAAGTGCAGGAATTCATAACTAAATCTAGAAAATTGAGAACATGACTTGAATTGGGATTGGAAAACTAGAAAGCAACAATTAATTAAACTAACTAGGAAAGAAGTAAAGACAATAAATTAAAATTACTTGCAATGGATGAATGATAAATCTTGAATAGATCTTTAAATCTTGAATAGCAGCCAAATTTCAAAACTAGGGCTCTTGGTTACAAGAATCCTCTAAAAACTAACTACTAGCCTCCTACAGTGTGAAAAAAAAACCTTCTAAAATCTGACTCTCTCTAGAATTCGACTCCCTTGGAAGGATGTAGGGCTTGGCCTTTTATATACCTAAAAATGACTCTTCCCATGCCTCTCCACGTTTTTCCCTTTTAATATACCTAAATGAGACTCTTACCATGCCTCTCCACATTTTACAACTAATAAAAACGAATTAAACAAGAAATTTCAAGAGTTTTCTCTTCAGCTTCCAGAATTAATTTCAACTTTTGACTTTCTGTCTCCAACTTTAAATGAGCATAACTTCTTCACCGTAGCTCGGATTGGGGTGCCGTTTTTTCTAATATTCTTGTAATTTATAGATTTTCAAATTTCTAGCTTCCCCCACCACCGGAATATAGGTGTAAAATTATAAAAATGCCCTTGAACTCCCCACTTCTTGCTTTCTTTCACTATTTTGAGTTCTCCTTCGCACTAACTTGCATGAAATACCTATAAAGCACATGAGAAATACACAAAATACGGAATACTTGCCAAAAGAGTTTAGTAGCATAAATACGAGATAAATCCAAGCTATTTACACTGCACAGTATCATAAAAATACTGAAATTAAGGGGATAAATATGAAGAATATGTGCCTAATCACACCCCCTAACATAGAACTTTGTGCGTCCCGAGCAATGTAAATGAATCTAATAAAAATTCCACTCTTGAAAATTCCTTTATTAAAACAAAATTCCACTTTCGCAGGTAAGCGATTGCATTGAACATATGCAACAAGCCTTTAAACCCCTTGGTTACCCTAGTAGGACGAGTTTTGTCTCGTGAGGGTTTGCAGTGAATACACCCACAAAATTCTTTATTGACTCAAATAAATATCAAAATACTTAAAAATTCTACAATTTAAACTTTTCGAAAAATAATCACCATAAATTCATATTCAAATGTCTCAAACCATAGTGTGTGTGTGCAAAGCCAGAAATTAAACCTCAAATTTCCACCGATTGAGCATTACGTTACTTTTCGAAAATTCATTTTGATTCCAATTCTTACGAATTCACTCACAAATGAATCCCTCAGATTGTGGTTGTTTTCTCTCGGTATGCATGATATAAAGAGTAAATATAATGGACACAAATTCACGCATACAAAATTGAAAAGAAGGAAATATATGGTGAAAAGATCTCATCATCGAAATACAGTTATTAGGAAACGGGAAACATCATATCTTAATCACACCAGTCAATCTCTCATATTATATTTTCATGTCTTAGCTCTCCATGCAGTAATTAATTTCGCCATTCGGACTCGGTTAGGACTTTTCGGGTTAAAAAGTGTAAAGGATAAAAATGAGAATGGACGGAATGTTCGAAATTGGAAAATGTCCTTATGACGTCCATTAGTGCTTTTTCGTGCATTTGCTCATTTTTCTCTTTCTTTTTCTATTTTCTTTTTTTTCTCTTCTTTTTTCTTGCTATTTTTCTTTTCTTGCCCCCCCCCCTTTTTTTTTACTCCACACTTTGGACTTACTTGATGAATTTCTAAATTTTCACAATTCCGGGCTATTTGGGTTTTTCGAGTTATCAAACGAAAGGAAAATATTTTATTAGGCTCAAATTGGGTTGAAAATGGATAAATTTTTTTCACAACATTTTTTATGGCTAATATTTTTGGGTTAAAGAAAAGAGGGCCTACTTCGTTGTCCAAATTTCTAATCACATTACCATATGCATCTCGAGATTAATCAAGTTTAGAGATATATTTAGCACGAATTTCGAGACAACATTTCACACATTTTTCATAACCGATCAACACAAAGGATTGAGATCATTAATGACTTATTAAAACGCTGAAAAGAACTTTGAGTTAATCATAAACTCGGATTGATTTAAAAACTCATAAAAAAATTGAAAGGCTCGAAATCTCACCGGGTTTGATCAATCTTCACACTTATTCGTTAAGTCGTCAATTTTCTTTCAATTTCCATCTTCAGTCAATTTTGGCTTAGTGCAATTGAGATTGTTAACAATTTGAGACTTTAAATAGAATAAAGGTGATATTTTTGAAAAATTTAAATTCCAATTTTTATTTATTTTGAAGAAAAATGTTTCTGGTTTTTTAAACTTTTTTGAAATTTGTGAAATTTTCTATAAAAAAATACACTTGGAAAGAACATGTGATCGAATCAATGAATCTAAACAATAAATGGGAAGAATATCCCACACCCCCTAACTTAAATGTTGCATTGTCCTTAATGCGAATCAAGAACACAACATAAAGAGAGGAAAAGAAAGATATTACCCAAATGGAGCGATCCCCGATGAGTGCGAGTCCATTGAATCTACAAAACATGTTAGAACCAAGCGTAGCAAAAAGAATAACAAAAACTTTAACTAATTACTCTAAACTATAAAAAAAAAGGAAAAAGAAAAAACTAATTATGTACAACCTACGATTTGAACTTCTAATAAGTTATACACTAGAAGTCGAAAAATTTGAGGGTCCACCCAAAATACAATATGACTTTGAGGGATTAATGGTGTACCCTCACTAAAAATCATGCCGCCCGAAAAATAAGAATTTTATTGGAAAAACGAAAGGCGTGTGCAAAGCGAAAGAAATGAACCATCACCTATTAAAAAATTTAGGGGGATAATGAAGGATTTGGGTGCATAAGGGGACAAGTACCATTGGAATCCAAGAAAAATAGAATCACGTCCCAAAGATTTTTCAAGTAGTATGGGAAGTGGGGCATACAAACAGAAAGAGTCCATCTTGGAAAATAATTCAAGCATAAAGTCCTTGTCCTCAAAATTTTCTCCCCCAAAATTTTCAACTGGATCTGGTGGAGTGACACGTCTAAGTATATGGCCCGTAAGATGAAGCATCTCAAAATAACATTCCCATACAAGAATTGAATCAACATCCTCAAGACATTCATTCAGTTCTTGTGATGGATTTAATGGTTCGATAACAGTGAATGAAAATGCTGAGGACATAAATTCAAGCTCAAGTGATTCTTCATTGGATTCCTCATTTGGTTGAAAACCTTCTTTAGTCTCAAAACTATCGGAAGAAAAATCGTCATTTGATTCGAATAATGCATTCGACTCTTGCTCCCAAAAACGATTTTTTTCCCTATATTCTTTTTCACGCCTTTCTTCTTCAAGCCTTTCGTTTTCATAAATTTGGATGGCCTTAGCACTGGGCTTGTATTTATGAGACTCATCTTTAGTGATATTGATCTAATGTTCATAAATCGTGAGTTCATTCTCCTCCTCACTATTAGCATAACAATTAAAGCCACCAAAAGAGTTAAAGTAAGACATTTCTTGGGCAATTCAAAATCGTGTCTACCCTATTTTTGGATTTCTTTTTTTTTGGATTTTTTTTTAATTTTTGATCAAATTCGGGATTAACCAACCTAACCTAAAGTCTACTTAATTCCCCGGCAACGGCGCCATTTTGATTGAGGTGCAAATCGAGCGTCCGTGTAATACGCTAGTCGTTGTTATCGGCTTCCAACCTCAATACAAAAAAAAAACTAAACTTGTAACTACACTTCTTAAGGAGTATAGTGGCGAGTCTGGGTATCGAATCCACAGGGAATTAGAACGTGTGAACGTGATGACAAAGGTAAGGTAGTTTAATCCTAAAGTTGATGTTAAAATAAAAGAAAAGAAAAAGATGATTGATTTTTATGGATTTTATCTATGAATTAACTAGATTCAATTAAATTAACATATGCATGCAAAATTAACTAACTAAGAAGGAATTAATATGACTAAAGAAATGGGTTAAGAATACACTCCCCCAAACCCTAGTGTGTATGCCAGTACAAAATTAGTCATAAATTAGATAATTGATCAGACCCAGTCTTTAGTACTCCAAAGCATTACATAAATGAGGTTCAAGCCCGCATCATACATAATCAAAGAATGAGTAAAGCAGTGTTGCAATAGTTCACGCGCGTTGCATCGTTATGCACCTCGGTTACCTAGGGCAAATGAGGTCTAAAGGTCTACAATGGTTGTGAAACTATACAACACGACCTAATCACTTAATTAATTTAGAGGAAAAATTTTATATCTATGCATACCACATCGGGTTGGGTTCATGCATCCCCACCCTTAAAAACTTAGCTTAATATGATTAAAATAAAAGAAAACTTAAAAGTGAAAATGCAGGAATTCATAACTAAATCTAAAAAATTGAGAACATGACTTGAATTGGGATTGGAAAACTAGAAAGCAACAATTAATTAAACTAACTAGGAAAGAAGTAAAGACAATAAATTAAAATTACTTGCAATGGATGAATGATGAATCTTGAATAGATCTTTAAATCTTGAATAGTAGCCAAACTTCAAAACTAGGGTTCTTGGTTACAAGAATCCTCTAAAAACTAACTACTAGCCTCCTACAATGTGAAAAAAAACCTTTCGAAAATCTGACTCTCTCTCTAGAATTCGACTCCCTTGGAAGGATGTAGGGCTTGGTCTTTTATACACCTAAAAATGACTCTTCCCACGCCTCTCCACGTTTTTTCCTTTTAATATACCTAAATGAGACTCTTCCCATGCCTCTCCATGTTTTACAACTAATGAAAATGAATTAAATAAGAAATTTCAAGAGTTGTCTCTTCAGCTTCCAGAATTAATTTCAACTTTTGACTTTCTGTCTCCAACTTTAAATGGGCATAACTTTTTCACCGTAGCTCGGATTGGGCCGTTTATTCTAATATTCTTGTAATTTAGAGATTTTCAACTTTCTAGCTTCCCCCACCAGCGGAATATAGATGTAAAATTATGAAAATACCCTTGAACTCCCCATCTCTTGCTTTCTTTCACTATTTTGAGTTCTTCTTCGCACTAACTTGCATGAATTACCTATAAAGCACATGAGAAATACACAAAACATGTAATACTTGCCAAAATAGGTTAGTAGCATAAATACGAGACAAATCCAAGCTATTTACACTGCACGGGATCATAAAAATATCGAAATTAAGGGGATAAATATGAAGAATATGTGCCTAATCAGTTACCTAAAGTGGTGCCATCGTAGGGGTGAATTACACGTTTCTAGTACACAAGATTACATAGAAAAATGAAAAGTGCCGCTCCTATATGGTCACATATGTGAATAGGTTATCGGTGTCTGTCTCTAGTAGGGAAGAGATACTATTTCCTTTCTCCTGGTGCATCTGGAGAAGGAAGGAATTAGCACAAATATGCTAAGTAGGTTCTACCAGTTATATAAAAATTAGATAGATATAAATGAGAGTTGGAGTGTGTATAAAATCAGTGTTTAAAAAGGTTGAAAATAATAAGGTGATAATTCCATATTTATCCAATCATAAATATAAAAAATGTGAGAATTTCATAATTCCATAATGATTCATCCATTTAAGTAGTGAAGACATATTACCAGTTTAATTAGAATCCTGGTTAAAGAAAATCAAGGATCTTTGAACTAATAATCCCATACTTACCAGTTCATGAAGGGGTATATAGATAATAAAGTCATCAATGTAACTTTATCATAAATAATCCCAAAACTTTTGGGAAAAATTAACCTGATATGCCCACAACTAAAGTGTCACTCATGCATATGTAGCAATAATTAGGGCTCTCAATCATCTGAGACCAATAGGCCAAGTAGAAATTTCTGTGGGATAACATATCAGTCTACTTCCTAGTTAATACTGATGCTTATGATAAAATATAGCACAAAAGTTCAAGGGCAAACTGAATCAATATGGTACATGATCTCAGTTATTAGGGGAGAAGGGTTTAAAATTGATTTTAAATTAAATACTAGTGATAATTCGAATACTGATGATGGTTAACAAAATACATAGTATGGCAGTATAATAACATGCACATACTCAGAGTCAGTGTGGCTATCACAGAGTGATATCGATAGCAGTATTTCAAATACGCGAAGTATAATATTAAAAAGGTAAGAAAACCTACTTGCTTGGTTATTTTTTTGAATTTCGATCACACTGGAGTACTCAGAAGATTTGAGACTTGGTTTTCTATTATACAATGTGTGGCATAGGAGTATTAGTGTTTAATCAGTCAGTTTTGTACGTAAAAATGTCTTTAATAAAGTTTCGGGGGTGTATGTGTAATTTATTTTGGGAATTTAAAATAAGGGTTTTAAGCTCATTTTTTAACTTTGGTGCAAGAGAGTTTTTGTTTTAAAATAGTTTGATGTGTGTAGGGGCAAAGTTTGGGGTACAAATTCCCAAGTTGGAGAAATTACTAGGGGTGAATTTGTAATTCTAATAAAATTTCTTTAAGTAAAACCTCATTTTTGCATAACTTGAGCTATGAATTTCCAAAAATGGTCTTATAATATACCATTTTGATTAGAAAAATTTAATAAAAATTTTGAGAAATAAATCAGAGTGTTCTGATTGGCCACACGCCCTCACGCGCGACTTTGACTTTTTAAGGTTTAAAACTTTGACTGAGTTTTTCTCCTTCTGTGTTATCCCATTTGAGATGATTTCATAATCGACTAAACCTAATTTTTCATGAGGATTTCAAATATAAATTTCATGATTCGAATCTCAATATATTTTGAGTTGTAAAATTGTGTGTTTGTAGGAATTTTTATGTAACATTCGTGGATTTATATAGTACGGTAGGGTGTCTTATGAATTAGGTTGGGTTTCTATTATGTATGAGAGTAACTTTGTTTTGGTTTCAAGAATTTTCATAGATTATATGTCGAGAATTTCGAATTTACAGGTTTTTAGTTTTAAAAACACTTTCGATCAATTAGTCTTTTGTATGAACTTTCATGGGGTTTTACCATTACACTTGACATCCTGGGGTTCTAAGGATTCTATTCTTGGATTTAAATCGATCGTTTAGTTACTGTAATGGATTTCACCATTAAAGTTCAAGCTTTAATGGTGTTCTTACTGTTTTCTTTGGTTTTATGCATTTCTATAAGTAAAAGCTTGCATGTTTATAGTGTTCTACCTATATTCACTATGTAGAAAACTACTAGAAATGAAAGAGTTGGATTTAAAGCATAAAATGATGAGTTACCTGAATTGAGGGAAAATTCAAACTTTGAGAATGAACTGTGGGATAAGTCTTTACTGTGTCTAACGTAGGGTATTTATACTACTTTGAGGGGAGAGTTAATTAGTGTACAAAAGAGGTGGATGTGAATGAAGTTAGAGTGAGTTTTGAATTGGGTTCAAATGGGTGTACATCGTTTCCTAAGTTTTACCATGTGTTACCATGAGATTTTCACCTCCTTTGCTGATGTGGTTGTGTGTGTAGGCTAGGGTAACATTAAGGTTTAGATTTGGATCCTTTATATTTGATGTAATTGAAATTATGTCCATAAAAGTATGTTTTAGGTAAAATTTAGGGGTATTTTGGTAATTTTAAAAAGTTTTCAAGGTTAAAACTATAATTTTATGTTAATTGGGATCAAAAGGTTTGATTAGATATAAGTTTGAGGTTTAGGGGTTTAATATATCTTGTTTTATTTCATTTTGAAAGTTTCAGGGACTCTTTTATAATAAATAAAAACTTCAAGGGTGGAAAGTTAATAAGCAAACTTGTAGGATTAAACATAGATCATTTCTTCTTTAGAAGAATTTTGATTTTACTCACCTTAACTGGTGTAAAATCGAGGTTGTAGGTTATATTAAGGTTTGAAAATTCCCGGTTCTTACACACTTGGTCTAGAAATGGTAAGGGGGAATGATCTTTATGGGTGATCGCATTCAATTTTCGATAATCTATGAATACATGCCAACACATGGGGAATCGAGTAGGAATAGTTTTACCCATATCATTTGCAACAAATGTGATTCCTGACTTTTTAGGGACAACTTGTGTGGGACTTACCCATTAAATATCGGATATTGGGTATATGATACCTACATCCAATAGTCTTAACACCTCGGACTTAACTACCTCTTTCCTATGTGGGTTCAAATGCCTTTTTATTTGGCAGGTAGGTTTACCATTTTCTTCCCAAGTTAAGGGACTAATACACTTCAAATCTGCAATTGTCCACCCGAAATCACCCTTGTGCTTTTTCAACATTTCTAAAAGGTTTCAAATCTTGACACTTATCAAGTGAAGATGAAATAACAAACAAAAAAAATGGCTTCCTCTCCTAAATATGCATATTTGAGTTCAATAGGAAATGGTTTCAACTTAATTTTCGGGAATTTCAAGCTAGAGGGCATAGGGATAGAGTCACGTGGGGGTAACTCTTCAAAACAAGAACACCACATAGCTTCTTCACAAATTTCCTTGCATTCAAGAAAAGAACACATTTCATGCGTTTCAGGATCAAAACAAGAAAACTCATGCACATTATCTAAAGATTGAACATCAATAGAGTTAACCATGCATGTTTCCAAAGGATCACTAAAGCAGTTAAGATCAAAGTGTTCTTGCACCAAAATATCAATGAGATCAACATCTCTAACATCCTCCTCTTGACAAAGTGGTTTCTTGACAATGTTAAAAATGTTAAATTCAAGCTTCATATTACTAAATGACAATTTCATCACCCCATTTTGGCAACTAATATTGGCATCTTAGTTAGCTAAAAATGCACAACCTAAAATGATCAGAATTTATGACTCAACACTTTCTTCCGGTTTAGTATCTAACAGGATAAAGTCAATGGGTAAATAGAATTTTCAACTTGCACTAAGACATCCTCAATAATACCACGATGGATTTTTATCAATTGGTCTGCTAGTTGCAAAGTGATGCGAGTGGGCTTAAGCTCACCTAACCCGAGTTTTTTATAGACCGAAAATGGGAGAAAATTGACACAACCTCCTAAATCAAGCAAAGCTCCATCGATATGATAATCCCCAATGTAACAAGAAATTGTAGGAAAATGGGGGGGCTTGTATTTGGGAGGAATATTGTGTTGTATGATTGAACTCACTTGCCCGGCTAAAAATGCTTATTTGCAAACATAAAGCTTGTGCTTCACCGTGCACAAATCTTTCACACATTAAGCATACATCGAAACTGTCTCAATGGCTTCAAGCAAAGGAATGTTGATTTTCACTTGTTTGAAAAGTTCCAAAATATCCGCATTCCGACTTTCTTTTTATTGTGACTTGAGTCTTTGTGGAAAAGGTGATGGAATGGGACATTTATCAACCTCAACCGGATCATTTTTCGCCACATCCAATCTATCACTACCTTGATCATTAGATTGCTCCTCGGGATCTTTTAGAACCGAAGGAATTTTTTTTCAATAGTTTTTCAACCTCTCAAGGTAGTTATAGATTTGGCATGTTTCGGTTGGGTATCATTTGGATATATGCAACCTATCAACATTTTACCTTTCGGGTTAGGTAGAGGCTGATCCATAAATTTTCCATTATCTGGCACACTCATGGATGTGGTCAATTGAGATAGAGTGGCTCTAATTTCACTCAAGGATTGTTTATTTCTGGCCCAACGCTCTTGGTTTTAAGTGCTGATGAAATGTTGGCCTATCAGGAATTTTTTAATGTGTCCTCAAGGATCTTGTTATGTGATGGCACATGAGAAGTAACTGATGAAGAACCTTAATTTTGGTGATATGGTGGTAGAGGTGGTTGGGAAAATGGTTTTAATGGTTGGGATGGATAGGATGGATGTGGTGGTTGGAATGATGGGGGTTGTCTGTGCCCATGATTGTTCTTATACCCAAAGTTTTGGTGGTTTCTCCACTCTGGATTATAACTTTCATTATACGGTGAGGAAAATGGCTTCTTGAAGTTATTCATTGTATTTACTTGCGCATGCAAAACCTCTTTAAATACCGGAATGGCGAGGCACTTTTGTGTGGGATGTGCAAGTGTGTCACAAATTGCACACACCTCCTCCAAGTCATATCGTGGAGTGACCACATCAATTTTTTTAAGCCCCATTGCTTTTACATTGTTAGTGAGTTGTGCAATTTTTGCATTAAGTGCATCATCTTCCCTAAGATGGTATAAACCACTCCCCGAGGTGTTGATGTTGGGCTTAAATGGTGGTGATCTATTATGGGGATTTATGACCTCCCACGATTGTGATTTCTCCTTCAACTAATCAAAGTATCTTCAGGCTTTCTCGGGGTCCTTATTCATGACCTCCCCATTACACATTGTTTAAACTAATTGCTTAGTTTGGGGAGACAAGTCTTTAATAAAGAAATTCAATATTCTATATTGCTCATAACCATAGTGCGGGAAAGCATTGCAAAGCTCCTTAACCCGTTCCCAACACATATTGAAATTCTCATTGTCTTTTTGAACAAAATTTGTGATTTTTCACCTGAGAGCATTGGTTCTATGTGCGAGAAAGAATTTTTCCAAAAATTGATATTGTATTTCATTCCAAGTGCCTATAAAACGTGGACGCGGTGAGTTGAGCCAACTTTGGGATCTATCCTTAAGTAAAAATGGGAACAACTTCAACCTTATCGTTCTTCGATCCACATTTGGTGAGAAAATGTTGCGCACACCTCTTCAGACTCTTTAAGGTAAAGGCATGGTTTCTCACTCTTAACCCCATGGAATGTGGGCAAGAGTTGGATCATATCGTGACTAAATTGAAATGACCCACTTTGGGGGTATGATTATGCATGTAAGTCCCGGTGCTCCGCTCGGGTTAGAGATAATCGCCAAGTGTCCGAATTGGAGGATCACTGGGTGGCTCATTATCTATGTGTTCACTTAGGTTAACGATCATGGTAATTATGGTATCTGAATAGGTGCTAGTAAAGGAAGTGAATTCGGATCAACAATGGAACTAGACTCGGAATCGGGACTAGGAAATCTCACTAAATGGTGTACATCATCCCTACCGGCCCAGGGGTTCATACTCAAGAAATCTCCACTAACTTCACATTAACAAGTACCAACAACCAAAAACAAGTTAAACAAATTAGACAATATATATACACACACACACACACATACTAGCGTATTGCCCGTGCCTGAAGGCACGCAGAAATTTTTTCAAATTATAAAGTCATGTATAAATTACGTCACAAAATTTTTATATGTAACGTAAATAATTGTAAATAATTTTAAAATTTTGGTCAAAGTTTCATTTGTTTATAAGACTATCCACCCTGTTGAAAAAATAAAAAAGATACCAACGAAACTAATATTCCATAACAACAATACTAATAGTCTGTCTTAAATATCGTATAAACAAAATCAACAATTCAACTCAATTCATGGAAATAACACCAACACAATAATAAATAAATGAATGATACTGATACATGAATACTTCAATAAAGTATTCCAACTGAAAATATCTTGGCCACTTGCAGATTTCACCTTGCAATATTAAAATATATTGGTCCTTATTGAAGTTCTTCAATTCTCAATTCTTTATTTAGACAACCTGCCAAATGGAAGAACAACTGTTATGGTCCATTCTTTTCAATATGAAAGTATAAAATTTAAAGTTTTGAATTTTCAAATACTTGGATAAACAAATTGTAAAATAACATAGTAAACTCCCAAACTTGAAAATTTCAATCGATTTCAATTTTCAAAAAACCTTAAAATCCCATCTTATAATTTCAAGTAAACCTCAATGGTTGTAGTGGCTTACGTTTATAATGGCTGGCAGTGTCGTCGCATGAAGAGAACCCTATTTTGTGTGGTCGAACAATAAATCTTTCCATTCTGTAAAATATTAATTGAATACCTCATTTCAAACATAAAAAAATAGTGATTGAAAACAGAGAAACAATGGACATAGCAACCAAAAATTATATATTACTAAATTATATGCTAAGTTAATAGTAAAGTAATTGTAAGATAATTAGTCTTGTGCAGGTAATATAATTACATGTACATAAATGAAAGCTTCATGAAAAAAAATAAAAGAATGAACCTTATTTTAACAATGCTTAAAAGAATGAACCTTATTTAACAATGCTAGTTATATGCACTAATTTTGTTGAAATATAACCAACCGCTGCTCATGTGAAATCAGAGATCGGGATAATGAAGGTCGGTAAAAACCACTCAATTGATAATATTTAAAATCACACTAAATCTCCCTTCAACTCATGTGAATGTAAATACGACATTAATAGTGCATACCAATAGAACATTACCCATGTTACTTCACATTACATTTGTCTACATGGAATTGCTTAAGTTCAAGTATATCCATGCAATCATACTTACAACTTTAACAAAGTTCAGGGCAAAAATAACTATCGGTCCTTATGATACATATCCTCCCAATATGTAATTTCCAAAGGGTACCCAAATGAGAATAAAAAGTTTGACATAAAAAATAATATGGACATTGCTCAATACATTAATTCCTGTAGTATAACATCCTACCACGGGAAATATTAGTTCTTGAAGACAACAGATGTTGTACAATCTCTTCCAATTGATGTACAATCCACACATAAAAATGAAAATATGAATCTCTAAAATAGGGACAAAATACTAAAAAATACATACAAGATAAGCTAAATATCAAGAAAATCCAAAAGCTCCAGAAAATAATAAAAGTAAGAGGTACCAAAAGATCCAAGTTTTCCTCGTTGTGCGATTATAGCTATTTCCTTTCAATGTCATGTTTTCAACTTCCAATAAAGCATGCGCTTTGTAAAAGATAAGCAAGTTAAAATATGACTACATAATCACTGATATCCATACGTTAGACCATTTACTTATCCTCAACACCAAAATCTGTTAAATTGTAAATCATCTAATGGTGTGTAAATCATAAAGTAAAAATGGCATTCATTTAGGAAATTAAAGGTCATAATCAACTAAATAAACCCATGTTTCCCTAAAAATATCAATGAACGTTACAAAATGAATGGTGATTGACCCAAAAAAAACTATTACAGAAGATAGGAGGCGTTTATAGTCGCTCAACTAAGCCGAATAATGGGAAAAAGAAAACATAAATTGATTAATCATGAATCATACTAAAATGCCAAAAGTCCATTGTTTTTTTCTCTAGACATAACTAACATTAAAATAAATGGAAATCTTACCCATAAAATGCAAGCCTAAGTCCATGTCTAGCACATAACTCTGTTTTTTTCTCTTGATATGGATGATGAGATGTTGTATGTAAATTTACCAAATTTAAATTTCAAGGAAGCCCAAGACTTATCAAGTTACCTGCTGAAGGTTTTAGGTTTGAGGAAATAAGCATAGGTTTGATTTCACATAATGATTCACCAATTTAATGCATCTATATAGTCAACCAATTAGTTGTGTTAAGATTTATATTGAACTCATGATCCCTAACCTCCACTCTCATTTAAATTCTCAATTACTTGTTATTTTTGTGTTTACTTTCTAGTTACTTTCATTTAATTCAATAATATTCACATTCAATTTCATACTTGTGACACCACGCCTATTTCAAGCACAGGTGATCAGTCATTTACTAAAATATACAGGAATCTCATTTGGTTCATTCTTAGCATCATTATCAAAAACTTTTTAAATTACTAACCACCTCAGTTAAAATAAGTCAGTGCCAAATTCTCTCTTTCATTAACATACAGTAATATGCGAAAATAATATAATATAAACCATTTGCATAATAATTAAAGTCTAAAACATCACAGGATTAAATAAATAAATAAACAAATGAATACATGTCGAATAAACTATCGGCTCCAAAATCCAAGTCATAAACTAACTGAAATGAAATGAATCTAATTACAAGGTCTGAAATTGAAAAGAACTTAATCCATTTAAAATTCTGAACTGAACGACCAACATGCCCAATTGAAATAACTGAATATGAACCCTAGATCAGGAATAAAATAATTGAAGCGCCTACTCAAGTCCCGCATGCCTCCATAAGTGTTACAGTTACGCATCCCTGGAATGAATCATCATGACTGGTGTCCCTATGGCTGGACACCTAAAAGGTTTTGAAAATAGATTTGATATTGGTCGGGGCCCAAACGATTTGAAAAATATTTGCAAGTATTTAAATTGAAGTAAGGGCAGTTATTATACACACGTTAGCTTCACGCGCACTCCCTTGAGTTACTCACCTCTCAACTATAATGCACACAAAATGCCTCCTAATAAACTCACTTAGTCATGCTACCCAGCCAAACTAGTCACAATAAGCATCTACCTAACCATAATTTGCTTGTCTCACTCGTACCGCCCCTACAATGTGCTAACGTATAACCAAAATTATTATTAACCGAATATTATTATTGAACTATTAATTAAGTTTCTCTTACTCAAAATTACTTTTGATATACATTATCTATATCTTCTACTACTATACAAGGATAGAACAAATCACACATGTATGTATATATATCATGTTATTTATATATACAACTACATCATCCCTGGAATGAGAACCGCGATGCATACATACTCTATTATTGAGTCCATGTACCTCACGTACTAAATCAAGTACTACCGGTTCGGAATTACCTTCGAACCATAAATCAAATAAACACATAATGGAGGAAACATAGTCATAAGCCTTTGGGCTACACACATACCTAACATACCAAAATTATCGTTCATATGATCGTACACTCAAATAGTGGTCCAACCCTAAGTTCTATGTTTTAAGGCACATATCCAGACCTTGCTGGCATTGCCAAGGTGGGATCGCCCACTGCGTGTGACCTCCCATAATAGCAGGCAATATAAGTGTGCTTATACACATAAAATGCACATAACAGGTATACACATAACCTATAAATATAACCAATACATTTTACATATGTTTCGAATACCCAACATACTAATGATTCACACCTCATATTATTTTCTTATTTTTTCGAGTATCACTCACTACTCAAACAGTCCTAGTTACCCCTTAAGTAATTTCAGTAGTTAATGCATCACTACTCTACTGGTATAAATTTTGGGTTATCATCTACGCTTCCTGTAACCCGTTTTTAAGTTCTTGATATTCAACATAATCTTTTACCTCGTAGGCCTTAGTCAAATTTTACCCTTATTATGTTTAAGATGTAAACTTTATCTATAGGTCTACTGTAATTCAAAAGTCCTCATATAGTTCATACACCATTACCAAAGTCTCTCATAATTATTGGTAAAGAGAACTACGTATATAAACAAAGATCCCATGTCCAACAATCGTTGTTTGATCGACAAAATTGATCGATCGATCGATACCTGATTTGATTGTCTTCTCCAAATTCATGTTTCTCCCATTGTTACACAACTCAAACTCAATGGAACTCATCCAAACGTCCACCCAAGCTAACCAGACTTCATATAGGAATGTTTAAACAATTTCTAATGTAATCATATCCTCAAATCATCATGACTTCAACATGAAACAAGATTAAATTCTCACTTTTTTCATATATACCCTAGGTTTACTTTTCTTGCATGTTCATCTTTAAGAACTCATATTTTTATCATCCTTTAAACCCAAATCTCAAATTTTGTGTTACGTTAACAGGACGTTGATTTCTAAGATGATATTCCAATAAATCATGAATTAAATCTCAATATACAATACAAAAATCATGTTTTCATGCAATATTAAAACTATACTATCATAGGTATTATAAGTGATAAAATGAATTACAAGTTTAAACACTTGCCTTAGGGTTGAATGGTGTATTTTCATTGCTGGATGATGAAGGCTTCTTCTCCTTGCTCTATTCTTGATTCTGGCGACGTCGGTGGTGAAAAAAGGTGTAGGTTGGCTTAAGAACCCTTCTCATACTCTCTCTTATCGTCCCTTTTCTCTCCAAGTTATTGTAACCCCTAGCCTTTAAACTCGGGTGGCTTATATATAACTAGAAAATTTGGAGTTTTTCCAACCCTAAACTCCCAAATGACCAAAACACCCTTATATAGTGTCGGGGTTGATCTAAAAATGCCTCGGGACCCAATTAACAAGTCAGGTACTCTATTCCACCTATATCGAACCATTCGGAATCAACCGTTACCTAAAAATTGCTATTTAAGTCACTCTACATAAATTTTCTATCTCAACATTAACACGGCCTACACATGACTCTCAATTGAGATATAACATAGTCTCACCGGTATGATTCACTATGACGTATAATAATTATCACTTGTTATTCACTACACACTTAGTAAATTTATTCCATAAAAATTAATCATAATCTCTCTCAATCAATATTTAATAAACACACAATATTTTTTTTAATTAAATTACTGCACACGTGTAATTTAAAAATGCCCGAATTAATTAAATTCTAAATGTTAAAAAATACGGGGTGCTACATACTTCCCCCCTTACGAAGGAATTTTATCCCTGAAATTTGAGCGTACCTACGATAAATAACTATGCTCTCGCATATTGTCCTCCCACTCCCACGTCGACTCGTCTACATTATGGTGCCCCCACTAAACTCGAACCAAGGGCACCGCCTTAGACCACAGCTTTCGCCCACTATGATCAAGTATTGCGACTGTTCTCTCTTCTTAAGAGATATTTGGTTGCAAGTTTATCTCTTCTAATAGAACGCACCAATAATCCCTCCCACTCATCCGGTACCTCTTCAGTGACGACACGTGGAACACATCGTGAATCCACTATAAGTGCTCTAGTAAGCCCAACCTATATGTAACTGGTCCCACCCTCTCGATGATAAAAAAGGTCCCACATACCTCGGTACTAACTTTCTTTTATTTTCGAACCTCATGACTCCCTTCATAGGAGACACCCATACCAAAACCCGATCACCAATCTCTAGCTCTATGTGCCTCTTGTCTGCATCGGTGTAACTCTTTTTCCTATCCTGAACTACACGGATGTGGACAGTACTTGGATCATCTCCGACCCTAATAGTTTGTTATCTCCCACCTCTAACCAGCAAGCAGGAGAACGACAAGGCCATCCATACAGTGCCTCAAATGGCACCATGTTGATGATGAACTAGTAGGAGTTATTATAAGCAAACTCTACCAATGGAAGGTAATGCTTCCATCCTCCCCCGAAGTCGAGTATACACATCCTCAGAGTATCCTTTAATATATAATTAACTCACTCCATATGTCCATCTGTATATAGATGATACGTGGTACTCAAACGTAAATTTGTGCCCATAGCTTCCTGAAAACTCTGCAGAAGTGATAAATAAAAATCTTATCACGATCCGACATGATATTAATCGAAACCCTATACAGCCTCACTATCTCTGCAATGAAAAACTGTGTACTACTTCGTCTCATAATCTGTACGAACCGGTAAAAAATGGTCCACCTTAGCCAAACAATACACTATCAACCAGATGGATTCTACGATGTTGGTAACCCATTGATGAAGTCTAAAGAGATACTTACCACTTCCACACTAGAACCTTTAGTGGCTATAATATCCCTGTCGGTCTGGTGGTCTACCTTCACTAACTGACAGGTAACTCACTTCAAGATAAACTTGTTATGTCCCATTTCATCCTCAACCACCAGTACTGCCTATGCATACGTTGTATATCTTATCCCCACTGGGATGTATCGTAAACCTCGACTCGTGAGACCCTGTCATCACCGTGTGTCTCAAATCCTCATCCTCTGGAACAACGAGTCTCGTATTGAAGCGCAAGCCTCCCTCAGAATTTATTGAATATGACTTGGACCCATTTGCTAATAATTGGCGTACTCTGTCCCGGCAAAAATGATCCCCTACCTATGCTTTTACTACCTGCATAACCATCTTGGGAGTGATATATAACCAACACGGACCTATAATCTCTGACAACCTCGTCATCATGTCAAAGATCCCTCCATTTTGCCTTCCAACCCTCTGTTATTTCCCCAGTAGGCCATCGACTCAACGCGCCTACCACCACGTTGGCCTTTCCAAGATAATACTAAATATCAAACTGATAATCCTTTACGAGCTTTAACCATCTCTTATGACTCATATTCAGATCCTTCTGCGTGAACAGATATTGGAGTGATTTATGTTCCGTGAATAACCTGATTACTCCCCGAGAAGATAATGCCTCAAAATCCTCAAGGCAAACACAACCACTGCTAACTCAAGGTCATGTGTAAGTAATTCTTCTCATGGGGCTTAAGCTTGTGAGATGTATAAGCTATATCCCTCTCTTCTTGCTTTAGTACATCACCAAGTCCATGCAAGGATGCATTTGTGTAAACACAGTACTCCACTCCTCCCCTAGGCAATAGAGTATAGGTGTTGAAGTCAAATTGTCCTTTAGCTCATCAAAAGTTAATTAATAGTGGCCATCCTAATTAAACGGCACCCCTTTGTGAGTCAGGTTTGTTAATGGACCCGCAATCTTTGAGAAGCCCTTAATAAAGCGAGATAGTATTCGGCCAACCCTAAAAAACTGCGAATCTCGATTGGTGTCGTGGATTGTCTCCACTCCTTCATTGTCAATACCCTACTCGGATTAACAACAATGCCCCTACTGAACCCAATATGGCCTAGAAACTGTACATCCCATAACTAAAATCCACACTAATCAAATTTAGCGTACAAATGATGGTCTCGTAACTATATGCAGATTCTCTACGTGCTCATCCTCTGAACAAGAGTAAACTAGAATATCGTCTATGAATACGATCACGAAATGATTAAGTAACTCTTTGAAAACTCGGTTCATAAGATCTATGAACACTACTAATGAATTGATTAGCCCAAGTGGCATCTCCCTGAACTTGTATGATCCATACCGCATTAGGAAAGCAGTCTTAGGAATTTCATGCTCTCTAATGCACAAATGATGACACCCCGATCTCAGATTTATCTTAAAGAAGTAATTTATTCCTCTCAACTAGTCAAACAGGTCATCAATCCGAGTCAACGGATACTTATTTTGAATCATGACCTTATTCAGCTCCGTGTAATCAATGCATAGGCGAAGTGACACATCCTTTTTCTTAACGAAAAACATCGGCGTACCCTATGGTGATGTACTCTGCTGAATGAAGCCCTACCCTAGAAGCTGTTGAATTCGCTCCCTCAACTTTTGCATCTCCTAAGGATCCATGTGATAAGGCACTCAGGCAATCAGCCTCATACCCAGGGCTAAGTCGATGACAAATTCAATCTCCCGACTAGATGGCAACCTGGGTATCTCCTGGAACATATCCTCGAACTCTCTCACCACTGGAATCGAAATCAAAGAGACAACCACCTCCTGTAAAGTCTCCTCCTTAATATAGTTAGGAGTGTGCTCGACCCTCCCTCAGGAAGAGGCATCACCACTAGGAACATCTCCTATCCCAGAATAGAAAACACAATGGTCCTTCCGAATCAGTCCACCTTCGCCTTGTACCCTACTAACCAATCCATGCCCAAGATGACATCATAACCCTCGATATCTAACACTAGAATGTCGACAACTAAATATAGTCTCCCAATGTCAGTATCTATAACCCTACAAATCGAGTGTATAAGTGACCCACTGCCCAAAGGTGACGCTACACACATAAGGAAACTGTCAACTGTCTCTAATAGACCAATGGCGCGTGAAAATCTGGCATCTCTAAATGAGTACGACGCTCCCGTATTAAATAAAATGCTACCCTTATGCCCATGAATAGGAAGCGTACCCTCAACTATTGGTGGCACTTATGGTGCCTACGATACGACTGTATCCTGGATGTTATAGACACGTCCATACTATAACTTCCCCTGCTACTGTGGAGTAGGTAGAGTTGGTGCTGCAGGGGGTAATTATGCATGGGCACCCCACTGTGGGTAATCTCTCCTATTGTGACCCGTCTCGCCATAAATAAAGCAATGACCCAAAAAGTCTCCCTGCCTCTGGCCCTAATGGCCCTGTTGAGGTTGACCCTGAGGATTGCCTTGGTGGCCCTGGTCCTGCTGGCCTCCCCATTGTTCCATTGGCCATGGCGTCCCTGAGGAATATGATGTTATTACTGTTGAGGACCATGCTGGCCTTGTCTGAATCCACTACCCTCTGGTCGGTAGCCTCCCGATCTGAATCTCTTGGTCAAATCTCCCTACCGGTAATCCTGCCCCTGGGGCCTACTCATTTGTTGTTGCGGTGCTCCACTAGCACCATTCCCTCTTGCCTTGTCTGGATGGCTAGTCTCACCCTCTCTCTCGCTTCCCTTCAGATGGAAGAGATAATCCTGACAGTAAAGAAGTGCGGCATTGATAACCTCAATATAAGTCTTTAATATTAGATTACCAATCAAATGTTGCTTGATCCTCCAGGCGAGTTCATCCATGAACTTTAATTTTTCTTTACCTCATTGTTCACCTCATCGGGCACAAAGTTAGCTAGACGGGTATACTCCTCCTCATACTCTGCTACAGAATGGTCTCTCTAAACCACCTCCTTAAATTTCCTCTGTATCTCTATCTCAACAGTCGATGGGAAGTACTTACGATCAAAACTCGCCCAAAAACTCAATAATAGGCATAACATCTCTCTCCTCACAAGTGGTAGTAGACTCCCATCATTGTAAATCTACTCCTACAAGCTTAAATGGGCTCAATATCTGATTTTGAGTGTCGCTGCACTTAACCATACGAAGATAACGTTGAATGTCTTTCTTCCATTGATATGGAACGATCACATCGGAACTACCCTGAAACTCTGGTGGGTGGTCCTTATGGAAAGCCTACCTTACTCTCTACCAATCATATGGCGTCATATGGGCCTGGATAATCGGCGCCACCGACTGCTGTGGCTGGGCATGAGGAAAATGAAGTGCTATGATAGTCATAGCAGCATTAACTGCCTGTACCACGATAACAGCCACCTCTGCGATCGTCACTGTCCCCTGTGGTGGTTGTGACTGTGGTGCCCGTGGCTCATACTGAGCCTCACTTTCATTGGCTCTCGCCGATGCCCTATTCGATCGTCCTCTCTTGGTGGCATCTGAAACCATATATAATTGTATGAGTTCACAATCAATAAAAAAAATAATAGCAGAAGAACGAAGACTCGAATACGTAAATATGAATGCAACAGCTCTAATAATAAGTCTCCATATCAAAGGACGCTACGTCGAAATCGTAGTAAGTCGCACAGATCCTATCGACACTAAAACCTGATGCTCTGATACCATTTGTAACACCACGCCTATTTGATTCACGTATGATTAGTCTTTTACGAAAATAAACATGAATCTTATTTAGTTTATTCTTAGCATCACTGTCGAAAACTTTTTAAATTACTAACCACCTAAGATAAAATAAGTCAGTGCCAAATTTTCTCTTTCATTAACATACAATAATATGTAAAAATAAAATAATATAAACCATTCACATAATAACTGAAGTCTAGAACATCATAAGATTAAATAACAAAATAAATAAATAAATACATGCCGAATAAACCATCGGCTCCAAATCCAAAATCCAAGTCATAAATCTAACTGAAATGAAATAAATCTAAATACAATGTTTGAAAATGAAAAGATCTAAATCCGTTTAAGAGCCTGAATTGAACATCCAATATGCCGAACTGAAATAATTGAATATGAATCCTATACTAAGAATGAAATGACTGAAGCGTATACTCAAGTCCTGCATGCATCCTTGGAATGAATCGTCATGAGTGATGTCCCTGTGGCTGGAAACCTAAAAGGTTTTGAAAATAAATTTGATATGGGCCAGGGCCCAAAACATTTGGAAAATATTTGCAAGTATTTAAATTGCAGTAAGAGCAGATATTATGCGCACGTTAGCTTCACGCACACTCTTTTGAGTTCCTCACCTCTCAACTATAGTGCACACCTAACGTCTCTTACTAAACAAACCTAGTTATGCTACCCAGTCTAACTAGTCACAATTAGTATTTACCTAACCATAATTCTCTTGTCTCACCCGTACCACCCCTACAATGTGCTACCGTAAAACCAAAATCAATATTAGCCGAATATTATTGTTAAACTATTAACTAAGTTTCTCTTACTTAAGTTACTTTAGATTTACGCTATCTATATTTTATACTGCTATACAAGAGTAGAACAAATCACACGTGTATGTATATATATCACGCTATCTATATATACACTTACATCATCCCTGGAATGATAACCGTGATGCATACATACTCTGTTATCGAGTCCATGCACCTCACGTACAAAATCAAGGATTATCGTTTTGGAATCACCCTAGAACCATAAATCAAATGAACACATAATGGAAGCGGACATAGTCCTAAGCCTTTTGGGTAATGCACATACCTAACGTACCCAAAGGATCGGTCACACTATCGTACACTCAAATAATAGTCAAGCCTTGAGTTCTATATTCTGGGGAACATCCAGACCTTGATGGCATCGCCAAGGTGGGATCGCCCACTGCGTGTGACCTCCCGTGATAGCAGGTAGTGTAGGTAAGCTTATACACATAAAATGCACATAATAGGTATGCACACAACCTATAAATATAACCATTACATTTTACATATGTCTCGTATACCCAATGTACTAATGATTCACGCCTCATACTATTTTCTTATTTTCTCGATTATCACTCACTACCCGAAGGGTCCTACTTACCCCTTAAGTAATTTCAGTAGTTAATACATCACTACTCTACTGGTATCAATTTTGAGTTATCATTTATGCTTCCTGTAACCCATTTTTAAGTTCTCGATATTCAACATAATCGTTTAACCTCATAGTCCCTATTCTCATTTTACCCTCATTATAACTAAGCCGACTTTAACTATAGTTCTACTGTAATTCCCAAGTCCTCATATAGTTCATACACCATTACCAAAGTGCCTCATAATTATTGGTAAGGAAAGCTACGTAAATAAACAAAGATCCTTTTTTTAGCAATCGTCGATCGATCGACAAAATTGATCGATCGATCGATACTTGCTTTGATCGTCTTCTCCATATTTGTGTTTCTCCCATTTTTACACAACCTAATCTCCATGGAACTCATCCAAACTCCCAATAAAGCTAACCAGACTTCATATAGGAATGTTTAAACAGTTTGTAACGTAATCATATCATCAAATTATCATGAATTCCACATTAAACAAAATTAAATTCTCACTTTATTCATATATACCCTAGGTTTACTTTTCTTGCATGTTCATCTTCAAGAGCTAAATTTTTTATCATCCTTTTAAATCCAATTCTCAGATTTCGTGTTACATTAACATGAGGTTGTTTTCAAAGATGATATTCTAACAAATCATGAATCAAATCTCAATATACATTCCAAAAAATGTATTTGCATGCAATATTAACCCTACACTATCGTGGGTATTATAAGTGCTCAAAATAATTGCAAGTTTAAACACTTGCCTTATAGTTGAGGGGTTTGATTTTCATTATTAGATGATGGATGCGTCTTTTCCTTGCTCCGTTGTTGATTCCGACGATGACGGTGGTGAAAAATGGTGTAGGTTGGCTTAAGAACCCTTCCTTACTCTCTCTTATGGCCTCTTTTCTCTTCCAAGCATTGTAACCCTACCCTCTACACTCAGGTGGCTATCTATAACTCTAAAATTCGGAGTTTTACCAACCCTAAACTCCCAAATGACCAAAACATCCTTACGTACTGCCGGGTTGATATTAAAATGCCCCGGGACCCAATTAATATGCCTGAATACTCTATTCCGCCTATTTCGACCCATTCGGAATCAACCGTGACTTCGAAATTGCCACATGAGTCATTCTACATAAATTTCTTATCTTGACCTTAACATAGCCTACACATGACTCCCGATTGAGATATAATGTAGTCTCGTCGATATTACTCACTACGGCGTATAATAATTATCACTTGTTATTTGCTACATACTTAGTAAATTTATTCCATTTATATTAATCATAATCTTTCTCTCGTTCAATATTTAATAAAGACACAATATTGTATTTTAATTAAATTACTGCACACGTATAATTTAAAAATGACCAAATTAATTAAATTCTAAATGTTCAAAAATACGAGGTGTTTCAATACTCACAGTGCATGTTTGATAAAATGCCTCTATAAGTTCAACTGATCAATAGTTTCACCAATCTCCATGGAATTCGACCCCGTACTTACGGGATATATTACTTGTTTTATGGCTTGCACTTGGGATATTGACAAACACTTTTCAACCACAAGCAGCCGTCCACGAGCAAGGGTATGTTCACATAAATAATAAATACATACATATAAGCATATAATATGTATAGGTAGCTATCTTCATAACTACCGTAACTTGATACCATCTTTCTCTAAATATAAATCATTGTCCTAAAAATTAACGCTTTAGTTAATTATTAAATTCACCAATTATTGGAATCAACACAAATCCATTTTCTGTTAAATATTCCTTCACTTGGGCAACTTCCCATATACTCGCTTGGGCTCATAAAAATTCTTCGAAAGCTTCCACGTCTAACCTTGACCTAGGCCATTGGAACTGAATCGATTCGCCCTTGGAGCCAAATTGATTTGACCTGGGTTGAATCGATTCCCCTGGCGGTCGAATCAATTAACTTCGGGCAGTAAGCCCAGATTTGTAAATTATCAATCTGGATTCTTCCCCAAAATTCCATAATCATTTTTCCTAATCTCTATTAACGACTTCTAAGCTTTGTAAACCTCAATTTCATCAACTATGAAGTCATATTACCCAAGAGAATAAATCCATAAGGTTTTATGATCATTCTAAATATACTCGTTCCCAAAATAAAGTCCATCCCAAATTCACCAACTAAAGATTTTGGTCTCGCACACCCTTCCGTAGAAAATTCATAACTAATTCAAAAAAATTAGAAAAATATGAAGCTAGCAGCCACACATTTGTAATGAAAAGATCTGAAATTTCATAACTCGAATTGATTCTTCACTAGACCGAATCGATTAAGTTTTTGGCAGAAACTAAAACGTCTTAAGGACGAAGGTGAGGCCTCCAAAACCTCTATTAATGCCTAAATTGATCTCCAAAACAATACCCAATCGATACCCTAACCCAATATAAGTATGGGGAATGTGTTTAAACCATTTTACACCATTTTATGGGTCCAAGAACATCAAATATAAGATTAAACATAAAGATTCAAACTTTGTAACATAACTCATCTTTAAAATAACTTAGGGTTTGTTCATCATCAATTTAATCGCTAAACCATAAATTAACAATGGGATAATTCATAATAGTGAAGTTTTGTTCTAAAACATCAATTATATTTCATATCTAGATCATTTAATCCATAAATTTCATGTTTTAATCATCAAGGTACACCTACTCAATGCAGAACAAATTCATATCATTCCCAATTAACCCAAATTAGGGGTGGCAATTCGGGTTAGTCGTGTCATTTTCGGGTCATGTTGATTTTGATTTGAGTATAATTTTTACATATTTTGAAATCTATACAAGTTAATCGTGTCATGTTCGGGTCATTTCGGGTTATTACCATAAACGGGTTATCGTGTCAAAAATTGCCAACCCTAACCCAAATCATAAATCATCATAAGAATTAGTCTCAAATATAATCAAAACCCCCCAAATAATGAGAAAGTTTGATTATAAATCAAGAAACACATTATTAAAGAAATTGTAAGAAGATTCTTGCCTTAAAGTGGAGGATTGAATAATTCTTCTTGAATCTCCCCCTTGTTTTCTCCTCTCCAAGCTTACCCAATTTCTCCCAAGTGTTTATAACTTCCACGGTTAGGTTTAGCAGATGAAAAATACCTAAATGAGGTGGTTTAATCCCTTTTTAAAACCTTAATCGCATAAGTCCTAATTTCATGCCCTTAAAAGAGACCAGAATGCTACCCGGAATAGTCTAAAATATCTCCTAAGGGTATGCTTACCCTAAGGACTAATTTAAAGCGATCAAAATATATAAACGGACATTCGTATCACCTCAGAGTCTAGATCTAAACAATACCACCCATAATACACAGTAATACCTCGCAGTATAAATAAAATGATGCACTTAATTATTCTACGCGAACAAACTTTCAATTACTATCTAATTTATGCCATTATTACTAAGCCACACATGTAATAAATAATTCCATTTATTAATTTATTAACCACTTAATAAATAGTGATTATAGTCCGTGAAAATACATGGTATTACATTTTTCCCCATCATAAAAGAATTTTGTCATCGGAATTCTCTTAAGCATAACGTCAAAACATAACCTGCACAAATATCATAGGTTTATACACAATTACTCTGAACTCATATCCCACGAGATAATGGAAAAGGCTCATATACACGTACCAAAGTGTGCCACGATTGGGGTGCCCATACACCCTATACCACGTGCACACACGTAAAATATCACATATGTAACACATATATACATCCAAAAATCAACCACACATACCATACAGTAAAGGTATACTCAATTACCCTACTAACTATGACCCAACTCTTATTGAGATTGTCTCACTTATTCAACCAGTGGTGTAAACATCCCCACGTGCTCTGATGGTACACTACTTGGCCCTGCTAGACTTAAATTATATAATAGCTCGTCGTTCAATGCGTTATATCTTCACAAACTTAATGTCTAAAGTATTAAACCAACGTCCTAGATCCTAAATGTCTCTCAACTCCCGACACTTACTAAGCCTCATGCGTGGGACGTCTCGCAAGCGAAATCTAAACAAGAAACCCTTCTCTATACACTACTGCATAGTTCAGTCGGTCGTCGAGATTCGTTGGCCCAAGATCAAACACAAAACAATGCAATAACCACACAAATATCAACATGTGATAATTCCAACAAGATACTCATAATTTCTAAGAGTGGTACCAAACCATTTAAGTTAATCGATCCATTAACGCTAAAACATCACGATTCCCAAAATACGACGGGAATCTATATGTCTATCCTTAAATATAATAGAGTACTTAATCACTCCTAAACCTCTGAACATCTAACAATTCCAATCAGGGTATATTATTACCCATTTCCCTGATAACATCATAATTCTAACACCATAAGCGACCATATAAAACTTCATGTAATCGAGGTTGTCACTAGCCATAAAGTTCCCAAAGTAACCCAAAACTTTTATAATAAAAATATTTGTCATCACTTAGATCCTTTCATACTAAGATGAATCAATCATCGGCCAACCATCCCACGAATTTATCCTATAAAGTAGGCCACCATTAGCATATAGTCCATGTAAGTATTCCGATCTCACGAATTATTATATCCATAATCTAATAACTACATTAATATCCAAACAAAATCCTCACATTATTTGGCGTACTCTAGATGAGGTGATACTTACCAAATTATGAGAAACCTACGGCTATAATCCTAGTGCTGGTAGTAACACCCAACACATTAAAATATGTAAACCTCAATTGAACTATCCTTGGTCTTACGTTATTATCTCCAGAATCCACATTTGGGCACTTGCCAAACATGTGGCCAAACATCATATATCGTAAATCTAAATCACAATTCATCTTAGGATTTCCCTCTCCCGGCTCAACTCACTATTTCTTAACATCATCTTTTGATGTCCCCAAATTATCACTAATACGGGTACTCTCAATGTTATATTCGCAACTTTAACCGTCAATCAAAACATGCTCCTTCTTTGAGCTTATTGGAACTTACTTATTCCTAAACCTTATTCATAAATAATACATTAACAAAATACACGCCCATAAAATGTAAGCAACTCCATCCTCATACAAATCTTTAATTGAGTCGTCTCAACTCGAACTAATAGGAAAATCGATACTCTCCTTTCTAATTCCACTCACTCAGATGTACTACAATTTAACTCTAACTAGTCTCCAACTCATATTCTATAATCATAAGGTGACCCTACTCCTAGGTACAAACACTCTCACATTATCATCACACCCTACTCACAAATATAAATGAGCCTTACTCAAATTCGAGCGCAACACTAACTCCACTGTTTAAGCCTAAATTTCGATCACTATCTCAATTATCGTAAATATAACCCAAAACTCTAATAGGCTCCTCAAAAACTCAAATTCCTTAATGTATCCAAAAATGGACTTGACATGAAACACATTCACTAATCTTATGTCAGCAAAAGTCTTCAAGTTGAAAACTTTACTCCAAATGCTATAATTTCCCATAATCATCCTCAGAGTGGTAGTGAACCCCTTTGTCCAATCGCTCATTACACACTTGACTACTAACTCACAGCGGTCCTCATTCTCGTGCTTTTTAAATCTCCAATACTCCTGAGGTCTTGCCAAAGATCAACGACAACGGACGATGTCGACACACACATCATCGCGACACCAGAGTACAAAATCCTATAACAGGCCTTAGACACATCAAACAATGATTAGAAAAAATGAAATGGATGCAACACGGATCCTAAGGACACTAGAACCTGGATGCTATGATACCAACTATTACAACCCACGATTTTTCACGCCCCGTTGATTAGGCCACCCATGAAATACCGAGGATGTCTAAACAATACATGTCATTTTTAGTATCAACCTAAACTAAAAACCATAGTAAATTAAAACAACTCAAATAAGGATTCAGTAAAAGATTATGAACAGAAATACTAAACTGTGAAAACTGAATCCATTATATAAAAAATTCTAATTATAATTGTTCAGTTGAATAAAAAAGTACAACTGAACTTTCTCTAGCTAAAAAATTCCAACTGAAATACAAGTCGAGTACAGGGGTAACCCTTCCACGTAACTCCGAATATGCTGGTAGTTATAATGAACTAGCGACTCCAACTCTGCAAATACCAAGTTGGATCGCCAAAACTGCAAGTCTGACCACCTAGTCCTGATAACCTATTTATAAATAATAATACCTGGAGTGGGGGGGGGGGGAATATTTTATAATTTAAATCAACGCCCTAAAATTGCAAAAATTAACTTTCAATAGCAATAAATAATGATGCAGTCAATTTGTAATACACGCCACCCATCATCTCTCACATGCACTCAGTATCTCACGTCTCACCTAAGTGCCATACTACGCGTATGTCCCAATCCATGGCCTAACTATGCTGGAAGTCTCTATATCCAGACAATTAAGCACTATTACGTAATGGACAACTACCATGGAGCTATATCAATAATCTAAATGGGATTTCACCCCAAGGTCCACACATATATTTCTATTACCTATTCTTAGCTTCATAAATATAATTCAAGACTTGATTAAATATCTTTTAATTAAACGAATTATTATCCAATTACCATAAGGGATAGGTGCAACTACATACCTTCAACAAAGGAATGTAACTAGCCATGCATGTAAAAATATAATCCCAATACCTACCCCCGCAATATCACTCACAAGGGACATACAGGTAAACCCCACAAAGTACCTAACATGCCATAGGTTCATTATTAAAGTTTATCCTGACACCAAATAAATTCTTATAGGATATATATATATATATATATATAACACATGATGGCATCTACCCTCGGTGTCCATCTCGTGCCTCTATCAACAAGTTTGGAGGAGTCCCACATCTAGGTGTAATACTATACGCATTTTTTACCCAAGCCCAAACATGTGATTTCGGTCTCTATGCTAACATAAAAATATCAAGGGCAACTAGACCACACATAATCGGGAGGTAAATATCCACACATATGATCTCAGTTCCAAAGACTAATCCCATAATACTACCAGACAAAAATATAATTGCATCACATTATGTATTTTACATAGCATTGTGTTCATTAATAGTAGTTTACATCATTAGACTACATGAGTTCATTCCTTAATCAATTCATATACATATATATACCGTTATATTTATTCGGAACACGAAGGCATCTACCTTCGGTGTCTAGCTCGTGCTCTATCGGTATGTCCGGAGGAGTCCCTCACTAGACAGACGTAAACAAAACATACATAAGTGGGACAGTCACTACACATTATACCATTTCATGGTCCCTACCCTCGATGATGACAATGGATACAACTATCCCACTTGCCTCATCGCAAGTTGTGTCGCTGAACGTAGGACCTAAAATAACGATCTACACTACGCCTAGCCCACTTGTGCTGATGCGTGCTACGGTCCAAAGACGAATGCAACCCCAACCAATAGGCCGTCCAAGATCACACATATGTTCACACAAATAATAAATACATACATATAACACATAATATGTATAGGTAATTATCATTATAAGTACCGTAACTTGATTCGTCATTCTCAAAATATAAATCCTTGTCTTAAAAATTAAACTTTCATTAATTATTATATTCACCAATTATTGGAATCAACACAAATGAATTTTTAGTTAGATAATACTTAACTTAAACAACCTCCTATATACTCGCTTGGACTCATTAAAATTCCCCGAACACTTTCACGGTCTAACCCTAACCCAGGTCCTGGGAGCCAAACCGATTTGCTTCGAGCCGAATCGATTCGCCCTGGAGGCTGATTCAATTCGCTTCGGGCAGAAAGCCTAGGTTTTGCAAATTTTCAATACGGGTTTCTTCCCCAAAATTCCAAAATCATTTTTCCTAATTTCTATTGATGACTTTTAAGCTTTGTAAACCGCAATTTCATCAACTATGAATTCATATTACCCAAGAGAATACATCCATTTTATAATCATTCTAAGCATAATCGTGCCTAAAGTAAAGTCCATCCTAAAATCACTAACTAAAGATTTTGGTCTCACACACCCTTCCATAGAAAATTCATAACTAATTACAAAATTTAGACAAATATGAAAAATGGCAGTCGCGCGTTCGTAACGAAAAAATCTAAAATTTCATGGCTTAAATTGATTCGCCACTAGAGCTAATCGATTCGGTTTTTGGCAGAAACTAAAATGGCCTAAGGACAAAGGTAAAGCATCCAAAACCTCCATTAATGCCCAAACCAAGCTCTAAAACAGTATCCAATCGATACCCTAACCTAATATAAGTATAAGGCATGTGTTTATACCTTTTTACACCATATTATGGGTCCAAGAACATTAAATCCAAGATTAAAACATAAAGATTCAAACTTTGTAACATAACTCATCTTTAAAAAAACATAGGGTTTGTTTATCATCAATTTCAGCCCTATACCTCAAATTAACATAGGGATAATTGATAATAGTGAAGTTTCATTCTAAAACATCAATTATATTCATATCTACATCATTTAATCCATTAATTTCATGTTTCAATCATCAAGGTACAATTACTCAATGCAGAATAAATTCATATCATTCCTAATTAACCTAAATCATAAATTATCATAATAATTAGTCTCCAATATAATCAAAACCACCAAAAAATGAAAAAGTATGCTTATCAAGAAACACGTTATCAAAGAAATTGTAAGAAAATTCTTGCCTTAAAGTGGAGGATTGAAGAACTCTTCTTGAATTTTCCCCTTGCTTTCTCTTATACAAGCTTGACCAATTTCTCCCAAGTGTTTATGACTGTCAGGGTTAGGTTTAGTGGATGGAAAATACCTAATCCCATATCTCCCCATAAGGCCTAATTTTGGGCCCTTAAAAAAGCCCAGAATACTACCCAGAATAGCCTAAAATCTCTCCTAAGGGTATGCTTATCCCACGGGATTAATTTAAAGGGATAAAAATACATAAACGGACATTCATGTCACCTCAAAGTCCAGGTCTAAATGATACTACCCATAATACACAGTAATACCTCACAGTATCAATAAAATGGCACACTTAATTATTCTATGCGTACACATTTTCAATTACCATTCAATTTGTGCCAAATTATTATTACTAAGCCACACATGTAATAAATATTTCCATTTATTGATTAATTATTCACTTAATAAATAATAATTACAGTCCGTGAAAATACGGGGTATTACAATCAACCACTAAATTATCTTTTTATAGGGCCCATCTGGCGTAAAATCTACGAATTCTCTCAATGAGATGCTTCATGATTGCAAGGTACCCTTCCATCATCTCGCCTTTGGACTCATAAACCTCAATGACTTGGTTAACCACTAGCTGTGAGTCATTAATGACCTCTACCTGTTCAAATTTTGAGTGGATGGCTAGGACTAAACTTACCACCAAACCTGTATACTCTGCTACATTATTAGAGGCTTTGAATTTGAAATAGATAGCAAGAGAGATGGTACCTATTTTAGGAATTGAAAGATGAAGTCCATATCCACTACCTAACCTTTTTAAGGATCTATCCATGTGTAAGTCTCATACTGGGAGCTGGATTCCAACTCTTGGAATAGGAGTTGCTTGGTGTATTTTGCCTTAGTAGCTTTCGCTTTTTAGATCTAAACCTATTCCTCCATCTTTTCTAGGTTGCTAAACTCAACAATGAAGCCAAATAATGCTTAACCTTTGATGACATTCTGAGGCTGGTAATTGACATAAAACTCTCATAACTCTGCAGAACACTTGACAAACCTTCATGAGGTGTCAGGCATGTGGAGGATCTGTAGGCGGGGTTAATCAGTCATAACCACAATGGTGTGGGATTGGAAGTAAGGCCTTAAGCGCTTTACTGAGGTGATAAGGAAGAAGAATGATTTCTCTATTCTCAGATATTTTCTTTCATCCCCTTATAGATCTCGGTGGACATACTAAATGAGGTACTGAACCTCAAACTCCTCACGAATTAGAGTTGAGCTAACTTTGGTTAGTGAGGCAGCAAGGTAAAGATAAAATTCTTCTATAGTGATGGTTCTTGATAGAAGTGGTGGGCACCCCAGGAAATTATTAAGGTTCTAAAAAGATTCCTCAGCCTCAGGAGCCCACTCAAAGGCCTTCTTGAGGACTTTAAAAAAGGTCAAGCACTTATTTGTGGCCTTCAAGATGAAACAGATGAGTGCAACAACTCTTTCGACTAAAATCTAGACCTCCTTTACTGTTCTTAGAGACTTCATATACAATAGAGCTATAATATTCTTTGGATTGGCCTCTATGGCTCGCCTGGTGACCATGAATCCAAGGAAATTACCTCCAGTAACCTCAAAAGCACATTTCTTTGGGTTGAGGCTCATTCAGTTCCTCCTCATAATGGTGAAGGTCTCCCTGAGGTTCTGCACATGTTCTAAGCTTGTATTATCTTTACCAGGATGTCATCAACATAAACGCCCATATATTTTCCAATGTGGTCATTAAAAACGGAGATTACCACCCTCCGATAGGTTGCACCTACATTCTTTAGTTCGAAAGACATAACTTTGTAATGGTAAGTACTTTTGTTTCTAATGAATGAGGTATTTTCCTTATCATCATGGGTCATTTTTATCTGGTTTTACTCAGAGTATGCATCCATGAATTATGGGATCTCATAACCTGCATCTATGTAATCTCATTTTTATCTTGTTTTACCCTTCTTTAAATTTTCAATTATACCTAGAAGGTTATCTCGCTCCCCCTCAATGTAAGTGAACTTATCCATACGAGTCTTTTCACATGCCATTAAATCCTCAAATAATTTATCATTATGTTTAATGACACGTTCTTTCACCCTAGTCACAAACTTCTTAGAGTCCTCTAATTCATTCTTTAAAACACAGACTCTATCTTCACTATCTTTCTTGGACACTTTAAAATTTTTAAAATCATGATTCATGTCCATGGTCTTCTCATAAAGAGTATCTTTTTAAGTTTGAACAATTCATAAAAAATTAATATTCAACTTTAAAACATAAATTTTCTTTTTCAAGAAATTTGACACTTTTTTGTAAACTTAAAATTCAAACGAGTCAAATTTTCTGCACGACTATGAATCTCATTAAACTACTCTCGAATATCAAAATCATCATCATCGAACACATTGGATAACTTTTCATTATGATGACTCATCGAGAGAAACAAACAAATAACAAGAGAAACAAATAAGCAACCCTAAAACAGTGCAAAACCAAGGATCAATATGATAACTTAGTGTACCTATTGTGATACCACTTAAATGTGTGCAACTTAGGGTTTATATGGATAAGGTCCAAAAGACACACACAACTATTTTTTTAAAAATTCAAATTTAAATTAAACTTAGCACCAATTAAACCAATTGTTGTGTTAAACAGATTAACTAATTTTATCTTAACCTAAAGCATGTATGTGGTTGAGTACAACAAGACAAAATAAATTAATCGCACAACGCACGATGCACAAGGAAACCTAAATGCAAAAAAATCTCGAATGACCCAACCAATGCAATTTACTCTATTAAGAATTACAAAAGGACACGACAGAAGACTTACACAATCAACTCGACTCGTTCGAGCCTTGACACATATTCGTTCCCTGGACCTTCTGCACAGCGACACGTAGAAGTCCACTTATGCATGGTCACTACGTGTGAGTCCACACACGTCTTAATATCTACCGATCCAAGCTTAATAATCGTCCCATAATGTAGAATCCACCATATATAAATAAACCAGGTATGCAATCCATCGCATGAAATAGATACTCAATAAGGATGATGAGTAATAAACTTTGGTGTCAAATGGAGATGAGTAAATAAACTTTGTCAGCATGCCTATTTATAGAAAATACGATTTTCGAGGTAGGGCAAACTCGTTAGATAAAAAATAGTAGGTTCATTCGAATGAAGTGTATAATATCGTTCAAACAAAATCATGCATCTCGTTTGAACTAACTTAAAACAACATTTGAAGGAGATTCTATAATAAAGTAGAAAAATGTCATTCGATCCTCATTTGAACCTCATTCAAACGACAATCACATTCTCGTTTGAACCAACTTAAAACCTCATTCGAACGAGTTTCGTAACTTCGTTTGAACAACTAAGAAACCTTGTTCGAACGACTTTTTCATAAAAAAATATTTTTCTTTGAAAAGTCCTTTTATGAAAAATAGCCTCAACTAATAGTTTAGAGCAGCACCCAATGAAATCCAAGGATCAAAATAATATGCTTTCATACCTTATGCGTTAAAGATAAAATGTGACACGAAACACGATACGATGATGTAGACGCTCTACTTGGCCATTGCACTCTTTAATGAAACGCGTCATAGGATCTTGAAGGATAAACCAACTCAAATACTAAACTATGACTCAAAGGTTTAGTCCAAATGGAATTAAGCCAAAACATACAAATTGACTCGATTCGAAATTTATCCTTATGATTTTCCCCTTGACGCATTCATATAAGAAATAGTGAGGAATGATGCAATTAATTTTGTAACTTATGTGAACTTACCATTAAAAAGGCTATTGGTATAAATTTGTATGTTATTTGTGCCTCATACTATCTTTTAGTCCAAGTTGACGGTACCACATTGGCCACCCTATATGTGTTACTTTTTTTCTCCAGATTTTCTTAGTTTGTATTGTCTTGATATGCCTTCTTGGTATTTAAGTGGAAATTATTAACACATGGCTGAATTTCTCAAGAGAAATTGTTGGCTTCACTTATCAGTAAAAAAGGACTTGTTATTTTATCATTCTCGCTATAGTGGTTAGTCTACTTTATTTGGTGATATCGTGTTTTCTTCACTATTTATGATTTTGACTCATTTTTATAATTTCATAAGATTTATGGGTATAAATTTTTTTTACTCAACTGCAATTCCTTTATATCAATCTATGACTATCGTTTATCTTGTGTCTAAAGACTATTTTCTTGGAGAGAGTAAAAGTGGGAGTTGTGTATGTGGTTATACCACTGTAATCGTCATTGTAAATAGATGGCTAGATTGAAATATGTCATTTTCTACAACTCGGGGGTCATCTTGTAACATCATTATACGACTTTTATAACAATTGCATTTAACAATAACAATAAATATTATCAGCAAAGAAAATTTTATTTGCTATTTGTTTCATTCTTCATTGTTATAAAACATAATTGTTATGATCTTTATTTGTAATATCCTGCTCAATATTTAATTTAAATTATATGTGGAATATGAATGAGGAGAAATTGATTATAAGTAAGGAAGAATTATGGATAAAATTAGAGAAAAATAAAAGAAGAAGAAAAAGGGTCGTTCAAACGACAAGGGGCTATCGTTCGAACGATAGTGTGAAGTTCGCGAGATACAAGGCTTCTTGATAAGCACCCAAAACTGTACATTTTATACCCCAAATAGATGTATTTTAGTTGTTAGGTCTCGACAATTTGGGTCTTATGCGCTTTATTGTCTATTTTGTAGGTTGAATGCACGTTGCGGTGTTCAAACGCGTATTTTAAGGCAATTGTGCGTATTATGGAGCGAATTACCAATTCATGTGCCCTATCCTACCGTAAGACTACCCTAGCCCCAGCTCCATGTCCAACCCAACCAGCTCTGGCGGCGAGACCCATAGCCAATACCCGTCGGAACTCCAGCCACAACCCGTCGCCGCCCAACTTCCTTACCTGCATCTAACCCGCGGACACCAGTCCAAACCGAATCCAAGCTCCGACCCACTCTCCACCTCAACCGACACTCTCACCATTTCATCCAAACCCAAGACCATAAACCCATTTCACAACACAAGACACAATTTCATCTCAGCAATAAACCAAAAGCCAAGTAAACCACTTAAACCCCATGTGCCATATATCCCACTTAAAATCATTTTACCCAAATACCCTCAAATCCCCTTTTTTACCCACTTTCCTAAAATACCCCATAAACCATATCAGATTTTTATCCCCCAATTCCCTCACCCATATACCTTCCTTACCTCACACCTTTGCCATGCACATGTGCACTCCCATTACCCAATTTACCCCCATGTGCACACACCCCATGCTCTTGCACCTTTATCCTACCATTTTTACACATAGATCCATGCCTATTATAAAAAGAAGATGAAGACCCCAATTGAGAGAGTTTTAGAATAGGAATTTGGAGAGAGAATTTTAGAGAGAGATAGGTTAGATTAGAAAATAAATTAGGAAATTATTTTTGTAAATAGTTTTTATTTTTCTTTCTAGAGATTGTTGAGTGATAAATTGTGAGTAATTCAATTGAGCTGAATATTGTTGGATGCTCATATTGGATGGATTTTACTTGATTTCAAGGAAATAAGAGTTCAATTTCACTTCAAGAGATTGAGTTTGATTGTTCTCTTCTCTTCTCATTTATTTTATGCATTTGATTATTAATTTGTCTAATTTCATACCATGTTAGGCTAAATCCCCTTTCAAGGGGTGGGGGAAAACCCTTATTTGATGTTATTTTAGTTTAATTACTTGAAAATTCACTTTGAATGTTAATTTTGATCCATCACCCTTAAATTTACGCCTCGAGAGAGGATAAATGATTTTCGAGAGAAAATCGAAATTCTAGTTATAATACCCATTTTAGGTTCGAACTAGAGATAGGGGTTTCTTAAGTGGGGTATTATTACTTGAATTTCAACTCTAAATTTATTTTCTAAGATTTACATAAATTTTAATTGATCGATCCTAGCAGGTGATTAATTAAAAGGAGTGGATATCTATTTTCTAGAGTTGTGGGGGGTTAAACTTAATTTTCTAAAATGTTACTATTAAAATTACATTTGCAACGAGAGTTGATTTGTAATTTTAATATTAATCTAGGAGAATTCAATTAATTAAATTAATTAATTAGAATAGCTAAAATTTGTGGTGTAATCTCACTCCTTGATTATTCTCACATTTATTTACCTCATTTATCTCATATTTTTATGTTAGACTTTATTTTTCATTTTAGGCACTTTTTAGTTTGTAATTTGATCTTTTATCTTAGTTAGTGTTATTTCACATCCTCACCCTAATTGTTTTAATATTTGAAAAAAATTCCAAAAAGAAATATAAATTGAATTACAATTGAGTTAGTCTCTAGCTTACCCCCTTGATGTGGATTGATAACCTCACTTACCATTATACTCTAGTTTTGTCTACTTTTATAGGTTTGTGAAGATTTTTGATTGAAGAGCTTTTTCAAGCAACGACGAAAAAAATATACCGAAAAGTTCTTTATATCACTTCTAACGACGTAATATTCACTTACAATAGCAGGTCGTGCGGAGGGTTGCGTGATCCATAGTTCGAACGACATAGGTTAAGATGTTCGAAAGACATAGGGCAAGTCCTTCAAATGACGTCGATTGAAATTTTTAATCCCAGTTGTCCTTGCGCATTGTCATAATTGGAGCGTTGGATCTTTGAGCTGTCGAGCTCCCAGAAAGGGGGAAAACGTGTATTTGGAGTCTTAGGGAGGTTTTATAAGGGTTTGTCTGGTGTATTTGAGGTTATTTGTTGTTGGGACAAAATGGAAGAAGGAGCGAGAGGGGGGAGAGAGAGAGAGAGGTGGGTGATATTCCACCTCCATCCACCACCAACACACCACTCATCCACCATAGATCAACCATAAACTACCATTTTATAACATATTCTCCCACATTTGGACCAAAAATACTCATTTCCACCACTAATAAAGAAGAGTTGCAAATTTTGGAGTTATATTTGGGGGATTTTAGAGAAGATGAATGTGGATTTTAATCGAGATGAAGTGGGTCTTACTTAAAAGCTTGATAAAAGAACATTTTGGAGCTTTTGAAGGATGCATTTGGTAACCTCTTGAGGCCACCTTTGGAAGTGGGGTTTGCTCCTCCTACACCAAACTTCCACCACCATTTAAGCCATTTGAGTTGGCAAAAATCTTAATGTAAGATGTTATTTGGCATTTGTAGTCTTGTAGTTATTTTATTTGAGTATGGTGTATTTAGTCAAATGGTGTAAATAATGTGTAGAAGATAATAAATACTTTTATAAAATAAATATGTTGAAAAATGTTAGTTTGTTGAAAAATAAAGAATGAACAAATATTTCAAGGTTTTAAAATAGCAAAAGTTGGTATTTTATGAAAATGGTATAATAATATTTTTAAAGCTTCTTGCAAAAGTGGAGATTCAATGAAAATTAGACATTTGTTGAGGTTGAAGAAATGAAAATGTCTTGGGGGCCTTAAAAATGTATCTTTTGCAAGTATAATGATTCCCCATGATAAAATATATGTTAAAACCATGTAGTAGGATTTTTGGATTTAAAATCTACCTTCTCATGAATATGAACTTGTAGTATTCTGATATTAAATGTATAAACAAGTTTAGAGAAGGTTTTGTTGGGTTTAAACATTAAATGAGAAAAGTAGAAGTTTTTGCCTTCAAAGTATATGAAAAATGAGTTAAAAATGTGATAATGATAGAGTTTAAGACTACATGGAAAATGAAAGAAACGGTATTTTCTTATAAAAGCAGTCTTAAGTGTAAATGAATTTCTTGAATGAAGAAAGTAAAGAAACGTGTGTTTGAAAAAATGTTGATAAAAGTATTCATTAAGTGTTAATGGGTAAACATAGAAAAGTTAGTGTGTAACTTAGTAATGTTGTAAAGGATCAACACTTATGGAATTGAAAAGGAATTAAAGGTGTAAAAGTATTTTCAATTAAGAAGAATATTATTCCAAGTGTAAAAAGGTGTTAAAGTGTTAAAAAACTTAAGAAGTTGGTATGAATAACTTAATAGTGTTTTTGAAGAAATTAATTTTGAAAATAATGGGTAAAATGGTAATTTTACTTAAAGTGAAACATTTTTATGAAATAAAATATTGGAATAGGTGTTACAAAAAGTGGTCCTAAACAAATATGAACTTTGGAATAAAATCAAGGTTAAAGTGTAAAGGACATAAAATGATTCTTTTTTAAAATGTAACACGAGTTGGGGAGGCAAAGTCCCGGATTTTGGCTTCGATCGGGAAAAAGCAAAAGTAAAATAATGTGAACATTTATAAAATATTAAAACACATAAAGAAAACTCGGATGACACCGGGATAAAGTAATAAGGGTCCGGAGCCATTGGTTGAAAAGCCCTAAAATACTGGCCAGAGCATATGGTGGCATCACCGGTGGTGTGGAGCCTATTAAAGTACGTGAGTATTGGAAGATTTAGAGAAAAGACAAAAGAAAATTTGGAACGTCTCAAGAAATGGGTTGTGTGGTAAAATGCGTTAATAAAACCTAACTTGAATGAATGTAATAAATATTTCGATAAAGGTTAAAATGAACAACTAAATGTGTAAACCTATCAATGTCCATAATATAAGGAAAAGGGGTAAAGAAAGTGGATAAATGGGTGATTAAGAAACTAAATGGTTAAGCCCATAATTTTTATAAGTATATATTGAAAAAGGTTTTCAAGTGACAAATAAGAATTTTCTAACACGGTGGATGCGTGTGTTGAAAAGGTGAATTTAAACGAAAATACTAAAGCGTATTCAAATAAATAAAATGGTGATTTCGATAAAGGAATGTGTTTGGATAAATCAAATGTAGTGATTTCAAGTGTTGAACCGGGTGTGTTAAATGAAGTGAGAAACGTTAAGAATGAGTAAAGGCATTCTTTAACATGATTAAGATAAATTAATCTGGACAAGTAAGGTTTTCGAAAGTAAAACGATTAATGCATTTGAATATGTATATTCAAAGGTATATATAAATCTAGATGCATACATATTTTCGCATGCATGTGGTTGGAGCGTGTAAGTATCCTTTTTGTCGCTCATTTCTATATTGCTTCTGTATATTCGTACTAGGCATTAGCTCACACACACCCATTGTTACGACAGGTTTAGTACGGTTTTGTATTTTGAGAGCATTATACATGTAAGTATACCGTATTTAATTTATGTTAGTAGCTCTGTTTACTTAGACTTTGGGATGCTCCCCATAGGCCCTTCACGTAGTTTGTGTTGAAACTTGAATTTCATGCTAACAAGTGAAATGTTAACTAAAATAAAAATGGACTAACAACATTATGTAGGTTGTTCCATTGCACTTCACACCTAATGCTCGGGTCGGACCAGGTTGACTCACAGGTAACCCCACTACAAAAAAATATATCATTCCATAGCAATTTTATTAGTGGCTTATCATTTATTGACACTAAAATGTATATTTTGTTGCAAAATTTCATTTGCCACTAAAAGATAATGTATTAGTGGAAACAAATTAAAATCGCCATTAATTTTGCTATTGAATATAAAGCGGGAAGAATTAGATTTTAGTGGGAAAAAAAATCTAATCAGGTGTAAACTTAAAAATATTTGCCACTAATGTAGATTCATTAATAGCAAATATATTGATTTGCCAAAAAAAAATATTTGAGATACATCATTTACCCTCCAAAATTAATTTTACTAAAAAAGTTTATTTTTAGGATTCTCCCAAAATACTCCTAAACCTAACCGAGGAGCCTTCCAACCTCTCCCATTCATCCCCAAATCGTCTTCATCTTTTATTCTTCCCCTAAAATTCAATTTGCATTCCTATTCAAATATATATCTGATTTCAATTTGTGTTCCTCTGATTTGCAATTTGCGTTTATATACACGTGCGTTGTCATATTGGGGTTTTGTTTCTCTATTATGTATTGAGAGGTACATATGATTCATATTGTTTTCGGTTTGAAACCTACAAGTTTGCTTCCCTGTTGTGTATCAAACTCAGTTTGTACGTTTGGTTCATAGATTTTAATTTGGTTCGGTTCTATTTCGTTTCAAATTCAATTCGATTTGTTCATATATAGCTATATATGCTTAAAAGAGCTTTAATTTGGTCTGGTTTGTTCATAAGCAGATCTATAAATGTATATTTGGTTCTATTTGTTCATAAGCAGACTTTAATTTGGTTTATATATAGTTATACATGCATATTTGGTTCGATTTGTTCATATTAGTGCTTTAATTTGGTTCGTATGTAGATGTACATGTATATTTGAGCAGAGATTTGGATTTGTTAGTAAGTTTTAATTCATTTTATCTTTCTTTTGTTTTATAGATTGCAAATTCAGGTATTCCACTCCCTTACCAAAATTGGGGGTTTGTTTAAACATGTATAAGACATTACATATTGATATAATTCCTACGTATATGCGAACTGTTGACATACATTATATTTTGATGTATAGAATATTGGTAGTTATTTTACGTGAAGTAGTTTATACCATATTAAACTGCTTTCGATAATTAATATTTTATACGCTAATATATTTTCTTTGAAACTTTATAGAATCTTGTTGAAATTGATGCTAGAATCTTAGAATATGAATTTGAGACTGAAGGAATTTTGCGTTTGTTTAAGAGGTCATTTTAATTGATTAATGCATCATTATGATTAAATATGAATCTTGAGAGTACAATAATGTTTAATGTGTTTTAATCGATCCATGTTTAGTTGATTTGTTTCTAGATCGTTCATGTAAGATCCTACATATACGCCAACTATTTACATACATTAGATATTGATATAATTCCTATGTGTATGCGAGCTATTAACATACAATATATTTTGATAGATAGAATACTGGTGGTTATTTTACGTGAATTAATTTATTGGGAACACATGCCCGTTGCGTATAACCGTTACAAAAAAAATTGCAAGTGTTCTGAACACTTGCAAATTAAACTTTTGTAAGTGTTTTAAACACTTGCAAAAATTTCATTTCAAGTGTTCATAACACTTGCAAAATTCAGCAAGCATTTTTAATTTACAACGGTTATAAACACTTGCAAATGAAAATATATAATTTTTTTTGTAACGGTTTAAAACACTTACAAATATTAATATGTAAGGAAAAAAAATGTTCCTTTTGTAAGTGTTGTGAACACTTATATAAATTAAAATATTAAAAAAAATATCCACCAAATGTCACCATCTTCAAATTGATAAAAAGAAGTGGAATAAAACAAACAATAGAAGCAAATTCTTGACAAAAATCAAAACTTTGCATTTCTACTATAAATTCATCAATGTAATAATAATCATTATTACTAAATCCTTACAAAATTCACTAACTAACACAATCAAAACTTATTAATGTTACATTAAATAAAAAACACAAACCAAAACAAAAACCTGCCATCTCAGTAACGTCACCATTTCCCAATGCCACAGTCTCCAATGTCATCTCTATTAATGCTACCACCACCGTGTCTCTCTCCTTAAGTTGTATTCGTTCCATCGGTCCTCTTGTACGACCCAATCGAACCTTGTACAACCACTCTCCACTCCTCGTGACAACTACAAAAAAGGCATTAAAATAAAATCAACAAATCAAAACTAGTACAACAAATAACGGATTAGTTTATGTTAGTAATAAAAAACTAGTATAGCAAATTACACTACAATTGTGTACAATGATAACTACACATTGGTTTTTGGAAAGGAACAAAAAAATAATAAACTAATGCCAAGCAAAAATATTTAGTTAGTTCATATATAAAATCCTAACCTCAACCTAAATCAACTCCCGGGTAGAAAATAATTCCCAACTAGAGTTATTTTCTTCTTAAACAAAGAAAGATGGGCTACAGAACTTGGGGTTAGCCTTCCCCATTTTAATCAAGGCCTAAAGAGGTGTAAAATTTGCCATAGTGAGATTCGAACCTCGCCACCTCGGTGGGTAGTCATACCATGTGAGCAACAACTCATCGGTAGTGTCCTATGCACAAAGTATTTTCTAAATATGTCCAGCATCCTTTTATATTAAAACTCCTCTCTACACCTCAAGTTATAATCCTTTATATTGCATCATAGTTAGTTTGGAAAATGAAGGGTCTTTATTCATATATTTATTTTCACTGTGGTGCCTTGCTAAACAAGAAGTGCCCTTGTAAATCAATAAATACGGATGCCTAAAACAGAGAGGTACAAATATATTAATTAATGTCGCCTTCAATAAAAAAACAAATAAGCAATACTTTGCAGTAAATAATTACCTTTAGATTGTGAAAAAGTCCTTTACATGGCTTCCCGTGATGCAAGTAGTAATGGGTGCAATCATGCATTACATATCCAAGCAAGCCACCTACAAGCACAGAAGGAGCAACAGATGGAGGTGCTAAAAACTTAATAAGGTTCCAAAACTGAAGTCATAGGTCATGGTAAATCAGAATAAATCAATGAAAGTTCTAAGCAACATAACAAAATGAAAACATATTTCGAACCATTTGTCCTTTTTAATATACACTATAAGTGACGGGTCATAAATGAGGATAAAGTCTAAATCACTTTATATTTGTAGATAAAAAACATAAATTATAATAGCACCCAGCCTACCAGATCCAGGGACCGAAAATTTCCACGCTTCATAATAGGGACATTTGACTTTTGCCCCCGAAGATTAGATTAAAATTGATTCTAGTCCCTGTTTTTTTCAATAAAAAATAATAAATATTAGTTTCATAAGTAAATTAAATTGCGAAAGTACCTTTTGGGGCTAGAATTACAACCTTACCGAACATCATATACTTTGTTTTTGTCGGTCTCATCATCGTCATAATGCCACCTTCCACTGATTTCTGCTCAATTTTTGTCCTAATCATCTCGTTTTCTCTTAATTGTAACAGAGTCTACTTCTATTAATATAATATAATCTATAGGGAATGTAAATTTATGCAATTGAGAGAGATATTTAATCACCATCATCTGATCCACCTGTTTAATAATCCGAATCACCACTTTTTTATCACAATGTACACCATCATCATATGATAAAAAAGCCCTAAATGAGTTAAGTAATTCTTTAATCAAGTACATATATCATAACAGATAATGAAGCAAAATTGTTGAATTTCCCTATAATTTATGTAGCAGGGGATATGTTGTACCAAATAATTCTTTAATAAAAGTACTCACTTGGAACTTCCACATGATGATCCTAGTCCATTCCTTATACTGAGTTTGGTTAAAGGGTAAAGACTGATTAATATAAACACTGGCACAAGAACGGTAAAATCAATGATTTCCCACTGAAGGAGTATGAAATTAATGATTTCGTTGTAAATCGATTTTGCACCAATCGAGATGTAAAATCTGTATGATTTCGTAGTAACATTGATTTCGCACTAATAGATTTCGCACTAATCAAGTTGTAAAATCTGTACGATTCGTTCCGAAGGAAAGAGTATGAAGGAACATTCTGTATGATTTTGCATAACAAAATAAAATATGTAAAAATTTATTGAAATAATAACAAAATAAAAAAAATGATATTTTTAACCTAAAAACACGGGGATCTCAAATTCAGTGAAAACCCTAGCTATAACAATAATTTACCAATAATAAACAACAAGAAAAACCAAACTAATATCAAATTGAAAATAAAACCATAGCTATAACATTATGTGAACAAAGAAAACAAATACCTGGGATGGATCCGTTCGCGAGAGAGAAAGAGGCAGAGAAAACATTCTGTATGATTTCATTATAGGTTGTAAAACTATGTAACCATTTCGTTGTAAAATGATTTCGCATTAGTTTAACTTAACGAGTTTCTGTACGAAGGTTTGGAGAGGGACGAAACGGCTGACTGCAACATTTGGAGGGAAGTTTTGGAGGGATAAAAATTTTGACAAAACATTATTTACTATGCAACCCTTTTATGTTTTTCCACTTACAAACTATGCAAGCATTACAAATTTTACAGCGGTTTTGAACACTTACAAACTTTGTAAGTGTCCAAAACCGTCGTAAATTTTGTAAGTGTTATAAACACTTACAAATCAAATACTCTATTAGTTGCAAAATAGCCATTATGGTGTAGTGTGCATGTATGTACATATCTATAAATCATTTGTCAAGGGTTGAACTCTAAAAAATTGATATAGACAAATTATATATGGATCCACATCCTATGAATTCACATACAACTTTTTATTGCATCTCTTATTTCGAAGATCTAACTTTAACCAGGTTTTGTGGTTTTAATTCACCAATATGTGGCAAGCAAATCACAGGTAGAATTAAATGCTTTTCAACAAGAGTTCTGAATTAAATGTAAGTTTTGTTTGTAAATTATCTATTTTTAATACTTTGTGAGTATATAGCAATTATTGGTCTTTAAAATGATGAAACCTTTATAATTATAATAAGAACTACTCATTTTAAACTTATTTTCTATTAATTTTGTGTTATTTATATATGGATTTGTGCTAATTTCATGTTGCTTATGTATTCTGCATTTCAGTTAATTGTTTGGACTGTGTGAGTGGGTCAGGGCCCTGCAGCTTTGCTTATCCTTTCAGAGAGCATGGCGGTTTGGGGGTAAAGTAGCAACGGGGCAGCGCGGAGATGCAGAGTCGTGGAGGGGTCCCCCATATCAAACCCACCCCATTGTCATTCCGAATCACACAACGATATGATATACCACAATTTCATACATTAAGAGGCCTAAACTTTAATGAAAGCTGCTATTTGAGCTAAAAACTAAAATGGTGTGTACAAAAAGTAAGCGATTGTTAATTTAAAACCAACATTTGTTCATGGATGGTGCCAAAAAAAGGGTATGTGAAAAGTATACCTACAAGAATAAATAATGCAATTTAACATGATTTATGCGATTAAGCGAGTAATATTTATCACAAATAAGAAGATATCTTTAGCATGTTTAAAAATGTGAATGATGTTATGCGTTTTAGTGTCCCAAACTCAAACCATGCCATCCTCATATCTAAAAACCAATAGAAATCCATCCACTGAAAAGGCCAAGAAGTTTACGAGTAAGCAGTCAATGTACACCTTTGTGTGCTTTGTTACTCCTTTACATCCTTGTGTTAGTTTAATTTATGTGGGTGACTCATACATCTTGTTTCCTTTAAAAAAATATATAATTATTTTTGAAACTCAATGAAGCTTTCTAGCTCTGCACAAATTATAGTCCTTGCAGATTCATCCATAAGTCTTGAAATTGGACTGAGTGCATGTAGTTACTTCCAAAGAAAATGGATACTGAATCTTGTAATGATATCTATCACTGAATATGATGGTGTGGGTGTTTTCAACATTGACAAATCACATGATTTTGGACATTTACTCTCCGTTTTCGGCCAAGTTATACTACAGTTATAATTATTTCTTTCTTGACCTCCATTAGCCAGTTTTCTACACTAGCTAGTGCCAAGTCAAGTTAGGTTCATTTGGTAGACTTTCATCGAATATATTGTTCCCCCTTTGTATATCCTTTGCTCTCAGTCGTATCTTCCAAGCTAACCTCAAACACTCTATGTTTGAGCCCTTCAGGAGCAATCTGTAAATTGTGAAAATAACATATTTTTTTTTATAGGAAATGTGGAAATGATAATCTTTTGTTCATTCTCTTAACTGGACATATTTTTTTATTTACAACATCCTATTATCAATGAAACAAATTTTAATTATAAGGTTGCTCAGGATTATACAAGCATAGCGGTATGAGATTTCATAATTTAATATTTGACAGGAAAACTAGCCGAACTAAGACTGGAGAACATTTTCTTTTTAGTTCTGAAACTGGATTCATTCCATATACTTAACTTTACAGGTATGCAAACTTCAAGGTTATTAATTAGTGCTATTTGACTTTTCTCATGCCACGGTCTATGAATACATTTATTGTGTGTTGCGTTGTTTTTATTAAATTACAATATATTTTTATTTGAACCAATTGAGTTTAATATTACAATATAATTTTATTTGAACAATTGAGTTTAATATTATAATACAATTTTAGAGACTTTGGGAATCTTGCTGATGTATGAGAAATTGGTGATTTTTTCTATGAAGATGATGTACTTTTTACGAATTCTAATGCTCAAGGGCCCGCAAATCACGTTGAGAATGATCATCATCAAAATGATCTTGTTCCAGACAATTATTTCTTGAGTGGAATAAAGAAAAGGTTATTTTCATCTATATAGTTTTTTGGAAACATTTCCATTGAAATGTAGAAATAGGTCGTGATAGGTTATCTTCAATTACTAGTAATCATATTTTTTGTGAAGATTGTAATAAACCAGTTATTACTATACATGAGCAATTATCTAATTAACTGTTTTATTTAGTTTTTATGTATCATTTATCATATATTTTCTTATTCAGGTGCAAATTCATTACCAGTGATGCTGGAAGAATATGGTTCAATTGAACAATGGGTACACCTTCAAAGTATCAACTCTAATCTTGGTGAAAACTAATCATGTATGCATTTTTTTTTCCTCAACTACATCAATGATAAAGAGTCAATGCCAAATTCAACACTTTTAATCACAACAATCATAACTAGTAGTACATTTCATTTTATTGAATATATAAAACACTTCACAACATATTACTCACATACATAGCACATCTCACATCACTATTTACCACATTTGGGTATTTGATTCCTATAATAATGAGTAAACAGGTATTGTTATTAATTATGGAGCAAAAGAGCGGACATAATACATAGACGTTGTAACTGATTAATTTCAGATCCAGCAGAATAGGTAGGCGTTGGATCAATCCCATTCGGGCCAGCAACAATAGGGAAATCCCATATCAATGTTATATGAGTCTTGATTTATATGATTAAATCACATCCAATTGGCAGTTATATAGTTCATTATTTAGACCATATATTCTTTATTATGTTAGTGTTATATGTCCTTTAATCTAAGCTTTCATTGTATGAAAATGTGTAAATATTAAAACTAACTTTTCATTATATGTACGTTTTATTGGGTTCATCTTCCAAGAAACGAGTTAGAGGACGAGTTTTAAAAGAAACTTAAAAGGGGGGAGAATATCGAAATCGTCATCTCGGAGGGCCGTATAGTGGGCCATTTTGCATCTAATTTGAAATATGAAATCGGTATTGTTATCTGCAATCACGCTCCATTTAAATTCCGGTTATGGGGTGGCATCCCGAAAGAGAGCAAAGAACACATGTGGACACTTATGCAGGTAAGCTTATACTTATGCTCGTATATAGAACGCATCCCCATATAAAGTTAGTTTTAATGTTTTTTCTTTTCTTTCAAATAGGATAAGTTGAAATTGCCGAATGAAGATAAAGTTATGCAAAGGGAGAAAGCTATTGAGATGGATAGACAAGTTGCGGAGGCCATTAGACAAGCTGTTGAGGCGAAAAAGGAAGCTGACGAGGCGAGGGGAGAAGTAAATGAAGCTCGAAGGGAGAATGCTGTAATGAAAGAACGAATAAATGACCTTTTTAGAAGATTTGAGGAGTTATCTAATCGCATAGCTCGTAATAGTACATGGGTAGCGGAAGAGATGCATGAAGTATAAATGATCAATAGTCTCATATTTATTTCTTTTGTACTTGTTTTTATTTTTAAACGATGAAACGATTTATGTAATTGATGTATTTGACTTAATTTTGATGTGGAATATTAAAAATACATTGAGTATACAATATTATAAATATATTTTGTGAGGAAATGAAGCCTAACTATTCTTATTAGATTGTCTTATTTATCTTAAATATTAAATAAGAAAATTGAATGCACTTAGTATTATTGGTTAATTATTTTATGCATAAAATATGAATATTATATGCAATACCTATTAGTGGAGGCAATAATTTGCTACAAACAAATATTTTTAGTGGCAAATTTGAATTGCCACATAATTATCTTGACCTTAAGCAAAAACTTGGTAGCAAATCTTATATTTGCTATAAAAAGAACCTTTTAGTGGCAAATCTGAATAGCCACAAAACTATCTTCACCTTTAACAAAAACTTAGTTTTTGTAGCAAATAATATACTTGCTACAAAAAGAACCTTTTAGTGAAAATAACATGTTTTTTGTGATAATTTTGATTGTTTTTTGTAGCAAATAATTTGCTATTAAAAGTACATCATTTAGTAGCAAAATTTGTTTGCCACTAAATTCGTAACATTTAGTAGCAAACGTAAAAAAATTGCCACTAAAGGTATTAGCAACAGGTCTTTAGTTGCATAGCTGTGACGATTTTTTTTTTTGCCACTAAATAATTTAGTGGCAAATTTTTAATGATTAGTCATAATTCTGTTTTGCAATTAAAAATCTTTTTTCTTGTAGTGCCCATAAATCCGGGTTAGAGTGTTGCAAATGGTATCAGAGCTCTAGGTTAAAGGTTTCTTTCGGGAGTGACGTGGTGAGGTCGGTATTAGATCTTTTGACGTTGGTGTGGTTTGGGTCGGACAGGCTAGTTTGATTATAGTTTAGTTCGTGTCCTCAACGGTAAGGTCAAAGAGTTTAGCATGATAAGTAAGTTGGTGCCCAGTGACACACAATTAAGTTGATAGTTATTAATCGCTTTCGCGTTTCTGATTAGAATTGTAGTAATTTATGGATGTCCATGCAAGCCTATATTGGTGACACCATAGTTGTTAGTATGAGGTGCTTGTGTCGAAATTTTAATGGCATAGAACCATCTAAGATATAGATATAATGAAATGACGCACAATGGGCAAGTGGCACGAGTTGCATATAGTCAATAGTAGAAGTTGATGGTCAGGGTGTCTCAACTAGACACTAATGAGTGGTGATTAAAAGATATATATAATCCTTAGGTACGACGCTTATGGGTAGTTAACGCCGATGATGTAATTAGACAAATTCGATCCTTGGGGTGATATCGCAATTTATGGTAATTCAGTGAACACGTGGTTGTGTAGGCTAATAGTGGCAATGTCGTAACCCTTTGTGTGAAATGTATTGTGAAATGACTTTGGTGATGAGAGTAGCCTTGTTAGTGGCAATAGTGAGTAGTGTTCACTGCGAAACAGTGGTAAAGGTTGTGTATCTCATATATGGAGACTAGATGACTAAATAACATCCATAAATATTGATTTTGTGGTGAGAACATATTAGTTCCTTTGGATTAGGACTTGGGTTAGGTGTGTCTTGATTACAGTGGGATATTGAGGAATAGGATCTCGTGCGACGTCTGTGGTATGGACCTTGATATTTATAGGCAATACCCGATGTCCGTATCCTACCAAGATTTATATAGTCTTGTTAAATCATAGATTGACACATGGTGTGATATTTATATAGTAAGGCAATTTAGTTACCATAGTTGAATAGTCATTGAGGATTTAGTTTATAGGTTGCAGGCGACGTCTTGTATCCTCCCATAACCCGTAGTATCGTTGGTTGAGATTAGTACGTAGCTCGTAGTCACGGCCACTTAGAAGATAGATCAAGTAATTATCTAGGTGTAGAGACTCATTTTAGCCGTCGAGGTAATGGCTAGGTACGAGGTAGCCCTAGAATAAGAGTAGTTTATATCATTGGACAAATTGTGTGTGGCATCCTTGGAGATAAATATCAAATGTTTTGATGCCTTAAGCCATTTGACGACTAAGATGCACTGTTAGAAGCTCATATACTAGTGTCTTTCCGAGCACCAAGTAATATCAATTTGAGTATTGTAAAGTTTGCAGAGTGCACCTATGGTGATAAAGGTATGGACGATGAAACCATGTCGAGTTTTGGGACTTTTACATGAAATGTGTTTGGTGTTCTTAGGTCACCAATTGAGTTCGGTGTGAAGGAGCTTTAGCACTCTAGAAACAATTATGTTGAGGGACACGTGATGATCCTAGGTTACGGTTCGTAGAGTGTACGTGTCAGGTGTGGCTTCTAAATCGGAACGGAAGGGTGGTACAATCCCTAAGGTAGGACGATCGTAGTGTCGCTATAGGAGTGATGCTTGGATGTCATGAAATGGCTAGTATGGGTATGGTGATACTTGGTTTCGAAATGTGATAGGAAATGTATTCAAGACTTAGAGTGATGACGATATGTGGAGATTTAAAAATGGCAACCGAGGTGTAATAACATTGAAACATAATTATTATGTCGGGGTGTCGACTGTCTATGCTAGGGTAACCTTAGTTATGGAAGGAATAGTTCTTGGTATGTCTTTCCAAGTGAGTACGGGCTAGGAGATGTAGCCCGGTGTGATGTTAATTACCCTTAAAATGCCGATGACGACGGGTGTGGCCATCACGTAAGTATTGTGTGGGTGAAAACCGACGGTAGGTTGGGTGGAAATATAGTGTGGTTAAAGAATACAGTTTCTCGCTTGAACCAAGTAATGAATATGGGACTTTGGGATCTCGATCACGATATGTAAAGCAAATAATATCATAGTTGCAGTAGGTTAGTAACATTGTCACTAGTAATTGGGCAAGATCAGGCGTGAAATATTCGTCAATCATAATGATTCATATATGCCAAGGATGTGAAAGGTAGGGCCTTTCTCTCAAGGAGGGAAGTTGGGCATTGACTTCCTTAAGGACTACCGATTGCATTCGTATTGTGAGAATGAAAAGTTGTGATTCGATTCACCACGGCTATGTGACACCCCTACTAATTAAATACCGGGTAGCTACTCCTTTATTCAAATTAATACAAAATGTCAAATTAGTTCAGTTCATAGCATCACTGTCGAAAACATTTATTTAAACAATTACTAGCCACCTAATATTTAAAAAGTGAGTTGTCAAATTTTATTAAATTAATTTAACATGCAACCAATTAAAATTATTAGCTAAATGATACCACCATCACATCAAAATAATAATGGAATAATAAACGAGTCTGGAGTAACACTCCTCTGAATAATCCCAAATACTGAATAAAACCAAATACAACGTCTGAATAATAAATGAATTAACTCCAAAACTTCAATGAAACTCAGTATGATAAAACTGTCTATAAAAGAAATGGGGCGACATGCCCTAACAACTGAATAAGTCTTAAACGGAATCAATATAGAATGTGGAGACGTCTATCATCAAGATCCTATGACTTCCACAACAGCTACAACACGTCACTAGGGGTGTTCAAAAAAACCGACCGGCCCGAAAACTGAACCGAACCGGCCCGAACCGAACCGAAACCGGCGGTTTTTTTTAGCCCGGTTCGATTTACGGTTTAAGGAATTAAAAAACCGACCATGTCGGTTCGGTTGGCGGTCTAGCCATGGAAAAAACCGAACCGAACCGAACCGAACCGAACCGATATCAATATTTATATTAAAAAACTTATATTTTTATATGCAAAATCCATTACCCGGCCTTAAAAACCGGCCAAAACCGAAAACCGCCCAAAAAAAACCCGACCAAAACCGAAGACTAACCGAAACCGAACCGAAACCGACATAAACCGAAACCGATGGTTTTTTTCATTATCGGTTCGGTTTCGGTTTAACCCTTTCCAAAATCGAACCGATCGGTTCGGTTTGGATTGCGATCCAAAACCGAACCGAATCGACCCGTGCACACCCCTACACGTCACTGAAATGGAACTCCTAAGATTGGCGTTCCTGTGGCTGGGCACCTAAAAGGTTTTTCAAGAAAATAGAATTGAAAGCAAACGGGTTAGAGCTCGATGTGAAAACAGTTTAAAAATATAGCATGTGTTTAATTGCATTAAACAATGAATGTTAAGTACATGTTAGTTCCGTGCTCTCACATGAGTTTCTGACCTCTCAACTAATGTGCACGCTTGTCATATATCCATAACCCATCCTAGTTATGCTGCTAACTAACTAGTCTATACTGCAACCCGTCCTCACATGAAAATATAGGGGTTTGTTCAAAACATTCCAATCTATCTTATGTGAATCTACCTTTTTATTTCTCAGATTAATTTCTATTAAGTCATATAGGAAATTCTCAATTCTAACTTTACTCAAAGTGTCGCAAATATTCACACACATTAATAAGGATATTCACCCACATTAACAAGGAGTCTGTTATCATCACCAATATATAAATTTCAACATAATTATATAATTGGGGCACCCCTAGGCTAAGTTGCGGTGCACACATACTCTGCTATTGAATCCCGATACATCACGTACATAAGGACTACGTATTCCGAATCTCTCAGGAACCGTTTTAATAAGCAAAATCACACATATTGGAGGCGAACATAGTTCACATACCCATAGGTCACGCACATACCTACGCTTCCATGGTCAGCTGACTTATCAACTCACAAATAAGTCAATCACAACCCTATGTCCTTAAGGTACCAATCTAAATCCCCCCGTAGGCACACAAAGATTAGATGGCCATGTTTCGAAAGCCGACCTCCCGTGATAACAAGTATGATAGGTATGTCATACACATATAAATCCATTTACTAAGCATCCACACAACTTAGATACTTTATAATATTATTAAAGGTGTGTTCTCAATCCTTATACCACTAATCCAATTAGTACATTTTTATACTTCCCGACAGTTATATAATATAGTCCACCGACACATCTCACGTCATAGTTTCAAGTACTTAAAACCTAACTCATAAAGGTTACTAAGTCTCCTATTATTCCCACACTTTAATCCAATACTCTTAAGGTCCATATTTCTGCCACTAACCTTATATTACCAAATATATAGATTTAACTCATTTAACCGCAGTTTTTAATTATACCTCACTCGTCGAACCGTATTAAGTCTAACATAACTCCCAAATCTAATTATAATAATAATCCGGGTCTCATATACACGCCTACTGGTCTTCCTTAAATCTAAAAGTGTTCACAAGCTCCCCACCAAAAATTTTCTAGGGTCGAAATTGCTAAAATTCAATAAGGGAAAAATATTACAATTTCTGGGAAGGTCGATCGATCGACCTATGAATGTTGATCGATCGATGATGGTCGATCGATCGACCTATGAATGTCGATCGATCGATCGCACCAGATGAGGCTACAGACTGCTTCGTTTTTCAGTCACAGATTTGTCCCAAAACTCCATTACAAGGTATGCAATTCTAAACTAAGGATATGGGATCATTGTAAAACCTAAATACAACATTTTTAACGTTCTGAAACCATTAAATCATCAGCAATTAACCTTATATGGATCAAATCTTCATAAAAACCCTAGTTTTCTATTTTTTTCACGAACCATGATATTTCTCTTCTTTAATTCGTTTTTAATCCATCAAGGGTCAAGTTTTGGTTACTAAATTTCATCCAGAACTAATCTACATGCAATTCCTATCCAAGATTTAGAGTTCTCCACCAAATTTCATGAGTTTTCATCATAAATATTCGCTGAAACTAATGGAATCAAATCACTTGCCTTAAGATTGTTGTTCAGATTCGCTGGTGGTGTCCGAGGGCTGTTTCTTCCCTTCTTTTCGATCACAATTCCGTCGAAAGTGGTGGTGGTGGGTGGTGGCTAAGGTTTGGAAACCTCCTGCAACTTCTCATCTAACTCACGTAGTCCACTCTTTGTTTTTAGTTGATAATGGACCTAATGGTCTTCCCAATAATAAATAAATAAACCCTAAAATTCGTGGGTCTTATTTCCTTAAATTTTAAAATGACCAAAATACCCTCCCGGGTTGTCGATTTGGCCTAAAAATTCCCCGGGTCCCAAACTAAACCCCTGACTACTATTTTCTGACTATCTCGACCCCTCCAGACACGTTGGTGCACTCAAAATGACCATACGTGTGATAGAATTATAATTTACTTTTAAATCTCATTAAATAATTTCTGACGCGACTGACACGCGCGTTCCAACTAAATTTTCTGAATTGTCGTATTTATGACTCGCGACAATTTTAATAAATTTAACAATCACATGTTACCACATATACCCAGTAATATTCATCATTTATTATCATAACCAAATATCAACTCACGTCTCGCTAGTATTTAAATCCGGATTAATTTCTAATTAATTCCCATTAAATAAAATCAATAAAATTAAGGGGTATTACAGGCTAATGACCCAATTCAGGGTGTGCGGCTAGGATTTGTATTCGGTAAGAACTCTAGGAATAAGTGTCATGACTTCAAGTGTACGACGTAGGTTCGCTTTCGTGACTCAGAGTCAAATGCTTATAGGCAAAAAATTTTGGATTAGTGGTTTGTTCCTTCTTACTCTCCGATATACCTTTCGATTTTGGTAATTGGGAATCAGTATTCTCACTAATGTGGTGACTCAAATTGGTGTCATGCCATGGTATGGCGTGATTGGGCCCGAGAGAGGGCAGTGGACCGGGTTTGGTCAATGCAGCTCGGTAGCTAGGTGCATCCATTTGGGGTATTTTGGCTATTGCATAAAGTTTTGCGTACGGGTGGCTATGTTTTTGACCACGCGATTTACTCGTAGTAGCGATCTTTCTTAGAACTAATGGACTTTTGACTGGCCGACTTGGTAGTCAGTTAATCGGGTTGCGAAGATCGGGATAATGGCTTGTGGATATAGTATAGTATTGGAAATCGAGGAAAACTTAGCATACGATGTTGCTTTGCCACGGTAAGTGAATTAGAGTGAGACTTTAGTGAGTATACAAGGATGAGATGCCTAAGGCAGTGTTAGGTTCATCAGAATGACGCATCAGAAGGTGTAAACCGGGCATAAAATAATAATTTGAAGGGATTAATTCTCCTTGGAGCGAGAAAATAACATGGTATGATTATCGATAAATTCATGCGAGTTATATAATTAGGATAACCAGGAAATTTGTGGAACACAGGATGTTCGGTCCCAGTCGAGAGTTGATTTTGGTTGTATATATGACGATTGGTTGTATTACGATTTGCTTTGGGTGAGCGTTGATCGCTAGGACCCGTAAAGGCACCGGTGTGCCTTAAGTACTAGAATAGGTAGTGCTAGGAATGGTTTGAACCTGGTTATAAGGCGAGTGGAGACTCGATGTCGATTATGTAATGTTATGGTCAACGAAATGGTAATTATTAGGGCATGTCGCATGTTGAGTATTTGGTGACCTTAGTGTTGAGGACTTTGATAGTCTATATTGGAGGATTTCTGGGACTTATAATAGAAGTTGGTGGACCCCATAAGTTTGAGGATTGATGGACCAAGAATTTCGGGGGCGAAATTCCCCAAGGAGGGAAGTTTGTAATATCTTGTCCAAAATTTGTAATATAAATTATATGTGGATTATGAATAAGGAGAAATTGATTATAAGTAAGGAAGAATTGTGGATAAAATTGGAGAAAAATAAAATAAGAAGAAAAAGGGTGATTCAAACGACAAGGGGCTGTCGTTCGAATGACAATGTGAAGGTCGCGAGATACAGGGCTTCTAACGATGTGCTACTGACTTACAATAGCAGGTCGCGTGATCCATAGTTCAAACGACATAGGAAAAGTCATTCGAACGACGTTGGTCGAGATTTTTAATATCAGTTGCCCTTGTGCGCTGTCACGATTTGGAGCGTTGGACCTTTAAGCTGTTGAGCTCAGATTAGCCCAGTAGGGCAAAAACGAGTATTTTGAGTCTTAGGGAGGTTTTATAAGGGTTTATCTGGTATATTTGGGTTATTTGTTGTTGGGAGAAAATGGAAAAAGGAGAGAGAGATAGAGATAGAGAGAGAGGTGGGTGGTCTTCCACCTCCACCACCGCCAAGCCACCACTCGTCCACCATAGACCAGTCATAAACCACCATTTTTATGTTATATTCCCCCACTTTTGGACCAAAAATATATTTGGGGGATTTTGGAGAAGATGAATATGGATCTTAATGGAGTTGAAGTGGGTATTGCTTGGAACTTCAAAGAAGAATATTTTGAAGCTTTTGGATGATGCATTTGGTAAGCCCTTGGGTCCACCTTTAGAGGTGAGGGTTGTTCCTCCTACACCAACACTTCCACCACCATTTGAGCCATTAGAGGTGGAAAAAACCTTATTCTTAGTGTAGGATGCTATTTTACATTTGTAGTTAGACTATTTGGGTAGAGTGTATTTAGTTAAATGGTGTAAATAATGTGTAGAAGATAATAAATATTTTTATGGAATAAAATTATTGGAAGATGTTATTTTGTTGAAAAATAAAAAACGAACAAATATTTTAAGGTTTTGAAATAGCAAAAGTTGATATTTTATGAAAATGGTATATTTTTTAGAAAGATGGATGTTAAATATTTTATGAAATAAAATATTTAAAAATAATTATTTATGTTGGTAAACATTGGTGAAATAATATTTTTGAAGTTTATTACAAAAGTGGTGTATCTATGAAAATTAGACATTTGTTGAGGTTGAAGAAATGAAAATGTCTTTCGAGCCTTAAAAATGTATCTTTTGCAAGTATAATGGTTCCCCGTGATAAAATATACGTTTAAACCATACAGTAGTATTTTTGGATTTAAAATTCATCTTCTCATGCATAAAAACTTGTAGTATTTTGATATTAATGTATAAACATGTTTATAGAAGGTTTTATCGAGTTTAAACATGAAATGAGAGAAGTATAAATTCTTGCCTTTAAAGTGCATGAAAAAGGAAATAAAAATGTGATAAGGATAAAGTGTAAGACTACATGTAAAAATGAAAGAAACAGTATTTTCTTATAAAAGTAGTCTTAAGTGTAAATGGATTTCTTGAATGAAGAAAGTAAAGAAATGTGTGTTTGAAAATGTTGATAAAAGTATTCATCAAGTATTAATGGGTAAACATGGAAAAGTTAGTGTGTAACTTAGTAATGTTGTAAACGATTAACACTTATGGAATTAAAAAGGGATTAAAGGTGTAAAAGTGTTTCCAATCAAGAAGAATATTACTCCAAGTGTAAAAAGGTGTTAAAACACTTAATAAGTTGGTATGAATAACTTAATAGTGTTTTTGAAAAAATTGACACTTGTGAAATGGAGTAAAAGGTGATTTTGAAAACAATGGGTAAAATGATAATTTCACTTAAAGTGGTACACATAGTGAATAAGTGAATAAGTGAATATGATTTTACAACGATAATTTTACTTAGTGAATAAGTGGTACACAAAGTGGTCCTAAACAAATATGATTTTTGGAATAAAATCAAGGTTAAAGTGTAAAGGACATGAAACGGTAAATTTTCAAAGTGTAACACAAGTTAGGGCGGTAAAGTCCAGGGTTTTGACTTCGGCCGGGTAAAAAGAAAAAGTGAAATAATGTGAACATTTGTAAAGTGTTAAAACACATAAAGGGAACTCAGATGACACCAGGATAAGCAAGAAGGGTCGAGCCCTTAGGTGAAAAGTCCTAAAACATTGGCCTGAGTATTTGGTGGCGTTACCGGCAGTGTGGAGCTCGTTAAAGCATGTGGGTATTGGAAGATTAAAAAAAAAGACAAAAAGAAATTTGGAACATGTTAAGAAATGGGTTATGTGGTAAAATGTGTTAATACAACCTAACTTGAATGAATGTAATAAATGTTCTGGTAAAGGTTAAAATGGACAAGTAAATGCGTAAACTTATTAATGTCCATAACATAAGGAAAAAGGGTAAAGAAAGTGGATATATGGGTAATTAATCAACCAAGTGGTTACGCCCATAATTTGCATACATATATATTGAAAACGTTTTTCAAATGGCAAATAAGTATTTTCTAACACGGTAGATGTGTGTATTGAACGAGTAAGTTTTAACGAAAATACTAAAGCGTATTGAAATAAATAAAGGGTGATTCCGGTAAAGGAATGTGTTTGGATAAATCAAATGTTGTGATTTCAAGCGTTGAACCGGGTGTGTTAAAAGAAGTGAGAAATGTTAAGAATGAGTAAAGGCAGTATTTTACAAGACTAAATAAATTAATCTGGACAAGCAAGGTTTTCGAAAGTAAAACGGTTAATGCATTGGAACATGTATTTTCAAAGGTGTATATATATATATATATATATATATATATATATATACATATACATACATACATATTTTCGCATGCATGTGGTTATAGCGTGTGAGTATCCTTTTTACCGTTTGTTTCTATACTGCTTCTGTATATTCCCACAAGGCATTAGCTCACACATTTACTTTGTTACGGCAGGTTAGGTGTGGTTTTGTATTTTGAGAGCGTTACACAGGTAAGTATACCTTATTTATTTTACGTTAGTAGCTCTGTTTACTTGGACTTCGGGGTGCTCCCCATGGGTTCTTCACGTAGTTTATGCTGAAACTTGAATCACATGGTGAAATGTTAACTAAAATAAAACTGGACTAGCAACATTATGCAGGTTATTCCATTGCCCTTCACACCTAATGCTCGGGTCAGACAGGATTGACTCACGGATAACCCATAAATCTGGGTTGGGGCGTAACATTATTAATTCACATTTGTTATCTGTTCTTGTGATATGAGAAAGCTTTGTCTAATGATAAAACATATTCAATCATTTATTTGTTTTCATTATAGGGTGCCCAAGAAATTAATTACACAATGGATGATGGACAAAGACCATTGCCTACATTATAATATAAAAGTTTTTTGAAAAGACTCAAAGCATGGATCGTAAAATTTTAAAATGTAAAATTAGAGTAACACGGAGATGTGTCATCTTATGACATACATTTCACTTTAATTTTTCATTGAGTCACAATTGTAGATAAAGTTGGTATATACTTAAAAAATATGCGTGGTAACTATTAATTGCACATATATTAATAAAGATGACATTTAGTATTTAACTTACTATAGCGTACCATTCTCTTTGACCCTCGATTTAAAAGCTGCTCGTGTATCGCGTTGGGTATAAAAGGCTAGTTTTCCTTATGAAAATTTGATCTTAGGCTCTGTTTGATTCGCGATAATATTTTTGGATGGATTGTGATTACTGGGAAAGTGATTACCAGAAATTTTTTTACCAGGATTCTAAATCCTTTCGTTTTGTTTGGTTAATTAATGGGTTCCTATTAAGAATCAAAATTTTATGTTTGGTTCATGCATAGAAAGTGACATGACAATGTACAATATATACCAATAATGCCTTTCGGAAATTATATTGCTATATATATATATCCATGAAGTTTCATAAAAAAATTCAATCAATAAAGTGGTTGACGCCGACCCAAAATTTCAACGGTTGAAAATGCATATTTATACATTTTTTTTTACATATCACCTAATCTCAACAGTTTTTTTATTGAATTTTTTTATTGAAAATGCATATTATCATATTAATTATTAATTGAAAGTATGGGTTGACCACAAAATTTATCCCTACTTTTAGACAAATACATATTGATAAGAATGGGGGACTTTTAAGTCGGCAGCCTAGACCAAACCAAGAAAAACACCAACCAAAGACTCCTCCTATGATATGATTTGATATTCTTTCAACAACAATAAAAAGCCTAAAAACTTCCGAACCAAACCCTAATACACGCTTTCTCTCCCGATCTTGCAAATCAAACCCTTACCCATCCTTTCTCTCTCCAGATCTGTTTTCAAAAAGGTGAAAAATAATCTTAATATTTCAACGTTATCTCGATTTAATATTTCTTATTCATTCCAATAATTTATGTGTTTGTTGTGGATTAATCGGCTCGGATCTATGATTTTTGGGTTCTTATCAATTTCATGTTAAAATCAATTGGGGTTTGTTTGTTTGGTGGTATTGTGTTATTAAAGCTTGATCAAATCAAAGAGAATTTGTTTTGCTGATGAATGGGTGGATGTTTATTAAATTGGGGTTTTGTTTAGTGATCGTTTGGTGGAATTTTTGAATGGTGAGTTTACTTATAAAGTCATAATTCATGTATTGGTAATCTTAAACGTGTAGATTAGGCAATGTTTGAGATTCTTGGATAACACGAAACTCAAAACAAATGAGTGGTTGAGGAAATTTTTCTATAGTACCCTTAGGGTTAAATATTGGTTTTGGCCTATGAGGGTGCAAGGTCTGGGCGCGACGATTCGGCGGGATAAGGCATGGGTGTCAGTGCAATGGTTTTTGCCTATGAAGAATGGGTGGGGTGAATCAGTACGGGTTCAATGGTTGTGCAGGGGTTTTAGCAATAGACAATAGTTAATACTGTATTTGGAAAAGTTTATTTTGGCGACTAAAATTTGTGAGGGCGGTCATATACACTGTGAGGTCTTGGGCCTCTTGTTTCTCCAGTCAAATCTTGTTAATGTTTCTAGTTCCTTTGCGATCATTGCAGTATGAATCAACAAAGATAATTCCTTGCTTACTACTCAAAAGCAGACCTCCATTATTTGAGGCAGGTTCCTGGTCATTATGTTACCCTTAGGCAAATATTACATGCAAAATATTCTTTAGTACGGTCCTCAAAATTTTTTAAATCCATCAGCCATGATGTGACTGTTGATCTTCTTCCAAGTTTGTTCCACATGGTCAAACATTGTGTGTTTCAGTAGTTGCGATTCAGTAGGCTGGCTTGGTCAGTCGTATTCTGAATTGCTATTAATTTGAAGCATAACCGCAGCTCCTCTTCCAATTATGGTTACACTAGTATTCGTGGTACACTCAATGTGTTTGAAACGATAAATTCAAAGTATAATTTAATCAGTGAAATATTAGGGGTATCCTTCTAAAATACTAGGGGCTAGGCGGCAAGAAAGCGGACCAAGTGAAAAAAGCTGTCATTATTAAAAAATTTACCCAGTTCTATATAGAAAGTAATAGTATTACAGTTTCATAGAAATACACCATATATAATTATCATATGTATCAGTGCTGCTTGTATATATAACAGTAGCATATTTATGCCTACTGTTTTAAATGTTACCAAGTTACAATAGCATTATTCATTCTGCCTGTAATATGTACATTCTTTGTTTTGGGAATCAAATATAAATTGCACAAAATATGTGTGGAAAATTTCTATTCTTTCTCCTAGAGTTAGCAATCTTTTATATATGTATGGGACTTCAAAGAAATGTTAGTAATGTTAAAAGTGTAATGCTTTAGAGTATTGTTACCAATGTTTATGCGTAAATCAATTTGGATATAATATGATGTTTATAAATAGTTGTCTTTAATTAGTTTTTAAATGTTTTATATATCGTAATGACCTTTGATTGGAAATGTCTTTTATTTATATATAAGAATTTAAAAAAATGTTAGTAATGTTAGAAGTAAATTAATATTAATTGTTAGTAACTTAAATTTCAAAGTGTACTTGTTTGTATAAAAAACATCAAGAAAATAAAAATACGCCTAGGCGATGCCTATGCACACCTAGGCCTAGGCCCCCATCCCGCGCCTGGCGCTTTTTAGAACCTTGTCTTTATGAAAGTTCAGATCTAACTAATTCGTTTGCACTTGTGTTTTTGGACTTAAATTTGATTTTTCACATCTGATGGAAAGGATATGCTAAGTTTCTTTTGGATTTGAATTTGTCACACAGTTTTAATGGATAATGACTATTCCGATGGATAATACATCGGATAATTTGTCGAGGGAGCGTGCTCAACATCTTTACAACAAGGTATGGCTCTGCTTTATCCCATTTTTCCTTCATAAAAGTGCATTGCTTTTGAGAACTATATATTTCCTATGATGTTTTTTGTACATGCACTTGCAAATGGGTATCACAATCTAGGGTTATTGCTATGGGTAACACGAAAGTTACTCCTCAATACCAAATTGTGCTTAAAAATAATGGGACTCTTCCTTAAAGGATAGTACATGTGCTTTAGGAGCGATTTTGATGATGCTATTAGTAGTACCCCAATCTAGCCACCTTTTACTCTGGAAAAGATAAGTTTTTGTGCATGTTCAGTTTTTCACTGTTTTGGGAAAAAAAGTAAGAAGGGATGGAGGTATTATATAGAACAATTTAGGTTCTCCCTAATTTGAATAAAACTAGAAGTATGCTTCTTTTCTTCCGTTTCCCACACCTGAAGTTTGTTTTTCACTATAGAATGTTGAATTGGAGAAAAGGCGTTGGAAAGCAGCTCAAGCCAGAATTCCCTCGGATCCCAATGCATGGCAACAGATGCGAGACAACTATGAAGCTATTGTCCTCGAAGATCATGCTTTTGCTGAAAAGCACGAAATAGAGTATGCTTTGTGGCAGTTGCATTATAGGCGTATAGAGGAACTACGTGCACACTTTAGTGCTGCCCTATCCTCATCTCAGAATGGGAAAGTTCCCACTCGACCGGGGCCTGATCGAGTGTCCAAAATCCGTTCCCAGTTTAAGACCTTTCTTTCAGAAGCAACTGGGTTTTATCATGATTTGATGGTAAAAATTAGGGCAAAGTATGGCCTACCACTGGATTATTTCTCAGATGATGCAGAGAATCAGATTGCCTTCCCTAAGGATGGAAATAGTTTTTCTGAGGTGAAGAAAGGCTTGATATCCTGTCACCGTTGTTTGATTTACCTAGGGGACCTTGCTCGTTATAAAGGGTTATATGGGGAGGGTGATGCGAAAGCTCGAGATTTCGCAGCAGCATCAAGTTACTATCTGCAAGCGTCTTCTTTATGTCCTTCAAGTGGCAACCCTCATCATCAGGTGTTTATTTTTGGTGCATTGTTATCAGATTATTTATTTATCTTTAAAAAAGTGTTATTTCAAATTTCACTTTACATCTATTCTAAAGTCTGATATAGCATTTTACTCAATATTTGAGTTCTGACCCTCTTATTTAATAACTTGTGGCCTCAATCTGCACACTTTCAGCTTGCTATAGTGGCTTCTTACTCGGGGGATGAACTGGTATCAATTTACCGATATTTTCGAAGTCTGGCGGTGGATAACCCTTTTACAACTGCGAGGGAGAACTTGATTATTGCATTTGAAAAGGTAAGCAATTTACCATATAAACTAATGAGGTGGCAGAAGTGCTTTCTATCTTTCGTTTTTGTGGTCATGTGCGATATTTGCCATCTCGAGCAAGCACCCTTAAGTTCATCAAAGAGGTTTCATGCTTGGTTTCTGGGTTGAAACAAGAAAAAAAGAACAAGCCTTGGGGTTTATATTGGGCTGGTTTGGGAAAAAAAAATTGACACTTTCAAATTTGGTTTTTGTCAGTTTATATAATGGGAAATGGCGATTCATTGCTTATTGTCTATCATCATTCATATTTTTACATGATTCTACACACAGTTGCCCTCCTTGGAAGTCTCTGTTACTTCTAATTCAAATAATGGGTATGATAAGTAGGCCTGATGTATCCGTGCCTCACCTAAGTTTGTACATCCCCGCACAAAAAACATGCACCATATCAGGATAATTGGAATATTTTTTGAAGCCAATTAATGTCATTGTGGTAGGTTAATTAGCTGATGTGATAAAGATTGATCTTATATCAATCTTTGGTGCTCCCTTTCGGGCCACCTTTGCGATCATTGCCCTCCGAAGCATGAGTGATATTTCATATAAGTAGGCATGACATCAGGTCTGGGCGTCTCTGTTTTGTGTCATGTCATATTGGGTTCATGTAGAAAAAAGCCCAACTCATACCCGATATGTTACGAGTCGAGCATAATCCGGTTCGAGTCATATCAGATTTTGTCGGGTTTGAATGGTGCATGTTAAAAATCGCGAATTCAGTATATATTGCGGCCTTATGTCGTGTACGGTGAGATTTCACCCATTTTTGTTAGTGTCTAACTGGTGCTCATTAACTCAATTCGTTGAGGGTCGACCCATTTACTGATAATTCCGTGTCGACCTGTGTCATATTATTGTCTTGTGTTATATCTATCTATCTATCTATCTATCTATATTGATTTTCATCAAAATGACATTTGAAGTCGGCGGCTTGAAAATTATGTAAGCAAGCTTTACTAGATGGTGAGTGCTTATTGTGATTGTGCAGTAAGACGGTCATTAAATGTACACAATATTTGACTGCAGATGGGTAGAGTTGTGAAGGGTTTTGTTGCATATAGAGGGGAAGGCTGAATCATCTTTTGCAAGCGGCTAGCTATATCTTATAGTTATATTTGACAATAAATGAAACATGGCATATGTCTCTAGTTAATCACTGTCTATAAATTCTGAAGGAATATTAATTACTTATTGTGATTGTTTATTTTTTGACAGAATCGTCAGAGTTATTCTCAGTTGCTTGGGGATGCTAAAGCTGCTGCTCCTGTCAAATCCACACCTTTACGCATGAGTGGGAAAGGAAGAGGTAAAGGTGAAACAAGGGTTTCCATTAAAGATAATAAATCTGTAGAGGCAAGTCTTGTTAAGGATACAGCTTCCAGTCTACCTGAAACTTGTAAAGCCTTCAACATCCGATTTGTACGACTAAATGGCGTTCTCTTCACGCGCACAAGGTACATCTCATTAGCTCAGTTACATTTGTATGGATTCGGGATACGAGATACAATATGATATGACAAATCCAAAAAAGTAGATTTAGATACGGCATGGATACAAAATAAAACAATATATATATTATACAGGGGCGGAGCCACAAATTTTGTGTCAAGGGGGAACTCAGTATTAACTTTTTTTTTTGCTTCTCAAAATTTAGGGATCAATACTTCAAAAAAGTGATGTAAATTTTCTTCTGTAAAAAATGAACATTCACTGCAAGTGTTACCAATTTTATAAAAGTCAAGGGAGAAATTGCCTCCTTCCCTCGTTCAATTCACCCCTGATTATATATGTTTGTATTAAAATAAAATTATTCACGACGACTGAGTATGCAACTTGGTGAAACAGAAGGTGAGGTATGGTGTTAATTTAGTTCTTTTTAATTTAGAGATGGAAGACATGACGATAATGAAATGCCCTGGTATATTTGTGCAAATAGCTTTGTTATGTGTATCGTTTCCTTAAGCATAGAACTTAACCAATTAACATTTGAAAAACAAATCTCTCTCTCTCTCTCTCTCTTAAAAAAAAAAAATGCAAAATAGCTCCAGTCCAAAATTTAAAAACTCAGCAGATTCTTATTTCAAGTATTGGATATGTATTCACTTATGTGGTCTCCTCTTGTTGTCAGCTTGGAAACTTTTGGGGAAGTATTCTCCTTGGCAAGAAGTAATTTGCTTGAGCTTCTAGCATCTGGGCCAGATGAGGAGTACAATTTCGGTTCAGATGCTGGTGAGTGTCGACTTCTGATTGTTAGGCTGATAGCTATTCTAATATTCATCGTTCACAATGTGAACAAGGAAACCGATAATCAGTCATATGCTGAAATCCTACAACGCTCGGTTGTGCTTCAGAATGCCTTCACTGCTACTTTCAATTTTATGGGGTGCATTCTCGAGAGAATTATCCACTTGAGGGATCCTTCAGCAAGCTATTTGTTGCCTGGCATAATGATTTTTGTGGAGTGGTTAGCTTGTCGTCACGATATTGCAGTCGGCAGTGAAATGGAGGAGAAGGAATCTAGTGCCCGATCCTTTTTCTGGAACCACTGTGTTCCCTTTTTGAACAAGCTCTTGTTAAGTGAGTTCGTGCCTGTTAACGAAGACGAAGATGAATCGTGTTTTTTCAATATGAGCAGGTACGATGAAGGGGAAAATGCCAATCAGTTTGCTTTGAACGAGGACTTGGAATTGAGAGGATTCGTTCCTCTTTCCGCCGCTCAACGAATCCTTGATTTCTCGAGAAGGCATTCTTTTGGTGGCAATAAGGAGAAGAAAGCCCGCATTCTGAGGATTATAGCAGCTGGAAAGGTTCTTGCGAATGTAGTTCGTGTTGGACAACAAGGATTTTATTTTGATCTTAAGTCAAAGAGATTTGTATTTGGTGCTGAGCCCCAAATTTCTGATGATTACTCACTTGCTAGTTCTTTGGAGATCCCCATGTCGAATGTTGCAGGGAGAGAGATTCTAGTGGAATCTCAAACCAATCTGGGCATCTTGAAGCCGAAGGCATACATAGAAGAAGAGGAAGAGGAAGAGGAAGAGGAAGAGGATGAGGTGATTCTCTTCAAGCCATCTGTGACTGAAAAGCCCTGTGACGGGATTGTTTTAAACTCGACATCTTCTGAGCTTAATAGGTCTGGTGTTAATGCATCCAATGTTGATGTGGGTAATACTACTGGGTCTTTTTCCGCTGCGCATGATGGTTTTCTTTTGCAGAATTCTTTCAATACAAGTTCGGGCCCACCCGCATCTTTTCCCAAAATTAGTGCCCAGTATCTGCAACCTATCCAACAAGTTACTTCAAAGTGGATGGTAGAAGAAGAAGGCTTCATGGCAAATGGATTGGCCAATTTGAATGTGTTGGAGAATGGTTTTTCTAGATACCCTGTTCAGGTCCAAGAAGCTTCAATACCGTCTAAATTCGATTCAATCATGTCTTTGGGACCCGGTACTGATAACCTATATATGAAACCATCATCGGCCGTTTCAGCTGGTTTGAAGAAAAGTCCAGTGAGTCGACCCATTAGGCACTTGGGTCCGCCACCTGGATTTACCCCTGCCCCTCCCAAAAGTGTAAATCCACCAGTGGATGATTATAGCTGGTTAGATGGGTATCAGTTTCCATCGTCAACACAAACCGTTGACTTCAACAATTCTGTTAATCACCCAATGCAGGTATACCACCACCCTGTGATCAACAATGGTAACTCAATGGGAATGGTTAATTTTCCGTTCCCTGGGAAACAAGTTTCCTCAGTGAAAGCCCAAATGGAAAACCAGAATGGATGGCAGAACTATCAGTTTCCTCAGCATGTGAAAGTACACCAGCAACAGCAGCAGCAACTTCAGAATGGAAACCAACAGCCTGTTGAACTGCCACATCGTCATCAGCATCAAGTACAGTCCCTCTGGGATGGTCGTTTCATTGTGTGAGGTGATAATGGGAGCATAGATGGTAAGATGCTACTGCTTTTAAACTCTTCTCAGTAATTTTATACTTTTATTGTGGCACACGGTTGTGTACAATGTTAGGGAGGATATTTTTATAATATAAATATGTATCAAAATAATTATATAAATTATTAATATGGTAAAGGTATTCGTATTATTATTTTTTTCTTTAACAAAATATATTATAGGTAATTGCATGCCATTATTAGTATATATTGGAGTATTTTTATTTAGTGCGAATAATAAATATTATTTAACGTGTTATGAAGTGATTTAAGCTAGTTGGGCATATTTCGTATATATTTTTGTAACTTTGTTTGGGTGATCTATTTTGTATTAAGGTTGTGAACAATCTACTGTGGCGGACAATCCAGTAGCCTGTTGCTACCAGTTCAGCCATTTTTGCAGTGTGACCAATGTTATTAAGTTTTTGTTGGAGCATGGATGGTCTTGGAGTGTTGCAGGCACCTGCTGTTGATGAGGTCTCTCTCTCTCTCTCTCTCTCTCTCTCTCTTGACATACTATTGAAAAATTGGAGAATAATTTATCTCATGATGGACATTCTAAAGGGTTCTTAGTAACAGATTGTCACTGAAACACAATCTACAAGTTATAGCAACGTCAGTACAATAAAAATTGTGGCACACGGTTTTGTGTGCAATATTGATTATCTGGTTGAGATAAATAATTGAGTGAAACGTAGTCAATTAAATCTTTGGGATCTGATGTTTATCTACTAATATATAGATTTATGAAATTGAGAATTTAGGTAAGTTACTCCAAATTTTAGGAGTGCTTGGATATAATACTTGAGCTCTTTTTTTTTATACTATAATAGATATGAAACAAGATAAATAATCTTGTTAATGATGTATACACTCAGCACAAGATGTCACATGCAACCTTTAAAGAAACTCAGTAATAGTCAATGGTATCTCAAAGGGGCAATGCTTTGTGGGCATTGATGTCTTGCTCACCAAGCAAATCGAGTTGGGGAAAATGACAGAAGAGCACTCGTGATGAGGGGAATAATCTTTTACTTTTAGTCTCTAACTTAACTCAAATAAATTACAATTAAGACATCATTCTATTCTCTGACGTGCTCCATGCTTTATAAGGGTTGTAAAACGTGTGATACCGATTTCAAATTAATTCGCAAGTTTCCAATCAAACCTTATTTAATTAGAGTATTTTTAAACAAACTTAATTCAGCCCCTACACATGCATCTAAAAATCATAAATAATTCAACCCATGCATGAAAAATAAAGACAACCGTAAAAACCTTTTATGAACACTTTGAAGAATTCATAAGACCTTTGACTTACATACAACCTGATAATCGCCCACAAGTGTGTAATGCACAGTGCCTTCAGCAAATCTTCAAAGATACGAGAGACAGCGAAATACCCTTCGGGCGTCGGTTCGTCGTCTTCGGCTCGTCCACACGCAGAATGACTACGCTCGGTATCCACCGATCAAATATGGAGATCCCTTCTCCACAAAGGTTGAACAAAGGCAAAATTGTGTTCTTGAAACACCAAAAACAATTCACTAAAGCAAATGGGAGTTTTTGTGAATTGTAAATAAAATAAAGGAATTAAACCCCCAAAGGAAGAAGCCTAAAGAATTTTGCTTTCGCAGTTTTTTTGTTCTGTAAAACGCTGGGACTTCTTAAACAAAACGAAACCAGAGAATGAGATTTTATAGAAAATCGCGCCGCCTCGAAAATAGAGCTTGTTCGAACGAGATCAGCATGTCGCTCGAACGAAGGACAACCGTCGTTCGAACGAAGGACAACTGTCGTTCGAACAAGATCGCGCGACATGCTATCTCGCGCGAATGACATGCTATGTCGCTCGAACGACTGTTGCGATTTTTTTTTTTATTATTTTAATGTCCGCTTCAACACTTGGAAAAAATACTCAATTCTCAAAATTTGACGAAAAAGTCCGCTCCAACACTCGGAAAATATTTTCTAAAAATATCCCACAAGCTCTAAGTGAAAAGTTAAGGTATTAAAAACATAACCTTACCAAAGTACACTTCGCGGAGCCTTGAATGATGAAGAACTTGAGTAATTCGGATCCTTTGATGTAATAAATGTCTCTTGAATGCTCTTCGACGGTGTAGTGGTATATGACATAATAAATTGATAACGGACCTATGAAAATATGTCCTTGCAAGGGTTCACCCCCCGACACCCCAATATAATCTATTATGATAACCTCGTAAATTTGTGGTCCCTCAAAGGCTTTGGATATAAATATTGATCTTTTAACATCTCTTGTGATATGACGATATTGAATATTTTGAATTTTTAAAACGTGTTTTAGTAAGTTTATGTTTAATTGATTAGTTTGTGTTTACTTTTAGTTTAAGTTGTGTCTCGACGCGGATTGATTGGCATGTTCTTTACCTCGTATTGTTACGTATGATATTACGACGACAGATATATAAGGTATGGACGAGACATCATAATTTACAAGGTATGTTGATATAAGAAATCTGGGCAAATGGTATTTTTTTTCTCAACATATATTTTCTCATTACTGTACTATGAACTTTGAATCTCGTTGCTCCTGCTAATTACATCCTCCGGAGATTTAAGAGTAGTATTATTAAAAAGCGCAGCGTGCTCCTGCTAATACTTTGAACTGTGTTCTGAAGTTATCATATTATTATATATTTTTACTTTCAATAACTGTAGGGCTGTTGGTCAAGTTTGGTTGGTTATGGTTTTCATTTGGATGAAGTTTCAGTAAATCTTGTGCAAGCCATATTCTATTTTATTATTCACATTTATAAATCCGAACTCTTTGTTTCAAGCTATATATTTTTTACTTCCTTTCATATCCTATTTTGTTTTTTAACGACACATTGCATCCATCATTTGTACAAGTCTTCTCAAGCTTTTCTGTTCATTTATCTTCCTTCATCATTATTTTAAATCTGAATGATTGGTTTTAACTAATAAATCTGATTATGACACGTGCACAAAAACTCCATCTGCCCTGCTTGTGGGAATATGCACATGCACACCATAGTTCTAATTAAGTTTCCTTGTAATTTATGTCAGCTTGTGCCGAGCTTTCCAGATCGAATGAATGGTGGTCATGAAGTCAATAGGTGCAGGAAATGGGAAACTTTTTAAGGTCAAGTACTACCTACCTTTGGTTGGATGGGTTGGACTTACAATGTGCAGAAATATTGGCTTGCCGTTGGCAAATATCTAAGGGTTCATGGAATTAAGAGAAGTATTTTAGTAGATTTACTATCTACTACTATAAGGTATTTTAGTAGTTTACTATCAAGTGAAGTATTTTAGTAGAAGGTATTTCTGTCCGAAGATTGCGTCAGTTGTCGTTGTCACTCTACTTGCCATGATAAGCAGTTTCTATCAATCATATGTGGTTTAAGATAGTTAATATGGGGGGTTGGTTGGTTATGTGAGCTGCCTTTTGGGGGGATATATTGTGGGATAATGTTTCTTGCTAGACTGAAGTCGGATATTGTTTATGTTATGGATGGAAGTAAGTAATGAGGATATAGACGTATTACTGAGTGTTTCAACTCTTTTACCTTTGATGTTCTAGTCCTAATATAATGACAATATTATGGTATTTATTGTGTCTTTTGGTCTTGGAATGCCTTTTGTCTTGTAGTCATATTATGAAAGTTAATTTTTGAGGTAAGTGGCTCTTCTTTTGGTTTAATTACCCATTTTGCAGACGGAACATTTTCACTTGTGCAAGTGAGAGCTTTGCTTGGATTTCCTGTGGTTCTTTGCTTGAGATTTTCCCTGTATATTGGTCAATTATTATTTGCGACTATTAACATCTAGTCTCGAGTTCGTATTCAATTAGTCATATATTAAAATAACATGGCCCTCGTATGGAATTTCATTTGAACTTCCCACTCTTTTTAGAACTAACATTTGGCCTTAGACTCATGGTTCGCAGTCTCATTATCGGTACCAGAATCGGACACCTGATTTTTAACTCGGTCGCGGTAATGGGCGATACGCTATTTAGAGCCTGAAAAATTCTGAAAAAAATATAGAAAAAAAAAAAGATTAATAATGTGGACAAATGAGATACATTCAAATCTATCCTTCAATATGCATTCTATTGTAGAATTGATTATACTGGAGCGTTGTGGACTTGTCAGATTTAATGTTTCATAATAAATCAATATTAATATTGAAAAACAATTTGATGACATATAGAACTTGATAAAATAAATAGGTACAAATGCTATTTTATTATTATGTTATTTTTTTCAAAGTTCTTAAAAATAATTCTACCAAAAAAATAACTCTATAAAAAAAGTAACTCTATTTTTATTTTTTAGTAGAGTATATTTTTTAAAAGGATGCAAATATTATTTTTTTGATAGAGTTATTTTTTTAGAAAAGTTCTCTTGTAATATAAATATCATTTAGAGTTATTTTTTTTTTAAAAAAGGATGTAAATGTTATTTTTTTTACTAGAGTAATGTTTAAAAAAAAAAATAACTCTACTAAAAATATGACATTTGTATTCTTTTTTCTTTTTTTAAAAAAAGAACTTTGTGGAGTTTTTTTTTTTTGGTTAAAATAAATGCAAATTTTATTTTTTAAATAGAGTTATTTAAAAACATCAACTCTTGTAAAAAAAAGGACCATTTAGAGTTATTTTTTTCAAAAATGATGGAAATGTTATTTTTTACAAGAAAACATACTAAAAAAAAAAACATTTGAATCTTTTTTAAAAAAAAGTAACCTACTGTTATTTTTAGTAGAGTTATTTTTTTTTCAAAGAATGCAAATGTTATTTTTAGTAGAGTTATTTATTTAAAAACGTTAACTATGGTAAAAAAAGTATAATTTAGAGTTATTTTTTTTTAAAAACATGCAAATGTTATTTTTTGCAAAAATTATACAACTATAATTTTTAAAATAGTACATGCTTCCTTAAAAAAATATTCTTTTAAACACACTTATTTTAAACACACTTGTTTTAAAAACACATAACAGTTAATAGTTACTATTAAACAAACCTTTATTTTATGCCTAACCTACAACACGCACACCTCTAAACACAAAAGACCCCACCGGACCTCTTAAACCTAAAAGCAACACGAACAAAAGAGGAAAGAGAGAGAGAGAGAGAAATGTTCGGTCGACTACCTCCTCTTCAGGTTTTTCTTCTCCAGCGGCTTAACTAGGGTTTTCAACCGGTTTGTTTGCAGCGAAAATTGTTAGTATTTGCAACTTCTTGTCCATTATTTTAAGATTTCATGCTTTTTACTTCACCTCGGCCGATGTATCGACAATTCATCTCAGATCGATCGATTTATCGACGAGTTAAGCCGATATCATGCGATTCTTATTTTTTTTCGAAATGTGACCCGGCATCGGATCATTGCCTGCCAAGTCCGAGTCAACTCGGAATCGACCTAGTTGATTCGGCCGAGACTTTGAACCATGATTAGATTAGAGATGATGTAACAAGTGTGCATATGCTACATTTTAGGGAATACCTACACTATTCCTATAGTGACACTAGAACATGGTTAGCGACATAAATTTTGTTCTAGTTCTTTTAGGGGGAGTATTTATTACAAAGTAGGAAACTCTGAAAAAACAGTATATTTTTATGAAAAGTTAAAAAATGAGTGGAAGGTGGGTTATCTTTTGGTCTCACGGCATTCCACCCGGGGTGGGTAAGAAATGTTATTATTAGTAAATGATAAAATTATGGAGCATTTTCTATATTTATAATCACTGCCTTCACATAATGAATATGAAATTAAGCACCATGAAAATAAAAAAAATGAACAACACTAGTATTTTTCATAAAAAAGAAACCAACTTCAATTAAATGGTCCCTTAGTGATAAAATTAAGCATTAGTAAAATAATATTTACGGATAATTTTTTGGTAATAAAAAAGTCTGGCATTGTAACCTTTTAAAAAGTATTTTTCCTATTATAAATGATAAATATTATATTTCGTGGTTGATTTAAGAAAATGGTAGGAAATTAAAATTTTGGTGATACCAATAAACATTATTATTGCGCATATTACAACTAGTACTTGTTGCCGGTTTAACCATTGTCCATTGTCGTTGGCATTGATGGATGAAGTTTGATGAAGCTTATTGAACTTTGGCACAATTTTTAAGGACCTTAATTCGACGACAATTAAGGGTGGTAAACGGACGGATACTGAGCGGATTCTATGCTATCCGTATCCGCTATATAGATGCACTATCCGTATTCGTATTTGTATCCGTCCGGATAGTAAAAATAACTATCCATATCCGTATCATTTCGGATTTTCCAGATTCGAATAAAACTAATATCAGTTTACATTGTTTATCCATTGCAATTAACACCAATTTTTAAATTAACTAAAATTCAGATTGAATAAAAATTGTACGATCAAAGTCCAACCTTTAATGTTCATATTAGATATAAACTCTTAAGAGGTTTAATCTTTAATGTTCGTATTTATGAATCATGAGTTTACGAAACATAAATAAGTCATCAAATTTACGAAAGACAACTAATAATGGAAATAATAATAATAAGTGGTCGTCGCCATCAAAATCCACATCTCCAAAAATCAAATATCTCCAATCTGCTCCAATATCAAAATCATTCCTCATTTGTATGTGTTACGATTTCAAAATAAAATCAACTGCGCGTATTACTCTGTATGTTTTACAATTTAAAACAATCGTGTTCCAATCAACAGTTTTGTCACTGTGCGCGTGTGTACGCATGTGTAGTTGTTCTGTGTGTGTAGAGGATCAACGGTTGTTGTGTGCGCGTGTAGCAGTGGTTGTGTGTGTGTGTACATGTCTCTGTGTGTGTAGTAGGGGTGTTCATCAGAACCTATCAACTCGAAGAATCGACCAAAACCGGTCTTTGTGGGTTGGGTTGGTTCGGTTTTCTGATTGTTTGGGTTGGTTCTGGTTCTAAAAAAATAAAAAACCGAAATGTTCGGTTCGGTTCTCGGTTTGAAGCCTGAACCAAACCAAACCGGTACCCGAAGCTGTAGAATCGAATCACTAACTCGAACTAAATAACCGAACTGATATACTTGCAGAACCAAAACCTTATACCAATAGCCTACTTAATCCCATTTGTTTTAACACTAAAAACCTTAGATCACTTCCCTCTCCAAACCAAACTCTTAGACCAAAATCTCCCTTTCCTTCTTAAACATTTTCCTTACTGACCGAAGCTCCCTTGAACGACCACCTTACCCTACTGTCAGAGTTTTGCAATGAGTCCCTTCCATCTTTAATAACTTTCTTTTCTCTGTCGGCCTAAAGTTTAAAAAAAAACATGATTTTTTGTTAATGATTAGTTTTTGATGTCGGGTTAACTGCCGACCGAAACTTTTCCTACCGTCCAACTAATGAACCATTCTTCTTTTTTATGTTGGGTTGTTAACTTTGGAGTGGAGGGTGTAGAGAAATTTGTGGGTTAACTCTGGAGTGGAGGGTTAAACGTCGATTAGAGGGTTAACTGAGTTTTATAAATCAATTTGTTGTATTTTTAGGACCTTGTTTATGATTTGTATTGTGGATGAAATTTGTATTATTAATAGATGCTTGGGTATATATTGTTAAATAAGTATTGAGTAGTTTGTGATGTGTTTTCTAGTTAGGTTTTTATTGTTCTTTTTCTATCTGAAATCTAATTTTCGTAGTTTATTATTATTTTTATCCCAAGTTATAAAAATTAATTAAAAAAAAGAAAAAAAACGTGAACCGACCCAACCCAAACCGTGAACCACTGGTTTGGGTTAGTTCGGTTCAAGCATGGGGTAGGTTTGGGTCTGGTTCGAAAAATAGGGAATTGAAGCACATTGGTTCTGGTTTTGATTTTATAGTGGAACTGGACCAACCCGGCCCATGAACACCCCTACTGTGTAGTTATGTGTGTAGTTGTGTGTGTTATAGTGTGTGTTTATATGTGTTGGGGCGTGGGGGTGGAGAGGGAGAGAGAGAGAGAGAGAGAGAGAGAGAGAGAGAGAGAGAGAGGATACTTTCTAGATGAAGAGGAGATGCGTCGCTAGGATGGAGGATGATAAAGGGTTGTGGGAAGAAAATAAAAGAAATGGTGAGTTAAGGATTTGAGTATTACTTTGCCACGTGGGTATGGGCTTCGTTTTGTTGTTTAATGTTTTCTTTTATTCTTTTTTATTATTTTAAACCATTTAAAAAAAGTTTATTCTGTTTTCCTTTTTTTCTATTCTTTATTTTAATAACTTTAAGTTTTCTATTTCTCTTTTAATTGTTTTTAAAAGTATTTTTTCTCCGCGTTGTTGTTAAATGAGTGGTTAACATTTTATATTATATATTTATCATATAATAATAAGTATTATATATTATAGCTATATATAACTAATAATAATAATAATAATAATTTAATATTAAATGCAAAATAGATATAGATATCAAAAATCGATATCCGCAAATATAGATACTCCGCCTTGGATACAGATCATCGAATATTTTAACATACTATCCATATCCGTATACATATCCATTTTTTCGGATAAATATCCTCAAATTCGAACTCGGATACCAGACGAATTCGAATTTTTGAATATCCGTTTACACTCCTAACAACAACCACTGTCTCCAATATAAGGAAATCTGAAGCCTCTTAATTTCAACTTCGCGATTTTAGCATCTTCCCGTTAGCTCTTCCGCAACCTTAATTAGGAGCTAACAATTGTCGGTCTCCTGCCTGTCGATTTTTACTAAGGGTTTAATGGATGAGGAAAGGGGCGCATTGTTTTTTCTTGCATGAACCTAAACTTGTTCAAAAGTTAGATGCAATAAAAATCCTACTTAATAAGCATGTTACTTTAAATAAGAGTAAACTTGAGTTTCATTCATAAAAACATTAGAACTTTAATTATTATTATAAATTTCCTATATTTAGTATTAATAGGAATATCTCTTGAGGTGCTTTGTGTTCCATTAATTGCGACCTATCATAAATATTCTAGTCTAATTGTGTGCGACCTATGTGAATTTGACTCAAAATTTCAGCCCTTTACTGCAATGAATGGCTGCTTCGTTGCCCACGACTTTAGACAGAGTTTTAATTTTGCTGGACTTGGAAGGTGGCAGTCAACAGAGTTTCCTTCACTGTAGTAATGGAAGGTTGTCAACCAAAGAAGGTTGACTTTGCTGTAGCAAATATCATGGTTGCAACAAAGTGGTTGTAGAAGCTTCAACGAGCGCTCTATATGTGCGATAAGTGGGTTTAATGAAAGTTACTTTTGGAAATCTCACTCTTTTTTTGCTTCCTTGTATAAATAGCTTGTTTTTATCTAAATTTTTGACCAACTAATTCATCATTGATTGCTCTTGCATACACATTGAAAAATTACGAGGCATCAGAAAAATTGTAACATTTAAGTGTTGATTTAATAAAAGAAATGATGCCATCATCATCTGTGGATGAAGCCAAATTACTGAACCGTGTACATTTTGCCTTGTGCTTTGTGGGGGTGTGATTTCTGTTTGCTTTGCATTTAGATTGTAATTTCTCATGTTACCTATTGAAGGTCTTCATCTTAGGTCATTAGTGTGCATGGATTAATCTTTTGAGTGAGTATCCTCATTACAAACTAGCATCAATGCTATTTGTCTTGTAGGGTGTGCTTAATGTGCATCCAACTTATTTGATAAAATTCTGAAGTGGTATTTTGGTGATGGTCCGATTGTTTTCTATTACGAACTTGATTTGGAGATTAGATAATGGCTACATATAAGGCTGCAAAGGAGTCAACGGTAAAGTTTGACTTGGAGATTTTTGGTGGAAAAGTCATTAATTTGGCCCATGCCAATTTTATACGAGAGAAGTTTTGATCCATAAGGTTTGCATAAAGGTTGAAGGTCATTGTGGCTAAACTCGCAAATATTTCGAAAGATGGAAGTAAGAAATATGACTTAAAAGTATATAGTACCATTCGGTTAAATCTCACAAAAAATGTGATATATTATGTGATGAAGGAGGAATCAATATGGAAGAAATGGGAAGACAAATACATGACGAATATCATTGCGAATTGTATCTATCTCAACAAGTTGTTCCACATTTAGATTGTATTTTCTCTTATTATTTCTTGAGTTCCTTCATCTTGGATCTTAGGCGTTGATGAATCACCCTCTTGGGTTAGTATTCGCACTAGAAACTATCATATCAGCTTTGTCTCGTAGGTTATTTTCTTTATGTCCATACAACATGTTTTATAAAAGTTTGAAGTGGTATTTTAGTCTTGGACCGATTGTTTCTTATTGAGAACCTGATTTGGAGATCAGAGAATGACTACATCTATAGTTAAAAAGGTATCAATGGTGAAGTTTGACTTATATTTTTGATGGAAAAATATTTAATTTGGCACGTGGTCATGTCAAATGAGATATGTTTTGATCCAATAAGTGCTGCATAAGGATTTGGAGAGAATTGTGGCTAAACCCGTGGATATGTTGGAAGATGAATGAAAGGAATATACTTGAAAGCATATAACACTATCCCATTAAATCTCACACAAAATTTGGTGTACTATGTGATGAAGGAGAGATCAATTGGTTAATATGGAAGAAATCGGATGACAAATAAATACCGAAGGGCATAGAGAATCATATCTATTGTAAGGAGTTGTTCCGCATTTAATCATATTTTCTCTTATTATCTCTTGATTTACTTAATCGTGGACCTTGGGTGTGCATGAATCACTCTCTTAAGTGAGTATCCTCACTATAAACTAGCATCATAACTTTGTCTTACAGGGTCTTTTGCTTTGTGTGCATTTAACATGCTTGATAAAATTATGAAGTGCTATCCTGATCTTGGCCCAACTGTTTGTTATTGAGAACTCATTTTGGATTAGATAATAACAACATCTATGGTTGTAAAGGTGTTAACGGTGAAGTTTAACTTGGATATTTTTGAGAGAAAAATCATTAATTAACACTTGGTTATGTCAAATGATAGATGTTTGATCCAATAAGGTTTGTATAAGGCTTTGAAGGGAATTATGACTAAACATGAAGATAAGTCGGAAGATGATTATAAGGATTATGACTTGCAACATGTAACACTATCTGGTTAAATGTCATGAGAAATGTGGTATACCATGTGATGATGAAGGAATCAACTGAGTTAATATGGAAGAAATTCGAAGATAAGTACATGGCGAAGCACATAGAGAATCATATTTATTTTAAGATTTTTTTAGATTTTATTATATTGAAGGTATGTTAATGTCTAAATATCTTAATGAGTTTCTATGATATATTATTCTTATATGTTGATATTGATAACAAATACGGTGATTTATTGCTTCTCAATTCATTTTCGAACTCATATGATAATTTGAGCACCACATTGATATATGAGAAGGATGAAGTGAGTTTTGGTGATATCTCTTAGGCATTGTTGGGAAGTGGGATCCAAAAGAATGAGAATCGTGATTCTCAGATTGATGTGTTAGTCATGCTGAGTAGGATCGAGGATATGAATCATATCGGAAGAGGAATTTGTAGGTCTAAATCTTGGACCAAGGGCTTGGGAAATCTCTTATGTTACAACTTTAAGAAGAGGATGTTTTTTAAGAAGGATTTCCTTAAGCTTAAGGCAAGAGATGATAAAAAATCGGTGGTAGAGTCCGTCAATTATGTACTTTAGAGAATGACGACTTTGGGAACACTTTAATAGTTATGTTAAGGAACAATTGATGCGACAAAAAAATGTGTGCAACGCGTGTATCTACAACTCAAGTATAAGCCGATCGCTCAAGTAATACCCTGGTAAGTCGGGTATCGAACACAGGGAATAGGACAAAAGATCATAACGACTACTAAGAAAAAGCGTCGAAAATCTAACTAACGGCTCTCGAAAGAAAAAGGAAAAGAAGATGATTTTATGAGAACATTCTATTTAACTAAAGCAATCTAACTAGAAAGTGCAAATTAACTAAAGTAAGCAAGGACTAAAACTTTTTGATTTTGAAAAAAAAAAATATATGAGAAAATTGGGATCAGAGTACGGTCCCCCGAACCATTAGTAATTATGTTGGATATAAAACCATAAAGAATTAAATCTAAAATTTAGAGAAAGCATTAAAATTAAGTACTAGACATATGAAGATTTAACTCCTCATAATATCAAGTCAAAAATAGATTTAACGAGAATGAAAAATTTATCGACACACGTATTATATCCTTAAATATTCCAGTTACCTACGAAAAACAAAATTAAAAGACTTATAATACTTATTCCGTTAAGATATTAAAGCTCTAAATATTTTATTTAATGTTATCCAATTTTATATCCATCCATAATACCTAGGTTGGGTTCATGTACCCCAACCCACTAAAAATCTAGTCGGACATGGAATAGTTAACCTTACGTATGATTTCTACCTTGCATGAAAACATAATGATAAATAGAACTCAACAAAACATGTATTCAATCACAAACTTAGAAGAAATAATAATTACAACCTAAATATGCAATCTTGAAAAGAAAAGAGAAGAATGTAACACTTGAATTAAGAATATGTGCATAACCAAGACAATAAAATATGATTTTTGTTGTTCTTCTTGCTACCCTTCTTCCTCTCGTCAAAAGTATTTAAAAATTGGTTAAAAACTAAACTAAAATTAGGTCAAATTACAAGTTACAACCCATAGGGTCGTTTTTAGAAGTATTTAAAACCAACACAACTCCCGGTAAAAATTCAGGATAAATGAAAAATTTGCGAATAGGTCATTCAAACTGGTTCGAATGAGGCCCGAACCGGTCCTTTTGGTCAGAAACGATTTGCATGAGGAGAATATTACTCTTTTACCACTGGATATTTTCCCAACTTCAAATGCATGTAACTTCTTCACCATAGCTCGGATTTAGATGTCGTTTCTTCCAGTATACTCGTCGCTTCGAGCTCTTCAACTTTACTTTATCTCTGCATCCGAATTTAGGTTGAAAAATGACTTAAATTCCCTTGGATTTCTTTTTTTTTTTTAATTTTTTTAAATTTTCTTTCTTTATTTCGATTTCCGTCTTGCATTCACTTACCAAAAATACCTGTAAAATAAAGGAGAAATACATAAAACAAGAAATACTTGTCGAAAAGGATTAGTAGCATAAATATGAGACAAATTCAGTCTAATACACCGCACGTGACTGTAAAAGAACTAAAATTAAGGGGATAAATATGAAATATTTATGCCGAATCAAACCCCCCTAACTTAGGACGTTGCTCGTCCCGAGCAATGCAAATAGAATAAGTGTGTGGTCTAAGCAAACTTTCAAACAATTTATTAGGATATAATACCTCTTTTGTGGGCAAGCGATTGCATTTATCATATGCAACAAGCTTTTAAACTCCTAGGTTACCTTAGTAGGACGAGTGGTGTCTCATGAGGGTTTATATTGAATTTACCTACAAAATTCGTTTTTTGACTCAAATAAAATATCAAAATAATTAAAAATCGTATAATTCAAATTCCTTAAAAATAATCACTTATTTTTTTTATTCAATAGTCTCAATTAACAGTGTGTGTGTGTGAAGTCAAAAATTAAATCACTAACTTCCATCGATTGATCATTACATTACTTCTTGAAAATTCGATTCGATTCAAATTCTCACGAGATGCTCGCATAAACGAATCTCTCGGAATGTGGCTATTTTCTCTCGATGTGTGTGATATGTGAAGAGTAAATATCATGGACACTAATTCAGGCGCACAAATTGGAAGATAGATTTATTTAGGTAAAAAGATCTCATAAACGGATTACGGTCATTGAAAAACGGAAAACATTATTTTTTATTCGCACCATTTAATATCTTTTATAATCTTTTCGTGTTTTAGCTCTCCATGCGGCAATTAATTTCGTCATTTGGACTCGGTTATGACTTTTTCGAAAAATGGTGTATTAAGTAAAAATTGGGAATGCTTGGGAAATTCGGAGTTAAAATTTTTTCTTGAGATGTCCTTAGGTACTTTTTCAAGCTTTTGCTATTTTTCTCTTCCCTTTTCTTCTATTTTTCATATTTTTCTCATTTTTCTATTTTTTCATTTTTTTTGTGAGCATTTTTTTCTATTTTCTTGCTCCTTTTTATGTACCATTTGGACTTAATTCACGAGTTTTCAATTTTCGCAACTTTGGACCAATTGGGTTTTTTCGGGTTAACAAACGAAAAGAGGTACGAATTATAGGCTCAATTGGGCTTGCAAAAGGATAATTTTTTTACGACTTTTTATGGCTAATATTTTTGGGTGACAAACGATGGCCTAATTTTATTTATCTGAATTACTAATTATTATACCATATGCATCTCGAGTTTAATTTTTAATTTAGAGATATTTGTAGCGCGTTTCAAAACAACATCTCACTCATTTTTCGTAACCAATCAAAACAACAATTTATATACCATCAATGACTTTTTAACACTGAAAAGAACTGAGAGTTAATTTTTAACTCGAAATGATCTAATTAATTGAAAAAAGTGATAGGCTCGAAATCTCACCGAGTTAAAAATATCCACACTTAATCGATTTTTGTTCAATTTATGTTTTTGGTCAATTTCAGCTTAGTGCATTGGATTTTTATAAATTGAGAATTTAAACAAAAAATTTAGTGATATTTTTGAAGAATTAAAATTCCAAAATTTATTTATTTTGAAAAAAATATTTTGACTTTTTTCAGGAAATTTTCAATTTTTTTTGATATTTTATATTTTTTTTGAACTTTTTGATATTTTTCAAAATTTTGGGTATTTTGAAATTTGTGAAGTTTTAAAAACGCACGTGTACTAGCCACCAACTTAGACTTTTGCAATCTCCCCAAGCAAAATGACTAAAATCTTATTAAGAAGGAAAAAATGCGGAATTAAGAGGAACAAATGAACAAAATGCAATATTTTTCATTAAGAACAAAACACTAAATACAATGCGATAAAGAAGATAAGAATTACATAGCTCTTTTAAAAGGAAAACACAATGATAAACCAAAGAGCTACGTAACATGATAACACTAAAAGACATAAGCATCAATGGGACGGGCCGGTCGCATTGGGGTCACGGGGGTACGAGTCATAGAAATAACTCGAAAGTTGGGATTTTGGACCCATTTGCAAGCGATACATCTCCGCTTGGAGATGCATCATCATACTTGTGTCGCGTTGGTAGTCACGTCGATCCTCCCTACACTCGTGAATGAACGCGTCGGGCCTAGTCTCCAAGTCGTTGATGCGACGGTTAATAACCGCCGAGTGATACACACCATCATCAAAATCGGGCTCGTAATCCGAGTCCCCCTCCTCCTCTCCAACGTGATCACCTCACGCCTTGGGCTCCTTTCCCTTCCTCCATTTTAACATCTTCAAAAATTGTGGGGAGGGGAGGGAGGGTGGACCACCCTCATTTGCTGTGCATTCATATCAATGGACGTACGCCCAATTGGTTTTAGAATACGGATAGTAGTATGATTGCCCCGCACCCCGGCATCTTCTAAAATATCCATAATGAACCTCGCGTATGGTAGAGATACTTTACCCTTTTTGTCATAGCCGGCATTAAGTATCTCTTGGTAGAAGAGAAGGGCGAGGTTGATTTCGCTTTGCTTGCCTAGGAAATGGTATACAAATTGTCGTAACGGAGGCGAACCATGGAATTGTTTGTCATTAGGAGGATGGTGTTGCACGTGATGAGGTGTGCGTAGCAGACATGCTCGAAAAGTTGACCCACGGGGAAGGTGTCCGTGAACTATTTGTAGTTGGGTGCTAAATGAGCAACACTTTCTTCTTTGGAGATGGGCGGTGCGGATTGGGGTAGGTGTGTTGTTGAGGGATAATCACCCCTTTGGCCCGCATTTTTCATTGAATTATTGCAAGAGAGAGAGAGAGGAGTGCGAGTTTCGTCAACATATGCCTCATGGGAGGTGGGGGACTTGCACACTTGTCAATCATACACGGTGTTTGTGGGGTAATTGAAGACATTACACCACCCATGTCTTTGGAAGAGTGCGGTGATGTCTTGGGGGAGCTCATCCCATTTTACTTTCAGCTAAAAAAAATGAATCGGGTGGGATTGAAGTGTTCGTTAACCCAATCCCTCTTTTGATTAGAGTGGAAGATGTGATCTTAACCCTCATCAATGACTTCAGTGGAATCGTATTTGGGGTAGCGATTCATAACTAGAATTTTTTAGGATGGGAATTAAGAGGAATTTTAAGAAGACGAGGATTTAGGTGTGGAGGATAATGGGGGTAGAAGTGGGGCATTTATAGGTGGGAGGAGGTGGGGATTTGGTGGGGAGTGAAAAGGTAGAGGTGGGAGAGGGTGGGGGTGGGGATGAATATGGTGGAAAAATGGGTATACGGAGTTTGGAAGTGTGAATTTTCGGATTGGAGGGCGATTGGAAAGAGGGGGATGAATGTGGTGGGAAATGAAAAATGTGGGGATGAATTCTGAAACAGGGCATTCGAACCGGTTCAGCTCTAGGGCGAATCGATTTGGCTGTTGAGCCGATTCGGGCCCTAGACGAACCGGTTAACCTAAAACTTCTCCCCAATCATGGTTTTAGCCCCCTTTTTCACAGGCTAAGTGTAGAAAGTTGGTTTTACTCCTCTCTAATACCCCCTAAGACCTTCATCTCAATTTGGAACTCCGGGGAACCTCAAATTCTCATTGTAATGTGATGTACACTCTCTCGTTTGTGGTATGCCATTTGGTGTTCCTAATCCTCTCATACCGTGGACTCGATGGACATTTAAAACACCCTAAAACTCATACGACTAAAAAATATACGACAACATTCACCCCATACACGTCAGGGGTGCGACGACCTCTCATGGAAGCTCATTCCTCCGTGTATACGAGATCTAACAACCAAATTGTGTCAGCTTCTTCGACACACGCCTAGAGATATGGATTTAGGCATTTCCCATTAACTTTAAATGTGTCCCCACCCTTTGGGTTCTCCAATTCTATCGCACCGTGGGGAAACACTTCTTTTATGATGAACAGGCCGGTCGATCCGTCGCGAACGTAACTTGCCAAGAAATAAGTGTAACCATGAGTTATAGAGAAGAACTTTTTAACCCGAACGAAACTCTTTTCGATTTATAGTTCGTTCGCGTGCGAGTATATTCCTCTCTTTAGAGATAAGAGCGCTTTCATACGCGTCGTTGCATATTTCTTCTAACTCGTGCAATTGCAATTTTCGCACCTCACCGACTTTGTCAAGGTTATAGTTCAACCTCTTATTGACCTAATATGCTTTTTGGTCGAGCTCGACGGGGAGATGGAAAGGCTTTCCATACAAAAAGTGAAATGGGGACATGCTGAGGGGTTCTTGTATGCGGCCCTATAGCCCATAGCGCATCGATCAATCGAGTAGACCAATCCTTACAGTTAGGATCAACAATCTTTTTGAGAATTTGATTGATCCCTCGATTCTCTAACTCGGTTTTCATGTTCATTTGGGGGTGGCAAGTAGTCCCAACCTTATGGACGACTCCATAATTTCTCATATTTTTTTAAATGGCCTATTTCAAAAGTGCATGCCGTTATCACTAATGATAGCCTTCGGAGCACTGAAGCGAGATAGTATGTGTTCATGAATGAACTTCACCACCACCTTACTATCATTCGTTAGTATGTGTTCATGAATGAACTTCACCACCACCTTACTGTCATTCATCCTAGTAGCTATGGCCTCAAACCATTTTGACACATAGTCTACCTCTACAAGGACGTATAGGAAACCAAAAGAGGGAGGGAAAAGTCCCATGAAGTCGATGCCCCAACCGTCGAATATCTTGATGATGAGAATAGGTGTCAACAAAATCATGTCTCATCGAGTTATAACTGCACCTATATCAAGATTTGCAATACGCATTCACATCCCGGAAGATTATGGGCCAATAGAGACCGCTTTGGAGAATCTTAACAGTCGTATTATTTATGGAAAAATGGTCTCCACATGCTTCCGAATAATAAAACCGAATGACACTAGGGACTCATCATTCGGCATACATATCTAGATTATTTGGTCAACACAATACTTAAAAAAGTATGGATCTTCATAGAAAAACATGCGCGACCAAGTGAAGAACTTCCTCTTCTCTTGCGGTGTCCAATCGGAGGGGACGACCTCGTGACTAGATAATTAACATTATCCGCAAACTAGGGAAGAAAGGAAGTGGAGAAAACTTCTCATTCAGAAAATACTAGTCTATGGATAGAGGATCTTTAGGTACATCGGATGAGAGCATCGATAAATGATTGGGTATGACGTTCTTTACTCCTTTCTTGTCTTTAATAGAAAGGTAAAATTCTTGGAGTAGTAAGATCCACCTAATGAGGCACGCCTTTGCGTCCATCTTAGAAAGGAGATCTTTGAGAACAACGTGGTCAGTAAATCATGTAATGGGTGAACCTATGAGGTAAGAACGGAATTTGTCTAGGGCTAACTCTACTGCTAGTAATTCTTTCTCCATGGTGGAGTAATTCAAGTGCGGTCCGGTTAAAGTCTGGATAGTGTAGTATATGAAGTGTGCTTTCTTATCTACATGTTGCCCTAAAACAACCCCTACCACATAATCACTCGCATTACACATAAGCTCGAATGGAAGGATCCAATTTGGAGCTTGCATAATGGGAGCGAAGATCAACATGCTTTTCAATTTTTTAAAAGCTTCTTGGCATGATTCACTCTACTCAAAAGGGGCGTCCTTCATGAGTAGGTTAATTAAGGTTTTAGAGATGGGGCTAAAATCCTTAATAAACCTACGATAAAATCCATCATGACCCAAGAAAGAGTGCATGTCTTTTAGTGATTTAGGTGGGAGAAGGTCGACAATAACGTCAATTTTTTCCCTATCGACCTCTATACCCTTATATGAGACGATATGGCCTAGAACTATGCCTTCGGTAACCATAAAATGGCACTCCTTCCAATTTAGTACCGATTTCTTTTCCATACATCGGGCTAACACCTTCTCGATATTAGCGAGGCAATGGTCAAAAGAGGAGATAAAAACACTAAAATCTTCCATGAACACCTCAAGGTCCCTTCCGACCGTGTCACTAGATAGATTAAGCATGGACCGTTAAAAGGTCGCGGGTGCATTATACAATCCAAATGGCATAATTTTGTAGGCAAACGTGCCAAAAGAAATTGTGAACGTAATCTTCTCTTGATAAAAAACATTCACCTCGATTTGGTTCTACCCGACATTTCCATCAGAAAAATAGTAAAACGGGTGTCCCCCTACTCTCTCAAGCATTTGGTCCATAAATGGCAAAAAGGAAATGGTATTTTCGAGTGCCGACATTGAGGTTTCGATAGTCAATGTAAACGCGCCATACGATGGTGGTACGTTTTGGGATAAGTTCTCCCTTTGCATTTTCGACCACAGTCATTCCCACCTTCTTTGAGACGAATTGAATAGGAATCACCCATTTACTATCCGATATGGTATATATGATGCCCACATCTAATAACTTTATAATGTCCGCTCTTACAACATCTTTCATCGTTGTGTTCAAACGCCTTTTCATCTCCCTCAAGGGTCTCACATCCTCTTTTAAGTGGGTTTTATGGGTAAACATTAAAGGACTTATACCCTTCAAATCCTCTATTCTCCAACCAATAGCACTTTGATGGTTTCTCATAATGGCCATAAGCTTTCCTTATTTCTCTTTATTTAGGCTCGATGAGACAATAATGGGATATGTATCATCCTCTCCTAAATAAGCATATTTAAATTAGAAGAAAGATTTTTCAATTCGAGGGTAGGAAATTTCTCATCGGAGGGAATTGTTCGTGACTCCCTCCGAGATAGTTCCTCGAATCGAGAGACCCAACTAATATTTTTCACGTACTCATCGCTCTCACTCGCATCCAACAACTCTCCCATATCCCTCACCTTATGCTTGAAATCGGTGTACGCTCTATCCTTCTCACTCTTCATAATAATACATGCCTATAACGGATCCCTAGTGTGATTACCCTCAAAATGTTCGTGTACTACATCCTCTATAAGATTCAACTCGTGTAACTCATTCTCATCACCCGTTTTCTTGGTGATGTTGAAGATATTAGTCTCGAGTGTCATGTTCCCAAACGCGAGTTAAATTTTCCAATTTCATGTGTTAATAAAAGCATTAGTCATAGCTAAGAATGCGCAGCCAAGGATCATGGGAACATGATGGCTCAAGGGAGAGGAGAGATCCATATCCCAAATGACAAAATCTATCGGGAAGTAGAAAGTGTCAACTTGGACAATCACGTCCTCAATAATCCCCCAAGGTATCTTCACGGAACGATCCGCGAGTTGGAAAGTAATTTTTGTGGGCTTAAAGTCTCCTAAATCAAGTTGTATATGGATGGATTAAGGGAGAATATTAACACTTGCCCCTAAATATAACAATGCTCTCTCAATTTATTCTCTCCGATGGTGCAGGAAATGGTAGGTGCACCCGGATCTTTATAATTCGGCTTGAGGTTGCTTAAAAGTACCGAATTTACGTTTTGTACTAAGAACACCTTATTATTTACCTTTAACCTACATTTCACCATTAGAAAGTCCTTAAGAAACTTTACATATGCAAGAATTTGCTTTATTTCCTTGAGAAAAGGTAAATTAAGCTTTACTTGCTTAAGCACTTCTAAGATATCGTCACGGGAGGCCCCTTTAGGAGGAGGGACCAACCGCTGAGGGTAAGGAGAAAAATTAGGGGGTTGCACTACCATCTCGGGGTTAACTATGTCCTCTTTACCACTCTCTTCCAAGGGGGCATCTTCGGCCTCTTTCGTGCCAGGATAAACCATCTTATCATTTTTCTCATTGTGTGAGGGAGGTGACAAGTCAAAAACTCTCCCAATACGTAGAGTGGTAACCACTTGACATTGCTCGTTGTTCTCGTCTATATTAGTGCTAACACAATTTTGACCTTGGGGAGGTCTTTGGCCTTGGGTGGGAAACTTGCCCTCCTCTTAGATACTTAGGGAATATTGTAACTTAGACAATGACGCCTTTAAGTCAGAATTTTTTTGGGCATTTTACCGCTGATTAAGTTTGCATGAATTGGGCTAAGTGTCTTTGAGACTCTTATGCTGTGGGATTATATAAGGCACAGGAGGGGGCACTTGCATAGGTGGTTCTTGTTGGTAAGGTGGGAGTGGTGGTGGTTGCTTGGAAACATGTGGATTCTGGTTCATCGCTGCATTCGGCTTCCCGTAACTAAAATCGGGATGGTTTCATCATGATGGATTATATGAATTCCCGTGAGGGGCATTAAAATTACCTTCATAGGCTTCCACCGCCTCATTTTGCTCTTGTAGCATAACTTTGTAGGCAAGTATCGTCGGACATTCCTTTATTAAATGTCCCACCTCATAAATTGCGCACGTCTCCTTCTTAATTGCTCGATGGAGCCGAATACATGTCTCCCCTAGCTTCGACTACGTCCTCTAATCGCTTGGATAGTTGATTAATTTGAAACTTCAACTCGGCTTCCTTGTCCAATTGATAGAAAATGAATGAGGAAGGAGCCGTGGACGTGTGTCTAGCTTTAGGTTGGGTGTTCGAATTCGATGTGTCCCACGCTTGAGTAGTCTCGATGACATACTTAAAGTGTTCCTCCGCATCGTTCGCATCTAACCCGAAGAACTCTCCCGGGCACATAGCCTTAACAAGTTGCTTTGAACTTAAGCTTAGCCCATGATGGAAGTAGGAGATGTGTCTCCACTTCTCAAAACTATAGTGTAGGCAAATGTTAATTAAATCGTTGAACCTCTCCTAACATTTATCGAAGGGCTTACTCTCGTTTTGCCTAAAGGTCTAAATTTGAGCCCTAATATAATTGGAACTATGTGCGGGAAAGAACTTTTAGAGAAACTTTGCTTGCATATCCCTCCACGTGCTTATCGAGTTCGGTGTTAGTGATCAAAGCCAAGTCATGGCCTTGTCCTTAAGAGATAAGGGAAAAATCTTGAGGCGCACTACGTCTTTATTGCACATTTGATCATTAAATATCTCGCACGCCTCCTCGAACTCTCTAATGTGGAGGTAGGGATTTTTCGACTCCGTACGATAAAACATTGGGAGAATCTGAATCATCCCATCCTAAAGTGAAACTGCCCTGCATTATGTGGAAATATAATGCATCCCGGAGAGACCATTCACTCGGGGTATAGGAGGTCTCTTATGGGGCGATATGGCATCACTTTCTCACCCGTTCCGATAATAGCGTGATTAGACATCACACTCACACTTATAGAATCACTTTCCTTATCGGAGTTTCTAGACGTATGACTCGTGGTATGACTACACGACGTAAGAGATGGTACCCAGAAATTTGGAACGTTTGGAGTGTACAGGCTATCAGGATTGAGTTCGATTATGGAGTTTTCATGTACCATAGGAGGAATATGATTGGGATTGGATTGAGTGTTTTGAATTTAAAGCACAAGAGATTATTTTTATTTTTCTTATTTTTTTGGATATTTTTATATTTTTGTTTTTTTTGAATTTTTTGGGTTTTATGATTTTTTTTTGAATTTTTATGAATTAGAGTCAAATTAATAGATTAATTCGACCTAACCTTATATATCTACCTAGTCCCTGGCAACGATACCAAAAACTTGATGCGATAAAAAAATGTGTGCAACGCATGTGTCTACAACTTAAGTATAACCCAGTCACTCAAGTAATACCCCGATAAGTCGGACGTCGAACACAGGGAGGACGAAAGATCGTAACGGCTAGTAAGAAAAGGCACTAGAAATCTAACTAACGACTCTCGAAAGAAAAAGGAAAAGATGAGGATTTTATGAGAAAAATCTATTTAACTAAACCAATCTAACTATCAAGCGCGAATTAACTAAAGTAATTAAGGAATAAACGTATTGATTTTCGAAAAAAAAACTATATGAGAAAATTGGGATCGGAGTACAATACCCTGACCCATTAGTTAGTACGTTGGAAAGAAAACTTTCAAGAATTAAGTTCACACTTTAGAGAAAACATTAAAATTATCTAAGTATTAGACATATAAAGATCTAAGTCCTCACAGTATCAAGTCAAAAATAGATTTAACGCGAATGACGAAATTATTGACACACGTATTATATCCTTAAATATTTCGGTTACCTACGAAAAATGAAATTAAAAGACCTACAATACTTGTTCCAACAATATATCAAACCTCTAAATTTTTTATTTAATTTTATTCAATTTTATATTCATCAATAATACCTAGGTTGGGTTTATGTACCCCCCAACCCACTAAAAATCTAGTCGACATGGAAAAATTAACCTTACACATGATTTCTACATTGCATGAAAACACAATGATATATAGAATGCAAGAAAACATGTATTCAATCACAAACTCAGAAGAAATAACAATTATAATCTAAATGCACAATCTTGAAAATAAAAGAGAAGACTGTAATACTTGATTTAATAATATGTGCAAAACTAAGACAATAAAGTATGCTTTTTGTTGTTCTTCTTACTACCCTTCTTCTTCCCCTAAAAATTATGTAAAACTAGGTTAAAACTAAAATAAAATAAGTCTAATTATAAGTTACAATCCATAGGTCCGTTTTTAGAAGTGTTTGAAACCAACACTACTCTAGGTAAAAATTCAGGAAAAATGAAAAATTCGTGAACAGGTCATTCGAACTAGTTCACATGAGGACCGAACCGGTTTGCCCATCGAACCGGTTCCCTTTTAACTAGAATTGATTTGCATGAGGAGAATATTACTCTTCAGCCCCTGGATCTTTTCTCAACTTCAAATGCGTGTAACTTCTTCTCCGTATCTCGGATTTGGATGCCGTTTCTTCCAGTATAGCTTCAAGCTCTTTAACTTGACTTAGGCTTCACTTATGAATTTAGTCTACAAAATTACTTAAGTGCCCTTAAATTTCCTTTTATTATCTTATTTCTTTATATCGGTTTCCCTCTCGCATTCACTTTCACGAAATACCTATAAAATATGAGAGAAATACACAAAATAAGAAATACTTGCTGAAAAGGAATAGTAGCATGAATATGAGATAAATTCATTTTAATTACACCGCACGGGATCGTAAAAGAACTGAAATTAAGGGGATAAATATGAAATATTTATGCCGAATAAAAGATCATCGAACGATAGGATGTAGGGTCCATGTGATCTTACCGCATGTGACTAGATTCATATTTATTATAAACCTTTAAGGTTGTGGATGGAGGCACAATCAAGTTGATATGAAAGTTTGAGTGAATTGTACTCTTATTAATGTTCGATATGTTTCGAATTTTAAGAATTCATTGATTTCTTTGATAACTCTAGATACCAATAGGTGGAAGATTATACTCAAGGTTGTCATTGTGGCCATCCCCGGATATATCCCCTCACGGCGCGACGGGAGAGGATCGCTCTAGGTCCCGCACGTCCCTCTCGGGAGTGCTTCGGTCGACGTCAGCGAATGAGGTGAAAAATGTAGAGAGATAGAGTAGCCAGTATATTTTACTCAAAACAGACAAAAGAAAAGGGATCTATCCCGAAGGACAGCATCCAAAGACATACTGATACATAGGAAACCAAAATGATTCGAAAGGGGTCCGGAGGCTAAGTTACGAAATGGGAAAGTGTTAGGCACCCAATCCGCCCTTACGGTCTCTCATGGGTTGTTGCTATTTTCCTTTATTTTCCCATGATATGTGTGCATGTGTATACGTAGTGGAGATAGGAATCATCGACTTGTATCATGGAGGAGATAAAGCGAGTCATCCATAGGAATGTTACTAAAAGTAATATTAGAAAATAGGATTTATGCGATTATCCTAGCGTCGATCATTATAAGAGAATGATAACGCATGTGAAATAATACGCCATTAAGAACAAATATATATATATATATATATATACATAGAATTTAAGAGAGTTAAGTTTACAGAATATAGAAAAATAGGAAAAAAGTAGAAAAAAGACTCAAATCTCGGGTTTTACCCCGAGACGCCTACGTAGCCTATAGAGGCATCAAAGTCCACGTAGTTCATATGCAAAATGAGGGGTGGTATTTATCCCATAAATCCAATTGGGGACTTCTCTTATATGGGCATGTGTGTGTAAAAAAAGTGTTTTAGTTGTGAGAAAAGTGTGAGAATTCCCGTTTGGAATTTATGAGCAAATCCTATTTTTCTTGTTTTTGGGTTTTTATTTATATGAAAATAAGAGATGTGCAATAATACTAAATAAAAAGTATATTAGGATATGTGAGATGAGAGAATAAAAGTGCTAAGTAATAAAACAAGTTAATGCGAATTTATGAGAATTTAAGGAGAGAGTTGGAAGAGTTGGACCTTCTTGGAGATCTTGAGCTTGATCTTGGATGTTGGAGAGCAGCCCTTGCACTTGGATGATGATGGAGGGTACTTAATTCACCAATTTTGATGAAAATGATGATGGAAAGTGAAGGTTGAAAAGGGATTTGGATGTAGAAATCACGCTGACTTCGAGAGAAGTTTTCTGGATTCGCTGAGAGTGAGGTATTTCAGATCTGGGCTCCCTTTGCAATGAGGTCAAGCCCACATTTTTATAGTCCCAGGGAATTTATGATCGGTATAGCCCTGGTCCTACCAATCGGTAGGTGCGTTTAGGCACACTGCCGATAGGCAGGGTCTGGGACCTGTCGTTTGGCAGTCTCTTTCAGGCTCCTTCGAAAAATCGGTCATAGAGCACAAACCATTAATCCGAATCGTGCATGGAGAAAACCATTGGAAAGGTAATTTATATACTTTCGAAAGTCCTTTGGACCGCTCTCGGGTTCGGGAGTTGACTTTGGGTCAAATGTGACTCTGAAGCGTTCATCGGTCCTTTGGACGGGGAATCTTCGGACGTAAATGAATCGTTCGTCCATATGGTAAGTAAGAATCATGCATGGGGTAGACCTTTGGAAAGGTTAGGAGATGTACTTCGACATTCCAAAGAGTTTGACCCAATTTGGGGAGTTGACTTTGCTCAACCGGGCCCTGGAAGTATTCGATGACCTCTTAGAGTAAAACAGATCATTCGTCCGTATCGTAAGTCAGAATCGTGCACGAGGTGGACTATTGGAAAGGGGTTTTAGTTCCCTTTGAAGATTCATTAAGTCTCGGTCGAGCTGATGAGTTGACTTTGGTCAAACGGAGCCCGAGAGTTCCCGATGGTGCCCGGTGGCCTCCTGATCGGGTTTCGGGGGAAAACAGGTCATTCATCCGCATGGTAAGTCAGAATCGCACACGTGATGGACCGTTGGAAAGGGTATTCCATGCCCTTCGAAGATTCATTCAGCCTCATTCGAGCTGAAGAGTTTGATTTTTTGGTCAAACGGAGCTTGGGTGTGTCCGATGACCTCTAGATCAGTACCCGTGGTATGACTTGGGTTGGTAGTGATGACGGGAGGTTCTAGGGACCTAAGAAGAGGTTAGGGGGTATTAGAATGGGGTGTCTACAGAGCCCCTCTACGGTTGAGTTTGGAACAAACGATAGCCATCGAATAGACACCACATGATGCCTTTGAAAGAGGATGACCGGAGGGTCGAGGTCGATTCTAAGGACCTAAGAATTAGGATGACCAATTCTGTGGGTTGAAGCCAATTATGAGGGCTTAAATATGAGGGTGACTGATTCTGCGAGTCGAAGCCAATTCTGCGGGCTTGAAGGAACATGCTGAGGGTGGTTTTAAAGGAAGTGATGACCAAAGCAATAATGGGGGTGACCAATTATGCGGGTCGAAGCCAATTCTGAGGGATTAGGTTGTGATGACTGATTCTGCGGGTCGAAGACAATTCTGCGGGCTTGAAGATGATGATGAACAATTATACGAGTCGAAGCCAATTCTGCGGGCTTAAGGTGAGATGACTAATTCTTCGGGCTTAAGTTGAGAAGACGAATTCTGTGGGCTTAAGTTGAGATGACCAATTCTGCAGGTCGAAGACAATTCTGCGATCTTAAGGTGAGATGACCAATTTTGCGGGTCAAAGCCAATTCTGTGAGCTTTAGGTGAGATGACCAATTCTGCGGGCTTTAGGTGAGATGACCAATTCTGCGGGTCAAAGCCAATTCTGCGGGCTTAAGTTGAGATGACTAATTCCGCGGGTCGAAGCCAATTCTGCGGGCTTAAGTTGAGATGACCAATTATGCGGGTCGAAGCCAATTATGTGAGCTTAAGGTGAGATGACCAATTCTTCGGGCTTTAGGTGCACTACACCAAATCTGCTATATTGCAACTAATAAAAAAAATGAATTATAAGTGTTCAAATCACTTATAAAGTTTGCAACGGTTTTAAACACTTGCAAAATTTGTAAGTGTTAAAAACCGTTGTAAAATGAATAATTTAACACAAATAGGACCTAAAAGCACGGGGCTCTCACGTGGTTAGAACTTCAACCCTTGTGTGAAGCGTCAAAATACATTCACTATGCTACTTATTTTGATAATTCCCGGGTATTCACGATTAGATTTCGCACTTAACTATTCTCTTTTTCAAACCCCAATCTCTTCAAACCCCGATCTCGACATTCCTGGGTATTCATGGTTAGATTTCATTATGCTCCTTATTTTCATCATCGTCTGATCTATCTTCTTCCATTGTCATTGTAAGTAAGATTTTGTGATTTTTTCCCATTATTTTTCTATGTTATCTTAGTTAAGGTAAATCATTTGACAGTGTATTATGGATTGTGGATGATTATATTATGGATTTTGGATGATTATTCTTAGTTAGGGTTACCCTATTTTGAACAGTCCGAGCATGGAGATTATTGGTTTTATGTAGTAACAGTACACATATGCTTTTATTTGGATTAGATTATTTCACTTTATTAACAGTGATGAATTAACTTCAGAACCTCTGTTTCTTATAAATTCTCATAGAATATAAAAAAAGCTTTGTTAATTGATCTGAAATTCATAATCAGCCTCAAATGAATGCATTGTTTATATGTGAGAGAGGATAGTTACATGTTTCAGACTAATTAAGTATATCAGATGATGTGTATAGATGTAATAGTTGTATTTTTTTTGTATATATTGCTTGATTATATAATGAAGTAATGTGTAATAAATTCACGTCTTTATGATCAATAATTAAGTATTTTTGAAATTGATATCATACGGTTTATTGTACCTAGTTATATCTTATTAATCCATTGATAAATTAATCTTGGGCCATGGTCATTGCATATTGAAGAAATGCTAGATCTATACATCGAATAATGAAAAAATAGGTATCACTCGGTTTTTTGTATGTAATTTTGAAAGGTTTCCACACTGATTTGAATTCCATTAGCACATATTACGTTGACTTGTTGCATAAGTTGTTATGTATCGTTTGGGTGCACTGATAATCTCTATGTTTTATGTGAAGAGTTTGTGGTGCCTATCGTAATAGCGCTTTACTAGGTCTCTCTCTCTCCCCCTTAAGTTCATGAAGCCTAATCGTACCGTGGGTCATCGGCCTTCTATGCTCATGTTCATGATGGTCATATTCATTTCTTAATTTGAGCACTGCATTATAGAGTTTAAACCTTCAATTTTTGTACATGTATACATTTATATGCAGTTGTGCATGCATAATCATATATATATATATATATATATATATATGCAAGACATACTATCGAGTTTTGTTTTGTTTTATGTTTTGTTCTTAGTGCTCTTTATTTGTGCACAAAGAAAGTAGTTATAGTTACTCGGACAAGTTACTCCATATCACACATGTGATGATGAAGCAATAAAAGGTACTCCCTAGAATTTTTTTGGGTTTTAACTTTGTAGTGGTAAGGTCCTCACAGATTGTGATTTTGACTTGTATATACATAGTTAGTGTTGTACTGTTGAGATACAACACACAAGAAGATAATATGTATTGCATAGGTGAATCGCAAATAGCACTGCATCGTAAACGTATCCCTCTGTTATGTAGTTGTATCGGTTCTTTTATAGTGAGGCTTATGGTGGAATTCAGGTGTTTGGTCTTGTCACAAACTTTAATGTCTTATCGTTAGAAGTAATTATGTCCTAAAATTGGTTTTAAATTATACGTTGGTGCGGATGATAAGAAAGGTGGGGCCCACATTGCGCACACCTCACCCTTCAAAACAGGCTGTAAAGACTCCCACTAACTACATATTTTTGGTTATGTGAGAACTTCCATGTCTTCTTCTTTAATTGTTGTTGTTGTGTAGATTAATTTTACGCTTTCGCATCTCTTCATTTACATCAGTCGGACATGTGTCTAAGATAAAAAAAAATGAAGCAATACATGAAAAAGTGTTGTTTCCAAGAGTGTATATGCCGATCGATGCCCAATACATGTTTACTTCATAGAAGTGTCTGTGCTTTCTAGTTATTAAATAATGCTAGTTGATCCCTAAGTTTCATCCATATGATTATGTAAAAGAGTTTATTGACTTTATGTGAGTATTTATAACTCAAAATGTTAGCTTGCATCTCGCAATTAATATATATAAGTTATTCATATTTTCTTTGTTAAAATCGCAGACTAGTGCATCTTTAAAATTTACTATCTTGAACCCAAAAGGACGCATCTGGACAATGGTTGCTGGAGGCGGTGCAAGTGTAACATACGCTGATATAGTAAGTTTTTTCACATGCACAATGAGGCACATGGATATATCATTTCTGGAATTATTTGTATATATTGATTATAACCCTAAATTACATGCTGCCTTTGTTACTGAATTAGGTTGGAGATTTGGGTTATGCATCAGAGCTTGGAAATTATGCAGAATACAACGGAGCTCCTAATGAGGAAAAGGTGTTGCATTATGCTAGAGTTGTGATTGATGCAAGACATATAAAACTTTTATTTTTTCCTTATATCAGAGTTTGTAATATGCGTAAGGGTGAATTGCAAAGAAAAGGAAAAAGAAAAATTGAAAGATCACATAAGTTGCAAATACATCCCAGTACTATTATTTTTGCAAAAAAACTTCTTTAACTATTCCAGTTATATTCAATTTCCCCCTATGTCTCCCAGGAAAAGATCTTTTAGTGACGCATGTGATGGTAACTTCAATCAGGATGACAACTTTTTTTTTCCATTTTGCCTTTCCTTTCACATTCGTTGTATAATACACTCTTTGATCTTTTTCAGTGTGCCACTTCAACCCCGATGGTCGTAAGAGAGCTCATTTAATTGGAGGTGGTATTGCTTTTCACTGATGTTGCCGCTACTTTCAATGGAATTATTCTGGAACTCAGGGAAAAGGTGTGGTTATAACCAAATTATTCAAATAGTAGTCCAATAGTTTGTTTCTCTTTTCTATATAAAACTTGCATTTCTTGTTATTGGACAGGAATCCAAGTTAAAAGCATCAAGGTTGAACATCTTTGTTCAAAGAGGTGGACCCAATTATCAAACTGGTTTGGCGAAGATGCGTGCCTTGGGATAGGAATTGGGAGTTCCCCTTGAGGTATAAGATAGAATTCTTCTCTTTTTTCTTTCATTTTTTTTATTAATTTAAATTTACTGTGATGAAACCTTTAATTGTTAAGAGCATTAGAATTATGTTGGGCTATACATGTTTAAGAATTGTCTATACATACAACTGATTGGTCCTTTTGTGAACAAAGCTCCTGACTAATAATGAAAATAAATCACACACAAAGTAAAAATCAAAAGAATTCAATTGTTCACCTGATCTCAGAAGTCACTCTTATGCTTCCACACGTTCTCGCAAAGACCATTATTGTTGCACTGTGACTTTAACTTCTTACCTGTCATTAGTCTATCAAAAGGAAATTGGAACCCAGATCAGTGGGTTTATGTTTAACTTCCCTGCCTCCAAGATTAGTATTTCTTAGTAAATTTGTCAGGGGAGGTAATATATAGAGAAAAAATTAATGATGACCTAAGAGAGGATACGTGCGCTAGCATCCTTTTCAACTCCTTGAAAATGCGCTCTTTGAGAAATTCAGTGTTTTTGCAAATTGCAGCCCTCATGGTTTCATCTAAGTTTAACACAGTTTCGCTGGCTACTTCATATGCTTTGTGTTCCTTGGTTCTTGGCCCAAGTAATCTTCTAAATCACCATTATTCTTCCCCTTCCACACGTTTCTGCAAATACTCTTATTTTAATAGCTATACTTGTCTAATGTTAATCAATAGGCAATAAGAACCCAGATTAGTGGGTTTATGTTTACCCCTTTCCTCCAAGAATGGTATTTATCAGTAAACGTGTCAGGGGAGGTATGTTAGAGAAAAACATTGAATGTGGGTGCAGAATTTGAAGCTGAATCTATCCTTGATGGTCAGAAGAGAGCCCTTCTCATTGGAAATGCTGATGAAGAAAATAGTGATAGAGTAAGTCATCAAACCAGCTAAACAATATATAAAGTAGTGTACTTATAGAAAATTATATCCTTAGCTGAGGATTATGAGAATCAGTCTAATCAACTTACCATGAATTATAAAACGATCAAATTATTGTCCTGCAAAATAAGAGGAATGTTCTTTTTCCCTTTTTTCCCACGACAGGCGCAATAATTTTCGGTGAAGCTCAAGGTATATGCATATAAAAGAACTAAAACCAAATAACAATCGTACCGTGTTACATGAGTTCATGTTCAAGAATCTATAATTTATAATATGTTGAAAATGACTTCTTCCAACGGAAGACTAAATAGTCATCTTAAATGCTAACATGATCTACCTATTAAAGAAGTGATCGGGAGTGAATCATATTGTGCTAAACGGAGCTCATAATTGCTCCACTCATTCTTCATTCTTGAAGTTAAATGAAAGGATTATAACACCAATTGAGGAAGTAATTGTGTCAAGGTCCCAAAACTCCTAACATGACGTACTTATTATACAATGTTCCCTTTCTTGTGAAAACAAAAGAATATTATTATAGAGAATTTGACTCAAGGTTATGTTGCATCTTTATTTGAAGCTGAATCTGTTTTCGAATCAGATTCTTCATCACTTAATGACAAAGATGCCCTCTTTGTGGGTGCAGAAACCCTTCACCAGCATTGGCCTCCTCAATTTGTCCTATGGCACTCCCTAATCTATTGTGATCATCATTAACCCCCATCTTTCATAAAACACCCCATCAAATGATGTCTGATGATTTATCTTCGTAACATCTTTATTTATTTATTTTGGTTTGTTTATGAGCACTTATACTCGGTGGTGCATCTTATTTATTACGTAGGCCTGTAGTCTACCGTAACAAAACTATCTTTGAGGATGAAACTCGAGAGTTGGCTTGAGGATGTAACTCCAGAGTACGCATTTTCTCCTTTGTTCTATCATTCCAACACAAAGGTGTAGATATTTCATTTCACTCATTGAACTTAAACTACCCCTCAAAATTGGTCTATCATTTCAGCACAAATGTGTAAATATTTTATACATTACAATAGTTATATCTCCCAAATGAAACGGTGGAGACCACTTTTATTATGATTGGATAAATCTAGAGTCTACTTTTATGGCTGTGGTAAAATTAATGTTGGATTGTTATAATAGAATAAATGATCGAAATTTACCCTCATATATTTTGAGGAGTCCATGTCTAGTCAGTTTCCTCTTATTTGGCGCCTGACTAACCCAAGGGCATTTTAGTCCTATGCCACACGTCATGCTCTGGATAAAATTAACTTCATTTGCCATATATCTATCTATCTATCTATCTATCTATATATATATATATATATATATATATATATATATATATATATACTTATACTAATGCATCTATTAAGATTCAAAGTGACGAGAAAAACAAAAGGGGCATATTTTTTATTTTAGTAATACAAGTAACAAGAGGGGTAAATTTGTAGTTTTGGAAAATTTAGTTAAATATGAATTTTTATTTTACAGAGATTTAGTTTCACCTCCCTATGACCTGCTCAACTTAATGAAAAATTTGTATTTTATAATTTTTGTGTTTACTTCCCGAATTGTTTTGTAAAATATCTTCACTGACGGTAAAATAGCATCACATGGGTAAACATTAAAGTGCAAAAAATAGGGCTTCTTCGCTAAAATATCTATGTTGCACAAATATAGATATTCAGTACGAGTTCTGATACGATATGATATGATACGGCGGCACGAAAAATTTGCAAAATTAGGGTTCAGATGCGGCAAGGATACAACACTAAAATAATATATATGATATGATGATTATATACATATTCTTTTAAGAAAAAAAATACAATTTTAGTATTCAGTTTCAGTTTAATTAAAAAAATAGAAAAATAGGTTTGAATAAAGCTTTTTCTTATTTGTATTTCTTCTTGAATGATAACATTAACATATAAAATGAATGCATATGTTCATGTGTTATAAAATCTCGATTTTCAATGATTTTTACAGTGTAGACATAGGTTCGTTTGAGAAATTATTGAATGGTGGGGAACTCCCTACACTCATAGTGCAGTCAAGTGGTCATGTGCTTCACGTGTTCATTAATGGGAAGCTTTTAAGTACACTGTCAAATTAATTATCTGATAATATGCTGACTCATCCCATTTTAGCTGCTTACTAATGTAAGAACTCAACTCTGAATAAATGACATTTTTTTTTTTACGTTTGATAGTCTACATCCATATCCTATATTACTTGTGAAATACCAGTTTTATGGTAGAGGTCGTATATATAATAGTTGTAATTGTCAAGTATGTGTAAATGTTACAACCCTTGTTGGGTTATCCCCTTTTAGTTTTAAAGTTTTTTCTTGCACCCGTATGCTTGCCTTTTAAGAGCCACTTATTTGTTTATGTCCACAATCGCATAAAACTATTGCTAAATTTGACTTTCGTGATGTTACTTGGGTTTTTAACAGACTCTCATTGATAGTGTCGCTTCATTTTCTGCTGATAGGAATGCTAAAGTGGTAGAAGCTCCGATTTTATTTTTTATGCACTTGGAGAGTCATTTAGCAACGAGGCAGTGAGTACTAACAGTGGCCTCTTGAGGGAACTAGTGACAGTGCTCTTATCGACACGATTTTTGTGACATACTAATAGGGTTGTGGCACATGTGTATTTGGGTACAATAACTAGATGTTATATACCTTTGGTGTTCTTACTTCCTTTCTTGATGAGAGTGTTTGTTTATGTCGACTATATCATGAAGTATTGTATGAGAGTGTTTGGATATAATTGTTATGTTCTTAGCTGTTTTTATTGTTTGTTATATGTAAGGTTGGTGGTATGTGATGGATCATTTTTATTTTTTTTAATATTTTACTTTATGTAAGTGTTCATAACACTTACAAAATGAACATTGTTTTCTTTACATATTAATATTTGCAAGTGTTTTGAACCATTACAAAAAAAAATATATATTTTCTTTTGCATGTGTTTATAACAGTTGTAAATTAAAAAAGGTTCCTGAATTTTGCAAATGTTCTAAACACATGCAAACGAAAATTTTGCAAGTGTTTAAAACACTTACAAAAGTTTAATATACAAGTGTTCAGAACACTTACAAAGTTTTTTGTAATGGTTGTTCATAACAGATATGTGTTCCCAATGAACACTTGCAAATGACATTTGCAACGGTTTTGAACACTTATAATTTTTTTGCAACGCGCTGATTTGTAAGTGTTTTAAACACTTGCAAATGGCATTTGTAAGTGTTTAAAACACTTACAAATTGCCTGTTTTGGTGTAGTGGTGAGATGACCAATTCTGCGGTTCGAAACCAATTCTGCGGGCTTAAGGTGATGATCCAAGTTCGAGGTCAATTCTGACCTAAGAGAGGGGATGACCGAGGACCGAGGTAAATTCTAACCTAACTAAGGTGATGATCCAAGACCGAGGTCAATTCTGACCTAAAAGAGGTGACGATCCAAGACCGAGGTCAATTCTGAACTAAAAGAGGTGATGATCCAAGACCGAGGTCAATTCTGACCTAAAGAGAGGTGACGATTGAGGATCGAGGTCAATTCTAACCTAAAAGAGGTGACGACCGAGGACCGAGGTCAGTTTTGACCTAACTAAGGTGACGATCCAAGACCGAGGTCAATTTTGACCTAAAAGAGGTGTACATTTCCTTCGGGAAAATCAGGGATTTTGCTGGGCATAAAGATTGGATTTTGGGTTCCGTTGGGGAATAGAGAATGATTTGGGGAAAATTTAGAGCGTCCTTTGGAGACATTGATGGGGAGAATGATTCTCTGGAATTCCACCGGAGAAATTACCTTGTGATTTTGATTTGAGCTGGGGAGACGATTGCTGGGGAAATCCTTGTGTCTTTTGGAGACTGTACCTGGGGAAAAGCCAATCTGATGTTGGGTAAGTGATTAGGTGGTCCAGGTATTGGACGTATTACTCGGGGAGGTTTGAGACCTTTGGGGTATAGGAGGCAATCCTGGGAGAAGATTCACTTGGCTTTTGAGAGTTCCGCTGGGGAAGTAGGGGCTCCACTTGAGGGAGTGCAAAATTTCCTTGGTGAAGATGTTTTAAATCTTTCATGGGGTTTTTAGGAATTTTTTGAGGATTTTTCAGGGTTTTCAGATATTTTTGGGGAATTTTGTACAAAATTTTAAGGGGGTACCGGTCGGCATGGTGTAGAGGGTTCCATTCGACAGTGGCACAGACTTTTGGACTTCCTCGGGAAGGTAAAGGGGCTATGCTGATCGGTAGGTGGGGGATCAGTGCCAATCGGCATAACCCTTGGCATCCTATATAAAGGGGGCGAATTCCCTTTATTTTTCACAGCTTCTTGCCTTCTCTCTTTCTACTATTTTCCTCTGCGAATCGTTCTAGCATTTCATAATCTGAAAAATGGTCGCTTTTGTGAGCACTACTGTATACAGGGAGTGGTTGACTGTTGATGATTGGGAGAACGTGGAAAGGAGGGCCAGGGCGCCTCTTGCTTTGGGGAGGGAGAATTCCTTTGATGCGTTCGAGCCAGTTGCGAATGAGCGGACCCTACTACGGGAGCCGTCGCGTCATCGCTCTTTGAGGGTGGTGAACCCTGGCGGTTATGTAAGTAAAAATGACATTTGGCATTCCTTTTTTGTGTTTTCCTTTTTTCTTAGATTTTGACAAGGTTTTTATCTTTTGGAAGTCTGATGCTTCTTTGAAGAACACGCGTACCCGAGGGACGATGGGGCTTAAGGATATCTGGGAGCATCTTCCACCTGTGGTTCATTGGGTGGTATCATCAGCTGGTTTTGGGAGGTTGGCATCTGCACTGGATGAGACGCCTCGTTCGACATCGGTCTTGTGCGCTCTGGGGTAGAGATGGTGGGACACTACCCACACCTTCCATTTTGGCTTCGGGGAGATGACTGTGACTCCCATAGATGTGCAACAACTGCTGGGTATGGATTATGTTGGAGAGCAGATAGAGGTGGATCGCTCTTTGCGGGTGAGACCGGAGGTGATGCGGGCAACGCTCGGTGATATGGGGAGGATAGTATCTGTGGATTCCATTCGGCTGTCCCTATTGAAGGATGTTTTGTTGGGTAGGGTGGTTGACGTGGAGGACGGGCTACAGGTGAGGCAGATGGCTCGATTGTTTATCTTTCTAGCGTTAGGGGGATTTATGGTGGCATCGAGCGACGACGTCGTCAACTTGTGGTTCTTGCCGTACTTGAGGGTGTTTTCGAACATCCCTTTCTATGATTGGGGGATCTTGACTTTGGCGACCCTATATTTTTTTTGGATGCATTCAGTCGGTGCTGCCAGTAGACTTTTACCGGATCTATGTATCTTCTTGAGGTATTATTTAATTCCCGTATTTTCCTTTCATGCATTCACACGTTCCTTATGCGTCTCATTTTTTGATTGCAAGTTCTTATCTTTAGCAGACGTGGTTCTATGAGGTGATTGGGTGTAATACCCAGCTGATGGCTCTGAAGGATGAGACTGTTGGGGACTTCTGCCGGTTGTATCGATGGCGCAAGGCCAATCGACAATCGAGGGGATCTCTTTCTCTGGAGGCGGTGCGTAAGGTCTTGAATGGCCTGATTAGTGATAGGGTAAGGCTTTTCCTTCCTTAGTTCTGTTCTTTGTATGCTCTGATTTTTTATTGGCTTATACTTGCTTGGGATTTGTAGGTGACCTTTTACACTTGGGGATTGCTATTCAGGACACGGAGTTGACTGGGGTGAACGCACAACTGCGGCACTTACTGTTGCATGAGTTTGGCCACTCTTATTATCTCGGGGAGAGGGTGGTTTGATAGATCGCTGAGGAGGAGGTGGTGGTGCCACCTGCACGGCCTCCTATGTTTGTGAGGCGGGAGAAACTGCTGTCAGAGGATGCGAAGATCGCGATGATGATCGGTGAGTCCTACCTGTTGTACACTGATACGGCTGTGCCGTATGATTACATGGACTTTGTGACGAGCTAGCTGATGGCGCCCAGCATATATGATGCCTTGCCTTTCCCCCCTGCGGGTTCAAGTCAACCGGCGGGGTCCTCCCACAGCAGTGGTGGTCCGTCGACGTCTGCGGCGGTGGTGACTTCGGAGGTTCCTTTCGTGCGGATGCATACCCCTTCGTATAACATTCAGCGAGCTGATGGAGGGATAATGCCTATGCTGCATCACCTCATGCGATGGATCCGGAGGAGTTAGGCTTAACAAAGGAGGTCTTTCATACTGTGGTATACCTTTCTGTTCCTCTCTTCCTTTATTTTTGATTTCTTTTCTGCTTTGATACCAATTCTACCTTTTCTTGCAGCAAGTCCGGGTGTCGACCACTTGGTTATGGGATATCAGATACTGGATATCTTCAATGACTGCCCATATTCGGGATGCGGTCCCGATTCCTTCTTGCTTGGTGCCGCCTGCTTCGTCCGAGGAAGAGTCTGGCTTAGGTAGCGATGGTGCGTCGTCTCATCGCAGGGGGAAGAGAGCGCGTCGCAGGGGTGAAGTTTAGGTTAGAAGGAGAGAAAGAAAGTGTGGGTTCGGGCTGTGGCCCGTTATTTTTTGCTTTTCTTTATTTTCCTGCAAAAATGATGTAACACAGAAACATATCTATGCAATGCAATGAAGTTTTTTTATTATCTTCTATTAATGATGAATGAATGCATGCACATGCGCTTTTTACTTTGCTACTGTGATCGTAAAGAGAAATATTTTTGGGATTTTTGAAAGAAAGTTTTAATCACAATGAGGAATTATATAAAGGTGATTTTTTTGAAATTCTGTTGAGAATATCAATTTATTTTGAGTTTTTTGAATTTTGACAAAAGAGGAAAAAGGAAAATTTCCAAAAGTAGGGGATTGCCGATCGACAAGCACCTTATCCAGCCTATCGGCAGGTCAGTCCAGTCCCATCAATTCAAAGCTTTGATTGGTACCCTCTTCAGCCTTTGGTACCTTGTGGGGCAGGATTTCTTCCGATTTCTATAGGGGTTATGTCATTTGTGGGGGTAAGAGTGGAGTGTTTTCCTCACACCTTCACATTCCTACTTTCTTGTTCTTCAAAATGGCTCTCCCTGGTAGTGTTGAGTTTGCCAACTACCTCGAGACTTTGGAGGCGATGTGCCCCTATAACATCGACGACGATGCTTTCAACATGCGTCGAGTCTTTTTGTGGCGCAATCGACCCATTGAGTGGAACATGCTGATGGTGGCGGTATAATTTTGGTACCCCGAAGACCGTGTATTCCGCTTTGGGTTGGATGAGATTTGTCCTACATACGAAGATTTTTCAGCCATGCTGGGGATAAATCCCAGCGTTACTGTGGCTTTACCTGAATTTTCCCATTCTCCCAGGGATTTATTGGCCGAGCTTCTTTGTATTTCGCCTTCGGAGGCTAGGCCATTGGTCGTTGAAGGAGTGATATCCCTTTCGACGGTGTTATAATCCGTGAATTTGTAGGAGGTTGGTGATGCTGGATACGCCGGAGCCGTTGTTCGGGGCTTGCTTTCAAAATTGCTGCTGGTGACTGGTGAACTACTGGTGGACCCATAACTTGCAGCCGTTACTTCATGGGTGTCATACCATCACAATCCTGCGGCGGTGATACTGGCAGAGACTTTAAATGGCCTGGATGTTTGGCGAGAAGGTCGTTTGAACTTTCTGAGGGGTAGCCCCGTGATGCTGTTCATGTGGTTGTCTGAAAGACTTCGCTTGGTGATTCCTCCAGAATATCCTTTGTCGGCTGTATCCAACTTCTTTTCGCATAATTTCATCAGCGTTAGCTTGGATATTAAGAGCTGGGAGAACTGGTTTGTGGAGCATGGGTCTCTAAATTTGTACTGGTCAGTGCATTGGTGGGGACAACTGCTGCCTCTCCTAGAGCTGGGAGAATATTCGTACGTTCGGCTGGTTGGTCTCAGACAGACCTCTTTCTATTTCCCTTATCGGCTTCTGCACCAATTTGGCTGAGAGAAGGTCATGCCACCTCAGACACTAGACTTCTTTCTGGTACAAGGTCTGCCAAAACGTCTGGGCATGCATCTTGGTTCTTTGTGGGAGAGTCGGTATCCGTCGACTCGTCCTTCTCAGTCTGTTGGGAGAGTTTGGCACATCCCTGGGGATTATATGAAGTGTTTGTGGAGGAGAGTAGTTAGCAAGATATTGGAACTGGAGACTGGACAAAGATGGCTTGCCTTATCTAATACCATGGAAGGAGGTTTGGTAGTTTTTCCGAGGCTAGTTCGAGCTTATCGATCCATGGAGCGTTTGCGGCACTCTATTCAGGCAGGGGAAGCTTGGGGTCCACAGGATGTAGATGATGATGATGATGGAGTGGGATCCTCTAGTAGCTGTGGGTAGGACTCTTAGAGAGTTTATTTTTTATCGGGAAATAATTTTGGTTTGGCTTTTTATGAAGGTAGGGAGGGAAGGGAGTTATTCGTTCTTTTATGTAATTGTACTGTAATTTCTTGTTAGTGAAATAAATAAGTTTTTGATCATCCAGTTGTGCCTTTTGATGAATTTTGTATTTTTAATGATCTACACCGATTGCTAAGGCATACATAATCCTTTTGTTCAAATATATGTTAAATTGAACTGTCATTCTCGGAGATAAGAAAAGAATAGTTTTTGTGAAAAAGAAGGGGTCGTGCTCATGTAAAATGTGTGAGTATCTACGTACCTCTGGGGTTTGAATTTTTTTTAATTTGCTTGAAAATGGTTTTTACAGAGGATCAGGCCCACGTAGTTCTGGGTAGAGGGAAATAAAGATTTTTTTAGAATAGAAGGGAGATGAGAAGAGTCGTAGTGCACCGAGATTTCGGACTAGGGGTAGAATTTCTTGAGATGGTCCAAGTTGACTGGACGATCCATCTCTTCTCCATCTAGGTCGATGAGCATGGCGGCACCGCCGAACAATATCTTCTTGACAATGTATGGGCCGCTCCAATTGGTCTTGAATTTCCCTTTGGGTTCCCAGATGGGTTCTATTATTTCTTTGAGGGCTAAATCCCCCTCTCGGACACCGCGGTCCTTGAATCTCTTATTGAATGATCGAGATATTCGGCGATGGTACCCTTGTATGTGGTATAAATCTTGCAATATCCTTTCATCTAGGTGGGTCATCTCGTCAAGACGGATTTGGCACTAGTCTTCTTCGCTGACCTTGCTTTCAAGCATGACACGCAACGAGAGTATTTCTAGCTCCATGGGTAGGACTGCTTCCATTCCATAGACTAGAGAGTAAGGGGTAGCCCCAGTAGAGGTTCATATTGAGGTTCGGTAGCCCTAGAGGGAGTATGGAATTTGGTCGGCCCAATCTCGATAGCTTTCGGTCATCTTGCTGATGATGGCTTTAAGATTATTATTGGCGGCTTCGACTGCACCATTGGTTTGAGGTCGCTAGGGAGAAGATTTAGTCTCTGAATCCCATACTCGTTGACCACTTCTGTAACTTCTGCCTCAAAATACAACCCGTTGTCTGATACAAGATCGTGCGGGACCCCATATCGTTAGATGATGTTTTTCTTGATGAATCTGGCCACTTACTTGGCGTTCAGAACTGCATATGACTCAACTTTGACCCATTTGGTGAAGTAATCAATGGCAACCAGGATGAACTCATACCCTTTAGAGGCCTTGGGTGTATACTTCCCTATGATGTCGATGCCCCAGGTGGAGAATGACTAGGGAGAAGTCATATTGTATAATTCTCACAGAGGAAAGTGCTGAAGATTAGAGAACTGTTGGCATTTAAGGCATCTCCGAACATAGACAGTGCAATCCTGGGTCATGGTGGTCCAATAGTAGCCTTGTCGGAGGATCTTCTTGGCAAGCATATGACCATTCATGTGGGTCCACATTTCCCTCTGTGGATTCTTTGCATCACCTCTTTAATGTCAGCCCCTGCAATGCAGTGTAGATGGGTCCCATTGGAGTTTTTCTTGAAGAGTGCTTTGTGACAAATGATGTACTGGGCAACCAGTCTTCGGAGGGTCGCTCAGTCTTTCTTGTTGGAACCCTCGGGATACTTACCATGTTTGAGGAAGTGCCAGATATCATAATACCAGCAGTTGTCTAGCTCGGGATCTTCTTTGGTGATGAGCTCAATGTGGTAGCAGTGGGTTGGTTTATCTTACTTTTGAACTAGGAAGGGGGTCATTGTTCTTCCTTCAGGCATGTCGACCATGGAGGCCAAGGTAGTAAGGGCATCGGCTAGGTTATTCTTTGCTCAAGGTAGGTAATGGAAGGTGATATCTTAGAATTGGGAGGCTAGTTCTTCTAAGTGGGCATGAAAGGGTTGGAGTTTTTCATCCTTTACTCTCCACTTTCTAAGAACTTGACCGATGATGAGGGCAGAATCCCCGTAGACATCTAGGTATTGAATATCTTTCTTGAGAGAAAATTTGAGGCCTACCGTGCATGTCTCGTATTCTGTCATGTTATTGGTGCAAGGGAAATCCAATTTGATGGCGATGGGAGTGTGGGAGTCATCTGGGGCAATTAGAAGTATCCCATTGCCATATCCCTTTTTGTTGGCAGCGCCGTCAAAGAACATTTACCACCGGAGATTGTCCTGGGTAGTGCAGAGGATGTTTTCATCTGGGAATTCGAAGATCCAGACATCAACTTCATTCATGGGGCAATCAACGAGGTAGTCAGAGATGGCTCTTCCTTTCATGGCTTTCTGTGTGACGTACATGATATCGAACTTGTCTAGGAGCATCAACCTCCGGGCCATTCAGCTGGACAAGGCGGGTTTCTCAAGCAGGTATTTGATGGGGTCTATTTGGGATACAAGTTTGATGGGGAATGCGAGCATGTAGTGCCATAACTTTTTGGTGACCCAGACAAGCGCGACACATCTCTTTTCCAAAGCAGTGTAGTTGACTTCGTATTCGGCCAATTTGCGACTAGCGTAATAGATGGCTCTTTCTTTATGGGAATCTTTAAGGTATTGGGCTAGAAAATCCCTAGCTGCAGTGTCGGTTATGGTTAGGTATAGGAGCAAAGGGAGACTAGGCTGTGGTGGCATGAGTACCGGGGGTTGGGTCAGATATTGCTTGATTTGGTCAAAAGTTTCTTGGCTGGCCTCGTTCGAAACCTTGGTTAAATCCTTTCGGAGTAGTTTGAAAATAGGTTCGCAGATGGAGGTTAACCGGCTGATGAATCGGCTGATGTATTATAATTTTCCAAGGAAACCTCAGACTTCTTTCTCTATTCGGGGAGGTGGCATCTCAAGTATGGCTTTCATCTTGGCAGGATCTACTTCTATCCCTTTCTCACTGACTATGAATCCCAAGAGTTTTCCCTTTGTAATCCCGAAGATGCATTTCTATGGATCGAGTCTCCTCTGATACTATCGCAGTCGTTCGAAGAACTTTCGGAGAGCGGTGACATGACCTTCTCTAGCTTTAGATTTGATAATCATATCATCCACATAAACCTCAACTTCTTTGTTAATCAGATCGTGCAGGATGGTTGTGGCATCCCTTTGGTAGGTAGCCCCAGCGTTCTTGAGACCAAATGGCATGACAGTGTTGCAAAAGGTTCCCCATGGGGTGATGAACATGGTCTTTTCTTGGTAGTCTGGGTGCATTTTGATTTGGTTGTATCCGACAAACCCGTCGATGAATGACTTAAGATCATGACTGACTGTGTTGTCCATGATCATATCAATATTGGGTAGTGAATAGTCATCCTTTGGAGAAGCTTTGTTCAAGTTCTGGTAGTCTACACACATCCGAACTTTCCCTCCTGATTTCGGCACTGGCACTATGTTGGATAGCCATGTGGGATATTCAATCACACAAATGAAGCCCACATTCAGCTATTTGACCACCTCCTCTTTGACTTTGAGCGACCATTCGGTGCGGAGCTTTCTTAGATTTTGTTTAACCGAATTTTAATCTGGAAGAGTGGGGATCTCATGTTGAGCTGTTTCAGGATCAATGCCGGGCATATCGTCATAGGACCATGCGAAGACATCCATGAATTCCTTCAATAATTCTTCGAGTTGTGCACGCTCATGCTCCTTAAAGGTAGCCCCTATCCTAATCTCGCGCTGTTGTGTACTAGAACCGATGTTAATAATAACAGTATCTTCTTCATTAACTTGAACGCGATTATGTTGTTTATTATTAACCTTATTTAGATCAGTTAAGAATTGTTCATTTACAAAATCATCATCATCAAAAGTTTGATTAGAATCTAAACAGTTAATGTAAGGCACAACAAGATACTCAAAATCTTCGTTTATTTCATTGATAGGAAAAATAGTATTGAGAACCTCATTAAAGGAGGACTCAATTACATTTGAGCAAGGATAGACAATAGAAGAAGAAATAGGGTAAACATTGGGATTAGGTGAGATTTCAATAGGTAGAACTGGCGCAGCATGCCAGTTGAGGAGAGGTGTATCAGCAGCTTTAATCAGGTGGGATGGATCCAGTGATGTAGTGCTTGAGTGAACCATGCAAAGTGTCAGCCCCAGTGTCTGCAAGTTGAACGAGTCCTCGAAGTCACTTTCCTCAGTCTCTTCGGTATCTTTGATGATCGATTGTACATGGTGTTGGGAACTTTCGACCCATGGGTAGCTATCTTGGAAAAAGATCTCCATTCCTCATTTTATCTTCTTATCTGTATGGTTATACCATGGTTCCAGAAATCCATAAAAGGGGAAGTCTTCACACTCTTTGATGAATCGTACGTTCAAGGAGTCACCTGGGATGGTTTAGACGCAGTTTAGTCTCCTCTTTGGTCGAGACTGGCGGATCATTTTGAGCTCTTGTTCTGATGGTTGATACCCCAAACCACAAGGAGGGAAAGTTTTCTTTAGTTCATTGGGCTCAAGTATCCCTTGTTGTCTTTGTCCTAGCCCCAGTCCGCGCATGAAGTGCATGTTTCTGAACATCTGAATCATATTGACGTTTCCATGAGGGTTGTATTCTGGACAAACCCTTTCTTTGAAATCGTCCCCTACCAGGAGTAGGAATGGCTCAACTCGAAATCCTGATAGGAGCATATTATTTAACCCGTGCTGTATCTCACGGATTGGACTGCTGGTACTTGCACCCTCAGTATTATCATCGTCGACCAAGATGGTGATGACCCATCCATCGATGAAGAACTTCAATTTCTGATGGAGTGAGGAAGACACACCCTTGATATTATGGATCCAAGGTCGTCCGAGTAACAGGTTGAAACAAGATGGGATGTCAATAACTTGGAATTTAACGATAGGGTTTATAGGGCCAACCCCTATTACAAGTTTTATGGATCCCATCACCTCTCGGTGGGTATTATCATAGGCACATACAGCAACGGAAGTTAGATCGAGGCCACTTTCTTTCTGTCCTAAGCATTTAAAGGTTCTTAATGGGCAGACATTCAAGGCGGATCCATTATCGACAAGAGAGAGTGGTATGATCCTCCCCATAACTTCGACGGAGATGTTGATTGCATGATTGTGGTTTGGCCTAATTTTGGGTGTTTTTTCTTCGGAGAAGGATAACATTCAGGTAGAGGGCAAGGATCCGACTAAATTTATCACCTCTTCTGGTGTGGTAAAAGGAGGAACTGTGGGTCCAGTGAGCAACTTGATAAAGGCATTTCAGTGCAGCTGAGAAGACATGAAAATCCCCCATAGAGTGATGTTAGCTTGAGTTTTCTTCAATTGATCGAAGATCTTGCTCTCCTCGAGGGTTATTTCTGGCATAGGAAGGTTTTCAACGCCCTTCCCTTTGTCATTTGAGAGTAGTGAGATTGGGATCTGATAATGCCTCCCTGATCTGGTCATGTGATTTACTGAAGAAAAGAAGAACATGAACCCTGTTTCTTCGTCGATCTCGTGTTATTTTGCTACCTTGTTTATTTATCCGATGAGCTCCTAAAATGATATCATCCCACATGTGTCGGCTACTGGGCTAGTTTTCTCACAAATTTGTTCTTCATTCAAATCTCTGAATTCTTCCCCCCATCCAGTAGCAATAGTTCTGTCCTTCCATGTAAAGTTAATGCATTCCAAAAATTCAAAGGCTTCTTCATACATGTCTTCCTATTCTGTGGGGATATGTAAGGGCGAGGGGACCAGGCGCCCTTATAATTTCAGAGTATTAAGTAACTCGGTCATACTGTAGATGTCGTTGGTTTGCCTGAATAATTCTGTCATGATCTGGACAACATCATCTAGGCTGACTTCATCGATCGGTACTACCCAACGGTCTGACTCTTGGGCCCATTTTCGTGCTTCCAATAACAACGTACTAAACCTCTGGCAATCAATGGTCATCTGTGAGGGAAATTTCAGCCCGAACTCCAAGAGTTGGTTTAACACTTCTGATAATTCCATACTTCCATTTTCGAAATGGGTACGAACGACGATGCATGCTCTAGTGAGGAGTGAGAGTGCCTGATCAGCGAGGCTAGTAGGGTGTAAGAGGAAATATGGGCAAGTTTGGAGAGGTTTAGGAGAGTATATGGGTGTCATATGAGTTGAGGGATCAAATTTTGGGTTCTCTTTTATGAAGATGGCATTGGCATGATTTGAGAGTGGGTTATTAGTAGTGTTTGGCTTAGGATTGGCTGGTGGGGCATTGGTAACCGGGTCAATTAGACCTTGAATTATGTTTCGGAGGTGAAAGCATTGGTTAGTGGTATAACCAGCGGTTTGGTGAAAGGCGCATTGGGCATCTGCCTTGATGTTTCTCAAAAGTGGATTTGGAAATGGATGGGGATCCAAGGGTTTGATGAGGTTTCGTCTTAACAAGGCTTGATAAACTTTGGAGAGGGGAGCATAAATCTCGGTGTATTCCTTTCGGACTGGGACAGGGCGGCTTTCTGGTGCCCATAAAGTGGTTGGTTGAGAGATGTTATTGATGGTTGAGACTGCAGCACTGGCAGGTTTGTCATATTTTCTGGGAGTGAATTATCCGGACACTTTCTTTGGTTCAACCTCTGTTTTAGCAAGACCTTCCTCGATTTTTGCTCCTGTTTCTCTGAGAGCTCGGAAGTGGGGATAGTATTTCCCTCCCATCGTTGCTCGAACATGGGGAAAAAAGTTCTTCTTTACTATGCTGACTTGTTCTTCCTCGGAAGGCCGATTGGTTATGGTAGCTAATTTTTCCCTCCATCGGGCTATGAAGTTACCGACTGATTCCCCCGAGTTATGTTTGAGTAGCTCTAAATCACGACGGGTGACCTCAATCTCTTCGTTGTACTTATAGTGCGACATGAATTCTCAGGCTACATCCTCCCAGCTATGAATTCTGGACTCCTCGAGAGATAAAACCCATCGGAGGGCGCTATCCTTCAAAAGTTTGCTAAAATAATTGGGCCATCACCTCTTTAGAAGCCCTTAGGAGAGTCATGGAATGGTGATAAATGCGAAGATGGACGATCGGGGGTCCACTTCCTTCGAATTTCTCAATATTTAATATCTTGAACTTCTCGGGCAACCTTGCTTTAGGATAAGGAGATATGTGGGTGTAGTCTATTTAATTTCCAGAGATTCTGACTTGGTCAAACTTCTTAATCAACATCATGAGATCTTCTTTGACCTTGTTCAATTCTTCCATTTTCGGATCAATGATCACGGGCAAGTTAGCCCCAGGTTGGGCAAGGTTCGGCATCGAAAGCTGGGCGGGCGACGACCCATTAACAGGAGGGGCACGTGGAGCATGTTGATATTCTTTGAGAACCCAAATAGGCTTGGGTGGGCGCATAGAGCTAGGGAATTGGGCCTCGGGCTCTTGAGGAATGGGAACCTCATTTCGTTACATCTCTCGGACCTTAGTCTGAAGGTTGTAAATCTTGGACATGAGCTGAGTTAGGACTGCCATCAGATCCGACTGCATAACAAGTGATTGGTCTGTGCTCTCCATGGAAAGCGGATGGATACTGGAATCGGAAGAGGTATCAGGGGAACAGACGGAACTCCGAGGTGACTTGACTGAAGACTGAAGCCAAGAAGGAGCCAAGCCAAGGGCGTGCGATCGACCTGAGAGGGCGTAAAATTGGATTTATTTTTGACAAAAAAAGGATGAAAATATTTTTGACATTTTTTTCTTTGAGATTGAAAGACAAAATATTTTTGGATTTTTGATAAAGAAGGGAGAAATGTTTTTTTTTTGGATTTTTGATAAAGAAAGGAGAAATATTTTTTTGATATTTTGGGAGATGGTCTCAGCAGGATTATTATGATTATTATGTTCTCACTTGTATTAAATTCTCCTAAATTCAAAATGAAATGTCGGACGAGAACCAAGCCTGGAAAATTTGGGTTTGTAACATATGCAAAGCTATTGCTGGGCTTGTAACCTGGCTCATGGGTAGGGTCCCGTTTTAAAAATGCACGGAAATTTGGGCGGCAGGCCGACTCAGAGTTTTGACAGTGTTTCGAGTTGAAATCGGCAATCTTATATATGTGTCCTAGGCTTGACACCTATATGCGGGTATGCAGTTGGTTGGGTGAATCGAAAAAGGTTCCCCCCTTCGGCGTGACTTCCACGATATACGTCTTGTTCTTACGGGAAATCGGTACGTGTTGACAAGCCATTTGATATACCTGAGTGTACGTGAATTGCCTCACCGTATACCTCGTGGGAACGGTACGTGTGAGAGAGAATTTGATATACTCGGCGTATGTGAACGAGTTCACTGCGATATACATCCCGTCATGACTTCGGTCAAACGGTACGATGCGGGGGAGCCGTTAGATATACGTCGAAGGTACTTAGACAATGGAAGGTGAGAGTCATATCGCTTAGGCTAACTGCGCCCTACCGGACTAGTGCCCATCACGAAGTGACCCTCCATTTACTGGACAAAATTTGGTCAATCACAATGCTCTTTGGTGATATTGTGTGAATCATGCATGATTCTCTTATTAGTATCTTATGATGAGAATGTATTTCTTGATTATGCCAAATAGGGAGCAAAGTACAAGTACCAATGGTACACCAAGTATGGATGGGTGATGCATGCAACATATGGATATATGTGATCCTAGGTGCACGTGGTGTGAAGTGTACATGGAGAATTTTTCTACAAGTGTGTGAATAGAGGCATAAGTATGGGGTATACATTAAAAAGGGGAACATGCAAAATGGGGGAAAATATAAACAAGCATAACATACAAGTAAATAGAGTCTAGCCCTCAAAATAAAGTCTCCAGCGGAGTCACCACTGTTGCCATCCCCGAATATATCCCCTCGCGGAGCGACGGGAGAGGTTCCCTCTAGGTCCCGCGCGTCCCTCTCGGGAGAGCTTCGGCCGGCGTCGTTGAATGAGGTGAAAAATATAGAGATAGAGTTGCCAGTCTATTTTACTCACAATAGACAAAAGAAAATGGAGCCATCCCGAAGGACAACATCCAAAGACATACTGATACATACGAAACCAAAATGATTCAAAAGGGGTCCGGAGGCTAAGTTACGAAATGGGAAGATGTTAGGCACCCATTCCGCCCTTACGGTCTATCATGGGTTGTTGCTATTTTACTTTATTTCCCCGTGATATGTGTGCATATGTATACGTAGTGAAGATAGAAATCATTGACTTGTATCATGGAAGAGATAAAGCGAGTCATCCATATGAATGTTCCTAAAAGTAATATTAGAAAATAGGATTTATGCGATTATCCTAGCGTCGATCATTATAAGAGAATGATAATTCATGTGAAATAATACGCCATTAATAAAAAATATATATATACATAGAATTTAAAAGAGTTAAGTTTAAAGAATATAAAAAAATAGGAAAAAAGTAGAAAAAGGACTCGAGTCTCGGGTTTTACCCTAAGACGCCTACGTAGCCTATAGAGGCATCAAAGTCCATGTAGTTCGTATGCGAAATGAGGGGTGGGATTTATCCCATAAATCCAATAGGGTACTTCTCTTATATGGGTATGTGTGTGTAAAAAAAGTGTTTTAGTTGTGAGAAAAGTGTGAGAATTCCCGTTTGGAATTTATGAACAAATCTTCTTTTTGGTTTTTTATTTATATGAAAATAAGAAATGCGCAATAATACTAAATAAAAAGTATATTAGGATATGTGAGATGAGAGAATAAAAGTGCTAAGTAATAAAATAAGTTAATGCGAATTTATGAGAATTTTAGGAAAGAGTTGGAAGAGTTGGACCTTCTTGGAGATCTTGAGCTTGATGTTGGATGTTGGAGAGCATCCCTTGCACTTTGATGATGATGGAGGGTACTTAATTCACCAATTTTGATGAAAAGGATGATGGAAAGTGAAGGTTGGAAAGGGATTTGGATGTGGAAATCATGGTAACTTCGAGTGAGGTTTTCTGGATTCGCTGAGAGTGAGGTATTTTAGATCAGGGCTCCCTTTGCAATGAGGTCAAGCCCACCTTTTTATAGGCCTAGGGCATTGCCGATCGACATAGCCCTGGTCCTATCAATCGGCAGGTGCATTTAGGCACACTGCCGATAGGCAGGGTCTGGGACCTGCCGTTTGGCAGTCTCTTTTAGGTTCCTTCGGAAAATCGGTCGTAGAGAGAAAACTGTTGATCCGAATTGTGCATGGGGTAAACATTTAAAAAGTTAATTCAGAGACCTTCGAAAGTCTTTGGACCGCTCTCGGGTTCGGGAGTTGACTTTGGGTCAAATGTGGCTCTGAAGCGTTCATCAGTCCTTTGAACGGGGAAACTTCGGACGCAAACGGATCGTTAATTCGTATGGTAAGTCAGAATCGCGCACGGGGTGGACCATTGGAAAGCTTAGGAGATGTACTTAGACATTCCAAAGAGTTTGACCCGGTTTAAGGAGTTAAATTTGGTCAACCGGCCCTTGGAAGTATTCGATGACCTCTCGTAGTAAAATAGATCGTTCGTCCGTACCGTAAGTCAGAATCGCGCACGAGATGGCCCGTTGGAAAGGGGTTTCAGTGCTATTTGACGATTTATTCCATCTCGATCGATCTAAAGAGCTGACTTTGGTCAAACGGAGGCCGGGAGCGCCCGGTGGCCTCCTGATCGGGTTTCAGGGGAAAACAAGTCGTTTGTCCGCATGGTAAGTCAGAATCGTGCACGGGATGGACCGTTGGAAAGTGGATTCAGTACCCTTTGAAGATTAATTCAGCCTCAGTCGAGATGAAGAGTTTGATTTTTTGGTCAAACGGAGCCTATGAGTGTCCGATGACCTCTAGGTCAGTACCCTGGGTATGACTTGGGTTGGTAGTGATGACGGGAGGTTCTAGGGACCTAAGGAGAGGTTAGGGGGGGGGTATTAGAACGGGGTGTCTACAGTCATGGGTGACTTGGTAGTGGTGAGAGGAAAAAAGAACGTAAATATCTATTTTTCTTAATGGAGAATGGTACCATGTCATGCCTCGATTGTTGCTGAGAAAGATCAAGGAAAAGATGGATTCCACTATAAAGTATGCGTTCGGGACATGCCGGGGCCACAACTATTTTGAGTAAGAAAGGGTTGATTAATGTTGTAAAAATTTTCAATCTGAACTTTTATAAGCATTGTGTGCTTAAGAAGAAAATGAGGGTCAAGTTTGGCAGGACGATTCATTGGCGAAGTGAATTCTTATTTACACTCACACGTATGTTTTTTGTCCTTTTAAAACACCATATTTGGGATACAATCATTATTTTGTAACATTTGTTGATGATTATTCTCGGAGAACTTAAAACTATACCATATAACACAACATTGAGGATTTTGGTTTATTTATTAAATAGAAGAAGATAGTGGAGAATTAGACTTACAAAAAGATCAGGGGTCTTACTTCAGCTTACAATAATAAGTACCAATATGATCCATACTCAAAATATTGTTATTATGAGGATATTGTTAGACATATTATGGCCTGTAAAAATCCAAAAGAAAATGGAATAGCAGAGAGGATAAACCTAACCTTACTTTAAAAGGCGAGTCGTATGTTGTCCACTGCGGGCTTGCCAAACTAGTGTTGGATGAAGTCTTAATCTTATGCTTGATTTTTTGTCAATCATTTTCCTTCCATCATAACTGACTAAAAGACTCAGATGTCATGTTGTTCGAGTTCACATCCTACTTATAACATGTTGCATGTATTTGGGTGCCTAACTCATGTTGATATTAGTGAGAGAAAATTAATTCTAGAGCATGGAAGGTAATTTTCATTGGTTCAAGCAATAGTGTCAAGGGATACAAGTTATGTTTCTAGAAGACAATAGAATGGTGGCAAAGGATGTGAATTTTAAGGAGATGTTTATGCTCAAGATGCCAAAGGTAGGGAAATAAGATTGACCCAAGGAGAATGAGAGTGGAAATGTGAAAGTGGAGATGACTACTTTAATATACTCTTTGAGTTTAGATAATGCGGAGTTCTAGATTAAGAACTTAGTAAATAATGAATGTAACAACCATCATTGGTAAGAAATCCAATGGTAGTAAATATAAAATGATACTTGGCTTCAATTATGACACATCGACATATTCATTGTAAATATATAGTGATGATAAGTATGCTTATCATGAGGAAATGAGTAATACTCATTGTAACAATTGGAAGGTGGCAATGGGTGATATCTTCATAAGAATTAAACTTGATACCTTGTGAAGTTTCTTGCAGGAAAAAGTCTATCGGGTGTAAGTGGGTTATGATAAGACATATAGTGCTATAGATTCCAATGTTTTTTTATAAGGAATTATTAGTAGCTAATGGGTCTTCACAAAGGGAGGGTGTAAATTCTAATGTAGTGTTATCTTCGGTGGTGAAACACACTTTCACATGGGTGTTATATGCTATGGTGGCACATTTTGATTGAGAACTCGAGATGGAAATGATTTTATTTCATAGGTGTTTAATGGAGGAGATTTATATGTCTTAATATGAGGGATTAAAATTTGTTAGAAAGAAATATTATATGTGAAAATTGCCAAAGTATTTGTATGGGTTGAAACAATCGCCTCAATAGTGGTACACACATTTTGACACTTTTATAGTGTGCGAGAAATTCACAGATAGTGATTTAAACCTTTGTTTTATTTTAAGAGGCTCAAGGATGGTAATTTTATTTAATTACTCTTATATTTTGATAAAAAGTCAGGTTATTTGAGCATGTCGGGGATTGAAAAGTGAAGGCTTAATTGATGCAAAAGTTTGATATGAAAGATTTGGGTAAAAATAATAGGAATATCAACACGGAGATTAGTAGAGGAATAATGAAAGGTTAAGCCTCGTATAGATGCAATTCTGGATAAGGTTGTGGCATAGTTTGGGATTCAATATGACAAGCATGTTAATACTCCCTTGGATGCACACTTAAGACTTTCGACTATGATAGCTCCAAGCACATAAAGTAAGGTAGAGCATATGTCTCAAGTTTCATATGAGAGTTTGGTGAGTATCTTGATATATGCCATGTTTTTACTCCGCCAAATATAGCTCAAGTTGTGAGCATTGTAAGTTGGTATATGATTTAAAAAAAAAAGTGCATTGGAATGCAGTGAAGTGGATTTTACGTTATATACGTGGATAACTAATGTGGTAATTGTATACTAAAGAGTTGAGAGGTCACATGTGCATGAGTATGTCGATTTAAACTATAGGAATGAATTAAAGAGACATGGGTTTACTATGGTGTATTATTTTATATTTTATATTTGATATATGATGTGGTGTATCAGAGGTTCATGTTGTAAGACACAGTTGATTTATTTACTATAAGACATAGTATGGAGGCAAAAAAGGAGTTCAAAAATTCCTCATGGATTCATGGCCTTAATGGTGATTTGAGGATTACACATGTTAAAATGCTATCCACTTGGTCAAGAATGAAGTTCATCACAGGAGAACTAAGTATATTGATGTTTGATTTTATTTGTTACGAAAGTTTATTGATGGTGGTGGTGTTGTTTTGAAGAAAATTATCACAAAGGATAACATGCTTACATGTTAATAAAGATGGTACCACTAGTAAAGTTTGAGCATTATGCTTCATTCTTGAGGCTCTTTGGCGTTGATTAGTGATAGTGTTCTTTGATGATTGATATGGTGTATGGGTTCTTGAAAAATTCTTTTACCAAGGTTCATATTTATGGATTCTGGCTTATAATTTTATCCCTTCTCTACATCAAAGTGAGGGCTCGTTACTAAGAGTTTGGACATGGTTTTAGTAAGCTGGAGGGTGACAGCTAGTAGAGCTTCCTTCATTGCATCGAAGGAAGGTTGGAATCCAACTATGGTTGAATTTTGTTGTAGCAAATATTAATTACTACAATAACGTGGTTATGAAGAATTGAACAAATGGGATCTAAATGTCTGAAAATGGGTTTTAGTGAAGGTTAATTTGATCATTTAACCCCTTATTGATTCCTTGTACAAACAACTCATTTGAGGTCATTTAACATAATTTATAGAGCAATAAATTTATCATTTAATACTCTTATCTAAACATTGAGAAATATAATGATTATTGAGAGAATTTATAACTTCTACGTGTTGATTTAATCAAATCTTGGAAACAATCACCATCTATGCACGTAGATAATTAGTAAATCACATGCATATTATCTTGTTTTGTGTACAAGACTGAATATATTCTTTTCCATTGGAATGGTAGTAGATTCCAGTCAAATCCAGGTGAGAAGAACTGGACTGCAGTAAAGTAAATTCTCAAGTATTTGAAAATGACTAGAGATTATATGCTAGTTTACTCAACATTTAACCTTGTACCTATAAGGTAAACAAACTTAGATTTTGAGTCAGATAAAGATTAAAGGGAGTCGACCTTAGGATATGTATTTATCATAGGAATTGGAGCCATAAGTTGGAGGAGTATCAAAAAATCATGCATTATTGATTCCACCATGGAAGCCAGATATATTGCAGCTTTAGAGGAAACAAAAGACGAGATTTTGCTCTAAAACTTCCCTACTGATTTGGGCGTAAATCCTGTAGTTGAATAAAATATTACACTTTATTGTGATAGTAGCGGTGTTATTTATAACTCTAAAAAAACAAGTACTTATAAGAGGAGAAAACACATTGAGCGCAAATACTACTTGATACGAGAGATAATGTGAATAGGCGACGTCATAGTGACCAAGATTATATCTCAGGACAACATTACAAATACTTTTACAGAGGCCTTACCAACTAAGGATTTTCATAGTTATATAAAGGTTGAAAATCCATTACTAGTTTGTTTAACAAAAGTTAAAGATATTAACAAGGGGCCGATCTGTCTTTTCGGAGAAACTCTTTTTAGAAAACAAATAAAATAACACAAGACGTGTTTACAAAAAGTTATGAACGAGTTATATTAGATATTTGTGAAGAAGTTTTGAAAATCAAAACTAATTTAGTTAAAGTAGCAGTAGGAATGAGAGAATTATCAAACATGCACAGTATACAAGATTTTTAACGTGGTAAAATCCTAAAATAAGGAAAACATCCACGGTGACCTCTACGCCACAAAACAAAAAAATTCCACTAAAATATTTTTGAGCTTACAAACAGATAACGAATTTCACACACAAGCAAGACCTATTCTAAGTCAAGAAATATATCAACACACTCTAGTAAATCTGACTTCTTCAGGCTCCTAATGTTGTCCTTGTCATTTTACTGTTTGGATCCTCTTGCTCCTTTTAGTCTTTACAACGTCTCAATAGTTTAAATCTCTCAACCAACACATGTTTTTCAGTGAAGTAGTGTGAAGGTGTTAATGAGTGTTGTGCCTATACACATGCATGAATACACATACTCTTATACAAATAATTTCCTATAAATTACAATTTTTCTAAGAATGATATGTAGGTTTTCACAATACTGAAATTGTGTTTGATCTTGAACTAACGAAATTTCAGATCTGAGTTCTTTTAAGAATCTCTTTAAAACCAAATTCTTCGAATCTTATTTAGGTACAAGTTTTTCAAAATGAAAAACTTAGATTTGAAAGTATGAAAACACAGTTTTCAATTTTGCAAAAGAGATTTGTTGGATTCATAAAAAATATAAACAAAACCCTTCTTTATTTTTTAAAATAGATCCAACAAAGAGGGATGTAGATTTCTTAAAAAAGAAATCGACCTAACTACAACGTGATTGGTTCACTTGTAAATCAGATCTATAAGTTTCTATTTGTTAGAAATGAGTTCTGATTTTGTGAAGGTGTTAGGAGAGAGATAAAAACCTAAGAGGTTTAAATACTATCGAACCAGAAACCCTCAAAACTCACAAGATAATTTTCTTGAGTAAGATGGACGGAGTTTGATTTATGGTTTGGAAATTTTCTCTCAAATTTTCTTTTCTCTCTCTCTCTCTCTCTCTCTCTCTCTCTCTCTCTCTCTATTCTCTATTTTTTTCTCTCAAAACTAAACTCTACCAAAGATTGTAAATGAGGGGACGAATAGGTCTATTTATACTATGTGAGGAAGGATCTGGAAACTCAGCCTAAATCAACGATCACTTTTAAATTGACCTTTCGTGTGATCAATCGAATGACTCACAATGCAGCTCTATTAAACAGGCTCTGATTGGTTCACTCAGACGTCACAAGGATACTCTTAAATACATGTAGGCCTTAGATTAAAATGGGTCAAATGATCAAGATTGAGTCTTAAGGCTGTGAGAGTAAAGAAACACAAATCCATTCGATAAATATGCAACACGTGTAGGGATGTGATGGTCTCTCAGACGCATGTTTTTGTGTTTTCAAAAATCTCATTTTCATTCCCAATATTATCTAGCACTTTCGAATTATACCCAATAAGGTCTTTAAGAAGATTGGATATTTCAAATTAAGCCCAAAATAATTTAAAAACCTAATTTTATTTTCTTAAAAAAAGATTTAAATGTTTAAAAAAATTCCTAAAAATCAGTAAAAATTGTAGAAATATATTTTAAACCAAATTTAACACACACACACACACACACACACACACACCTCATAAATGCAATATGTAATAAAAATGTAATTCTAAAGTGATTGTGTGTTGGCTTTCTACCTGTTCAAGCTTCTTATGAACAAATTGTTTTTGAAGATCATGAAGAGGTAATGAGGCTTGGGTAAAAATAAGGATGACATAAAATTTGACTATATTTCCAAACTAGATAAGCTCCTATATTTTGGACTCAAGTAAGTCATATATATAGTGAGCTCCAATCTCCCCCTTTGGAAATATGAGACAAAATCTCCTTTGATTCATCTAGGACTCGTTGGGATAACAAAATAAGAAAATCTTATTCCTATAAAATTCTATCTACGCCATATTCTAGAAATGAAAAAGTACATAACTCAACTAATTACAGACCAATACCCTAAAAATGTATCCACTTATATAATTAATGGTACCGAATCCTGAAAATAGATAACTAAGATCAAGATTTTTAGTTGAACTAGATAAACCAATAATAATAAAGACTTAAACCTTTCTCCCTCATTTTGTCTCAAATGGACAAAGGGTAAAAAGTCACAAATCACTATATATGATGAGTGTACAAAATGATATCAACTACTATTACACAACAGGCTATATCACATATCTCCTACATAAAATTGATATAGGAGGCGTCTTTTGTCATTTATCAAACGTCCATGCCCTATATCCTCAAAGATAAATTATAAGCGTGAAGACAATCTGAGGATATAATAGAGAGTTGATAGAAAATTATTCTAGAAATACCATGCAAATAGACTTTCTTAATGATTCAAATCTCAAATTATCTAGAGGTTTGGTAAATAAGTCACCTAATTGGAATTCTATGGGTAAAGATTTTATCTCTAATTCTTTTGATTCTACTAACTCTCGAATAAAATGATGTCTTATTTTTATATGTTTAGTACGAGAGTGTTGAATCAGATTTTTTGAGATATTTATACCACTCTAATTGTCGCAATATAAAGTTAGTTTATCTTTTTTAATGCCGTAATCACTCAATATCTGCTTAATCCACATTAATTGAGCACATCAGCTATCTGCAACTATATATTCAGATTCGAATGTGGAAAGAGATGCCAGTTTTCTTTCCTAATAAATTATTTCCTACGTAATGACAAGCACCTGATGTACTTTTGCTATCATCAAAACAACCAACACACTCTAGCAGATCTGACTTCTTCAGTCTCTTGATGTTGTCCTTGTCGTTCTACTATTTGGCTCCTCTCTCTCCTTCCAGTCTTCCCATTAAGGGCATTTGGAACTCCCCATGCATTACTTCAGAAAACATTTTAAGTTTAGATGGGGAAGTTGATCCAAAATGATATCTTCTATATATAGTTAGGCTATTAAGATATTTTTGTCAAAATTTTTAACAAAAAGAGTTTGATCATTGCCACCACGTCGAAATCCTTTTTCAATAAGAAAAGTTGACAGTCGCTCATACCAGGCTCTAGGAGCTTGTTTCAAACCATATAAAGCCTTTTTTCATACTCCAAACATTGATTAGTGTAATCCTCAGCACTTCGTTTCACAATAAGGCTTAGGGCTTCTAATTTTCTGTGAGATCATTGATGTTTTTTTTAAGTTTGGTACTTTTCCTAAGAGTTTTGGTGTAGAGTGTGTGAATGTCGGAATATCGTCATTATCGGACTCATCTACTGTTATGTGTGAAGTGTCTACTGACGATTCATTTAGATTACTCACACACACATTAAATTCTTCGTTGATTCGTTCCCTTTGACTCACATACATCGCTATTGAACCACTACTAACAATATCAACATTATTTGTATTTTCTAGCAATAACATGCAAGGTATCACATGTCAAGTCATTATAAGGAATTCCCTCGTCAAAACTATTACTACTGGTAGGTATATCATCAGAATATACTATCTTTGCAAAAAATGACATACAAGGGTCAGAAATATTAGATGATTCAGGCTCATTATCATCTGAGTAACTAGAATCATCCCAGGTCTTGCACAAATTAGCCTTATTAAATTTGTTATTCAGGTTGGCCCTATAGTTAATGGCAACGTGACCTATTTTCCCACATCTAAAGCATTCAGTCTTCTTATGGTCTCTGTCAGGTCTACCATTATAGTCATTATTGTGTTTGTTTGATTTTCTCTCATAGGGTCTGTTATTAGACTGATTTGAATAGATAGACTTTCCTTGTTTAGAAGCAATATTATTTCTAAACTTTAGTATCTTCTTAAAATATTTGTACATTAAGGCTATTTGATTATCCAAATAATCTAAATCACAGTCCTCATCTGAGGCAAGGTCAATGTTGGGCACTATAACCTAAGTAGTTGTCATCTTAGATTGAAAGACAACATTGGGACTGCTATGTCTCTTTTGATTATTGAGAAGTTGTTTCTTATACTCCAATTCCATTTCCACAGTTCTTAATTTGCTACTGAGGAGTTCAGGGGTAAGATTTGGATCTTCTATTTCCTCAATAACATATATTTTATTGTCAAATTTCTATGGAAGGGATCGCAGTATTTTAAAGACAATTTCTCTTCTGTCATATATGATACCATTATCATGAAATTTAGTAATGACATCAGTCAGTTTAATATAAAAGTCATCAAATGACTCAGTTTCTGCCATGATGAGTGTGTTAAACTGTTGTATATGGGTCTTGACAGCCTTTACAAGTGTGTCACCTTCATAGGTAGTGACCAGTGTATCCCAGGCTTCCTTAGAGGTTGAACAATAAGATATTCTATTAAATTCGTGTTCATTAATCAACATATAAATAACATTCTTTATTTTATTATTATTATTATTATTATAAGAGGCCAGCTTTTCTACTTTTGTGAACTCATTGAGCAGTTTCTTAACTCTTTCATTACTACCTTCTACTACAGGTTTAGTAGGATAAACATATCCGTTTTCAATAGCATCCTAGGCTTCATCTCCCAAGGTCCCTTGGATGAAGTCTATCATCCTTATTTTCTAGTAAGTGAAGTTAGTCCCATCAAAGAGGGGAGACCTGGATAGATTCCCTCATCTCTCATATTTCTCGTCCATGTTTATTTTGGAAAAACAGTTTCAAAAACATCGGATCTAAAAAGATTTTGTGAAAACCAAAAGCCTCGCTCTGATACCAATTGAAAATCTCTTACTAATTTGTTTAACAAAAGTTAAAGCTATTAAGAAGGGTTTGATTTGTCTTTTTGGAGAAACTCTTTTTAGAAAACAAACAAAATAACACAAGATGTTTTTACAAAAAGTTATGAACGAGTTATATCAGATATAGTGAACAAGTTTTGGAAATCAAAACTAATTTAGTTAAAGTAGCAGTATAGCAGTAGGAATGAGAGAATTATTAAACATGTAGAGTACATAAGATTTTTAACGTGGTAAAACCCTAAAATAAGGAAAACATCCATGGTGACCTTTACGCCATAAAATAAAAAAAAATCCACTAAACTATTTTTGAGGTTACAAACAGATAACGAATTTTACACACAAACATGACCTATTCTAAGTCAAGAAATATACTAGCACACTCTATCAGATTTGACTTCTTTAGGCTCCTGATGTTGTCCTTGTCATTCTACTGTTTGTCTCCTCTTGCTCATTTGAGTCTTTACGACGTCTCAACAATTTAAATCTCTCAACCAAAACACGTTTTTCAGTGAAGTAGTGTGAAGGTGTTAGTGAGTGTTGTGCCTATACACATGCATTAGCGCGCGCGCGCACACACACTCTTATGCAGACATTTTCCTATAAATTATAATTTTTCTAAGAATGATATGTAGGTTTTCACAATACTGAATTTGTGTTTGATCTTGAACTAATGAAATTTTAGATCCGAGTTCTTTTAAGAATCTCTTTAAAACTAGATTCTTCGAATCTTATTTCGATACAAGTTTTTCAACATGAAAAACTTAGATCTGAAAATATGAAAACACAGTTTTCAATATTGTAAAAGAGATTTGTTGGATTCACAAAAAATATATACAAAAACCTTCTTTATTTTTTAAAACAGATCCAACAAAGAGAGATGTGGATTTTTTAATAAAGAAATCAACCTAACTACAACATGACTGATTCACTTATAAATAAGATCTATAAGTTTTTATTTGTTAGAAACGAGTTCTGATTTTGTGAAGGTGTTAGGAGAGAGATAAAAACCAAAGAGGTTTGAATACTATCCAACCAGAAACCCTCAAAACTCACAAGATAATTTTCTTGAGTAAGATGGATGGAGTTTGGTTTAGGGTTTGGAAATTTTCTCTCAGATTTTCTTCTCTCTCTCTCTCTCTCTCTCTCTTCTCTTTTTTTTTATATCAAAACTCAACTCTCCCAAAGATTGTAAATGCGGGGACGAAGAGGTCTATTTATACTATGCGAGGATGGGTCTGGTAAATCACCAATTAGGATTAAATTGACCTTTCGTGTGGTCAATCGAATGGGTCACAATGCATCGCTATTAAATAGGCTCTAATTGGTTCACTCAGACATCACAAGGATCATCTAAAAAACATGCAAGACTTAGATTAAAATGGATCAAACGATCAAGATTGAGTCTCAAGGCTGTGAGAGTAAAGGAACACAAATCCAGTCGATAAATATGCAACACGTGTAGGCTATGATGGTCTTTGAGACGCGTGTTTTTGTGTTTTTAAAAATCTCATTTTCATCCTCAACATTATCTAGCGCTTTTGGATTATACCCAACAAGGTTTTAGAAAGATTGAATATTTCAAATTAGCCCTGTTAACGCAAAAATTTTCCATCTAGGCGGCCCCGTTAGAAAAGGACACCTGTCAGCCTACGTGGAAATATTTATACTTGCTCGACACCTGAGGAGAGTTGGTCGGCACCTGAGGAGATTTGGTTGGCATACCAACCAACGCACGACATACCAACCAACACAAGGACGACCAACCACCCAAGAAGACCAATAATTATATTCATTGTATATAGATGTAAATGTCTGAATGTATAAAGACATTCCACCTCTTGGACTCTCATCACTATAAATACATGCATTCCCTTGGCCAAAGGGACAAGAGAGAAGATAAACAAGATACACACAATCTGAACTAAGCAATTCTCTACACACCTCTTTCTCTCTCTACACCATATTGCGATATTGTACAGCCATGGGAATAAAAGAAAAGTGGACGTAGGCTTTATTCATAGTCGAACCACTTTAAAACCTTTGTCTCTTATACGTTTGATATGCTTGTTTATCTTCATCTTCAATCTCATCCTAATCTTTTATCTGCTGTTAACGCCACTAAAATGACATAGACCATTTTCTGTCTTCAACAGATTGGCATCGTCCATGGGAACGTGTTACAAGCATTGTTCTCCATCAAAAGCTAAGTTTTTTTATTTTCTCTACGTATAACTAATTATATGTTATGCACGCATATTTTTGTTCAAATCATGATTCTCATATGTTTATATTCATAAATTTAGAGATCGATTCAATTATATGCTGAATATACATCTTCTGATTCAATCATAATTTTTATATGAATGAATTCTGTGATCAATTTCAATTTGGGAATATGTAAAACAGTAGATTTCAGAATTTTATAAGTTTTGTACAAATCCCAAAATATATTGATTCTCAAAATTTTATGGGTATACATGCTTAAGCATTGGTTAAATCAATTCATTCAAACCCAACATGTATTTGATTTTCAAAATATGAAAAGACAGTTTCAATCAAAAGCTTTTTCTGTACATCAAAAGCAAGAATTAGTATTTTTAAATCCTTCGAAATAACACATCTGTTCCCTGGATTAGATCTGATATTTTAAATCCCATATCTGATATTTTTACTGAGAACAAATGTCTAAAATGATTCTCTATCTTAAGAGATGACAACCGCAACGTTTCCTTTTAAGGAGCTGTACGATTTTTATTTATCAATCAATTGTGTCAATTTTAGACAATTTTTATGATGAATCTCGTGTATTTCTTATGATCTGCACAAAGCTATCTATTTTTCATAACGATACATCTGAAACGTTGAAAATCTGGATTCTGATAATAGTTGCCAATAATCCGCTTATTTTTCTGTTTGCATCTTGAAAATTATAGATATATATCCTTTTTCTCTCTCTTCAAGAGATTTCATCTTGATACACCAGCCACATTCAAGAAATGGCGATTGGTATTCAATAACACATACACACGTATATTCAAGAAGAAAATAATCTTCACAAGAAGGATCTTACAAATCCAGACCCCGCCTTCAGATCGAAGTAATTTCCAGTCAGTTGACAGGTGTCAAAATTCATAAACATCATTTTGGCTCCGAATCATCATCAAAAATAAATTTTCATATTATGATGATGATGAAGTTGGCTCGTCATCAACCAAGCCAAAGATTATTCATATCCAGAAAGAAAAAGTAGAAGTAAACTGAGATTTATCTGAAGAATCATGCACTGAAAAGTTAGTTTAAAAATCAAGGCATCGTTCATCTTGAAATCTAACTAATTTATAGGCTTCATGTTTTCAACACTAGTTTGCCATGGGATCTAGATGAGGTCGCACACCCAACCGTGGTCGGCGAAAAACCTTTTGTATGAGTTGGGGGCTTTTATTGATCGGCTGAAAGACTATAACATCTCTGGTTCGCTTATTCACAAAATATGAGAGTCAAATTGGTCGGAGGGACCTGGGTTTTGTTGTTTTCATCACATCTAATGGTCGGCATCATATAATGTTGGTCGACGTCACCTCTACTGGTCGGAGACAGGTTGGAGACCATTAATTACTGATCATCCTTTTCGGGGCGACGAGGATTATGCTAGTCAACGTACAGTATCTTCGGATGGTCGACGACTAAAAAGAAAACCAATAAGATTTCTTTAAAGATCGCGTGACTCGTTGGTCGGCGTCAGCTCCAGACCACCTGCTGTTGGTTGGCGTCAGTTCCAGACCACTATTGTTGTCCGACTTCCATATATGGCTGGTCGACAACAACTAACTTCACTAGACTATTTTTGTTGGTCTGTGACATGTTTATTGTACCAAAACTTTTGATATTTTCATAAGTAGGGGTTCCCAAATAACTATTAATAGACAGAAGCAACAAAATTTGATCAATTATTGGTCGGCGTATATATAGTTGGTCGGGGGAAAATCAATTATTGGTCGGCGTATATATAGTTGGTCGGGAAAATCAATTGTTGGTCGGCAGCATGTGTTGTTGTTTATGGTCAGCGACGGTTCCAGGTTCTGATCTATTCTTGGTCGGAGGCACATCCCATTTGGATTGACAACCATTGAAAGAAAAATATTGGTTGGCATCATATCACTGTTGGTCGGTAATAGCTCCAGACCATATTTTTTTTGGTCGACGTCAGTTATTATAGGTCGGCATAATCGATCATTGAGCGATGACATTTACCACATGCTAGCGATGAAAGGTTATAACTTCAACGAATTTCTTTGCTCAAATGGATAAATATCAATTTTGACTTTGTCAAAATCCCCACCATGCTGCTAAAAAATGAGACAACCCCCATATCCTTTATTAATTCACGACACGGGAACTTCTAGTTGAATATAAGTGCATACCTTATTATTCTTTATACTGAAATAATTTTCAAACATCAACTTATATCTGATTAGTTGCTGGAGTTTAAATAATTTTACGAAAAACTCTAGATTAAACTTTTTGCCTTACATATGGCACGTATTTGATAAAAAACTGCTCGTTTAACACATTCGGCACAAAACATATTATTTCATATTTTGAAATTTTTATATACTTATTGGATGACTAAATTATTCTTATGATTAATTTATTTAGCCTCTACAGATGTTCGAGCAACTTATTAAATTCCACAGGATGGAGCTCAACAAAATATTTATATTCATCTCCGAGGAAATCTACATCAGTTATTATATTTTACCACCAACTAAGGTTGGTCGGCATCAACAACCACCAACTAAGGTTGGTCGGCATCAGCAACCACCAACTAAGGTTGGTCTTAACAACCAAACACCAACTAAGATTGGTCGGCATCAGCAACCACCAACTAAGGTTGGTCTCAACAACCAACCACCAACTAAGGTTGGTCGGCATCAGCAACCACCAACTAAGGTTGGTCGGCATCAACAATCACCAACTAAGGTTGATTTCAGCAATCACTAACTAAGGTTGGTCAGCATCAACAGAGGCACCAACAATGTTGGTCATCATTAACTAAATGCGAATCGCACCAAAAACTTTAGGCACAATGTTGCCCAACTCAGTGTGAATCTCACCAAAAACTTAAGGCACAATGTTTCCCAACTCAGTTCAAATCACACCAAAAACTTAAGGCACAATGTTGCCCAACTCAGTGCAAATCGCACCAAAAACCTAAGGCACCAAAGTTTCCCAAATGACGATTTCTAGTGTGATTCCATACAAATCACAAACAGGAAGTCATTTGAACATCCAGGGGGTGACAAGATAAGATAATTTCATTCATTCATTTCAATAATTTCATATTATATCATGCTTGTTATTACCAATGCATGAACAAAATACAAACATAATTTATTCTAAAAGACATTTTATAAGCCCAACTGGGGGCTCCATATATGCTGATCAATAGCACATATAAGAATTCATACTCCACACTTGGGGGCTTTTACTACAAAAGCAATTATTCATTCAGTATCATTCAAGCATCAGATTCATCATTTACATCACGAGGATTTTCAGAACCGACCAACATTTGTACTTATATGTAAATGTTTCAAAGACTGTTACTAGCTCGGCACTAATCATATTTAAGAATTGGGTTCAAAAGCTAACATGTTACAACAATAAAAACACTCAGAGAAGTAGCGATCATAAAAATCAAACATGGATAATCATCACACAGTTGATCGGTACAAAAGGCAGTTGGTCGACTAACCAACCAACCAACCAACCAACCAACCAACATACTTGAAGATTATGACAAGCTACAAGCTGCAAACTATGAAGTTACTACATTCAGATTCTTAGGGGTGATACATAGCACACGTTCGCTTGATGAACAAGAGTTCCTTACAATAAAGATTATCTATAATGTAACCATCAATCAGCCTGAATCATCCGTTGACCAAAATATAGTTCACTTTATGTTGAAAAAATCAAGAAGGCATATTAGTAGTTTCCTTATGCACGAGCACCGAGCAATATTACAGAATAAATACTCCATCCTTTCAGTAAACCATCAAGTATGGAGCATTGAGGGCTTCTGTTAAGGCAACAATTCTCTGTCTATGCGGACCAATCCGAAAAGGACACCTGTCATCCTATGTGGAAATATTTATACTTGTTCGTCACTCGAGAAGAGTTGGTCGGCATACCAACCAACGTACGACATACCAACCAACTCAAGGAAGACCAACCACCCAAGAAGGCCAACCACCCAAGAAGACCAATAATTATATTCATTGTATATAAATGTAAATGTATGAATGTATAAAGACATTCCATCTCTTGGACTCCCATCACTATAAATACATGCATTCCCTTGGCCAAAGGGACAAGAGAGACGATACACAAGATACACACAATCTGAACTAAGCAATTCTCTACACACCTCTTTCTCTCTCTACACCATATTACGCTATTGTACACCCCCAGGAATAAAAGAACAGTGGACGTAGGCTTTATTCATACCCGAACCACTTTAAAAACCTTTGTCTCTTATACGTTTGATATGCTTGTTTATCTTCATCTTCAATCTCATCCTCATCTAATTAATTAATCACAGATAAATATGAACGAAGAAATAAGACAATAAATTTTTAAAGTGGTTCAGCCTTAATGAAATGGCCTACGTCCACTGTTTTGTATTGCTAGGTATTTGCCTTAGTCTTTAGTATGTACGCTTCTGGAAGCTTGTCCCATTAGGGGAGTGTTACAAAGTATTTATAGCCCTTTGGGCTCTCAGTATGAATAGACAATATGCCGTTATTTAATATATATATATATATATATATATATATATATATATATATATATATATATATATATGTGTGTGTACACGATAAGAACGTTCATTTAGTCTATTTTTGACCTTTGATCTTCCTGACTAGATGCTCGGTAGGCTAAGTAGCTCAGCATGTTGAGTAGCTCGGCATGTTGACTAGCTCGGCACTGTAAGTATATTTTATGCCGCGTAGGATGACACGCGTCTTCAAATAATTGGTCCATGTCATCTGACTAATTTTGGTATCAGATGCTAAATCTTTATGCGACAAAAGGAGAATTCATGTCGAGGTATCTAACTAAAGCTATGAAGATTGTAATAAATTTTACAGCAGTCCAAGTGACCAGAATACCAAGACTAGAGAATGCAAGGGTAGATGCACTAGCTCGGTTAGCCTCAGCCACTCGTATTGAACTGTGAAGAACAATTCCTATTGACATACTAGCTAGTAGAAGTATCGATGAAGATTTGATGGTAAAGTTTATCACTTTGGATATGCTCCCGGATGGATCCCATCAGGGCTTACATCGAAGAAGGCATTTTACCTTCCGACCAACTTGCGGCCAAAAGGTTGAAGTTTAAAGCTGCTAGATGTGTCTTAAAAAATGGAGTTTTATACAGAAGGGGTATGATCGCAGGTTTGCAAAGATATGTTCACCCAGCGGAAGTCCAAGATCTAGCAGAAGAAATTCATAAAGGATCTTGTGGAGCACACGTAGTAGGTCAGACTATTTTGTAGAGGATAATGATGCAGGTATACTACTGGCCAACAATGCGCACTGACTGTACAGCTTATGCTAAGAAATGCGACAAATGTCAGCGATTTTCTATTATACGAAGAACTCCTCAAGCATTGCTAATGCCAATCACTTCTCCTTGGCCATTTGCCATGTGGGGAATAGATTTGGTTGGGCCTCTGCCGACTACGAGAGGACGATTCAAATATTTGGTGGTCGTTGTTGATTATTTCACAAAATGGGTAGAAGATGAGCCTCTCATCGATATGGCATATGAAAGGGTCTATCAATTCATCTGAAAGAATATTATTTGCAGATATGGTCTGCCACATGCTTTTATCACTGATCATGGTACCCAATTTGATAATGAGGAGTTCGCAGCGTACTGTCTACAATCTAACATCTAAAAGATCCATTCTGCTCTAGGTCATCCCCAGAGTAATGGGCAAACATAAGTAATAACCATAACTTTTTTGAATGGGTTGAAGAAATGGTTGGATGATGCGAAAGGGAATTGGATTAACGAGCTGCATTCTATGTTGTGGGCGTACTGAACAACTCCCCGAACAACAACTGGGGAATATCCTTATATGTTAGCCTTTGGAAATGAAGCCATCATACCCGCTGAACTAGGCTTACCTACCCAGAGGGTGATTAATTTCAATTCTCCAATAAGCAATCTGATGAGACGTTTAGATTTGGACATGCTCGAGGAAGTTCGGGAAGATGCAGTGATCCGAAATGCCATTTATCAGCAATGGACTGCCATGTTCTATAATAAACATGTCAGGAAGTGTGATCTCAAGGCAGGAGATTATGTGCTCAAGAAGGTCATCCAGAATCACAATACGTTGGAGGCCAATTGACATGGCCCTTATCGTGTCACAGCAGTTGTTCGACCTATAAACTACAAAATAGAAACTTTAGAGGGGGAAGAATTCAAAAATGCATGGAATACAGAGCACCTGCTCAAATATTATCAGTAATGTAGATTCACATGTATTCCATTATTTCAATATGAATACAAATGATAATTTCTCCATATTCTTTTGAGCAAATTATATCTAGGTCCCATTTATTAGGTCAACAAGCTTATAAGTCCTATTGACTTTTTCATAACCCCATAGGTCCTATTCCAACTTTTTAGGATTTTTTTTCACAATTTTACCCTTTTCAAACCAACCATCCGTAACTTCCTTGAGGAAGTTACATAAGTGGTTGGAATTTTTTTTTTAATCTTTAAATGATCATAACTTTTGATTCACAAATCCGTTTTTCGCAAAATTACTATTTTTGAAATCTGCTCGACGAGATCTATCAAACAAGATCCATGAAGACTATAAAATTTCAAAGAAAAAAATTTACACAAACAGTAAACTTTACTGTATGCACTAGAATATGAAATAGTTTTATATATGTGACATTTCATAAACAGACAGTAACATTTACTGTGGTAATACCACACAATATATATATATATATATATATATATATATACACATCCGGTGGATACAAACCCTCTTTTTTCAAAAATACCTTATATTTAAAGGTCCGCGCTAACGGCATCCAATCCTTACCACCATTGTTGGAGCTTCAACGACCTTCGTCAGAGCTCCGATTTGGGGTGGGTAAGGGTGGCATGTGGTGCCGCTGGCGGGGACCTTTGAAAATAAGAGACTTTTGGCTAAATGGGTTTTGGATCCATCGGAGTATTATGGGGTGCCGCTGGCGCAGACCTTTGAAAATAAGATTGGATCAATGGGATCGGGATCATCTGGAGCGCCAATTTGAGGTGAATAGTGGTGGCACAGAACTTTAAAAATTTACGAGCATATTGGATATATATATATATATATAGTTTGTAAAAATGTCATATATATTAAACTTTATTGTATACACCAGAAAATGAAATAGTTTTATATTTGTGACATTTTCACAAACAACAACATTTACTGTGATAATATATTTATGAAATAATTTTATATTTGTGACATTTTCACAAACAACAACATTTACTGTGATAATATATTTATGAAATAGTTTTATATATATAACATTTTCACAAACAGTAACATTTACTGAGTTAATATTACACAATATATATATAACATTTTCACAAACAGACATTTACTGAGTTAAGACTACACAGTATATATATATATATATATATATATATATGGTGGATCCAAACCCTATTTTTTCAAAATTACCTTATATTTGAAGGTTCGTGCTTGCGGTATCCAATCCTTACCACCATTATTGGAGCTTCAACGACCTTCGTTAGAGCTCCGATTTGGGTGGGTAAGGGTGGCATGTAGTGCCGCTGGCGCGGACCTTTGAAAATAAGAGACTATTGAATAAAAGGGCTTTCGATCCACCGAAGTATCATGGGGGGCCGCTGGCGCGGACCTTTGAAAATAAGATTGGATAAATGGGATCGGGATCATCTGGAGCGCCAATTTGGGGTGAATAGGGGTGGCACAGAACTTTAAAAATAGGAGCATATTGGATATATATATATATATATATATATAGTTTGTAAAAATGTCATAGATATTAAACTTTATTGTATACACCAGAAAATGAAATAGTTTTTTATTTCTGACATTTTCACAAACAATAACATTTACTATGATAATATATTTATGAAATAGTTTTATATATATAACATTTTCACAAACAGTAACATTTACTGAGTTAATATATATATATATATGTATACATATATATATATATATATATATATATATATATATATATATATATATATATATATATATATATATATATATACACGGTAGATCCAAACTTTTTTTTTTTTAATTACCATATTTTTAAAGGTTTACGCTAGCGACATTCAATCCCCACCACTACCCACTCCAATTGTCGAAGCTTCAACGACTTTCATCAGAGCTATGATTTAGGTGGGTAGTAGTGGCATAGGGTGCCGCTGGCGCAGACCTCTAAAATTAAAAGAATATTAGATAAATGGAGTTTGGATCCATTGGCGCTCCGATTTGGGGTGACAGTGGGTTAGGTTTATATCTATAACATTTTTACAAACGTTAACATTTACTGTGTTATAACACAGTATATATATATATACGGTGGATCCAAACCTCTTTTTCAGATATTATCTTATTTTTAACGGTCCGCGCCAGCGGCATCCAATCCCCACCCCCTTTATCGGAGCTCCAACAACCTTCATCAGAGCTCTGATTTGAGGTGGCATGGGATGCCGATGTAACATTTTCACAAACAGTAACATTTATTATTTGTGAAAATATTACAGATATAAACCTAATCCAATGCTACCCCTACCCACCTCAAACTGGTGCGCCGGTGTATCCAAACCCCATTTATCCAATATTCCCTTATTTTCTAAGGTCCGCGCCAGCGGCACTCCATGTCACCCCAAATCAGAACTCTGATGAAGGTTGTTCGAGCTCCGACAATTGGGGTTGGTGATGGTCGGGATTAGATACCGCTAGCGCGGGTCGTTAAAAATAAGGCAATATAAAAAAAAAGAGGTTTGGATCCACCGTATATATATATATATACTGTGTTATAACACAGTAAATGTTAACGTTTGTAAAAATGTTATAGATATAAACCTAACCCACTGTCACCCCTACTCACCCCAAATCGGAGCGCCAGTGGATCCAAACTCCATTTATCTAATATTCTTTTAATTTCAGAGGTCCGCGCCAGCGGCACCCTATGCCACTACTACCCACCTAAATCATAGCGCTGATGAAAGTCGTTGAAGCGTCGACAATTGGGGTGGGTAGTGGTGGGGATTGAATGTCGCTAGCGTAAATCTTTAAAAATATGGTAATTTAAAAAAAAAAAAGAGGTTTGGATATATATATATATATATATATATATATATATATATATTAACTCAGTAAATGTTACTGTTTTTGTGAAAATGTTATATATATATTGTGTAATATTAACTCAGTAAATGTTACTGTTTGTGAAAATGTTATATATATATAAAACTATTTCATAAATATATTATCACAGTAAATGTTATTGTTTGTGAAAATGTCAGAAATATAAAACTATTTCATTTTCTGGTATATACAATAAAGTTTAATATCTATGACATTTTTACAAACTATATATATATATATATATATCCAATATGCTCCTATTTTTAAAGTTCTGTGCCACCCCTATTCACCCCAAATTGGCGCTCCAGATGATCCCGATCCCATTTATCCAATCTTATTTGCAAAGGTCCGCGCCAGCTGCCCCCATGATACTTCGGTGGATCCAAAACCCATTTATTCAATAGTCTCTTATTTTCAAAGGTCCGCGCCAGCGGCACCACATGCCACCCTTACCCACCCCAAATCAGAGCTCTGACGAAGGTCGTTGAAGCTCCAATAATGGTGGTAAGGATTGGATACCGCTAGCGCGAACCTTCAAATATAAGGTAATTTTGAAAAAAAAAGGGTTTGCATCCACCGTATATATATATATAGCTGTGTAGTATTAGCACATTAAATGTTACTGTCTATTTGTGAAAATGTCACATATATAAAACTATTTCATATTCTAGTGCATACAGTAAAGATTACTGTTTGTGTAAATTTTTTTCTTTGGAATTTTATAGCCTTCATGGATCTTGTTTGATAGATCTCGTCGAGCAGATTTCAAAAATAGTAATTTTGTGAAAAACGGATTTGTGAATCAAAAGTTATGATCATTTGAAGATTAAAAAAAAAAGTTCAACCATTTATGTAACTTCCTCAAGGAAGTTACGGATTGTTCGTTTTAAAAGGGTAAAATTGGAAAAAAAGTTCCAAAAAGTTAGGAATATGACTTATATGTAAGAGAAAAACATGATGGGACTAGAATGTCTATAAGAACGTCTAATAGGATCTAAAGGTAAATGCCCCTATTCTTTTTAGTTTAATTTTTTTCAGAGTAATAGTGTTACACACTACACCAACAATGGTCCATATCAACAACCACCAACTACGGTTGGTCGGTATATCAACAACCACCAACTATGGTTGGTCGGCATATCAATAACCAACAGCTAAGGTTGGTCGACATCCAATAATGTTGGCACAACAATCATACCAGGCAAGGCCTATTTGATTATGGGTGACCTCAAGGGGCATTCAAAACTAGGCAAGAAGATGGGTGACCTCAAGGGGCATCCACTGCCTAGGCACCAAGGCAATCTAGATAAGATTGTTACAACTAAGCAGGAACATGGGATAAAAATTATTCCGTTGCTTAGGCACTTATGGGTGATAAGTCACTACAACTAGGTAACAAATGGGACAAAGTTACATTGTCTAGGCAATCAAAATAAACAAAGGATAAACTATCGATGTATATAAACATTCAGCGAAGAATAGCGTTATTATAGTTGATCTCATAAAGACTGACATAATTAATCAACTAATTTATTTCCAAGGGAATAAAATTACAAAAAGATGATTTTTCTCTTATCACAAAATACAAATATCCTATTCTATTGATTTCTTTCCTTCAGATTTAGGTACAAGCTCCATTCCAGCTGGAGGATCATCTAGAGCGAAAGAAGAGTTGATAAAATTCAAATCTCGCAGCATTCTGGTGTTGCTCGATCTAGGTCGGTTAAGCAAATTTGAGGACGAGATATCTCAAAATATTCATGAAGATTGTAGTCACTAAGATACTTGGAGATTAAACACCGAGGAATGGAACGAGCTGGAATCCAGTTGACATCTATATTAAAGGGAGACATAGGCAGATCAAGTAATCCAGGCTCGTACCAATCCCACAATTCTGTTCCTTCCTCGACTTTCATCACAGTCAAGGCGTTCAACCATCCTTGTCTGTATCCCTAATTATTTGATTGTTTCAACCGAGCATCAAGATGTCATACAACTTCATTGTATCCCCTTGTCCAAAACTCTCTGGGCTGTTTGTGGAATTGAGTCCTAGCCTATTCAATATTGCTCCAACCAGCTCTTGATCTACCCCGTGAGGAGGATGTAGGCCTGGTTCATTTCAAAGTTTCTAATTATTCTCTCAATGCAGATTTTTCAGTTTCCAAAAATAAAAAGTCCTCATCACTGACTCGGACCAGAGCTCCAGAGGAAGAGGAAGATTTTAGTTGTCTCAGCTCTTCTCTCAAGACATTATTCTCTTCTTTCAGCAACTTAGCGATATTTCTGTGATCTTCAATCTCAAGTTTTAGGACACTCTCTCTCTTATTATGGGCTAAAATGAACTTGTCATAAACCCGATCAACACTCAACTATTGGTACTTTTTCTCATAACCCTTATGTAAAAGAGAAATGGCTTCTTTGTGCTGCAATTGGAGTTTTTCGATCATTCCTTGAAGATCTTCAATCATTTCGTAGTAAGCCACATTATTTGCTATGGCCCGATCGAGCAAGCATTTTAGATACTGGTAAGCATCAATTGCTCGTTCAGAGGCATCAGATTCAAGAATGTCAACTATCTGCGCCTGAGTGAAATCTGCACGACCAACTTTGAAGTAATCATTACCTTTCTTCATCAAATCTGTATCATGAGATGACAATAGTTCCATCCTGGCAATAAACTATCAAGGAAAAGTAAAAATAGATCAACAACGATACAACTATATCGAGCAAGTGAGAGAGGAACTAAGAATAACTAACAAAGTCCATTTAATTAATCATAGGAGAAGAGGGTACATCCAAAGTTACAACAAAAAGGAAAACAAAAAAAAACAAGACAAGTAAAGAGCCGAACAACTTTACACCTTCTCCTTATTTCCTAAAACGTCATCAGCCGATTTAGAGAAGGGAATTGGTTGCTCAGAAGGCAATTGGAGTTGCTCGAAAGAGGTTGCTTTCTGCTGAACTTTCTCAGAGGATTGAGGGATGATAGCAACAGGTGTTTGGTCTACTATCAATGTGGAAGATTCATCAGAACCAACTTCATCTTCTTCTTCTTTTTCTTCTTATTCTTCAATAGTAGGAGGAGGGCCAAGGGTGTGTTTTTAAAACAGTTCAGAATCATCAGCAATATTCAACTCCTTCAAAGTTGTAACACATCCATCCCTAAAGTACTTTAAACTTGCATAATCCATCCGGGAAGAGACAATAACTAAATCCTTGTTCCATCCTTTGTCCCAGCCAGAGCTAAAGGACTTCTTCACAACAAATTTTCTCTTCACCCTCTCCGAGGAAGTTTTCTCCCTTAAAAGCTCCTCAGTAGACTTTACCTTCTCCTCAAGGTCTTTCTTACGCCATTTAGCCTCTTCAAGCTTGCCATTAGCTTCCACTTTGCTGGAAATAGCGACTTTTAATTTCTCCTCCACCTCTTTGGAAGCATTCATAGCTAGTTATAGAGCTGTATCAGCCTTCTGCCGAACTGTAATCACCTCCTGTTGAGATGTTATAGCCTCTTGTCGAACCGTGTCAGCATCTTTGGCCGCTTCAATAGCTTATTGTTAAGCTGTCTCAGCAGATTGGATTTTATTCTCCCAGGCAACTTATCTTCCTCGTACTTCTACCGAGACTCCATCAAAGACTTTGATAACCCAACGAGGGCTTACTCCACTCCACTGGATGAGGTTGAAGCTTTGATAGCTTCATCCTTCTCCACAATATTATCAAAGTACACCAAAAAATGCAAGAAGAAGAAGGGCACAAATCAGAGTATGAACATGGCAATGAAGAATCAGACAAATAAGTATACTGACACTTACTGATGCAAGGTGTTGGGCTGCCAAATTGGTAACTTTGTCCCGAGGAGTTGAACCTTTAGCAGCTCGGCAATCAGGAAGAATTCCTAACCTGATCAATTTCTTGGCCAAGCCAGGAGTAATGATGGTTGGAGAACTAGACCTTAAAGAAGGAATCTCAACCCTAGTAGGTTGGGTAGCATCATTCACAGGCTTTTCAACAAGACCTCTCCTCAACCTCTGTAAAGGAGCACCTTCAATCAAAGGTGTTGCCTCTCCTTGAATAACAACAGCTTCAATCAAAGGTGATACCTCTTTTGTAACAACAACTTCAATCAAAGGTGCTGTCCCTTTTGGAGCAACATGGGACTTCTTATTGATCTCCTTAATAGTTGAAATTGCTCCCCCAGATGGAGCAATTTCTACTTTCCTAGTCCCTTCAATTGGGACATCTTTTTTGCTCTTCCCTGCCTCTTCAGTACTAGGTGCAGACTTGGCAAAGAGGTCAAGCACTTTCCTCTTCTTCATCATCTGGTTAGCAATAACAGTACCCAAGTCAGGAGAAGCTTCTTCAACAAATGAAGAAGATGCTAGAGCTTGATCAAGGTCAATCACCAAGGGAGGAATAAGAGGACGAGCAATAAAAGAAAAAGTGGTGTTCTTATATTACAGTAAATAGGAAGCGAACCTCACGTGTTCCCCAACTATTGCTCGATGCAAACCCCAGATAAATTTCAAATCTTTTATATTAATGTCACTCCCTTTTGGGATTTTCTTTTACAGTCAACTGCAACAAACAAAATATAAGTGTCAGTGCTGCATTTCATCAAACAAAAACCAATCCAAATTGAAAAACTAAATAAGCTCCTATATTTTAGACTCAAGTAAGTCATATATATAGTGTGATTCAAAGGTAATGGATGTTAGATGCTTATGTGATGATGCCAAAAATAGTACCACTAGGTCAGAGAGATAAGAAGCTCAAACATGTATACAACAATGGCAACAAATAAATAATATAATAGTAGAGAAATAGATGAGGCAAAGAAGATGAAAACCTGAATTTAAGTGGTTCGACCGGAGCCTACGTCCAGTGTGTGTGTGAGTGAAATCCACTAACGAATATGGCTCTAATGTCCTGGGTTACAACGCTGAAGATTTTTCTCTCTTCTAGATACAAATGACCAGAGTTTAACTAGGGTTTTGATTAAGCGATCCTTTTTAATGAAGAAGATGAGATGTATTTATAGGTATTAGGGGTGTAATGCACCCCCCAAGCATGCTGAAGGCATGTGTTGATGGAAGGATCCACTAAGATGACGCCAGCTGTCGAGGCACATGATAAGTTAGATTATAGATGAAGGCGTAACCCCTTTTAAGTATGGAAATGATAAGTTAATTAGCTAAACCCTTAGATTAGTGATAGAACATGCAAACACAAACTCAATGAAGATAAGACTTGGTTTAAACTCACAAATCTCTCGTGTATAACTTAGAAAAGTCGTAAGGAAACTTAGAAGTAACTTAGCTAAAGGGAAAGAGAAGTAAGCACCCTAGATACACCTCGGTAGGTAGGTATAAACACACCAAACAGCCTCAAGAATCTCTATCAAGTATTAAAATCTTCGTAATAAATAACAATGGTGAGTGAGTAAACCTCTCTGGTTTGCAATAACTCTCTCTCTGAATGTATATTCTCTCTAGTAATAACTTCTAAGCTCTCAAGAGACCATCCTCTCCTCAAAGGTGGCGGGGTCCTTAAATAGCCCCCCACATCACCCCCTAGGCAACTCAGTCATTAAAGACTTTGAAAGACATCCCTCATACTTTATGTCACAACATTAAATGCCTGATGCACTAGTTGTCTCCACGTCATAAGCATTAAATGCCAAGACACGCCTTTTGCCCAACCACTGTGTGTCAGGGGGCTGTTGTCGCAGAGGTGACTCACCAACTGCCTGACAGGCCCAAATACCATGGTGGTTTACTCAAGTGCAGGTCTGACATTGTTTAGATGGCTAGTGACATCACCTATAGTAGATGTGATATTAAGTAGAGGGCTATTTGGTTGTCAACTCATCGCCCGAAGAAACTCCAAGATACTTCACCCGAGGCTCCACGGCCAGGGTCCTTCGGTATTTTACCAGGTGTATCTAAGATGGTCAGGACAAGACCTAATGGTGCCTCTCTTCTTAATCCTCCAAACTAGGTCCCTCTAAAGTTCCCACGACGAGGTCATTCGATAGAGCATGAAATCTCTCCCAGCCCCTGCCAAGCCTGGTCTCTCGCGAGTACCATTTGACCTCACACTAAAACTCGTTATTAATCTCGTTACAACATTACAACCATTATAACTTACAGTCAACATAAACAGAAATACAATATGACTAATACAACAAGCCAAAGTATGAGTTGCCACGTCAAGCTGCCTCGCTGAGTTGTCACACTTGGGCTGCCATGCTTGAGCTGCTTCGGTTGCTTAATCTTAAACACTTTTGCCAATTAAGCAATTATCCCTAATCTCAGAATTACCTTCAAGCCCCCTTTACATTTTCCCCTTCGTGGAGAGATTTATTGGAACAAGAAATGTCTGCACAAAACTTCTCAATTCGATGAGCCTCTCTACGTCAAAAAATTATGGGCTCCTCTCTTCGTTAGAACCGTAGCGTTATAATCCCCTGTAAAAAGTAAAATTCTCCCCGATGTACCTGAGTCGAAGCGCCATAATTTATTGGGCTTGGGCGAAGGGATATCGCCACTTTTTCCTCTCGCTGATCCTCAATCGTTTCAACTTTACTATTTGAAATTCTCCCGCAAGGCCTACTAACCCTCTCAAATACTCGTTTGGACCCCTGGTAAGTAAAATTCTTCCTTGTGATGCTTCGTTGTGTTTGAAAAAGTAGAAATTGTCCCCGATGTAACTGAGTCACCCTATAAACAACATTTGGACATGTGGCGAGGGGACATCGTAGCTTTATGAACCGTTGGAGGACTACCTTCGTTGGGAGTCATTGGATATGTCTGACAAAAATTCTGGAGCCAAAACTTAAACTTTCTAGGGAAGGCACCCCCCTTCTTTTCCCTAAGCGTCACTTTATTAATGATGTGGTGCTATCTTTTCAGCTATCGAGGCCCTTCCTTAGGTGCCACATGTTTATTTGAAATGATTATAGGCGGCCCTGCCCGTGCCATGGTGGGAAACTCAAACGACCGGTTTCACAAGGTTTGAAATCTTCAAACGTCTCTTTTATTCAAACCCTTCTCTTTCCTTCTCTTCTTCATCTTCTTCAAGCTCCCCGCCTTCCTTTCAGAGAGAAACTCTGTGCGACCTCCATTGTTGCCCCATTATTTACTCAGCCTCTTCTTTCTCTCGTCTTTTGCACCACCACCTGCGGTTGTGCTCCTACCCTCTTGTTCTTAACCCTTCTTGCCAAGATATATCATTCATCACCACTCTCTCATGAATTCTTCAAGTACTTACAAGGTTGTTTCCACCGCTCATCCAGGTTCCCCCTCTGCCGCTGCTGGTGTTGCCACCGCTCTAAGTGGCGCTGACCTGGATGCTGCTCGTCAAGAGAAACTATGCTTCTATCGTCAAGCGCCCATCTTTAAAGAAGATGATAAGTTTTCTGAGGCATACAAGACCTGCCACTTTTTGTCCAAGTTCGATCCATTACTGTTGGGTGATGAAGAAGTGGATTCGTTGAAGTGGGGCTATCTTCCACTCGAGGGGACTCTGCGCTTCCGTCTGGACCGTGGTGACTTTCCTTATTCCCAAATAGACTTCGAAGCACCTGGGGGGTCACCAACCCATTTTACTTCTTGAGACACACATATGCAGAGCTCCCACGCTGTTGCTCTTGCAAAGGTTGGCCTGTATCGAGCCTACTGGTTTGACGAGTTCACCCTCTTGAAGAACAACGCGGCACTCCAAGTGCTAGTCTCTCGATGGAATATCACAACCCACACCTTCTTTGTTGCGTGGGGGGAGTTTACTGTTACGTTGGAGGATGTCTGTGAAATCCTTGGGTTTGAGCCCATGGGCGAGTTCACCTACCACGACGAGCCTCTGGATGCTGAAGAGGCTGCTGATCGGGTTGAGCTGGATCGAATCTGCCGCAGTTGTACCAGTCCCTCAAATAAAGACACATTTGCCACCCTTATAAACTATTTTTTCGAAGCCCCAATGTTGAAAGATGTCAGTGATGTAACAGGTCGCAGTCGAGGTACCTCCCTGGAACTACCAGCCTACATACTGGTATTACTTTCACGCTTCTTTCTTACTGGAAAACCCAATGATCAGCCCAGGAGGGACCTGATAAACATTTCTGTTCGTTTGGCCAAAGGGTTTAACCTACCTCTGGACGCCATCTCCTTGGGGTCCCTCTACACCTGGTTGGATCAAACCCATATTGACATGGAACGGTCACTAGGCCATTACAACTTGGTAAATTTTTCCAACATCATCATCTTGACGGGCTTCCTCTATACCCGCCTTCCTGCTATTGCTGTGAAGTCAGTTTCCCTGCCCGTGAGCTAAGGTATTAAGCCCCTACGCCTCCTATATTTCCACAAGATGCAGAGCCATAAGGATATAATGGTGGTTTTTGATTTCTCAGAATCCTTCATAATGAGGCCATATAGTGAGCCCACCTTTGCCCATAGTTGGGACTTCTTTCCTACTGCAGCCACAACGATCAAATTTAACCCGGTTGTTGAAGATCCCTCCCAAGACGTAGTGCTACTTTTCTCCCCTGGGTTCCTCCCCTCTTATACTGAATGGGGATACACTTCTGAGACTTGCAATCCTGATAGGTGCAGTAGGCAGACCTGTGTTCCAGGATAATCATTCCAAGGCCACCTTCGCCGAAGCTTGCACTTTCTACACTGCAACTGCAGTGCTTGGTGTGACATCCACCATTGATGGCCGTGTCACCCTTCTGAGTGATACTAGGAAGGGAGATGTATCCACTTCTTTCACCATCAAGTTCCATCTGGAGCAGTTGGCCATGATTCGTGAGTACATCCAGTCCCCCTTAATACCCCCCCAGTCCTTTCCTTTTCTTCTTTTGAGCTGGGTCTAAAGGGGAACTCCATGATTGGGGTTGAGTTTCCCTTAAGTAAAATTATTAAAGAGTCTCCCCATGAACTACCCCCTCATTGCCTAATGATCCCAACTGCCACCCTAAAACCCAAGGCCGTTGCCCGAATAAACGCTGAATTCCAATAGCGTGCAGTCGCCGTTCCTCCTATGGGTACATTCCCTGTGATCGTGGTTGATCTCACGGAGCCCATGACAAAAATGAGGAGAAGGATGAAGGTACCTGAAACTGGTGGTGCAACGAGCTCCAGGAAGAAAATGCTGGCTACCAAATCCCATAGGAAACAGACACATGAGAAGCCTTCCTTCCCAGCTCCTTCGGCTGCCGCCTCCTCGCCACCTTCACCCATGGTTATACCCTCTCGTTCTCCATCTGGATCTGAGGTATGTGTGCATTCTTTATTTCTCATTCTTATTTTCTTAACATAGCGCCTTTACTTATTGCCTGATAACTTTGGTGCAGGGAGTTGAAAAAGTGAGGGTCATTCCTACCAGTCCCCCCAATCTCGCAGTGAGTCATTTCGTGGGGGGACGTTGCAGTACCCCTCCAGCCACTTCCCCCCTTCCACGTTCTCCTTGATAAGCCTCACCTATTCGCGTCGTTCATCCTCTCATCGGGACAAGGATGCCGCCACGGGTGCTGCTGAGATATATGACCCGCCCGAGGCAACTGCTCCAGCTTCCTCTAAGTTACCTTCGGAGCGAGAGGTCTCTCTACCCCTTCTTGTGGTCGAAGAGAGTGCCTCGCAAGTAAATTTCTTCCCAAGCCTTACATATTTTATTTGTCCCATTGATTTATTCATCAATTCTAACATGTTGGGCTATTTTAGGTGGAAGTGGCATCGCTGATAGCCAACATTATCCTTCCTCCTTCATTGTCAAGACTTATTACTGCAGTTCCTCTTTTCAGTGCCATAACAGGGGTAAGCTAGGTGCATTTCTGTCTCTTATCCTTTTTTGTGATTACTCCTTTTATCTAACACTTGTCTTTACATTTCTAGCTTTTTGCAAGTCTTTCTCCGCCTTTTGCATTGAGTGGCCTTATCCCTTCTTAGGCCCAGGTCGGTGCAACTACTCTCGTTGGGGCATCTCTCGAAGGTCCAATATCTCATTCTGATGATGCGCCCGTGTTGGCTATAGTACCCTATGCTGGCGAGGGGAGTGTGCCTACCCTTGAGGCTTCTTCATCCAAAGGCTCCGTTGAGGCTGCTGAGGTAATAAGCCCGCCTCCCACGATTTCTAGCATTATGGCTCCCGTGGTAACTACCCATCTCGCTCCTGCTGATGGTGAGGTACGTCTCTAATTTCTTTGTATTTCTGAGCCATTCGAACTCCACCTGTATTGGTGACTTAATCAATGAAAACATTTGTTTAAGATTTTTTTTCATAAATTCCACTTATAACGGTGACTTAACAATGAAAACACTTGTTAAGTTTTTTTTCATAAACTCCACCTATAATGGTGACTTAACAACGAAAATGCTTGTTAAGATATTTTCATAGACTCCACCTATAATGGCGACTTAACAACGAAAACGCTTGTTGTGATTTTCCATAAACTCCACCTATAATGGTGACTTAACAACGAAAACGCTTGTTAAGATTTTTCATAAACTCCACCTATAATGGTGACTTGACAACGAAAACGCTTGTTAAGATTTTCCATAAACTCCACCTATAATGGTGACTTAACAAAATAAACACTTGTTAAGTTTTTTTTCATAAACTCGACCTATAATGGTGACTTAACAATGAAAATGCTTGTTAAGATTTTCCATAAACTCCACCTATAATGGTGACTTAACAATGAAAACACTTGTTAAGGTTTTTCGTAAACTCCTTGTTTCCTCTAACTGTTTTCAGGTTGCTCAGGAGGATTCTCCACTAGTTCCTTCGCCCATTGCCTTGCCACCTCGTGAACCTGTCTCCTCCGAAGAATTTAGCCATAATGATCAAGGTTCCTCGATAGGTGCTGCCGCAGAGAGCGAATCTGGGTGCGAGCTTCCTCTGTCCAACTTGGCTCCTCCCGCCTTCTACCTATGGTACTCCAACGTTCTCCCCAAATGCCTACCAACCACCGCTTGGTTATTGAGCCACTCGTAAACCATCATCCTGAGACTTTTACGGTGGACTGCCTATGTTCAAACATTCCAGTTATGAGTCATAGGCTTCAAGGCATGGCCACTGTTATTGCTGAAATTGCCAACACTCCAATCGCCAATATTACCAGACCCCTCCTCAACTAATTCCTGGGTTATCTAAGGGAGTTGGGTCGTGACGAGTTCCATTTTGACTGGCTCATCGCACACTTGAAGACTTTGAGGAGCCAGCGATTGGACAGCCAAAGGGAGCTCTTACAAAAACATCAGGAGGATCAGAGGGCCGAGGAAGCAAAGCTGGCTGAGCTAGCACCTCTCCTCAGAGCCATTGACAAGGAGGTGGAGGACCTCGAAGAATCTCTGCATTTGGAAAAGCTAAAACGAGAAAAACTTCTTATCTAACGTACGCAAGCACAGACTAGGTTGGAAGTTTCCATTAATGCCCAACGATCTTGCTTAGAAGCTTCTTCGGGCCTTCCTGGAGATTTTTTCTCCTCCCCAGATTTGTGGTTCCTCCTGGGTCAATGAGTTTTTGTATATGTATTTTTTCTTTCTTCTCATGTAATTCTTGGGCGATATCTCCCAATTTTGTAATGCCCCAAAGTATATGAATGGAAAAAGATACTCATTCTCATGCCATTTCTTTGTGTGACACCTTATTGTATGGATTGTGAAGTGTGAAGTTCTATAATTCTTTCACCTCTTCCTAAGTTATAATAAAAGGAACTTACATACTCATCATAAGAAAGAACTTGTGTATTCATAACAACAGCCAAATACATCAGTGGTCAAACATAACTGCCTACACATGATAAACTTTCAACCACTAATTGTTAATCTTGAATGGTTTATCTTCTTCCATTTTTGAAATTAAGCAATAACCTGAGTCATGAGCCTCCTTTACGATGAAAGGTCCCTCCCAATTCCTTGCAAACTTAGGTAGAGGAATCCCCCTAATATGTTTAACTGCTGCCTTCAATACGAGATCTCCCTTTACGAACTTCTTTGGTCTCACCAAGTTATCATATGCTCTGGAGAGCTGCTTCGTATACATTTGAAAGTGTTGCATCGCATTATCCCTATGTTCATCCAACGCTTCCAACTGCACGTGTCTATTCTGAGGGAGCATGCTGCTTTGCAAAGCATATCAGGCCGAGGGAACTTCTAACTCTACCGGGAGAATTGCCTTAGCCCCATAAATAAGAGAGAATGACGTATACCTTGTAGGCTCCCTCTTAGTCGTTCGATAGGCCCATAAAATGACTGGTATCTTGTCATCCCACGATCCTGAAAAATCCTCCATTGTTTTAGCCAAGATATTGACCAAAGTTTTGTTAGTCGCTTCGGCTTGACCGTTCCCCTTTGGGTATGCCACCGTCGAAGTGTGATGGATAATGGAATATTTGTCTGTGAGCATCGTTACCTCTAAATTGAAGAAAGGGGTTCCATTATCTGAAAGGATAACCTTTGGGATCCCAAAATGGAAAATAATGTATTCCCTGATGAAGTTGCTCACTACTCCTACTGTTGCCCTTCTTAATGGTATCGCCTCGGCCCACTTTGTAAAACACTCCGTTGCTACTAGGATCCATATCTTCCCCCTAGAAGAAGGGTGTATTGCCCCTACAAGGTCGGACGCCCAAGTGTGAAAAGGATAAGGTGTTGCTAGGGAGTGTAAGTCCACTGACGGGGCATGGATCATATTTCCATGAAGCTGGCAAGCCTTGCACTTTCGAACGAACTCAGCAGAATATTTCTCCATCGTTGGCCAATAGTACCCCAAAGTCATCAACTGGTCATACAACTTGGCCCCTCCGATATGATCTGGATTGTGCGCCTGTTTGAGAACCTCGTCAGCTTCTTCTTTCGTGATGCAACGCAACGACCTGTTGAAGTATCCCTTTCGATAAAGCTGCCCCTCCTGTAAGTAGAATCTCGGGGCTCTTCGCCGGAGCCCCATTGCGTCAATTTTCTCTGTTAGGACAACTCTATCTTTAATGAAGTCAATATAGGGTTATCTCCAGTCAGCCTGAGCCTCCACAAAATGACATTCAGCTGACTCGAAGAATAATTGGCATTTATCACACTTCCGTTGTAACTCGGCTGCATCCTAATTCATGCCAGGCCAGAAATATCCCTCCATTTACATTCTTCGGTAGAGGGGTATTTCAGTTGTTTCTCAGCGCTTTCCATACATTTTCTTTAATCTTTGCACTGCCTCTTCTGGACCGATGCATCTCGATAGCCATCCTCTTGCGTTTCTGAAGTAAAGGTTCCCCTGGTTTATAAAATACTGGGCCACTTCTTTGAGCCCCATGTTTCCTTCACCAGAATCCAGTTGTCTCTTAATCTCTCCCCTCCAGTCTGCGTCCTCTTCCATCAGTAAAATTGACTGTACCGTCGAAGGAGCTGTTCTTCATTAAATCACGACAATAGTTGTATTGCTCCTCATGATCATCTTCTGGGCAATAGTGGCATAGGCTTCTGGGTGACGGTTCATCATTTTGGGCTCCCTCTTGATCTTGGTCTGATGGAACTGGCCAAGGAGCCTCTGAATGATCATTCTGTATGGTGCTGGGCTCATGTGTTTCAATGCGTATTCTCCATTCACTTGCTGAACCACCAAGTTTGAATCCCCCTTGATGCAAAGTGAATGGATCCCTCTTCGAAGAGCCTCTAGCAATCCTAACACCAATGCTTCATATTCTGCCTCGTTATTAGAGCAAGGGAAATCTAACTTCTAAGAGCAAATCTCCTCCATTCCTTTCGAAAGAATAACCCCTGCTCCTCCTTTCTTTTCTGTCGATGACCCATAATACTGCATCGTCCATTCCTCACCCATTGAGTCAAGATGGTTGGCCTGCAAATCGTCTCCTTGGATATCTTCTTTGGGTGGCTTAAAGGTTCCCGAAGGGAAAATGGACAACAGATCGGCGTACGCCTGAATTTTAATTGCGCGAGGAACCACGCACTTCAAGTTATATTCGGAGAGGATAAGGAATCATCTAGCTGCCCTGCCAATCAATATAGTTCTTGCAAGCAAATACTTAATGGGATCACATCTAGTTACAATATGAATTGTAAAAGACAACATATAATGTCTAAGTTTTTACGCTACAAATAATAATGCTAAATAATGCCTTTCTAAGCAACTATATCTGATTTCTGGCCCGTGGATGATCCTACGGAGGTAGTAAACAAACCATTCTTTCCCATCGATCTCTTGTGCCAGTAAAGCTCCCACAGACCTTACGGTGGATGTGAGGTACAGCTGCAACGGTATTCCTGCCCTTGGTGGAACCATGGTCTATGGTGAGATGAGAAGCTTCTTCAGTCCGTCAAGAGACTCCTGGTGAATTTCCTCCCATTTGAACTTCGTGTCCTTTCACAACAGCTGCATCAGTGGGTGCGTTATCTCGTCTAACCCAGGCATGAATCTCCTAAGGTAGGAGACTTTACCGAGGAAACTCTTAAGCTCCTTCTACATTTTTGGACATGGCATTTCTAAGATCGCCCGCTGCTTATCCTGGTCCATCTGCACCCCTTATCGGTCAACCACGAAGCCTAGGAACTTCCCACTTGTTACTCCAAAAACACAATTCAATGGATTCATCTTTAATTTAAACTTCCTGCAACGAGAAAACACCTTCCTCAAATCGCTCAGGTAGGACTCCTCCTTCGTCGATTTGATGACCAAATCATCCACATATAATTCCATAAATTTGTGAAAGAAATCATGGAAAATGGCCATCATTGTTCTTTGGTAAGTCGCCCTAGCGTTCTTGAGTCCAAACGGCATCACCCTGTACATAAAGTTTCCCAACGGGGTTTTGAACGCTGTTTTTTCTGCATCCCCGGGGTCCACCTTGATCTGGTTGTACCCTACATACCCATCTAAGAAGCTATACGTCTCATGACCCGTCGTTGCATCTATCAGGCTATCGATGGAGGGTAAAGGGAACTCGTCTTTGGAGCAGGCTCTATTCAAACCTCTGAAGTCCACACAGATCCTTATCTGGTTTTTATCTTTCTTCCCTACTAGGACAATACTGGACAGCCAGATCGGGTATTGTATCGGCTTGATGAACCCTGTTGTTATTAAGCGTTGAACATCTTGCTTGATCTTCAAATCTAGCTCGGGCTAGTATGTTCTCGTCGCATGTTTTACTGGAATGGCTGAAGGCATTACGTTCAACTTGTGGCAGCTTACTTCTTTATCCAGCCCCTCCATCTATGTGTATTTCCATGTGAAGACGCCTATAAATTCTTGAATCAACTCAACCAAGGCCCCTCATTTCTCCTTACTGAGATCCTTTGAGATGAAGATGGGCCTCGGATCCTCTCCTTCTTTCGCTAGGTTTAGTCGCTCTAACTCTTGTACCTGGGGCTTCGGCTGACTTTCCATATAATCTGGTTCCTCGGCGACTTCCTCCACAAATTCCTGTATGCTGGAATTATCTATCACCATGCTCTGCCCCCGTTGATCCATCAGAAAGCATTCATAAATTGGGTCAACCTCATCATCATCTTCCTCGGTCTCCCGCTCACACCGTTACAATCGATACACCACCTTTCCTTCTTCAGCAATGACTTTCTTGCATTGTCTGCTGGTAGCAGCGACTGCTTTCCTCTTCTTCTCCCTAGATGCTTCGACCACTCTTTTTCCTGAGAACCGACTCAGCATGCCCTCGTGCTCCATCGGATCCACTCTGGGCCTCATCCTATCTTTGAGCAGCTTCGAGATGCCTTGGGGCCGAGGGACCACCTGGTGAGCTTCCTCGGTCATTACTCTTACGCTGCTCGCAACCTCTTTACCCTACTTGTTCAAGGGCCCCATCCTTTCTCTGATCGAGGGCACCCATGCTCCCTCCATCCTTCTCGTTAGGACCCGAACATACTCTTACAACTCAGTATAAAATGTTGCGTCCACCAAGTGAGCTTCCTCGATAGCGAAGGGCCTCTTTGTAGCCCTAATGGTCACCTCTGTTCCCTTGATGTTCGTCTTAGCACACTGGTGGTACGTAGAAGGAACTAGTCCTTGGTTGTGCATCCACACCCTTCCTATTAGCAGATGATAGGAAGTTTCACTCTCTATCACGTGGAACTTTATATGGGAACTCAAATTTCCCATCACAATCCCCACATTAACATACCTAATGGATTTGGAAGATTGGTTATCATACACCGAAATTACCAAAGGCATGCGGACCAACCTTTTTTCTGGAATATTGGCTGCATGAAAGGAGTTAATTGGCATGATATTGATGGAAGCTCTCCCATCCATGAGAGTCCTTGCAAAACTAAATCCGTTGACACTGGCAGTCACGTACAATGGCCTGTTAAGAGGGAATCTCATAGCCCTATCGGCATCGCTGAAGGTCACCTCTGTCAGGAACCTCCTTACCAACCTGGCCACAAGTCCCTTCCATTTTAGTGAAGGAACTACGTCTTTCCTAGCAATATGTAGTATTGCCTGGGTTATTTCCAACCTGCTTTCTTTTGGAATCCCCACTTGGTCAAAGAACGTGGTGAACTTCGGGGATTTTGAAACTGCACAGTACTCTAAGCCTGGATCTACTTCCTCACCTTCAACGCTGTACACATCCTCCACGTAATTAGCACTTGCTTCATCGTAGGCCAAAATTATATTAGCCATTACCTTCGTACATGTCTCCAAAGCTTCTTCATACTCTTCTCTTTCTCCTCTCTCTACCTCTTCATCGTAGGCCACCACGAGATTGGCCCCATGTGCTGGTAGTGGGTTGTTATTGATATTTTGTGGAGGGATTTGCAACATCCCTGCCTTCACATACTTGTCAATAATTCTTCTCAGTGTGAATCAATTTTCTGTTGAATGTTGGATCCTCCGATGAACCTGGAAATATTTTGGATCCGCCTTCGTTGCCGCATCGGGATCCCCAGCGAGAACGTCCTTTGGCTTATAAATCGTTCCCCCTTGGACCATCGCGTTGTAACAGCTGACAGCTTCTTCTACTGTACAAGGCAATGGTGGTGGGTTTTCCCCGTCTCTTCCAAACTTCCTCTTATTATCCTTCTTCGATGCTTTGCCCCTATCTCCTCCCTCGATGTACCCTACCCGTGGGGGCTGAGACCTCCCCCCTGTGGGTTGCATCGGCTGCCTAAACATCATGGGCACCGCCACCGGATTGGGTCGCACCACCAAAGAGATGTTCCTGGCTGCTTTTAAGAATGCCACAAAAGTCCCCTCGCACGTCTCATTAATAAAATGGAAGATGTACTCAGAAAGCAGCCCCTCAGCCCAGATCTGCAGCAACTTGGATTCTTTGGCCTCCTCCTTCACGTCGAGGGATCTTTCTCTGAATCTTCGAACATAGGCCACCACTTCTTCCCCAGGTCGTTTCTTCTCCTTACCCAGTTGGGTGAAAGTAAACTCATCTTTCGCCAGAAAGAACTTCTGGACAAACAACACGTGCATCTCTTCCCATGTAGAAACGTTGTTGGGAGCCAAATGGGAATACAAGGTATATTCTTTATCGGTGAAGGATTTAGAAAACTCCCTCAACCTAAGCCTTTTATTATTACAATGCGCCCCCAAATGTTCAACAAAGTTCTTAATATGCTCCTTTGGGTTCCCACCCTTTTCTGTGCATTTTTACAAAAATAGGAGGAATATATTCCTTTATATAGGGCTCATCGTTGTATTCCTAGGGATACGGTGTTCGAAAGTCATAAAAAACCGAAGCTACCTCGCCAGCATATTGCAAGGAAGCCTGCATGAACTTCAACATCTCCTTTCTCATTTCCTCTAGGGGTGATGCTACTGGGCCAACAACCAATGGTACCACGGGCTGAGTGCCCGTTGCAACCGGAGCAGGCTCCACGGTTGGGGCTTCCGATGCTCCTGATGTTCCCTATGCTGGATTCATAACAGAGGGTACGCTCACTGGGACTGTTCCCACTACACCTGCACCTGGTGGGGCCGTTGGAGCTACCCCTGGTGTTACGAAGGAATTAGCCTCTAATCCTCCCAGCATGGTTGAAGCTATTAGAGTTTACAGAAACTCATAGAACTTGCTCATGAGGAGCGCAACCTGAGTGGGCCCCAACCCCGCACTTGTGGAAGCTTGTGTCACCCCCGGAATGCCTGACGTCGCCGGAACCGGAGGTACCTCTACTCGAGGATCCCCATCCCTTAGGGACTCCAGTTCTCTCGCAGCTTGTTCTTCATTATGCTCGATGTCATCAAAGTTGAGCCTTCGATTAACATTATCCTGTGCCATACTCCTTACTTAGAAGAATGCCTCCCCAGCAGAGTCACCAAATATAGGAGGGTACTTTAGATTATAGATGGATGCGTAGCCCCTTTGAAGTATTGAAATAATAAGTTAATTAGCTAAACCCTTGGATTACTGATAGAACACGCCAACACAAACTCAATGAAGATAAGACTTGGTTTAAACTCACAAATCTCTCGTGTATAACTCATAAAAGTCGTAAGGAAACTTAGAAGTAACTTAGCTAGAGGGAGAGAGAAGTAAGCACCCTAGATACACCTCGGTAGGCAGGTATAAACACACCAAACACCCTCAAGAATCTCTGTCAAGTATTAAAAGCTTCGTAATAAATAATAATGGTGAGTGAGTAAACCTCTCTGGTTTGCAATAACTCTCTCTCTGAATGTATATTCTCTCTAGTAATAACTTCTAAGCTCTCAAAAGATCATCCTCTCCTCAAAGGTGGTTGGGGTCCTTAAATAGACCCCCACATCACCCCCCGAGGCAACTCAGTCATTAAAGACTATGAAAGACATCCCTCATACTTTATGTCATAACATTAAATGACTGATGCACTAGTTGTATCCACGTCATAAACATTAAATGCCAAGACATGCCTTTTGCCCAACTACTGTGTGTTAGGGAGCTGTTGTCGCAGAGGTGGCTCACCAACTGCCTGACAACCCCAAATACCATGGTGGTTTACTCAAGTGCAGGTCTGACATTGTTTATATGGCTAGTCACATCACCTATAGTAGATGTGATATTAAGTACAGGTCTATTTGGTTGTCAACTCAACGCCCGACAGAAATCCAAGCTGCTTCGCCTGAGGCTCCACGACCAGGGTCCTTCGATGTTTTACCAGGTGTATCTAAGATGATCAGGACAAGACCTAACGGTGCCTCACTTCTCAATCCTCCAAACCAGGTCCCTCTAAAGTTCTCACGACGAGGTCATTCGATAGAGCATGAAAGCTCTCCCAGGCCCTGCCAAGCCTGGTCTCTCGCGAGTACAGTTTGACCCCACAATAAAACTCGTTATTAATCTCGTTACAACATTACAACCGTTATATCTTACAGTCAACATAAATAAAAATACAATATGAATAATATAACAAGCCAAAGTATGAGTTACCACGCCAAGCTGCCTCCCCGAGTTGCCACGCTTGGGCTGCCAGGCTTGAACTGCCACGCTTGAGCTGCTTCGGTTGCTTAATCTTAAACACTTTTTCCAATTAAGGAATTATCCCTAATCTCAGAATTACCTTCAAGCCCACTCTACAATAGGTATTAGGGGTGTAATGCACCCCCAAGCATGGTGAAGGCATGTGTTGATGGAGGGATCCACTAAGATGACGCCAGCTGTCGAGGCACATGCAAACAATGATGATGAAATCTTTCCTCATACGGGGGGGAATAATATTAGTTATAACTGAATTGTTCACGTGGGACACGTTACCTTGGTTCCTTCTACTGCTCATCCGATATGATGTCGTCTGCAGAGGTCTCGACCTGACCGAGTACGAGGCTGCTGAAGTAGCGCTTGACCTTACGTGGGAAACTGGCAATTATGGTCTCGGCTGAGGAGCTCAGGCCGATGCCATCTCCTAGTGTCGACTGGGAAAGAGGATGAGAGATGTCCTTGTTGCTCTAGTACTTTTCCTAAAGTCTCGGCCTACTATATAGTCGAGGTTATTTGTACGAAATCGACCACTGTTTTGGATAAGTTTTGGAAGCGACATGTGAGTTCCTTTCGGAAGCTTAACTATTGGGATTTATGAGTCCTCGTCCTGGGATGACGTCATTTTTGTTCATATCAATCGTCCCTAGCCCTTATTCATCTATGTGAACAGGTGGTTGGGGGATACGAGTCTGCATTGTCCTTTGATGAGACATTTTTGACGCATCAAATTAATGCATCATGACGTGTAAGAGAGTGACACATGTCACAGTTCTGGTTGGGTAGTGTCTAACCCAAGTCTGACTTGATGGTTGAGTGGGTTGGACTTTGTGCCCTAAATGATGATATACTTATGTAAATGCGCTTAATCATTTCCCCACTATTTAAACCCAAAACCTTCTCTCTCTCCTCTTTTCACATAAACGTTCCCGCCTTTTCCTCTTTCTCTAACTTTTGCATTCTTGCTGTAACTGCACAACCCCTTACTTTCTCTTTCTCCAATAACTAGTTCTTTAAGTAACTCATTTAATACTTCTTCTACTTCTTTCCATTAAAATCTACTAGGTTAAATGTGTACTATTTTATCGGCAAGAGTTTGAGTTTTTCGACGAGGATTTGGGTGCGTTTAGCCTCATTTGGGCCTTTCTTAGGCTGCTATTAGGTTATGGGTAGTGTCTATTACCTGGTTGGAGAGATTTTTTTAGGTTTTTATGGCATTTAAAGATTTTTCTGGTGGTCTTCGATCATCTTCTTCAGCTAGCTTCAAGACAGTGGTCTTGAAGTTATTGCCTAAAATCATTTTGACTTCCTATTTGATCTTTGGTCAACTGTAGTCAAAATTGAAATCTATTTTCCCTTTTTCCAAAATTTTCACTCAAGCTGAACCTCATCCTTTGCAGTTAAGACACCTATATAAATTGGCTGAGGAATTTACCAACCTCAGGGAGAAGTACTTCAAACACATTAGAAGAGTAAAGGCTGAAAAAGTCGAGAGTCGCAAGGCCGAGGCATTCCGCTTCGTCTAATATGTCCACCCCCTTTGGCTGTCATATACCCCCAGGTTTCTGAGCCTTGTGATCCCCCAATCATTGAGCCAAGTGATCCCACGTCTATGTCGTCTTCTTCTCTAGATGACCCTATGTACACATCTCAGACGATCGAGAGTGTATATTCATATGAGGAGGCCATGGCCTATTCTGCATCCCAAATTGAGGGGTATGATATGGATAAGGCTTCTTCCTGTGTATCTTCCTTTCATAGAGATGATACTTCAAATTGATCTGACTCTATTCAGATACTCGAGCCTAATGTGGTAATTCCTCCTCCTGTAGACACAATTCCTCTCTCGACTGCAACTGAGGCCGAGTTTGCACAAAAGTTCCCTAGTGGTGACCCAAATAATCCTCAGGCCGAGGCTACAGAAAATAATAGTGAGGAGAGTGATATTGATATCTTTATTGCTGAGGAATACGAGAGTCTGTGTCAGAAGTTCATCTCTTGATCTGGAGGCATCTATATGGCATAGATTCTTCCATTTCTATGAGAAAGCCTCTTATGGAAGAGAGAGCTTTTCATGGTCGAGAGAACGAAGTCTGTGTCTACGAGAAGATGTGTAAGCTCATCTTTCGCTTGCCCATTCACCCTACAATCCGAGACATTTTGGCTTATCTAAAACTTGCATCTTCTGAGCTTTCTTCGAATGTCTGGAGAGTTATCCTTGGCTCCATTGTCCTTTGGAAGATAATCCATCAAACCGACTTTCCAGTTAATATATTTCTTACTTGGTACACCCTTTCATCCCCCAAGACTCAACCTGGTTACTACCACCTCATAGCCAGGAAGTCCGAGAAGAAGGTTTTGCTGGTCACCCAAACTTCAAACCACAACTGGAAACCCCATTACTTCTCTGTCTCAGGGGCTTGGGAGTTTGGCCCTAACCAAGCTAGTGGGACCTCTGAGCCTAGGACCCCTCTGAAGTGGGGCAAAGTCTCTGCGTTGTCCAAACTCGATTCGAGGTTGAACCCTGAGGCCTTTAAAAAGGTTGAAAAGCTTCGTACACAAGGCAATAAAGGTCGTCTTGTGAAGTTTGAACATCTGATGACTCTGTATTATTTAGATCAGATAGGTCTAGGGCCTGGTCCCCTTACCGAGCTATGTACGTAATTAACTTTGCTAACTGTTATCTCGTACTTTATATTTGTTAATAACTAATCTCTGAGGTTTCTCTTTTACTAGTTGTCTCGAAGGCATTTTAGCCGATCTTTGGAACGTGATGGCCCCTAATTTGAACAAGCTTGCCAATAAGCGTGGCCAAAGGACTGAACCCCCTGCTGCTCGGATAAAAAAATCTACTACTGGCGACCCCAGTCGAACTAACGACGCTGGAAAGAAAAGTAAGAGCAGAGCCGACGACACCATAACCACTCGCCCCCCAAAGTAAAATCGTCCTACATAAGCCATCCCAATCCCATCTGACGATGCATTGTTTGCTCGGTTGTCGCAGCTGAAAATTATTGACGAGAGCGTCATCGATGTCGATCGATAGTCCATAGATGGTATCAACTCTCATGTATCTGATGCAGATAAACGTTTCCTTCAGTCAATTGATATCTCCCTGTTGACTGAGTTTTCCCTTCACAGGGTTGTTCAAGTATTTTTGAAAAACTTTCTGAAGTGTAGTCTCTTCTTTGCTCATGTCTCTTACTAACTTATCTCCCCACTTTTGTACAGGGCGCAACAACTCTTCATTGTATGGGATATTGGATTATCAAGAAGCTGCCCTTGATTCAAAAAGGGAGAGAGGCTGTCATTATGGAGAATAATATGAGGAACGAGCTATAGACAATAAAGGCAGCCTTGTAAGATGCCATAAAACCAAATCTCAACTCTAAAGGTTGACCATGAGAAAGCTTTAAAGACCTTGGACAATAATAAGTAGGCCGAGATTGATGTTGCTGTTGAGGCTGCCTTGGACAAGACCAAAGCGTAAGTTGTGGTAGAGTTTAAGGATTCTGAGGAATTTGGAGACTATGCCTTTAAGTATTTGGAGAGAGACATCAAGACAGCCGACCGATGGGCTGCCATCAAACACGCTAAGGTTGGGAACCTGTCCCCAGATGACTTCATTGGCCTTGACTTTAGTGATACACATCTCCAAACTACCATGGCCGACGTTGAGAACCCCTTCGACCCTGTGGAGACCAACCCCCAAGAAGTCACTGAGACCAATGAGAACATGACCGACCTGGGTCTTGATGATGATGGGGCCGAGATCACAAATGCCGAGGTTGATGGGGGCAACATAGGTAGGTGGAGATAAGTCGTCCCCGGCTGATGACGATGTCATCCTTAAGATTTAATCTTGTGTAGATTTTTATTTTCACTTTTTTGTAATAAAAATCGGCCGTTCATGGCCTTGTACTTTTGTAATCTTCTAACGCTGCTTAATGAAAAATTCGTGTATCGTCTCTTATTTCTCTTATCTCTTCATTAGATCATTGGTAGCATTATTTGAGTTGGCAGAAGTCTTGTCTCTGCTTTCACCAATTTAATGATGTGTAAGAGTTCATTGGTAACAAACTAACATTCTCGTACTTTTGAGAGTATATGGATGAGCATCCTCTCGTCTATGCACTGTTGTCTCGGATGAGAGAGTTTTTTTCACCAAGTTAATAATGTTTAACAAGTTAACCACAACTAAGTAATTTTTAAATTGGAATCCACCAAATTACGATCTTTTAGCATAAGTCCCCTCTCACCGTTTTAAAAGTGTATTGATGAGTGTCATCTCGTCCATGCACCGTCGTCTCGGCCCAGAGAGTTTTTCCACTAAGTTAATGATGTTTAATAATAAATGCCATTCGATGTTATTGACTGCCCATGGACAAGGTCGTCCCCGTTTGGACTGTCGTGTCATCGAGAGAAATTTAAGGTTACTTCACCACGAATGATGTTCTATAGCTCAAAATGAGTTCATACATACAAGCAAAAAACATTCAAATAAATATACAAATTATGGGAGAACACTTGAGATTTCTATTAAATTTTGTTCATATTTCATTCATCATCTAAATCTCATATTTATGTATTATGATCAAAGGAGAAGAAATAAGCAAAACTGAGATCTTTCTGGTAATACTTTTGTACATGGTCGGCATTCCAGGGTTGGAGAATGGCCCCCCTTCCAGATTCTCCAATCTATACGTCCTCGGTACTACCTCGTCAACCACTCTGTATGGACCATGCCAATTTGGATGAAGCTTGTTAGGCTTCTGCCATATCTTCTTCAACACTAGGTCCCCTACCTTCAGTGGGTGTTCCTTGACTCTCTTCTTGTAAAACTTTGCTGTCCTTTGCTGGTTGGTAGCTTACCTAACCTCAGCATCTTCTCTTTTCTCTTCCACAAGGTCTAAATCAAGTCTCCATTAAATAATTTTCTCTTCTAGGTCATAGGTTTGAACCTTGTGGGTATGGAGACCCACCTCTATCGACACTACTGCCTCTGAACCATAAGCCAACATGAATTGAGTTTCCTCAGTAGGAGTTCTCTCCGTCATCCTGTAAGCCCAGAGGACAACATACGCTTCTTTAATCCACCTTCCTTTGTCATCCTCCTACATCTTTTTTATTCCATCGAGGATCGTTGTATTTGTTACTTCTATCTGCCCATTGGCCCGAGGTTTGCCAGGAGCAGGGAAGAACTGCTTAATGCTAACTCGCTCGCAATACTTCTCTAGATAGACATTCTTGAACTGTGTTCCATTATAAAAAATAGAGTATTGGATAGGTCGTACCTGCAGATGATATTTTTTCAAATAAACTAGAAGGTCTTATTCTTTGTGATTCTTATCATCAGCTCGGCCTCTACCCATTTTGAAAAATAATCGATCGCCACAATAAAGGAGTTATAGTTATTCACAACTCTTATTAGTGGTCCAACAAGGTCAATCCCCCAAATCGCAAAAGGCTAAGGAGATGTAATGAAGGTAAAAGACTTATGAGGTTGGTGGGGTAATGTGGCAAACCTTTGACACTTATCACACTTTTTGACATGGACAACTGCATTTTTGGCCAACGTCGATCACCAATAACCCTGGGTGATGATCCTCTTAGCTAACAGTCTCCCTATAATATGGTTGGAACACGACCCTTCATGCACATCTTTTAAAATATACTCCGCTGCATATGGGTGGACGCATCTAAGGAGAGGAAGCAGGAACCCCTTCTTGTACAAAATGTCACATATGAGGGCGAACTTGGCAGCTTTGTATCTCAATTTCCTCTTCTCGGCCTTGGACTCAGGTAGCTCCCCATCTCTAATATAACGGACTATATAATCCATCCAGGATGCTTCCATATTCACATTGAAATAAAATTCCATGGTATTTTCTTATCCCTCGATCGTCGGCCAACGAAGAACCTCTACTGGGACTGTTCGTCTAATTTCAGTTCTGGTGGCCAAAGTTAACCTTGCCAGAGCGTCGACTCAGCCATTGTCCAGTCGGGGAATCCTCTTTAATTTCACTTCAACAAACTTCTTTAATGCTATTTTAACCCTTCCCAGGTACTTTTCCATTATGTCATCTTTAGCCTCGTACACACCCAAAATTTGGTTGACAACCAACCTGGAATCACTGTGAATAAGGAGTTGGCCAACATATAGTGCCCAGGCTAAAGAAAGACCTGCTAGTAGAGACTCGTACTCAGACTCGTTATTGGAAGCTTTGAAGTTGAATCTCAATTGATACTTAACATCGGTCCCATATGGATCCAACATTATCAATCTTGCCCCATTTTCATTTTCACATGAAGACCTATTAATAAAGATGCTCCATACAGTATCATCTGACGAGAAATTACCGTATTTCAGGGTTCTATTCTTGAAAAGATAATGTTCCTCCTCATTCTCAGACACTTTATTCCTTGCTGAATTGGTCTCGACTTCGACCGGGAGATGACATACTCTGCTCTCTTGCCCATAACCTGTAGATTTAACATCTTCAGTGTCGGCCTTATCCCAAGTGAGCTCTTCCACAAAGTTAGATAGGTCTTGCCCTTTAATAGCCGTTCTCGACTAGTAGATGATGTCTAACTCTCCCAATTCGTTTGCCCAAGCCATTAGTCTTCCTGATTTCTCAGGCTTATGAATTACTTGTCTGAGGGGTGAGTCTGTGAGGACCACCATGGTATGTGCCTGAAAGTAGGGCTTTATCTTTCTCGAGGCATGGATCAGTGCATAGACTAACTTCTCCATCTTGGGTACCTCTTATGTGCCCCTTGGAGTGCCTTACTATTAAAATACACTCATTTTTTTAACTCTATCCTCCTCTTATAATGGTAGAACTAATGGCCAACTCAGATACTGCCAAATAAACATACAGTTTCTCCCCCTAAACTAGTCTAGATAATAGGAGTTGAGAGCCGAGGTAAGACTTCAAATACTTAAAGGCTCTATCACACTCTTCATTCCACTCCAAATCTATTCTCAATACTCCAAAGAAAGGAAGGCATTTATCAGTGGCTCTAGAGACCAACCTGTTTAGTTATGCCATTCTTTCGGTGAGTCTCTGCACATCCTTTATCGTCGTAGGAGTCTTCATCTCTAATAAGTCGTTGATCTTATCGGGATTGGCTTCGATCCCTCTTTGATTCACAACAAATCCTCAAAACTTCCCCCCTCCCACACCGAAGACACACTTGGTGGGGTTGAGCTTCATCCAATACTTGTCCATCGTATCAAAAGTGCGTTCAAGGTCGGCCACATGAGTATCGGACTTGATGCTCTTCATCAACATGTCGTCAATGTACACTTCCATTATCTTATCGATTTGGTCCTCAAACATTTTGTTGACTAGCCTCTGATATGTTTCCCCATCATTCTTCAACCCAAAGGGCATGACCTTGTAGCAGAAGGTCCCCTTATCAGTAATAAAGGTTGTCTTCGGTTTATCGACTGGGTCCATGAATATCTAGTTAGAGCCTTAGTAGGCATTCATGAAGCTCATCAGCTTATGGCCAGTTGTAGTGTCTACCATCTGATCAATTCTGAGCAAGGGGAAGCTGTCTTTTAAGCACGCTTTGTTTAGATTCGTGAACTCAACACACATCTTCCATTTGCCATTGGCCTTGGGGACTATGACACCGTTTGCCAACCAGTCAGGGTAGATGACTTCCCGAATAAAGTCGACCTTCTCTAATTTCTTAACCTCCTCTCTAACAACGTCATACTTTTCTCTTGAGTAGACTCTTCTTCTTTGTCGTATCGGCTTCACATCATCGATAATATTGAGCTTATGACATAAGACTTCTGGGTCAATACCGGGCATATCTTCGTGGATCCAGGAAAAAATGCTCTGCCTCTTCTTCAATAGCTTAATCAAATCTTCCTTTATGTCTTTCTTTAGGGCTTTGCCAACTTGGATGGTTTTTTTCAGCTCATCCTCATTGAGGACAATGAATTCTACCTCCTTCGCGGCTTTCTTTTCTTTAATTTTGTCTCATCTCTGGGGTCCAACGTATTAATATTGTACATTGTAGTGCCTTTCTTGTGAGCTTACCTCTCCTCGACTGAGTTGGAGTAGCATTCTCGTGCTAATAATTGATTACCTTGAACTTCCCCTACCCTATAAGCAGTCGGGAATTTCACCATTTTATGTACAGTGGAGGGCACGGTCTCAAACTCTTTGAGGGCCACTCTTCCCATAATAATGTTATAAGTCGAGTATATAATTTCATCTATTACAAAGAATTGACCTTCTTTATGAGCCTCTTCGGCGAAACATCTCCTATCCTAACTTCCATCTCATACATTCCCAACGAATGTACTTTCTCACCACTGAATCCAGTCAAGGGGTGATGATAAGTCACGAGCCTCTTCTTGCTGAGTCCCAGGCCTTTGAAGCATGGCCAAAACATAACATCGATCGAACTTCCTCCGTCGACCAGTATTCTCGGCACATTATACCCATGAACCCTGGTTGTAATTACCAGAGGGCCGTCTTGGAAAACCCACAATCAAAGTGTCCATATCCGCATTCTTTCTTTTCTCTGACTTGGTGGTGCTTACTAAAATCGAGTTAACCGCTTCAACTTTGGGGAGAGGTTTGACCTCTGCAATGTGGGACTTTCTGTCGTCCACCTCTGAGCCTCCCCCTACTAGGCCCCCAAAAATCATCTTCACATCGAACGAGATCATATGAAGACGACCTTTGGGACCATCGTCCTTTGGGACCATCGTCCTTTGGTGGAAGATCTAGGTCATCCCCATCATCGTCGTCTGAGGAATAATCTTTTTTCCCAGGAGCATCCACTTTGCACTTATCGGCCTTTCTTTTTCTAGGATCGTATCAACCTCCCCTTGGACTACCACTGCTTATATATTTTCTCAGCTTCCCATCCTTGAGCCTCTTCTCAATCTCGTCCTTCAGAGCGAAACTTTTATCGGTCAGGGGCCTGTGGTCTTGGTGAAATTCACACCATAGGTTTTTATTCCTCTTGTGAGGGGGAGCTTTTAGTTTTTTGAGCCACCTTAGGGATCGATCATTCTTGATCTCATTCAAGATACGCTCGCATCTGATCATGAGGGGAGTGTAATCAGCAAACTTATCATCTGCTATTATGCTTTGTACAAAATAACAGAACGACTACAAGCATAACACAACTTTGGATCATTTAAGATAGTGAAAAATTGAGTTCATGGTTGACTTATTATGAGGAGGGATGTAAAACAGACGGATACGTAGTGGATGCCATATCCATTTAAAAATTCACTATCTGTATCCGTATCTGTCCAGATAGATCCTCTAAAATTTCCCGAATTCAGATAATATCCTTATCCGTTTTTATTATTTAAGGCACATTAAGACATACATCTCTTATCAAACACTAATTTAATCACTAAATCAAGTGTATCATTCTCTAAGTAAGATATAGAGAAGTGTGAAACATGAAATTAAATTATAAAAATGGATATGCTATGCTTTACTTATATAGATTTTGAACCTCAAATCTATCTATCTATCTATCTATCTATCTATTGCTTATATATATGTGTGCGTGTGTGTATGTGTATATGTGTGTGCGTGTATATATATATATATATATACACGCACACACATATACACATACACACACGCAAACATATATATAAGCAATATATATATATATAGATAAATAGATTTGAGGTTCAAAATCTCTCTCTCTCTCTCTCTCTATATATATATATATATATATATATATATATATATATATATATATATATATATATATGCATGTCAGCTAGAGAGAGAACGTACCGATCGAAAGGAGAAGCCACCGGAAGGAGAAGGTAGTACCAGTCAGCCTTAGGTTTGTGAGCATGCATGTGAGAATGGGAAGAGTAAGTGGGTTGTTGGGTCCTTTAATTTTTAAGTCGGTTTTGGGTTTTTACTTATATATTATTAACATATAAATATTATTATAATTAACAAATATAATTAATTTACTGAAATGGATATCTGTAAAATGAATATCCGTTAATATGGATAGTCCATTTCGGATACAGATGATTCATCACGGATACCAACATTATCCGTATCTGTATCCACTTTTTTGAATATTTGAAACGTCGATCCAAATCTACTCTTTTGAATACTTATTCGGATAAATATCCGCTAAATTCGGTTACGCATACTAAATGGATTCGGATTTTGAATATCCCTTTTCACCCTTTTAAACACCGACATTGAGTTAATGAACACCAACATATCTCTATATACCGGGTAAGATAATGGTTGTTTGATGCATTGTGTCTCGACTTTATGTAAAAGAGGGAGATTGCTGGGGTTGTGTACTAAAAGTCATTATTTGTCTCTTGATTGTTTCCTTAAATAAGAATCTTGATAGGCATTATGACATTGTATTTGACTACGATAATGCATGGTGTGTTTTATTATACATAACAGATGGTCTGACGTGTATAATATGACTTACTTACTAAAGATCACATCATCAGTTTTTATACGGTATAAGTTAACATTCACAGTTATAGCTAAATTTGGCCACACAATTCGTAGTGATGTAGCACAATATGTTAGTAGATTTATCTTAACGATGAAAAATAATATAGTTTTAACTTATTGAGTTAGTACACTTTGAGTGTATTAAATATGACCGCCTTAAATTAATAATTTTTATACTTTCTATATAAGACATTTTAAACCTTAAGGTTATAAAAATTCCCTAAATTTTTTAATTGAATATGATTGATGGACACATGCATTGGTTATAAATTTATTTGACCTTTTGAGTGAGATTCTTTTATGTATTAATACTTTTTGTAAACTGGTAAACAATGATCACTATATGGTGAAAGTTGATTACAGATGGAATCCACGTCTCAATAAAAAGATTGGCGCTACCTCTTAAGACACTTATAAGTTTTTCTAATGTAAAACTCGACTGGTGGAGGATGTTAACCCAAAACATAAAAAATTCTAAGTTAAACAATAAAATGATAAAAATAATTTAATAAAACAAATTTTTAGTAATTTATTTTTGTTGATGAGTATATGTAACCTTAACATGGTGAGTAGCTTAGTAATTAATAACAAAGGCTTCAAAATAATAGTTTTAATTTAAAGGGTTGGAGTTACAATTACAATTATTGTGTGAAATCAACTGTAATTAATGGAAATAGGAGTATAATTAGTATGAATTTATGGTTTTTACTAAGTCATATTAGGAGCAACCTCCTTATCACTCTTTAGGGTTCCTATGCTAGTTATATATAAATAACTCTTGTCTTTTAGTTATTCAATCATTCTATATAAGAAAAATACAAATAATGAGTGAGAGGGTTATGTATAGTTGTTCTCACATATCAATGGCATGTTGAATTATTTTGGAATATCATTAATGATCTTGATGTCACATCCCGATAATTATAACATTGTAATAAAAATTCAAGAAGACAAACCATTTGTTGGATTGTGCTGAAAATATGTAGCGTCATTCCTGACAAATAACAACTATAAGGTGTGAGGATTCGATGTTGATTAGAAGTCATTAAGGACAAATTTAATTTTTCTTTCAAGGATAAGAACAATTGGTTATGATCTTACAACATGAAAGCGAGTTCAAATCACTTTATCAACTTTAATGCACTCACGAAAGTAATGAAGAAAACCTTCTTGTTATAACATTTCACTTATAGGTTTTTGGAATTGAAGAGAGAAAAGTATTTTCTTATTGTGACCTTAAATTTCTACTTGACTCTTATACAATAGGTAATTCCTTGACCTAGATACATAACAAATTAATACAGAGTTAGTTTAGTCAGTGCTGATGTGTCAAATTAGTTAATGATTATTGTTAGGAGTTTGTTATAGTCCAACTGTACCAACTAATTATGTTTTAGAGTCTTTTATGAGTCTCAAGTATTTATATTAAGTCATACTTATTCTTCCGTGTAAGATTGAAGCATAAATAATACAATTTAGTTTTAACTCATTTTTCTCTCTAGTTTCCACCTTCTATTTCTCCATGTCTTGGTATTAGAGCCAAAGCTTTCCAAATCTTTTTTTAAGTCTTCAATGGCGATTTCAACCTCCACAGTTCATCTTCTCAGACCTTTGCCTTTCCTACTAGTATTACCCCACTTAGTCCGAAACCTGATCGTAACAACTATCAATATTGGCATTCTTTGATTCTTTCAACTGCTCGGGATTATAATCTTAATATTTTTCTTCTCAGATTAACTTGAATTCCATCTCAGTTTGTCTCTGTTCCAAGTTCTTTAGATTCAGCTACTATGATTCAAGTTCCAAATCCAGATTACACTCTCTGGTTTCGTCATGATCAGTTTCTTATGATATGTTTTTTCTCTTATGTTTCTGAATCTATGCTTGGACATAGCGGTCGATCTGTTTATGCTTTAGAGATTTGGCATACTCTGGAATGCTTATTTTATTCTACCTCTAAAGCTAGGATTCTGCAATTGAATTTCGTGCTTCAAACCACCAATAAAGGCTCACTTAACATTGAAGAATATATTCTCAAGATGAGGATGTCACCTGATAATTTGAATATAATTGGTCAGTCTATTATTGATGATGATTTGGTGTTGTATATTCTTGTTGGTCTTGGTTCTAAATATGAATCAGTTTTTATGAATCTTATTGCTCGAAGTGAGGCTTTGACTCTGCAGGAAGTTTAGTTTGTGTTACAAACTAAAGAAATGAGAATTGAGCATAAAATTGCTTCAATTTCTTCATATTTTTCTGTTGCACTAGCTGCTTTTAGGTGGCCAAATAATTTCATTGGTGGACAAGGCAATTATTCAAGAGGTAGAGGTCGTGGTCCTAACAATTTTGGTCAAGGTCATGGTTATGGTAGAGGCAATAAGACAATATGTTAACTATGTGGTAAAGCTAGTCATCTTCTTCTGAAGTTTTATCATCGATTTGATATTAGTTTATAAGGTGATGTTAATTCTTATAATCAATATGGTTCCTCTTCCACACCACAAGCTCATGTGGCTCAGTCTGCTCAAGCTTGTATTGCAACACCTGATACTGTAACTGATTCATCTTAGTAAATGGATAGTGGAGCCACCAACCACATCACAACTGGCATGAATAATTTGGCCATTCTTTCTGATTACAAAGGCAAGGAAAAGCTTGTTGTTGGTAACGGTTCTAAACTTCCAATGTCACATAGTAGCTATAGTTCTATACCTTCCTCTTTTAAGTCCTTACAACTCAAAAACATTTTTCATGTTCCTGCCATTACTAAAAATCTGCTTAGTATTTCTCAATTTACTAAAGATAATCATGTTCTTATTGAATTTTTTGCTCATAATTGTCTTATCAAGGATATGAGCATGAAGTAAGTTCTTCTGGAGGGAAAGCTTGAAGATGGACTATACAAGCTTGATTTTTTCTCCACTTCAGTCACTTCAGTCTCTTCCAGTGTCCAATTTTCCACTTCCATTTACTTTTGTTTGTAAGAAAAGTGTGTCTGACACTTCTATTGAACATACCGTTTCTGTTTCCAAGTTTGTTCTATGAAATTGTGGCACCAATGATTTGGTTATCTAAATCCTCATGTACTTAAACCATTTTAGAGTTTGTATAAGTGACTTGTGATATAAATAAAATGACTTTTTGTTCTACTTGTAAAATGGGCAAGTTACATCAGATGTCTTTTCCTCTTTATTTACACAAAATTAATCATCCCTTTGAAATACTTCACTATGATGTGTGGGGACCATCTCCTTATGTTTTTGCTGATGGCTATTGATATTACATACATTTTGTGAGTGATTTTAATCGGTTCACTATAATTTATCCCTTAAAAACTAATTCTAAAGCTTTTATGGTGTTCAATAGTTTTAATGCATATGTTGAAAAAAACTTTAGTACTATAATTAAGTGCTTACAAACTGATTTGGGGTGGGGGTGGAGGGAGAATATTGATACCTTTTACCTCTTCTTTCTAAGTTAGGCATTGTGTTTAGACACCACCCTTATCCCCATGTGCATCAACAAAATGGTAAAGCTGAAAGAAAACACCTTAATATTGTTGAGTTAGGACTCACATTACTTGCACAGGCTCAAATGCCCCTCAAATATTGGCGGGATTCTTTTGTGTCTTCTATGTATATCATCAATAGGTTGCCTACACCTACGATTAATAATTCTAGTCATTTTCAGGTTTTTTTTGGACCAAAAATAGATTATTCCTTTTTTAGAGTTTTTGGGTGCTCTTGTTATCTTTATCTTCGTCCTTATAATAGACATAAGTTTCAATTTAGAACATCCAATTGTTTGTTTCTAAGATACAGTTCCTATTATAAAGGATATAGGTGTTTGCATCCATCTGGCAAATTGTACATTGCTCGTACTATTGAATTTGAATTTCCTTATATGTCATTATTTTCTTCCTCTTTCAGTGTTCAATCACTCACTGTCAGAACTATTTTTCCCCTTCCATCCACTCTGCTTCCTACTCCTGTCACTCATGATCCAGGTCCTTCTACTTCTTTAGAGTATTCTTCTGCTGGTTTAGATTAATCCTCAAGTAATTCTTCTTCTTCTTCTTCTTCTTCTTCTTCTTCTTCTTCTTCTTCTTCTTCTTCTTCCTCTTCCTTACCAGATATATCTTCTCATCGCATGACCACTAGAGCCAAAGCAAAAAATTTTAAACCAAAACTTTATTCTACACAAAAGTCGATAAATGATGTTATTTCTGAACCAAGAACAGTTGAGGAAGCTTTATTAAATCCTAATTGGAAACTTGCTATGGATAATGAATACAATGCTCATATGGCTAATCATACCTGGACTTTAGTTCCCTATTCTGATAAAATGCAACTAGTTCATAACAAGTGGGTGTTCAGGGTTAAACTCAAAGTTGATGGTACATTGGATAAGTATAAGGCTTATTTGGTTGCTAAAGGGTTTCAACAATAAGCTGGCATTAATTATTTTGACACTTTCAGTCCTGTTATCAAGCCTGCTACTATTAGAGTTATTCTCAGTTTGGCTATTACCTATAATTGGGACATTTAGCAAATTGATATCAATAATGCTTTTTTGAATGGGGATCTTCAAGATTCTGTGTACATGGTTCAACCTCAGGGTTTTGAGGATCCAGAAAAACCTTATCATGTGTACAAATTACATAAGGCTCTATATGGACTTAAACAAGCTCTATGAGCCTAGTTTGACAAATTAAAAGCTGCACTTTGCACTTAGGGTTTCACTAGTTCTACTTCGGATTCTTTTCTGTTCTTCATAAAGAAGCATGGTAAAATGCTTTTTCTTTTAGTTTACGTAGATGATATCTCATTGTAGTAGAATATTCTAACTTGGTGCATACTGTCATTACTGATTTACAAAGCCAGTTTGCTCTTAAAACCTTGGGATCAGTCATTTACTTTCTTAGTTTTGAAGATGTTAGAAACTCTATAGGTCATCTTTTGACACAAAGAAGTTATTTGCATGATCTTCAAATAAAAACTAATATGCCAGAGTTAAAAAGGAGTTCTACATCAATTTTTCCAATACATAAACTTTCTGATATGAATACTGCTTCTTCTGATACTCTTTTCTCGTAACCCACATTGTGTCGAAGCACTATAGGTGCTTTGCAATATTTGACTATGACCAGATCAACCTGACATTTCGTATACTATCAACAAACTTAGTCAATATTTGCAAAGTCCTACTGAAAAGCGTTGGGCAGGTTGAAGAAGACTTCTTAGATATCTAAAATGCACATCAGATCTTGGTCTTCAGTTTAAACCAACTTAGCGTCTTATTTTGGAGTGTTATACTGATGCTGATTAGGGAAGCTCTTTGGAAGATCGTAGGTCTACAAGTGGATATTGTGTGTTCCTTGATGGTAATCTGATTAATTGGTCATCTAAGAAAAAACATTTTGTAGAAAAGAGTTCTACTGAAGCTGAGTATCGAGCCTTGTCTTTAGCTACAACTGAATTACTTTGGTTGCAAACTCTTTTCTTCATCGAGAAGCCTCCCATTATCTAGTGTGATAGTATTGGTGCAGGTTCACTTGCCTCTAATCATGTTTTTCATGCTAGGACTAAGCACATCGAAATTGATGTACATTTTATTCAAGAAAACGTTGAGAACAAGCAAGTTGACATTAGATATGTTCCTACAGAAGATCAAACAACATACATCTTTACTATGGGACTACCAGTTTCATGAGTCTTGTATCTTTGCTTCATGCTCTCCGTAGAGTCTCCTTTGTCCATATTGAGGGGAGTAATACAAAGTTAGTTTAGTTTGTGTTGATGTGTCAAATTAGTTAATGATTATTGTTATGTTTTTGTTATAGTCGAGATGTACCAACTAATTATGTGTTAGTCTGTTATGAGTCTTAAGTATATATATTGACTCAAACTTATTTTGTTGTGTAAGATTGAAGCATAATCAATACAAAATTCATTTTCTCTCTAGTTTTCAATTTCTATTTCTCTTTGTCTCAAATAATTATGTTTTCTCGTGTTTATTCTTTATGTTCATTATTTTGTAATTGTTACTTCATTCCCTTCACCACTCTATGGCATTTGACTTTCACGTATTTGGAAGCTTCCATTCCAGACAACTACTTTAATGTTCCGTTATTATGTACAATTTATTTCATTTCAAAAGTAAATATTTATCTAAGAGATATGTGATAAGGAAAAAGAATTGATCACAAAATGAATAAACTGTGGCAACAAGTACACCTTGTGGAAACATAGTTTACAAATTGGAACACATTTGTGTTACTCTTGGTTACAACTTTTTCTATACCTTTACCAACTACTAAATCATGTATCTATTGTAAATACATATTATTTTATAAAGAATTAAAAGAATATATAAGAGGAAAATCAATCCGATTCTCGGAGGCTAGAAGATCCTCAAAAACCAATGACCCGATTGGTACACCTTTTGCTATTAAGTACTAAGCTTCTCAATATACAACATCAACCTCCACTTGGTAGCTCAAGTCATCGTCTTCAAGACAATATGTGAGTGATGGAGGTTTTCATATTACTAGAACAACTTATTAACCAATTTACCTAACCAAAATTTACTAATCAAATAATACCAGTTGTTAAATTAGATGTAGTCGCACCATTGAGTGAGACCCTAAAACTCTAATTCAACGACTAACATCGTTTGATCAAAATTTGGTCAGATAAGAGCATTGCTCTACAGATGATCTTATTCAATCATCTTCGGCAAAAACTTTGAATATGAAATCGCGAAACCGTCTAGAGTATTGTCGAGGATCAACAGCTGATATTGAAGTTGGGTCGTAATGGATGGACTTGTATGCATGCTCAAGTTTCTTGGTGATGTCGTAGTCTTGAAGTATGTCTATGACTCCAAAGAACATTACAACATCATAATATTCTCCGGTTGGCTCTCCCACTAGTTGAAACTCAAAATCACTCTTTCTTTCCGTCCTTTCAACTCGTGCTGGCATGTTCACGCCCAACCTAATACTAGCCCACCTGCATTTAATTTCTCGATCAAAACTTGGAGAAAAATGTATATATCATAACTCCACAACAAGTTGCTTATGTAGATTTGTATTTGCCATTCTACAAAAGAAGAAAAGTCTATTTTTCTATTTTATTTATTTATTAATATCTCACTTAGCTAGAATGATGATGGGAAATACATCATACAACGTTCGACGTATACGTAGTTGATCCAAAATTAGTAGGTTTAGACTTAACCTAAACAATACTTAAGTACATGAATTTGACCCAAAATTAGTAGATTTCTACCTTAACATACTTGCGTTATTAATAGGTTAACATGCGAGGCGTACTTAAAAAATTGGTCACACAATTGGGGGAACCACTCTTCAACAAAGGAGCATTTGCTCAATTCAAACTAAAAAAAAAAATACTTGACTATTATCCCTAGAAATTGTATATATATATATATATATATATATATATATATATATATATATATATATGTATATATATATATATATATATATATATATATATATATATATATATTTATGTATATATATATTTATGTATTACTTGAAGTAAGTCTACATTCTTTAATTTGATTAAGTATTGGAGTAACTTTTGTAGTTCTAACGATAATAAAAAAAAAAAAGAGTTATCTTTGGTCACATTTAGAAAAAAATATGGCTTTGACCCAAAATGAATTCAGTCTATGTGATTATAACATTTTTCAGATTTAAAGCAGATATAGGGCCCTCTTGTCTGAAAACAATATAATCTTAGCAAATAGAATCGTTTTATGTATAAAAATGATGCAACTGTTTGTATGGGTGGCGTTAAATTTAGCATAAGTAATGGGATCATGGCTTAGCACTAAGACTGCTGATGTCTTACCCTGCGGGGTCCAAAAGTAGCTGATCCATGTCTACTCTAGAAAGACGGGGTACCGAGTCATCCGAGCCATTTTCTGTTGCAAAGAAGAGGACACAAACATTATATTGTTTGTTGTGTACATTATCAAGTTTAGACTTTGGTAATTCCCTAACAAAAAATGAATACTTTAAGTAGAAATATTATATTGTTTGTTGTGTACATAATCAACTACAAGTTTAACGTGCCAAGTAGTTGTTGGGAAGGATGTCTCTGGAGGTCATTCGACAGACCTCATGTTATATTTTAACCCAATAGAAAAATCAGTTTATTTCCTTTCGAAATAACCCACTTAACTTTCAACGCACCCACCTCTTTTCTAATGACTTTAATTTATGTTGCTAAAAAAATACAATTGCGTTATTTGCCAAGTCACAAATGTGAATTACCACGTGTTAGATTGAAACTAATTGTTAAGATAACAATTCTGAACAAATGTTACCATACTGTGCATTTAAGCCACTATTGGACTACATATTTTAAGAAAAAATATGGACTAAATATAATTTCTAATTTTGTACAGGAGAAAAATGTTAACATCCCTTAAAGTGAACAATATAAATAAAAATGAGGTAGTTACTGAGATATTTTGACTTTTAATTTTTTTTTTGACTCTTTTAGGTTTTGGTACATTCTTTACCATTGGATATTTAAAGCTGGACGAAAAAAGTACTTAAACTAGATAAATATTAACATCCATAAATACAAATAAGTGAGATACCGAAGTCAAAAACTTCAAAAAATAATTTTTGACCTTGATGTAAATATTCATTAGTATTGTAAATGATCCTCTAAGCTAATGAAATGGTTCTCTGTGTCCCTAAAACTTGGTTGGCGACAAATAGGGAGAAACTAAGGAAAAAATGAACTATTAGATTTTTTTAGGTTAAAGTTTAATAATTCATGGTATATTTGAAACAAATAATTCAGTGACTTTATTGAAAACCGCACACACGCAGTGTGCGACAATCAACTTTTTTGGTCGAATTTTTTTTAGAAGAATTTCATACTCAAATTAAGTAATTGGTTCTTTTTACTTTTATTTCTACTTAAAAAAAGAAAAACAGAAAGAAAATTTGGAAAAGAAAGATTACCTTCATTTTTTGTTGTCTGTTAAGAGGGGAAAAGGAATTAAGCCATTGAGTATGGCTAGAAATACAGCGAGTGATTGATTTGGATGGGGGAAAAATTACAAAACAGAGTTGGTATATATGAAAAGTAAAGTTGCATGGGTGGGCCTTGACAGAATTAGTTATGTTGTAATCGTATAACGTAGGGAAAAGTGGGAGAATATGTATTGCATTTATGACCTCAAGCATATGTTTTAATGTTTGGAATAATTTTACATGTACTCTTCAATGATACTCACAAAATGAATGGATTGAGCCATGAAGAATAGTATTTTAAATGGATCGCATGTTCCCACACATCAATCAATGTATTATTAACAAATCAATAGAGTTTATTTGGTGGGTAAGATTTGAGAGTCCACGTAAATTTCAAGTGTTTAATTTTATTTTTTAAAATTTATTCGTAGTCATTTTCATATTTTTATTTTTTTAATTGTTGATCCTATTATAATTATTATAGGACAAGTGTTATTCTCTGTAAAAAAAGAATATGAATGATCACATAGTAATTATAGGCAATTTAAGGTGATTATAACACTTGTTACAAATTTAAAAGTACATAATCTAAATTTAAAAATACATCAAATAGGAGCCTAACAAATCTTAAGGACGAGACTAAAGCCAAAAAAATTACTCTTTTTATGTGGATATAAAGGATTCGAGAGTTGGTGGTATTTTAAGGGGAAAAAAGTGGCTGAGCCTCAAAAACATTTAATCGGATCCTTGCTTCATATAATAGGAGATTACTCTAAAATTGACACCAAGCAACAATTAATTTCCATAGAATTAAAAATTAGAAAATTAGGATATTTAGTAAATACCGGTTGGTGTTCGAGCGCCGGAGGGAATAAGATCTCCAGCAGTTGTTGGTTCTCTGAAATGAAGACCCACTAAAAGGCTGTAATCCATTATCCTCTCTTGTTCCAGAAACTCACAATCTCTATCTATTTGCCTGTGAAACAATTAATTTCTCACTATAAAAGGTGATATAATAAACACGAACGAAAAACGAAAAAGAACATTAAGGGTAAGAGGGTTGTAATTATTCCCCATATGCAACCATAAAACACACACACACACACACACACACACACACACACACACACACATATATATATATATATATATATATAGAGAGAGAGAGAGAGAGAGAGGGGTCTTAGTTTGAAACCTCACTTGCGGACCAATTTTTAAAAATAATAAAAAATATATTTTTGGATTGATTTTTTTTTTTTTATGATTTTTAAACATTTCAGTAGGAACATACAAAAATTCAGCTCGAAATGATTTTTTTTTCTATTTTAAAAAAATCGGTCAAATTGTCAGTTTTAAGTCGCTTTTAAGCTGTTAAACTGACAAAGTTTGACTGATTTTTTTAAAATAGCAAATAAATTCATTTTAAGTTGATTTTTTTATGATCCTCTTGAAATGTTTAAAAATCATAAAAAAAAAATTCAGCTAAATTTTTTTTTTTTACTATTTTTAAAGATTGGTCCTCTCTCTCTCTCTCTCTCTCTATATATATATATATATATATATATATATATATATATATATGCTCTTGTGCGGACTATACCGCATTTTAAGAATGAAGACCGAACATGTGTCACCTCACGGTACGTCTAGAAATTATCGTCTAAATTATAGGCACACTCTCTCTCCTTTCTTGGCTCACCGCCAAGTGACACATGTCCGGTCCGCATTCTTAAAATACGGACTGGTCCGCACAAGAGCAGTACTATATATATATATAGGGACAGATTCACACGTGAACTTAAAAGATGAACTTTTTAATGAGCCTTGACAAAAAATACTTAATAATCAATTAATTTTAATTCCTATGTTGTAATTGGTCCGCGTCAGCGGCAACGGATACGTGTGTCGATCGATCCCCAACCACCCCCACGCTCACCCCCACGCCCACCCCCATGGAAGCGCTGCTGTCAAGGGCTGCCATGGTGGTGGTGGTGGTGGTTGGGGGCGGGTGAGGGGGTTGGGGATCGATCGACACGCGTGTTCATTGCCGCTGGTGCGGACCAATTACAACATATAAATTAAAATTAATAAGTTGTTAGGGGTTATTTTGTTAAGGTTCATTAAAAAATTTATCTTTTAGGTTCACTTGTGAATATCTACCGATATATATAGATGAAGACTCACCTACATCATTTACTATACATCACACCGTACATCACACATAATTCTAGGACCTAAAAAACTTTTTTTTCAAATTATATATTTTTCTCTTGAAATTAACCTTCCAATCAACCCACATGCAAAAAATTAGGTCAAAATACATTTTGTAGCTATTTTTAAAAAATTCACAAAAAACTGCTAGCGCACACCCTTATTAATAAGGTATTTTTAGCAGGTTTTTGTGATTTTTTTAAAAATAGGTATGAAATGTAGTTTGACCTAATTTTTTGCATATGGGTTGATTGAAAGGTTAATTTCAAGGGAAAAATATAAAATTTGAAAAAAAAAAAATTAGGGCCTAAAATTAGATGTGATGCACGGGTGATGTATAAAGCATGATGTACTATAGCCTGACTACATATATATATAAGAATTCTCACCAACATCATGCTCTATACATCATTCATATATCACACCTACTTGTAGGTCCTATTTTTTTTTCAAATTTTTTATTTTTCTCTTGAAATTAACCTTCCAATAAAACCATTTTCAAAAAATTAAGTCAAAATATATTTTTTAGCTATTTTTTAAAAATCCACAAAAAATTGTTCAAAAGCCTTCCCCTCTTGCTCTCTCTCTCTCTCTCTCTCTCTCTCTCTCTATCTATCTATCTATCTATCTATCTATCTATATATATAATAATGTATAGAGCATGATGTAGAGAGAGATATATGTATGAATGATGTATAGAATGATGTATAGAGCATGATGTAGAGAGAGAGAGATGTATGAATAATGTATAGAATGATTTATAAAGTAGGATGTAGATGTAGAGAGAGAGAAAGAGATGTATGAATGATGTATAGAATGATTTATAGAGCATGATGTAGGTGATAATTCTTTTATATATAGAGCATGATATAGAGAGATATATATGTATGAATAATGTATAGAGCATGATGTAGAGAGAGAGATAGATGTATGAATGATGTATATAATGATTTATAGAAAGCATGATGTAGATGTAGAGAGAGAGAAAGATGTATGAATGATGTATAGAATGATTTATAGAGCACGATGTAGGTGAGAATTCTTATATATATATATATTTGCTCTTGTGGGAACTGTTTCCCATATTAACAGTGCGGAGTGGACGAATGTCACCTATCGGTGAACGCAGGAAAAAGAGAGAGTGCGTCCTATAGTTTAGGCAATAATTTATGAGCTTACCATCGGGTGACACATATCCGGTCTATACTGTAAATATATATATACAGTACTACTCTTGTACAAATTGTTCCGCATATTAACAGTGCGGACTGGACATGTGTCACCTGGCGGTGAGCGAAAAAATTATCGACTAAATTATTGACATTTTTTTTTGACTCATTGCCAGGTAGGACATGTTCAATCCGCACTGTTAATATGCGGAACACTTCACACAAGAACAGTATTATATATATATATATATTAATTTTTCTTCTTCTTTCACTTTGACATCCTTTTTTCTCATTACATTGTCTCCCGAAAATTTTTAACCTTCTAGAACTTTTCTCCTAAAATTACTTTTTTGATGACATGTAAAAATTTATATGAAGCTGTGAGAGATATGATGTAACAAAAAAACATTTTAGGGATCAAAGGTTAAAAAGTGAAAACTTCAGGGGGTATGACTAAGTGAACTCAAATAAATAGCGGTCAAAAGTGAAAATAACCCAAACATACGTTACTCTTTGGTGAGATTAAGACCACATTGCCTCAAAGCCCAATCAATTTTGAATTTAGGTTATATGCGTACAAAGAGTTTAAATTTGTTAACGCAACCCTGGCATGCTATTTGTTGGAGCGTTGATTACATATAGCGGGTCTTTCAGTATTGGATAAATCATCATCAATTCTCTAACCAATGACATTTGATAGTAATGTTAAGGGCCGCCCGGCTCAACAATTTAAATTTGAATAAAATGACCGTGGTTTCCCAACTTATTCCCAGTATAAGCGGGTAGTTCGATTAATTAATTCATTATGCATAGTAAGTGGAAAACACGGTCTCATGCATCACTTACGTCAGTACAAAAAATACAAAATTGAAAATGTTCGGGCTTTCTAAATGCACCTAAAAGTTTATATTTTTGTATTGGAATAGTATATTATAAGTGGCATGCACAGAAGGTCTAAAAAAAAAGAAAAATAAAAACCTTCGAAATTCTTGAAACCATGTCTTTTGGAGTCTGAAAAGGAAATTGAGATCAAGGTCTTTAAGAATTGTGGTTGCATCAATCTCAGACTCAGGCTTATCTGTCATCCTCCCAAGGGAAGACCCTTTCAAGTCGAATCGCCTATGTATAGTGTACTCCGAGCAGAACAGGTTCCCCATTATGATAAACCTTACCTGCACATATATATTAATTAAAACTCATTAACTTAACCATTCTTAATTCATCAATAGTTAGTTAATTATGAGAACACCATCCTAAGATTCTATATTATTATAGTATTCTATATTATTTTTTCTTGTTATCTGAATTTTCCTTAATTCACATCAATCCTACCTTCTTCTGTGCAGGTCCATTTAACTTGACGCAATGCAGGCCAAAAAATTTGGTGACGAGAGTGTTCTCAAAAGCCCGAACGTGATTATAATAGGCTGAAAGCATCCTCAGAAGCACCTGACACAAGAATAATATGAGACTGAACTTGCTAGGTGAAAAATAATGGTTGATTTCTTTGATGCATATAATACAGTGAGGATAAGTGATAGCCTCTCAAAACATAATTTGGCTATGATTGTTATTAACATAAAGTGCATTGATATACTGATATTTCACTGTTTTGTCCTCCGTCTCTCATATTTCGCATTTCACATTATTCATAGATTTTATTTCAAAGAATACTTAAATAGTTTTCAAAAATATAAATTTTATTCCGCCAAAACATATATATAAATTTATAAAAATAAATTTGATTATTGAAAGAGATAATTAAATTTTAAATTTAGGAAAGGGATAAGCATATTTATAATTAAAAAAAATACTTAATCATAACATAAAATAGATTTGAGGGGTGAAAGATATTGGCAAGAAATGAAATTGTATGTTTCACCTTTACTTCTGCTTTTTTCATAGTTTTAATCATGTAACGGTCATCATGGGTCAAGTAAAAAAAGCTCCCACTTTTGCCAGGGGAGGAGAGTTCCCGAAGGGCATCGTTCCCGCAGATAGATAACATGTAGTCAGCTGCATCCACCTTGAACAACTTCCTTAGAGTTCTGAAAATTAAATATTATATTATACACATTTGGTTTTATATATATCAATTATGTCTATAGACAATCTAGCAAAAATTATTAAATTAGACACTAAGTAGTCAACATATATCAGATAATCCAAATTATGTAGGCCTTGCTAGGAACTACTATACAATGCTATATATTGTTTTAGTCTTTCATCGTAAGACTGAGTTGAGACCATGTCTGATTAACTATTTTTGATGAATATAAATTGGGCGGTTCAAGTGGCAAGTCAAAAAAGTATATGTCTGTTACGTGACATGCACTTGACTGCAAAATTAGAAGATTAAATATATTGAATTGTGATGAGATGCAAACGTACTTTTAATCAATGTATTGGGGAGATTAGTAATTCAATAAGATTACACATATCTTTTTTGAAAATGTTTGTCCAATCGAGTAATTTAACTTTACACGGTGGAGTTGTAATACCCATCTATTTCAAAACAAATGGTTGAGGCTAAAACCTCTGTAGAAAACAATTTTCTTAATGCTGATTATTTTTAAACCAGCTAATTACATGGCTTTGATTACAACTGGTTGTTTTCTATTACACATTTGAGAATTGTATAATTACACAATAAAGTTATTTTCTAACGCACCACAACTGAACCAAATTTACCTTACAAATCCATGGTAATATGATTAAGAGTTCTTCTATGCCACTCATGATTTCGATACATCTGGTGCGATACACTGACGTGTCGTACAAGTATTGGTTCGTGTCTAGGTCCAACAGTAGTGGAGCTCAGACACATTCCAATGCGGATGCGATACGTCACTGTGTCGCACCACTCTGTGTCGCAATCCTGAGTCGGTCTATAATTATTGTATGATTAATTACATGAGTACTCCTATTTATAACCAATTATATCAATTTAACACAAGATTTTTGGGGAATAGTAGCAACATTACTATGTCTCACCTGAAAACCAATGGGCAATAATCCTTCCATCTAAATTCACAAGATTGGTGTGGTGGGGTGTATTTGGATCCCTCAGGGGGAAATCTTGTCCATACTTTTTCCTTTGGATCAAAAGCCGAAGCCTTTAAATCTAAGGATGCAGCTGGACCGGGCCTTCCTACAGAATGCCTGTGCAATCACTCCACATAACCATCAGCATTTTTCTTTATTTATTCATTTAAAAAAATTATGATTAGACTAAACAGAAAAAATATATACCAGGAAATAATAATTGTGAATAAGAAAAAGTATAAGAAAACCATGAAAGTCATGATAATGTCTAATGGGCTGTGTCTCAATTTTTATTTGTTTCAAATACATTAATCATGTCATTCCACTCTTTAAGATGACAATAATTACCTAGGCGTATAAAGGATATTGGGTTTGATGTAACTTGGTGTTCCATACTCAATAAACATGTGATATCGGAAGTATACTACAAAATCAAATAATAAAAATGCTAATGATTATATCTTTTTAGGAGGCCAATCTTAAGAAAATACACACTTTTTTACAATTACCATAAATTTTAGTGATAAAAAACTTAGGCCCGTTTGACAATCAATTTCAAGGTTTGGAATTGGAATTGAAAGGTTAAAATTAGTCTTTCAATTCCATTTTCATAGCTTGAAATTGGGTTGCCAAAGGAGCCTCAATGTCTAAACTTTTTCCCTTTTACCCTACCCCTCCATATGACATTATTGTTTGTGTTGTTGTCCCAACACAAATAGGACAAAACCTACATGTTTGGCGTTCAGTAGAATGCGTGGAAACACATGAACATAAAATATAATGCCCTCCATACATCTAGTTAGTTATCCTGAAATGAAGAATGACATGTTTGTCAATTTTTTTTTTCATTTTTTGTTTTCTCGCATTTTCCCGACCAGAGTAATGTTGTCTCTTATTAGAGCAATTGCTAAAAGGTTATATTAGAAACTAAACGAGAATGTATATGTGAAATATTTTCAATGTGTTAAAAGAAGAAAAACAAGCAAGGATGTCAAAACTAAAGAAATGGGAACTTGATGTCTGAACAAGAATATGGAACACATCATACCTTATTCCCAATTGCAAATTGAGCATCAATTCATAATTCTTATGCCCTTTAGAGATTGTCTCTCCTTGCCTCTTCACCACCTTAGGTATCCTAATTGGACTCCCTCTAATACTCCCATCCTCAAGCTGTAAAGCTGCTAATGCACCATCTTCTCTCCCCCCACCCCTAATATTTCTCCCAAAGCCATCATCACTACCACCATCAAACATACACATCCTACTAAATTCTTTATCTACACCTGCGTCCAAACGCCCATCAACTGACATCCTCCTCGGCTTGACACTCGAATCCACCCCCTTCGTTGACCTCCAAACCGCCAGCTTCTTTTGCGAGGGCAGAATCGACACTTTTTCACCTGGACAAATCTTACAATCTCTCAAATCAACATTAAACACCTCTTGTGGGTCCCACTCTAAATTCCCGTCCAACGACGGGCCAGACGGATAATACGTCCCGTTTTGCTCTTTCGGATCCTTGCTCCAATGACCCACATAGAAACTCCCATCTGCCCATCTAAATGTGCCATTCCCCTTAGGTAATCCATCTTCCCAATACCCATCATATTTATTCCCATTATTCCAATACAATTTCCCTCTCCCACAAATGACCCCATTTTTCCACTCACCTACATAATAATTCCCATTTTGCCATTGATACTTACCTTGTCCTTCTTGTAATCCCCTACACCATTCCCCATCATAACAATCCCCATTGGAATACTCCTTAACACCATGACCATGTTTCAAATTCATGACCCAATTACCCTTATATGTGTCCCCATTAGGACCCGAATAAGTGCCTTCACCATCCATATATCCACTTTTGAACTCCCCCTCATAAATTGCACCCGATGGCCAGCTAAATGTACCCTTACCCATAGTCTTGCCTCTAAACCAATCACCCAGATACATGCAACCATCTGTCCACCAATACTTACCCGAGCCATGAGGGAAGTTATCGGACCAATAGCCGGTGTAGTAGTCCCCATTGGAGAGAAAACGCTCCGCATGATAGACCTCACCGGAGCCTCGGCCAGAGCCACCGTCACCATGTTGGTCATCGGCAGGAGACGCCTCATCGTCGTCCACGTGGGCCACGTAGGTCATGCCAAAGATGGTGTTGGCTCGTTTCTTAGCCGCGGCTTGTGTTTTTCGCACCGTAGCCTCCCACGCCTTCATCACACCACCACCGCAACCGTACCCCAGTTTTGTCTTTTATTGGGTTGTGATCATCCTATTTGTCTCTTTGCTTATCGTGTTTGGGTGAAAACCATATATGCAAATAGGTGAAGAATTTGTGTCAAATCAAGTTTGTGATACCATGCAACATGTAATGATTGAAAATGAACCTCTCTCTCTCTCTGTCTCTCACCTATGTTCCTATGTTTCAGTTAAGAAAAAAGGGAGGTCAACCAACAGAAACTAAACGTTTTTGGTCCATGTTTTTCTGGTTATTATATGGGTTATGTTCGTGAGACAGGAAGTGCACGGGAGGTCCTACAATTGTGGTGAAAAAATGGGGGTCATTTTCTAAGGCTTCAACGGTTAAGAGGCAGGTGCGGAGGCAAGAAGAAGACATGGGGGCAGCTGCCCACCTTGTCTTTTGGGGGAAAAAAAATTCGAGGATAAATTTGTAATAAGTCCAAAGTTTTGAGGGTAAAGAAGTAAATGCCCACCATATCTATCCGGAAATAATATCTACTACAAGATAAAATAAAATAATTTTTGTGAAAAGTGATTGAGAGAATCACAAAATTAGCCCCTAAATAATTGAAAAGTTTGGCTGTCAGTTCCTCCTGCTTGTGTGATTTTCTGGACGCATTTGCTCATAGAAAACGGTATCAACCTTCCCATTGCGTATTGGTAGTTATTGAGTATAGAATAAATTTGCTTCTCTTTGTTCCTACGAACGGAATTGTTCCATTATTACCGACATAATAGAACAAATAGTACCCTTGCTTTGAAATAATCCATTGAACAAGGGAGGTCCATAACATAGTTATAGTATATAGTCTTTTACGATGTAATAAAGTTAGGTAGTGTGTTGTGTTCTTGTCCAAGGTTAGTTTTCTTTGAATTAATTTTTTATATGTTAAAGTTTCACTTTGCTTTGTTTTTTTATTGTAAAACTCTCATCTTTTATTTTATTTTTTGGTGTAAATATCTGAACTTGCTTTTTTTTTTTTCCAGTGTAAAAATATGGACTTGCTTTGATTTAACTATTTGTATGTTAAAATCTGAGTTTGCTTTGTATTTTTTTTTGTAAAAATCTCATCTTGCTTTTATTTTATTTTATTTTTGTGTAAAAATCTGAACTTGATTTTTTTCTCGTATAAAAATCTAAACTTGCTTGCTTTGATTTAATTATTCGGTATGTTAAAATCTCATTTTTTTTGGGTAAATATCTTATCTTGCTTTTATTTATTTTTTTGGTGTAAAAATCTGAACTATTGCTTTGTTTTTTTCAGTGTTAAAATCTGAACTTCCTTTGATTTAATTATTTATATATTAAAATCTCACTTTGCTTTGTTATTTTTTTGTTGTAAAAATTTGATCTTGCTTTTATTTATTTTCTTCTAGATATGCTTAGGTACTTAAAAAAAATATCTCGCCTTGTCAACCTGAGAGTGCACACGATCTTAATGGTATAACTTATTTAATTAAATGCCTCCAAACACAAATCTGATTTTTTTTTTACCAAATTTTAATCTTTGATTATTTTAGGTTTACATGTGATGATCTTCCAAACACATGAAATAAACTACGCATGTAATCACAAACATATATGAGGAAAGTCCCTTTTCAGGGCAAAACCTTTATTTTTGCACTTTAGATAGTTTTACAAGACAACTTACTTACAAAACTCTTTAAAGAAAACCACTCAGATCCGAAGCAGTCCACAGGTGGCGGTCCACCCTCGGTATCAATCGATCAACCTTTCTTCATCCTTCTTTTCAACAGTGATCCCACGAGTCACAAGGATTTACATGTATATTAGGGAGGCTGTTTTCTGAATCAAAAGCGTGTTTTGACCTAGAAGGAATGAGAACATTTGCAACAGATATGCAATTTGTGTTTTATCAAAAGTCTCTAATAAAATCTTTACGAAATAGAATATAGGTCGTACACAAATTTTGAGGTAGCGAAATTCGTTCGAATGAAATTAAAAGTCGTTCGAACGAGAATGTCATTTGTTAGAACGAAACCCAAGTTCATTCGAACGAAACTCCAATCTCGTTAGAACAAACTTGTAACGAGCATCAAACGAATTCAAACAGAACACCCTCGTTGGATGTTCGTTCGAAGAAATGTAAGGACATATTTTACATAGTCCGTTTTTACATTAAGTATGTCATGATATGCCCATATGTACCCTCGGCCAGGACGAGGGTGTCCTCCACCTGGATGAGGCCAAGATGATCTCTCAGCCAATATCAGACAACCCTTCAGTAGGCCGACCCCTCATCAGGCCCAGACGACCATTCAGTAGGCCGACCCCTCATCAGGCCCAGACGACCATTCAGCGGGCTGACCCCTCATCATGTCTCGGACGACCCTTCAAGGGGCTGATCCCTCATCAGGTCCAGACAACCCTTTAGTGGGTCGACCCCTCATCATGTCTCGGACGACCCTTCAAGGGGCCGACCCCTCATTAGGCCCAGACAACCCTTCAGTGGGCCGACCCCTCATCATGTCTCGGATGACCCTTCAAGGGGTCGACCCCTCATCAGGCCCAAACAACCCTTCAGTGGGTCGACCCCTCAACATATCTCGGATGACCCTTCAAGGGGCTGACCCCTCATTAGGCCCAAACGACCCTTCAGCGAGCTGACCCCTCATCAGGGTCTGGACGACCCTATGAAGGTACGACAGTACGAGGCCCAGACTAGGCCTGGCTCGTTGCCAGCAGGAACTTTGCCCTCGGCCTCGCATCATCGGCCGAGGGTGACATTATCGCAGTGCGTGATTTGGGAGACGCATGGAACAGTGCACGTGGGACTTATATGGCACGTGGAAGACCGTTATAACAATATCATCCCCTCACGTGAGGGAATATTATGTCATCATTAATCACAGGTGGCACCTTCAGGTGTCAGCAAGGGATTAGCTAAATCATCACTCACATGCACCATGCATGCTTGGGGGTACACTACTCCCCCCAAGACCTATATATAATTGTCACCTACAACCCAGTAAAAGGATCGATAATTGTAACCCTAGCTAAAACTATACTTGTACACACAGTAGAGAGAGAGAGAGAGGGAGCTCATGTGCATTGTATCCAAGTCCATTAGTGCCCATATTTAGTGGATCACACACTCACAGTGGATGTAGGCCTAATTGTCTGAACCACTATACATCATTGTCTCATTCCTCTTGTACTCATCTCCTTCTATATGCTTATACATATATACCTATATGGCTGCCATTATTATTACTGTTTGAGCTCATCATCACTTATCTGGTGGTGCTAAATCTCAGCGTCATCAATTTGGCGTCGTCTGTGGGAACGAGAAGACACCTCTTCCTTTATACATCTTGACCTCATCGGGCACTCTGCTGGTGAACCAAATCTCCCCCCTTTATGGAGCTGTTTCACCATTGAAAGAGACCATTAAGGTTTTCAAGCCCACCAGTCTTTTGATTATTCAGCTCTCTATAGCTCAAACACATGGCACTGGAGATGCCACCACCACCTCTTCCTCCACCGGATAGTGGAGTAGGACCCAGTTCTAGTCAACCACCACCTCAGTCTGAGATGGCTGATGTGGCGGCCGCCCTGAAGTATTCGGCAGCAAGCCAACAGATTATGCTGAAGCAGTTTACAGCTCTTAGCCAAAACATTCTAAGACCACCAGGAGTCTCACCGGAGATGATTACCCCGTCAGCAGCTCCAGGGTGGCACGAGGCCAAGGGACCACCCTAGGTACCACGCAAAGACCTCCCGCCTCCTCAGCGGCGGAGGGATGTTGCTGACCCCCGGCGCCTACGCCTGGGGAGGCAAGGAAACCCTTGCCAAGAAGACAGGTATAATGATCTAGAGGGGAAGGAGGCCCCCATAAAGTGCTGGGAGCCGTATGAGGTCTCCAACAATACTGTGCGACCTCTCCAGGAGAGCAGGGGGAAATGTGGAAGGCAAAATCCTAACGATCAACCGAGGGGATCTGTTTTTGATCGTCTGAGCAGGGGGTCGGCCTTTGAGAGGCTGGGCCCAGTAAATGACCTGCAGGAAAAAATGTCCAGATCAAGGAGTGCTGCGAGGTCCAAAAGGGAGGCAGCAGATGGACGACCACACGGGGGCCGACCCCAAGGACGGGACGACGGTTAGGGGGAAGTAAATAGCTGACACGGGCCTGCCGCAGTAGAACCCTCCGTCCACCTCAAAGAGGCGGCAGGGGATAACATCGGCTAAGCCGACCCTACGAGGCCCTGGAACGACTCGACCCAACGACTGGAGGATAAGATTGGTGATATTCTGAAGAGCTGGGACCCTCTTCAGATAGGATACTCCATAGGCTCACCCTTTGTAGCGAAGATAGTCAACTTCCCAATGCCGTCTAAGTTCAAGCCACTAGTGGTCACCCCTCGGTATGACGGGAGTACTAACCCTGTTCACCATATTGAGATGTACCAATCAGTGGCAAACATATACTTTATCTCAGATGAGATGAGGTGTCATTCCTTTTCTGGCACCCTGACTGGGGCTGCACATGTTTGGTACATGTCTCTTCCAAAAAACTCCATTGAAAGCTTTAAGCAGTTGGCAAACCGGTTTATCCATAACTTTTGCTTTGTGGTGAGGCCACAGAAGAAGACCAGACACATGCTCTATGTTAAGCAGGGGAAGAATGAGAGCCTAAGAAACTACATAGCCAGATTTAACAAAGAAAAGTTAGAAGTCGAAGATTACGAGGAGAGTATACCCATAACAACCCTCATTAGAGGACTCCAGAATGGGAAGCTATTATGGAAGCTTGTCGAAGACCCCCCGAAGACGATGGCTGAATTGCTGGCAACGGCGGGGAAAATACCACTACACCAAAATGACAAAATTGTCACCTTTCAGCCGGCCACCCTTGTCAAGGTCATTGACTGTGACACAAATCTCGCGTTTTGTGTCACGGTCAATGACCTTGACACGATCGTGACAAACAATTGTCACGGTCATTGACCGTGATAATTCTTTAAATAATTGTCACGGTCAATGACCTTGACACGACCGTGACAACTTCTGCAGTAAAATTCCCTTCCCCCTTCTTTTTTTCCTCCCCCCGTTCCCTCCCTCTCTCTCTCTACGCTGCTCTCTCTCTCTCTCTCTCTCTCTCTCTCTCTCTTCCATTTATATATATGTTTATGTGTATATATATGTGTGTGTATGTATATATGTGCGTGTGTGTTTGCGTGTGTGGGGGGTGGGGCAGGGTGGGGGTAGGGGGTGGGGTAGGGGGTGGGGGTGGGGGAGTGTGGAGGGAGGTGGGGCAGGGTGGGGGCTATTGTGTATGTGTGTGTATGTGGTGGGTGGGTGTGTGGGTGTGTGTGTATATGGTGAGTGGGGGGGTGTGGAGGGAGGTGTGTGTGTGTGTGTGTGTGTATTTGAATTAATCCATGAATTTGTATTTTTGTCTTTGAATTAACCCATGAATTTATTTTTGTATTTGAATTAACCCATGAATTTGTCACCTCAGTGTAAATTAGTAAATTAATAATTCTATACGTTAATTGTTGGTTTAATTGATGAAATGAATTAATTGAGTAGATGAATTAGAAGGAGTACGGGATACACATTTGTTGTTGACATTGCTCTTGGATTATTTTGTTTAGTAAATGTTTGGTTGGTTAGTTAGTTTTAAAAGTGGCATGACCACTGGATTATTGTCCATATGGGGGTGGAATTTTTCAACTTTTTTTGAAAATTACTCTGTATATCGAACAATATATATATAGTATGATAATTAAATGAAACATAATTGAAAATAAATATAGTGCGCATAGATACTAGCATTATAGTTCTTATGCGTATGCATTCAATAGCCCATAGACCCATTCGAGAGTCATTACCCCTGTAATGAGATCTCTCGAATTGTTCCGTTTGGACAGTTTGAGACTGTATAATTTCTGTATAATATTCTTATTGGCTTAAAGTTGTTACTTTTGGAGGAAGTTCTGTAGTCGTATCTTAATGTTCTCTGGGTACATACTAGATTGACAAGTGTGACTGTTATTTCAATTGATCAATTGAAATAACACTCACACCTGCTAATCTACGTCGTGTACTTGGAGAACTACGGGGATATGCTGTCGAATTTTTTTTCAAATCGTAACAATGTGCATGAGCTGTTAATTATATTACAGGAAAATACAGTCTTGAATGGGATAGGACCACTCACCCTTTAATAGGATAATTAAATGATGGCATAATTAAATAAAACATACTATAAATCTAAGTTTTGTTTACCTTTAATAGGTGTTTAGTTGTGGTAGCTGTGACGGGATATCCGAAATACAAAGAGTGGATGGGTGAGACTAATAGAATGGGGGATGTGTTTCGCAGAGGTGCTAACGAATTTGTGAAATATGTAAAGAGATGTCATAATGATGAAGATTTTCCGTGTCCGTGTGCTAGGTGTAAGAATGGTAAGGTGTTTGAGTGGAAAACAGTTGAACTACATTTGTTAAGATCGGGTATGCAAGATAGTTATCGATTTTGGAGTTTTCACGGTGAATTGAAAGTTCCTTTTGTCCCCGACCAACCTTCACAGCAACCTTCAACAAGTAGAACGACGTAGATCATAATATGTTAGAGGATTTAGTTGATGATGCGTACGGAGTTTATGAAGCAGAGGAGAATGAGGTTACTGATGATGTAGAAGATTAAAGTGCTCGTGAAGATAACACGATAAAACTTGACGATGACTACCAAAGTTTAAAATTTAAGGCGACCCAACCGTTATACTCTGGCTGTGAGAAAGATCAAATAACTTTACATGCCATGGTTGGTTTGCACAGTTTGAAGACGCGGTACGGTTTGTCTGGCAATAGCGTGACGGGAATTCTGAAATGGGTGAAGGGCTTATTACCCAAGGTGAATACATTTCCAAATAACTATCCTGTTATGAAGAATAGTTTGGAAGGTTTGGGAATAAAGTATAAATCGATTCATGCTTGTGTGTATGACTGCATACTATACCGAAAGGAGTATGAAAATCTCGATCATTTTCCGGTATGCGATGAATCTAGATATGTCCAATCTACTAGTAAGGAAGGCACAAGCTCAAAAGTGCCTCAAAAAGTATTGAAATATTTTCCCGTTGGGCCTAGATTAAAGCGATTTTTCACAGTACCATGGATTGCAGAGATAATGACTTGGCATGCTAGGACAGAAGTAGGGGGTAATATCATGCGTCATCTTATTGATTCTACTGCCTGGCGGAGGATGAATTTTGTGTATCCCGATTTTGCTCGAGAACAACGCAACATTCATTTGGCTATATCAACAGATGGTTTCAATCCATTTGGAAATATAAGCACCAATTAGAGTGTATGGACAGTGATCCTAGCCCCACTCAACCTCCCTCCTTCATAGTGTATGAGACCTAAATTTTCGATGATGGCTTTGTTGATACCTGGGCCAAAGGCACCAAGTGATGACATTGACGTCTACCTGGCTACTTTGGTAGAAGAATTAAATGAGTTGCGAGAAGAGGGTGTGCAATCATTTGACTCTTTTAGAAAAGAAGAGTTTACGCTGAAAGCTATGTTGATGTGGGCAATTCATGATTTTCCAGCTTATGGGACATTATCCGGTTGTGTAGTACATGGTTATTTGGGGTTTTCTATTTGTGGAGAGGATACTGAATCTCTTCGTCTATCCTCTAGCTTAAAAAATGTATACCATCGCCACATGAGGTTTTTATCCCCAACTCATAGTTTCAGATCTGAGAAAGGTTCGAATTTTTTATTGGGCGAAGTTGAACATAGGCTACCGCCGAGACAACTTTCGAGTTCAGAAATTGAAAGTAAATCTTCTGAATGTGGCCCTAATATGCCATGTAAGAATCCAAAATTTAATAATGTCAAGCATAAGAAGACCCCAACTGGGAATGAAACTGAGATAAGAAAGGCATGGTCTCGGAGGTCAATTTTATTTGACTTGCCTTATTGGAAGAATAACCCGGTGCGCCATGTATTGGATGTGATGCATGCAGAGAAGAATTTCGCTAAACATATTATGGGTACTTGCATTGGGGGGAGTCATTCGAAGGATGGAGAAAATGCACGAAAAGACCTTAAAACGTTAAAACTTAAGCCACAACTATGGTTGAAAGAAAATAGTAGGGGAAGGACAATAATTCCCCCTGGTGCGTTTACTTTTATGAGTGGGGAAAGGAAGGTGCTTCTAGACACAATATATAATTTGAAGGGCCCGTCTACTTTTTCGTCCAACTTGCAAATGATTGTGAATTATGCTACTCATGATTTACATAAGTGTAAGTCCCACGATTGGCATGTGATCATGTAATTGGTTCCTCTATTATTTAAGCACTATTTCTCCAAGCACAAGGATTTGCGTAGGGCTATTATGCAAATTAGTATCACCTTCTCCCTCTTGTGTGAGAAGGTAGTGAATCGAGAACACATAGTGGCCGTAAAATTGGCTGTGATCGAAGCGATTTGTGTATTGGAGAAGTATTTTCCCCCAGCATTCTTTGACATAAGTGTTCACTTGTTGGTACACCTATGTGACGAGGCACTTCTTTGTGGTCCAGTTAGATATCGGTCGATGTATCCGTTTGAAAGATTTATGAAAGTTTTTAAAGATTACGTCAAGAATACGCGATACATTGCAGGATCAATTGCAGAGGAATACATCACCGTGGAGTCATCAATATATACTCGGGAATATATGCCTGACTCGACCAGCGTTGATGACACTGATGAATTCGTCGATGATAGTGGTCATGTGATGGGAAAACGAGTGAAATTAACGAGTTTGCAACATGAAGAAGTAGCTCGTTAACTATTTGACACACATGAAGATGTCGAAGAATGGAAAAAGTAAGTTTCGATTATTATAATGTTTAACATTATTTTAGATTATTTTATACATGATTAATTTTGTAATATGCAGAAAATATGAAGCCTGTGAGAACAATAAAAGACGAAAAACATTGGTACAATCAGACAGCGAATTTAGGCTGTGGTTGACACAAGAGGTAATTATAATGAAAACAGTCGTTATATAACGTTACATTACACTCAAATTTTACCACTAATATAATTAATTTATCTATATTATCAGCTCCTAAAGACGGTTGATGCGACATCAAGGCTTGCTCGTCTAGCCACTGGACCCTTGTTCGTGGTACAAGAGTACAAAAAGTATCGATTGAACGATTACATTTTCGGCGCTAAAGTGTACGAGGAAAGTACAAATGTACAGAACTCGAGAATTTCATATAAAGCTCTTACTATCTTTCGGGCGAGTGCAAAAGATAAAAACCTCGTTGAAGCTAAAATGACTTACTATGGTGTAATCCAAAATATATTTGAATTGGATTATATAAGCTTCAAAGAGGTTGTATTTTACTGTGACTGGGTAAGAGTTGAGGATAAAAATGCTTGTAAAGTTGATCCTGTCACCAATTTGATCATGGTTGACTTGTCCAAGTTGAAGAGCAACGACCACGTGAGCGATGAGCCGTTTGTTTGTGCATTTCAAAAGGTTAAGCAAGTGTTTTATTCGGAGTATATCAACAACGAGCCGTGGTCAATTGTCCAACACGCTCCAAGGCGTCTAAATAGTAGTGTGGATGACTTGGCTGCTCCTACCGAATATCAATCCATTTTGAATGATAACCCGAATTTGAAACAATTTTTCAATTTGTAATAAATATTTCAATTTGTACTGAAACATCCATTTTTAATGCTTTTAATTGATTTTCACTTTATCATTTTCACTCTTGTGTGGTGTGCGTGTGTGGAGAGGAGATTAATACATAAATATTCCAACTACATCTAAGTTTTGTTTATACTAATCCATGAATATACGCTTCTTACCTTTAATAGGTGATTAGTACATAGTTATTTGGGGTGCCCTATTTGTGGAGAGGAGGCTGAATCTCTTCGTCTATCCGAACACTAAGAAATGCCATAATCCTATGAAGTTATGCTCTGCAAATTCCTCCCAACCGTTATGTAGCCAAACATCACCAGTTGAAGTTGTCAATTCCACTTTCAATACCCCACCACTTGGAACCTCTAGCAAAACATGGGAGACCATTGAAAGGTGGAATTGAAAACTTCAACTGCTGATTTTTGGCTACACAACGGTTGGAAGGAATTTGCAGCGCATAACTCCATAGGATTATAACATTTCTTAGTATTTAGATATGAAGAGAATTATATTTGACACGATTGCCCGGGGTACATTAGTTGGAAGGAGGTGCCATATGAGCTCAAGTTAGCTGTTTGGGTAACACTACAGGTAATGTATTTATATTTATATGTCAATTTCGATTTCGATTTCAATTTCGATTTATATTTATCTATATTTGCGGGGCGGATACTAATTTTACTTTATTTCAATTCAGGGGACAGGGAGTGACCCTGAGGTAGGCCACATATGCTCGATACTTATGTGGCTATTCGGACGAGAAGGGAAGGATAAGGAGGTGTCCCCGAGCGTCGCGGTATAAAATCTCTTTTCCAGCTAAATAGTTTGTAGATTTGAGATAATTGATGGCGATGTTGTTTCTTCTTAATTAGTTTCTATTTTGAATATATATTTGCATTATCTTTAGTTTTTTTGGATATACGATGTTTGAACAGGTACAACGTTGCTATAACAGGTACAAATATATTGCTGGGCAGTGGCAGTGGCCATACTGCCCAACAGATTTTTTTTAAATTCTGCCCACACTACACCAAAATGTCCAAATTGTCACCTTTCAGCCGGCGACCCTTGTCAAGGTCATTGACCGTGACACAAATCTCGCGTTTTGTGTCACGGTCATTGACCTTGACATGACTGTGACACAGAATTGTCACGGTCGTTGACCGTGACAAGGCCGTGACAAATTTACTTGTCACGGTCGTGTCAAGGTCAATGACCGTGACACAAAACGCGAGATTTGTGTCACGGTCAATGATCTTGACACGACCGTGACAACTTTTGCAGCAAAAAAAGCCCTAGGATTCTTTTTTCCCACCTCTTTTGGTTTTCCCCCCCTCTCTCTCTCTCATCTGCGATTTCTGCTCTCTCTCTCTAAGGTATATTTTTTTCCCTCTCTTTCTCTTTCATTTCTATATGTATGTGTATGTATATGTGTGTATATATATGTGTGTATATGTATATGTGTAAGTGTGTATATATATGTGTAAATGTTAGTGATAGTTAGAATGGTGTAAATGTTAGTGATAGTTAAAATTGTGTAAATGTTAGAAAAGTTCTAGAATTCATATGTTAAATTTAATTATATAAATATTTAAATTGATAATAATTTTATTCATGAAATTATTTCAATTAGGTAAAACCCTAGATAATTTTTTAACAGAATTTGATAATATTATATAAAGTTTAGTAAATTCATGAAATGTTGCCAATTGTATGTTTTTAGGAATATCATTAGTTACTTTCGTGCCCAACTATGTAGAATTCATACACATGCATGTTGTTAGAAAGTCTTAAATTTAATTCTCACTTTAATTTGTAGAATCTCTGTACTTGGTTGGATTTATCCCTTTATGATAATGAAATTTATGCTCCAATTATAATTATCTCATGTCATAATTTTATTGATAAACAATAAATGTAGTTGTCACGGTCGTGGTGGGGGGAGGGGTGTGTGTGTGTGTATGGTGGTGTGTGGTGGGGGAGGGGGTAGTGGGGGTGAGGTGTGGTGGGGGGAGGGGGTGGGGGTCGTGGTGGGTGGTGGGGGTGGGGTGTGTGTGTGTGCGTAGGTGTGTGCGTGGCGGGGGGAGGGGGGCCAGGGGTGTGGTGGGGGTGGGGGTGGGGTGTGGAGGGGCAATTTTAACAATTGTATATCTTTAATTAAGAAATTGTATAGCTTTAATTGTAATTTTAATTGTATAGTTTTAGATGAAAGTAAATTAATAATTAGTGCCAATTTCATATGAAAGTAGGATTGTCCCTCATTGTAAATTAGTAAATTAATAATTGTATACTTTAATTTTTAGTTTAATTGATGAAATGTTGGGTTGGTTAGTTTTAAAAGTGGCATGACGTGTGCGTGTGTGTGGTGGGGGTGGGGTAGGGGTGTGTGTATGTGTACTATTAACATTTTTTTTATCTGTACTAATAACATTTTTTTATAGCAAAAATGTCTCCTTCAGATATTAAGGCGAAGATGATGATGTTGTTTATGATGATGTCGTCTGGGCTCGGTGGTAGCGGAGGCGACGAGGGCTCCTCCGCCCCTAGGCTCCCCAAATATGGAAAATTTGGGATTACCGTCGAGAACAAGTCGGAGCTATTAGCGAGATCCTTCGAGCTGCTAAAGACGGTCATCCGCCCGGGGTTTATGAGTTGGAAGGAGGTGCCATATGAGCTCAAGTTAGCTGTTTGGGCGGCACTACAGGTAATATATTTATATTTCAATTTCAATTTCAATTTCAATTTCAATTTCAATTTCAATTTCATATTTATATTTATATTTATATTTATATTTATATTTATATTTATATTTATATTTATATTTATATTTATTCGCAACTAACATTGTATTTGTTGGACAGGAACAATTCAACTTGGATCCAAAGCTACGCGATCCCGTCTTGGAGCAGATTAGGGAGCAACTCATGTCGTGGAAAAAAAATATGCGGGCAATGTACTTTGGGAAAACAAGAGAGTCGATTATCCAATGGCGTGAATCCGTCCCCCCCAAGGAGCCGATCTCATTGGCACAATGGCAGAAGTTCATTGACAATGAGATCGAGGATCGACAATTGGCATCTCGCCAATCGGGGAGGGAAAATCGGGCAAAAAAACCGACGTGCACTACTCCGGCCGGACCTCTTACGCCGAGGTGGAGCATAGGATGCAGGTAAGATTTAATTTTTCTATAACTACAGAAATATATTATTCTTCATTATTTTACTTTGCGGGGCCGATACTAATTTTACTTTACTTTATTTTATTTCAGGGGGTAGGGAGTGGGCCAGGGGGTAAGCCATATAGGCTCGATACTTATGTGGCTCTTCGGACGAAGAAGGGGAAGGACAAGGAGGTGTCCCCGAGCGTCGCGGCCACGATTGTAAGTAATTTGACAGTTTAATTTTTGTTAATTACGTTATAATTTTTTAGTTTACTTATTTTACTAATCATGTGCTTTTTGTCGTTTCAGGCAAAGCTTAAGGAAGTGCATGAGTCGCAGTCTGATGCCGACAAGGCATCTTTGTCCACAGACGCACTCAGCCAAGTGCTTGGCTCTGATCGCAAGGGGAGGACAAGGGGAGTGAGCTCGCGGGTGGCCAAATCTAGGATCATCGGATTGGAGACGAGCGACACCGGGTTGGCTCGAACGGTGGATTTACACGACGCGAAGCTGTTTCGTTTGGAGGCGACGGTCCAAGATATGTACGCATTCATGAAGCGTACGTTGGGCGGAGACCGTAAAGGGAAAGGTAAAGGGAAGGAGAAGGCGGTGGAGGAGGAGGTGCGGGAGGACGAGGCGCAGGATGATGAGTATGTGGACCTCGCTTCTTAATCACCGACACGTTCGTACTTCGATGATCCACTTCCCTATTTGGTGCCCTTCAACAGACCACTGTCGACACTTGGTTGGCCGAGCGTGTTCATATTGGATGTATTTGATGGACAGCGGATAGGGCGGGGGTTGAGGGACCCGAATATCGTCGAGGGTGGAATAGTTCATGGACGTGCGCTTCAACAGATGGAGTCCAGGGTGCTCGTCACACATGTCATACCCGGGAAGGAGAACTCCCTATTGTGATTGCGTGAACAATGCGGCACGACGTATATTAGTGGGTGCGTCAATTCGTATGTCGTGTGGCCTACTAGCTCCTCACATTTACCCAAGACATGTAGTAACATTATTTTTAAGTTTGTCCATTTTAATTATATTTGGATTATATCGTCATGTATATTATTTCTATTTTGAATATTTGGATTATATCATCATGAATATATATTTGCATTATCTATAGTTTGTTTGGATATATGATGTTTGGAATAGGTACGACGTTGCTATAATAGGTACAAATATACTGCTGGGCAGTGGCAGTGGTCATACTGCCCAACAGATTTTTTTTAAATTCTGCCCAGAATTGTCACGGTCATTGACCGTGACACGTCCGTGACAACTTTTTGTCACGGAAGTGTCACGATCAATAACCGTGACAAATTTTTTAAAAAGGGCCACGGCTTTGTCACGGTTATAAACCGTGACAAACGTGTCACAGTCATTGACCGCGACACGACCGTGACAAAAAAAGTTGTCTCGCCTCGAAATATCATGGTCATTGACCTTGACAAGTTGGATTTTTCAAGGTCAATGACCTTGACAAATGGGCAGATTTGGTGTAGTGCCAGAATTATCACAGTCATTGACCGTGATAATTTTTTTAAAAGGGGACAAGGCTTTGTCACAGTTTTTAACCGTGACTAAACGTGTCACGGTCATGTCCCGTGACACGACCGTGATAATTCTAACGAACTTGTCAAGGTCAATGACCGTGATACGTTCGTGACAAAAAAAGTTGTCTCGCCCAGTATTATCACGGTCATTGACCTTGACAAGTCCAACTTGTCACGGTCATTGACCTTGACAAGTCCAACTTGTCAAGGTCAATGATCGTGACAATATGGTAGATTTGGTGTAGTGTACGAAGATGAAAAAGGAGGCACTAGTGGGGGTAAGTACCAAAAAAAGAATATAGAGGGGAAGAAGAGGCTAGCAGATGACAAATTCACTTATTACACCCCTATAACGGTCAACTGCGAGCAAATTTTGAATGAGATAAATAGCGACTGGTCCTTGAAGTGGCCTGAGAAGTTGAGGGCAACCCCTCACACGAGGAACAAAAACCTGTGGTGTGAATTTCACCAAGACCATGGCCATGTGATCGATAAGTGTTTTGCTCTGAAAGATGAAATTGTAAAAATGTTAAAAGAAGGGAAGTTAAGGAAATAAGTTGACAAAGGTGCCTTCAAGAGGGGCCGAGGGGACAACCCTAGGAAGAAGAGAGGTGATATGTGCAGAGAAGATCCTCCAAATAGAAGGGACGACCCTTCGGATGATGAGGACGACCCTGACCTCCCACCGAGAGACGACTACGGCCCTGTAAAAATAATTAATATGATCTCGTTCGGTGTTGGGATGATCTCCGGGGGACTACTAGGAGGACGATCAGAGGTTGCCGATAGGAAGGCACATGTAGCTGAAACTAAGGCAGTAACAAAAGTTGTATACTCTACCTCTTTTGAAGAAAAGTCAAAAAAGAGGAAGAAAATTGATATGGATACTCTGATAGTGGGATTCTCAAGAATGGACTTCAAAGGCCTCTTAGCCCCATATGATGACCCTCTCATCATCACTACCAGTGTACACGGATGCGAGGTACCGAGGATCCTGGTAGATGGGGGTAGTTTTGCAGATGTGATGTTCTGGCCGTGCTTTAAAGTCTTAGGTCTCAGCTGTGCTAGGCTCATACCATACCATCACCCCTTAATTCGTTTCACTGGGGAAAAAGTTCATTCTCTAGGAGTGTATGAGGTCGATGTTAGGATGGGGGATGAGTGGCCGAGATGGCTTACCAAGAAGGTTAACTTTTTCGTGATGGATGAACACGTCTTCTCAGCCAACAACATTATATTGGGGCGAGTAACCCTCAAGGAATTTGAGGCCATGCCATCCACGGTTCATCAGATGATAAAATTCTCGACCCCTTATGGGGTAGGGGAAGTTCAGGGAGACCAGACGACGGCACGATAATGTTACTTCAACTCCGCCGAAGAAAGAGAGGCGCACAAGAAAGCAATAACTACTTACAATATTGATACCCTCGACCCCAGGGATGAGACAAAACTGAAGAAAGGAGAAGCCACGGAAGAGGTATAATCCATCATCCTCAAAGAGGATGAGCTGAAAAAAACCGTCCAAGTTAGCAAAGCTCTAAAGATAGACATAAAAGAAGACCTCATCAAGCTGATAAGGAGAAGACAAAACATCTTTGCATGGAGTCATGCAGATATGCCGGGGATCGACCCCAAAATCATGTGCCACAAGATCAACGTGGTAGAGGGCGCAAAGCCGGTAAAGAAGAAGAGGAGAATTTATTCTCGAGAAAAATATGAAGTCATAAGGGATGAGGCCAAGAAACTAGAAGATGCTGAGTTTATTAGGGAGGTCATCTATCCCGAATGGCTGTCCAACGCAGTCATAGTCCCCAAAGCCAACGGGAAATGGAGGATGTGTGTAGACTTCATCGACCGCAACAAACATTATCCAAAAGACAGTTTCCCTCTCCCCCACATTGATCAGATGGTAGACGCTACTGCGGACTATGAGTTCATGAGCTTCATGGATGCCTATTCAGGTTACAACCAGATCTTCATGAGCCCTGAGGACTAAAAAAAATGGCTTTCATTATCGACAAGGGGACATAATGTTATAGGGTCATGCCCTTTGTCTTAAAGAATGCGAGGGTAATATATCAGCGCCTTCTGAATAAAATATTCGAATACCAAATCGGGAAGTCTATGCAGGTCTATGTAGATGACATGTTGACCAAGAGTTTGAAGGCTGAGGATCATGTGGAAGACCTCGAGAGGACCTTTAACACGATGGACAAGTACCGGATGAAGCTCAACCCGGCCAAATGTGTCTTCGAGGTTGGAGCAGGGAAATTCTTGGGGTTCATCGTCAATCAAAGAGGCATTAAGGCCAATCCTGAGAAGATAAAGGCTCTGTTAGAAATGAAGACCCCGAGGACCATTAAATACATTTAGAGGCTCACAAAACGGGTGGCTGCCTTGAATAGGTTGGTATCCAGAGCCACAGATAAGTGTTTACCGTTCTTCAAAATTCTCAGAAAGGCCTTTGAATGGAACGAAGAGTGTGACCAGACTTTCAAAGAACTAAAGTCCTACCTAGGGTCTCCCTTACTGTTGTCACGACTAGTGCAGGGTGAACGACTACATGTGTACCTAGCCGTCTCAAAATCATCCATCAGCGCAACCATTATCAGAGAAAAAGACGGGGTACAGAAGCCTGTGTATTTCAACAGTAAGGCACTCTAAGGGGCAGAGCAAAGATACCCAAGGATGGAAAAGTTAGCCTATGCCTTGATCCACGCATCAAGAAAAATAAAGCCGTACTTCCAGTCCCATACAATGGTCATCCTCACTGACTCTCCTCTTAAGCAGGTTTTACACAAGCCAAAAAAATCGGGGAGGCTAATGGCGTGGGCCATAGAGCTGAGAGAGTTTGACATTGTATATCAACCTTGAGTGGACATTAAGGGGCAAGCATTAGCATATTTCGTGGCTGAATTTACTTGGGAAGATGATGGGGCTGAAGATGAGAGCCTCGAGAAGACAGATAACCGGCAAGGCAGAATTATTGACCCATCCACATATAAGGCTAGGACAAGCACTGTTAGAGAAAAAGTTACCAAAAACGAAGAGGGAAGATATCTCTTTAGACAGGGATCCCTCACCGAGGGAAATTTCTCAGAGGAACAGGCTATGTGGAACCTCTTCATTGACGAGTCCTCTTGCGAGAGTGGAAGTGGGGCTAGATTAATAGTAACAACGTCTGACGACACAGACATTGAGTACGCCCTGAGGTTCAACTTCAAAGCCTCCAATAATGAGTCTGAATATGAGGCCCTAATAGCAGGCCTCTCCTTGGCTAGGTCTCTCAGTGTCGGCCAGATATTGGTCCATAGTGATTCAAGACTGGTAGTGAACCAGATACCAGGAGCATACGAGGCTAAAGATGAGAGAATGGCCAAATATCTTGAAAGAGTGAAGTCATTATTGAAGAGCTTCAGAGAAGTAAAGTTGAAGAGGATACCTAGGCTTGATAATGGCTGAGACGATGCACTTGATAGGCTGGCCTCAGCAATTAGGACATATATCAGGAGGACAGTCCTAGTGGAAATCTTGCTTCGACCAACGATTGAAGATGCAGATGGAACACTTATCTCTTGCTTAAATATTAGCTGGGAAACTTCATGGATGAACCCTCTAATCAGATACCTTAAAGAGGGGGAGATGACAGAAGAAAAATAAGAAAGGAAGAAGTTGAGATATAGAGATGCGAAGTTCACTATCATCGGAGACACCTTGTACAAAAAGGGATTCTTGCTCCCTTTACTCAGATGTGTGCACTCGACGAAAGTCCCACACATCTTGCAAGATGTGCATGAGGGGTCTTATTCGAGCCATATTGGGGGTAGGTCGTTAGTAAAGAGGATAGTCACACAGGGATACTGGTGTCCGACCTTGGGGAAGGATTCTACGGTATACGTTAAGAAGTGCGATAAATGTCAAAGGTTCGCCACCATCCCCCACCAGCCCCATCAACCTCTTACCTCCATCACGTCCCCATGTCCATTCGCAGTATGGGGAATCGATCTAGTAGGACCCTTGCCTAGGGCTGTCAATAACTATCGATACTTGATCGTAACAATCGACTATTTTTAAAAATGGGTGGAGGCAGAGCCGATGGTAACGATCACTAAGAAGAAGACCTTCCAATTCATCTGAAAAAATATTATATACAGGTATGGTCTCCCCAACACCCTCATCTCAGATAACGGGACTTAATTCAAGAATGCATCCCTGGAGAAATACTGCGAGAGAGTGGGGGTCAAATAGTTCTTCTCAACTCCAGGACGACCTCAGGCTAATGGGAAAACTGAAGTTACAAACAGAACAATCCTAGATGGGATCAAGAAAAAACTCGCAGAGGCAAAAGGAAGATGGGTTGAGGAGTTTTACGCTGTACTGTGGGCCTACAGGATGACGACCAAGACTCCTACCGGGGAAACCCCGTTCATGCTTGCGTATGGCTTAGAAGCCGTCATTCCCATCGAGATTGGGTTTCCTACTCACAGATTCCAAATATATGACCCTTAGAGAAATATGGAAGAAAGGAGAATTGATATAGACTTGGTCGAGGAGAGAAAAGAAGACGCTGAGATAAGGCAAGCAACCTATCACCAGAGGATCGCCAGGTTTTATAACCAGAGGATGAAGCAAAGGCCAATCGCTGTGGGGGACCCAGTCCTAAAAAAGACATCACAAAAACCTAACAAGCTCCACCTAAATTGGCATGGCCCATATAGGGTCATTGATGAAGTTGTCCCTGCAACCTATAGACTAGAGAACCTTGAAGGGGAACCCTTTTCGAACCCTTGGAATGCAGATTATTTGAAGAAATACTATCAGTAATGTTGTAATGTCCTATCGAACCATAGTTGTAATGAATGTGTTGCTCCAACAGAACACTTGGAATGTTAATGAGAATGTTATATTGGCCCCTCATCTTGTGTTTGTTAATTTTGGTATGATTGGGGTTATCCTCGCTAAATCCCCTCGGCTAAGATGAGGGTGAATGGTAAGGACAACCCTCCATTCACTCTCAAGAAAGACAAGGGGGACTTGAAATTGAAAACATCATTAATTTTATGAAAACCACCATCGGTTATAATGAGGGTGAATGGTAGGGACGACCCTCCATTCACTCCCAAGAAAGACGAGGGGGGACTTGAAATTGAAAACATTAATTTGGTGGAAACTACCCTCGGCTAGGATGAGGGTGAATGGTAGGGACGACCCTCCATGCACTCTCAAGAAAGACGAGGGGGGACTTTAAATTAAAAAATACATTGGTTTGGTGGATAACCACCCTCGGCTATGATGAGGGTGAATGGTAGGGATGACTCTCCATTCACTCTTAATAAAGATGAGGGGGGACTTGGATTTTAAAAAACCCTTAATTTGGTGGAAACCACCCTTAGCTAGGATGAGGTTTAATGGTAGGGACGACCCTCCATTCACTCTCAAGAAAGACGAGGGAGGACTTGAATTTTAAAACATCATTAATTTGGTGGAAACCACCCTCGGCTATAATGAGGGTAAATGGTAGGGACGACCCTTGATTCACTCTCAAGAAAGATGAGGGGGGACTTTAAATTAAAAAAACATCATTGGTTTGGTGGATAACCACCCTCGGCTATAATGAGGATAAATGGTAGGGACGACCCTCCATTCTCTCTCAAGAAAGACTAGGGGGGACATATTCTAAAACATCATTAATTTGGTGGAAACCACCCTTAGCTATGATGAGGGTGAATAGCAGGGACGACCCTCCATTCACTCTCAAGAAAGACGAGGGGGGACTTTAAATTAAAAAACATCATTGGTTTGGTGGATAACCACCCTCGGCTATGATGAGGGTGAATGGCAGGGACAACCCTCCATTCACTCTCAAGAAAGACGAGGGGGGAAATTAAAAAACATCATTGGTTTGGTGGATAACCACCCTCGGCTATAATAAGGGTGAATGGCAGGGACGACCCTCCATTCACTCTTAAGAGCGACGAGGGAGGACTGGTAAGATAGATAACACAAATATCATAACCAAGACAAATCACACAAGAGGCAAGCATAGAAGGCAGAGAGAATGATTCTATTATAAACCAAGTATTACAAATGCTTGTCTAAAAAATAAAATACAAAAATGTTTTTTTACAAACAGAAGGTGTGGGCCACAGAAGACCACCCTATTGAGCAATGTCAGAAGGCACGGCTTCAACATCAACTAGAGGAGTCTCTTTAATGACCAAAATGGGCCGATCCTCAGAGGTGCCGGTGCCTTCGATGTGAACTTGAGACTCTACATGGGCTAGAGCCTCAGCTATGAGGGGGTCTTCCCTCTCCACTACTTCAAGAGAGGGACAGATAGACGATACTTCAGCAAATTTTAAGACGACCCACCGATAGGCCGTCTTAATCCCTATCTCCAGGTACTCAAGGCCGAAGCCTTGGAATTCATCCTAGATCTTGTAAGCCTCCACAATATCAACCTCGGCCTTTTTCACTGCCTCAGTAAGTTCAGCCTTGAATTGGGCCCCCTGATTGGTTAAGGCCTCTTCCTTATCCTTGATGAGGCTGTCCTTCACCCTCAGGTCGGCCTTATGATTTCTCATTAGCTCATCCAGGACCCTTGCATGCTTGGTCCTTGCACTCTCCAACTCAGCCCTGGCAGTCTCCAGCTTGGTCTTCAAGTCGGCCTCATGCTGAATAGCTCTCTCGGCCTCATGGAGCTTCTATTGGTTTGCATCCATCCACTTGGTGGCAGATGTTAATGCGCAACGCATATAGTAAGGGGCCGAGGGAACAATTAATTAAATTTTGGTGAATCAAAAAATAAAGTTGAAAGAAATACCTGAGCCAGAGTGTGAAGACCGTAGTCATAAACCTTGGCCGAGGCATCTTTGATAAGAAGTCATAATCTGCTGCCGAGGGAGTAGAAAACATCGAGGCCTTGGCTTCCCTCAAGTTGGCTATGAGGGAGGAGGGTTCAGCCTTTAGGAAGGTCAGATTCTGAGACCAGAAGGCACCCATGCTGGAAGAGGAGCTAGTCCCCTCAGTATGTGTCTAAGGGACCTCCACCCTCACCCTCGTCCTTGAGTCAGGCCGAGGGCCATCATGAACTTCAGGATCCTTCCTTTTGTGACTGTCGATGGTTTGCTCCATCTGTGTTGGCCCCACGGCCTTTGTCTTTCTCGGAGGCTGTTGAGGCTCTTTACCTTTCTTTTTTTCAAGGCCAGACATCAAGCTGGGGGCAGTCATCTCCCAAAGTTGATCAGAGACGTTTGCAGGCCGACCTGAAAAAGAGACAATACATCTGAAATAAACAGTAGCAATGAGAATACACTTGAGAAAAATAAAATGGAGCAAATATTAACTCACATAATTCTGTCAGGGGGCCGACCCTCAAACCAACTTCTTTGAGGAAACATGGGGTCATCAAGTCTTGAAATTTAACATGTCCACCCTCTTTCCCTTGTTCCCTCAGATAGTCAACAACATCCCTCTCATCCAAGATAAGTCCGGGGTCTGACCGTGCTTTCATTGAGGGGTTGGACCATGCCCTTGGGACCCTCAGACTGTCTTCTATGGGCTCGTCCCCGGATGGGAATTCCCAATCCCTAGAGATAAAGAAAAACCTCTTCTTCCAATCATGGTTAGAAGTTTGTGCCACGTGAATAAGTTTTTTATCAGACTTCCTCACCCCTAGATGAAAATACCCAGGCTGCTTGGATGAGGAAGTGATATTGTAGCAGGCTGTGAATAAATTGGATGAGGGCTCATCGGTGAAAGTTTTATTCCAAAGGGAGACATAGCCGAGGATACATCTCCATGAGTTGGGAGGAAGTTGAGAAGGAGGAACCCCAAAGGCAAAGAGTATGTCAACTACTATAAAGTGTAGAGGGAACCTAACACCTACGCTGAGCATCTGCTCATAAACAACAACTTCCCCCTTATTCCCCTGAAAGACCCTCTCGTCTGCATTGGGGACCCTCATAGTTATATTAGGATGTACACCAAATATGTGCCTCCACAGCAAGAGGTCACGATCCCTAACCGATGAGATGTAAGCTGAGGCACTATAAGTGTTAACTTGATCATCATCCGAATTCTCACTATCGTCCTCTGCCCTCTCATCCTCAGATCTCTAGGCCTCGTCGCCTATCGACGGGCCACCTGGAATGGCCATCTGGAGAGAAAGAGGGGACAGGGCTGTCACAGGGACAACCTCAGAATGAACTGTCCCTTTGGCCTATTATCTTGGGCAAAGTGTGGATGTCTCTCTTCTCCCAAAAGGCCCAGCACCTATTGGTGACGATGCTCTCTCATTCATCTCTCCCTCATATGTATGACTCTCAGATGGATGACAGGAAGACCCAGAGGACTCATATGGTATAATTGTGGCTAAAGGAATGGGGAAGATGGGTCGTACCCAATTAGGGTCGGCCCCTCATCTTTGCTCGTTCTCCTCTTCTATTCGCCTAATCTCTGCCAAGAATTTCTCCCTCAAAGTTGCAAACTCCTCGGCTAAATCATAGAGTCTTTTGAGCATTAAGGGTAAGACCCTACGCTTAAGAAATTTGTTGATTTTAGTTACAAAAAAGTTTACAATTTGACCAAGTTGACTTTAGGATCAAACCTAAGGAAATAAAGGGTTTTGTGGATGAACACTCAAGAACAAGGGGGATGCAGTTCATCGAAGAAGAACTCCGAAGAACATAAGAAAACCCAAGAAATGCCACAAAAAGACACTAAACCACCTCCGAAAGGAGGGGGAGAACCCTAAGGAGCCTAAAATCTAATATTCAGTCTTATAACCACCACAACAAGGTGAGTCTTCACGCCAGAAAGGTAAAGCAACCAAGAAAAATGGAAAGAAACCCAAATACAAGAAACAAATAGAAATTGAAGGCTAAAGGAGGAATCTAAGGCAGAGGAATTACCTGAGGATGAAGACGAAGATTGAGCAAAGCCTGAGATACAGAAGATATCGCAGAAATGGCGGTTTGAACTAGTAAGGAGCTAGAGAGAGAAATCTTATGCGCGAAGAAGTAGAAGAAGAAACGATTGCTTGAAAATCATTTAAATACTTTGTTGATAGTGGGCCCATCAACCAAGGCTGTGCACAACCCACGAGGAGAGGCATCATTAGGGCACAAAGTCCCAAGCTGAGTGTGAAACCACCACATCTGGGAAACATAAATGATGATGGACACCTGGCAATATGTCAATCAACTTGACAGATGCCACTCATCTACCTAACCACTCAGTTGGCATTAAAAGGCAACATTGTCCCTCAGCCATCTCAACAACATTGATGGCTAAGGGCTAGGGGGTGATTGATATACCAAAATACACCCTCGGCTAGGTTGAGGGTATCCTCACCCAGGACGAGGATTCAATAACTACTGCACATGGGGTTTTATCAGGGCTAGACCACCCTATAAGGGGTCGACCCCTCATCATGGATCAGACGACCCTACAAGGGGCTGACCCCTCATCATGGAGCAGACGGCCCTACAAGGGGCCAATCCCTCAACATGGATAAGATGATACCTCAGGAGGCTGACCCTTCATAGCAGGCCAGACGACCCTATGAGGGGACAAAAATACGAAGCCCACATCCAGCCGAACCCAATACCAACATCAACTTTAGCCTCGGCCTGGCATCCTACGTCGAGGGTGACATCATCACATCGCATGATTAGGGAGACGTGTGGAACAGTGCGCATGGGACTCATATAGCACGTGGACTAGACCGTTATAACAATATCATCCCCTCACATGAGGGAATATTATGTCATCATTCACAAGTGGCACATCCAGGTGTCAGCAAGGGATTGGCTAGATCATCACTCACATGCACCATGCATGCTTGGGGGGTACACTACTCCCCCCAAGCCCTATATATACTTGTCATCTTCAACCCTGTAAGGGGATTGATAATTGTAACCCTAGATAAAACTCTGCTTGTACACAATAGAGAGGGAGTGAGCTTATGTGTATTGTATCCAAGGCCATTAGTGCCCATATTTTGTGGATCACACACTCACAGTGGAGGTAGGCCTGATTCGCTGAACCACTATACATCATTGTCTTCATTCCTCTTATACTCATCCCCTTGTATATACTTATACATATGTCTAACTCTATTATTGCCATTGTTACTGTTTGAGCTCTCCACCTCTTATCTGGTGGTGCTAAATCTTAGCATCATCACTAAGCCTGCTAAGCTAAACTATTTCCCCTTACACAACCTCGTGATCATAAATTTTTTCAATAAGATCAATGAGGTTAAGGCGACTTAATCCTTATTGGTTTAATGAACACCCAACTCAATTAGAATATAGTACCTTTTGTTATTTTCTTTTAGTTATGCTTAGGTTCTGTAAAAGAAATGTTTCAACATCCCTCCCCCTTCTAGTGACGAAGATGATTACGATCTTGATGTCACGTACCATGCATTTTCTACATTTTTCTTCGTTAAAGGCTCCATACCTACACCATAAGTCTCTAGAACATTCCAAGTTTGCCTAATATATTATCTAGTATTATGTAATATGTTATGAAATATTATAGTATTTATTAGAATAATCTAGAGTTTAGTTATAATGTATGGAATAATCAAGAATTATAAGGAAGTATGTAGACTTCTAGAATGTTCCCGGAAGGATGTGGGACCATTTTGGAGAATTAATCTAAACTATTCATGTATTTTGATCTCCACCATCCATTGAGGAGGTGGATACCTACACCTACAGATAGGTGGGGAAGTCATTTGGCCAAACCATCCAAGCCAGGCATTATAGTTTGTTCTCAAGTAATACAATACATGTTCTTTTGTGTTCAACTTGCTCCATTATTCTCTCTTTTCTAGCACTTGTGTTATAACTTCGCTTGATTTATAGGCTTATATAGTAACTTATAAATTATTGGACTGCTAAGTTATGCACGAAATAGTAGTTAAAGTATATCCCCATGACATTGAGAAGGAGCTAGTTGAATGGTTTTCGCTATTATAGTTATTTTTTGTCGATAAGCTATATGTGTATGAGCGCAACCCCTTTTGTGGTGTTATTCTAATGAAATTTTGAACACCATTACCATATAATATTTTCTCTTATACTAGTTGAATGGTTTTAGCTACTATAGTTATTTTGATTGGACCCATCGCTCACCTTAAGAAATGTTTCTGGATCCGCCCCTGTCAAGATGGGACAATTTGGAGTCTAACTGGGAATTGTTAACAATTTAATAGAATATCTATCAATATGTAAAAGTATATAGTAATGTATTTGATGTAGGTGATTGGTGTTTGACAACAACGCGATGAAAATCTCGAGGGCATATATGTTGGGTTGGGTAAAAAAAGTTAAATTCTATCGCTTCCTCTTTGCTCCATTTGTGGCTTGTTAAGCGAAACCGTCGCAGGGAGGGAAAAAAAAGAAATTCGATGAGGGAGCTAAAGGCTCGAGTCTCCTTACATTTGGAGGTATGTGCGGAATTCAGATGATAACTTTCCATTTATAAAAGTTGTTCCTGCATAAGAATATGTAAAATAAACAAATTGACCTGTTAAGTCATATTTATTTACTACTTATAGTGCTTAACGTATAAAAAGTTTTTTCGCGTACTTTAATTTTTTATTCAACATGACAATGACAAACCATTTAGCATTTTTTTAAAAATTGTACACTTATTATTTATTTTGTAAGAATATTATTTAATTCACTTCAACTATTTTTTTGGAAAAATTTACATACCTCATTAATAATAAACAAGAAACAAAAAGCCCATGGCACAACTGGTATACATAGAAAAACACAAAAGTCCTAAGTATTGAGATAAATCTAAAGTCAAAACAAGACGATACTTAAAATGTAAACTTTTCAACACCATAAGATGTTACCACGGTTAAACATCCTGTAAAATGTACTCTCCACGGACCCGTAAAATGAAGTATGCAAAAATACACCATACATTTGAGATAAAACGACCAATCGGTATAAAAACCTTTTGAAAAGTAGGGGTCAACCTAGTGAAGTTCCACCGAAGCTAGTCCAAAAACTAGGAGGAACACCAAGTGATAAAGAGAAGCCAAACCGCTTAGATCTCAAAAGTATCCATAGATCGGCGATTGGATCTCGACCCAAACTGAACAAAGTCTATACCAAGAAGAAAAAAAAATACACCAAAGGGAGAAAATCTCCCACATATAACCCTATCAAAAGGAGGGACAAAACTCTCATAAAAGAGAGACAAAGACCTCTCACAAAGGAGAAACCATTTTAGGATAACCAAGACTAAGCTATTACAGGAAAAATGGAGAAAATAGGGAGTCCTTCCCCCTTCCTCATGGGGGAGGAAGAGGGCCTGAGGAAAAGGGGGAGGGCTTGGCGACAAGTGTTTTTAGAGAGAAGGTAGAGAAAAATGATTTGAAGGAAAATGCATATCTCATTATTTTTGTGAAGTAACTTTTTATGTACTCATTTAAGAGGGCTCTCCAAATTGTGCTAGAGAATATAATTGGAACTATACATGTTTACACTATATTTGAAACCAAATTTTGTTAGACTGAGACCCATGAAACTCATTAAGGCCAGCCATAATATTTTGGGGCCAATGAAGACAATATCTCGTGGTCTTTGTATATACGACAAGTACACACATATTTTTTACAAACTAAAAAGTTAATCGCATAATTTTTATTTAAGATTATTTTTACAACCGAATACGTTAGGGTAACTATGTATGTAGAAAACGTTAGAGGCATGAGCCACTTGCAAGACCACACCAACATTCAGAATAGCTGTTAAGTCTACTTAAGAGAGTGGGTGTGTGTGGGGTTGGGTGGGGGGAGATGATCTGGAGGAAAAGGAAAACCATAGTGCTGATGGAAATGGTTGATAATAGTTCGGAGGATGTCACATTAACTCTTGTTAAAGAAACACCATTTGGTGTTTGTGAGGATGTCAATCGAGGAGAATCATAGTGCTGTAAAGTCTGCAAATCTTACTAATTCTCATAATTTTTGGCATTTATTATATAGGAGAAAAATAAAATGAAAACCACTTTAAAATCGAGGACTCTTAGAACTTTGTAGTTTCGTGATTATTTTTTTATCATTTTCTTATGAGGGACTGAGTAATGGTTCTTTTTCCACTTCTATTAGTAAAAACTATGATGGCGAAGAAAATAAATAAAAATTAGAGTAAAAGTGGTTGCCAAGGTGGAAATAAGAGTACCCTAAGAGGTAAAAGTGCTAGCCGAACTTTATTTAATAAGTAATAATTTGTGCCCCTTAAACTTTATATATTTTGGTTCTTAACTAGTAACCTCTTCACTAGTTTGACCCTATAATGTTACTTTATTTCAAATTTGAGTCTTGGAAATTAAAAATATTAGGCTAATAAATATTTTTGTATTTGGGGCCCCCTCGATTTAGGTCACCAAGGCGATCGCCTAAGTTGCCTTAGGCTATGGACGCCACTGGAACTTGGGCTACCTATTGCATTCAGCCTTCTCACCCATTGTGAAACAATTTAACCACTAATATGGGAGGTCCGGTTCTTCTAGTAGGCTTTGTTGATTGCCAGGGTACTCAACCGATATAACAACTTTGAATATAAAGTATATTGGTAACAACATAGGTGATAATGACTTCCTATGTACAAGGTTAACTCCACATATTAGGGGGCTTTACTATACTTATAGGCAATTACACTCGAAGATACGTAAAAGAGAATGATCTGACATACATAAAAACACTTTGAGAACTACTAATTTATCTCCCCATTTACATTTTTTTAATATTGCATAATTGTCCAATAGTTCTTGACCTACAAGTTAACCAAATATTTATTGGTAGTAATTATAATTCTCTTATTTTGCAATAATATGAATCCTGTGTTATACTTGTAATATACCAAAAATGTGGAGACCCACGAGAGTGCCATACATACTAGAAAAGATCAACCTCGTCCACCTTTAAATAAAGCCTCTAGCCAGGTGGACGATTCAGGAAAATCCTAAAATATCTGGACTGTAGCTGGGCTTAAATCACCTCAATTAGAGGTAACTTCACGAGAAGAAATATCACTATCAGTTGTCTCGTGTACTCCAATGACACCAATAGATTACAATTATACAAGATAAAGTGGAGATATGAAGATATCTGCAACCATATCCTATAACTGGTTCGTTATTATCTACCCTCATGTGACACCCCACTTAAAATAATAACGGGTGGCCAGCCCTATACTAAAATAAATCAGGAATCTTAAGTGGATCATTCTCAGCATCAACTGACGAGTCAAATAATCATAGCTAACTACCTAATACTACAATAAGCGGATGCTAAAAATATATTTAAATCATACAGTGAATCAACATACCAACAATATAATAACTACTGAATTTGATAATAAATACACACGTACCACAATAAAAGGAATACTCATGTTAAAACCTAATAAGTACAACAAAAGAAAATACCTGAATATGTTGTCGGGTCACAGACAATACAACATCCTGAGGAGAGAAATATAAAAGTCCTATATGTATAACCCTCGGGTATAAACCCGATATACAAAATGAATCCTTAACTAGATTTAAAAAAGATAGAAAGCGGCTATAACAAAATCCCGCAACAGTCCGCATCTGCTACAGCTCCAAGGACATTGGATAGAAAAGCATCACTGGTGTCCTTGCAGTGGGACACCTATAATATATTACTATATATGTATAGCAAGAGAGAAATATAAACATGTTAGAGTCCGAGGTTTGAAAATATTTTACAAGTGCATTAAAATGCATAATAATTATAAATGCACTACTTCATAATTAAAGTGGAGTCTCACTCTCGTGGAACTCAAACTCAATCCTCGACTAAAGCGCGCCCCTAAACATATGCACGTGAACCTCAATTAAGCTTCCCGACACATTCTAGGGACCATTCAATCTTAATCTACGCATAATCTATACCCGACTAACCCACTTTCTAAAGTATACCCATTATTAACTTATATATATATATATATATATATATATATATATATATATATATATATATATATATATATATCGGTTTCTCATTATTAACTTAAACAAGTTATTAGCATCAGAATAGTCACACATCATCTTTATATTCTTATAAAGCATTCTTTCACCATTCAACATAAACCTGAGTACTAAGGACTAAACTTCTCCTCACTTCCAACATTGCTCTACGTTTCGTGCGTGGAATGTCTCGCAAAGAGAAATCCAAACAAGGAACCCCCCGATAAACTACTACTTGACAATGTTGATAGTCGTGATCCATTAGGCCCTCAACACACAACACATATAACCTCAACTACTTATTATGAACAACTATCTCTAAGTACATAAATAAGGTATCGCACAGAAACCTTTAGGGTCCATATAACATTATTGTAGTTATAGAACACGATCATTAAACGCTAACAAACACGTATACATAGCACACATAATGTGCATTTAAAATATTCAGAACACATTCACTTTAGGATATACGTATATATATACATATATACTCCACAATGCTATCATCTTCTAAGAATTACTCACATTATCCCGGGTTACCAGCTATCGAATTATTATCACACCGCTCTCTTAAACAATTAAATCACAACGTATAGGAAGCGGTCATAGTTCCTCATCGAAAAATAAGACGAATCATACCTAAGACGCCTTACCCCTGACACAATGCCACATAATACAGATAATGGACGCCTATGACCTGGGGACTATATACACCATGCTCTTCAAGCCAGAGGCCTCACCCACATCGTGTAACTTCCGATGATAGCATAGGCTAGGTATGTCTACTTAATATATCATATACACAAGATATATATACAATCATCATACACACACCATCTATATTCGTAGGCACATAAATATACAATAGTTATCCCGGGTATAAGTACAAAAACAAGCTATTCTAGTCGGTGATACATTAACTCATTCCAAATTTAGGTTACGGTTCAGTTGCTCATATGAACCCTTAACATTATAGCATTTATGATTAAATCCTTAAGTTTAACGTTACTAAGGGTACACGACCTCTCTCTTGTTGGCCCATAATTATCTCCAAGTAGAATTCTCGTCTAATATGATTCCCCCTAAGTCGATACAATAACTCCAATTTATACCTTCCCAAATAACTCAATGCGTCCCCAATATCACATCATATAAGAAACTCACAACAAATCTTCAAAACGCATTTCTCGCATCATATAAGAATGCTCTTAATTGATAAAGCCAATCGGAACAGAGTAAAACTCACTCTAGGAAAACTTCACAAAACAACCCTGTTTTCGAATTGATTTGGCCCCGTCCGAATCGATTCGGTCCAAAGGACCTGTAAGTCTGTTACATGCCGAATCGATTCGCAAAAGGGGTGAATCGATTCGGTCCTAAAGACCTGTAGGTCTATTCAACAAGATACGAAATGGATTATTTTCTTCAAAACCCAAACTTTCACTACCCAAATATATCATCTTATCTCCATCATTCTTCAACCCAAACATGTTTTTAACATCAAAACTCATCCTACATCTCACCCCATCAAGTTATACCTCCTCAAATCCACATAAAAACATCAAATATAAGATTGAATCAACAAAATCTAAGTTTTGACATATTAACCCCAAATCCATATTTCAATACACAAGTCCTGAAATATATTACACACATAGATTATTTAACAAGTTTAATCACTTGCCTCAAAGTTGTAGAGGTTGAATCTTCCTCGAAATCACGGATTAACCAAAATCTCCAAGCTTTTCTCCTCTTTCTTCTTCCTTTCCTCTTCTCTCTCTCTAGGGCTTTCTCAATCTCACAAATGAGATTGTTATCTCACGTAGGCTTAATAAGTCTTATCTCCAAAATACCCAACTTTAAATAACAATACACACTTTAAATAACTCGTTTACTCCAATTCGAGTCAAACTAACTTAAAATATTTCGGAACCCAAATAAAACTCAAGGACAGTCATTTTGACTATCTCGACCCATTCCGGATCAATCGTGCGCTCAGAATCGTCATCCGAAATACTTTATAACATCCTTTAATTTTGACCTCGTTTGCCAAATTTAAAATTCTCCAATTCAAATAAATTTTATTTCTCCCACAAATAATTAAATTCTCAGTTCTCGAAATTACGGGGTGTTACAGCTCACTTATATAAAGTGTGATTATATCTTACTTAGAAGAATACATACACGTGTCCCCAAAGACCACATTCTGTGATCTTATTATAGATAGAGGCAATAAACACCTTGAAAATGTGTTATTGAACTATCAATTGTTATGTTATCCAAGTGAGAAATGAGTAAGAGGGAACTTATAGTTGAGCTCCCATAGTATATTTGATCAAAATTAGTCCAGAAGAAACACCAGTGGATGTAGGCAATCGAGTTTGAGGTTGTAATTAGGCCTGTAAATGGATCGAATTTGGACCGGATCAGACAAATTCAAATTTATATCCGTTTATGTTAAACGGATTCCGGTTCGATACGATTATCTATCGGATTATCTCTTAGGGTTCCAAATTCATATCCGTTTATGTTAAACGGATTCGGATCCAATCCAAGTATCTAAAAATTATTTTTTATTTATTTTTATAATAATTTTTATTAAAAAAATAAATAATGATATGTCAAAACATATACTTTTGACCACTTGATTTGCAACATTTTAATTTTTAACTCTTAGGTTCTCTGTGTGTGTGTCTTTTTCCTTTTATACGAGGGAGATTTTTTTATATTATATTATAACTATTATAATATATATTTAAAATATTATTAAATACAATATATATTAATTAAAAATATTATATATATATAACTTTGCATTATCATCATTTTCTACATTAATATCTCACAATCCACCTATTCACGTGAATTATTCAAAAATATTATTTTGAAAATCCGGGTTATTACAACTAGGTCTGTCAATGGATCGGATTTTAACTGAATCAAAATTTGAATCTGAATCCGATCCAAATTCTCTCCATTTAATAAACGAGTAATCGAATAATCGGGTTATCAGATTTTAAGCATGATTCATATCCGTTTAAATGGATCGCATTAAAATTCAAATTCCGATTCGAATAAAATCTGATCCATTGACAGACCTAGTTGTACTAATCCGGATTTTCAAAAATAATATTTTTGAATAATTCACGTGAATATGTGGATTGTGATATTTTATTATGCAAAGTTATCTTTATATTAATATAGAAAATGATGACAATGTATAAGTTCTTAAGATAAAATGGTTATTTTTGTGGTAAAAGTGTAATTAGTGTAGACTAACTAATTTAAAGATTGAAGTTGAGTATTTTGAAAATAATGTTAAAGTATAAATTTAATAATTTAGAAAGTGATTAATTGAGGTTTATTTAGTTAAGGGTTCATGACATTAAATGAATAAATTTAAAGTGCATATTATATAAGAATAAATATATTTAAAGAAGTTGAATAATTTAATGTGTAAAGATATAAATTGTAACAGGAAGACATCTAAGTAATGAGTTTGTGTTATTTTATGAGTTGAAATCCATTTAGTTAAATCACTGGGTCATTTACTGTCTGGGGTACATTTGTTATTCGTATTTTGTTCATGGGGTACGTTTGTTTACGTATTAGTTCGATGAGATTGATTTGGATGGAATCCGTTAACTTCCGTTTAAAAGATTTTTTTCACTTGTCAAATCTCTTATTTGCCCTTGATGATACAAAAAGACGCATGCGCCCCTCTATAAAATACATTTCTTTTATAAAAAACCATATAAACTATACATTTATTTTACGTGCTTTTTAAAATAAAAACTGTTTTAAATAAAATTAACTATTCCAGTTTATATGTTTAAAAAATTCCAGCATGTTTAAAAATGAATTTTAGTTAAAATAAACAGCTATAAAATGATTTTAAAAAACTGTTTAAAAAGGATTTTCAATTAAAAATATGATTTTCAAGATGTTTAAAAATGTTTATACGAAGAAAATCATTTTCAGAAAAAAATATGATTTTCTGTTAAAAATATTTATAAATGTTTAAACGAAGAAAATCATTTAAAAATATGAATTTCAGAAAAAAAAAGTTTTCTACGAAATAAAAAGAATATAAAAAATGTATTTTTTACATATACAAAAAGAACTCTTTATATATACAAAAAACTCTTTGTTAATTGTTTTATAAAAAGTATTTTCTAAAAACTGTTTGTTAACTGTTTAAAAACTAAATTCGGTTTAAAAAAATTATTTTCAGAAATGTTTCTAAAATCTGTTTTCAGAAATGTTTCTAAAAGGTGTTTGATAAAAACAGAAATGTTTTTAGCCAAAAAAAAAAAATTCCAGGCATAAAAATATTAAAATAAAATTGATTTAAAACTGTTTTCATTTAAAAAAAATTCAGAAAAAACTTTTTCCGAAAATAAATTCCAGAAATCCAAGCTACAAATTTCAACAAATTTCCAACAAAAAAAGCATATAAAACTTAACGGTTTAAATCCAACAATTTTTTAACAATTTTCCAGCAACAATAAAAATATTTTCAGCAACAATAAAAATCTTTCCAGCAAAAAAATAAGTAATCCAAAAAAAAATATTTTTCAGTGAAATAAAAATGATTTAAAAAAAATTAGCCTAAAAAACTGTTGTCTAATACATAAACCCCAAACAAAAAAGATTTTTTAAACTATTTTTGTAAACACTTCATATATTTTTAACTCTTTTTGTTTTTAAATAATTTTTTTTTGGTTATAAACGTTTTTGTTTTGTTGAAATATATTTTTTTAACTGGAATCAGTTTTATTATTTAATTTTTTTGCTGGAAATATTTTTTTTTGTCGTTAGAAATCTTTTTTGGGTAGAAAATAAATTTCTGTTGTTGAAAATCAATTTTTTTGGTTGAAAACGTTTTTTTCTTGAAATATATATTTTTAATTGAAATCAATTTTATTTTTAATATTTTGCAGGAGATATTTTTTTTGAAGTTGGAAAGCATTTTTTTTGGGTGGAAAACAATTTTTTTTTGCTGAAGATCATTTTTTTGGTTGAAAAGGGTATTTTTCTTGAAATATATTTTTTTAACTAAATTTATTTTTTTATAAATAAATTTTTAACTGAAATCAATTCATATATTTTTTGGCAAGAACTTATATACTTTTTTCGGCCGAAATTTATATATTTTTTTAACAATTTTCGGAAATTATTTTTTAAAAACTTTTTTACAGTGTTTTCCCTATATATTTAAACCTTATAATATATATATATATATATATATATATATATATATATATATATATATATATACTATAACGTAATATATATATTCAATTTCGGAAACAGTTTTAACTAAATAGTTTTTATAAATTTTAAACAGTTATTATAAATATTGAACATATTTTATAAATTCTAAATAATTTTTATCAAACTTTTTTTTTATTAATATTAAGTAGTTTTTAGAAATATTGTAGATTTTTTTACAAATACTAAATATTTTTTTATTAAAAAGTTCTTATTAAACAACATTTTTGACCCAATCAATGACATCAAGGGCAAATGTGCCATTTATCATCTAAGATAGAATTTTTAAAATATGTCAGCTAACGGTCAAATGCGCAACTGACGGTTTCCGTTAGTTTTGTACCCAATGAACTAATATGTAAACAAACGTATTCCATGAACAAAATACTAATAATAAATGTATCCCAAATAGTAAATGATCATAAATTAATTAATGAATTCTCTAGGAATTATGTTAAATCAAATTTAGTTTATTAAGTGGTATGCATTGACTGCACTTATACAGAATTAGGAAAAAAAAAATGCATTTGTAAGGATTTAGGCATGGGAAAGCATAAAGGAAAAGGGAAAAAAAGAAAGGGATGTAAAGGGCTAAGAAAAGGACAAGACAACATATATGTTTTTTTTAGTTTTTTTTTTTAATTAGTTTTATTAATGAGTGTGATAGTTGAGTAGTGTGTTGTTAACCTTGGGTGCAGCTAAATAAGCTCCAAAAAATCTGAAAACACTCCAAAATTTTGTTAATTGATTATATTAGCCTTTATCCTTTACCCTTTACCTTTTATTCTTTAACCTTTACAATTTAACCCAATAATTTTTTTTAACTTTAAATAACAATTATTAACAACTTAGTCATTAATTGATTTATACTTTAGTACTTACTTATTTTTTTACCAAATATGAACACGATCCAGTTAAAATGCGACACAACACGAAATTTTATTTTTTATCTAACATAAAAAAACTCAAATAAAAGTGACATTTCACGAAATCTTATCCTTTTTATCTTAGACAAACATGAAATATTTTTTTTAACCTAAACACAATCCAATTAAAAGAGACACGAAATGACATGAAGTATTATTTGAATTTATTTACAAAAATAGATACACGACGAATAAAAATGCGATATAATACGAATCTTTTTTTTACGAAACACAAATATGGCCAAGTAAAAGCGATATAGCAAGATTTTTTTTCCAAACACAAACAATAATGTTTTTACCAAATACAAACACGATTAAAATGCGACACAATACGAAATCTTTTTTTTAATTATTAATATGACCAAGTAAAAATAACACAACATGATTTTTTTTTTATTTTTTTACCAAACAAAAACACGATCCAATGTGGTGTGGTGTTTATGTTTTACTTCGATCGTGTTTGTGTTTGCGCTCGGTAAAAAAATTGTGTTTGTATTTGGTAAAAAAATATTATTTGTGTTCGAAAAAAAATCATGTTGTGTCGCTTTTACTATATGGTTCATGAATTTTAAAACAAATAACATGCAAAATTGTATTTTAATTAGATCGTGTTCATATTAGATAAAAAAAATAAGATTTCGTGTCGTGTCGCGTTTATTTGAGCGGTGTTAGGTAATTTTGCATTTTTTTGCCTAGCACAAACACAAACACGATCGAAGTAAAACGTAAACACCACACCACATTGGATCGTGTTTTTGTTTGGTAAAAAAAATCACGTTGTGTTGCCTTTACTTGGCCATATTGATAAAAAAAGATTTTGTATTGTGTCGCATTTTAATTGTGTTTGTATTTGGTAAAAAAAATTATTATTTGTATTTAGAAAAAAATCCTGTTGTAATGCTTTTACTTGGCGATATTTGCGTTTCGTAAAAAAAGATTTCATATTGTGTCACATTTTAATGTTTGTGTTTGATAAATTAGATTGGATCGTGTCTGTGCTTGTTAAAAAAAATCATGTTCTGTCGCTTTAACTTGCCCATTTTGGTAAAACAATTATGATTTCGTATTGTGTGGCATTTAATTTGACTAAATTGTTTAAAATTAATAATGATTTCGTACTGTTAACTTTAAAATTAATAAATACAAATTCTTTTTTTATCCAAGTAAGAACATCACCAAATTAAAATATGAAAGGTCATGAATTTTTTTTTACTTGACACGAATACGATCTAAGTAAAAGCGACCAAATTAAAATGATTTCGTAAAAGCGACCAATTTTTTTTTTAATTTTAATTTATTTACAAACACAGAAACACGACTGAATAGAAAAAAAGATTTTCGTATTGTGTGGCATTTTAATAACAATTAATTTTTTTTAAGTGTGGAAATAGTTTTTTTTTTACTTTTTAAAATAGTTATATACAGTTTTGTAAAACTTATACAAATTTCTTTTAAAGAAACAATTTTCTAAAATAAATGTTTTTTATAATCAAAATAGTTGGTTTATTTTAGACACATGTTTATGGTTGGTATAATATTAGAGGTTTATTTATTTTATTTTTGTTAGAAAGAAATGTATAAAACAAACAAACAGTTTTGTAAAGACTGTTTTTTAAATAATTTTTTTTATGTTTTATAAACAGTTTTTTAATTAAAAAAAATAGGTAAAAAGTTCATTTTTTAAAAACAGATGAAATATTTTTTTTGAAATAGTTATAAAATTTAAAAACATTTTTTTTTAATTTTTCAAACAGTTTCTTATTAAAAGCAGTTTTTTACTTAAAAAAAGTTTTTTTATTCAAAATACGAATTTTTTATTTTTATCAATTGTTTTAGTTGGAGGGATAAAAGTGGGCAAGAGAAGGGTATAATTGTCATTTCATATTTAAATAAAGTATGAGAAGAATTTGATGGAGTGAGAATAGCCATCCGCGTTAACCTTTTGTGGTGCCAAAAGCATTTCCTCTCATAGTTATTTAAAACAAATTAGAACTTAGGTGGCGTGTTGTAGAGTATTGAGTGCTGTAGGCCTGTCAATGGGTCGGGTCTGGACCCGAACCCGACCCGAACCCGATCCGTATAATAGGGTCTGAGCATATTTTTTTGGAGCTGAGACCCGAAGACCCGAAGACCCGTTTAGTAAACGGGTAGGGTCTGGATCTTATACAAGACCCGGACCCGAAGACCCGACCCGAATTGTACATTATTATTTTGTATATATATACATATATACTATAAATTTATATATATTTATAAATATATCTTATCAATATAACATGTAAGTATTATATATAAAAATATATATTTATGTATATAATAAATATAAGTAATATATGTTTATTTATACTAATAATATTCTACAATACATTGCAAAATATTTTAATTTAAGATTAAATAATAAAGAAGGTGGATAAAATAAAATAAATATAAAATAAATGTACATATTTGACCAGACCCGGACCTGAACCCGAGACCCTAAGCCCCGAACGGATCTGGGTCTGGATTCAATTTGTATACCCGATGAAGACTCGGACCCGAACTCGAACCCGATGAAGACCCGATTACACGGATCTGGATCTACCTAACCCGACACGTCTCCGACCCGTTGACAGCTTAGAGTGCTGCAAACCATTTCCGTCCATTTTATTTATTCACACCCGTACAATTTATCCGCTCATTCTTATTTTACACAGAGCAAAGGTTGCTCTTATTTGTTGTAAAACCAACACCACAATACTGTATTTTCCACCATTTTCACAACCGCAAAAATACCACAATTTTCACTATTTTTGTTAAGGATTCCTTACACAATTTGTACAACAAAAATTTGTCAGTTAGAAAATAGCCCTACTGAATATTTTGATCAATGCACCAAATACACTTGTATTTTTAGGGATGCTTAGTATCCTCTTTACAACCACATTTGGAGAGGTGTGTGTGTGTGTGTGAGGGGAGGTTGGCACTCTGCACACCAGTATTAATCGATATTTTTACGCTATGAATAGGTGTTTTTTTTAACATTCGAGTCCTTAAATGTATTTAGAAATGCATTTAGGGAGCTTCAAGCACATAAGAATATGTTTGTGAATTTTGGCGTTTTTGGCAAGTAAACCACATCTAAAAAGAGTTATGTTAAGTATATACATGTAATGGGGTTTAAACCATTTATGTACATTGGGATAAAATTGAATAATAATTTTTGTCATGAATGGAAACGTAATTGAAGGGTTTTGTGTAAATAATATTATGAAAATATTAATTAAATCATAGATTTTTGATTAATTATTATTTGGGACCAAAGAGTATCATAAATTATGTTTTTAACATCCAAACTTTGTAAAAACATTTTTTAACTCCAAACTTTCATGAAGACATAGTTTGGATCCTATACTTGTTAAAAATGCTATTTTAACGCTAAAAGTGTACTTTATGAGATATTTGCAAATCAACTTTAAGCTTGAAAATAATTATGAAAATGTTCCCAAACTTTTGAGTAATTTCAAATCATCCCATGGACTTTTTATAACTATAACGCAACACCGAAGTTTTGGTAAATGTACAAAAGTACCCTAAACTTGTAATTCTAACTGCTAGTATCTAGTGTTTAAAAGTTGTTCGACATTAACTTTGTAAAAGAAATTACAAAGGAATCTCGGTGTTTAAGAAATTTGTGAAATGAATCTTAAATGTTGTGTTAAATACATTTAAGTCTAAAATGGTTCGTAAGTCCAACATATATGTTTAAGCGTATAAAAGGAATAAAAATATGAGTTCGACATAAAGTATTCTCGCATAATTTTGCCATTGACCATGTATAAAACGGTAAAAGGTAAAAATAAAACTTAAAAAATGGATATTTTTATTAAAATATGGTGCAAGTCGAGTGTTTTGTGAAAATATGGTGCAATCCAAGCATTTTGCTAAATGTAACACAATCCGGGTAGTTTGATAAATATGACACAAGCCGGGTATTTTGCTAAAAAAAGCGTTTGGACCGCAACAAAATGAACTTAATGGAGAATAAAAGAGTTTTCAAAAGGAGTAACCGAGATAAATCTAAGAAGGTCCTCAAGCCTTAAGGGGGTTTGGTTAGACCCAAAACCACTGGTTATGGAAAGAATGGATGTAATATTGATGGAAGGCGACGAGAGCCCGTAAACATAAATGGGATACGGTGAACTCGAGGATAAAATGAGAATTATCAAAAAAGAAATGAATTTGGAAAATTCGAATAAAAAAGGGGAACTTATTAATTAATCGATTACGAAAATTGTATTCCAAGTTTTTAGAAACATGGTCCACAATCATGATAAATATGTAATAAAGTAAATTGATGAAACCCTAACATGACATGAAATGAAGGATCTAGTATTTGAAATTTAAAGTAATAACAACGTAGACACTAGATGGGTAAGTATAACACAGATTTAACATGTGAATGTGCGGGTAATTTGATGTATTCCAAAAATGATAATATAGGATAAAGATTTGACAAATTATGTGTGAATAACTCTTTTCAAACACTGCGTGCGTGTGTTGAATATTGCTTTTTAAGAAACACCAGGTGTGTGTTAATTCAAGTACAAGTGGATATAGTTAAAAGGAATCCGGACGGTTAAAGATAGTCCAAGAATATAATTTTTCAAATTAACTGAGCGAGTTAATGAGTTAAAGGACATTTTGTACAAAATGGCAAATGGTGAAGATAAGGTTTAATGATATTTAACTAGATTAAAGATAATGTTTCAGAAATAAACGATGGTTAATACATATACCGTATAATACTTGCATGTAGATTTTGGTAAAATTATACTACTTATGATATCACATTCGTTTCCTTTTGTCGTTCATTTGTGTATTACATTTTGTTAGGGAACCCCACTTGGAACTCGCTCACCATGTTCCCTTTGTTACAACAGGTTAATCGAAATTCCGTCATTGGAGAGGATTTTATACGTGCGTAATTGTTTTTCCTACGCTAGTAGCTCTGATTACTTAAACCCTAGTACATTTGCTAATGGGTTCTACACTTGTTATTATTATGCTTAAATATCTCAAAAATAAAATTGCATCCCCCTTAGTAATTTTAATATATTAAGATGGACTAAAAACCTTACTTAGGTTGTTTCACATCACTACACACTTAACGCAGACGTATCGGATTGGGCTGATCCACGAATAATCCGAAATTCCGGGTCGGGGTGTTACAACTTGGTATTAGAGCTTTAGGTTCAAGTTCCTTTCGGGAGTGACACATAGTTGTTACATTGGGATTTGATCCTTCGATAGTCAAGTTTGGCTTGGGACTCGGCTTCATAAGGCGAGTGAAGACTCTCGTTTGTATGCGTACGCAATTATAATATTGGAGTAAGGATTAAGGCATTATTGGAGGGTTTCTTTCATTGGCAATAGCAGTATGGGATTTTCAATTTTCGTGGCATCTCACATTGGTATTATCGTATAGGAAGGTATGCAGCCTATTACGTGTTAGCCTCAGAAGCCCTTATCTCTATTAAATAATTAATTACAATTTCTTAGAATTTGGTTAACGTCTCATGATGTTTAGTAGTAAGACATTGCGAAAGATATGTGACGTTTCACCTTGGAAATCGGAGTAAGTTTATCGAGAAATGCTACAAGCACTCTACTGGGGACCATTGGGTGTTTTTATTAGATAACCATCTTTAGCATTAAGATATTATAAAGAGTAGGGGTGGGCACGGTCTGGTCCGGTCTGGGTTTTGCCTATTTTTTGGACCGGACCGAATATTCGGTCCTCATTTTTTTTGAACCGAGACCGGACCGATTAATTCGGTTAACTTACTGATTCGGTCCAGGCTTTTTTCGGTCCGGTCCGGGGTAAAATTCGGTCCTCACTCTATTTTATATATATGTACATTTTATGAATGTTTTTATCCATTTTTCTCACAAATATATATACAAAAAAATAATACTCGAAACTCCAAGTGATATTTACATGGGTTTTTTTAACCCAAATAAAAAAATGTCTATACATATATAAAATGTTCCAAATTAAATTCATAAGTGATATACATTAATTCAAAAACTATACATAAGAAACACAATAACATTATTTTTATTATATATATATGGGAATCGGTCCGGTCCGGTCCAAATCGATCTTTTAATATAGTGGACCGCGGATCGGACCGATTTAATCGGTTTTTAGTTTTTGTGAACCGATTTTTGAACCGGTTTCAAAATAGCCTTAGTTTTCGGTTCGGTCCGGTTCGGTCCAATCGGTCCATTCGGGTCGGTCTTTTTTTTGTCCACCCCTAATAAAGAGTGAGAAGGGCTTAGCGTCAAATTTATGTCTTATTACAAACCCTCATCACATCAAGAGTCCGCAACATATATAACATTGATGTAAGAAAAGAATAAGCATAAATAGTGGTTATTTCTAGCAATCACGGGTAGCATTGGTAATTGATCGAAAGGAGTATCAGATTGTGGTGACTCAGTCCTGAGTCGAAACAACTGTTGGAAAATCATTTGGCAGTTAGTACGATTAAATTTTAGAGTGGATGCCAGGGTAGACTAGTTAGTTACAAGTGGCATGAATATGGGAAATCATTAAGGGTGTGTTTGATACCATGGCAAATGGTAGGCAAATGCAAATAAGTTGACAAATATGGTATTTGTCTACAATTTGGTGTGTTTGATAGCAAAATTTGTCTACAAGCTATTTGCCAATGTACAACACCTCCTATGCATAACATGTTGGCAAATTTTGCTTTGCTATATGGGTGAGAAATATTTGCCAACAAATTTGCTAACTTCTTTAATGCTTTTAATATTTTAAAAAATAATTTAAAAACTGTTTCAAATAATTAAAAAAACTGTTATGAATATTTTAAAAGCTGTTTTAAATTAAAATCTGTTTTAATGTAAAAACTGTTTTTCCGTAAAAACTGTTTTAATGTAAAAATTTGTTTTCATGTAAAAACTGTTTTAATGTAAAAAATTAAAAAAAATTAAATGTGTAAACTGTTTAATATACAAAATTGTTTTAATGTAAAAACTGTTTTAATGTAAAAAATTTGCTTAGGTGTAAAAACTGTTTTTCCGTGAAAACTGTTTTAATGTAAAAAAATGTTTTAATGTAAAAACTGTTTTAATGTAAAAAATTAAAAACTGTTTTAATAAATAATTTGGGGTAAAAAACTTTTTTTATATATAGTTTGTTATATTTATAATAAATAAAAACGGGAAATAAAAAGAAAAGAAAAACTATTTTTTTATTAAATAAAACTGTTTTAATGTAAAAAATTAAAAATTGTTTTAATGTGAAAACTGTTTTAATATAAAAAATTATTTTTTCGTAAAAACTGTTTTAATGTAAAAAATTGTTTTTTTCGTAAAAACTGTTTAAATGTAAAAACTGTTTTAATGTAAAAAAATTAAAAACTGTTTTAATGTAAAAACTGTTTTTAATAAATAATTTTGGGGTTAAAAAACTTTTTTTTATATATAGTTTGTTACTTTTTAAATAAATAAAAACGAGAAGTAAAAAGAAAAGAAAAAATTGTTTTTTTATTAAATAAAATTTGGGACGAAAATAAAAAAAAAGAAATTTATTATTATATACGATAACATGGACGAAAATGTGTTAATAAAATGTTTTGCCTAAAAAACTTGTTTTACCTCATTTGGTGTTTGATAGCCTAATGTGAGAAAAAAATATTTGTTTTGACAAATTTTGCCATGCCAACACTTTTGCTCAATTTATATCAAACGGACCTAAGAAATTCATCCTCCTCCTGAGTTAGGACCAAGGACTAAGGATATCCTTAACATTCCGTCCTCCTCAATGACAACACGCCTTTTGAGGTAAAGATTCCATGAGACCAAGTCAAGTGTTAATTCTATTCACACGGTTATACTACTTCGCATTTTAAGTGATTCAACATTTGAAGGCAAGACCTTCATCTCTTTTGAAGGGAAATAATTACAATAACTCTGCGATAAATAATGGCTCATATGAGGCGACATCAAGGCAAGGACCTTGCACTGTATCCCTAGACAAGGGATTGTGGTGGCTGTAGCTGTCGTGGCTGTAGCCTTTTGACAACTGACTGTGTTAGCCGACAATGGCATTTAAGGCCCGTTGACAAATTTGAAGGTTGAATAACCTCATCATCTTTATATTGGTTTGTAGATAAGAGTTCACAGTGTGGCTGGAAACTTGTATAGTTTTCGTAGCACCATGAATTCGTAGATAAGAGTTCACATTATGGCTGGAAACTTGTATAGTTTCCGTAGCACCACGAGTAGTTCCATCATTCTGGTACATTCGATTATTTGGAAATAACTGGGGCATCGTCCCTTGGTCTTAATGTCTTGGAAGTAGCATCTTATCATAGTAAGGAGGCCCGTGAGGAGGAAATTGCGTGAAAGCGCATTGAGACTCCTAAATTTTCAACAAATGATAGTGGTTGTGGGCATTTCCTTCTCTCATTGCAAGTGAGGCTCAACGTGAGGTTAAAATGTACCATCGGGTGGTACTGCATTATGTTTGGATTTGCACATATCAATCCGATATCGAGGTCAGTATGAGTTTGATTCTTCGCACATTTTGCATTGGTATCGACAGTTAAGGAGTGAAAAGTGGCAGATTCTGATGATTTTCGAACATCATGACCTTTACATTGAATTGAAGGCAATTTGTACAATTGGTAGTAACCCCGCTAATTAAATATTGCTTTGGATTTTTGAGGCATGTCATAATTAAGGTAATAACAACGGTACCTATTGTAAGGAGTGTATGCTTCAGTCCTAGATTTCCAACAGTGGAATCCATAAGAAATAATTGATATTTCCTTGAGATAAAAAGATGGTTTAAACGTGGTTTTTCAGGTCCTGTTCTCAATGTTGGGAAAGTAGGTGGAGCCTATCTCCACAAATTTTGCCACAAAACAGGAGCCTTAAAACATGAAAGAAAAAAGCAAGTGGACCACCCACAAAACCAGCCACCTTGTTTTAAGGAGAAAAATAAGCAAGCCTTGGCTCCCACCTTTGCTTTATGTCAACTTTCCTTCTTTTTCTCATATGTATATATATGGTAGCCGGAGAGAGTGAAAAACATATATATGTGAATAGAACATAACAAGGGAAAAGAGAGGAGAGAGCAGACAGTGAAAAATAGTCAGTGAGAGAATTTTGCAGAGTGTGAATATTTAGAGGGTGGGAGAAAAATTAGAAGCAAAGGGTCTAGTTGAGAGCTTTGCAGTGTCTTTTTTTTCCTGAGTGTTTGAGAGATACACAGTGTGCGCGTATAGGTCTGCTGACCTGTCTTGTAAATCACTCTCCTTGATATAGTGAAATATTTGGTGTGCTCCGTGGACTAGTGGCAATTTTCCGAAAGCACGTAATTCTCTGTGTTGTGCGATTGGTGTATTTTGTTGCCCCAAATAATTTTTTGATTGTGCCAATATTCTTTTGTCATTTGTATTCCAAGATCCTATTAAGAAATTAGCGGCGTCTGATTTTTTCCCAACAACTGGTATCAGAGCCTTGGTCCATTTGATGAAGACATTATTTAATCTGAAGATGTCAGAAAATTCTGTAGTGGCGGAACATTTAAATAATTTCAACACCATAATCAACCAGTTGTCTACTGTCGAAATTAATTTTGACGATGAGGTTCGAGCTTTGATTGTTTTGGCTTCGCTACCAAATAGCTGGGAGGCCATGAGAACGACAGTGAGCAACTCCGTCGGGAAAGACAAGCTCAAATATGCCGATATCAGAGATCTGATTCTGAACGAGGAGATTCGCCGAAAAGATTCTGGTGAACCGTCCAACTCCGGCGCAGCCTTAAATGTTGAAGCAAGAGGTAGAAATTCAACAAGAGGTTATGGACGCGGCAGAAGCAAATCGAGGAATGGCAGGTCAAAGTCGAAAAATCCCAGGAATTTCAACAACTCTCAGAACCAGAATAATCAAAAGGTTATTGAGTGTTGGAATTGTGGAAAAATTGGACACTATAAAAATCAGTGGCGGGCACCAGAAAAAGCTCAGGAGAACAAGACTGAAGCAAACGTTGTAGCAGAGCAACAAAATGATGTACTGATATGCTCTATGGAGAGCAAGACGGAGTCATGGGTGTTAGATTCCGGAGCATCATTTCACGCCACCTCAAGTAGAGAACTCTTTATGAGTTACGCACCAGGTAACCATGGAAAGGTGTATCTTGGTGATGATCAGCCATGCGACGTGGCCGACAAAGGCGAAGTACAAATCAAGTTGAACGGGTCTGTATGGAAGTTAAAGGATGTTCGTCACATCCCTAACTTGAGGAAGAATTTGATCTCGGTGGGTCAGTTGGAAAATGAAGGTTATGTCACAACCTTCAACTGTGATACGTGGAAAGTTTCTAAAGGTGCAATGACAATTGCACGTGGCAGTATGATAGGCACTCTCTACATGACAACAAATGCTTGTGGGTCAATCGCAGTTGCAGCAAGCACATAAGATCCAAACTTATGGCACCAGAGACTTGGTCACATGAGTGAAAAAGGACTTAAGATCATGCACAAGAAGGGGAAGCTAGAAGGGATCCATTCAACCAATATTGACCTATGTGAGAGTTGCATTTATGGAAAACAGAAAAGAGCCAGCTTCAATACAGGTGGCAAATTTCCAAAGCAAGAGAAGCTAGAGCTAGTGCACATAGATGTGTGGGGGCCGGCTCCAGTTTCATCCATTGGTGGGAAGTCATACTTTATGACTTTCATTGATGACCATTCCAGGAAGGTGTGGGTTTATTTCTTGAGACAAAAATCTGAGGTGTTTGAGGTGTTCAAGAAGTGGAAAGCCATGGTAGAAAATGAAACAGGCCTGAGAATCAAGAAGCTGAGATCCGACAATGGCGGAGAATATGAATACGACGAGTTCAAAATGTTTTGTTACGAGAATGGAATCAAGCCAGAAAGGACAGTTCCAGGGACACCGCAACAGAATGGCATAGCAGAACGGATAAACCGAACACTGACGGAGAGAGCCAGAAGCATGCGTCTACATGCAGGATTACCTAAGCAATTTTGGGCAGAGGCAGTCAGTACAACAACCTATTTAATCAACCGGGGACCATCAGTGCCGTTGGAGCACAGAATACCAGAAGAGGTGTGGAGTGGAAAAGAGGTTAAACTTTCACATCTGAAAGTTTTTGGCTGTGTTGCATATATACATATCAGTGATCAAGCTAGGAGTAAGCTAGATCCGAAATCACATAAATGTTCTTTTCTTAGATATGGAGAAGATGATTTTGGTTACAGATTATGGGATGACCAGAATAGAAAAATCGTCAGAAGCAGAGATGTCATATTCAACGAGAAGCTGATGTACAAGGACAGAGACACGGCAGATTCAAGTAATTTAGCGCAATGTGATCCTGTATATGCTGCTGGTATGGGTGATATTCGAGAAAGTGGCCAAACAGAACAGACAGAAGAAAGTTCTCAGGCAGAGGAACCAACACTGCAGATCAGTACACAACAGACGAAGGCACTAGAGTCTCCTGTACCAAGGCGATCTTCCCGGCCTCAAGTACTGAACATGAGATACTTGAATTACTTGTTACTCACTAATGGAGGTGAACCTGAATGTTATGATAAAGCATGTCAGGTACAGGATGCGAACAAGTGGGAGCTTGCAATGAAGGACGAGATGAAGTCCCTCATCTCTAACAAGACATGGGAGCTAACTGAGTTACCGGTAGGGAAGAAGGCTCTACACAACAAATGGGTGTATTGAGTGAAAGAGGAGCAAAATGGTTCGAAGAGGTACAAGGCAAGGTTGGTGGTCAAAGGCTTTCAGCAGAAAGAAGGAATTGACTACACCGACATCTTCTCACCCGTTGTAAAATTGACCACCATTCGGTCAGTTTTGAGTATTATTGCAGGAGAAGACTTACACCTTGAGCAGTTAGATGTGAAAACTGCCTTCCTCCATGGTGATCTAGATAAGGAAATATACATACAACAGCCAGAGGGTTTCTCAGTGAAGGGAAAAGAGAAACTTATTTGCAAATTGCAGAAGAGCTTGTATGGCCTAAAACAAGCTCCAAGACAGTGGTACAAGAAGTTTGATGGGTTTATGCAAATAAACGGCTACTACAAGTGCAACGCTGACCATTGTTGTTACTTCAAAAGGTTTCAGTCCAGTTATATTATTTTGCTACTTTATGTTGAAGACATATTAGTAGCTGGCTCAGATATGGATGAAATCAGGAGGTTGAAGAAGCAGTTGTCGAGTGAGTTTGACATAAAAGATTTGGGTGCAGCAAAGCAGATTCTTGGGATGAGGATTAAGAGAGCTAAGCAAAGGGGCATCTTGCAGTTGTCTCAAGCTGAGTATATTGAGCGTGTTCTAAAGAGGTTTAGCATGAGTGATGCTAAGCCAGTTAGCACACCCCTGGCTAGTCACTTTCGACTATCCAAGGACCAGTCTCTTAAGAGTGATGAAGAAGAAAGCTTCATGGCTAAGGTACTGTATGCCTCAGTCATTGGAAGTCTGATGTATGCCATGGTTTGCACGAGACCAGATATTGCCCATGCAGTGGGAGCTGTGAGCAGGTTCATGACAAATCCTGGCAAGCTACACTGGGAAGCCGTCAAGTGGATATTGAGATATCTATAGGGTACCACTGACAAATGCCTATGTTTCGACAGAGGGGAGTTGAGACTTCAAGGGTTTGTAGATTCAGATTTTGCTGCTGAAGTGGATCACAAAAGGAGTACTACCGGTTATGTTTTTACTATGGTTACTACTGCAGTCAGTTGGGCTTCACAACTACAGAAGATAGTTTCCTTATCCACCACAAAGGCAGAGTACGTGGCCATGACCGAGGCGAGCAAAGAAATGATTTGGTTACAGGGATTGTTGGCAGAGTTGGGTTTTAAACAGGTGAAGAATGTTTTTCATTGTGACAGTCAGAGTGCTATACATCTAGCAAAGAATTTGACATTTCATTCAAGAACCAAGCATATAAGACTTCGGTATCACTTCGTCAGATCACTCCTAGATAATGGGGTATTGACACTTGAGAAGATCCAAGGTAGCAAGAATCCAGCCGACATGTTAACCACGACAGTCACGACGGAGAAACTAAAGTTGTGTTCAGTTTATGTCTGTCTTCAAGAATGAAGAATGAGAGACGAGTCACACCAGATATTCACTATGAGGATGAACTGCAGGGTGATGTAGGATGGAAGTTTTGTTGCATTAGTCTCCAAGTGGGAGATTGTTGGGAAAGTAGGTGGAGCCTATCTCCACAAATCTTTCCACAAAACAGGAGCCTTAAAACATGAAAGTAAAAAGCAAGTGGACCACCCACAAAACCAGCCACTTTGTTTTAAGGAGAAAAATAAGCAAGCCTTGTCTCCCACCTTTGCTTTGTGTTAACTTTTCTTCTTTTTCTCATATGTATATATATGGTAGCCAGAGAGAGTGAAAAACATATACGTGTGAGTAGAGAACATAACAAGGGAAAATAGAGGAGAGAACAATTTTTGACAGTGAAAAATAGTCAGTGAGAGAATTTTGCAGAGTGAAAATATTTAGAGGGTGAGAGAAAAATTAGAAGCAAAGGTCTAGTTGAGAGCTTTGCAGTGTCTTATTTTTCTGAGTGCTTGAGAGATACACAGTGTGCGTGTATAGGTCTGCTGACCTGTCTTGTAAATCACTCCCCTTGATATAGTGAAATATTTGGTGTGCTCCGTGGACTAGTGGCAATTTGCCGAAACCACGTAATTCTCTGTGTTGTGCGATTGGTGTATTTTGTTACCCCAAATAATTTTTGAATTGTGACAATATTATTTTGTCATTTGTATTCCAAGATCCTATTAAGAAATTAGCGGCGTCTGATTTTTTCCCAACACTCAAACCTTTATTTGAGACACGTTGTGCTTACAAGGATAAAGGGTAATTTTGATAGTAACCTTATCATCGTTATATAAGGTTTACAACCTCGCCCTTTCAATCTCGTCATTTAGTTTTGGTAATGGGTCGATAGCCTAGGCAAAGGCTTATGCCCCGGTTAAAACGATCTCAATTAGCAGTAAGTAAAATTAGTAATAACATAAATTATGTTGAGAGGCTATGGCTGTGTAGTAGGTAAGACTAAATCTCTTAGTTTTTACACACGTAACCTCTCGAGTTCAAGAAGGAATATTCATATTATTCGTTTTTATCCTATATGCGCTTCACTAGTCTTTAATGGTTAGAGGGTGATGCTTGGTCATTCTCTGGTAAGGATGATGATTTTGGCTTAATATTAGATGTGAGTTAATTAAGTTAGACATAGTTGATGCATCACTGTAATTGAGTCCTTTATTCATGAAAATATTATACAAGAATAATTGAGCTTCCTGGTATAATTGGTTGTGTGGGTAATAACAGTTTGCATTGCGTGTGATAGCTTGCCTGAATTTAACTTAGTGCTCTGTAATCTAAGGTCCAGTAAGATTATTTTTGCTAACTCTCAAGGAATAGAACTTCGTGTATGTTACCATTTTTTATTAACACCTGTTTGCAGGCTTACGTATGTCTCGTGTTGTTTAGGGTGTAAGTTTTGGAAACATAGGTAGAGGGTTAAAAAATAATTAGAGACTTGGAGAATAATCTTGGATATTCTTAGGGCAATTGAGTCATTTGAATATAAATGAGATGCTAAGTTGTGTAGATACCCTAAGCATAATTGATTACAAAATTATTTTTGCCAAAACAAGCATGCTCTACGTGTGGAGTTTGAAACGGATGATATGTTATACGCGTTAATGTTGATCCTTAAGTATGGAGGTAAAAATCTCTTATGTGTCGGAATGTGTAAGTTATGGTCTTTAGATTTTGTACTGGGGCGAGTTATGCAATTATGTGAGTTACTTGCGTTTCTGAGATTAAAGAAAGTTCATGCATTATGCTTAACGAGGAGTAAGTGAGCAAAAGAATAAATGAATACATGTGATTATGTACGATGAGATAATAATCTATGAGGTGAGTACTTAGAAGATAAAAGGTACTGGAGTTATGATGAACATGTGGGCATCACCGTTGATTAATGTCTCAAGATTGTGATCTAAAGGTGATTAATGTATTGATTAATGATCGTGAGGTAGAATTTCCTAATGAGGGAAGAATGTAATAGTTTGGATTTTTGAAAATAGTATTTTTGAATACTTCAAGTGAATATGTGCATTATGGTATTTTATTATGAAAAGTTACTTTTATATTAATTTAGAAAATGGTGACTATTTATAAGTTATTAAGGTTGAATGATTATTTTTAAGGGAAAAGTGTAATTATTATGGACTAATTAATGTAAAGATTAAAGTTCAGTTGAGTATTTTGGAAATAATGCTAAAGTACCAAGTTAACATTTTGGAAAGTGATCAATTGATGATTATTTAGCTAAGGGTTTATAACATAAAATAACGATATTTAAAGTTCATATTATATAAGAATTAATGTATCAAAATAATTTAAATAATTTATTGTGTAAAATTTTAAATTGTGTAAGGAAAACATATAAGTAATGAGTTTGTGTCATTTTTTGAGATGAAATCCATTTAGTACAATTAATTTATAAGTTCTCTAGAGATTATGTAAAATCAAATGTAGTTTATTAGTAGTATGCATTAAGTGCACATGTAGGTAATTAGATATAAATAAAATGCATGTGTAAGGCCTTACACGTGGGAAAGCATCAAACAAAAGAAAAAAAAAGAAAGGAATGTAAGAGCATCCACAATGGGGATGAGAAATGCCAAAAAAATTTGTAAGTTTACAAAACGGGATCACTGCAGTGGTGGGCATAATCGAACAAATTCTGTATGTCGATTTGTAGTGGGTTTGCAAAGATACAAAACAGCTACAGAATTTGTAAAGGGTTCCTACGAACTTCATTTGTTCGTAGGAATTCCTACGAAGAAATAAAGTTCGTAAGAAGTAAAAATAATCATTTTAATTATATATTTTGGTTCCTACGAACAACATTTGTTCGTATCAATTCTTACGAACAAATGTTGTTCGTAAGAAAAGTGGTTTCCATTTCCAACGAACATCTATTGTTCGTTGGAACTCTGCCTACAAATTCTATACCTCCCCCATTGTGAGAATTAACTCTCCACGAAAAGTAAAGAAGCTTTTCAGCTTGCAAAATACCTTTCATTAGCTCTCCCCCAGTAAAGATGCTCTAAGGGTAAGGGACGCACACCGGGTTTCTTTTATTATTTTTAATTGGTTTTGTCAATGAGTATGATACTTGAGTGGTGTACTTTTAACCGTATATGGTTCCAAAACCATTTTCTCTTGTCATTATTTAGAACATATAAGAACTTAGGTGGTGTGTTGTCAAGTATTAAGTGGTGCAAATTATTTCCTTATATTTTATTTATTCTCACTCATACAATTCATCCAACCATTATTATTTTACCGAGAGCAAGTGTTTCTCTTATATAATGTAAAACCAACACCACAACGATGTACTTATCATCAGTTTCACGCCAGCAAAAATACCACCATTTTCACCATTTTTATTAAGGTTTCCTTATACTATTTTTACATCAGAAATTTGTTTAGTTAGAAAATAACCCTACCGAATATTTTGAGTGCACCCAGAATTTATATTTTTGGGAAGTTATATTGGAGTATTTTCTAGGAGTGATTTGATGAATATTTTCAAGGAGTTTTAGGGATTCTTGGTAGACCCATTAAGGCAAAGGTTTGGGGGGCTTCCCTCTCCACCAATATTAATTTGCATTTTTGGGGTACAAATAGGTGGGTTTTTTGATACATTTCAATCTTTAAACATATTTAGAGATGCATTTAGGGAGTTTTTCGCATGTAAGAATATGTTTATGAATTTCAGTGTTTTTTGCAATTAAAACACATCTAAAAAGAGTATTGTTAATATATATGTAATGGGGTATGAAATATTTTTATACATTGGCGTCAAGAATGAAAATATAATCTAAGGGTTTTGTTACAAATAATATTCTAAAAATGTTATTTAAACTCTAGATATTTGATAAATCATTATTTAATCCCAAAAATGTATCATAAATAAGGGTTTTTCACCGTAAACTTTGTAAAAATGATTTTTTAACTCCAAAATTTCATGAAAACATAGTTTCGACCCCGACTTATTTAAAATGCCATTTTACGCTAAGAGTATACTTTATGGGATATTTACAAGATAGCTCCGAACTTGGAAATAATTACAAAAATGTCCCTCAACTTTTGAGTTATTACAAATAAACTCCTGGAATTTTTATAATTGCAAAGCAACACTACAAAGGTAATCAAACTTGTTATTTTGGGAGCTACTCCTTAGTGTTTAATAGTTGCTGGGCATCAACTTTGTAAAATAAATTATAAAGGAACCTCAGTGTTTTAAAAATTTGTGAAATGAACCTTAAATATCACGTTAAATGAATTTAATTCTAGAATGATTCGTAAAGGCAATATATGCATTTAAGTGTATAAAATAAATAAAAGTGTGAATTGGACATAAAGTGTTCTCATATGGTTTGGCCGTTGGCCGGGTATACAATTATAAAAGGCAAAAAAGGAACTTCAAAATGGTTATTTTGTTAAAATACGGCGCAAGCCGGGTGTGGTTTTTTAAAATACAGTGCAACCCCGAGACATTTTATTAAATACGACGCAAGCCCAGTAATTTGCTATAAATGGCAGTTGAACCAAAAGAAAATGGATTTACTGAAGAGTGAAAGAGTTTTGATAAAAGGAGTAAGTGGGGTAAATTGAAGAAGGGCTCGAAGCCCTAGGGTGTGACTTTAGCTTAGACACAAAACTTTTGTCCATGGGTGCAATGGTTGTAGCATTTATGGCTGGCGATGAGAGCCCGTAAATATAAATGGGATATACTGAACTCGAGGTTAAAAAGGTAATTATAAAAAAGGAAACAAATTTGAAAAATTCAAGGAAAAAGGAGAATTTGTTACTTAAATGATTACGAAACTTGTATTTCGAGTTTTAAGAAACATGGCTTATAATCATGATAAATATGCAATAAAGTTAATTGGTGAAACCTAAATAGGAGATGAAATGAAGGACCTAGTATTTTTAATTTAAAGGAATAATAAGATGGATACTAGATGAGTAAGTATAACCCATATTTAACAGGTGAATGCGTGGATAATTTGATATATTCTAAACAAATAAAGAATTGACACGGTATGTGAGAATAACTTTTTTCAAACATCGGATGCGTGTGTTGAGTGTTTCTTTTTAAGAAACACCGGATGAATGTTAATTCAAGTATACGTTGGTATAGTTAAAAGGAAACTTTACGATTACATATAGTTTAAGAATATCATTTTTCAAAATAATCGAGTGAGTGAATGGGTTAAAGGACATTTTGTATAAAATGGCTAATGGTGAAGATAGGGGTTAATGGTATTTAACCAGGTTAAAGACAATTTTTTAGAATTAAAGTATGGTTAATGCATATATTGTATATTACTTGTATGTAGATTTAGGTAGAATTATATTAGTTATAGTATTTTATTCATTTCTTTCTTCCATTTGTTTCTACATTATATTTTGTTAGGGAAACCCACTCGACATTGGTTCAATCTTCTCCCTTTGTTATGTCAGGTTAATCTAAATTCCATCTTTGGAGAGGGTTTTATAGGTAAGTAATTATTTATTTCTATACTTGTAGCTCTGATTACCTGAACCCTAGCACATTACCTAATGTGTTCTACACTTGTTATTATTATGCTTAAATAACTCAAAAAAGGAATTGCATGATCACTTGGTAAGTTTAATAAATTAAAATGGACTAGAAACCTTACTTAGATGATTTCATACCACTTCAGACTTAATACAACTGGACTGGACCGGGTTGATCCACAGATAACCCCAAATCCCAGGTTAGGGCATTACATGGGTGAACTACATTAAAACTGGGCTTATTTACTATATTATCTTCTTTTTAATCTGATTATATTAATTTCATTTATTGTTGTCTGATCTTTAGTTGATTAGTACTTAATAGCTTAGATCGACCTAATGTAATATTAACAATTTGACACCATCTAGGGAACCAACAGAGGCATGTCATTTTCCCCAAATTCATGAGCTAAGCTTAAGGGTACTTTAATTTCAGTAACTCCTAAGTAAGTGACCATGTTCCCAATATTATGGTTACGAAAGCGACCTCGACTCAATATTTGGCTACAATTTTAGAGCGTGACCCCCGAAATGGTCAGCCTAAAAGTTTTTAAGGTCCAAAATCGTGACCCAAGCCGTTAGTCACGGTCCAACACTATAACCATTTCCAATATTGGGTATAGTGAATAGTCAATTTTTCTCTTATATGTTCTTGATAATTAAGTAGATGAACTTGTTGTTTTGATTATGTTATTTTCTTGTTTCAAGAAAAGTATATAAATTCTAGATCTAAATTAATTGGTATAAGAATGGCCTTTGATTCGGAGCACAATAATATTGTTGGAGAAAAAAACATCACACCAATCACCAGGTCAGATTCATAGAGTTTTCTGGTTAATAGCTAAGTTACATTGGAGGAATTAATGAAGACTCTAACCAAAAGCCTCATATCTATACAAATTCCCCACGATTCGATAGAGCATAATATAGACCCCATCACTCCGACGATGGGGGAAAAGCGTGACATGCATAGGGAAATTCCACCTCTAGATCCTCATAAGGGGAGACATTACGAGTTTAGGCAAAGGGATATTGAGAACCCATGTTGCCTAGATTTTGGATCTGTCAAGAAAAAGGCATGTATTAATCGTGCTATATGTATCCTACCATTTGGTAAAGGCCTCCATAACCCGAAAAACAAAGACAAAAACTATGCAATAGATCCCCTTAGGTTCACTATGTTTCAAAAACTAAGCCGATGAAGTGCGTCCACTCGTCCGAGTCAACCCCTTATATGTGTAGAGATACAGTAATACTCCGTATTTTTGGGAATGAACTAAATGATTATTTAATCATGTATAAATATTTACTCGGGTGAATTATCGAGTAATTTATTGATATTAATTAATTTTGATTATTAATCAGAATTTAAAATGAGAATTTTAAATAATATGTGAAGGACTCATAAATTTAATAACTCGATTGTAATTTTCTTAATGTTACAGATTGGTATGGTTAGAACGGGCTTTGAAGGAATATAAGTGCCCTGAATGGTATTATTAATATGGAAGATTGGGCCCCATGGGTAGGTTCACCTTTGGGCCAAGTTTTAAGAGTATCGGATTAGCGATTTGGGCTTATTTGAGGGTCCAAAAGTGGGTCCATAGTGGAACTGCGGGATTAGGGTTATAAATAGGTTATCAAACCTCATTAAACATCATGAGTTAAAAACTAGCAAGAGAAGCAAACTTTGGGAGAAGAGAAAGAATACACAAGAGGGTTTAATCAAAGATTAAGATTTTTTAAAGACAAGAAATACTATCTTACTTATCGTATTAATATAATCTATTTAAAATTTAATCGCTGAATATGAATCAGTTGGGTAGGATCATGCTTTAGGATTAAAATATGATTATTGATTATAAATCTGATTGATAATCATATTTTTTATTGGGTTAGTAGGAATTACATATTTAGCCTTGGAATACAGATTTAACCTTAGAATACCCTGTTAAAAATATGATTTTTATAAAGTTATGTTGAAATAATTATTAATATTTGTTTATATAATTGTTCTGATGATTAAAACTTATGTTTAAGAGTGATATGTATATATTGTTGATATATATTGGCTATGGAAGACATGTAATTAATAAAAAAACTTAATCTGAAGTTGAATCCATAAAAGGTTTATTAAAAGATGGGATTTTTGGAGAAATAATTTTGGTGGTTTTTTATCACCATGTTCTGAGGATTTTAATTAAGTATCTATAGGAGAAATCATAACTTAATTTGGAACTTTGATGAATTTTTTATTAAGCATCAATGACGCGGAATAATAACTGGATTGAAACAACGATGTTTTTATAGTGATTCTGGGTAGATGGGTGAACCCTAACATAGAGGGGACCAAACCTGCTATAGCACCCGTGGAAGGATTCTATAGAGGCTTTCCCTTATCGATATGGTGGCTTGGGTGAGGGGTTTGTGGAGATTATATTTCCTTTGTTGTTTGTTTTATTATTTGAATTGTTTTTTCCCTTGGACTTTAGACTTTGGACTTAGATAATAAACCTTTAATTAATTTAATAATCTGGTTTTGGTAATTCAGAAAGGGACTCGGGTACACAAACATTATGCGATATCTGATGTATACATTATGTTATGTATAATTATGTAATATAGATTTTGGGCTTCGTTAGTCTATGAGTCCCTACTGTTGAGTTTAGGGTTATACGAGTACAATTATTAGTATACCGTTGGGATAGGGTACCACATGGAGTTGCGTAAATTTATAAACCTAGGTATTGGGTTGTAAATTACTAGACTACGGGTTTAGTCATGTGTATATATATATATATATATATATATATATATATATATATATATATATATATATGGCGTGTGTGTGTGTGTGGATACTTAGTTCGAAAGTGAGGATGAGTTTTTAATAATGTTAAATGCCGATGTGGGGTTTCATAGGTGGTTATGGTTTGGTCGGTATATTTTATTTGTATACGCATATTAACATACATTGGACTCAAACAATGTTTATTAAATTAATTCTGGAATACATTTTTTATGTTAAATGTAAATCATGAGGTGTGTATAACAAGTGAAAATGTTAAAATGCACCGTCGATGGGTTAATCTTAATGAAATAATAATGATTAACAATATGCACCCGTTCGTTTAAATTTTAGTTTGAGAATATTATATTTTTGAGATTTATTATAGTGATGGGTTTAGTTTTAGTGTAAACTCATTTATTTTAATTACATCTCAATAATTTATATTTTTCTTTATTATTATGTCATGTATGGTTTTTATTTACTGTCATTTTTATTTACCGTTGAGGTTGAGAACGATATAAATTTTTATAGCGCTCCTTATCTTCGGCGTGTTAACCTGGTCAAGTGCATGTGGGAAAATATGGATGTTATAGTTAGTATCCGAGCATCCCATGTTCTAGTGCCCTTAGGATCCATTTTGATCTCATTAATTTTTCAGTATTTCTTTCTTTGGTGTTATATCCCTATGGATATGATGATTTGTATTCACTATTAGTGATCAATATCTTATACAAATCTCCTTGTTTGCTTTTCGATGGTAAGCACTAGAGGTTGGATAGGACGAACAACCGCCACCAGGGCTACCAACCGGGAGACTGAGCTAGACCAGCAACCGTCACAATAGACATCACAAAAAGAACCATTTGACTTGGTTACCATCATTGCCAGTAAGGATGATCGCTATTTTACTGCACCTTCAGCAACCCCAACAACCACAACCTCATGTGGTTGTGATAGCTAAACCACATTTGTTTATTTGGTAGAGGACACGTGTGGAATTTTCTAAGGGTAACCCGCCGAAGTTTGGGCACTACACCCAAAAGGCCAAATTGTCACCTTTCAGTCGACCAGCCTAGTTACGGTCATTGACCGTAATAAGTCCGTGACAACGTATTGTCACGGTCTTTGGCCGTGACAGGTCCATGACAACTTTCTCGGTAAAAAAATCCTTCCACCTCTTTTTTCCATCGATTTGTTTTCCCCCAAATTCTCTCTCTCTCTCTCTCTCTCTCTCTCTCTCTCTCTCTCTCTCTACTTTCAGGTCCATTTTTTTGTCTCTGTCTGTCCCCTATGTGTATGTGTGTGTAGGTACGTGTGTGTGTGTGCAGGTGGGGGTGGGGGATGGCGGAGGGGCAGGGGGTGGGGTAGGGGTAGTGTGTGGGGTAGGGGCTGGGGGAAGGGGGTAGATGTGTATGTGTGTATGTGTGTATAGGTGTTTGGGGATGGGGGAAATGATGTGTGTGTGTGTTATAATTATAAATTTGTTAAATTATTGACATAAATTATAGAAAAATATATGCTCCTAATAGGTATTGATTTTACTACACAAACCTGCTAGGTATTGTTTAGAAACATATACGCTCCTAATAGGTATTGATTTGAATCTGATTGTTTAGAGAATAAAATTAATTTGACATTATAAATATTGTTTGTGTATTATTATTTAGGTTTGAAATTGGTTAGAAATTGTTAATGTTGATTGGGTGTTATTATTTAGGGCTTGAAGCTAATTAGTCATATGTATTTAATTTCTTATGTTATTGGAAATGAATTAATTGAGTAGATTAATTAGAAAGAGTATGAGATACACATTTGTTGGTTTGTTGTTGTTATTGGATTATATTAGACGGATGTGATTGGATATGGAAGTTGGTTGTTTAATTTTTAAAAATCCTTAATTTAATTCACACTATTAAATCCTTAAATAATTTTACTGTCTTGATTTTTTGGGTTGGTTAATTTTGGAAGTGGCACAAATATTGGATTATTGTCCAAATGGGGGGAGGGGGAGTTTTCATTTTTTTTCTAAAATTACTTTATGTCATGACCCGTTCGAGAGTGGCGCGATCATAGACTTATAATAATTAAATGAAACATACTTGAAATTACATATATTACGTATTGAAACTAGTATTCTAGTTCTTATGCGAACGCATTCAATAACCCTTAGAACCGTTTGAGAGTCGTTACCCTTGTAATGAGATCTCTCGAATTGTCCCGTTTGGAAACTTTGGGACTGCATAGTTTATGTATAATAATATTCTTAGTGGCTTAAACTTGTTACTATTGGAGGAAGTTCTGCAGTCGTATCTTAATATTCTCTAGGTACATACTATATGATGCAATGTTAAGTGTTATTTCAATTACCAATTGAAATAACACTCACACTTACGAATCTACGTCGTGTACTTGGAGAACTATGGGGATATGCTGCCAAATTTTCCTCAAATTAAAATAATGTGCGTGAGATGTTAAGTATATTACAGAAATATGTGGTCTTGAATGGGATATGACCACTCACCCTTTAGAGGAGATAGAGGAAATAGGAATTAATATTACAAATTGAATTTGAATTTGAAATTTAAAAATCGAATATAAATAATACATAATTAAATGAGACATACTATAAATTTTATACAACAAGTAATATGTGATTGTTTATACTAATGGGAACTAAATGTTCACACTTTTGTTTATACTAATCCACGAATAAAATATTCTTACCTATAATATGTGATTTTTTGGAGTAGCTGTGATGGGATATCCTAAATACAAAAAGTGTCTGGGTGAGACAAATAGATTAGGAGATGTGTTTTGGAGAGGTGCTAATGAATTTGTGAAATACGCAAAGAGATGTCATAATGATGAAGAGTTTCCGTGTCCGTGTGCTAGGTGTGAGAATGGTAAGGTGTTTGAGTGGAAAATAGTTGAACTCCATTTGTTAAGATGGGGTATGCAAGATTGTTATCGATTTTGGAGTTTTCATGGGGAATCGAAAGTTCCTTTTATCCCCGAGAAACCTTCATAACAGCCTTCAACAAGTAGGATATATGTACAAGGGGATGATGTAGATCATAATATGTTACAGTATTTAATTGATGACGCGTACCGAGTTCTTGAAGTGGAAGAGAATGTGGTCACTGACGATGTACAAGGTTCAGGTTCTTATGAAGATATTTGGATGAACCTTGACGATGACTACCAAAGTTTAAAATTCAAGGCGACCCGACCGTTATACTCTGGCTGTGAGAAAGATCAAAAAAATTTACATGCCATGGTTGGTTTGCATAGTTTGAAGACCCAATACATTTTGTTTGGAAATAGCGTGACAGGAATTCTGAATTGGGTGAAAGGATTGCCATCCAAGGAGAATATGCTTCTAAATAGCTATCCTGTTATGAAGAACAATTTGAAATATTTGGGAATGAAGTATAAATCGATTCATGCTTGTGTGTATGAAAGCATACTATATCGAAAGGGGTATGAAAATATCTATTGATGTCCAGTATACGATGAACCTAGATGTGTTCAATCTACTGTCAAGAAAGGTACAAGCTCAAAAGTGCCTCAAAAAGTGTTGAAATATTTTCCCGTTGGGCATAGATTAAATTGGATTTTCATAGTATCATGGATAGTGGATGAAATGACTTGGCATGTTAGGGCAAAAGCAGGGGATAATCTCATGTGTCATCCTATTGATTCTACATCTTGGAGGAGGATGAGTTATGAGTATCCCAATTTTGCTCGAGAACATCGTAACACTAGTTTCAGAATATCAACAAATGGTTTCAATCCATTTGGAAATCATAATGACTTACTATGGTGTAATTCGAAACATATTTGAATTGGACTATGTAGGCTTCAAAGAGTTGTATTTTAATATGATTGGGTAAGAGTTGACGATAAAAATGCTTGTAAAGTTGATCCTGGCACCAATTTGATCATGGTTGACTTGTCCAAGTTGAAGAGCAATGAACATGTGAGCGATAAGCCATTTGTTTGTTCTTTTCAAATGGTCAAGCTAGAGTTTTACTCGGAGTATATAAACAACGAGTCGTGGTCAATCGTCCTACACGCACCAAAGCGTCTAAACAGTAGTGTGGATGGCTTGGCTCCTCCTACCGAATATCAATATATTTTTTATGATAACCCGAATTTTAAATAATTGTTATATTTGTAATAAGTATTCCAATCATCGGACATCCGTTTAATGCTTTTAATTCATTTGTACTTGATCAATTTACTGCATGTAATATTTAGATTTAATTCTTCAGCATTAATTCAAAGTCCATGTCTAGTGGGTGTATTATTCTAGTGTTTTATTATTATTGGACATCTGTTTAATGCTTTTAATTCATTTGTACTTGATCAGTTTAGTGAATTAATTCAAAGTTGCCAGTGTTTTGTTATAGTATGGTTAGTGCTTTGTATTTTCTAATTCATTTGGATTTGTACTAATAACAATAATTTTTTATAGAAAATGTCTTCTTCAGGGCTTGGTGGCGATAGAGGCATCGAGGGCTCGAATTGGGATCGACCATTGAGAACAAGATGGATTATTGGCGAGATCCTTCGAGTTGATGAAGATGATTATCGGCCCGGGGTACAGTAAATGAATTGAGGTGCTAAATGCGCTCAAGTTGGATATTTGGGCGACACTACAGGTAATGTATTTATGTTTATATATATATATATATATATTTCAATTTCAATTTTAATTTTTATTTATATTTATTAGAAACTAACATTTAATTTCTTTTTGTTTTATATTTTTTTGATAGGAACAATTCGGCCTGCCCCCACAACTCTGCGATTCCATGTTGGAGCAGTTGAGGGAACAATGTAAGACATGGAAGAAGAATTTGTGGGTCCGGTACTTTGAGAAGACCTGGGACTCCATTCTCAGACTAGTGATACCATCCCGATGACGGAGCCGATCGTATTGGAACAGTGATAAAAGTTTATCGACAATGAGAACGTGGAGCGAAAATTGGCATCTTTCCAATCGGGGAGGGAAAACCAGGAAAATAAGTCCGGTGTGCACTATTCCGCGCTGACGTCTTACGCCGAGGTGGAGCACATGATGGTAAGTTTTTATTTTTCTATAATTATAGTTTTATGTTATTATGCATTATTTTATTTTACATTACTTACTAATTTAGCATTATTTTATTTCAGGAGACGGGGAGTGGCCCTAGGGGTAGACCACATAGGCTCGATGCCTATGTCGCAATTCAGACGAAAAAGGACAAGGACAAGGAGGTGTCCCCGAGCATCGCGGCCACGATTGTAAGTTATAAATGTTTAATTTTTGTTAATTACGTTATAATTTTTTTATTACTTAATTAACTAATCGTGTGCTTTTTGTCGTTTCGGGCAAAGATTAAGGAAGTCCATGAGTCGCAGTCTGATGCTGACAAGGCATCTTTGGATACGAACGCACTCATCCAATTGCTCGGCACTGAATGCAAGGGGAGGACTAGGGGGTTAGCTTGCGGGTGGGGAGGTCTAGGATCATCGAAATGGAAACGAGCAACACCGGGTTGGCTTTTCAAGTGGACACGCATGAAGAGAAGCTACCAAGGTTGGAGGCGACGGTCCTAGATATGTACGCCTTCATGAAGCGTAAGTTTAACAAGGTTAAGGGGAAGGAGAAGACGGTGGAGGTGGATGAGTACGAGGATGTGGACGTCCCTGCTTCATCGCCGATACGTGCGGACTCGTCGCTATATGATCCAGTTCCCATCTTAACTCCCATCGAGCGACCTATGTCAATAATAGGTTAGTTGAGCGTGTTTTTACTCTATATATATGATGGTCAACGAATAGTGAGGGGGTTGAGGGAACCGAATACCCTCTCGGGTATGACGGTTCATAAACTTTTCCGTCAATACATTGAGGTTAAGGTGCTCGCTACTCATGTGATGCCCAAAAAGGATAACTTCGCATTGTGATTGCGCGAACAATGCGGCGTGACGCATATTGAGGGATGTCTCAATGTGTATATCGTTTTGCCTTCCTTCCTCCTCCGACCTACTGATGACTCTCTATATTGACATTATTTGTATCTATTCTATTTGGACACTTGGATTATATTTTTATTGTTCCAATTTGTTACATTTTGGTTTGGATATGGATTGTATTTATATTTTATTTGAATATGGAATTCTATATGCAATTATTTGGTGCATTTTTCTATTTTATTTGGATATATGTTATTTGAACAGGTACAATTTTGCTCTAACAGGTACAAATATACTGCTGGACAGTAGCAGTGTCCATACTGCCCAACGATTTTTTTTAAATTCTGACCAGAATTGTCACGGTCAATGATGGTGACAAATCTATAACAACTTTTTTTTGTGACGAACTTATCACGATTAATGACCATGACAATTAAACTTGTCACGGTCAATGGCCATTGCAATTCTGGTCACGATCAAAGACCCTGACAAGTCTAATGAACTTGTCATGGTCATTGATCGTGAAAAGTCCGTGATAAAAAAATTTGTCACCCCCATACTTGTCACGATCAATGACCGTGACAATCCGACAGTTTTGGTGTAGGGGGACCACGAATGTTTCGGTGTCACACCAGTGGAGGAAAGACTTTGAGAGGCATTTGAATATGATAAAGTGCACAAAAGTTCATTGGCATATTCTCACCAATTTTAAGCTGGTGGGGGATTCATTACAGTGGTAGGAGTCTATCGTCACGAGCGGGGAAAGGAGAAACATAGACACAGATGAGTTCGGGAAGAGGATCGGGGACACGTACTTTACGCTAGTAATTAGAGCAACAAATAACATGGAATTTCTACCTCGATTCAGGGATTCTTATAGTGGTAGATTTTGAATTGGAGTTCACAAATCTCTCTCTGTTTGCATCTGAGGAGGTGAGAACCGAGGAGAAGAGGATGGGCTATTTCATAAGGGGACTGACCTGGAGGATCAGGCATGTACCGACATACACCACGTATACTTAGATGGTGAATTTTCACTTTTTCACTATGAGGAGCACCCAAAATTTTAGAAGTCCAAGAATGGGAAGTCAAAAAATAAGGGTACTAACTCTACTCAAGAGAAAAAGGATGGGGCCAATGGAGGAAAGGACTTTCATTGCAAACACCTGTATCATAATGATCAGTAAGGAGACTATCAATCGTGGAGGAAACATAACATGGAAGCAGTGGGTATGAAATAAGGAGTTCACAATGGAGTATTTAAGATATGTTGCTATGGTTGAAGAGAGCAGTGTCATTCGGTTAAGAGTTATCCAAAGGATAACCTAAGGGAGTTTAATACGCAGGCTGATAAGATCCTATTGCTTTAAATGATATTACCAGCCACTGCAGTTGTCTATGCTAGTTTATATTATGCTACTTATCCTGGCACCACAGGAGCTGGGGAGACAACAACTACCTGTAGCAACCCGTATTTTTGAAGAATTAAAAATGAATTAATTCGATTAAAAATTTAAATTACACGTGTGACGTAATTTAATAAAAAATTAAATATGATGGGTTGATTAAATTATTAATCGGAGAGAAATAATTAATGTTTATTGAATAAAATTACTAAGTGAATAGTAATTACATAATAAATGTCATAACGAGTGATGGTGAGGTGACGGTGTGATATCTTAATCGGATGTCATAAGTGGACTATATAAGGTAGAGATAGAAAATAAATAATGGGTAACTTAGATGATGACTTTGAGGTGACGATTAAGTTCGGAAGGGTCAAAACAGTCAAAATAGTATGCCCCAGTGTGTAGTTTGGGTCCCGGGACAGTTTAAGACATAATTGACAACTTGAGAGGACATTATAGTCATTTTATAACTTAGGGTTAATGGAATTTCAGAATTTTGATTACTATATATAGTTGTGGTGATGTGAGGCTAGGGTAAAGAGATTTGAAAATAAGTGGAGGCTAGTAGAGAGGAGAGGAAGAGTTTCTTAGAGCTTAAGAAAGGGTTTTTGGGAGAATGCAAGATCATTTTAGCATCATAATCACTATTGGAGGAATGATTAGAAGAAAAGCTTCATCAAAGAGGATCAAATCAGACCACTTCAATAAAAGGCAAGTATTTATCTTGCAAATTTTTATGAGTTATAATACCGATGTAGAGTAAGACCTTTGAATATAGTAAAATTGATGATGTTTTATGATTTGATGAATATAGTTCATAATTGGGAATATGATTGCATGCCGAATGAATCCACATGTATAAACAAAATGAAATCAAAAGTTATGAGATTTAGATCATGGAACCCTCCATCTATATACAAATGCAATAACATCATTATAAGGATTTAATTGTAGAACAACTTCTTGAATTTGAGAAGTCTATGAAATGGGGTATGATATGCCCAAAATGTACCTGACAATTTAGAAGACGTCAACCTCGGCTCATGAGAGGGTCGAGGTTACAAAGGCTCCTGACTGGATACTATTACTCTCATCCTACACAAGGTCGGCCATGACCGACATTACTAGCCACCTCAGTCAGGCAACATCAGAGACCACGATTACCCCATTCATCAACCTCAGCTGGGAATGAGCCCAGGTAGCAAGGATCACCACAATCGTGACGAACCTCGGCTGGGAGTCAACCGATGTTCCAACTAATCTAATACGACCTCGGCCTAGGCCGACGTTATAACACCACCTGTCTTATCTCAGCCTTCCCACTAAACCGAGGTCATTATGTATAACCTCAGATTGAGAAGCAGATGGACCTCACCAACCTCGTACTCTTCCAGGCCGAGGTTGGTATCTATCGAAGGCAGTTGAGCATTGACAAACATATGCAATGATAGGAATACGTGTATAAAATCAGTTATAACCGAATCAATCCCCTCACGTGGGGGAATATTTCATCATCATTCTTTACATGTGACAATGACAGATGTCTTCATTAGATTGGATAGATCAAAACACACATGCTCATTGCATGCATAGGGGGGGGGTGAATTTCACCCCCCACACTATATATTCTTGTCTTCTCCTACCTGGAGAGGGATGGATAATAACAACCCTAGATGAAACTCTGTCCAATGATACAGTAGAGAGAGAAAGCTTGAGAGATTGTATCCATGTCCATTAGTACTTTATTCTAGTGACCTTACACACTCACTTGCACAGTGGACGCAGGCCTAATTAGCCGAACCACTTAAACATTTGTGTTCATCCTCTTATCCTCATCTCTATCTCTTATACTTGTCTATACTTGATCTGCCATTGTTATAACTAATTCGAGCTTACGAACACCTTGAAGGGTGGTGCTGTTTCCAGCATCATCAAGGTAAGTTAGGAATCATTTAAAACTTAAATTGTCATCTGAAAAACTGTTTTGGCGCTATTTTGGTTTCGAAAATGGCTATTCTGTCAGCAATGCCTCGCAAAAAAAAATAGTTTTTAGCATTTTGTTAACTGATACAGTTTCTCTAAAAACGGCTCCGATATGCCTCAAAACTGCATTTTAAAAATTTGGGCAGATTCGTGATGTAAATTATAAGAAATGTTATTTTTGGTTTGTTGTTCCATTGGAGGTCGTCTCGATTGATTGGTTTTGATTGTTGTTATATACTTGGATGATGAACTCTAAGGTTATTTTAAAATGGTTTGAACCTCGAGAAGGTGTAAGTCGTTTGAACAAGATTGGTGTGTCGTTTGAACGGCCCTAAGTTTTAGGTCTTGGAGATAGATCTTTTCGTTGCGAATGCGTGACCATCAGTTTCATATTTTAAACTAGTGATATTAAGTAAGGTGTAAATAGGACCCTTATATTAGTGATAGATACTCGAAATTATGTGAAATGGAAGTTTAATTAAAAATTATGGTACGTTGAATATACGAATGAAATATATACTACGTACGAGTTGATAAAATTAGGTTGTGTATACCTACTGAATAATATATAAATAGGTTGTGTGAATACCTATAGATATGATTTGATTATGTGTGAGAACATACCTTTGCTTCCTGCTATGAGGAGGTTTACACGCAGAGGGCGATCCCATCATGATGATTCCAGTGAGGTCTGGATTAGTGCCCCAGAGCATGGAACTTAGGGAGATCCACTATGTGTTAAGTATTAGTAGCATTAGTAGGTTGTTTGGTTAAGTTAGGTATGTGCATATTCCAAAGGCTTAGAACCATGTTGGCCTCCACTATTATATTGATTTACTTTAGGTTCAAGGAAACATGCCGAACCAATAGTTCTTTATTGAGTATGAGAGGTACATGGATTTGATAGCAGAGTATGCCAACATCACAAGGGGCCATTTTGGGGATGTTATATATGTGTATATATTGTATATATGATGAATATATATATTTGTGTAATATACCTACTTATGTGAAATAGTAGAATTGATAGATGATGAATATCTAAAAAGGAAATTAAATAGTGAAATTTAAATAAGTGGCTTAATAATAAAATGAGTATAAATAATTTATTATTGAAACCATAGTATCGTATAGTATGGGGACATACGTGAGAATTAGACTTAGTGAGAGCAGTCAGATATCTTAGCTAGTTGGGCAGGGGATACTAGTTAGGTAAAATACGTTGGGCGTGCGCATTAGTTGAGAGGCGAGAATCTCAAGTGAGTGCACGTGAATAATACATGTGTAATATATAACTGATTTAAATTGTGATTTAAATACTGGCTAAATATTTTTAGAACATTTTAGGTGTCTAGCCACATGGACACCCAACTTAGAGATCCCATCCAATGACACGTAGCTGCAGCAATGTGGAGGCTTGCATGACATTTCATAGACGCTGCAACTCGTTCTTTCTAGATAGGAGATTTCATTATCAGTTCATCTGGGCGTGTTGCCTTTAGACTATTTATTTATTTCAGTTATGCATCAGATTGTATTCAGATTTTACTTACTTATTTCAGATTGTGGTTGGATTATTTTACTTAGAGAACCGATAGTTTATTCGGTCTCATTTATTTTAATATCTGTCGTGTGATTGATTAGACTTTATTTATGAATAAATGGTTTAGTTCATTTAATTTATTTCCGCATGTACTCATAATCCAAGATAAAATATGACATTAGCTTAATTTGACATAGGTGATTTAGTAATTAAAAAGTTTTGAAAGTGATGCTAAGAATGAAACCATTAATGATTCCTATTTAATTTAGTAATGGACTGATCACCCAGGATTAAATAGGCAGGGTGTCACACTACCATGCTAGGAGGATGGTCAACGTGGTACTGTATGAGAATGGGTAGCATATCAGGTGAACTAGGGAATATCCTTATTGTTTTATTTAATTAGGTGAATTTTGATTCCCTTATATGTTCATTTGTAATGGAAAGGTACACTACACCAAAATGACAAAATTATCACCTTTCAGCCGTCACCCTTGTCAAGGTCATTGACCGTGACAAAAAACACGCGTTTTGTGTCACAGTCATTGACCTTGACACGACCGTGACAAATAATTGTCACGGTCATTGACTGTGACAAGTCCGTGACAAATTTACTTGTCACGGACTTGTCACGGTCAATGACCGTGACAATTATTTAAATAATTATCACGGTCAATGACCTTGACACGACCGTGACAATGTTTGCAGCAAAAACCTTTTCCCCCTTCTTTTTTCCCTCCCGCCGTTCCCTCCCTCTCTCTCTCTCGACGCTCTCTCTCTCTCTCTCTCTCTCTTCCATTTATAAATATGTTTGTGTGTATATATATGTGTGTATGTGTGTATATATGTGCGTGTGTGTGTGTGGGGGCAGGGTGGGGGTAGGGGGTGGGGTAGGGTGGGGGTAGGGTGGGGGTAGGGGGTGGGGGTAGGGTGGGGGTAGGGGGTTAAAAATGTAATATTATTTTGATACAACATTAATTTGTGTATGAGTTTCATAATTATAAATAATATCCAAAAATATTGGATAACAATTTATTTTCATTCAAAATAAATAAGTAATTTTCTACAAATTTCATAAAAAAATGAAGGCCGGCTTAATATGTGATTTAAGTGTGAAATAATCGCTATATACTTATACTAATGGAGAAAAAAACCATATATGGCGTTTTTTGTTTTTATTAGATGCAAAATAACACATATAGGTATCACATGATTTTATATCCATCAAATAAAATTTTACCATAAAATATCATTTTGTGGAAGGCAAGATCTATTACAATATATTTACATACTTGAATGATTTTTTTTAAATGACATTACAACAAAAAACTACAATAAGGGTTAAAATGGCATCCGAAATTGCTAAAAGCATGAAAAATAAAATATCATTTAGTCTATGTTGTTGAAAAATTTGATCAAATTGGTGAGCCCTTCATATTTTGAAAATGTTGTTTTTATTCCTATTTATCTTTTCTTTCTATACACCCTTAATTATATTTAAAGTTTAATAAAATAGGAGTTATAGAAAGAAAAGTGGGGTTTAAATAAAAACACTTTTTTTTTTAAATTTTAGGTTCTGGTGCATAATCTTACTTTGTCACAATTAATTTATATGCCTCAAAGTAATTTTATCACTCTTAGTTTCTATTTGTGATAATACTTTATGAACCACAACTTTAGGTTGATTATTTTAGAACTTAAACTTCAAGATACAAAAAATAATTCTATAGAACAACTTAGATATCTTAACAAAACACATATCTAACATTGAATATGATTTATAAAAAGCACAAAACAATAGTAGAAATTCAATACATGAAATTAACATTGAGATTATTTTAAATAGACAGTCACTACATGAAATTAACATTGAGATTATTTTAAATAGTGAGTGGTGGTGGTGGTGTGTGTGTATGTGGTGAGTGGGGGGTGTGGAGGGAGGTGTGTGTGTGTGTGTATGTGTATTTGTATTAACCCATGAATTTGTATTTTTGTATTTGAATTAACCCATGAGTTTATTTTTATATTTGAATTAACCCATGAATTTATTTTTGTATTTGAATTAACCCATTATATGAAACATACTTGAAATTAAATATAGTGCGCATAGATACTAGCCTTCTAGTTCTTATGCGTACGCATTCAATAGCCCTTAGACCCGTTCGAGAGTCATTACCTCTGTAATGAGATCTCTCGAATTGTCCCGTTTGGACAGTTTGAGACTGTATAATTTCTGTATAATATTCTTATTGGCTTAAAGTTGTTACTTTTGGAGGAAGTTCTGCAGTCGTATCTTAATGTTCTCTGGGTACATACTAGATAGACAAGTGTGACTGTTATTTCAATTGACCAATTGAAATAACACTCACACCTGCCAATCTACGTCGTGTACTTGGAGAACTAAGGGGATATGCTGTCGAATTTTTTTCAAATCGTAACAATGTACATGAGCCGTTAAGTATATTACAGAAAAATGCAGTCTTGAATGGAATAGGACCACTTACCCTTTAATATGATAATTAAATGACGGGATAATTAAATAAAACATACTATAAATCTAAGATTTGTTTACCTTTAATAGGTGTTTAGTTGTGGTAGCTGTGATGGGATATCCGAAATACGAAGAGTGGATGGGTGAGACTAATAGAATGGGGGATGTGTTTCGCAGAGGTGCTAACGAATTTGTGAAATATGCAAAGAGATGTCGTAATGATGAAGAGTTTCCGTGTCCGTGTGCTAGGTGTAAGAATGGTAAGGTGTTTGAGTGGAAAACAGTTGAGCTACATTTGTTAAGATCGGGTATGCAAGATAGTTATCGATTTTGGAGTTTTCACGGTGAATTGAAAGTTCCTTTGGTCCCCGACCAACCTTCACAACAACCTTCAACAAGTAGAATAGATGTAGAAGGGGACGACGTAGATCGTAATATGTTTGAGGATTTAGTTGATGATGCGTACGGAGTTTATGAAGCTGAGGAGAATGAGGATTTAGTGGGAAGAAAACCCCGGTGCGCCATGTATTGGATGTGATGCATGCAGAGAAGAACTTCGTTGAACATATTGTGGGTACTTGCCTTGGGGGGAGTCATTCGAAGGATGGAGAAAATGCATGAAAAAATCTTAAAACGTTAAAACTTAAGCCACAACTATGGTTGAAAGTTGATCATGTCACCAATTTGATCATGGTTTACTTGTCCAAGTTGAAGAGCAACGACCACGTGAGCGATGAGCCGTTTGTTTGTGCATTTCAAAAGGTTAAGCAAGTGTTTTACTCGGAGTATATCAACAACGAGCCGTGGTCAATTGTCCAACATGCGTCAAGGCGTCTAAATAGTAGTGTGGATGACTTGGCTTCTCCTACCGAATATCAATCCATTTTTTATGATAACCTGAATTTGAAACAATTTTTCAATTTATAATAAATATTTCAATTTGTACCGAAACATCCATTTTTAATGCTTTTAATTGATTTGCACTTTATCATTTTCACTCTTGTGTAGTGTGCGTGTGTGGAGAGGAGATTAATACATAAATATTCCAACTACATCTAAGTTTTGTTTATACTAATCCATGAATATACGCTTCTTACCTTTAATAGGTGATTAGTACATAGTTATTTGGGGTGTCCTATTTGTGGAGAGGAGACTGAATCTCTTCGTCTATCCGAACACTAAGAAATGCCATAATCCTATGGAGCGATGCTCTGCAAATTCCTCCCAACCGTTATGTAGCCAAACATCACCAGTTGAAGTTGTCAATTCCACTTTCCATACGCCACCACTTGGAACTTCTAGCAAAACATGGGAGACCATTGAAAGGTGGAATTGACAACTTCAACTGCTGATTTTTGGCTACACAATGGTTGGAAGGAATTTGCAACGCATAACTCCATAGGATTATGGTATTTCTTAGTGTTTAGATATGAAGAGAATTATATTTGACACGATTGCCCGAGGTACATTAGTTGGAAGGAGGTTCCATATGAGCTCAAGTTAGCTGTTTGAGTGACACTACAGGTAATGTATTTATATTTATATGTCAATTTCGATTTTGATTTCAATTACGATTTATATTTATTTATATTTGAGGGGCGGATACTAATTTTACTTTATTTCAATTCAGGGGACAGGGAGTGGCCCTAAGGGTAGGACACATATGCTCTATACTTATGTGGTTATTCGGACGAGAAGGGAAGGATAAGGAGGTGTCCCCGAGCGTCGCAGTACAAAATCTCTTTTCCATGCAAATAGTTTGTAGATTTGAGATAATTGATGGTGATGTTGTTTCTTCTTAAATAGTTTCTATTTTGAATATATATTTGCATTATCTTTAGTTTGTTTGGTTATATGATGTTTGGAACAGGTACAACGTTGCTATAACAGGTACAAATATACTGCTAGGCAGTGGCAGTGGCCATACTGCCCAGCAGATTTTTTTTAAATTCTGCCCAGAATTGTCACGGTCATTGACCGTGACACGTCCGTGACAAAAAGTTGTCACAGATGTGTCACGGTCAATGGGCGTGACAATTTTTTTAAAAAGGGTCACGGTTATAAACCGTGACAAACGTGTCACGGTCATTGACCGTGACAAACGTGTCACGGTCATTGACCGCGACACGATCGTGACACAAAAAGCGAGTTTTGTGTCAAGGTCAATGACCGTGACACGACCGTGACAAAAAAAGTTATCTCGCCTCAAAATGTCACGGTCATTGACCTTGACAAGTTGGATTTGTCAAGGTCAATGACCTTGACAATTCGGCAGATTTGGTGTAGTGGTAGGTATGATATGTGTATGCACTAGATGTGACATGTGTAGCTACTAGGGAGGTTGGCATGGTTATTTTTATAGTATGATGTACGAATTTGTTTAGAATGCTGGTTCACCATAGCGTGAGTGAGATGCTGAGTAGGATGGCATGGTTTAGTTTGCCACAATACGAGTGAAATATTGAGAATAATTGCATGGTTATTTTTTGCATCGTGTGTGAGCTGCTGATTAGAATCTGGCATGGGTAATTACCATGACATGGCTGATTTTTTATAGCATGGGTTATTTTTTAGTTATTTTGGCATGCTTGTCCATTGCAATATGAATGAGCTTTTAGCTCTGATGGGACATTGTGGTTTGACACAATACTAATGAGTTATTAAGAAGCCATAGTTGATATGCCACAGCTTATCTGAGCTGCTGATTGGAATTGGCATGGGTGATTTCCATAGCATGGCTGATTTTCCACAACATAGGTGAATGTTGATAAAAGGATGGCCTTGGTTTAGGCATATGTTTTTGAGAGATTCCATAAGTTATTAGGTCTAACGCTCAAATGGTAGGCTACAAGTATATACAAGGGTTTTCTTATTTGGATTATTCGTCCGTCGTAAGAGTTTCTACTGAGTGTTGAGATCTAGTCCCAATATCTTATCATTTCTCTGCCTTATTTAATTATATGACATAAGGCTTTGGCGAATTTCGAGGAAAAAATTCATAATTAAGAGAAATAATCTAATACCCCGTATTTTTTGGAATTCAATAAATGACTATTTACTTATTAATAAATGATTTCTTGGGTAAACTAACAAGTAATTTATTAGAGTTTATGGTTTGGATTACTAACCAAAATTTAAAATAATACATGAATGACTTATAAATTAGATAACTCAGTTGTAATTTATTTAATGTTATGGATTGTTATGGTTGGAACGGGCTCTCGGGGAATATTGATGCTCGGAATGGTATCTTTAATGCTACAAATTGGACCCCAAAGATAGGTACACCTTTGGGCAAAGTTTTATGAGTATTCAATTAGTAGTTTGGGCTTATTTGGGGATCTAAAGTTAATCCATAGTGAACTTACGATATTAGAGTTATAAATACATTATTAACCCTCATTAAATATCATAATGCATCATAAGTTAAAACGCAGTAGCAAATGCAAACTTTGGGAGAAGAGGAATAACACACAAGGGGGTTAATCAAAGATCAATCTTCTTTACATTCAAGAAATAATATATTTCTTATTGCATGAATGCAATATATTTATGATTTTATTGCTAAATATGAATTAATTGAGTAGGAACATTCTTTAGGATTAAATTTGATTGTTAATCATGTTTTGTATTGGGTTAATACCGATTAGGGATTAAACCTTAGAATGCTTTGTTATAAAACCTAATTTTTACAAAGTTATATTGAAATGATTATTAATATGTGTTTATATAATGGTTTTGGTTATTGGAATTCATTTTTAGGGTGATTTGTATGTACTGTTGATAGATATTGTCTACGAAAGAAATGTAATCTGAAAACTAATCCATAATGGGGGTTTTAAAAGATGGAATTTCAGGTGTAATAATGTTGTTGGATTTTATCACTACATTATAAGAATTTTAATTAGGATTTTGTATGAGCAATCATAACTTAATTTGGACCTTTAATGAAGTTATTATTAAGCATCAATGATGGAATGAGGGTTGGGTTGAAACACTTGGTTTTTACCGAGTTTCTGGACGAACGGGTGACCCCCTCCATAGGGGGAACCAGGCTTGCTATAACACCCATGGTGGGCCACTATAGCATTTTGCTCCTGCTTCTATGGAGGACTGGGTAAGGGGTTCTGCCAAAAATCATTTATTATTTTTCTTTTCCTTTATTGTTTCCTTGTTTGTTATATTATTTGAATTTGTTTTTCCTTTAATATTTGGACTTGGATATATATATATATATATATATATATATAATGTAGGTTAGCTCAAAAGATTTGTTTAATAAGGGTTTAAGACAAATAAACATTTAATTAATTTAATAATCTCGTTTTGGGAATTCGAAAAGGGGTTTGGGTATAAAAGCGTTATGCGATATATTATGTGTACATTATGTTATATATAATTATGTATTATACATTTTGGTCTTGGCTAGTCAGTGAGTCCATACGTTTGAAGTTAAGTCGGTATGAGTGCTGTTATTAGTATACCATTGGGATATGATGCCACATAGAGTTGCGTCGATTTATAAACCTAGGTACTGGGTATAAATTACTAGACTATGAGTTTTGTCACACATATGTGTGTGTGTGTGTGTGTGTATTTGTGTGGATAGTTAGTCTAGAAGTTAGGACGAGTTTATAATAATTTTAAATGCCTACGTAGGGGTTTTGAGGGTGGTTTCATTTGTATACATGTATTTGTATAAATGGGATTCAAACATTGTTTATGAAATTAATTTAATAACACATTGTATCTGTTAAATGTATATCGTGAGGTGTACATAACAAGTGAAAATGTTAAAATGCACCGGGGATGGGTTAATAACAACATGCTGTTTTGTCATATTCTTAATGATGGATTTATCTAGGGTAGTTATACTCTTTGTATGGTTTAAAATAGGGGCCTGAGTTGGATTATGATTGGAATGTAGGACAATTATGGTTTGATCTCTATATGTGAAAGGAGTTAGGTGAATACTCGATGTTGGGTTGGTTCAAGGTTGGTTTATTACTCTGTTCTAATATAATATATGTATATTGGATTGTGTACCTTGTGTTATATGGTATTTATGAGATGGTTTATTGCTCTTTGGTAACTAATGTGAATTTATGATCTCGATTAATTCTCCATAGTTACTTGGATGATACATAAGCCAGGGTAGTGCACTATAGTATCAGATATGTTATGATGATATGTGAGATTATTGGTATTTTCTTAGGGATTCTCTTACCATTGATTCAGTTGAACTATTCAACTATACAAAAGTGTATTTGTGTGTGTGTGTGTGGGGGGGGGGGGGGGGGGGTATTCGAATGGATTTTGTTCACGAGACATCCCACGCACGAAGTCTAGTTTGGTAAGGAATTAGGAGGGTTATGAGATGCTTAAGGCTTACCTGGTGATAAATAATTGGTTTATGGTATGATTACTATTATATGTCAAGTCTCGAGCTGCCGAATCTTAATGACTAACTAAGCTAAAGATAAGAGTATCGGGGGGGGGGGGGGGGAGGAGTTCCTTGCTTGGATTTTGTTTGTGAGACATCACATACTTGGAGCTTATAAGGGTAGGGTGTTGAGAGGTGTAGGAGGGTACTTTAGATTATATATGGAGGCGTAACCCCTTTTGAGTATAGTAATGACAAGTTAATTAGCCTGAGACCTTGGATTAATGATAGGACATACAAACACAGATCGAATGAAGATGAACTCAGTTTAAACTCATAAATCTCTCGTGTATAACTCATAAAGTAGTAATGAAACTTAGAAGTAACTTAGCTAGAGGGAGATAGAAGTAAGCACCCTAGATACACCTTGGTAGGCAGGTAGAAAACACACCATACACCCTCAAGAATATCTGTGAAGTATTAAAAGCTTTGCAATAAAGAATAATGGTGAGTGGATAAAAACTCTCTGGTTTGCAATAAATCCCTCTCTCTGATGTGTATCTCTAGTGATAACTCCAGAGTTCTCACAAAAGATCCCCCTCTCCTCAGGGGTGGTTGGGGTCCTTAAATAGCCCCCCCCCACACCAACGCCGAGGCAACTCAGTCATTAAAGACTGTGAAAGTCATCCCTCATACTTTATGTCACAACATTAAATGCCTGGTGCACTAGTTGCCTCTATGTCATAAAAATTAAATGCCAAGACATGCCTTTTGCCTAACCACTGTGTGTCAGGGAGCTGTTGTCGCAGAGGTGGCTCACCAACTGCCTGACAGGCCCAAATACCACGGTGGTTTACTCAAGTGCAAGTCTGACATTTGTTTAGCTGGCTAGTGACATCACCTATAGTAGATGTGACATTAAGTAGAGGGTTATTTGGTTCATAACTCAACGCCCGATGGAACTCCAAGCTGCTCCGCTTGAGGTTCCACGGTCAGGGTTCTTCGGTGTTTTACCATATGTATCTAAGATGGTCAGGACAAGCCCCAACGATGCCTTACTTCTCAATCCTCCAAAACAAGTCCCTCTAAAGTTACCTCGGTGAGGTCATTCGATAGAGCATGAAAGCTCTCCCAGGCCCTACCAAGCCTGGTCTCTCGTAAGTACCGTTTGACCTCACACAAACTGATTTATTATTATCGTTACACCCTTACAACCGTTATAGCTTATAGTCATCAATAATGAAAAATAAAATATAACTAATACAACAAGCTAAACTATGAGCTTCCGCGCTGAGTTGCCACGCTTGAGCTGTCACGCTTGAGCTGCCACGCTTGAGCTGCCTCAGTTGCTTAATCTCAAACACTGTTGCTAATTAGGGATTTGTCCATATTCTTAAGATTACCTTCAAGCCCCCTCTACATTCCCCCCCCCCCCCCCCCACCCCCGTGGAGAGATTTGTTGTGGGAATAAGAAATGCCTGCACGAAAAACTTCTCAATCTGATGAGCTTTATCGAAGTCGAAGAGCCATTCTCATTGGGGCTGGGGCGAGGGGACATCACTGCTTTTTTCTCGTGCTGGTCTTCAACCGTTCTAGCTTTAATATGTGAAGTTCTTCCGAAAGACCTAGTAACCTTCTCAAATAATCGTTTTGACTCCTAGTAAGTGAAATTATCCCCTGTGGTTCTTCGTTGTGTTCGAGAAGCGTTTGGACATGTGGGATCTTCTTCATTAGAAATTCATTGGATATGCCTGACAAAAAATTCTGGCGCCAAAACTGAAGCTTGTTAGAGAAGGCAACGCTTCCTATTCTCTATGCGTCACTTCATTAAATGACGTGGCACTGTATTTTCAACTGCTAAAGTACTTCCCGAAGTGCCACGTATTCATTAGAAATGATTGCAGGCTGCTTTGCACGTGTGATGGTGGGAGACTGAAACGACAACTCCAAAATTTTTAAACGGCCATATCCAAAGCGCTTCAACTCTCTCTTTCTTTTTTCTTACTCTGTTACTATCTTCTTCAGACTTCCATTTTTAGAGAGAGAAAACCCTTCAAGAACTCCATTGTTGCTAAGCTCCTGTTCGCCTTCTTCCCTTCTCATCCTCTAAACCGCTACCTGTGGTCGTGGTCTTCTACTCTCGTTCTTCAAACTGCTCTTGCTTAAAGCTTTTTTGCTGTCTTCATCATCGTTTTTCATGGCAACCTCAAGAAACCCTGCTATCTCTGCTACTGGTGCTCCGTCTTCTACCACCACTACTGCCTCCGCCCTGGATGCTGCCCGCCAGGAACAGCTCAAGTTTTATCATCGCTCTCCTATTTTTGGGGAGGGTGATGACTTTGCTGTTGTCTGCAAGGCTTTGCATTTTTCTTCCAAGTTTGATGCATTACTGTTGGGTGATGAAGATGAGGATTCTTCTGAGTGGGGATTTCTTCCTCCAGAGGGGACTCTGCGATTTCGATTGGAGCGAGGGGACTTCCCATGGTCCCATGTTGATTTCGAAGCGCCAGGGGGCTCTCCTGCCCACTTTGCTTCTTGGAACTCCCATATGCAAAGTTCTTATGCTGATATTCTCACCAAGCTTGGGTTGCAACGGGCTAAATAGTTTGGTGAGTTCAATCTTTCGAAGAATAATGCTGCTCTTCCTATCCTAGTCTCTCGATGGAACGTTACTACCCAAACGTTCATCACTGCGTGGGGCGAGTTCACCATAACTCTGGAAGACGTGTGCGAACTCTTGGGCCTTGATGCAATAGGTCATGAGCCCTATACCGATGAGGCTCTTGATGCTCATGAGACTTCCAATCTTTTAGAGTTGGATCGTATATGCCGAAGCTGCATCGGTTCTTCCAACAAAGCTACTTTCTCTCCCTTGATTAATTATTTATTTAAGGGTTCTGGTGAAGGCAGTTCCTCAACAGATGCCCTGGTTAAGGTACACCGTTGGACCTTCCTGCCTATATTCTTGTGATTCTCTCCCGTTTCCTTTTGACGGGCAAACCCAATGACCAGCCCCGAAGGGACCTTATTAACATGTCCCTTCATTTGGCCCGAGGCATAAAACTTCCACTGGCTGCAATTACCTTGGGATCCCTCTACACCTGGATGGATAGAAATTTGTTCGACATGGAACGCTCTCTCGGCCGTTATAACTTGGCCAATTTTTCCAACAACGTCCTTCTAACCAGCTTCCTTTACTTTCGCTTTCCTGTCGTAGTGGCCAAAACCAACAGTTCTCCTTCGAGGGAAATAATTCTGCCTCCACGATCTTTTATTTATCATAGGAGACAAAGACAAAAGGAGCTAATATATGTGATTGATCGTTTTGAGAAATTTTTCATGAGGCCTTATCAGGAGGAAGTCTTCTTTCACACTTGTGAATTTTTCCAACATGAAGCAAGAGTGGTGCAGGCCCCTACCCCAGATATTGAGGATCCTTCCCTCGCTGTGGTCCTTCTGTTCTCCCCAGGATATCTGCCTTCTTACACTGAGTGGGGATATATTAGTGAGCACTATAATCCCAACTGATGCAGCCGCCCGTTTGGGTTTGACCAGGGGGCTCCACGTCTAGTGTTTCAATCGTCAAACCCCAAGGTCTCCTTTGGCGAGGCGTGTTCTCTTTTTTCTTCCACCGCTGCATGGGGGATAAGCTGCACGATGGCTGGGCGAGTGACCATTACCAGTATTACTAGGCAAGGGGACGTGACCCCTCTGTTTTCCACAAGTACTGGCCGAAGCAACTAGCTGAAATTACTGAGTTCGTTGATGGAGATCCAGTGTATCCCCCTGTTTCTTCTTTTTCTTCCTTAGAGCTGGGGCTAAAAGGAAAATCCATACTTGGGGTGGAATTTCCTCTAAGTACGACCCCCAAGCCAACTTCCACCGAGCTTTCCCCGCTTTGTTCCATGATCCCAATCGCCACGCCCAAGCCCAAAACCTTGCAGCTCCGAAGAAGGTTGCCCCTTCAACTGAAGCTACTATCGGCGAGGGGCCTTCTCAACCACCCACCAAGAAGGAAAAAACGACCAAGAGTGGGACATCAAAGTCAAAATCTAAGTCCCAGAAGCCCCAGAATCCCATGGCAGCCTTCCCCATAGCCTCCGTTCCACCTCCCATGTCTGTCGAAACGGCTGAGCTATAGGAGGGAAGCCCAGGCAGAGATAGATCGAATAAACGTTGTCATTGTTCATCCTTCCGTTGCTTTTCCCACGGTGGTGGTTGATCCTACAGAGCCAACGAATAGAAGGAGAAAGAGCTCAAGGGTTCCTAGAGAGGTCGGTACTGGTGCAACGGGGTCAAGGAGGAAGACTCTGGGTACCAAGCCTCAGAGGAAGCAGACTCCTGAGGTACACCAAATTCCTGAGGTACATCTCACTCCTGCCCCCTCCATTGTTGCCACTCCTCCTTCTTCGCCCCTGGTCCTATCTTCTCGCTCCCCTTCTGAATCCGAGGTATGTATGCTTGATTTATTCGTTCTCTTTTTTTCTTAAGGCAGGCAACATTTGCTTATTTTTTTTTTGACAACTATGGTACAGGGGATTGAAGAGGAAAGACCAAACCCCCCCAGTCCTCCTGTGAGGCCTTTTATGGGGGGACGCTTCGGTGTATCTCGTACCGATGTGACTCCTCCCCGTTCCCCCATGACGGGGCTCATTTATTCTCGCCATTCAGGCTCTAAACGTGCTAAGGAGGTCGTTATGAGAGGTGATGCGGCTGAGCCTGCGAGTGATTCTTCGCCCCCAGAGGTAACGCAACCCGAGATAACACTCTCAGTCCCCTATGAATTACATACTTCACCTGAGGTTCCTCTTCCCATTGTTCTTGTTGAGGAAAGTGAGCCCGAGGTATGATTTCCTCTACAATTTATTTGTTATAGCGTCTTTTCAGTCCCATCCTTTTCTTATTTGACTTGCTGAACCCTGAGATGTTTTGGGTACCCTAGGTTAAAATATCCTCATTATTAGCAAACATTCTTCTTACAACGATTCTTATGAGACCTCTGATCGCCATTCCCCTCTTTAGCACCATAACCGAGGTAAGTAGCACGTAGAGATACTTCTTCATATTTTCTATGCTTATTCCTCTTTTCTAACACTTGCCCTCATGTCACAGTTTTCTCCTGATCTTGTACCACCTACTTATCTTGGTGGTCCTCATGCAGTCAAGGCCCAAGTAGGTGCTTCTACCCATCTTAGTGGTGCTTCTGCACCCCTTCGTGTTGGGTCTTTGTTTGGAAGCCCATCATCTTCTCTCGATGAACCCCCTATGCTAGCCCTAGTGCCTTATGTTGGTGAGGGCGTCTTGCCGAGCGTTGAGGCTTCTGCAACCAGGGACCCCGTTATGACTTCTGAGGCAATGATCCCGTCCCCAACGGTTCCTGTCCTTGCAGCTTCCACAACGGCTCCCGTTCTTGCCCCTGTAGTGAGTGAGGTATATATATTTTTTGTTATTTCTCATGAGTTTTCACCTTATAAAGGTGACTTAACAACGAAAACGCTTGTTAAGATTTTTATAAACTCCACCTTATAACAGTGACTTAACAACGAAAATGCTTGTTAAGATTTTTTCATAAACTTCACCTTATAACGATGACTTAACAACGAAAACGCTTGTTAAGATTTTTTCCATAAACTCCACCTTATTACGGTGACTTAACAACGAAAATGCTTGTTAAGATTTTTCATAAACTCCACCTTATAACGGTGACTTAACAACGAAAACGCTTGTTAAGATTTTTTCCATAAACTCCACCTTATAACGGTGACTTAACAACGAAAATGCTTGTTAAGATTTTATCATAAACTTATTATGACTTCTATCTCTTCTCAGGTTCCTCGGGAAGATTCTCCCCCAGTTCTTTCGCCTATGGGCTCACCTCATCGGGAACCTGTTGTTTCGGAAAACTCTGGTCATGATGATTAAGGTTCCACGATTGGTGCTATAGCAGAGAGTGAATCTGGGTGCGAACTCCCTCTTCCGGACCTGGCTCCTCACGCTTTCTGCCTAATGGTGCTTCGGCAGTCTCCTCAAATTCCTGTCAACCACCGCTTGGTGATCGAACAACTGGTGAATTGTCACCCTGAGACCTTCACACCAGATTGTCTACGTTCCAATATTCACATGATGAGTCACAGACTTCAAGTCATGGCGATCGTTGTTGCTGAAATTGCCAGTACTCCTACTGCCAGAGTTACCAGATCCCTCTTTAACTAATTTTTGGGTTTTTCGAGGGAGCTGGGGCGTGATGGTTTCCATTTTAACTGGCTCATAACACATTTGAAGACCTTGAAGAACCAGCAACTGATCATCCAGAGGTAAGTGTTACGAAAGAATCAGGAGGACCAACGAGCTGAGAAAGCTAGGTTGGTCGTGTTAGCGCCCCTTTTGGAAGTAGTGGATCAAGAGGTGAAGGATGCCGAAGAAGCCTTGTGTCTGGCCAAACTGAAATGCGAGAGACTCCTCATCGAACGTACACAAGTGCAAACGAGGCTGGAGGTTTCTATTAACGCCCAATGGTCTTTTACAGCAGCTTCTTCAGGCCTTCCTGGAGATTTTTTCTCTTCCTCAGATTTATCGTTTCTTTTAGGCTAATTGCTTCTTGTATCCGTATCCTCCCTCTGCCTCTATCTGTGTAATTCTTGGGCGATGGCTCCCAAATTACTCCATTGTTTAAGAATGAAAAATGTATATTTTCCAATTCTTCAATGTGTTGTGACTGCTTTTGTATGTTATAAATTCCTACATTCCTGTAATTCTTTTGTTGGGTTCAAATCGTAACTAAAATTTGTATATTCATAACAACAGCCAGTTATAACAGTGGTTCACACTTGATTGTTTACATATGATAAGCCTTCAGCCATTTATTGTTAATCTTAAATGGCCTATCTTCCTTTAACTTCGAAATTAAATAATAACCTGAATCATGAGCTTCCCTCACAATGAAAGGTCCCTCCCAGTTAGCTGCAAACTTAGGTAGAGGAAGCCCCATGATGTGCTTCACTATTGCTTTCAATAAGAGGTCTCCCTCCACGAACTTCCTTGGTCTCACCAACTTATCATATGCCCTTAAAAGTTGCTTCGTATACATTTGAAAGTGTTGCATCGAATTATCTCTGTGTTCATCCAACACTTCCAGCTGTACATGTCTACTTTGAGGGAGCATGCTACTTCGCAAGGCATATCGAGCAGAGGGAACTTCCAACTCCACTGGAAGGATTGCCTCAGCCCCATAAACAAGAGAGAACGGTGTGTATTCTGTGGGTTTTCGCTTGGTTGTTCGATAGGCCCATAAAACAGCTGGTATCTTGTCATCCCACGCCCCTGGAAAGTCCTCCATCATCTTGGCCAAAATATTAACTAAGGTTTTGTTAGTTGCTTCGGCCTGACTATTTCCCTTTGGGTATGCCACCGTTGAAGTATGATGAACAATGGAGTACTTGTCCGTAAGCATTGTTACTTCGGAATTGATGAAGGGAGTCCCGTTATCTGAAAGAATAACATTTGGGATCCCAAAATGGCAAATGATGTATTCTCTGATGAAGTTGCTCACCACCCCAGCCGTTGCTCTTCTGAGTGGTATCACCTCGGCCCATTTTGTAAAACACTTCATTTCTACCAGTATCCATAACTTGCCTCTCGAAGAGGGGTGTATTGCCCCCACTAGGTCGAACGTCCAAGCATGAAATGGATAGGGTGTTGATAGAGAGTGTAAGTCTACCGATGGGGCATGGATTATATTTCCATGAAGTTGGCAAGCTTTGCATTTTTGGACGAACTCAGCAGAGTCTTTCTCCATTATTGGCAATAATACCCCAGCATCATCAGCTGATCATATAATTTAGCCCCTCCTATGTGGGCTGGATCGTACGCCTACTTGAGGACCTCAATTGCTTCTTCCTTCGTGATGCAGCACAATGGCCTGTTGAAGTACCCCCTTCGATAAAGCTGTCCCTCCTGAACATAGAACCTTGGGGCCCTTCTCCTCAGGCCCATCGCATCCATTTTCTCCACTGGGACAACTCCATCCTGAATGAAGTCAATATAGGGCTGCCTCCAGTACGTTTGAGTTTCGATGAAATGGCACTCAGCTGCCTACATTCTGAATGAAGTCAATATAGGGCTGCCTCCAGTCCGTTTGAGTTTCGATGAAATGGCACTCAGCTGCCTCGAAAAATAGCTGACACTTATCGCACTCCCGTTGCCGCTCTGTCACATCTTGCTTCATTCTAGGCCAGAAATACCTCTCTCTTTGGATTCTCCTATATAAAGGTATCTCAGTCGTTTCGCAGTGCTCCTCATGCATTTTCTTCAACCTTTGCTCTGCTTCCTCTGGGCTGATACATCTTGACAACCATCCTCCAGCATTTCTGTAGTAAAGATTTCCCTGGTTCCTAAAGTATTGGGCCAACTCTCTTAATCCCAAAGCTCCTTCACCCGACTCCAGTTGCTTCCTAATCTCTCCCCTTCAGTTCGTGTCCTCCTCCGTTGGTAATATTGACTGCACCACCGATGGAGATGTCCTTCGTTGGATCATAATGATAGTCTTATCGTTTCTCATGATCATTTTCTGGGTGATAGTGACATAGGCATCTGGATGGCGGTTCATCATTCTGGGATGTCTTCTGATCTTGGTCTGATGGAACTGGTTGAGAAGCCTCTGAATGATTGTTCTTTATTGCGCAAGGCTCATGTGCTTCAACGCATATTCTCTGTTTACTTGCTGAATTACTAAGTTCGAGTCACCCTTAATGCAGAGTGAATGAATTCCCCTTCAAAGAGCCTCCATCAGCCCTAGTACCAATGCCTTGCACTCTGCTTCCTTATTAGAACAAGGTAAATCTAGTTTTTAGGAAAGGAAAATCTCCTCCATTCCCTTTGAAAGAATAACCCCCGCTCCTCCCTTCTTTTCTGCCGAAGACCATCGATCTGCATCGTCCATTCCTCCTCAGTTGTATCCAGATAGTTAGCCTACAAATCATCTCCTGGAATGTCTTCCTTGGGTGAATTGAAGGTTCCTAAAGGGAAGATGGCCAATAGATCAGCATACGCCTGGCTTTTAATTGCGCGAGGGACCACGCACTTCAAGTCATATTCAGAGAGGATAAGGAACCATCTAACTGCCCTGCCAATTAGTATGGTTCTTGCAAGCAAATTCTTAATGGGGTCACATCTAGTTATAATATGAATTGTAAAAGACAACATATAATGCCTAAGTTTTTGCTCTACAAATACTAAGGCCAAACAATGCCTTTCTAAGCTGTTGTATCTGACTTCCGGCCCTTGGATGATCCTACTGAGGTAGTAAACCGATCGTTCTTTCCCGTACACTTCTTGTGCCAGCAGAGCTTCGACGGACCTTGTGGTGGATGTAAGGTATAGCTGCAATGGTACTCCTGCCTGGGGAGGAACCATGATTTGTGGTGAAACGAGCAGTTTCTTCAGCCCAACAAGAGACTCCTGGTGAACCTCCTTCCACCTGAATTTCATGTTCTTTCGTAATAGCTGCATCAACGGGTGTGTTATTTCGGCCAATCCGGTCACAAATCTCCTAAGGTAGGAGACTTTACCGAGAAAACTCTTCAGCTCCTTCTACGTTCTTGGACATGGCATCTCTAAGATTGCCCGCTGTTTATCCTGGTCCATATGCACCCCTTATCGATCAACCACGAAGCCTAGAAACTTCCCACTCGTTACTCCGAAGACACACTTCAACGGGTTCATCCTTAATTTATACCCCCTGCACTGAATAAACACCTTCCTTAAGTCATTCAGATGGGACTCCTCCTTCTTTGATTTGATGACCAGGTCGTCCACGTAGAACTCTACAAATTTGTGGAAGAAGTCATGAAAAATGTCCATCATTGTCCTCTGGTAAGTAGCTCCAGCGTTATTGAGTCCAAATGGCATCACCTTGTACATGAAGTTGCCCAACGGAGTTCTGAACGCTATTTTCTCTGTGTCGGTGGGGTCCATCTTGATCTGGTTGTACCCCACGTATCCATCCATTAAGCTATACATCTCATGACCAGCCGTGGCATCTATCAAACTGTCAATGGAGGGCAGGGAAAACTCATCCTTGGGGCAAGCCCTATTCAAGTCTCTGAAGTCTACACAGATCCTTATTTGGTTCTTGTTTTTCTTCCCTACTAGCACAATGCTGGATAGCCAAAGAGGATGTTATATTGGCTTGATAAATCCTGCTATCAACAAACGTTGGACCTCCTCCTTAATCTTCAACTCTAGTTCAGGTTTGTAAGTCCTCGTTGCCCTCTTCACCAGAATAGCTGAAGGCATCACGTTCAGTTTGTGGCAGCTCACTTCTTCATCTAGCCCTTCCATTTCAGTGTATTTCCATGCGAAAACATCTATGAATTCCTGAATCAGCCCCACCAAGGCTTCTCATTTCTCCTCACCGAGGTCTTTCGAGATAAAGATAGGCCTTGGATCTTCCCATTCTCTTGCTAAGTTTAGCTGATCCAACTCTTGTGTCTCGGGCCTTGGTTGGTCTGCCATGTAGTTTGGTTCTTCGACGACATCTTCTAAAAATTCCTATATGCTGGAGTTGTCTATCACAATACACTGCCTTTGTTGATCTACCAAGAAACACTCATACATCGGGTCAACCTCATCCTTAGTCTCTTCGGTTGCCCGTTCACACCGTTATAAGCGGTACACCACTTTTCCCTCTTTAGTGACAATTTTCTTGCATTGCCTACTGGTAGCTGTTGCCATGGCCTTCCTCTTCTTCTTTCTGGATGCCTCAGCGATTCTTTTTCTCGAGAAGTGGCTCAACACGCTTTGCCGTTGGACCTCATGTTCTATCGGGTCTTTTCTGGGCCTCATCCTGTCTTTGAGTTGCTTCGGGATCTTTTGGGGTCTAGGGATCACCTGATGGTATTCTTCGTTCCTCACCCCTTCGTTATTTCCGCCCTCTTTACCTTGCTCATTCAAGGATCCATCCTCTCTCTAATCGAGGTAACCCATGCTCCCTCCATTCTCCTTGTCAGGACCCGCACATCCTCCTCCAGCTCTGTATAAAATTCCGCATCCACTAAGTGTGCTTCTTCGATAGCGAAAGGCCTCTTCGTAGCCCTAATGGTCACTTATGTTCCCTTGATATTTGCCTTGGCACATTGATGGTAAGTTGAAGGAACTAACCCTTGGTTGTGCCTCCACACTCTCCCTATTAGTAAATGATAGTAAGTTGCACTTTTGATCACATGGAACTTGATGTGGGAACTCAGATTTCCCATCACAATCCCAACATTTACATACCCGATGGATTTGGAAGATTGATTGTCATAGCCGGAGATTACCAAAGGCATGGGAACCAGCCTTTCTTCCAGAATATTAGCCGCGTGGAAGGAGTTGATCGGCATAATATTGATGGAAGCACCCCCATCCAAAAGAGTCCTTACAAAGCTAACCCCCTTGACGCTAGCGGTTACATACATAGGCCTATTATGGGGGAACCTTACAGCTCTATCTGCATCGCTGAAAGTTACTTTTGACAGAAATTTCTTCACCAGCCTAGCCATGGTTCCCCTCCACCTTAGTGAGGGGACTGCGTTTCTTCTTGCAATGTCCAAAATTGCCTGAGTTATCTCCATTCTGCTCTCCTTCGGGATCCTCACTTGATCGAAGAACCAAGTGAACTTTGGAGATTTTAAAACTGCACTATACTCTATGACTGGGTTCGTTTCCCCACCTTCGACGCTGTACACGTCTTCCACGTCCTTAGCGCTTGCTTCATCGTTGGCTAAAACTACGTTAGCCATTCCCGTGGTACAATATTCTAGAGCTTCTTCGAGCTCCTTCGCTTCATCATCAACCCTCCTCCTTCCCTTTTTGCCTCCTCATCATAGGCCATCACCAAATTAGCCCCGTGTGCTGGAAGTGGGTTATTATTAATGTTCTGAGGAGGGATTTGCAATGTCCCCGCCTTCATGTACTTGTCGATGATTCTTCGCAGTGTGAAGCAGCTCTCTGTTGGATGCTGGACCTTTCGATGAACCTGGAAGTATTTGGGATCAGCCCTAGTCGCAGCATCGGGTTCTTCTGCCGGAATGCCTTTTGGTTCATAAACCGTTCTGCCTTGGACCATTGCATTATAATAGCTCACAGCCTCCTCTATCGTACAAGGCAACGGTGGCGGGTCTTCTCTGTCTCTTCTAAACTTTCTTTTGTTGTCCTTCCTCGGCGCCTTTCCCCCATCTTCCCTCTCGATATATCCTACATGTGGGGGCTGAGACCTTCCCCCCACGGGTTGCATCGACTGTCTGAACACCATGGGAGCCACTACCGAGATAGGTCGCACCACTAAAGAGATGTTTCTTGCGGATTTTAAGAATGCTGAAAAAGTTCATTCGCGCGTTTCGTTGATTAGGTGGCAAATATACTCAGGAAGTAGTCCCTCAGCACAAATCTGCAATAACTTGGATTCCTTAGCTTCCTCCCTTACATCAAGGGACCTTTCCCTGAACCTTCGAATATAGGCCACCACCTCTTCTCTCGATTTTTTCTTCTCCTTGTCGAGTTGGGTCAGGGTGAACTCATCTTCTGTTAAGAAGAACTTTTTGACAAATAATACATGCATCTCCTCCCACGTAGAAATGCTATTGGGAGTCAAATGGGAGTACCAGGTGTATGCCTTGTCAGTTAGGGATTTGGAAAACTCCCTCAATCTAAGCTTCTTATCACTGCAATGTGCTCCTAAGTGTTTAACAAAATGCTTAATGTGCTCCTTCGGGTTCCCACCTTTCCCTGTGTATTTTTCAAAGATAGGGGGAATATAGTCTTTTAGGTAAGGCTCATCGTTGTATCCCTGAGGGTAAGGTGTTCGAAAGTCATCATAGACCGAAGATACCTCTCCCACAGCCTGTGAGGAAGCCTGCATGAACTTTAGCATCTCCTTTTACATCTCCCTTCTCATTTCTTCCATGGGCGATGGGGCAACAACCAATGGGGCTACAGGCAGAGCACCCGTTAAAGCTGGAGCCATCGTTACTGCTAGTGTCGTCGATACTCCCGAGGTCCCCACTGCCGGATTCACGACGGAGGGTATGGTTGCTGGGATCGTTTCAACAATACCTGCACCTGGTGGGACCGTTGGAGCTATTCCTTGTGTTACGAAAGCATTAGCCTCCAAACCTCCCAGCATAGTTGAAGCTACTGGGGTTTACAAAAACTCATAAAACTTGCTCATGAGGAGCAAAATCTGGGTGGGTCCCAACTCCGTGCTCGTGGAAGGTTGTGCCACCCCTGGAACACCTGTTGCCATTGGAACCGGAGGTATCTCTACCCGAGGGGCCCCATCCCTTAGGGCCGCCAGTTCTCTCGCTGCCTGTTCTTCATTATGCTAGATATCATCACAGTTGAGTCTTCGAGTAGCATTATCTTGCGCCATACTCCTTACGTAAGAGAATGCCTCCCCAGCATAGTCGCCAAATGTATGAGGGTACTTTAGATTATAGATGGAGGCGTAACCCCTTTTGAGCATGGTAATGACAAGTTAATTAACCTAAGACCTTGGATTAATGATAGGACATATAAACACAGATCCAATGAAGATGAACTCAGTTTAAACTCACAAATCTCTCGTGTATAACTCATAAAGTAGTAATGAAACTTAGAAGTAACTTATCTAGAGGGAGAGAGAAGTAAGCACCCTAGATACACCTTGGTAGGCAGGTAGAAAACACACCATACACCCTCAAGAATCTCTGTGAAGTATTAAAAGCTTTGCAATAAATAATAATGGTGAGTGGATAAAAACTCTCTGGTTTGCAATAAATCCCTCTCTCTGATGTGTATCTCTAGCGATAACTCCAGAGTTCTCACAAAAGATCCCCCTCTCCTCAGGGGTGGTTGGGGTCCTTAAATAGCCCCCCCACACCAACCCCGAGGCAGCTCAGTCATTAAAGACTGTGAAAGACATCCCTCATACTTTATGTCACAACATTAAATGCCTGGTGCATTAGTTGCCTCTATGTCATAAACATTAAATGCCAAGACATGCCTTTTGCCTAACCACTGTGTGTCAGGGAGCTGTTATCGCAGAGGTGGCTCACCAACTGCCTGACAGGCCCAAATACCACGGTGGTTTACTCAAGTGCAAGTCTGACATTTGTTTAGTTGGCTAGTGACATCACCTATAGTAGATGTGACATTAAGTAGAGGGTTATTTGGTTAATAACTCAACGCCCGATGGAACTCCAAGCTTCTCCGCTTGAGGTTCCACGGTCAGGATTCTTCGGTGTTTTACCATATGTATCTAAGATGGTCAGGACAAGCCCCAATGATGCCTTACTTCTCAATCCTCCAAACCAAGTCCCTCTAAAGTTACCTCGGTGAGGTCATTCGATAGAGCATGAAAGCTCTCCCAGGCCCTGCCAAGCCTGGTCTCTCGTAAGTACCGTTTGACCTCACACAAACTGATTTATTATTATCGTTATGCCCTTACAACCGTTATAACTTACAGTCATCAATAATGAAAAATACAATATAACTAATACAACAAGCCAAACTATGAGCTGCCGCACTGAGTTGCCACGCTTGAGCTGTCACGCTTGAGCTGCCTCGGTTGCTTAATCTCAAACACTGTTGCTAATTAGGGATTTGTCCATATTCTTAAGATTACCTTCAAGCCCCCTCTACAAGAGGCATTGTGGGAATTAGAACCATCGATTTTTACTTTATATTTTACTTATGTGGAAATGTAGTTATAGTTGGTTAAGGTAAAGATGGGTAAGATTACTTAGAACCGTATTAAGTTAAAGGAGAGAAAACGTAGGGTTTGTATGAGTGCCAATGCGAGAAAACATGGGGCTGTAAATGGATCACATTTAATGCCGTTAAGTAATATAGATATTATTATTATTATTATTATTATTATTATTATTATTATTATTATTATTATTATTATTATTATTATTGGAGCAACATGACAAAGCAATCAGAGTTATTATTATTATTATTATTATTATTATTATTATTATTATTATTATTATTATTATTATTATTATTATTATTATTGGAGCAACATGACAAAGCAATCAGAGTTACAATAGTTGGAGTTCCAGTTCACCATCCATAGTAGGGGATTGCTATTTCATTTCAGTTGATATTCCATTACCTGTATTCCCGAGTTATTTAGGGACCAAGATGGTTCCTGCTCATTTAAATTTTAGATCATTGTATTATGGAAATTTATTATAGTGATGGTTTAAATTTTAGTGAAGACTCATTTATTTTTATTACATCTCAGCTATTTATATTGTTCTATATTATTATGTTATGAATGTTTTTATTTACTATCATTTTTATTTACAATTAGTGCTGAGTGTGAGGAGAATAATCCAAACACACATGAAAGGAGAGCACATGTTCACTAATCTGGTCAAGATGTTATTGAGGAAGTTAAGGGTTATTGGTGTTAATCGATCTGTGAAATCAAAGAGTAGGATATGAGAGATCAAGTTGGCATAACTATCCCAGTAATGTAGTCTTCCACATCTCAACTATATTTTCTATAAATTTAACCTTAACCCCTAGGGGAAACGGGATGTAATCACATTAGATGAAACCATACTAATAAAAAGGAGAAAACCTCTCATAAATATAGGCATATTACTGAACCATGTAAATACTGTTCTTTTGTGAGCATGGTTTACTTTCTACTTGGATTAATAGTGTGTTGAACATAACCAATATCATTTTAACACCTACAATTGGTCTGTGGGACATGATTTTTCTTTATCAACCAACAAGGCAAAACATTTATGTCTCATTCACACAGTGAAAACTCGTCATCTCAATGAAGTTGCCAAAATAATCATATCATCCATGAAGCTCCTAGGATGAGATTTACTATCCAACCCAATAGGAGCCACAATGCCCCCAACCCTCACTACCATACATGCGAGGATTAAATGATGGAAAGTAACAAATTACCACCATAAAACCAGATATCGTGGCTCATGGATGTGTATGAGCAGCACCTCTATGACTATGAGGCAAATATGTCTCTGTAACACCCCATAAATTCAAGGACCTTTAATTAAATAAAATATTTGGAGAAAAAAAGAATTTATTTTGTTTGGAGGAGTTAAATTCATGAATTGAGAAATTTCAAATTTGAGGAATTTATTAATTTTGCGAATTGATGATGAATTATTTTGGACTATTTTATGTCACCTTTTGAGGTCTTAAATTTGGAAGATGTTATAAACTAATTCGAATGTCGATTTTGAGCGAACGGGTGAGTCCGGTAGCGTCAAAATAGTCCAAAAGGAGTGGCCATATGTATATATTGGGTTTCGAGACTGAATTAGACATAATTGAGCTCCAAATAAAGAGTTTGGGCCCTTTAGGAGCTCCATTGGCCCAAAAACGGGATTAGTGTTTTTAACCATAATTGTGTAAGGGTAAGGAAACTTAAAGTCATTTTAGTAGACTAAAATTGTGGAGAGCTTAAGACAAGAGCCATTAGAAGAGAATTTGGGGATTTGGGGAGATAGCTTAAAGAAGAAGAGGAGATCCTTGAATTCAATCCAACTTCTTCATCCAAAAGCTGCGATCTACAAATTAAGGCAAGTGGTTTAATTTGCAATTATGAATTAGCATTTACCTATTCATATTAAAGGAGGTAGGAATCAATTAATATGTTAGGGTTTGTGTTCATGAGAAATTGGGTATTTCTTTGAATGGGAATTATAAATCTGTAGAGGTGTTGAGATTTGACTAAATTGATACCCTAAGTGATGTAATTGTTGGGGTTAGATTGAATATGATAAGAGGATGGGATTATGATGAATCTTAGGAAGTTTTGATGATGAAATTTGTACAGAATGGAGGTTTTAAACATTTCAATGGCAGACTAAGTTTTACTGGATATATTAGGGACGAAGATGATACCAGGGTCGTTCGAACGACCCGGTATCTCATTCAAATGAGAGCCATTGTCGTTCGAAAGACATGGTTGATCATTCGAACGACCTGTTAAGCTTGTCAGATTCCCTTCTTCCCCTGATTCAGACCTGTTATGTGTTTTGAGATACACAATTTCTGCATTTGGTGATTCTGCAATTTTGGATATAATTTAGGGTTTAAATTTGTGAATGTTTCCCCTTGAATTAATTAGAGGATTAATTTATTTGAAGAGTTAAGGTTCATAATAGAGTGATTTGAAACCTTGTTAATTAAATGAGTAGTCTTAATGGAATGTAATTGCACGACATGTTAGAAATATTGAATTTTGGGCTAAGAGAGACAGAGAGTTCGGGTAAATTGGTAGGGTAACACCAATGTAATGAAAATTAATTAGCGTATAATTAATCAAAATAAGGTCGGACCATTGACGTGCATGTTTTGGGCTTATGTATGGGCATAGTACACCGGTAGCCTGAATTTCTCTCTCTCTCTCTCTCTCTCTATATATATATATATATATATATATATATATATATATATATATATATATATATATATATATGTATATATATATATATATATATATATATATGATTTTTGAATATTTGTGTGAATAATATTTATAGTAAAGCATACCTATTCTAGTGCTATCAGGGAAGGTTGCGCGATGTGGGTGAATCCCTGACTTGAGGAGCAGGGCGAGTATAGTCCCCAGGTCATAGCGTTCGGTTCAGGAGTGCAACGAATGATGTCTGATTAGATCTCACTACCGTGGGAAACTATGGCCGCCTCCACAATGTTTGTTTATTTTTCTGAAACGGGATGAGAATACCCGATTATGATAGCATCTCGAGAACACCCGATCAGTGCCTACTCCGGGGATAGTATATGTCTACGAATTGTATGTGTGAATGTTGTAGGAGGAGTACGTATATATGGTATAATTATATACGTGATAATACATGATGAGAATTCTATTAATTATATAACTTATGAGGCAATTATGTGGTTTCAAATGAGAATTGAATTGAATAAGTTAGCATGATTAATAACTTATAAAATGTATACTAAACTCACTCATGTTAGTGTAGTGGGGAAGTTGAGAATTATATGTGGCAAGACTAGTTACGGGGTGCTTAGCTAGGTGGATCATGTATAGTACGTTAGGCGTGCACACTAGTGGAGGGGTGAGGTGTCCTCAAGAGAGTGTACGTCACTAACTTAAATATGAAGAGCATACTTGCATTTTAATTTCCTACATTTAAATTCACTTGCTAAATATTTTCAAAATGTTTTGGGTTCTAACCTTTGCTATAAAACCTTTTAGGTGTCTTACCACGGGGGCGCCAGGCCTGATTCTTCCTACAGGGTGAGTAGTTGCAGTATATGTAGATGCGACGGTATATTTGTTTAGATGTCTATCTTTTAGATAGGGACATTTAAGTTGTACTATTGGGCTTATACCTTGCTATTCCGTTTTGGCATGTATCGGTACTCTATTATACTTGCACTTTGTGGATTTTTTGTATAGTTGATGTTGTTCGGCTAATGTTTTTATCAGTTGTGTGGCATGATTAGATTTTCTCCTGTGATGGCTATTTTGGTTTCCTATTATGCTAGTTGGGTTCGATTTAATTCATAAGATAAAATTTGGCACCGACTTAATTAAAGAATATGTGGTTAGTAATTAAATTTTTTTTGAGAGTGATGCTAAGAATGAACCAGATGAGATTACTATTTAATTTGATATAGGACGGATCACCCGGTATTTTATTAGGTGGGGTGTCATAGTCTCATAAACAGAAGGATAATTCTCGCCTCCATAGATGCCTGGAGAGGATGGATTAAGAGCTCCATAGAGATGAAACCACGCGCGTACCCCTAGCCCTTAAGTGGGCAAGACTCGCAACTGAGGACGGAGTTCGCGACGTGAATGAGGTCTTTCCTACTAGAGGAGATCACTAGGCAAAAAAAATCTCCATAATAGTCTTCGCGATAAGTGGGATCTTCATAATCGCATATGGAGGGATATTGATTACCATCCTTCCCATTGAGGAACCCTAACCATAAAGAACTATACTCAATGGCACTTATCATCCAAATGATGTCTCCCTTCAATCAAGGACTTTTAGCCTCCTAATAATTTCACTACCCCTAACCGATCTCACCAATCGTGTTCGCCATTACCATCAGATCAGGACGCTTTGGAACAATAAAAGACCCTCATATGCCCGATCTTTCATTCTAGTTTGGGGGACATTACATACACGTGGTGTAGACACCCCATTATGTTTCCCCCTAAACTTTCCTTAGGTCCCTAACACCTCCCTTCATCACTACAAACCCAGGTCATACCCCGAGTACTGACCTAGAAGCCATCGGGCACTCCCAAGCTTCGTTTGACCAAAAGTAAAAGTCTTCAACTCAATCGAGACTGAATGAATCTTCGAAGGGCATTGAAACCCCTTTCCAACCGTCCGTCCTGTGAGCAATTCTTACTTACCATGCAGATGAATGACCTATTGTCCCTCGTAACTCAATCAGGAGGCCATCGGGTGGTCCCGGGCTCTGTTTCACCTAAGTCAACTCATTATCTTGACTGAGACTGAATGAATATTCGAAGATGCTTTTACTCCCGGGCTCTGTTTCCAATGGTCCGTTTCGTGCACGATTCTGACTTACGGTATAGACGAACGATCCGTTTTACTCCGTGAGGTCACCGAATGCTTTTAAGGCCCGGTTGACCAATGTCAACTCCCCAAACCGGATCAAACTCTTTGGAATGTCAAAGTACATATCCTAACCTTTCCAACGGTCCACCCGTTCACTATTCTGATGTACCATGCGGACGAACGATCCGTTTGTGTCCGACGATTCCCCGTCCAATGGATTGACGAATGCTTCCAATCCATATTTGACCCAGAGTCAACTACCGAACTCGGGAGAAGTCCGAGGACTTTCTAAGGTCTCTGAATTACCTTTCCAATGATCCACCCCGGGCATGATTCTAATCAATGACTTTCATTCTGCGACCGATTTTCTAAAAAGGCCTGAAAGACTCTGCCAAACGACAGGTCCTAGACCCTACCTATCGGCAGTGTGCCTAACACAGTTGCCGAACAGAGGGAACAGGGCTATGCCGATCGGTAATTCCCTGGGCCTATAAAAAGGAGGCCTGACCTCACTTCCAAGAGGAGCCCAGATCAGAAGCATATCACTCGCAGCAAACCCCGAAAACCTCTCTCGAAGTCAGCGTGATTTCTACACCCAAATCCCTTTCCAACATTCACTTTTCATCATCCTTAGTGAATTAACCACCTCCCATCATCATCCAAGTGCAAGAGCTTATCTCCAACATCCAAGATCAAGCTCAAGATATTCAAGAAGTTCCAATTTTCTCAACTCTCTCCTTAAATTCTCATAAATTCGCAATAACTTGTTTTTATTACTTAGCACTTTTAGTATCTCATCTCACACATCCTAATATACTTTTTATTTAGTATTATTTCACATCTCTTATTTTCATATAAATAAAAATCAAAAAAACAAGAAAAAGAAGGTTTGCTCATAAATTCCAAATGGAAATTCTCACACTTTCCTTACACTTTTCTCACAACTAAAAACACTTTTCCACGCGCACAAATAAGAGAATCCCCCCGGTTGGATTTATGGGATAAACCCCACCCCTCGTTTTGAACGTGAACTACATGGACTATGATGCCTCTATAGGCTACGTAGGCGTCTCGAGGTAAAACCCGAGACTCGAGTCCTATTTTTAGTTTTTCCTCTCATGTTCTATTTTCTCTAAACTCTACTCTCTTATATTATATATATACATATATTTGTTCCTAGTGGCGCATTATTCCACATGCGTTATCGTTCCCTCATAACGATTAACGTAAGGATAATCGCATAAATCCTATTTTCTAATATTTTTATACCTTCCTACGGATGACTCTCTTTACCTCTTCCATGGTACAAGTCGATGATTCCTATCTCCACTATATATACACATGCACCCACATCATGGGGAAAATAAAAGGAAAATAACAAAAACCCATGAGAGACCGAAAGGGCGGAATGGGTGCCTAACACCTTCCCATTTCATAACTTAGCCTCCAGACCCTTTTCGAATCATTTTGGTTTTGTATGCATCAATATGTCTTTGGATGCCGTCCTTCGGGATGGCTCCCTTTCTTTTGTATGTTTTGAGTAAAATAGATTGGCGACTCTAATCTCTCTACATTTTTTCACCTCACCTAAGTGATGCCGAACAAAGCGATCTCGAGAGGTACGCGCGGGACCTAGGATCCTCCATCGCGCTCACCCGCCTGGTGCGAGGATCGAGGATGGCCACAGTGGCGACTCTGCTGGGGATGTGTTTCTATTTTTTGAGGGCTAGACTATATTTACATGGATGTTATGTTTGTTTATATTCCCCCTTATTTGAATGTTCCTCCTTTATTACTCATGTCTACCCCATGCTTATGCTTCTATTCACACACTAATAGAAAATTCTCCATGTACACTTCGCACGATGTGCACCTAGGGTCACATATATCCACATGTTGCACGCATCACCCATCCATGCTTGGTGTACCATTGCTACTTGTACTTTGATCCCTGTTGGCATAATCAAGAAATACATTCTCATAAGATACTAAAAAAGGATCATGCATGATTCACACGACATCACCAAAGAGCATTGTGATGACCAAATTTTACCCAGTAATTGGAGGGTCACTTCGTGATGGGCGCTGGTCCGGTAGGGCGCAGTTAGCCTAAGCGATATGACTCTCATCTTCCATTGGACAAGTACCTTCGATATATATCGAATGGTTCCCCTGCATCGTACCTCTTGACCGAAGTCATGATGGGAGGTATATCATTGGAAATTCGTTCACGTATGCCGAGTATATCAAATTCTCTCTCACACGTATTGTCCCCACGAGGTATATAGTGAGGCAATTCACGTACACTCAGGTATATCAAATGGCTTGTCCACACGTACCGATTGCCCGCAAGAGCAAGACGTATATCGTGGAAGTCACGCCACCCTTTTCGATTTACCCAACCAACTGCATACCCGTATATAGGTGTCAATCCTAGGACACACATGTTAGATTGTCGGTTTCAACCCGAAACTCTGCCGAAATTCCGAGTGGGCCTGCCCCCGATTTTTTGCGTATTTTTAAAATGGGACCCTGTCCGTGAGCCTGTTCACAAGTCCAGCCATAGCTTTGCATATATTACAAACCCAATTTTTCCAGGCTCGGGTCCCGTCTGGCATTTCATTTTTCATTTAGGAGAATTAATAGAAGTGAAAACATAATAATTATAATAATCATGTTGAGACCGTCTCCAAGGGGAAAATTCTCCTTTTCTTTATCAAAAATCCATAAACATTTTTTCCTTTCCTTATTAAGAATCCAAAAAAAAAAATCTCCTCTCTGTATCAAAAATCCAAAAAAAATTTCATCCTTTTTTCTAAAAAAAAAATCCCATTTTACGCATTCTCAGGTCGATCGCAAACCCTTGGCCTGGCTCCTTATCGGTTCCGGTCTTCAGCCAAGTCACCCCGGAGTTTCGTCCGTTCCCCTAATACTCCTTTCGAGTCAGAAATCCATCCACCTTCCATGGAGAACATAGATCAAGTACCCATTGTGTAGCCGAATCTGACGGTTGTTCTAGCTGTGGTTGTGTCCAAGATTGACAACCTCCAAACTGAGGTCCGAGAAATGCAACGAAATTAGGTTCCCGTTCCTCAAGAACCCAAGGCCCTATTCCCTCGTGCTATGGATCCACTCGAGCCCATATGGATTCCCGAAGAATATCAGCATGCTCCACGTGCCCCTTTTGTTAATGGGCCACCACCTGCCCAGCTACCGATGCCAAATCTTTCCTAGTATGGGGCTAACTTGCCTATGATCATTAATCCAAAGGGAGAATAGCTGAACAAAGTCAAAGAGGACCTCAAGATGCTCACTAAGAAGTTCGACCAGGTCAGAATCTTAGGAAATTACATGGACAACACCCACATTTCTCCTTATCCTAAAGCGAGGTTACCCGAGAAGTTCAAGATGTCAAATATCGAGAAATTCGGAGGAAGTGGACCCCCGATTGTTCATCTTTGCAGTTATCACCGTTCCATGACTCTACTAAGGGCTTCTGAAGAGGTGATGGCCCAACTATTTCATCAAACTTTGAAGGACAGCACCCTCCGATGGTTTTTGTCTCTCGAAGAGTCCAGGATTCATAGCTGGGAGGATGTAGCCACTGAATTCATGTCACACTACAAATACAATGAAGAGCTTGAGGTCACCCGCCGTGATTTAGAGCTTCTCAAATAAAACTCTGGGGAATCAGTCAGTAACTTCATAGCTCGATGGAGGGAAGAAGCAACAACCATGACTAATCGGCCTTCCAAGGAAGAACAAGTCAGCATAGTGAAGAAGAACTTCTTACCACATATCCGAGCAATGATGGGAGGACAATACTATCCCCACTTTTGAGCTCTCAGAGAAGCAGGAGTATAACTCGAGGAAGGTCTTGCCAAAACAGATGTCGAACCGAAGAAGGTGTCCGGACAGTTCACCCCTAGAAAATATGATAAGCCTGCTAGTACTGCAGTTTCAACCATTAACAATATCTCCCAACCAACCACCTCATGGGCACAAGAAATCCTCCCTGTCCCGTTCAAAAGGAATACACCGAGCTCCATGCTCCCATCTCTAAAGTTTATCAAGCCTTGCTAAGCGGAAACCTTATTAAACCTTTGGATCCCCGCCCATTACCAAAAATACTCCCAAGAAACTTCAAGGAAGACGCCCATTGCGCCTTTCACCAAACTGCTGGCCATACCACCGACCAATACCTTCACCTCTGAAATATAATCGAAGGTCTAATTGACCGGGGTACCATCACCCCACCAGCTAATCCTAAGACAAACACTACTCATAACCCACTTCCAAATCACGCCAATGCCATCTTTCTAGAAGAGAACCCAAAATTCGATCCCTCAACTCACACTACACCAAAAACAACAATTTGGCACACCCAAATTTTAAAAATCTGGCACAGTTTTAAACTGTGCCAAATTCTGGCACGGTTTAATGATAATCTGGCACACTTTAAAATAGTGCCAAAATTTGGCACTGTTTTAAAGTGTGCCAAAATTGAGTACACGTGATTAAAATATAAAAGCCCGAAAAAAAATCATTCCCTCCTCTTTCCTCTCATTTTTCAATATCCCGCTCCCCGTATCTCTCCCTCCCCTCACCCGCTTACTGGCTCCACTGCGGCATCCAACGCTAAGTCCGGCCACCGCTTGGCCCAGTGGTTAGCGATCTTCTTGCGGAGAAGCACTGCCGACAACCGATGAACGTTTGGGGTTTTGGCGATGCGAAGATGGTGGATTAGAGTGGGAACCACCCGTGGATCCTTTGCAAGATGCTTTATCTGATCCTCCGCTTGTCTCCGGGCGTCGTTGACCGGCATCAAGAACTCGATTAACAACTGACTGCGCCATTTCACTCTCTCTCTCTCTCCCCCTATATATCTATATGTAGGTACCGTTGGTGTTCTCTCTTCGCAAGGTATCTTTCATTCCCTCTTCGTTTTGCTCCATTTGCAAGAAAACTTATTATTTTTCAGTCTTTTGTTCCCTATTTTTCCCCAAGCATCAACATATTTCCTTATTTCTAAGTTCTGATTTTGATTGGTTTTTGGTAAAATTTGAGACCCATTTTGGCCGAGAAAGGAGATGTTGAGCAGCAACCATTGAAGCAGGCTTTTGTGGCTTCTCTAATGTAAGGTGATTGCATTTTTTTTCTCCTTATGTTTGTTCCATCTAAATATAATTTTTTTTCTCCTTGATGTCAATTTGTGTAGTGATTAACTAGTAATTGGTGTCAATTTTCTTTGGTTTGGTTTACTTGTATTTCAATATGAGTTGAAATTGTTAGATTATGTATATGAATTGACTTCTACTATGAATCGTTCATAAACCCCTTGAATATATGCGTAAATATTTAGAGAATGGAATCAAATTGATTAAGATTGAATTTTTAGGGTTCTTGATAGAGAATTGGTTTTTATCAGCAAATCTTGAATTAATATTGTGTTTTTGATGTTTTAATCATGTTTAAATCATAGTTACTTTATTTAGATGTTATATGAATGATTTATGGGAGGTTTAGGGGTCATTAATGGAGTTTTGATTTGAGTTTTGTTGAGTTGGGTAAGATTAAGTTTAGGGTGATTCATAGGTTTATTGTATGTGATAAGTTCATTATTTACATAACTTTGTAATGATACTAGAGTGAATAATTCCTAAACTTTGTTTAGATTTCCATGTGTCGTGAGAATATTTTTTTCTGTGTTACATGTGTAAAATGCACACTACACGTGTACTCGTGGATATCGTACCAAGGGGGATTTAGTTATCGGGGCACGTACGACGCAGACCGTGATGGCACCTTCGTGAGTAGATGAGTAAGACTTGGTCATATAACTCCCGCGTCACATGTATAGCTACCTGTATCAGAGATGGATTGATGGGGATATTTCATCATATAGACTTGGGTATGGTAGAATATATGATCGATGGGTATACGTGGTGATTCATCGCTTTATCGTGTTAAGGTAGGTTTGGGATGATCTAAGACTATACTTTGTTTGCGTGAGTGATCCCAGAGGGCAATAGGGATATGCCCTTGTTAATTTCACCAATTTAAGTAAGATCCTACTTCTATGGTAACATTATAGTTCATGCTTACAGACTTTATGACTGTCTTATTTATTTTGTACACTCGTAATTATTTAGTATAATGAATAGGACTCTGGGTGAGGACAATACTCAATATTTCCCAATAGGACTCAGAATAAATCGACAAATCGACAGGACCCACATCAAACACATGTGCTTGGTTTGTGGCCTTTCTTAATTACTTACTCATTTTCACTAATTCTTCATGTATGACAAAATCGAAAAACTGGTAAATAAAACAAAAAACCAAGAGCATTTCACAAGTCAGAAAATGAAGTCACATGTTGTAAAATGACTACTTTCCCTACATAATGGTTAATATATCTTTTTAAAATATAATTTTGGTATTGCAGGACCTCTTTGTGTTAGGACTGATACAACATCAGCACACTGGAATGGGCTATGGCAGAGGTACTGCGCAATCAGAGACAATGGTGAAAGTCAAAACGAAACTCGAAGAAGTGATTGGAAAAGGGAAGATCTCAAAATGATTGCACAAATACGCAAGGATCAAGAATGAGGGAGCTTATTCGGAGGATCTCAAGTTGCGAATAAATTTGGTAAGTATTTTATATTGATAATAGAAGATTTTATAATGTAGTGCACCTTTACCAAAGTAAATTCTTCATTTAGTTGTGTGCACGTGTGTGTGTTGTGTAAGATGTGTGTCTTAAGGCCTTAATAAGTGGTTGACATGGAGGAAGGGGCTATATGGATTTATATACTATTTTTAGATGTTAAATCGGTGGAAGGGATTTATAGGTGGTTTAGCTGCGGCTTTTGTGCTTGTTGTTGTTGTTGGGCTTGTTTTAATATTAAAATAAGTTTGATATCATGAATAAACAAAGGAAACTCTGTCGAAATTTTATGAAATAAGTAAGTGTTCTAAATTGATTAAGGCGTTAAAGGGTGAAAACCAACACTTAAACTTAAAAACAATCCGTTAAAGGGTGAAAACCCAAACCATCCCCCAAACGACCCCGTAGGAAGCACGAACACCTCGCATGGGACCAATGTAACTTGTAGGAACTGACCGCGTAGTCCCGGGTCTCCCGGTTTGTGAATATGACGATAATTTGCAAAAATCAACACTTAGACTTAAAAACAAGCAGTTAAAGGGTGAAAACCCAAACCATCCCCCAAATGACCCCGTACGAGGCACGGACACCTCGCACGGGACCAATGTAACTTGTAGGAACTGACCGCGTAGTCCCGGGTCTCCCGATTTGAGAATATGATGATAATTTATAAAAATCAACACTTAGACTTAAAAACAAGCCGTTAAAGGGTGAAAACCCCAACCAACCCTCAAACGACCCCGTAGGAGGCATGAACATCTCGCATGGGACCAATGTAACTTATAGGAACTGACCGCGTAGTCCCGAGCCTCTCGATTTGAGAATATGACGATAATTTGTAAAAATCACATTTAGACTTAAAAATAAGTCGTTAAAGGGTGAAAACCCAAACCATCCAACAAACGACCCCGTAGGAGGCACGAACACCTCGCACGGGACCAATGTAACTTGTAGGAATTGACCGCGTAGTCCCGGATCTCCCGGTTTGTGAATATGACGATAATTTTCAAAAATAAACACATAAACTTGACAAAAATCCATTAAAGGGCGAAAACCCAAACCAGCCCCCAAACGACCCCGCAGGAGGCACGAACACCTCGCAGTGGACCAATGTAACATGTAGGAACTAACCACGTAGTCCCTCGGGTCTACCGATTTCAGAATATGAAGATAATTTGCAAAAGTCAAACTTAGACTTAAAAATAAGCCGTTAAAGGATGAAAACCCAAACCAGCCGCGAAACGACCATATAAGAGTCCCGAACACCTTGCACGGGACCAATGTAACTTGTAGGAACTGACCGCGTAGTCCCGGGTCCCCCGATTTGAGAATATGACGATAATTTGCAAAAAACACACTTAGACTTAAAAATAAGCCATTAAAGGGTGAAAACCCTAACTAGCCCCCAAACGACCCCATACGAGGCACGAACACCTCACACGGGACCAATGTAACTTGTAATAACTTACCGCGTAGTCCCGGGTCTCCCGGTTTGGGAATATGATGATAATTTGCAAAAATCAACACTTAGACTTAAAAACAAGCCGATAAAGGGTGAAAACCCAAACCAACCCCCAAACGACCCCGTAGGATGCACGAACACCTCACACGGGACCAATGTAACTTGTAGGAACTGACCGCGTAGTCCAGGGTCTCCCGAGTTGAGAATATGATGATAATTTGCAAAAATCACACTTAGACTTAAAAACAAGCCGTTAAAGGGTGAAAACTTAAACATGCCCCCAAACGACCCCGTAGGAGGCACGAACACCTCACACGGGACCAATGTAACTTGTACGAACTGATCGCATATTCTCGGGTCTCTCGGTTTAAGAATATGACGATAATTTGAAAAATCAACACTTAGACTTAGAAACAAGCCGTTAAAGGGTGAAAACCCAAACTTGCCCCCAAACAATCCCGTAGGAGGCACGAACAACTCGCACGGGACCAATGTAACTCATAGGAACTGACCGCGTAGTTCCGGGTCTCTCGGTTTCAGAATATAACGATAATTTGCAAAAATCACACTTAGACTTAAAAAGAAGCCGTTAAAGGGTGAAAACCCAAACCAGTCCCCAAACGATCCCGTAAGAGGCACGAACACCTCGCACGGGACTAATGTAACTTGTAGGAACTGACCGCGTAGTCCCGGGTCTCCCGATTTGAGAATATGACGATAATTTCTAAAAATCACACTTAGACTTAGAAACAGGCCGTTAAAGGGTGAAAATCCAAACCAGCCCCCGAACGACCCCGTAGGAGGCACAAACACCTCGCACGGAACCAATGTAATTTGTAGGAACTGATCGCGTAGTCCCGGGTCTCTCGATTTGTGAAGATGACGATAAGGTTTAAAACCGACACTTAAACTTAAAAATAAGCCGTTCAAGGGTGAAAATCCAAACCATCCCCCAAACGAACCCGTAGGAGGCACGAACACCTCGCATGGGACCAATGTAACTTGTAGGAACTGACCGCGTAGTCCCGGGTCTCCCGATTTGTGAATATGACGATAATTTGTAAAAATCAACACTTAGAATTAAAAACAAGCCGTTAAAGGGTGAAAACCCAAACCATCCCCAAAATGACCCCGTACGAGGCACGAACACCTCGCACGGGACTAATGTAACTTGTAGGAACTGACCTCGTAGTCCCGGGTCTCCCGATTAGAGAATATGATGATAATTTGTAAAAATCAACACTTAGACATAAAAACAAGCCGTTAAAGGGTGAAAACCCCAACCAGCCCTCAAACGACCCCGTAGGAGGCATGAACATCTCGCATGGGACCAATGTAACTTAAAGGAACTGACCGCATAGTCCCGGGCCTCTCGATTTGAGAATATGACGATAATTTGCAAAAATCACACTTAGACTTAAAAATAAGTCATTAAAGGGTGAAAACCCAAACCATCTAACAAACGACCCCATAGGAGGCAAGAACACCTCGCACGGGACCAATGTAACTTGTAGGAACTGACCACGTAGTCCCGGATCTCCCGATTTGTGAATATGACGATAATTTGTAAAAATAAACACATAAACTTAAAAACAAGTAATGAAAGGGCGAAAACCCAAACCAACCCCCAAACGACCCCGCAGGAGGCACGAACACCTCGCAGTGGACCAATGTAACATGTAGGAACTAACCACGTAGTGCCTCGGGTCTCCCGATTTCAGAATATGAAGATAATTTGTAAAAGTCACACTTAGACTTAAAAACAAGTCGTTAAAGGATGAAAACCCAAATCATCCCCCAAACGACCACGTAAGAGTCCTGAACACCTCGCACGGGACCAATGTAACTTGTAGGAACTGACCGCGTAGTCCCGGGTCTCTCGATTTGAGAATATGATGATAATTTGCAAAAAACACACTTAGACTTAAAAACAAGCCATTAAAGGGTGAAAACCAAAACTAGCCCCGAAACGACCCCATAGGAGGCACGAACACCTCGCATGGGGACCAATGTAACTTGTAGGAACTTACCGCGTAGTCTCGGGTCTCCCGGTTTGTGAATATGACCATAATTTGCAAAAATCAACACTTAGACTTAAAAACAAGCCGATAAAGGGTGAAAACCCAAACCAGCCCCCAAACGACCCCGTAGGATTCCCGAACACCTCGCACGAGACCAATGTAACTTGTAGGAACTGACCGCGTAGTCCAGGGTCTCCCGATTTGAGAATATGATGATATTTTGCAAAAATCACACTTAGACTTAAAAACCAGCCGTTAAAGGGTGAAAACTTAAACCAAGTAGGAGGCACGAACACCTCACACGGGACCAATGTAACTTGTACGAACTGATCGCGTATTCTCGGGTCTCTCGATTTGAGAATGTGATGATAATTTGAAAAATCAACACTTAGACTTAAAAACAAGCCGTTAAAGGGTAAAAACCCAAACTAGCCCCCAAACAATCCCGTAGGAGGCACGAACACCTCGCATGGGACCAATGTAACTTGTACGAACTGATCGCGTAGTTTCGGGTCTCTCGGTTTTAGAATATAACGATAATTTGCAAAAATCACACTTAGACTTAAAAAGAAGCCGTTAAAAGTTGAAAACCCAAACCCGCCCCCAAACGATCCCGTAGGAGGCACGAACACCTCGCACGGGACCAATGTAACTTGTAGGAACTGACCGCGTAGTCCCGGGTCCCCCGATTTGAGAATATGATGATAATTTGTAAAAATCACATTTAGACTTAAAAACAAGCCGTTAAAGGGTGAAAATCCGAACCAGCCCCCGAACGACCCCGTAGGAGGTACGAACACCTCACACGGAACCAATGTAACTTGTTGGAACTGACCGCGTAGTCCCGGGTCTCTCAGTTTGTGAAGATGACGATAAGGTTTAAAACCAACACTTAAACTTAAAAAAAGCCGTTAAAGGGTGAAAATCCAAACCATCCCCCAAACGACCCCGTAGGAGGCAACAACACCTCGCACGGGACCAATGTAACTTGTAGGAACTTACCGCGTAGTCCCGGGTCCCCCGATTTGAGAATATGACGATAATTTGCAAAAAACACATTTAGACTTAAAAACAAGCCATTAAAGGGTGAAAACCCAAACTAGCCCCCAAACGACCCCATAGGAGGCACGAACACCTCACACGGGACCAATGTAACTTGTAGGAACTTACCGCGTAGTCCCGGGTCTCCCGATTTCTGAATATGAAGATAATTTGTAAAAATAAACACTTAGACTTAAAAACAAGCCGATAAAGGGTGAAAACCCAAACCAGCCCCCAAACGACCTCGTAGGATGCCCGAACACCTCGCACGGGACCAATGCAACTTGTAGGAACTGATCGCGTAGTCCAGGGTCTCCCGATTTGAGAATATGATGATAATTTGCAAAAATAACACTTAGACTTAAAAAGAAGCCGTTAAAGGGTGAAAACTTAAACCAGCCCCCAAACGACCCCGTAGGAGGCACGAACACCTCACACGGGACCAATGTAACTTGTACGAACTGATTGCGTATTCTCGGGTCTCTCGATTTAAGAATATGACGATAATTTGAAAAATCAACACTTAGACTTAAAAACAGGCCGTTAAAGGGTGAAAACCCAAACTAGCCCCCAAACGATACCGTAGGAGGAACGAACACCTCGTACGGGGCCAATGTAACTTGTAGGAACTGACCGCGTAGTTCCGGGTCTCTCCGTTTCAAAATATAACGATAATTTGCAAAAATCACACTTAGACTCAAAAAGAAGCCGTTAAAGGGTGAAAACCCAAACCAGCCCCCAAACGACCCCGTAGGAGGCACGAACACCTCGCACGGGACCAATGTAACTTGTAGGAACTGACCGCGTAGTCTCGGGTCTCCCGATTTGAGAATATGATGATAATTTGTAAAAATCAACACTTAGACTTAAAAACAAGCCGTTAAAGGGTGAAAAACCCAACCAGCAACCCAACCAGCTCTCAAACGACCCCGTAGGAGGCATGAACATCTCGCATGGGACCAATGTGACTTAAAGGAACTGACCACGTAGTCCCGGGCCTCTCGATTTGAGAATATGACGATAATTTGCAAAAATCACACTTAGACTTAAAAATAGGTCGTTAAAGGGTGAAAACCCAAACCATCCAACAAACGACCGCGTAGGAGGCAAGAACACCTCGCACGGGACAAATGTAACTTGTAGGAACTGACCGCGTAGTCCCGGATCTCCCGGTTTGTGAACATGACGATAATTTGCAAAAATAAACACATAAACTTAAAAACGAGTACTTAAAGGGCGAAAACCTAAACCAGCCCCCGAACGACCCCGTAGGAGGCACAAACACCTCGCACGGAACCAATGTAATTTGTAGAAACTGACCGCGTAGTCCCGGGTCTCTCGATTTGTGAAGATGACGATAAGGTTTAAAACCAACACTTAAACTTACAAATAAGCTGTTAAAGGGTGAAAATCCAAACCATCCCCCAAACGACCCCGTAGGAGGCACGAACACCTCGCACGGGACCAATGTAACTTGTAGGAACTGACCGCGTAGTCCCGAATCTCCCGATTTGTGAATATGACGATAATTTGCAAAAATCAACACTTAGACTTAAAAACAAGCCGTTAAAGGGTGAAAACGCAAACCATCCCCAAAATGACCCCGTACGAGGAACGAACACCTCGCACGGGACTAATGTAACTTGTAGGAACTGACCGCGTAGTCTCGGGTCTCCCGATTTGAGAATATGATGATAATTTGTAAAAATCAACACTTAGACTTAAAAACAAGCCGTTAAAGGGTGAAAAACCCAACCAGCAACCCAACCAGCTCTCAAACGACCCCGTAGGAGGCATGAACATCTCGCATGGGACCAATGTGACTTAAAGGAACTGACCACGTAGTCCCGGGCCTCTCGATTTGAGAATATGACGATAATTTGCAAAAATCACACTTAGACTTAAAAATAGGTCGTTAAAGGGTGAAAACCCAAACCATCCAACAAACGACCGCGTAGGAGGCAAGAACACCTCGCACGGGACAAATGTAACTTGTAGGAACTGACCGCGTAGTCCCGGATCTCCCGGTTTGTGAACATGACGATAATTTGCAAAAATAAACACATAAACTTAAAAACGAGTACTTAAAGGGCGAAAACCTAAACCAGCCCCCAAACGACCCTGCAGGAGGCACGAACACCTCGCAGTGGACCAATGTAACCTGTAGGAACTAACCACGTACTCCCTCTAGTCTCCCGATTTCAGAATAAGACGATAATTTGTAAAAGTCACATTTAGACTTAAAAATAAGCCGTTAAAGGATGAAAACCCAAATCAGCCCCCAAACGACCACGTAAGAGTCCCGAACACCTCGCACGGGACCAATGTAACTTGTAGGAACTCACCGCGTAGTCCCGGGTCTCCCGATTTAAGAATATGATGATAATTTGCAAAAAACACACTTAGACTTAAAAACAAGCCATTAAAGGGTGAAAACCCAAACTAGCCCCCAAACGACCCCATAGGAGGCACGAACACCTCGCACGGGACCAATGTAACTTGTAGGAACTTACTGCGTAGTCCCGGGTCTCCCGGTTTGTGAATATAACGCTAATTTGCAAAAATAAACACTTAGACTTAAAAACAAGCCGATAAAGGGTGAAAACCCAAACAAGCCCCCAAACGACCTCGTAGGATGCCCGAACACCTCGCACGGGACCCATGTAACTTGTAGGAACTGACCGCGTAGTCCAGGGTCTCCCGATTTGAGAATATGATGATAATTTGCAAAAATCACACTTAGACTTAAAAACAAGCCGTTAAAGGGTGAAAACTTAAACCAACCCCCAAACGACCCCGTAGGAGGCACGAACACCTCACACGGGACCAATGTAATTTGTACAAACTCATCGCGTATTCTCGGGTCTCTCGGTTTGAGAATATGATGATAATTTGAAAAATCAACACTTAGACTTAAAAACAAGTCGTTAAAGGGTGAAAACCCAAACTAGCCCCCAAACAATCCCGTAGGAGGCACGGACACCTCGCACGGGACCAATGTAACTTGTAGGAACTGACCGCGTAGTCCCGGGTCTCCCGAATTGAGAATATGACGATAATTTGTAAAAATCACAGTTAGACTTAAAAACAAGCCGTTAAAGGGTGAAAATCCAAACCAGCCCACGAACGACCCCGTAGGAGGCACGAACACCTCACACGAAACGAATGTAACTTTTAGGAACTGACCGCGTAGTCCCGGGTTTCTCGGTTTGTGAAGATGACGATAAGGTTTAAAACCAACACTTAAACTTAAAAATAAGCCATTAAAGGGTGAAAATCGAAACAATTCCTCAAACGACCCCGTAGGAGGCAAGAACACCTCGCACGGGACCAATGTAACTTGTAGGAACTTACCGCGTAGTCCCGGGTCCCCCGATTTGAGAATATGACGATAATTTCCAAAAAACACACTTAGACTTAAAAATAAGCCATTAAAGGTGAAAACCCAAACTAGCCCCCAAACGACCCCATAGGAGGCACGAACACCTCACACGGGACCAATGTAACTTGTAGGAACTTACCGCGTAGTCCCGAGTCTCCCGGTTTGTGAATATGACGATAATTTACAAAAATCAACACTTAGACTTAAAAATAAGCCGATAAAGGGTGAAAACCAAAACCAGCCCCCAAACGACCTCGTAGGATGCCCGAACACCTCGCACGGGACCAATGTAACTTGTAGGAACTAACCGCGTAGTCCAGGGTCTCCCGATTTGAGAATATGATGATAATTTGCAAAAATCACACTTAGACTTAAAATGAAGCAGTAAAAGGGTGAAAACTTGAACCAACCCCCAACCGACCCCGTAGGAGGCACGAACACCTCACACAGGACCAATGTAACTTGTACGAACTGATCGCGTCTTCTCGGGTCTCTCAGTTTAAGAATATGACGATAATTTGAAAAATCAACACTTAGACTTAAAAACAAGCCGTTAAAGGGTGAAAACCCAAACTAGCCCCCAAACGATCCCGTAGGAGGCACGAACACCTCGCACGGGACCAATGTAACTTGTAGGAACTGACCACGTAGTTCCAGGTCTCTCGATTTCAGAATATAACGATAATTTGCAAAAATCACACTTAGACTTAAAAAGAAGCCTTTAAAGGGTGAAAACCCAAACCAACCCCCAAACGACCCCGTAGGAGGCACGAACACCTCGCATGGGACCAATGTAACTTGTAGGAACTGACCGCGTTGTCCCGGGTCTCCCGATTTGAGAATATGACGATAATTTGTAAAAATCACACTTAGACTTTAAAACAAGCCGTTAAAGGGTAAAAATCCAAACCAGCCCCCGAACGACCCCGTAGGAGGCACGAACACCTCGCACGGAACCAATGTAACTTGTAGGAACTGACCGCGTAATCCCGGGTCTCTCGATTTGTGAAGATGTCGAAAAGGTTTAAAACCAACACTTAAACTTAAAAATAAGCCGTTAAAGGGTGAAAATCCAAACCATCTCCCAAACGACCCCGTAGGAGGCAAGAACACCTCGCAGGGGACCAATGTAACTTGTAGGAACTGACCGTGTAGTCCCGGGTCTCCCGGTTTGAGAATATGATGATAATTTGGAAAAAACACACTTCGACTTAAAAATAAGCCGTTAAAGGGTGAAAACCCAAACCAGCATCCAAACGACCCTGTAGGAGGCACGAACACCTCGCACGGGACCAATGTAACTTGTAGGAACTGACCGCGTAGTCCCGGGTCTCTCGGTTTGTGAATATGATGATAATTTGCAAAAATCAACACTTATAATTAAAAACTAGCCGTTAAGGGTGAAAAAAAAAACTAGCCCCCAAACGACCCCGTAGGATCCACGAACACCTCGCACAGGACCAATGTAACTTCTAGGAACTGACCGCGTAGTCCCGGATCTCCCGGTTTCAGAATATGACGATAATTTGCAAAAATCACACTTAGACTTAAAAACAAACCGTTAAAGGGTGAAAACCCAAACCAGCCCCCAAACGACACTGTAGGAGGCACGAACCCCTCGCACGGGACCAATGTAACTTGTAGGAACTGACCGCATAGTCTCGGGTCTCTCGATTTGAGAATATGACGATAATTTGTAAAAATCACACTTAGACTTAAAAACAAGCCGTTAAAGGGTGAAAACCCAAACCATTCCCCGAACGACCCCGTAGGAGGCACGAACACCTCGCACGGGACCAATGTAACTTGTAGGAAATGACCGTATAGTCCCGAGACTCTCGATTTGTGAATGTGACGATAATTTACAAAATTCAACACTCTTAAAAATAAGCCGTTAAAGGGTGCAAACTGAAACCATCCCCCAAACGACACCGTTGGAGGCAAGAACACCTCGCACGGGACCAATGTAACTTGTAGGAACTGACCGCGTAGTCCCGGGTCTCCCGGTTTCAGAATATGACGATAATTTGAAAAATCTCACTTAGACTTAAAAACAGGCCGTTAAAGGGTGAAAACCCAAACCAACCCCCAAACGATCCCGTAAGAGGCACAAACACCTCGCACGGGACCAATGTAACTTGTAATAACTTACCGCGTAGTCCCGGGTCTCTCGATTTGTGAATATGATGATAATTTGCAAAAATTAACACTTAGACTTAAAAACAAGCCGTTAAAGGGTGAAAACCCAAACCATCCCCCAACGACCCCGTTGGAGGCACGAACACCTCGCACGTGACCAATGTAACTTGTAGGAACTGACTGCGTAGTACCGGTCTCCCGCTTTCAGAATATGACATAATTTGCAAAAATCACACTTAGACTTAAAAACAAGCCGTTAAAGGGTGAAAACCCAAACCAGCACCCAAACGACCCCGTAGGAGGCACGACCACCTCGCACGGGACCAATGTAACTTGTAGGAAATGACCGTATAGTCCCGAGACTCTCGATTTGTGAATGTGACGATAATTTACAAAATTCAACACTCTTAAAAACAAGCCGTTAAAGGGTGAAAACCAAAACTAGCCCCCAAAGGACACCGTTGGAGGCAAGAACACCTCGCACGGGACCAATGTAACTTGTAGGAACTGACCGCGTAGTCCCGAGTCTCCCGGTTTCAGAATATGATGATAATTTGAAAAAATCTCAGTTAGACTTAAAAACAGGCCGTTAAAGGGTGAAAACCCAAACCAACCCCCAAACGATCCCGTAAGAGGCACAAACACCTCACACGGGACCAATGTAACTTGTAAGAACTTACCGCGTAGTCCCGGGTCTCTCGATTTGTGAATATGATGATAATTTGCAAAAATAACACTTAGACTTAAAAACAAGCCGTTAAAGGGTGAAAACCCAAACCATCCCCCAACGACCCCGTTGGAGGCACGGACACCTCGCACGTGACCAATGTAACTTGTAGGAACTGACCGCGTAGTACCGGTCTCCCGGTTTCAGAATATGACGATAATTTGCAAAAATCATACTTAGACTTAAAAACAAGCCGTTAAAGGGTGGAAACCCAAACCAGCACCCAAACGACCCCGTAGGAGGCACGACCACCTCGTAGGGGATCAATGTAACTTGTAGGAACTGACCGTGTAGTCCCGGGTCTCCCGATTTGAGAATATGATGATAATTTGTAAAAATCACACTTAGACTTAAAAAGAAGCCGTTAAAGGGTGAAAACCCAAACCAACCTCCAAACGACCCCGTAGGAGGCACGAATACCTCGCACGGGACCAATGTAAATTGTAGGAACTGACCGCGTAGTCCCGGGTCTCCCGATTTGTGAAAATGATGATAATTTGCAAAATTCACACTTAGACTTAAAAAAAAGCCGTTAAAGGGTGAAGACCCAAACCAGCCCCCAAACGACCCCGTAGGAGGCATGAACACCTCGTACGGGACCAATGTAACTTGTAGGAACTGACTGCATAGTCCCGGGTCTCTCGGTTTGAGAATATGATGAAAATTTGCAAAAATCAATAGTTATACTTAAAAATAAGCCGTTAAAGGG